>CAKJTW010000002.1:12500000-13750000 GCA_917880005.1 Nanger dama
CGTAAATACCTTCTAAAGATAAAATGGCATAATAGAAGAAACCCAAACTGTTAAATCCAGGCTCGTAGGTGACATAAATGGCCTTTGTCTCGTTTGAGCAACAGGGTTACAGTAGCAAATTATCTCTAAATTATCTCTGGTGGTTTAGTCTTTAGGTTGTGTCTGACTCTTTGCGACCCCATGGTCTGTAGCTTACCAGATTCCTCTGTCCATGGTTTTATCATTTCCCTGTATTTTCTTCGGGCCTTTTCTTATTTTTTTTTTTTAACTACTTAGCTTGGATGCTTGGCTTATTTTCTCTGTTTACCAATAAAAGTATGTAAGATTCTAAAGAAAATTGAACAACCCAGGCCCTATGTCCCTCCCATTTATAATAATTGACAATTTCAGGGCTTTGAGGTATAAGAAACACTCCCAAGGATAGAGAAGTCATTGATAAATAGAATAGTCAGTTTTTAGTCTGTGTCAAAAAGTTAAGGGGAACACATGCGTTTTCTCTATAAAAAGAAGTTGAGTGTGCTTGGGAGCATTCATCTTGCCAGAAAAACTGCATGAGGATTTCACCTTACTGATGTGGCCTCGCTGCTTTGGCAGATATTACTGCTTCCAGATTCAGTCACAGCATGGGACAAAGGAATATACAGACCTCCTTCCTGCCTTTGAATAATTAGCGTCAGCGTAGTATCCTGAACAGTGATGGGATATAAACAAAGCAAGCGGATAGAGAACCTGGAGAGATTTGGCTTTGGGGAATTATTTAGCAGTAATCACCAGCTCTGTTGACTGTGGAGGCATTTGTGGATTTTGACGGCATTTTTCTTTGGCCTAACATTTGCTTTTTATTGAAGGGAGTCAGCCACAGAGTGGAAGTGATGGCCCTGCTACTTGTACACACAGATGGGCAACCACCAATCCAAATATCACACTGTTACAGGAGGATGCATGCAAATGGCACTATATGGGCCCCTTGCCGCAAGGGCCTTTGCAGTGATGATAAGAATATTGCTATTTTAGAAGTTTTATTTTCCTTAATATCGCTTGTGTTTTATAATCCAGGTTCTTCTCCTAAAACAAATCCTGATTTCCAAGAATAAAAAGAAAACGCATGATAAACCCCAAATATTCCCAGTTTTGGCCTGGCTTACAGTATGTAGATAACTTTATTTAATGTAGATATGTTCCTGCAAAGTTGAAAATTAGTCAGTCCCACTTTCCACATGGTTGAAGAGCTTGAAGTTTCAATAATTTTACTGGCACTCTGTTAGGAAGCCCATGGGAGCCTCCTCTAGAAATCATTGGAACATCCTTAGCAGTAATTGTCTCTTGGAATCCTCCAGGGATTGGTTTTAGGATCCCAGATGCTCAAGTCTCTTATATAAAATGGTGTAATATCTGCATATATCCTACATGATTTTTCCTTACACTATACTTTGAATCATCTCTGGATTACTTATAATAACTAATATGATATAAAGTCTACACCAGTAGTTGCCAGTGTGGGACAAAATCAAGTTTTGCTTTTTGAAACTTTCTGGTGTTTTTTTTTTTTTTTTTTAATATTTTCAATCAACAGTTGGTCAAATCCACAGATGCAGAACCTGCAGCTATAGAGGGCTGATTTTATTCCTCTGTTATTTGTTGTGATGTGCTTTGTTCATTTGGTTCCAAGTTGAATTAAAGGTTGCTTCATTTATGTAATTGCCTTCTCTTGACAGTTTGGCCATGAATACAAATCTCTTTAAAATATTAATATTTGATTAGATGTGCTTGAATGTTTACAAAGTTTTTCATATAAATTGCCTTGCCTCCCTTATAGCAATGTGGAGGGGCCAGTAGTTTATCAATGTTTCTGTCAGTCAGTTCATTGAAGACCATTCTGAGGTTCTACATAGGTTAAGACATACATAGGAATCCAACTGGTACAGTGCTTATTATCATAGTTCTATATCTAAACCAAGAAAATATTTATTAATGATTTATCAAAGGACTCCTTAGTCATGAGTCCCTTCCCACTTAATCCTACTAGTATCTCTGCTCTTTGGCATCAAGTCAAGTCTTTTACTGTCTTCTGTGAACATCTCAAAATCACATGCCAGGACAATGCAAAATGCACACACATTTTGGACCTTTTGCAAAGTATGCGTGGGGTTTCATGAAGTCAGTGAAAGTGGCTCAGTAATATCTGAGCTAAGGTGTAATCCCATAGATAAATGAGAATATGATGAAATTGGATCAGGCAGTTATAATTATGGATAATTACAAGAGAGGCCCTTCAAAAGAGTATGATTGATTCAAATTTTTGACTATTTTGGCAGAAAGAGTGTTTTTAAGATTTTACTGTAATATGAAGGAAGATTTGTATGGTACGCTTGTCACTTAAAACAGAAATTTTATTAAGTAAGTAACAGGGTTATACTGTATAGCACAGGGAATTACAGCCATTGTCTTGTAATAACCCACAATCTGCAAAAGTACTGAATCAATATGCTGTACACCTGAAATTAGCACAATATTATAAATCAAATATATTTCAATAAAAATGCAAATTTATATGATTTTGTACTTATGAAAGATTATAGTACAATATAAATTCTTAGCTACATTACCCAAATCCCATATTTCTGCTTTCACCAGGAAAAAAAATCCATCTAGAATTTTGTGTTTATTACTCTTTTTAAAAGTAGTTTTATCATACATCTATATATATCTATTTATATTTTTCTCATTTTGAGCTTTATGAAAATGATATTGAGGTCTATAAAGCCTTTGATCATTTGCTTTTTAAAAACAATATAATATTTAAAAATTCATCCTTGTTGTGATATGTAACTCTCTTACTGATTTATATTACTGTATAATATTCTGCAATATTCCTGACAATACCAAGAGTTGGTATGGATCTGTGGGAATTCTTAGATATTACAGATGTCAGTGTAAATGGTATAAAATTTTGAAAAACAGTTTAGTATTGACTTATTAAGTTATTTTATAGTTTCTTTCCTAGATATAGATTTCAGATCTAGAAAGATAAACTTGAATTATAATTGTTATGGAATTATCCATGACAGTGTTCATTTCATAAGTGTAGTATACAAGGTTAGGTGTGTGACTTATAACTAATATCATTAATGTGAAAATACAGCTGCGAAATAATTACTTTCTATTCACACACCAATTTAAATTCAAAGCATATTATCCCTTATAGTAAAAATAGATTTTGACAATAATAAAAACAATAAAAGAAAGTGAAAGTTGCTCACTGGTATCTGACTCTTTGTGACCCTATGGACTATATAGTCCATCGAATTCTCCAGGCCAGAATACTGGAGTGGTAGCCTTTACCTTCTCCAGGGGTCTTCCAAACCCAGGAAATGAACCCAAGTCTCCTGCATTGCAGGCAGATTCTTTACCAGCTAAGCCATAAGGGAAGCCCAAGAATACTGGAGTGGGTAATCTATCCCTTCTCCAGCGGATCTTCCCAACCCAGGAATTGAACCAGGTTCTCTTGCATTGCAGGCAGATTCTTTACCAACAAAGCTATCAGAGAAGGCCAAGAAAAACACTGAAGATTAAGATAATTTTGGTTAATTTTGCATTATTTGATGTAAATATATATGTAATAGAGCTTCCCATCTTGTAAATATTTACATGAACTTGATTTGAGAAATTCAAACCCTTGTATGTCACTGTAGACAGCAGCATAGCCATAAAGAACAAATCCTGGATTGGGTGTTAAGAATTGGAGTCTATACAAGTGCTCCACCTCTCAAGTTTCAGTTGATCTTAACCTCTTAACATTAGTTTCATCATTGGTAAAATAGAGGTGCTGGTGTCAGACTTATTTCCATGGCTATGTGTCAATTAAATGAAACAATATGGGAAAATTCCTCTAGTGATAAAGTACTGTATACACTGTTTACTATTGTTACTATTAATGTTGTTTGAAGAACCTTGCTTTGGGAAGCAAATCCAGATCATGTCTTTTTGAACATTTATATCAGGAGAATGTGTCTCAGTGGCCTGATGTATATTGAAACAGACTTGTTTAAAGGATGTTTTGAACCCTGCTTAATACCAAATCTTCTCTCTATATATTTTTTTACATAAAATGAACAAGAAGCTGTCTGAAGAATTTAAAGTAACATTTTCTTCTTATATGGCTTCTTTACGGAGAAGGCAATGGCACCCCCACTCCGGTACTTTTGCCTGGAAAATTCCATGGATGGAGGAGCCTGGAAGGCTGCAGTCCATGGGGTCGCTGAGGGTCGGACATGACTGAGCGACTTCACTTTCACTTTTCAGTTTCATGCACTGGAGAAGGAAACGGCAACCCACTCCAGTGTTCTTGCCTGGAGAATCCCACGGACGGGGGAGCCTGGTGGGCTGCCGTCCATGGGGTCGCACAGTCGGACATGACTGAAGTGACTCAGCAGCAGCATGGCTTCTTTAAAACTTATCTTAAAAGAGAGATAAGATTCTGTTGTAAAGATTGAATACTTTTCTTTGCTCTTTGTGAAAAAATTCCTAGAATGAAACAAAAACTCGCTTGTATGATGAGAATACACTATAATATTGAAGCTTTGATCCTAAGTGTCAGTAGCTATCTGACATGATTAGTAAATAAACACTGAGGTCTAGCTAAATACTGGCAAAATTCTAGTACCTGAGTGACTATATTATAAACTTTGTTAGTAATAATTTTAAAACTTGGTATGTGTAAAGCTGGAACTATAAAAAGTTAAACAAATTGACAAATTTTCTAAGCTAAATAATAAAAGTTATGCCCTTTTATAGATGACAAACTAGTTTGTACCCCCAAACTAGTTTTTAAACTCTAAATGACTTGTAAATATCAACTCCAGTTAATGCCTGGATGAAGAAATTCCTGTGGGTTGAAAACCTGGGAGTTGATGGATAAAACTCTTTGGTTAAATGTAAGGGTGCTTAAACCTTTGGTGCTCCGCTAAGCTAAATGCAAACAATATTATTTTAATAGATTTTGGGGTACCTCAGTAACCTAATTTTTAGGGGATTATATCTAAAATAACTGGTGAATGGATTATGTCTTGTGTTTTGTCTTTTACTCTAGTTTCTTCATTATTCAAACCATTCTGTCACTTTTGTCCAAAGTCAAGTTTCAGAATGAGAAAAACAAATTATTAACCAAGTAAATTTGGGACATAGCTAATTTATACTTTTAAAAAAATCCCTAAGTTTTCTAGTTATTTTATTTTTGTTTCTTTATAAATTTCATTTCTTTATTTTTGGCTGCACTTGTGGAGGGCAGGGACTGCTCTCTAGTTGCAGTGCCCAGGCTTCTCACGGCAGTGGCATTTCTTGTTGCAGAACGTGGCTCTAGGCACACAGGTTTCAGCAGTTGTGTCTCAGGCTTAGTTGCTCCATGGCATGTGGAATCTTCCCAGATCAAGGATCGAACCTCTGTCCCCTGCACTGGCAGGTGGATTCTTAACCACTAGACCACCAGGAAGTCCTTTTTAGTTATTTTAAAATGTGTCATCAGCATATTTGAGGAGCTCTCATTTAGCTGAATCTCTTCACAGATATCTATAGTATCTTCTAGCATGATTTCTGAAATCATTTGACATTGCTTTTCCATTTACAAATAGTATAAAAAAACACACAAAGGCATATTCTCAGATTTTCATTGAATGATTGTATTTTCTTAGCTTTAGTTCAGTTCAGTTCAGTCGCTCAGTCATGTCCGACTCTTTGCAACCCCATGAATCGCAGCACGCCAAGCCTCCTAGTCCATCACCATCTCCCAGAGTTCACGCAAACTCATGTCCATCGAGTCAGTGATGCCATCCAGCCATCTCATCCTCTGTCGCCCCCTTTTCCTCCTGCCCTCAATCCCTCCCAGCATCAGAGTCATTTCTAATGAGTCAGTTCTTCTCATCAGATGGCCAAAGTAGTGGAGTTTCAACTTTAGCAGCATTCCTACCAAAGAACACCCAGGGCTGATCTTTAGAATGGACTGGTTGAATCACCTTGCAGTCCAAGGGACTCTCAAACTCTTCTCCAACACCACAGTTCAAAAGCATCAATTCTTTGGCACTCATCTTTCTTCACAGTCCAACTGTCACATCCATACATGACCACAGGAAAAACCATAGCCTTGACTAGATGGCCCTTAGTCAGCAAAGTAATGTCTCTGCTTTTCAATATGCTATCTAGGTTGGTCATAACTTTTCTTCCAAGGAGTAAGCGTCTTTTAATTTCATGGCTGCAATCACCATCTGCAGTGATTTTGGAGCCAAAAAGATAAAGTCTGACACTGTTTCCACTGTTCTCTCGTCTGTTTCCCATGAAGTGATGGGACCAGACGCCATGATCTTCGTTTTCTGAATGTTTAGCTTTAAGCCAACTCTTTCACTCTCCACTTTCATTTTCATTAAGAGGCTTTTTAGTTCCTCTTCACTTTCTGCCATAAGGGTGGTGTCATCTGCATATCTGAGGTTATTGATGTTTCTCCCGGCAATCTTGATTCCAGCTTGTTTTTCTTGCAGCCCAGCATTTCTCATGATGTACTCTGCATAGAAGTTAAATAAGCAGGGTGACAGTATACATATACCTTGATGTACTCCTTTTCCTATTTGGAACCAGTCTGTTGTTCCATGTCCAGTTCTAACTGTTGCTTCCTGACCTGCATATAGGTTTCTCAAGAGGCAGGTTAGGTGGTCTGGTATTCCCATCTCTTTCAGAATTTTCCACAGTGTATTGTGATCCACACAGTCAAAGGCTTTTGTGTAGTCAGTAAAGCAGAAATAGATGTTTTTCTGGAACTCTTTTGCTTTTTCAATGATCCAGTGGATGGTGGCAATTTGATCTCTGGTTCCTCTGCCTTTTCTTTTTTTTTTAAATTTTATTTTTACTTTATTCTATGTTATAATATTGTATTGGTTTTGCCATACTTTGACATGAATCAGCCACAGGTGTACACGATCTCCCAATGCTAAAGCCCCCTCCCACCTCCTACCCCATATCATCTCTCTGGATTATCCCGTGCACCAGCCCCAAGCATCCTATATCCTGTATCGAACATAGACTGGCGCTTCATTTCTTACTCCCAAATCATCCCACCCTCTCCCTCTCCCTGAGGGGGCCAAAAGTCCATTCTGTACCTCTGTGTCTCTTTTGTTGTCTCACATACAGGGTCATCATTACTATCTTTCTAAATTCCATATATATGTGTCAGTATACTATATTGGTGTTTTTCTTTCTGGCTTACTTCACTCTGTATAATTGGCTCCAGTTTCATCCATCTCATTAGAACCAGCTTGAACATCTGAAAGTTCATGGTTCACGTACTGCTGAAGCCTGGCTTGGAGAATTTTGAGCATTACTTTACTAGTGTGTGAGATGAGTGCAACTGTGCGGTAGTTTGAGCATTCTTGGCATTGCCTTTCTTTGGGATTGGAATGAAAACTGACCTTTTCCAGTGCTGTGGCCACTGCTGAGTTTTCCAAATTTGCTGGCATATTGAGTGCAGCACTTTCACAGCATCATCTTTCAGGATTTGAAATAGCTCCACTGGAATTCTATCACCTCCACTAGCTTTAGAAGAATATTAAATCTACTAAAATTATTCTTTACTGCCCCAGGTTTGTTCAGAGGACTTTCAGTGGCAAATCGGCAGTTAGAAATTCAGGATTCACCTATAGAAAAAAGCTTCTTAGCTTGTGGATACAGCACAGAGAACAGTGAGAAGCATGGGATCTTGGTCTTGGGAAGATGAGTTCAGATTTTTTCCTTGCCTCTTAAAGTGCAGTGGGATCTTGATCAAGATTGGTACCTTCTCTCAGTTTCCATTTTCTCACTTCTGACAAAGTGGAGTGTATTTTTCATTGTTCTAAGTATTAAAGGAAATGCTGATAGAAAGTGCTTACCTGTCTGCCTGGCACATCATGATGCTTGATAATGGTTCATGAGGCGTGCACTTGATCTGGTAGGAGCAAGTGCTGAGCCGTGAGGGTTGGGACAAGTTTGGTGTTGGCTGATGGCCCAACAGGGAGACATGTGCTGTGGCCACCTTGTCCTTGAAGACTGAAAAAGTCTTCGCTTGAACCCCCTGTCCCACAGAGGTTGGAATTCCCTGTGACCTTACCATCTGGGGGAGTTCATAGAAGGCTAACATTTTTGTAGTTGTA
Organism: Nanger dama; assembly: GCA_917880005.1. Taxonomy (NCBI): domain Eukaryota; kingdom Metazoa; phylum Chordata; class Mammalia; order Artiodactyla; family Bovidae; genus Nanger; species Nanger dama. Next base: position 12,508,169 of record CAKJTW010000002.1, read on the forward strand.
GCCATCTCTAAGTTTCTGCTTCTACTGAGATCTGGATCTCATCACACATTGTGCCTCCTACTTGTTGGTCTCTTTTCTATCCCCCTAGGACCCCCCGCAAGCTGAAGTGGTCTTTATACTTCCCGGGGTTCTGCTGATGTCACTGCTGTGAACCCAGACTTAAATGCAGGTTTGATGTAAGTGAGGGAGTTTCCAGTATAATACAGCAACAACTTAAAATAGACCCTTAGAGATTTCAGTCTTTAAAAGCTCCTCAGTGATAACTGCTTGGGGAAATGTTCATTCATTGCTTCTTTTGCCTCTCTACTCCGGGGCTGGCTGTCTACCCGACTGCTGACCATTTTCTCTTTCTTGTTCACCTTGCTCATCCTTGTTCTCCCAAATGCTTGTGCAGGGCTGCTGTCGAGCTGTTGAAGTGTTCGGTGCCAGTGCATCCTGGTCTTCACCGCGTGTGTAATACCAGCCTTACCCTAATTCCTTACCTTTCTGAAAGGAACGCTGTGGCCACATAACCTCTTTGTTTCCTTTGTAAGACTTGAGAGATTGACTATAAGGGATGAAGAAGAAAGTGTTAAGTCCAGAGGAATAGTACAGCCTGCAGTGCAGATAGGTAAGTGGTCAAGGAAACTGACATGGTGATATAGAGGTCAGTAATCTGCATATTCAGGGATTCTGTCATATCTGGTATTTCCATCACTCTAGATGTAGAATACATAATTATCTCTTTTTATTGGAATAAATTACTTTACAATGTTGTGTTAGTTTCTGCTCTACAAGGAATTGAAGCAGCTATATGTATCCAAGTTTTTTAGTTTGGTGGCAGTGTCAGACTCTTTGAGACTTCTGTATTCATACATCCTCTCCACCTTGGACCTCCCGCTTCGCCCCTCCCATGATGGGGATGGCCGGGACATCACCCATCCTATCACCTCTCTAATACTATCACCTCTCTATCTAGCTCATCAGGAGCACATGGCTGAGATCCCTGTGTCCTTAATAAGAAGTTAGGTGGAAAAACTGCAGCTGTGGAATGGCAGATAGCAAGAAAACTTATTTGCTGTTTATTGTGGTTCCTTTAAGGATGAAAGGAAGTGCAGGAACTAAGTCAGAGCAACATAACGAGTGATCAGGCGCCCAGCAGATGTTTGTCTGCTCTTTCTTACTCAAATAAGGATCATCACAGGAGGCAGAGTCTACAGCATTTCTTTCTTTCTTTCTTTCTTTTTTTTTTTCCCTTTTGAGGCTTTTGTTTGTTGAAAAACAGGAAGCTGTGAGAGACATAGAAACTTTGTGTGTTGGGATCCTTCCCAGCCAGGGGAGTGTGTCGTCACAGATAAGAATACACATTTGTCAGGATGTTCCAGGAAGCCTGCAGTGTAAAGTGTGTGGCCTGAAAGCAGAAGGAGGGGGCCAGCAAACATACGAAGCCTCCCCAGCTCTGTGATGTTGGAAATTGGTGGAAGGCTGGAGCACTGATTTCCCAGACACAGAGAAACTTCTCAGCCTTCATGATCCAAAGCAGCAAGAGGCTTTTAACTCTTAAGCTGTCTGAGTGTCCTAGGCCAGCAGAGCCTGGGTTGAGACCTGAAGCTCTTTTAGCTTGGCTTATAGTGAGTTTGAGTGAACTCCGGGAGATGGTGATGGACAGGGAGGCCTGGCGTGCTGCAGTTCATGGGGTTGCAAAGAGTCGGACACGGACTGAGCGACTGAACTGAACTGACCAGTGCCAGTCTCCTTCTGAAGGAAGCCTCCCCACAAAGAATCCCTGTCTAGTAAGAGCTAAGTGACATTGACATCTAGAGTAGTTCTTGAACATTTTAAACTGTTTTCATTCAAAGATTTTGTTTGATAATCTCTTTTCTGAGTTCTTTCTTTTGTTTCAATCTTTTTTTAAAAATTTTTGACAAGTACATTTTGAGCCCTGCAGGTATGACTGGGATGAGAAAATGGTGAATATGATACAGGGTGCTTCCTTTAGGAAAGCTAATAATCTACCTACAGGAAGGAGAAGTTACGAACACCATACATACTATCTGACACAGACTAAATTTTAATACATACTTAATGAATGATTAAATACTATGATACAAAAAGGTTCCCTGAATATATGGGCAAAGTGTTGTCTTTGTTAACAAATTGTCCTTGAGTCAACAAACTGTCCTTTACTGATGTTTCTCTGGGGTTTCTTGAGAGAGAAGCGATAAATAACGTGTTTCCACTTTTTTTCCCTTAACAAACAGCTCCTATTAAAAAAATACATCTATTTTTCCACCATCACATGTTGATATACAAGCAGTACTAATAATTTTCATGCAACTAAATGAATATTGCACTGGAAACTAAAACCAATGTAAGTACAAGGTGATGGTATACTAATACATTGCTGGAGTCTGCTAGTAGTGTATTGTACTTGTTTTCAAGTACAGTGAGTGAGTGAGAATTGGCCTCTGATTTTTCTCTTTTTTTTAAACTGTATTTATCAGGATTATGTTAGCATCATAAAATCATTTGGAAAGTTTTTATGTTCTCTGAAACGTTTTATATAACATGAGTATGTGTCCCTTGGGTTCGTATGCATTTATCTATGGAACTGCCTTGGCCTGGTTCTCTGTGGAAGGTATTTCACTGATTTTACTGCTTTTATGGCTCTTGATCGGTTCAGGTTAGTTTTCTACTGTAATTATTTATCTTTTCTTTTTTTCGGGAGAGTAATTTATGTCTTTGTTTAAAATTTTTTAGGATAAAGTGACAAATAGTGTTTTCTTACAACTTGAAATATCCTTGTTGTATTTTTATCTGTACCTTCTTCTTATTGAGTTATTTTATTATTTTATATATCATTGAGAGACATGAGCACTGAATCCAAAACATTTTTTATATCCTCAAAGAGTTGTCCTAAGACCGCAATTGTAAGAACCACTAAGGTGTTAATTTGAAGTGGAAAGTCCTGAACACTAGCCCTTGCTTTTGAGTCTATAAATTTTTAATAATTTCTCCAAATGATCTGTAGGTGTAGTAAGTTTTGAGAACTATTGATCTAGAGGATTTGTCTTTCATGTACTTTTATTTCATAATACTTGTGGATATACTAATTAGTTCTACAATGTATTTTTAGTATTTTAATGAATCTCTGACTTGGTTAGTTTTTTCCCTTGGTATATTTCTAACTTCTGTCATTGAATGCTTATTACCTTTTTCTACTTTAAAGTGTTTAGCAATGGAAGCTTTTTCTTGTAAAGTTGTTTTTCATTACTACCTGATAACAAAGCATAGGTGTTAATTTCGTTATTCTTTTGAAAGTTTTCTATTTTTATTAAGGTAATATTTAATTTGCAGATTTTTAATTTCTATATCTTAAGATGATTTGTAGTCTCAGTTAATTGTGATAATGGAAAGGCTTCCTTTTTCTAATGTGCTGATTTCTTTTTTCTGTTATAATACAGGATTAGTTTTAAAAGTACTCTATACAATTGAAGGTGAACCTTTTATACTGTTTAGAACTTAATATATGTTTGTTCAAGCAACCTTATCAGTTGTAATGTTCAGATTCTTTGTATATCCAGTTCTTTTGCCCATGTAAATGGAAAGAGAATGAGGGTCCTTAACTTTTCCTACTCTGTTTTATTTCTACATTTATTTTCTTTTATGATATATTTTTGATACTTTATTTTTTACTGTGTGAAAGCTCTCTGATTTGTAGGTTTTTCATTCACAACTTAGGGGTACTGCCAACTGTACAGATTTTAGTCTTGCTCAAGCATCCTATATAGACATTCTTGTCAGAGTCATTACATTTATTCAGTAGAATTTATATATATGTATATATCTCCCTTCCTCCTCCCTGTCTTCTCCTGTCTGTGTTCATACACCCCTGTTTATCTGTGTGTATATGTAGAGTCACTTGTATTTTGTCTTTTCATTCTAAGAAACTATCTTTAAATGTAGTCACATAGTGCTTCCCTGGTAGCTCAGATGATAAAGAACCTGCCTGCAGTGTGGAAGAGCTGGGTTCAGTTCCTGGGTTGCAGAGATCTCCTGGAGAGAGATGGCAACCCACTTTAGTATTCTTGCCTGAACAATCCCTTGGACAAAGGAGCCTGGCAGGCTACAGTCCATAAGGGTTGCATCCTGGACTGAATATTTGTATCTTTTTCTCTGATGCTCTTGATGAATTGTTTTTTAACTTATTTGAAAGGAATGAGTCATTTTTAGTTCCAGTAGTATCTACCTTAAGTTTTAAAGTGTGAACATAAAGTTTTATATTCTTTATTAGTGTAAGAAAAGATACATTGGTATCCTCTTTTAAAATTGGCAATATTTACTCAAATTTATTTTCACCACACTTGTCCTCTATTTCTTCTTGGCATATTATTATCCTTTTACTATGATCATGTATTTATATTTTCTTTAAAATTTTTGTGCCTTTGCAAAGGCAATGGCACCCCACTCCAGTACTCTTGCCTGGAAACTCCCATGGACAGAGGAGCCTGGTAGGCTGCAGTCCATGGGGTCGCTGAGTCAGACACGACTGAGCGACTTCACTTTCAGGCAGTGGAGAAGGAAATGGCATCCCACTCCAGTGTTCTTGCCTGGAGAATCCCAGGGATGGCGGAGCCCAATGGGTTGCCGTCTGTGGGGTCTCACAGAGTCGGACACGACTGAAGTGACTCAGCAGTAGCAGCAGCAGCATTCTCTTTTATGACAGCATTTACAACATCTGATTTTTCTTCTTTCTCTTGGATCTGTATTGTATTAATACCATCTTTATATACAGATATATAAGGGCCTTTGCATATCTGTCACTATTTTCTTTCAATCAAAAATGACCAACTTCTGTATGTTAATCTTGAGTTATAGTATTGCTTCCTTGGTTTCTGGGAAAGCTTGAAGTCAGTCTGATTCTTTGTAGTATAAACATTTTTCTGTCTTGATGCTTTTAGGATTCTTTTTAGTTCTTACATCTCAAAAATGAACTGGGATATAGCTAGACTTTGATCAGTTTTCACTAGTTTTTCTGGTGTTGATCACTGCCTTGTCCTGAGTCCTTCAGCTCTGTATCAGCTTCTGAAAGTTTTCTTTCACAAACGTTTGACGTTTTCTTCCTTTTCCTTGGTCTTTCTTTCCGAGGTTACCTGTAGGTTGGTTTCTGTTCTTTCTCTGCCCTACCTGGCTTCCGCTTTTTATTCGTCTGATATTTGTTTGTCTTTTCCTTGGGATGGAGGAAGTTTGTTTTCCACTGATTGATTCTGCTGTTTATTTTGTTCTGTATTTAAATTCTGCTATTGAATTTTCACTTTTGGTAAGCTTCCTAAAGAAACCCTACTACCTTAAAATCCTGCTGCTTTATCAGCAAGTTCTATACAAAATCTTGTTCTGGTTTCTCAGATCTGGTTCATAGAGACCGTGTTTTCTCAGATTGTATTGAAAAGATTGAGTTTTAAGAATTTGTTATCTGAAGTAATTCAGTTTTAGAAATAAATTTTTCTTTGTATTTTATGTTTGATTTATTTATTTTTCTGATGCCAAATCCATCCTATATTATTATTGGAGTATAATTGCTTTATAATACTGTATTACTTTCTGCTATATAATGAAGTGAATCTGATTCTCTCTCTCTCTCTCTCTCTCTCTCTCTCTCTCTCTGAACTGCCTCCCTCCCCTCCTCCTCCCAGGTCATCACAGAGAACCAAGCTGAGCTTCCTGTTCTATAGAGGAGCTTCCCACTAGCAATCTGTTTTACCCCTAGCAGTATATTACATTTTGTTTTAAAGTTACTTTGTGTAAATTGTTTTCCTGCTACACTGTCATTGCAAATGGAGAAGTCTGTTCAGAATCATAGTTTGCCTTGCTGTCCTGCAGAATTTCCATGAGGCCCTTTCTCTGCGAACTTGTGCTCGAGAGCAAGGGGATAAAGCTCAGCATCACAGGATGAAGGTTCTAAAAGTCAAAGGAGAGGCAGAGAGGAAGGTGGAGCTCTACAGAGACCAGCAGAGGGGTGTTTTGTCTGCTTCTTTCAGTCTGCTGTTTGCCGTGGCTGTGGTGTCAGAATTCACACTTTCATCTGCCTTTTTGCTTTGCCCTCAGTGCCCCGTTTGCACTATGGCTGTGTCTTACCTCCTTTTTGGTACTGCAGCTCTTTACAGAAGGAAAGGCCCTAGAACAATTGTTTGGCTGTGTGAACCGTGGGCCTCCCAGCGCAGCTGCTCTGCATTATGCTGAACAGTGTGTGCCCATCTCCCAGGGCCTGTCCACACTTCCCGCTCACAGCCCTGCAAAGTGGGATGCATCTGTGGAGTTCTCCCAAACAGACTTAGTGTACTTGCTACAGCACTGGGTGGTTTTCTGGTGGTGTGGCCATATTTTAAGCCTTTAATGTCTTTTTAATTAGGTTCCATATATCTAGGAGAAATTCCTCAAAGTTAGTGACATCTTGATAGGGGTGTTTCCTTAATTTATCATCTCGGTTAAGGTTCTGAGAGCATAAAGTTTTTTGTTTTTGCCTAGAATCAGAACCAATTGAAAGAGTACAGGAGTCAGGTTGAGATCTCACTGTGTTTGATTCTAGATAACATGTTTTCATGCGGCATAATTGTGACAATCAGAAGTACTAGTCCTTTTTTCCTTAGCAAGGCTTCCACACCTTTCCACGAGCTGCAGGGGCATTCGAGACCTTCTCTTCCAGGGACAGAATCTGCCTAGCTTCTGGCTGGCTTAGGAAACATTCCTAAATACATAATCTCTGCAGGTAGGTAAATCCCAAAGTATGCCAAGGAGGGACTGAGCCACCCAGCTCCATCCACAGCTCACCCATCCATCGAATCTCTCCATTTCTCTAAGGAGGACCAGTTGAGGGTTCATGAAAGTCTGACAGAATTACTCCAATAGCAGCATGAGATGTAGAGGTTAAGTGCAGCTTCTGAACAATCACCGTCACTTCATGGCAAATAGATGGGGAAAAAGTAGAAACAGTGACAGATTTTATTTTCTTGGGCTCCAAAATTGCCGCAGACGGTGGCTGCCTCCATGAAATTAAAAGACGTTTGGTCTTTGGAGGAAAAGATATGACAAACTTAGACAGCATATTAAAAAACAGAGATTTCATGTTGCCAACGAAGATCCATGTCGTCAAAGCTATGATTTTTCCAGTAGTCATGTATGAATGTAAATGTTGGACCGTGAAGAAGGCTGAGTGCTGAAGAACCCATGTTTTTGAACTGTGGTTCTGGAGAAGACTCTTGAAACTCCATTGGACAGCAAGGAGATCAAGCCTCTCAATCCTAAAGGAAATCAAACCTGAATTTTCACTGGAAGGACTGATGCTAAAGCTAAAGCCCCAATACTTTGGCCACTTGATGTGAAGAGCTGACACACTGGAAAAGACCCTGTTGCTGGGAAGGATTGAGGGCAGGAGGAGAAGGGGACAACAGAGGATGAGATGGTTGGATGGCATCACTGACTCAATGAGTTTGAGCAAACCCCGGGAGAGAGTGAAGGGCAGGGAAACCTGGCATGTTGCAGTCCGTGGGGTCGCAAAGAGTTGAACACGACTTAGTGACTGAACACCACGAACAACTGAACAGTTATGATGACCTAGTAGTTACATGTGTTTAAGCCATCATCTTCCCTAGATATTTCTGAAGCATAAAACTGAGAAGTGACGAGAGAATATTTATTTTTCATGGGCTGAATTTTGTTTTCTTTTAACATAGTCCTTTCAAAATCTGAACCAATGCGCCTTTATTCTGACTTATTAGTGAAAATTACCTGTATTACCCCAAATATAAAATTCTACTACTGGAGTTTAATTTTGTGTGTGAGTCTGAATTTCATTAGAATTTAAGAATCCTTGAGTAATTTATTATTATACCCTTAGTAAAATGCATAACTGCAAGTCAGATTCTGACTTTTACTTGAGTTTGCCTAGGAAATAATAAACCGTCCAGTCTGTAAAATTTAGTATCCTATTTAACATTATGACTGTAGTAAATGATCAGCAATTAAACTTCTTAAACATACGTATTTGATGAGTTGATTTGCATCTCGTAGCTCCTGGCCCATTGTTTTTACAAGGGTATCTGAAAGAGTTATGGTTTCAGATTTTCAGATACCTATAATGTGCTACTCTATTTGTAGGATGTTGGAAGAATTGAATGCTCTGTTTTAGTTCAGCAAGCTTTTTCTGTCTGAGGCTTTGATAGCTGTCTTCCATAGGGTATAACCTACAAAAGAGAATGTGTTAATCCTCAAAGCAAGATAAATAAACACAACCACTGACCTTTAGAATAGCTGCCCCTGAGCCTTCTCTTGAGATAATTTTTTTCATTTGTGCAAGAATAACCAAGGAGGAGATCGATTTGTCCTATAAGCCTCTTGATGAAAGTGAAAGAGGAGAGTGAAAAAGTTCGCTTAAAACTCAACATTCAGAAAACTAAGATCATGGCATCTGGTCCCATCACTTCATGGTAAATAGATAGGGAAACAGTGGCTGACTTTACTTTTCTGGGCTCCAAAATCACAGCAGATGGTGACTGCAGCCATGAAATTAAAAGACACCTGCTCCTTGGAAGAAAACTTATGACCAACCTAGACAACACATTAAAAAGCAGAGATGTTACTTTGCCACAAAGGTCTGACTTCAAAGGTTTGGTTTTCCCAGTGGTCAAGTATGGATGTGAGAGTTGGACTATCAAGAAAGCTGAGCACTGAAGAATTGATGCTTTTGAACTGTGGTGTTGGTGAAGACTCTTGAGAGTTCCTTGGACTGCAAGGAGATCCAACCAGTGCATCCTAAAGGAAATCAGTCCTGAATATTCATTGGAAAGACTGATTCTGAAGCTAAAACTCTGCTTTGGCCACCTCATGCGAAGAACTGACTCATTGGAAAAGACCCTGATGCTGGGAAAGATTGAAGGCGGGAGGAGAAGGGGATGACAGAGGATGAGATGGTTAGATAGCATCACTGACTCAATGGACATGAGTCTGAGTAAGCTCCGGGAATTGGTGATGGACAGGGAAGCCTGGCGTGCTGCAGTCCATGAAGTCACACAGAATCAGGCAGGACTGAGATACTGAACTGACCTGAACTGAAGCACTCAATCTAAATGAGCCCATCATTCTTTTAATCACTCTTGGTGAAACCTTTATGGTGATCTAGAATAGCCTTATTCATTTGTTTTCTTGCTTATATTATCTTTCTGCTCTATCAAAACCTAAATTGTCCTGCTCATCAAAGTATTCCTGGCTGGGTGCCCAGAAGAGTCTGTTGAATGTAAAAAGTGGATTTGCCTAGAGCAGAAATCAGAAATTTGTGGCCTGCAGGATCTTGCCAGAGGACATTTGTTTGATACATTCAGTATCTTTTTTTTTTTTTTTCTTTTAATTGAATAAGTTAACATTTATAAATTGGATTTTAAATAAACACCTGAGTTTCTGACTTCTCTTGAAAACTTGAAGGAGCTGGCAAGCCTGGCCTCACCGTGTGGCATCACCAGCAGGACTGGGTAATGGCTGTCACACCTTAGACAGGACACTTTTGTTTTTCTTAAGCCTTTGTGACCACCAAAGATTTAAGAGTTTAGTACCCTCACTTTGAACCCAGTCCTTAATTTCATTATAAATAAAAACAAATAGTGGTGTGGCTTAAATGAAATGCCTTTGCCTTTGCCAACAACATAAATTATATTGACATGGGGAAAACAATGGTAAATGATTGAGTAGGACAGAGAGGTTATACATAAGTAATTAATGGATAATAGAAGGTGATAAGCACTGTTTTAGTGGAACTCCATCATACCTGAGTTTCCTTGGTGGCTCAGATGGTAAAGAATATGCCTGCAAGGCAGGAGACCCAGGTTTGATCCCTGGGTTGGGATGATCTCCTGGAGAAGGGAATGGGAGAACCCATTCTAGTATTCTTGCCTGCAGAATTCCATGGAAAGCGGAGCCTGGCAGGCTAGAGTCCAAAGAGTTGAACACCACCGAGCAACTCACACTTTTACTATACCATCATACCTGCATTTAATTTGCATATGTATTTGTGTGTGTGTGTGTGTGTGTGTGTGTGTGTGTGTGTGTGTGTGTGTGTAAAGAATTCATATATCTAAGGTGGTTGGAGAAGAGAGAAGAAACTGGAAAAGAAGTAGGAAGATAAGGAAGAAAGGTAGGTGAGTTTGAAAAGGGGAGCAGTGGTAGATAAGGAAAGAGAAAGAGGTGCTATTGCATGGGTTCCCCATACTGCCTTCAGTTTATGTTTGCACCAGAATATCTGTGATTCTCACCTTTGGTTTCGTTCACATTGTATCTCTCTCTCTACTGCTGTCCATTGGATATTTAAATATGAATTGTTCTTATATCATGGCCCGTAAATATAAATATGCCACTGTATTTGATGTTTAACTGACTGTTTTGCTCACCTAGCTCCTTGCAACTTCTTTCTATTTAAGTTGCTGTTCTCTACCAGAGGAAAGAGGTCTAACTTTGAGGCTGCAGGATCTGGAAATATTTCGTAGAGAAGATAGCATTTGAGTGGAGACTTGAAAGATGGTGGAAATGGAGCTCCATCTAGACTCGTGTTTCCAATACGATAGCCACTGGCCAGATGTTCCAATGAAAATTATTTCAAGAAATAAGGACTTCAGTCCTCATTGCACTAGCCACATTTCCAGAGCTCAGTAAACTATCTTGATTAGTGGCTTATACAGTACAGAACATTTCTGTTGCCGTAGACTCTTCTACTGATGGTTCTGCTGCCTACTGATGCTGCACGTAGCAGGAAGTACTTTGCATCATTGTAGGAGGTAGAAAATTTTGACCTCTGTTAAGATGAAGAGTGAAAAATTAATTTAGAGCATTTCCTGTCCCCACTCTCCCTCCCCTCAAATAAATACAATTCTTTTTCCTCTGGACACAAAAGCTAAGCCAAATAATGCTAATTACCCAAGAAATTGTGTAATTTTACAAATGTTCACATTCTCTACTGGGTCCCTGTTTTCATTTATCATTTGTGGAATTATTCAGCTGGTGAAAGTGATGTTGGGATAGATGAGGATATCTTTTTCTAAGTGGAAAAGAGAATATTACTGATTATTTTAGAAAATTATCCTTGTACTTCTTTATTGACATAGCTTTTAGGGAAGGTGTTTGTTTAGCTTTGAACAGGCTTTGTTATTGTTTGGTAAGTTTGGTATTCTGATGTATATGCAGTTGTATGGTTTATTTTCATATAATTTATATGCCACGTTGTTTTTTGGATGCAAAACTTGAGCCCAAGTGAAAATGTTGTATGTTGCTTGGCTGCTCCTGCACTCCCCTCACAGTTATTCCTGAGTTAGTTACGTTGGTTGTCACCAGGGACTACCAGCTTCTATGTCTTTTGGCACTTTTAGAGCCTTGTTTCAAATTATATGCAGTCAAAAGCTTGGCAGTGATTTGTTACTGTTCAACCTAACGTTCTCTTGATTGTATTACAGTTTGTGATAAAATATCTGTTGATTTGTGATAATTAATACTGTTCGAACTGTTGGAGTTTCCTAGGTAATTGTTTATGTGCTAAGGATGAAATAAAACTTTTCTAGCGTGTGATTTATCCACAGAAAAATGAGGACTTTTTTTTTTTTTTAGCCAGGATATTAATGCTTGAGCCCTAAGTGGCCCCTGGGGACGTTTTTTTCTTTTTCTGTTTCCTTAGAGCAGATGTTACCTTTTCTTTTCCGCAGGCATTTCAGAGATGAGAATTTTGGGAAAGATATTTCTCTTTCAGAATGAAGAGTGACCCCTCTTTGTGGCATTAGTATGTAAATGTGTTTTTCAAGTGTGAGAATTGGACATTTTTGTGAGAATAGTTGTTACTCTGCCAATGGTTAGGGAGAATGTTTCTTTCAACCAGGATATCTTTACCTGTTCTCTCTATTATTCAACCTGGAAAATGAAGAACAATGAGGAGATATGAAGAGAAGAATTGATTTGGTCATCAATTTTTAGAGTGAAGCTGCTGTATAAAAAATAAGCCAAAATAGCAGTGATCTCAGAGTGACTGAAGTTTATTTTGCTCTCACACAAAAATTCCCCTTGAGGGCTGATAGAACTCCTTCAATCCATCCTCAAGAATGGGCTTTTATCTCATTTCTTAGTGGCTGCCATGCCTTCCAGCCCTGTGTCTCCACTCACGGAAGTCCCTGGGAAGAGAAAGTGGGCGGTACCACTTTCCTCCACAGGCAGGACCTGCAAATTGTCCTCATCAACTCTCCTGGGTCCCCTTTGCTAGAATTTGATCACATGGTCATATTGCAGGAAAAGCCACCCCTTCTATTGCCTGAGAATGGATGGGCTCTTGTCTAACACACGGAAATAAATTGTCCGTGGTAACACACGTGCTGATAAAGCAAGAGACTCTATTGGGAAGGGGATCCCAGGTGGAGTAGGAGGATAAGGGAACCCAGGAGAACTGCTTTGCCACATGGCTCTCAGTCTTGGGTTTTATGATGATAGGATTTGTTTTCGGGTTGTCTTTGTCATTTCATCCTGAATCAGCGTCCTTCCTGATGTCACACACAACACTCAGCCAAGATAGATTCTAGCGAGGAGGATCTCTGGGAGGTTGGTAGGACGTAGGGACTGGGGTCTCCTTTTGACCTATCTCAAATTTTCCCAGTTGGTGGTGTCTTGTTAGTTCCGTGTTCCTTTCCAGGATCTCCTGTTGTAAAATAACTCATGCAAATAGTTACTATGGTGTCTGGCCAGGATGAGTGGTTTCAGCCAGTTTCCCCTAACAGGGATATAGCTACCAGGGAGTCTGAGAAAGTGTTTGAGTCTTCGTGCCCTTGGCCCCAATCCGGTGTTCCACTGTAAAACAATAATGGGAACTATATCAGCAACAGTGTGGTGCTGCTGCCACAAACCCATGTGTTCCAGTCAACTTCCAAATAAACTGCGGAAATTCCCATTGATTAGATTGACCCCCAAATGCCATCAGCAAGTAGGATTTTATTTTAGGGTTGATTTTTCTATTAATAAAAATACTAATTTAATCATAAGGAAGAATTAGAGCAGGGCTGGCTAGTTTTCAGAGCCTGCATGAACTAAACAGATACAAACAGGATTCCCGTACTCAGGAGCCATGAGTGAGGGCCCAGGATAGTAAACTTTGAGAGAGGTGCAAATGAAGAAAAGTTAAAAGAGGATTTGAGCCGTGATTGTAGCTAATTTTAGGTCTCATGAAGTACATGGAGTTCTGGGTAGCTAATAATGGTCACTTTTTGCAATCTGAAAAAGAAAAATATTTTTCCTGGAGAATAAAAATGTTCTGCTTGAGGCCAGCCTTAGTCACTAGCAGCAGTAAAAGCCTGTGATATATAATGATGCTCATATTTCTTCCTTTTTCAATAGCACTGTGGTAGGGAATGTAAATGTACCAAGTCGTATCGAGTGGAAGGAGACAAAACTCAGCCCGTTTTCCTTTTATGCTTGATTTGATTTTTCTCTGACACATTTACAATCTATCAGTTTCTTTAGTCTGTAGTCAAGGGCTCGGCAGAGTTTTGAGAGAACTGTATTATTTCATTTTAAGAGGAAACATAATTTAGGAAAAAACTGTAAGTGGGTTGTCGGTATGTGTATGCATAAAACCTCATTTCTGGTTTTACCAAGAAAATCAAGCGTATGTACAAATAGAGTATCCCATTGAATTGAACCAGCTTTTACAGAGTTTCTAGTGATACGTATGTAAATATCAGTGTTAGCTCATGTATGTTAGGAATGTCTTGGTTTATTCATGGTAGCCTTTCTAATAATGCCTGCTTTATATTTAGATCTTTCTTTTAAAACATAAATATGCTAACCATAGAATGACCCATGTGTGTGCACAGTTGCTCAATGATGTCCAACTGTTTGCAGCCCCAAGGACTGTAGCCCACCAGACTCCTCTGTCCATGGGGTTTTTTCCAAGCAAGAATACTGGAGTGGGTTTCATTTCCTCCTTCAGGGGATCTTCCTCACCACCCAGGGACTGAACCTGTGCCTCCTGCAGCTTCTGCACTGACTGGCGGGTTCTTTACCACTGCGCCACCTCGGATGGGCTAGCTTGGAGCAAAGAGAGGAAAGGGCCACTGTAGGCCTTGCTGGTGGTGGTGGTTCCTGGGCATTATCAGAAGGTATGGGTCTGGCACGAGTCCCGAGGAGTGCTAGTTCCATGCCCCATTTCCACTCTGGGTGTGTTTTGAAGAGTATACCTTAAACACTCTGAAAGTAAGAGCCTGCCAACATGTTTTGATTTCATGGTTTGCTCCTCTTCTGTGTCACGCAGCTCTGGCGGTGCCTGTGAATAGATTTTAGTGTGAATGTTGACCCTTAGGGTTGTGTAAGGGGAAGTCTCCAGTCACAGCCGTGAAATCGCTGTGTTCATTGCAGTATTGGTATATTCTCACTGGAAAGACTTTATCATTTATTGTCTAAGCCAGATTTTGAGAGTGAAAGGGGATATAATTAGTAACTACAGCAGAGAAACACACACAAACTCAGATTTTCCTAGAAAAGTGGGCACTTAACGTTTCTCCTCCTTGTAACAATCAGTATACTACTTGACTGGTTATTAAAATAAGTTGAATAGGTTTTTCTGTTTGAAACATTTCTGTTGATGTAATAAGGCAATGTAACAAATGAATCAAAGTGAAATATCCTAAGAATGGTTTCCTTTTTCCACACTGTGTAATTTCCAAAAGAAATCTTTGAAGGTGGCTTTATGTTTTTGTTTTGTGGCCAGATTTACCAAGGATCCACAACATTCCCTTCTTTATGTGTCTAAATCCAAGTTTCTCCAGCTGCTAACCTGTTAAATTTATATTGAATCCTGGTGAGATTTTTTTCCCAGTAAAATGTTCTGGACACAATTATTGAAAATGTCTTTCTTAAATTCTTTTAATCTGATGTTGACTTGCTCACAAACTGCCAGTTGCAGATTTACATACTATTTCATTTTGAATGCCTTTTCTTGGCTTTCCATCTCTTTAGGTACTGGCTCCCCAGCTGAATGCTTCTCTCTTGCAGATTCCTCTCTTCACTGTCTCCAAAATTGTTGATGTTCATACTATCTTCATTGTTTTTCAGTGCAAAAACCCATTTTCTCTCTTTCCAGCTCCTTCCCATTCTCAAGTCCCTTATATCAGGTTCCCTTTCCTCTTTGTAATTGTACCATTTGAGAAAGTGAAGTGAGAAAGAGTTATGCCCTAGAATCATGTCTCAGATCCATCTTAAAAAGACTTGTATAATCTTGTGAATCAGTGTTCAGTTCAGTTCAGTCGCTCAGTCATGTCCGACTCTTTGCGACCCCATGAATCGCAGCACGCCAGGCCTCCCTGTTCATCACCATCTCTCGGAGTTCACTCAGACTCATGTCCATCGGGTCCGTGATGCCATCCAGCCATCTCATCCGTGGTCGTCCCCATCCCCTCCTGCCCCCAATCCCTCCCAGCATCAGAGTCTTTTCCAATGAGTCAACTCTTCGCATCAGGTGGCCGAAGTACTGGAGTTTCAGCTTTAGCATCATTCCTTCCAAAGAAATCCCAGAGTTGATCTCCTTCAGAATGGACTAGTTGGATCTCCTTGCAGTCCAAGGGACTCTCAAGAGTCTTCTCCAATACCACAGTTCAAAAGCATCCATTCTTTGGCAATCGGCCTTCTTCACAGTCCAACTCTCAGATCCATACATGACCACAGGAAAAACCATAGCCTTAACTAGACAGACCTTAGTTGGCAAAGTAATGTCTCTGCTTTCGAATATACTGTCTAGGTTGGTCATAACTTTTCTTCCAAGGAGTAAGCGTCTTTTAATTTCATGGCTGCAGTCACCATCTGCAGTGATTTTGGAGCCCCACAAAATAAAGTCTGACACTGTTTCCACCGTTTCCCATCTATTTGCCATGAAGTGATGGGACCAGATGCCATGATCTTCATTTTCTGAATGTTGAGCTTTAAGCCAACTTTTTCACTCTCCTCTTTCACCTTCATCAAGAGGCTTTTAGCTCCTCTTCCCTTTCTGCCATAAGGGTGGTGTCATCTGCATATCTGAGGTTATTGATATTTCTCCCGACAATCAGAAAGGCAATGCCAAAGAATGCTCAAACTACCGCACAATTGCACTCATCTCACATGCTAGTAAAGTAGTGCTCAAAATTCTCCAAGCCAGGCTTCAGCAATACGTGAACCGTGAACTCCCTGATGTTCAAGCTGATTTTAGAAAAGGCAGACGAACCAGAGATCAAATTGCCACCATCCGCTGGATCATGGAAAAAGCAAGAGAGTTCCAGAAAAACATGTACTTCTGCTTTATTGACTATGCCAAAGCCTTTGACTGTGTGGATCACAATAAAGTTTGGAAAATTCTGAAAGACATGGAAATCCAGACCACCTGACCTGCCTCTTGAGAAATCTGTATGCAGGTCAGGAAGCAACAGTTAGAATTGGACATGGAACAACAGACTGGTTCCAAATAGGAAAAGGAGTACGTCAAGGCTGTATATTGTCACCCTGCTTATTTAACTTATATGCAGAATCAGTGTTACTTTGAGTAAATTGGGTATAATATAACATCACCCCATTCAATTTCAAGGATTAAATTTGGTAATATATGTAAATTACTTTTTCGACTCCAAAATACTATATAAATATTCATATGGTATGGTTCTTATTCCCGTCTCTTGTTTTCTGGTCAAATTTGTTATTTTCTACTAATTATTATATGTTAAAGAGTCTTACTGCCCCCATAATGTTGTACATAGTTAAAGCAGAAGTGATATCTTACACTATCCTACAATGTTTCGTTATGTGCCAGCCCTGCCTAGAGAGCTATAATGGGCACATTATTAAATATTGCACATTCTAGGTCTGTCCAAGTCTTCTCTCCAGCTTCATCCTTCTGAAGAAGTCTGAAATAAGGCTTGCTAAGTATTAAGCTGGAGAGTTCCTTTTATTGTAGTTGTCAGTCAATTAAGAATTCTTGCACAACCTGATGCATCAAGACTGAGTGGCTCTCTGGACAAGCAATGTGACTGAGGACCTTCCAGACAGAGCATAACACAAGCAGGCAAAGAATCCTAACGTCAAAGGAAGGTGTAAGGAAATTGGAAACGGTTGCAGTGCTGCTTAATGATGTTGGTAGTGATGGGAACTGAGGTGGGAAAGATTGTTAATGACCATATGCTGGATGGGCTTACGGTAACTTTGCTGATGGGGAGATGTTCAAGGATATAGGCATGGGATGTCAAATATCAAATAGGATCTACTGAATTGAGCATTTTAATGTAATCACTCACAGAAGATAGCAAATAAGAATATTTCATGTGATAATCCTTTCAGATGTAACTCACATTTATTATAATTGAGAAACTTAACATTCAGGGCATAGCTGTACACAGTTAAACCTGCCAAGATAGGGTTATGATGAATATTTATATTATTCAGAAAGTGCTTCCCTGTGCTCACTCAGTCGTGTCAGATTCTGTGTCACCCCACGGACTGTAGCCTGCCGGGCTCCTCTGTCCATGGAATTTTTTGGTAAGAAGACTGGAGCAAGCTGCCATTTTCTACTCCAGGGGTTTTTCTTGACCCAGGGATCGAACCCACATCTTTTGCATATCCTGTACTAGCAAGTATGGGTCGTACTGTGATCAAGAATAGTGAAGATGTGATAATAGATTGGACCTTTCAGCACTGTCACTTAACATAGCAATGAAGCAAATTTTAGGCACATTTTGAGTCTGTTACATGCCTTAGTTCTAGCATTAATGGAGTCTCATCCATTAAATTCTCTCTTTCTTCCTCCAGGAAGGGTTGTTCCTTGAAAGATGGATGTTTCATAAGTTCCTTTCTGTACCACTTATTTGTAAATATTTCATTATAGGAAAGATTATTTTGACTAATTTTCTGCTCTCTGTCTTTTCTATTTCCCTTTTAGCAAACCCACACCTTCTGCACGATCATTGATAAATTGACCAATCACAATATAAATGTTTGCCAATATCTGCTTTTTAAACCTTTAAATGTTTAATGCAAAACGGCTGCTTACTTGTCTGCCTTGGATAATGTTAGAGTGAAGGAGAATATTTTGTTAATTTTTATTAGCTAAATGAGTTTAACTGATCACTCCAGCATCTAAGGAAAATAGTTTTCTGTAGCTTCAAAGAGCTATGTATGAGCTTAGTTGCTGTCATATCTGGCTCTTTGTGACCCCATGGACTGTAGCCTGTCGGGCTCCTCTGTCCATGGGATTCTCCAGGCAAGAATACAGAAGTGGTTGCCATATTCTTCTTCAGGGGATCTTCCTGACCCAGGGATTGAATTCAAGTCTCCTGCATTGGCAGAAGGATTCTTTACCATAGAGCTACCTGGGAAGCTAGTTCCTCAAAGAGCAATAAAATTACTTTATTTCATGTTTCCTTGTTCTAAGGAATATAGAATAGATGGCTTTAAGGTAAGTTCCCTAAATTATCAGATTCAGTGTTTTGTTTTTTTTTTTTTTTTGACAGCAATCCTCACCTCTTTTATTGAATGTTCGTATAATACTGATACCATTGAGTATATGATATAAATTCTATGTGTTGTACTGATACCTTGTGATATGAATATATATAAAACACATAAGTAGGGAATTCCTTGCTGGTCCAGTGGTTAGGGCTCTGTGCTTCCACTGCAAGGGTGCATGGGAAACTATGATCCACATGCCATGTGGAGTGGTCAAAAAAATAAGCATAAGTAGCATTGTATAAGAAGTTTGTAAAGTTAATTTTCCTTCACAGTCAAATGTAATGACCAAGAACAAGTAGGAAATGTGCTTTAAAAAAGCCTTGTAGAAATATAAACCCAAAATATTGTGTTTTCCCCAAGAGAAGTTTGAACTAATACTTTTCAGTTTTGTGGTAAGAATGTATTTATATCTCAAAGGTAAATCTTAAAAATACATGGGACACAAAATGTGCTTACGTATTTGAATAAAAATGTTCTATCTCATCTTCCTTTTTATTGTTGATTTTTCAACATATCTGTTTTTTCCCCCAACTTTTAAAAATAGTCTTAATGGGCTTTCTGGCTGCAAATGCTTATTCTGAAGTTGCTGTATAGTTAGAGGAAAAGTTTCTTAGTAGGGTTACAGCTCTCATTTTTGTTACAAAAACAACTTTCTATTTTAGAAAGTGGGCTAGAATAATGAATGAATAATGGATGTACATTTTATTTTGAGTTTTCTGAGCTTCTGTTTCTTTTTGTGTTATCTTGGAAAGATTTTGCCTTTGGAATTACAAATATTTTCTGACCTTAAATAACTTGATCATTGATATAAAGTCTCTTCTCATTCAGAGTAGCTAAAATTTACCCCAGGTTGGCTATGAACAAAAGTAGGATTAAAAAAACCAAAAACAAAGACAAATCAAAACAGGGCAGGGCATTATGGTTGATGATCAGATCAAAGTTAATAGAGCACAAATGCTGAAAATAACTCTCTTAAACTTCCCCAAATCAAATTTCTGTAGTTATCTTGCAGTCATTTGAAAAAGGATGGGTTTTTCTTGCTTGGTGAATGAAAAAACCCACAGGCCTATAGTGCATTTTGAAAAAAGGGTTCTTTGTCACATTTGAATAGAGTATGTGTGTGGAGTTTGTTCTTTATTATTTTTTCAACAGAAAAAGAAATCAACAAGCTGTCAGTTCGTTGTACAGATCTCCTCTTTGTGGTGGAAATACTGGGATGTTGTGGGAGAAGACCATTGCCCATCTTAACACAGATGCTAATTGTGTCCTGTAATTCCTCCTGGTTGCCATTGCGATATTCTTAGCTGCCTTTTATTTGTCGTTTCTCCCAGACAGAAGTGATTACTAATTACATAGCATGCTGCACCCAAGAAGTGGGCCATTTGGTTTTCTTGTATATTTTTTTCTATTTTGGGGCCAAAGTGAAAGGCGGATTGGAGGTTTGGGTCCCAACTGCTCATCCCCTACATGCCTGTGCTGCTTCTCTAATTTGCATGGGTACCTCGGGCATTGTCCTGTGAGAATGGGGTAGCTTGACCCCTTCTTCAGTTTAGTGACCCTTGTCATCTTGCTGTTCATTCCTGAGGCCTGTTTAATGCTAATTAGGCCTTCAACCAGTTGCCGTTTACAACTCTGTGCTTTAGAAAGCAAGGCCCTCTCCAAAGGCCACATTGGTGGTCTTAAACTAAATTACTAGGATTGAAGGCCCCCACCCAAGGAGAAAAGCCTCTTAACATTTCTATTTATTTAGAAATATGTAACAATCACATGATTAACATAAATAAACAAGCAATGAAGTGCTGAATTTTTGGCCTCAATGCTTCTTAATGATAGACAGATGCTCCTTAGGAAGCTGCTTTAATCCTTAATCCTTAACTCTGGGGTCCTAAAACAACAGATAATCTCAGTTCATGATCTCAGTCCCCACATTAATCTTGAGGACTGTGAACATTGGCTAGAGGTATGATCAGAGTGCTGAAAAAGAGAGAGCAGGTTCAGTGACCTCAGGTTTAGGAAATATTTACAATTTGGTTATCTACTGTTCCATAAAACTGATTGACTAGAAAGACAGACTTCTGTGGACCTTATGCTTGGCATGTGTTTAACCTTGGTAAATATGGGCCCTGGAATTTCTTACTGGCTTCATCTGAAACATTGAATCTGCATTTCAGCTGGGAGTTCTGTGGGTCCTCCTGATGCTTGTCTAATGAAGGATCAGAAATGCCTCACAGACCTCTGACCAACACTGCCTTCTGCCATTCTTGCCTTATGGACGTGTTTAACTGAGGCCAGGGCAAGTCAAAGACCTCTTCTGCCATCACTTTGAGGAGCTGGGTATGAAGCTACACTTTGAAACAGAACCTTTGAGATCAGCATTTGGCATAGTCACTGAAGCACACTGTCCCTGAAAAGAGGACAATGGAAAGAAACCTGTGACCTGTGGCCATGGATGTTCTTTATCCTTTGCAGATGAAGTACAATGTAGATGGCTGTTTAAGGGGTTAGGAGTCAAAGGCTTGTGCGATACACAGTACCTTTGAGTTACTTCTGAGTAGTCTCTTTATTCCCAATGTTGATAATGTGGCAGATTTATTGCAATGAAATTAACAAAAATTATTGACTGTCCCTTTATATATACAGAATGAATATGTGGAGTTTGGGGAGAATGCTTCCATTTATTTTTTCATGGGCGTGATATATCACATGGTGACAGGCTGCTTGACTTGATAACTTGTTTCTGCAGTTTCTTTTACAATGAAAATTGGGTACATTTAGAATTTTTGATTAGAAATGCTTCAGTTAAGGGCAAATGAGATTAGATGCTGAATGGGTTTGAATAACTTCCTGGATTGAGGTGAAACTTCGGTTCAGTTCAAGTTCAGTTGCTCAGTCATGTCCGACTCTTTGCGACCCCATGAATCGCAGCACGCCAGGCCTTCCTGTCTATCACCATCTCCTGGAGTTCACTCAAACTCACGTCCATCAAGTCAGTGATGCCATCCAGCCATCTCATCCTCTGTTGTCCCCTTCTCCTCCTGCCCTCAGTCCCTCCCAGCATCAGAGTCTTTTCCAGTGAGTCAACTCTTTGCATGAGGTGGCCAAAGTACTGGAGTTTCAGCTTTAGCATCATTCCTTCCAAAGAACAACCAGGGCTGATCTCCTGTAGAATGGACTGGTTGGATCTCCGTGCAGTCCAAGGGACTCTCAAGATGGGCACTAAAAAGGAAGAAAGGTCATGTAAATCAAAGTCCATCCTTTGACAACTCATGGCATGAAAAGACAAACCTGTTTTTTGGTTATTGGGTAGGTTTTTGGCTTTTAAGTAGTTTTTTGGTCAGTCTTTCTGTAAGAAGTTGGATGTGTAAGTATGTGTGTGTCTATGAGTGTATGCACGTGTGTACAAGAGACAGAGAAAGTAAAGGAGAAAGGGAGAGAGAGAGAGAGACACTCTTAAGTGGTCCAAAGGCAAATTTAAAGAGTCCCCCCTTGGCTTTTGCCCCTTAACTTTGTTTCCTCCTCAAATACAAACATAAAGCAGGTAGATGGAGACAGACTTTCTTTTTCATTGGCCTTGACCTGACACTGGGATATTTTAGCCCAGCAGGTGGAAGGAAGTGTGTCTTATCTATGGAATTCTGATTGTGCATTTTCTTTAGTAGTTTACTGGTTTTGCTCTGTACCTAAATTCACATTCTCCTTAATGAGGGACTCGGATTTTTAATCTGACTGGAAGAGTGGTTATGTTGTGAAAACCTAGGGAGAAGTTCACTACCAACACTACCAAGTAGTCATTTTAGAAAGAGTATATCTTACTGTTATTTTTCAAACACTTGAAGAATCCTCATGGGACTGATTTTTGTCCAAGGATACAAACTTTTAGTGGAGGAGCAGGCTGGGGAAGAGGACAGAATAACCCCAGATGGTCCTATCTAGTGCTTGCCTTTCTCGGCTGTTACAGAGAAATGCTAAATGCTGTGTAACAGGGTTGTGAGTAGCTGTAATGTGATTCTGTTTATAACCATCCTCCAGAAGCTTTAGAATCAGATACATAAAGATGAGAAGAATTCTGGTTACTACCATATTTGACACTAATTGCCCTCACCCAATAGGAATGTATTGAGTAGGCCTGTCTGTTTGCTGGTAGTTTTTTTCCCTGATTTTGACCAATTTGCTCTACCATTCCAAAAATATTGGGGAATATACAGTATGAATACTTGGAAAATACATTATATACACATAATACTGTAGCAGTATAGTACTGTAGCCAATGGAGGAGATGCGGGTTCGATATCTGGGTCTGGAAGATCCCCTGTATAAGGAAATGGCAACTCACTCTAGTGTTCTTGCCTGGGAAATCCCATGGACAGAGGGGGCTGGTGGGCTACAGTCCGTGGGTTCTCAAAAAGAGTCAGACATGACTAAGCAAAACACATTAATATTTGATAAATACATTATGTACATATAATACTGTAATATGATATTTTGTATATGACAGGTCTACAAAAATGGAAACTAAACTAAACAGATGTAGATAAAAGCTTCAGTATATTTCTCCTATACCCCAGTGATTATCATGTACCACTTTTCCTTTGGGGAGTATGAAAACCCTCTTTAAAAGCAGTGTTTAGGACACTGTGTCCAGAAGAAGATGGGCTGTGTTGGAGGAGGACCTGCATATTTAGAAAGTGGGATGAAATTGGCACGTTATGTTATTTTTTAAGGAAATTTACTAGGTGGAGTTGGGTGTTAGGTCTGATGTAATTGCTGTGCTCCTGTGACTTGATAAAATTTATGTTTCCTCCTGCCCTGTCAGAAATTAACAGGGGGCCGCAATTTGTTGTCATGGCGTCCTACTTCACCACCAGTGGCTTGGCTGAACTGGTGGATGTTGGAAGGAAGCGGCACTCTAGCCTTCTCTCTCTCAGGTATCTTAAGCCCACATCAGTTCTTTCTTTCTCCAGTTGTAGACCAAGGCCGACTCCCTTTGGCTTTTATCTGGAAGTTCAGAAGTGGTTAGGAAATGTGGGGTTAGTGCTTTGTTCAGGGCAAGTTCATGCTTCATTTTTTTGGTTTTGGTTTTTAATTTTCCCAACAAATATTCAGCTGGAGTTAACAGCATATTAATTTCCTTAGTGGAGAGCATCAGCTTTATTGCAGAATTTTGCCCTGGAGCTTTCTGTGTGTCATCGATTTATCTCTTCTCTGTGTGAATGTGTTCTAGTCACTAGGTTTTTCAGAAAATAGCCTAGGTTATAATTGCTATGTCTTCTTTATTTTCCATTTCTATTTGGGAATGATGAGTGAACAGTTGAAGGCTCTTACTTGTCACAGAAGGGAAAAGATTTGCCCTACCTTCCTATGTGTGTGTGTGTGCGTGCACGTGTGTTTTCTCTTAAGCCTATAGCAATGGAGGATTCATCAAGATACTGTTCAGTGGGAAAGGACTCATTTTTACTTTGCAAGCTCTCCTTAATGCGTGAAGCTGCTAGGGAATTTCTTGAGTGCCAAAACAATAGACAAGAAAAGATGTAGAGAGCAAACTCTGTTTTGCTTTGATTTTTGTCAGAATTGGGACATTCTATTGGAAAAGGAATTCCCTGCCTTGTGGTTAATCTTGAGCCCTCTTCCTCTTTCTCTTGGCATCAGCTATTTTAATTTTTATTTATTAACTGTTATTTTAAAAATATTTATTGATTTAGTTATATGGTGTGCAAGATCTGTCATAGCAGCGTGAAGACTCTAGCTGTGGCGCTTGGGCTTAGTTGTTCTGTGGCATGTGTGTTCTTAGTTCCCCAACCAGGGACTGAACCCATGTCTCCTGCATTGCAAGGCAGATTCTTAACCAGTAAACCACCAGGGAAGTCCCTTCATTTTTAATCTAAAACAGAAAACTAAAAACACCCCAAAATAAATCACAGCATGTTCTTCTGCACTGGAATGTAAGAAATTAACTGTTTCTTTTCTTTGTATCATGTCAATATTAGTTTGTTTAGCAAGTCACTAGGAGTAAAGCTCTTTGTTTCCAACTGGAAAATCCATTTTGCAAAAAAAAGAGTATTTGGCTGGAGAGGTGTTTTTTAACCCCACATGGTTAAATTATATGAAAAATATTGTGAAGAACTCTTTCCAGTATTTTAAAATATTTCTGCTTACGTTTTATTAGTTATTTTACTAAGAAAAGCTATTTAGTTTATCCTTATCAATATTATTTCATGTATGATTTGTCCATCAATGGAATTTTAAAAACCAGTTATCGATTTTGCCTATAAATTTATAACTATAGAAAATTTATTTTTTTGGTGGATAAAATTGCTATAGAGACTGTTCCTTCTGTCTTCCCAACCCCCTCATTTGTTTCTCAGACTGGGGAAGTTGTCAGAATTTAAGTTTGTATAAGAGATATACTTTTAGTTGTTGATATGCATATGCACCTACATATATATGTATTATATGTGTATATGTGTATGCATGCTTATATACAGTTATGTCTGTCTGTTTATTATTGGACTGAGTAATGTAAGCAAACTTTACAAGACAAAGCAGCAACAGAAAGAATGTTTATTACCACATTCATTCTAATATCCCAAATGTCCTAAAGAAAATTGAAGTGAAACTGAAGGAAAAAAAATAGTCTCTCAAATCTGACTTGAAAGCCTAAAGCTGGATTTTCCTTGTTACTTTAGGATTCTCTAGTCTTCATGATTCTAGAGACCATGACTCAGAGCTGACCCCGATGCTTGGAGGAGATGGTTCATTTCTGCAGACATTTGTTCACTCTCTGAAAGGTGAAAGGCCCTGGCTAGGCATTTATTTCTCTGTTTCAATTTACAATTTCAGTAAATATTTTAGTACAATAAATATTATAACAGTAAATTTTATAATTGTATTATAAGGCACAACTACTTTATATTGTATCCTCTTTGATTTTTAGATTTCTTTCCAAGTTTTGGTCAGTGCAGAGACCATCTCTAAGGTGTTTCTAAATGTTTTGCCTGTAAAACAATATAGAAAATTAAGCTTCCCTGATAACCTGATTGTTGTTTTGCTGGTATCTTCTGATTTCCTTGTTTTCAGTTTGCTGAAGTTTCCTTTCATTAAGAAGCAATAGATCAGATTGTCCAGGTGTGCAGAGTTAGAAAAAAAGACAAGTAAGCATCTAAATTTGTACTTTCCTTCTTCAAAGGAATTACAGTCTAGCTGAGAAATTATGACATGTACACCTGGAAGGTTAATGATCTGCTCCACCCCAACTTTAACTGCAGTGTTAGTTAATAATGGAAAGATGTTAGGTATGACCTAACATATGCTAGTGGCCCTCACAGTTGAGAGTCAGGCCCCACAGTTCAGAAGTGGAGATGATTTTATTTCTTCTTTTGCCATCCTTTGATTCATGTTGATGCTGTGACACTGAGATCAGTGGTACTGAATTAATTTCCTTCAATTTGTACTTTGAAAGTTATTTTCACTAGCTGGTATTTCTGGTAGAGAAACAATTTGGTTAATTTGGGGGAGGGGAGAAATGAGCCTCTGTCATTATTTTGAAGTAGCGCCAATGACGAGTGTTGAAATGTGGACTTTGCTGACTCTCACGTATTGGGGATTCCTTGATTAGAATATTGTTGCTGCTTTTTGTCTCCAGCAGTGACTGATTCCGTCATCTTTTATTAAGACATCTCAGGCCCCTAGAGCTCTTCCTGATTTTCCCCAGCCTCTGCAAAGACCCCAGAGAGGGAACAAGCCCATCTCCCAGGGATCCTGTAGCTGTTTTATTCTAAGAACATGTTCACTCTTCAGTTATGCTGTAGTTGATCCATGTCTATAGCATTTAAAATGAATCTCTCATGCTTACCTGTTTTCTTTTTTTTTTAAATTTATTTATTTTTTAAATTATAATACTGTATTTGTTTTGCCATACATTGACATGAATCAGCCACAGGTGTCCACGATCTCCCAATGCCAAAGCCCCCTCCCACGTCCTACCCCACATTCTCTCCCTGAATCATCCCGTGCACCAGCCCCATGTATCCGGCATCCTGTATTGAACATAGACTGGTGCTTCATTCTTACAAGATAGTATACATGTTTCAATGCCGTTCTCCCAAATCATCCCACCCTCTCCCAAATCATCCCACCCTCTCCCTCAGAGTCCAAAAGTCCGTTCTATACCTCTGAGTCTCTTTTGTTGTCTCACATAGAGGGTCTTCATTACTATCCTTCTAAATTCCATATATATGTGTCAGTATATTGTATTGGTGTTTTTCTTTCTGGCTTACTTCACTCTGTATAATCGGCTCCAATTTCATCCATCTCATTAGAACTGAGTCGAATTTATTCTTTTCTTATTATAAGTCAGCAAAAGTGAAAAGTGTTTCATTTGTTTTCTTTGCATTATTCTGTATCTGTATAACAATACAGTTTCTGTTCAGCTGCGATGCTCAATGATCCTCATCAGGCTGTTTCTTTTTAGCACATGTTATGTTTTGGTTGGATGGTGGAGTTTTATATTTTAATAATTATATCCAATGAAAACTGTAGAAATCTTTTTTCCTATTTATATTTTCACTATTGACCAAGTAAAGCAGTTTTTATCATTTTCTGCATTTCCTTATTTTTTCCTTCCACAGTTGATTTCAGATGGTCTGAATAGGATGAGAGGGCTAAGGGATATTATTTATGAAATGTCATAGGACTTTTTTCTGAACTGAATTTCCGCTTATGTATAAAACCTTTTTTTGCTATTTCAGTTCAGTTCAGTTCAGTTGCTCAGTCATGCCCGACTCTTTGCGACCCCATGAATCACAGCACGCCAGGCCTCCCTGTCCATCACTATCTCCCGGAGTTCACTCAGACTCACGTCCATCGAGTCAGTGATGCCATCCAGCCATCTCATCCTCTGTCAGTCCCTTCTCCTCCTGCCCCCAATCTCTCCCAGCATCATAGTCTTTTCCAATAAGTCAACTCTTCACATGAGGTGGCCAGAGTACTGGAGTTTCAGCTTTAGCATCAGTCCTTCCGAAGAAATCCCAGGGCTGATCTCCTTCAGAATGGACTGGTTGGATCTCCTTGCATCCAAGGGACTCTCAAGAGTCTTCTCCAACACCGCAGTTCAAAAGCATCAATTCTTGGGCACTCAGCCTTGCTATTTAACTATTTCTGAGTTGGGAAGGAGATGCTGTTAAGGACTTGCTTATAAGATGTTTGGACTTTACAGGGCTCACACACAGCTCATCTGTACGTGAGTGATTTATATTTCTCCCTGCAGTGTTAGTATTTGCTACATCTGCCTAGACTGTTGGTTGCTGTGTTTGTTTCTTAAGGTCTTTATCTTTTACAGTTATCTTTGACTTAATTTATTTTATCATGTCAGCACAGGTTTGTATGTATATAATTCTCTTAGCGATTAAAAGCAGATATTGAACATCAAATGTCCTTAGAGCAACAGTGGGCTGAACTTTTCTTTCCTTTCCCCATCCTGATAAAGCATGTTTCCTATTTTAAGAGAGTAATATGCACTTTCCTAAAATGGCATTTTGGTGTAAGAATAGACTTTCCAGTGTCCCATTAGTGTTCCAGTGATTTCTTTACAAAAAGTCATGAGTTTCCTTAAAAAGAAAAAAAGTCAGATCTGCTTCTGTATTTTAAATACGACTTGATTAAAAAGCTTCCATTATTATTATGCAATATTTTAGAAACATCTTTTGGGTGAAGTACTTTTATTTTGGAAGTTAATTATAGCAGTATTATCCAGGTACAGCAATGACATGACAGGACTTCTTCTGACCCTTTATATAGGTGTGTGGAATAAGAAAAGTAAATATTTTCCCACAAATTCAGGGGAAATATTCAAAATTCTTCCATTCTTGCAGGTCCCTGTAGCTCCTAGCATGCATGGCATGTATTCATTGAGGACTCAGTTCTCTTGGTTACGTGACATGTTTTTAGCAGCAGTTTGGCAGGCTCAGAACTGCACGAATATGCATAGTGGGGTCACCAGGATGGGGGGTTGAAAAGGCTGGGACAGTAAATATGTCCCCTCTCCCCACTGCCGCCCTCCCCAGCTCCTCCCACCACCAGTTCCTCATAGTACATGCTCCTTTGTGTTTTGCCAGTGTCTTTTTCCTTTTTTTTTTTTTTTTACAATTTGTCCAGTTGCAATCTTCCTAGTATGATGAGCAAAACTGTTCCTCTCCTTAGTAATTGTTTGCTCAGTGTGTTTTCCTTTCTCTCCCTTGCAGCTCCCAGAGCAGTTTCATGTGCAAGAGCGACTGTTCCCATCTTTTGCAGCTGGCACTTCAGTGGCTCTGAAAATGTATATTATGCCTTTCACATCTCACATTGCACTCACCGTGAGACTTAACTGTTCTTGGGTTCTTGGCCTATTCTGTGTCTCCTTTTTCTAGAATTCTGAAGTTCCAAACCCCTGTGGCTTTTCTGTCTCTTCACTTGCAGAGCCAAGGAACTCTGAGTTGACTTTCGCAGGAAAGCTCCTTTCCTGTTTGTCACCAGCTCTTCCTAACTCCCTGACGGATACGCCTTTCAGGTGATAAAGCCTTTCCTTGTGCCAAATGGCTTCCTAAAGCCTCTTGGTTCATTCCTTTGGTTTGATGTTTGTTTTTGAAACTAATTACTGAAACGTGGAATAAACAAACGTAAGCATTTTTTTTTTTTAATCTCTGAATGCAAGTGTGAGAAGTGAGGCTTTGCCAGAAGGTTGAGAGGTTCCAGAGCAGTCTGGGAAGAGAATTGCATCCTATAGGCCCTAATTATGTGTGTGCTGAATTCCAGAAGTTGCTAATGAAGAGGGAAGGTCCAATAGGTTTAAGTATACTATTATAGTTAAGAAACATTTGAAATAAGAAATAGACACATGTGGACTCTGTGTAAATATCACTACAGTGCATTAAAGGGCTTCCCGGGGGCTCAGTGGTAAGGAAACCACAGGAGTGGCCAAAGGAGCCACAGGAGATGCAGGTTCGATCCCTGGGTCAGGAAGATCCCCTGGAGGAGGGCATGGCAACCCACTCCAGTATTCTTACCCGGAGAATCCCATGGACAGAGGAGCCTGGCAGGCTGTAGTCGCACAGAGGCGGACAGGACTCATGATAGGAATGCGTAGGACTCTGTGATTGATTATGCTTTCAGTTTGCTTTCTGTGTTGTATTGGTTTCTCACATTTAACCTGTGGAGTAGGCAAGGCAAGTACTGATATTATTGTTGACTTTACAGAGGAGGAAACTGCTCAGGAAAATCAGTGGATTACCCAAGGTCCTGCTGTCGGGGCCAGACTAAAACGCTTTCTGATACTGAGCCCAGGACATTGTCACAATTGTGGAGCAGTAGATTGAGCTGCTGGGACTTGGTCTTCTCTCTGGCTATGGATTCCTGTTCTATTTGAAAGACTCAAGATTTGAAATTTCTTTAATATTAGTAGTTTGTTTTGCTTTGATTTGGAATTGTCAGTTGATAACACTTTTTTTCTCTCATGGATTCTCTTTAGAGGAAATAAATGCTGGCTTTGCTAAAAGAAGTAAATTACTAGACTAAATTTCAGTGTATTTGAAAAAATTCCTTCTTGTCCTTCCTTCTTTGTCTGTCTTCCTTTTCTCTTTGTAACAAATCTTAATAATTGCTGGGGTGCCATGTCCTCTGTTTAGGGGAGCTGGTTACATGAAATCATCCATATCATCCATAGTACTCAAATGACATGGGTGGAGGGTAGGCATCACCTTTGGTCTTCTGTGTTACGGGACCAGATAGATACTCCTCTCCGAAGGCACTCTGTATATCCAGTCCAATAAACAAGTCATCTGGAGTGTGTTTTGCTTCTGCTCTGAAGAGGGAAGCCAACTCAAGAATATATATTTTAAGTCTGAATAACACAGTATTATTCTTTCCTGGTTTCAGCGACATTCAGTGTTGAATGTTGGAAGAAGCTAACACACTATTAGATTTTTCTGATTAGAAAGCACTTTCAGGACAATACGTGTGCCTCTAGTGTAGAGAGAAGGCACAGTCCCAGGACAGTTGTCCTCTGATGGAGTTACTAAATCCTTCCCTCCTTTAAGTTAAATTCAGTTAATTATTTACATAATAAATTAAAATGTGCAGAGTATCTGAATCAGACCAAAAAGCATTATCTATTTTATAATTCTTTTGTGTCTTTATAATTCTTTTGTGATTTCCAGAAGTGTGCTGCTGTACATTTATCTTTCCTTCTTGACTAGATGCATGCATACATATATACATACAACCATGTCAGTTTTTCGCTGCATGATAGCTGTATGGATTAATAATTCTGAATAGTTTATACTAGGTATTTATACAAATCTGATTATTGGTATGTAAAGGATTAAAGGATGTATTATTTTCTTTTTAGGATTCCCCTCACGTTTACCTTCCAGGTCTTGGGTTCTTAAGCTCTCAAAATAATAGTTAGCATTTAAGACTTTGCATTTTATGTAGTTCTTTCATTTACATGTCTCACTGATATTATCTCAGGATTACAAAGTGATTGACCTTTTTTTTTAATTAAAACACATCTTTAGTTCTGAATTTAGGCACAGATTTATTCTGAAAATAATAACTTCTAAAACACATTATTTAATGATGATAGAGTTTTCTAGTGAAATGATATAAATTCAATTTATTCTTAATATTTTATATGCAGAAGAGCACTCTTTCATTCTAAATAACTAAATTAGTGTTACTATCTCAAATGACACTTGATTTCCCTTTAAAAATATTAAAGGAATTTAGGAATTAACAGCATGAGGATTTGAATTTTTACACACCTTCTTTCTATGCCTGTTAGAAATGACTTAGGAGTTAGTAATCTTGTGTGGGGGTGGGGATGGAAGGTTTTTATGTTGGAACACTGGAGCTCATTAGCATCTTTCAAACCCTAATGCTGTTTTGTTTCAGATAGATTTATTACACTGTCTTTCTTCCCAATTCACTGGAGTGTGTGAAGGTTCAGTTGGAACAAACAAAAGAGATATATAACCCATGAGCCAATTAGCATCACTTACAATGTTCTTAATAGGCTTATCTACTGTATATGGAACTTGGGAAAATGACTTAACTTTTATGCTTGCTTGATCTCTAGGGAAGTTTTTCAGCATCAGCTGCTTTGTACCCACAATGTAAATTTCACGTATTTGATTTCCAGCTTTCTGATAGAAAAACCTCTTTACAATCCGGTGGCTCCAGGGTGCCACGGTCACTCACTTGCAGCTATTCACTTATTTGCACAAGGTCTGTTGATGCATGAGAAGAAGGCACATGTGACTTGGTCCTGGGGCAGCTCTGTGCCCTGGGCCAGCATGTGGGACAGGGCACAGCCCGGCAATTTGTTCAGCCAGTGCCGGCTCCTGGGGCGCGCCTTCTTTCTAACTCCTCCTTTAGCCTTTGTCCTCTCTCCTTTGACTGCTTGTCATTGAGCTTTGTTCTTGAAAGGTATAAATGATGCACATTTCCCCTCTTCCTCTACATCTATCCACTGACACACAAAAAGGGTTTCTGTTGGTGGAAATAAATTGAGGTATATTGTTCGTGACATTTCACAAACAGGCCAAGCCCTGCCTTGCTTACCTAGAGAATGTTAATTCCGCAAACTAATGGAAGACTGTACCTTCTGTGAATTTAGCTGTTTTAGATTTTAAGACAAAGGATCTACAGTTTTTGTGTGTTATGTCAAAAGAATTAAATGTATTCCTACTTTGTATAAAGGATTCTATTATAAACATATGAAAATGATACTTCAGTTACTGTAACATATGATATTCCAATTTGAGAAGGCAAGTCTAACCACCTCTTGACAGTATATTTGTTAAGAGATTAGACCTGGAAGACAGATCCCTAGTAACTGACGGGCTGACTTCAGACTCAATACTTAACGACTCTTAAGGTTTAGTTTCTCCATCTACAAACAAACAAAAACACAAAAGACAGTAATCATGGGATCCATGTGAATATTCATGTAAAATTACTGTAACAGTCTCTGCCTTGTAGTAAGTACGTCAGAAAAGGCAGCACTGATGCCGATAGAAATCTTTTGGAAAAATAAGGAAAAGGTGTCTAGAATCATAAGACACCAAAGACCACATGGAATAGTTCATTAATGAATCTCTTGAAATGGAAGTAGCTGAGAAAATTATATGGTAAGGCAGCCTGTTCATTCCATAAATTCTCTCTACAACTCACCCATGTCTTGATATCCTGGTCCTGTGTTCAGCCTAGTGTTTGTATCTGCAGGATCAGGGTTGAGTTGCCTTACATGAATGTTGGTTTCCTCAGGTTTATAGTTGGAGAGCATGATTAAATAATGTCCCCTGATCTTCCTCTGTTGTAGATACAGGTTTATGTGTTATCAGTGCTTTTGGCCTTTCAGATGTAAGGTGATGTGCTGGAATACCAGAGTGTTCTGAGCACCAGAACAGTGCCAGTCTCATAGGAAACATCAAGTGTGTGTATCTGAGATGAGAGGCTCTTATGAGCCTTTTGAGTTGTTGGATTTTAATAAGATAAGACTGAAGAGGGTGGTTTGTTGGAAGGAGAGGTTGTCTGTAGCCAAGGTGACCTGGCCAGCTCCTTTGCCAGTATTTCCATGAAAGTACTGAGCACAATGGAAGGGTAATGTTACTAAATAGAGCTGGTTACTAAGGTATCTTGAAACAAGGCTGAAGAATGATTTTATTTGGTATAAGAAAAGAAGTTTTATAATAGACTGATACCAGCTGGAAGGGCTGGTGGTAAATTGAACCGTTTGGCTTCTGATTTTACTACTGAAAAAATTTCAGGAAAAGTTAGAGAAGTTTACTTTAATGCATGCAATGACCAATTATTTCGGATCCTTTACATATATTTTAAGTTACTCAACAACCTGCTTTATCTTTTGGTGAAAAAATTGATCAAAGTAACTTCAGCCTATTCTAACAATTGAAGTAGTTGGTCTGAGAATAAATTTGTTAGAGTGGTTAGTTTATGGAAAAATGTATTCTGCATGGCAGATTTAATAAAGTGGTACTAAGTGACAGACATGTTACATTTAATGTCTTTCTGAAGTTAGGCATAATTCTATATAGCTTAAAAAACAGTATTTTAAGCAGTGATGTTTGTAATCTATGTAACCATTGGGAAATAGAATTTTAAAAAAGTGCCAAAACATCAAGGGCCTACTGTATAGCACAGGGAACTGTATTCAATATCTTATGATTAAATCATCAGTTCAGTTCACTTCAGTCACTCAATCGTGCCCGACTCTTTGCGACCCCATGAATCGCAGCACGCCAGGCCTCCCTGTCCATCACCAACTCCCGGAGTTCACCCAGACTCACGTCCATCGAGTCCATGATGCCATCCAGCCATCTCATCATCTGTCATCCCCTTCTCCTCCTGCCCCCAATCCCTCCCAGCATCAGAGTCTTTTCCAATGAGTCAACTCTTCACTCATAATGAAAAAATAAGGCCATTTTATGAGTTAGAGCTAAGGTGATGGGGCGTAAGGGGTTAATTGAAATCTCACTGTGGTCCAGAACCATTTCATGCCTCGTGTAATCACTGTGTTCTCTTGGTGTATAGCATAAGGGTGTAATGAAGTCCAGACCTGGATTTAGATCCTGTACTTCTTAGTAGCTCTGTGACCTCAAGGAATATGATTAATCTCTGAAAACCTCAGTGTTCTTGTTTGTTCACTGTCCATCAGAGTACTTGGCAGAAAGAAATCACCAGCCAACAATAACAAAAAAGTGCTCACTTTGGCTGCACATAGATAGTGCATTTGTAAACACTTTGCTCAATATTTAGCATCTAGCCTAACCGATATACCTTGAATTTATTTAGTCTTTCTCTTTCCTGTCCCTCCAGGACTGCTTCTCCACACTCTAAGATAGTTATTAATGAATACTTATATTAATCAAGAATATACTTTCCACTCGATCGCCAGAGATTTTTGTTACCAAATGAAGAAAAACACCTTTGGAGTCCAGGGAGGACCCCTGCCCTGTGGTCCTCTCCTCTCTGCCCTGTGGTTGAGGTTTCCTTGGCTGACCCTAGGATGATTCCTATACCTACTGAGGATGTGGCTCCATCTGGGGGTGCTAGCTGCTCAAAGCCATACTGAATCCAGAAAGGCCACCCTGGATCAGTTTCAGCATTTCCTTTGGAGACCTTATGTGAGGTGGTAAGTATCTCCTTAGCAGGCTCTTTGTCTAAACCTTGGTTGAAGCTTCTGCCCAAGCCCCTTTCTTTCCAGTCCAGTTCTGTTAAGAATCAGAGTGCCCTGAAAATCCAGAGGAAGTTACCTTGGGACCCTGAGTTATAAGTGCAGGTTCTGCAGCTTGCCACCTACTGGTTATGACCTTGGGCAGGTTACTCAGTTCCTCTAAGCCTCAGTTTCCTCACCTGTAAAATGGGGATATGAACGTTTCTATTTCAACATTCTGTGAAATTCTTTTAAAATCATCATCTGGTTAGATATAATCAGACCAAAATAAAAGTTAGCTACAATAATAATTATAATTTAAGATATGTCTATGTTATAAGAAGGCTATATGGTTCATTCATGCTATGCTTTAGATCAACAGTTTCTGAAACAATCATTTTTAGTTGCCTTTCAAACTCAAACTATTTACACTATACTCTTCATATATTGGTTATTATCTTTCCTGCCTTGTTTGCGGCAATGCTGATTGCTATTTTTCATAACATTACAGATGTTCTTCAAGTTATTATGCAATTTTTATTTACACAATTGGAAAATAATTTTATGAAATATTATTTCCTGTAAAGCCTAGGTGCTTCTGTGATGTTATGTGCTGCTAATTATAATTTTAAGAGAGGTGGGTGGAGGCTGTCTTTTCATTCATTGTTTAATTCATGAAAGCAGTCCTTATTTTATAGTATAACAAATGAGATAATCACTCTTATGGACTTCAGAGAAATAGGCCTTCTTCACCAGATAGGTTAATCTGTCCCTAACTAACCTCCTTAATAGATTGTCAAAGTGACTAGCCTGGCTGAATTTCTCATAGACATAACCATGTAGTATGCTGATAATGTGGTTGTTTTGGAATCACTGTCTTCTTCAAATGCCATCATATATATATCGGTTGCTGTGTGAAATAAAGTCTAGGGAGACAAATAAAAAGTCATGTCAAAACTTGCGTGAAAACATATCTCAGTAGCTCTGTTTTCTACCTCTGTGAATTGTACAGTAAATTCACTTTCTAAGATATCAGGCTGTAGTTCATCAGCCTTTGAATTATCTGACAGTGGCTTACTGTTTTATTCAAGTTTAATGCATGTTTTTGAAGGTTTTATATAGACAACCAGGACAGTATTAAGTCATTTTAGATTCAGTGAGAAGATTGGATCATGTGATTCATATAAAATACTCTGACACTTATAGTTCCTAGGTACTCCGTATGCTAAATTGTTTCCGTTGCGTCCAGCTCTGTGGGACCCCATAGACTGTAGCCCGCCAGGCTCCTCTGTCCATGGGAAAGAATGGACAGGCAAGAATACTGGAGTGGGTTGCTGTGCCCTTCTCCAGGGGATCTTTCCGACCCAGGGATCAAACCCATGTCTCTTATGTCTCCTGCATTGGCAGGTGGGTTCTTTACCACTAGTGCCACCTGGGAAGACCCTAGGTACTATGGTTATCTCTAAATTTCTGTTTATAGAGCATATTTTCAAGAGTATTCTTTGTAATGTAACTTGTCTAATTTTTATTATAAAAAGATGTAAGGATTTGCTACTTACAGAAATTGTGACTGACTAATAGCTAGAAGTAAAGAAAATGTACCATTGAAACAAATCCAAGCAATGATAAATGCAGGCCAACTTTTGCTTTGAAGAGCAATGGTTGATGCTCTGGTTGATGCACTCAGAAAAGCTCATGTAGTATTTGTAACTCCAGCCAAAAATACCATTCCCTCCCTAGACAGCATAAGATCACTCCCTTCTGCCAGCCTTTACATCAGTGTAGCTGATATTCAAGCTTAAAAAATATTTCCGTGGGAGAATTGCTACTAGGTAATTAACTTATCTGTAGTAGCTATCTATAAATTTGAAACTTACGTACACTTATTACACTCTTGATAACACTGATGAGAAATACACTAAGTGGTGAAAAATGAACTCAGTTCTGCAAACCAGAGAGCAGATTAGTGCAGACTGATGATGCAAAGCCTGCTTGATCAGGAATCACTTGGCTTTCCCTTCCAAGCCACTTATTACAGGAAGAGAGGTTGTGCCCTGCTGTTTCCCAGAGGTGAGAAGTGAGCTTAATATACTAAGAAACATTTCCTAGGGAATACATGGAGAGGTAGAATAGAAATATGGCCTGTTTCTTGCCACTACTGTGGCCACATGTCTTTTAAGGCAGTAGGGTGGTGTATTAGTTTCTTAGGGCTGCCATAGCATAGTACCACGAGCTGGGTGATACAGGAAAAATATGTTTATTGTTTCCTGGTTCTGGAGCTTGAAGACTGAAATCAGGGTGTCTTCAGAGGGGTTTCTTCTGAGCACTGTGATAGAAGGATCTTTTCCATGCCTCTCCTCCAGCTTATGGGGATTTGCTGGCAAGGTCTGGCATCCCTTAGCTTGCAGAAGCATCACTCTGATCTCTGTCTTCATCATCACATGATTGTGTGTGTTGGGGATGGGGTGGTCCTGTGTCCAGATTTGCCCTCTTTGCATAAGAACACCAGTCATATTGTATTAGGGCCCACCCTAGTGACCTCATTTAACTTGATTACTTCTGTAGAGACCCTATCTATCTTCAGACTAGGTCACATTCTGAGACAATAGAGGTTTGAACGCCAGCACATCTTTTGTGGGAGAATACAGTTCAACAGCTCTGACTGGAGAAGCCCTCAGATTTCCTTGCCTGAGGGATTGTATCACAAAGGAGCCTGAAGGAGCATCATGGCGAAGCAATTAGTCAGGCTTGTTTAGTTGTCAAGAGTCGCAGATTGAGTCACGTTCTTTGGCTTTTTATGAGACACACATAGGAGTAAGTAATGATAATGGTAAATAAAAAAAGTAAATAAATGCAAACAAATAAAAGCTAATATAATTTATGTAGGGATGAAGTAGAGAGGTTAAAAATTGAACATGGCAAGTATTAGCTGTGTGTGGCCTTGGGCAAGATGCTAACCACTCTAGCATCGGTTTCATCATCTGTAGACAGCAGCAGTGTCTTCCTCACTGAGGACTGCTTGCAGATTGAATCAGATGGTACTCTTGAACTCTAGGTGCAGTGTTTGACCCCTGGTAGGAGCACACTGCAGCATAGCTGATAAGAAGACAAGCAAAGGGGCCTGCGACCCTTGTGGATGCTGGGGAGCAGGCGTGTACCAGGTGGGAGGAAACATCTGGCTTTTTACCTCGCAGAACTGCTCACAACTCCCACTCTGCATGGTCTTTGCTCTCTTCAGCTGTGTCTCTGGGCACTTGATCTCAGCACCGGGCACCCTGCTGGACATCAGGCTTCCTTTTCTTTCGAGCTGTTTTCTTTGTTGCACTTTCAGAGCGCATAATTTTGTTGTTAAATTGGAGGAAAAGTATAAACGTCAGAATTTACTTAAGCTCTTAAAATGATCAGTGCTTGCTAACACCACCCCCTCCAGTTTGAGTAGTTGCAGTGTTCCCACACTTCAGAGCTTGGAGATGCATGATTTATTCTCATTGATGAGATAGGGGAAATGTCATGTCCACACTTTTTGGAGGGGTAGGGAGAATACAAGGTTTGTCCTTGTTGATTTTTGATTGGTAGAGTCGAATCCTATACAAACGCATTTTCCCTGTTAGCATTTACTGGGAAATATGGAATGGGTTTGTGTGTGGCTTAGAGCTGTCCCTGTTGGTTGTAGATCATTTTTAAACAACAAAGACGGGGTTAAATCAGAAACACACGTTGGCATGCCTAGAAAACATGTGCATGGAAGTGCTAGGTACCAAGCTATATTTTTGTAAATCTTATGTATTTTTGTATCAACGGTGTTTATTTTTAAAACTTTTAAAGGGGAGGCAAGGGCTTGGACAACTTTCAAAATATTTGCCCATGAGTTTTAAGAACCTTGCATGTGCAGGGCGAGGAGCTTCCAATGTAATAAGGGACATCAGGCAGTAGTCTGAAGGCACTTAAAGGAGAAGAACTGATTCCCAAGTGAGGAATTCAAAGAAACTTGTAAAATTTTCTCCTTGAAGGATAAAACTGATTTTGACAAAGAATGTGGAATGAAAAGGCATGAGGTATAGAAAAGTGAATTGCCTGGTTTGATGGATGAAGTTTAGAGAGAGATGATGCTGGAAAGGCAGAATGAGCATGGATTGTGGAAGGTTAAAAATGGCAGCTAAGGGTTTTAGACCTTGTGGTAAGGAACAACTCCTTTAAGGGGAATCTGCTGTAGGAGGGATCGTCCAACAGTGTAGGATTCTTAAAATGGTATGGTGATGGGGAACTTTAAAGAGCTTCCAAGGTATTTCTGGTTTATAGCCATATGGGCCTGAATGTTGTTAATGGAAGCTGGAACATAGAGGAAATGAAAAGAGGTGTGAAATACTATAAAAGTATTATCAACAGGACTTTATGCAGGGTAAAATATGAGAATGTTTTAGATCCAGGGTGTCCAGGAAGAGTGGATGCCATTAGCAAAAGTAAGATATACAAGAAAAGAGATGTTAAATTTTGGATATGTTGAGTTTGAGTGGCTGGTATGACATCATTGCATCCAGATAGATATAGCTAATAGGACAGCTGGAAATATGAAAGAAACTCTTGGTGGAACAAATATTGGACTCATTCTTGTTGATAAGATAAGACAGTTGAGTTCTATGGGATGGTAAATCAAAGAAAACAATATAGTTAAAAGGTTTCTGATATAAGGAGGAAGTGAAAATAGAAGAGAAAATGAGCTTCTAAGAGCAGAAAGAGGAGTACAGCTTCACAGAATAGTAGAGAAGAGAATTTTAGAAGGAATTGCATTGGTCAATAGCATTAAATGTTTTTATGAGATTAAGATTGGCTGCTTTTCAGAAACCATATTTGGCCAAGAGGAGGGGATTCTAAATCAAAGTAAACAGAGTTAAGGCGTCTGTAAATGCTAAAAAGTGAAAACTGCTCGTAATGACTTTTTTCCCTAAAACTTTTGAGAATTTCTTTGTTTGACAAACCTTGGTATTTTTGTTACTTGGAACCTACATTTCTGAAAGACAAATCTGGAAGTTTATAGTGAAAGAATATGTACTTCTTTGCCCCCGAGAAATTTATAAATCAGTGATGATTAAATTTTGACTTTAATAACAAAGGGCAGGCATTATCTGGGATATAATAGGTTAAATAACCATTTGTTTAAATTCCTCTTTTGCCTTGCCTTATTCCTTTATTAATATAAAAGTAAGGGCTTACTTGATGACTGTTGATCAGATGATATAAATTTAAATTGAAGTCTTAAATTTCAGAAGTGGATACTATAGTAAGACTTTGTTTTCCAGAGGTTTCTCTAAGTGAAACTTTTTTTTCATGATGAATTCTGCATTTGAAGCCACAAAGTTTGCATTCTTCAGAATGATAGGCTTGTATTAGGTTGACCAGATCTATGACTTGACAAGGGACTCAATGTAAATACAGCAGGTGGCCCTTATATATTTGGTTTCCTTTTTTTTTCCCCTAAGCTCTGTCTTTGGATGCTGTCTTCAGTGATGCTCTTTGAAGTTAAAACACATTAGCCGTTTATTGAGGGATTATTTTGTGCTACTTCTGGGACAATAGAGATAGATGAATAATGTGGCTCCTCTCCTGGAGGCACATGCAGTCTACTGAGGGAGACAGAGAAGCAGACACATGAAGATTCAGCCATCATATAATATAAACAAAGTGCTGTGGGAGGAGGGCAGCGGGAGGGAAGAACCAGGAAAACTGGGAGGAAGTCTTTTATTTGTGCAGTTGTATTAAATATTGTCAGATAGCAGCACTCTGAGTAGTTCACAAATGATCAAAGATACAGAAAAGTCCATTCCTTTATTTCTATCAGTAGCATTTTTTTTTAATGTAAGAAGTGACTCGATTAGTCACACAAGCAATGCTTAAAAATTACGTAAGTCTAGTACTTAAGAGAGATGTCTGTGATTTTCCTTAGCAACTACAGTTTAAAGTGCTCTTCACCTTGCCCAGAATGGCAAATCAGTATTCAGATGATAGTATTTCACATTTCTATTTATTTTATACTCAGTATTTGGCATTTATACTTATTTTTATTTCCTTTGGAGAGAAGAATTGAAAATGTGAATATATATATGTATGTATAGACACACATGTATATATACACACATGGATATATACCCACACCTTTCTTAAATCCATGGATTGTGTATATGTTTTATCCTTTCCTAAAAGATCTACCCATGACTTTATGATAGCACAAAACCTCTTTCAGTTCAAAACAAACTCTTAATATGTAGGACCAATTGAAGCAAGGTGGGTTGAAGCAAATATGAATGGGAAGGTTGACCTTCAAATTCTAAATAATTAACAGAAATAGTCTAGAATTCAAATGTGCTGCATGACTCAACATAACAGCTTTTAAACCTATGAAATACCATGTAAGGACCTGATTGTGTTCACTGGCAAATGCTTTTTCTCTTTATGGAAGGATTCACCCAGGGTTTCTTTAATTAGGTAGTTTACCCAGTGCATTTAACTATTAGTTTCTAGACCATTAACTCCTGGACAGATGACTGGAGGTGCAGAGAAGCTTAAAGCAGAGTGTTCCTAGGAACAGCCTCTAAAATGTATTGTTCATATGGAGCAGGAAAAAAAAAAAGGTAACTAGTTCCCTTTGGTTCAGTGTTGATTGGTGGGAAAATATCATTTCCTTTTCATATCATGTGTGAGTACTATCTCTGTGAGGTAAAGTAGATATAGTGTAGTTTAAGTTTCATCTGTGACATATACAACAAATGTAAACTTAGATGGTGACTGCAGCCATGAAATTAAAAGACGCTTACTCCTTGGAAGGAAAGTTATGACCAACCTAGACAGCATATTGAAAAGCGGGGACATTACTTTGTCAACAAAGGTTCATCTAGTCAAGGCTATGGTTTTTCCAGTAGTCATGTATGTATGTGAGAGTAGGACTGTGAAGAAAGCTGCGCACTGAAGAATTGATGTTTTTGAACTCTGGTGCTGGAGAAGACTCTTGAGAGTCCCTTGGACTGCAAGGAGATCCAACCAGTCCATCCTAAAGGAGATTAGTCCTGGGTGTTCATTGGAAGGTTGATGCTGAAGTTGAAACTCCAATACTTTGGCCACCTGATGTGGAGAGCTGACTCATTGGAAAAGACCCTGATGCTGGGAAAGATTGAGGGCAGGAGGAGAAAGGGATGACAGAGGATGAGATGGTTGTATGGCATCACCGACTCAATGGACATGGATTTGGGTGGACTTCGGAAGTTAGTGATGGACAGGGTGGGCTGGTGTGCTGCAGTTCATGGGGTTGCAAAGAATCGGACATGACTGAGCCACTGAACTGAACTAAAACTTAGATGCACCAGAAGCTTAATCTGTGAGGTGATGTATATTTTTGTGATTGTATGTAATTAATATTCCATATATCTATTCTTGGACCTTAGGTAAATAATACATGACCTCTGAGTGTGTAGTGAAATTGAATGAAGGTACATGGAGCAGCATCATATGAAGCAAAATTCACCTTCCCTGGTGTAACTAACAAACACAAAATATCCAGACTAAACTTACTCTGAAAGTGAAAGTCACTCAGTTGTGTCTAACTCTTTGCAACTTCATGGACTCTAAAGTCCATGGAATTCTCCAGGCCAGAATACTGGAGTGTGTAGCTGTTCCCTTCTCCAGGGGATCTTTCCAATCCAGGGATCTTATTCTAGGATGTCATAAATATGTCATAAATAAACTAGTGCCAGAATATTGGCATAAAAGTATTGGAGTCACCCTAATTCATAGGTTTAGATTGAGATTTAGGTAGAAGCAATTATCTGAATTCATGTGACTATTTGTGAGTAAAACTATTTAAAATATAGATGAAAAATTAAAAGCATAATTACCCAGTTCATATGGGTAGCTGTCTGAAATTGAGTAGTCCATTCTTAACTTATAACGGGCTCTAAGAAATGTCAAATTTTATTTTGAATAAATTTTAATTGGATGTAGAAATTGATATCTCTAGAGTTAGTCTTTAAGAAATGGATTGTGGCTTCTCTGGAGATTAAAAAACAATAGAATCTATTAATATAAATTGAAGACCCTGTATGCAAGACAACAAAAGAGACACAGATGTATAGAATGGACTTTTGGACTCGGAGGGAGAGGGAGATATGTTCGATACAGGATACAGGATGCTTGGGGCTGGTGCATGGGGATGATCCAGAGAGATGATATAGGGTGGGAGGTAGGAGAGGGATTCAGGATTGGGAGCTTGTATACACCCGTGGCGGATTCATGTCAATGTATGGCAAAACCAATACAGTATTGTAAAGTAAAATAAAGTAAAAATAAAATTAAAAAAAGAAAAAGAAAGAGCTCTGCCAAAATATAAAAAAAAAATTCTAGAAAACTCAGAGATGATTAATTACCTAAAACAACATGAAGTTTTTTGAAATGCTTCTGAAAAAGAAGTGGATGGTAATTTGATTAATGTACATGTATCTTTTAAAATTTTTTCCAGAATTTTTGCTATTATTTTTGTTTGGAAAATAGTTGACAATATAATTTTATTTCTATGTATTGTATGGTAATAAATTAATTACAATAAAATGACTTTTATTTGTACACTGCTTTGCAGTTTTAAAAGCACTTTTATGTTTAAAATCTTATTTAATCTCTAAAATTCCTAGATAAGGAAGGAATTATTGTTGTTGGTTTGTAGATGTGGAAACTGAACTGGAAGATCAAATACATTAATCATCAAGCATTATACACTCTCGGTTTTTTCATTTGTTTGTTTATTGTTCAGATAGTCAGTAATCACCCTCTATAATATCAGGAGGCCCTCTATAACTACTGGAGGCAAAGCTTGTACTAAGTCTTTTATTTAGTCCAGTATTCCTTCTGCTGCTATTTGCTGCATCTCAAATGCAATTAAAAATTACTATATAAGTAATCCCTTCTTGTCTGTTTTGTTCAGATGTTATAATGAGCCTTTTACCAAGTAGAGTTTCTAATTAGTTTCAATTTATTTTGTATTAGATACATTTTTCTTTTCTCTTAACATATTTGTGTATAGGTTTTCTATAATCAACTTTCTTTTTCCAAAATGTGAATTTGTATAAGCCAAAAGTTTTTCCTATTACTATATTAAATTACTCCTAAGTGTTTATATAATCTCTCTTTCCATTTGGTATTAGCCACTGCTTTCAAGATTTCTTATTCTCTTTAATCCATTACTCACCAGTTTATTTTAATGAAAAAAGAAAGGTATCTCAGTTGATTTTCTACCCTGAAAGAAAATGATTGACTCTGAAATTATTTACTTTTAAAACTGCTAATATTTAGAAATAGTAAATGAAAGCATCTATGGTGAGAAATAAAGAATATTAACAGCTAGTTACCATTAGCACACAGTGGCATAAGTAATATACATTGGAAGAAAATTCCAAATCCAGTTCAGTAAATTTTTCTTGAATGTCTACTTTGTATCATGTTAGGTGTTTTATAAGATTAAAAAAAAAAAAAAAGCCTCAGAAGCCTCAGATCTTGCTTTCAGTGTCGTCATAACCTAGTTGGGAAGAGATTCGTTATGTATTATACAGCTCACACTGCAGAGGAGAAGGAGAATAAAATCAGTGCTGATAGCTTTTTGACTGCACAGAAGAAAGAATGCTTCAGTCGTCATGGTGTGGTTTTGGTGGGTTTAAGGAGAAAGTGACATTGGAACTCATTTTTAAGGAGATGATTTCTGTCGGGGAAATGGATGTTGAGTTGGTTTCACAGAATGGGGGGAAAACAGGCAA
Organism: Nanger dama; assembly: GCA_917880005.1. Taxonomy (NCBI): domain Eukaryota; kingdom Metazoa; phylum Chordata; class Mammalia; order Artiodactyla; family Bovidae; genus Nanger; species Nanger dama. The sequence goes on from CAKJTW010000002.1 coordinate 12,552,671, forward strand.
CACAGAAATGGTATAAACCTCCAGGATATAAATGAAGCTAGAAATAGATTTTAAAAAGATGTTTTATTGCATTTAGACCTTCTCACAAACACTTACTCATTTCCATTTTTTCTTGCTTTATGAACCTGTGGTCTCTGGGCACAGACAGGGGGTTGGAGGTAGGAGTGGACTTTGTACGTGCAATCAGTCTGTCAGTTGCCGGGAGCCTAGTGATTTGGGGACTGGAACATGAGCGTGAGTTGGGGCTTCATCTCTGGGGTGAGTGATAGATAAAAAATAATCTTTTCATGTTATTTTGCTCTGGATTGCAGATGAGGAAAAAGCATAGAAATCTCATGCTCGGGATATATAGTATGTCTTTTGGCTATCTTTTATCTTTCATAGAAAAGTTTGTGGAATGGATTTGTATAACTTGTGTATTTTCTAAATTAGGCTAGTCCTTTCCATGTATTTTACTTTAATCTCTTTCCATTTTGGAGGAGCTAAAACTCAGAATTTATATGAAGAGTCTCTTTCTGAAGAAACTTGGAAAGCTTTGCTGTTCAGTTGCTTAGTTGTTTTTGACTCTTGCGACCCCATGGACTGCAGCATGCCAGGCTTCCTTGTCCTTCCCTGTCTCCTGGAGTTTGCTCAAACTCATGTTCATTGAGTTGATGATGCCATCAAGCCAGTCTCATTGTCTGTTATCCCCTTCTCCTCATGCCCTCAGTCTTTCCCTTCATCAGGGTTTTTTTCCAGTGAGTCGACTCTTTGTATCAGATGGCCAAAGTATTGATGCTTCAGTTTCAACATCAGTTCTTCCAATGAATAGTCAGGGATGGTTTCCTTTAGGATTGAGTGATTTGATCTCCTTGCAGTCCAAGGGACTCTCAAGAGTCTTCTCCAGCACCAGAATTCGAAAGCATTAATTCTTTGGTGCTCAGTCTTCTTTATGGTCCAATTCTCATATTCATACATGACAACTGGAAAAACTATAGCTTTGACTAGATGTACTTTTGTCAGCAAAGTGGTTTCTCTGCTTTTTAATATGCTGTCTAGGTTTGTCATAGCTTTTCTTCCAAGGAGCAAGCAAGTCTTAATTCTGTGGTTGCAGTCACCATCTGTAGTGATTTTGGAGTCCAAGAAAATAAAATCTGCCACTGTTTCCACTTTTTGTGTGTGTTTGCCATGAAGTGATGGGACCGGATCCCATGATCTTTGTTTTTTATTGAATTTTAAGCCAGCTTTTTATGTAATGATATTAACTTTTGTTTTGTATACAAAGAGAAAATGTTGTTCATAAGCAAAATCTATACCTGTGTAATGAGAGACAAGGGAAGTATAATCAGTTGTTCTTATAATAGAGCGCAGCCATGTGCTGCCCTTCGCATGGGCCTTCACTGCATGCCATACCTTGCTAGACCATTACCAGCAACTGTTAGAGACCACTAATGGTCTCCTTAGCCATTGGTCAGGGATACAGTGGGCCCCTTCCCCGAGTAAGTGACCGTGAGTGGTCCTGCCCAGCCATTGGTCAGGGCCTCGTGTGCCCCTCCCTCAAGCAAGCAGCTGTCCACGAGCAACTGTTAATGGACGCATTCAATTTTGACAGAGTGCAGATCCTCAGGTGGGGGAGAGGTAAGAGGCGAATCCTGGCCTTTTCCCGGGGCCCTCCAGGTCACCTCATCTTGGGCAAGCAGGTGAGCCGGGAGTCCCAGGTAACAAGCTGAGGAGTTTGTCTTGCAGGGTTCCAGGACCCTCGCCATGGCCACCCACTGGGAAGGACCCTTACCCACCCCTGCCTCTGTGACCTAATGGTGGCAGCAGTCTCCATAGGATGCCATCATGCCATCCGGGGGACCTGCCCCTGCCACTTAGGCTGCCTGAGGGCCAGCTGGGTCCTGGGCACCTAGATCCTTCACAGTAACAGCTGAGCAGGGTCTGAGAACCTGACCCTGAGGGAGCTGCCAGCTGAAATCTGCCTCCTCTTAGCCAGGACCTGGATGTCAGAGGTGGAAAGTTGTACCTTGGGGCCTTGCTCTTTTTGTCAGAACAGAGAATAACGTTCTTTGGGTGGAGGTTTACTAGAACCTCCTGACCATGACCTGACCTCAAGAACACAGTGCCTGATACCGGGAAGTTTGCAACAACTAAGCGTGCTCCTCCCTCATCTTTCCTAGAAAAGGGCTTTTGGGGAGTTTTGAGATTTCTAATGCATGACCCACGCTTCAAATAGACCTTTCTCTGTTCCAAACTCTTGTCATTTTTGTCTTGTTGGCCTCCTTGTGTCTCAGGTGCACGTCTTTGTGTTTCAGTTGCATTCTTTCACACCATTTTCTTTAAAAAGTAAAAATGGATGTGTTTTTCCCTTTGCTGTGATCAAAGGAAGCTTATACTGATTCCTATCAATTGTTCGAAGATTTTGATTTTCTTTGTTGTGGATGAGATTTTGTCTTTCATGTAAAAGGCAAGGGTACCATGTTTATATGAGTTCCACATTAAAAGCTGTTTTAGTTTTAAAGAACATAGAAATTAACTGTAATTTACACTAATAACAGAACTATTAGGGAAAAAAAAACATTTCACACATAACATTTTGATCCTCAAATTAAGTCCATAAAATCTTTTAAGTGAGTGAAGTTGCTCAGTTGTGTCAGACTCTTTGTGGCCCTATGGACTGTAGCCCACCAGGCGGCCCTATCCATGGGATTTGCTAGGCAAGAAGACTGGAGTGGGTTGCCATTTCCTTCTCCAGGGGATCTTCCACCTGGGTCTCCTGCATTGCAGGAAGACTCTTTACTGTCTGATCCACCAGGGAAGCCCAAAATCTTCTTTAAAGCACGAGAAATTTTATATTTTTCAATCAGATTGTTATAAAACAGAAATCAGGTGTTTTTCACTCAGTTAACGTAGGAAATACTTATTTAGCACCTACTGAGTACTTCTAGGTGCTCCTTCTAGGTGAGTACTTCTAAACATTGTGGTAAAGAAAAATCTGCCTGTACAGAAATTATATTCAAATGAATTAGTGAGGTTTTATAATTTGGCTGCATACCATACATATTTTAAAGCTTTTATTATGTATAGTTTATCATCAGTCTTAGAAGCAATACAAATAGGAAAAATAAGTATAAATGGATATTTTACAAGGAATACTCTGGGAAAAAATTGTTTCAGTTATTTCAAACAAAGGGCAGATCTGAAGTTGCAAATTACTTAGAAACTCAAAACACTTTTTTTTTTTTTTTAAATTTCAGGGTAAGAGCTCATATACATTTATCTGAATGAATAGCATAATACTGGATCCTTGCTGTAGCAAAATTACTGAGTATGTTTTGCAAGGTTTGTTTGAAGTTTTCTATAGCATGTTCTGCTTCCTAAGCTATTTAAACATATCTGAAATTTAAAGAGATTGTTGATGTCTAAATTTTTCTTTCTCAGTGGCTACTATGTCTCACTGAAACACATTGGAAACAAAATCAGTTATTGTAGTTGTCTTAGACTAGCTGTTGTTGGATATTATTTTACCTGCATCTCTCTGTAATTCTGATTGTATGGAGAACATTGATTCATGAATCCTTAAGTTTCTTGGAAATTAAAGAAAGATTCCATAGGAAGTAAAGAATTACTTAAACCTAATGGCCAAACTGAAAATCTGCATGTATTACAGCTTGACCATTTACTGGAAAACATCAACAGACTTAACTCTTTTGAATGGAAGGGGCATTTAAAGTGACATCAAATCAATGTGAAATACAGATAGAACTCAAATCAAATGGAATTTTATTAACTTACTCTGTTGGATATTTTTTTCTGGATCATGTTGAATAGCTTTGTCAAAGACAGGTATGATAAAATTTTGGAGGCTGTCTTTTATATGTGATAAAGGTTGTTACTAGGCTTGTTGAAATCAGTGAGCACATAAGATGATAAATCCTTGACTGGCTTGGTCTGTTTTCTTCTGTCCTTTTTTAAAATTTTTTTTCCCATTTCTTTTACTCTTCCTTGTTTCTTTTGTAAATATCTTACAAACCTGCAGAAAAATATTGAGAATTAGGTGTTTCTTTTATGTAAGAAATGTGACTGATGTAGAACATTTTTATAATTAGAGACAAATTTTAAGAAACAATAACATCGCTTATAGCTTCTATCATTGTTAGAAAAAGTTTTTATTAATTATTATATTTAAATCCAAAATATGTGATTTATTTGATTGAGATCACATTAGATACCCAATTTTATCATTCTGTGGGAACTCAAATTTTAACAGGCATATCAAACCAATACTTTGATTTATTCCCTAGCCTCAGTGCAATACAATGATAATATTTTTCCTTAAAATGTGTTGGAACTTAACTACATAGTACTCAGGATACAGGTATTCTGTACTAATTTCCAAACCTCTCTGGCAATGCTGTCTAGTTTCTGCTTGAATGCTTACGTTTATGGAGCACTCACTACTCTAATAGTAGGCTGATATATTCCTGGGTATCACTAATAGTTGCTCTAGTTTTATTGAGCAAAAGTTTCTTTCCATTACATTTTTTCCTATATCAAGCTTTCCCCCATGAAGCCACACAGAAAACAGCTATTCCCTTTTACAAGTGACAGTCTTTCAAATATTTCAACGCAGTGGGCCTATCTGTACTTTAGCTTTTCACTTTCAACTTAATTGTACCATTTCTTTTGTTTGGAAACTTCTCATTTGGCTTTATTTTTAAATCCTTAGTCATTCTAGTCACCTTTATTTTGACATCTTCTATTTAATCAGTACTACATTTAATATGTAGTCCTACACTGAGCACTTCCATGAAATTACAACTCCCTTGATCAGTCAGCTATGCATTTGCAGTTTCATAAGCTTTTCTGCCAACCAGTTTATACTCCTGGGCTTGGTAAAATTTTTTCCTTACAGCCCTGCTCTTTCAAGCTATATTTCCTTCTATTATCTTTTCTGTGTGCAGCTGTATTTTTGCTATCTTTTTAAGACTTACCTTTAAGTGTGCTTTATTAATTTCATATCTGTAGATTCATTCATTTATGAATGTGCAAGATGTAGTACCAACTGTGTTTCTTCTGGTGTCACATTGCATTGTGGTATGTGATATACTGGTGGTGATACTACAAGAGGGAACAGAAAATGATAATGATGACGATTCTGATGATTGGTAATTATGGCTGCTTACCTGGTGCCAGTACAATTAGGTCTCACAACAGTCTTTAAAACACAGTTGTTATTATTATTATTCCCATTTTACAAGTTGAAAAGAGTGTGGGCTTTATAGAGAAAGCACCTTGTTGAGGATCATCTAGTGATTGGCAGAGCTAGCTTTAGAATTCAGATAATTAGCATGCCAAATCCATTTTCTTAACCACTATTCTGTAACTTCTGTCTTAGCAATTTAAGTAAGAGGAAGACTTTGCTTTTCATCACGAATGGCCAAGGCTTCTGTGAGGAGATTAACTTTTGAGAGAGATGTTTCTAGCCTAGAAGTTATTACCAGGTAGAGCTACTAAGGTGGGAAAGCGCAAGCATTGAGGTGGAATCCTGCTTGTCTGTGTGTGCTTGTACTGTCATTTCAATCATGTCCTCTTGCCTAGTTTGGTTATAATGTGACTTATGCATGGGCGTGTTGCGGAAAATAAGATAGAAAAAGCAAACTACAGAAGACCAATTGTTGGGAACCCTTCATGTCTAGCCAAAATAAGTATGCTGTGTTGGTAAGTAAAAGGAAATTTTGGATGATGATTTTTCAACAAGGACGTTCCACAGTCATCTCATGTGCAGACAGTATAATCTTGATGTAGTATTTAGGGAGGATTAGAAAGGAAGCATATAGAAACCAATCAGATGAGAAACAAATTAGGGCTATTTCAGTAATCAAACTAAGAGGTAATGAGAGCCATAATTACCAGTTATTACTGAAAGGAACATAAAGAGCAGATGCAGAAGACAGGGCATTTCTTGAATTGTTTGATTTTGAAACCAAACGAATATTTGAGTTAGTAAGAAATGAAAATGAAGATGCTGCTCACAGAACTAGTCATATATGGTTGAGGAATATGAGGAGTAGTTGACCTTTAAAAAATGTTGCTTTTGAAGTACTGCTTGAAATCCAGATGGAAAGATTTAATAGGCAATTTGAAAATCAGTGAAATGGAAGAAAAGATAAAAGTGGAGATGTTGTTAACAAAAAATTCAACTGAACAAATTTAATAAGCCAATTGACTTTATTCAGTGATTCATGAGTTGGACAGCATCTCATTTAGCAAGTAGAAAGTTGGTCCTAGGAAATGTACAAAATGGAAAGCTTTTAGAGATAGACAGAAAGAGATAGAAAAGGGGAGTTTCCAGCAAAAAGTGAATTGTTTCAGGCAAGGTCCCTTTCCTTTGGGAGAAAGACTTGGATCTGTCAGGCAGATTACTTCACTAGCACCGATCACTTAATTCCAGATTGACTGGTTAAAGTTTGCATTTTTGGATAGGCTGAAACTGTAATTAGATATTGTCTTGATTTGTTGATCTGTGGCTCATTTGGGGCTTCATTTGGGGCTTGTTGTTTCTTTTTTGAACATGTAAACCACTTTTAATGTAAAGGGGTGGGTGTGAAACAATGTACCAGGGCATGAAAGAGGGAGAGGACATGGTTAGGTGCTCCTAAGCTTGAGACGACCACTGGGATTTTCTGAAAGTAGTATATGACAGATAACAGCTTGGGCATTTTCTTAAGGACTTTGTATGTAATTTCAATTTAAACTCTTCATTCATGCATTTCCTGATTTTTATGCTTCATTCCATGAGTGGGTCAACCTGAAACACTTCATTACAAAGATCAGATGCTAATTCCATTATCTTTGCCAAAGTTTCAGATTTTACTTTAAAATTAACAACCAGATCCTTGCCTTATTTTCATTCCTTTCATCACTCGGCTTAAATTCGTCATGGTTATTTCTCTGAACTCTTTAGCTTTTGAAACCGATAAATTCTAGGGTTTCTTCTGATTCAATATTCCTAATATTTCCTTTCTTCTTAGCATCTTATAGCCCACAGTCCTATGCATGTTTAACCATCTGAATCTACTGATCTCACTGAAGTTGCTGTAAAACATTTAGTTTATCCATTTGGCAAAATGTAGCTTGATTTATATTGTTTGGTAATGGGTTCTTTGGGGTTTCTTGTGTGGTCTTCAGAGTCTTAGAAACCCGTGGCTTAACATGCTTCTGGCAGCCAATCAAATTTATACCGACCAGTGGTAAGATTATTGTATTGGAAAATATTTAAAACCATACTCTTTTAAATGCTATGTTTTTACTTTTACTAAATTTTAAAAGAAACAAGTAAGAAATCCCTCAAGGAATTGATCTGACCTAACATTTAACATTGGAGGGGAAAATATTCTCCTCTGACATGTAGAATCAGGAATCGAATTTTCTATTATGCTTGCATTTTAAAGGGATCATGATAGTCAATCTCCATTGTGGAAAATCTCTTTCAGGTTGTATTGATGTGGGCAAGTATTCTGCTGTAGATAGTTTGTTGCCTTTTCTGTCCCAAAAGAAGCAGGAGTGAAAGTTTGGAGGATGAAACATTTTGATTAACTGAACAGAAAAGGTGTAACTCAGCAAATTTGAAGAGCCCAGTATACTTCAGAGTGACATGTTGAATCAGACTGCAGGATTACAGTGCCTATTCCCAGGAGAGAATAATGGACTCCATTAATTGCCATTATACAGGATGATTCTTCTCACTTCCTTAAGGATTCTAATAGACTTACATGAACTGCAGCTCTCTCTCTCTCCTCTGTAAGCAGATGGTACTCATCTTTGTATTTCCATTACTGAGCATAATACTTGATATAGTAGGTATATATTAAACAATATGAGTGAACAAAGTTTGTCTAAAGGGAAATTTCCCCCTTAATTTTTTTTTTTCTTGAGTTGAATATGCTGGTTATGCTTTCTCTAATTCTTCATTTTAGAAATGAAGATGGAAATTTTCCACTCAGAGAACGTTTAGTTGCTAAAAATGCATAAACCTTAGGACAGTAGAACCTTAGGACATGTAAGAAAACCTAAATCATTCTAAAATGATCAGTGATAGCAGTAGCTCAAATTCTTTGAGTGAAATTATGCTTTACTCATGGAGAATTTATGTAAAATGGAAAGGCATTTAACACACATGTGCAATCCTCATACTCTATTCACATCACCTTAGAATCGGGGGCCTGTAATGCTATTACCTCTTTGAGGGCCTCAGAGATGTTTTTACTTAGTTATTTATTTATTGGTTGTGCAGGGTCTTCCTTGCTGGACACAGTCTTTCTCTAGTTGCAGCGAGTGGGGGCTGCTCTTCACTGTGGGACGTGGGCTTCTCCTTGCAGTTGCTTCTCTTGTTGTGGAACACAGGCTCTAGGCGCATGGGCTTCAGTAGTTGCAGGATGCAGGCTCAGTAGTTCTGACCCCTGGGCTTTAGTTGCTCTGTGGCACGTGGAATCTTCTTGGACCAGGGATTGAACTCTTGCCGTCTGCATTGTCAGGCATATTCCCGTCTGCTATACTACCGAGGAAGTCCGCCACAGAGTTTTTAAGAGACTACTAGAAAACCTCACAAAAACCCCCAAACAATAAACAAAAACCCTCTTGATTAAATGGTGCTCTGGTGACGGTTCTAAAATGCTGTGGCTTCTGGGACCTATTTGTAGCAAGTTAGTGGGTATATCCAGGACAGTAGAATTTCAGCCTCCTGCGTGTGTGGAGAGTGGCTCCATTACCTCAGGACCACCAAGAATCTGCTATTTTTGCTTCAATAACATTAAACTGAAGTGAAGATGTTAAAAAAAAAAGATTAAAGAAGCCTATTTAGGTTATACAAACTTTAACACTTTATGAAGTGGACAGTCTCCTTTCATAGAACTGCAAAATGGGGCAGAAATTAGGTAGCTTTTATGAGATAAAGAATAAACAACAGGAAAGCATAGGAGGTCATACAGTCAACCTAGTTTGGAGTGAGAAGGCCCAAAATTGGCCTGGCATTTGGGGATGGCTGACTGGACATAACCGAATTTCCAGCCAAGCAGAGCATTTACAGGAACACAAAAGTTATCTAAGTTTTGGTTTGATAACATGCATTCTGGGCAGGCATGACTCCATCTTGGGCGTATAAATTTATTTCTACAGATGAGAAGAACTGTTTTGACCTTTTGTTGTTTCTAAGAATGAAAAGGGGAGTCTTACTAGTTAGCAAATTTCTGAGTACTATACTGGAAATATTTAGTAGAGATAGGAAAAATTAGAGAAGATTCTAATTGGAATCTTCTCTTGGAAGAAAGATTGCGTATTTGTCTAGGCAAATAGAACTTTTCTTCTGTATTCCAGTCCATACTCTAGAAATATTTTGGGTTGAATTGTTGAAGTAGACAGAACATAGGATATAAACATGAGAATACAAGTTAGAAGAAACAAGAACTTTTCTTTCTTCTATGAAAGTCAGTTTTGTACATTTTACCTGGCATATTAGAAGTATTTTTCCTTTCCCTAAAACCATCTTGTGTTTATTTCACTGCTATGTAATATTCTTTTGGGAATTGAGTCTGTAGTTCAATAATTCTGTATAATACTGTTTGGACTATGTCATGAAATAATTCTTCAGTGTGAGTCTCTGTATGTGGAGTGACAAAAGGCCGTTTGTGGTGTTACAATCTATTGCCATTGGCAAGGGAGAAAAGAACCACTATGTGTGTGGGTGAGTGTTTACTACCAGTCACTTGTTTGAATCAAATTACTCACCCTTATTTATTAGGTCATTTGTGTCTTTAATCATTAAACTTTGTCTTATTCCCTCAATGAGAGTGTACACAGTGAGGTCATATGAGAAGAAAATGGCACTTAAGTTGCTCCATAATAGTGAAAGTGAGTCACTCAGTCATGTCCGACTCTTTGTGACCCCATGGGCTGTACATCGCTTGGAATTCTCCAGGCCAGAATACTGGAGTGGGTACTCTTTGCCTCCTCCAGGGGATCTTCCCAACCCAAGGATCAAACCCAGGTCTCCTGCATTGCAGGTGGATTATTTTCCAGCTGACCTAGGAGGGAAGCCCTCCTCCGTAAGAAGGACTCTCATTTCCAGATGAACCAAGTTGATTAGATGACCCTGATACTGTTAACTTTTTATACTCCCAGTTAGTTGTCTTTTGCTTTTCTGCAACAGAGAAGATAGAAATTAGAATCTAAAATTTTCCATTATCACAAAGGGGAGTGCACACATCCAAACAGTACTGGCATGTGCCATTGGGCTTAAACCTGCCAGTGGGAAAATGCAGAGAGGCAAAAGGCAACAGATTTTGGAATTTAAATAGGTAACAGTTATAAGGATCACCTAATCCATCGGGCTCATTTGGTAGTAGAGTTGTCCGTATTATACAGAACTGAAGTATCAGTCTCTTCACTGGTAATTTAAGCTTGATGGCACATGCTAGTCATTCCTGGGTGTGTAGGTTGACCTTTGTGATAATGGAAAATTTTAAGACTCTAATTTTCTTCTCTATCTTTGGTAGCATTTTCTATATTGTATTACGCAGCACATTTTACTTACATTTACACCTTAAAGGAAGAAATGAACTGGAACTGAGATTTTTAAGATAAAAGTAAAATTATAATTTCCCCTTGTGTCTCATCATTCATTACCTGTATCTAATCTTTTGTTCTGCTCACTTCTGAAAATAATTTAACATTTCTTAGACACAGAGTCTTAACTTTTGGACTTCCCAGACCCTAAGTTTAAATTTTCTACTTTATTCTAGTAATTGTCACAGAACTGCTGACTGGCCTTTTTTCATATAGGTTAATCAATGAAGGACAGTTGAACTTTTAAATACTTCCAGATGATGGATATTATAGAAAAGTTATTTCTTCTGTGCTTGTTCATCTTGTGGTCTTTTCTTCTCAACATTTTTTTTCCATAGTAAATCTTTGCAAGTTAAATTGTTTTTTAATTATGGGAGGTCTAAAACAATGATGGATGGCTTAACTTTAATGCTTCCATTCTTTTCAAACATGTAACAAAATTTTGCCTAACTCTTCCCATGTGCTTGGCCTCATGCCATAGACCATGATCCTATAGAAAGGTTAATTGCAGGGTTCTCTAGGTCATTGCTAACAGTGAACATGGATGTAGGTGATGTATTTGTGTTTATTTCATATGTAAGTGTATCAAGAGAAAGCCTCCTCTGGTTTGATTGTCAGCATTTTTAGGGTTCTTTAAATCTTTATAATACTTAGTCTGGCAGTTCTCACTAATAGCTGCTTAATGAATACTCAGTGATGTCAAATAGTGTTCTAGTATTTTTACCATCATTTATTTACTCTCTCATGTTCAGCCTGTTTGAATTTTATGATGATGAGAGCTTGTCTTGAAAAGAGATCTGTTTTGAACCACATGAACTGCAAGCTAATTTAATTGAACAGGAAAATAAAAAGCAGATCATTTGGTGGCTAAATGTGCAGCCATAGACTTCATCTCAAATCTGAAATAGTTGTAGTAGATAAGATTTCTGACCACTAGCATGCATTTTTATTATTTTTCATTGTGCTACATAAAAAGAAACTTACAGGCCAAATTCATGTTGAGTCAAGTTAAGATCTAACTTTTTCTAAGTAATTTCTAAGAATTAGTCTAGTTGTCTTCCTCTATTATTTAATGAGTATTTCACATAGTATGTAGGGTTACTTATAGTTCATTCTAAATGTAAGAAAAATGGTAGAATTACAGCATCTTCAGTAAGAGATGGTCATCTAGCTCCTATTTCAATGCTTTCTTTAAAAGGAAGAAAGGAAGATTACTACTTAACAACTCATATTAAAAGTTTTTATTTCAGTTCAAAGTTATTTTTCTTCCTCATTACTTTCAAGATTAATTTCTTATATGACATGGTAGCTCTTTTATGAGACTTACTTCTCATTTTCTAACCTTTCAGTTAACTTGGTTCCTAGATACTTTACTCTTCTGGTATTATTTTAGTTACTCTCCTGTTTATCATCATTCCTTTTTTCCTTGCATTTATTAAGCGAACCAATTGAGTGGGTATATGAGTATGTATGTGTGCTATTCATTTGTTTATATTTAACTTAACTGTTTCTAAGGGTGTAAAAAACACTGGGTAACCTCAGTTCTTTTCTCCATTTTATTGGTAACTTCTCTATAATTCTTTTTTTTGTCATTTTAGTAACATTATTGTCCTTTAAGATATTTTTTTTCTTTTTTTCTTGTTAGTATTTGAATTTTTCTTTTTATAAACATTCATATGCTATACTACTCTTAAGAGTGGCTAAAATTTAACTAGTTTTATTCAGTGTTTGTCTCTAGTTTCCTAATGGAATTCTGCAGAGATAGAGAAGATGAGGGCTTCCCAGGTAGCACTAGCTGTAAAGAGCCCATCTGCCAATGCAGGAGATGTAAGAGATGAGGTTCGATCTCTGGGTCGGGAAGATCCCCTAGAGAAAGGCATGACAACCCACTCCAGTGTTCTTGTCTGGAGAGTCCCATGGACAGAGGAGCCTGGTGCTTAACACCCCTCAGAAAAGTAGATATTGCAACCTCCTTTAATAATTATGTCTTTAACAGCTCTCTCAGTAAAGTTGTCCTTATTTCTTTTTTCCAGGTTTATTGAGATATAATTGACATATAGCACTGGTTAAGTTTAAGGTGTACAGCATAGTGGTTTTACTTACATGCCTCATGAAGTGATTGATTACCATCATAAGTTTGCAGACATCCATCATGTCATATAGATATAAAATTAAAGAAATAGAAAAAAGTTGTTTTCCTTGTGATGAGAATTCTTAGGATTTACTTAAATTTCATGTATTAACAGAGCAGAGTTAATTATATTGACCATGTTGTATGTTATACTCATAGTACCTGTCTATCTGGAAGTTTATACCATTTGGCTTACTTCATCTAATTTTCCCTCTATCACTCCTCCTCTGGTAACTATAAATCTGATTTTCTATGAATTTATTTTCATAAGCGTAATTTATCTATAACACTATATGAGCACCTGGTACACAACAAAGTGATTTGATATTTTGGTAACCTACATCATCATTCACTTTGAAATGAAGTATTCAGAACTAGACACTGTTGATGACCTCATATTACTTATGAAGAAATATTTTATATGATATATATTTTTATTGCATTTGTTGTTTCCCTAGTGGCTCAGCTAGTAAAGAATCTGCCTGCAGTATGGGAGACCTGGGTTCGATCCCTGGGTTAGGAAGATCCCCTGGAGAAGGAAATGGCTACCCACTCCAGTATTCTGGCCCGGAGAATTCCATGAACTGTGTAGTCCTTGCGGTTGCAAAGAGTCAGACACAACTGAGCGACTTTCACTGTTATAATATTTTGTATAGTAATATTACTGTATATTTTTAGTAATTCACCTTATGTTTATCTTGACTTTCTTAATGTAGATTCTTAATAACCTTGGGAGTAATTTTAAAACACTCATGTTTTTTGCTATTAAACCAGCACTCCCTTGACTTTTACTGACATAGTTAATTTGTGGATCTGGATTCTAGGCTTTTCTATTCAAGGACATTAAATATCATGTTGCTTGTTTTGGTTTTCTATTAGTCTGTTGGAAATGTTTTGGATCTTAACACAGCAAATAGGAGAATGAGTGCCTTCTTAAATTTTGTACCCTTTAGTTATCTTACCTCTGGCCTTGATTTCCTCTTTCCTTCACCATTTTATTTTCCTGGAACTGAAAGATTTATGACCCCAAGTTGAATATATTGTTTTAGTTAAGTAAATTAATAATAATAGTTGCTTTGATAATAACTCCTTAAATATATTCTAGTTCTCACATAGCATTATGAGATATTTGCCTCATTTTATAGGAAGTGAAAATGATGTATCATTTATAAATCAATAATATATTCATTCAACAAGTCATTTACTGTATCCCTGTTATGTGATAGGAACATGGAAATTTAATAATGTGTGTGGCCTCTATCTTGTACCTCTTACAAGGTGCTATAAAATTTTCATCAGAAGTGCTGTATTACAATGGAATATTATTCAGTGCTAAAAAGAAGTGAGCTATCAAGCCATGAAGAGATACAGAAAAACCTTAAATGCATAAATGAAAGAATTTAATGAAAATGCTGTATGAGTTCAAGAATATGACATTCTGGAAACAGCGGAACTGTGGAGACCATAAAAAGATCAGTGGTTGCCAGAGGCTAAGGAGGAAGAAGAGATGAATAGACATAGCACAAAGGATTTTTAAAATAGTGAAACTATTCTTTATGCTGTAATGCTGGATACATGTCATTTTATATTTGTCAAACCCATAGACGTGTTACTACTCCAACAGTGAACCCTGGTGGTAATGATGTGTCAGCGTAGGTTCTTGGATTGTAACACGTGCCCGCTCTGGTGCAGGATGTTGATGGTAGGGGAGGCTGGGTGTGGGGCCAGTAGTGGTATATGGGAACACTGTATTTTCTGGTCCATTTTTCTGTCAAGTTGAAACTACTGTTAAAAAATAATATATAACGTATATGTCTCTCTTTTCTTGGGAGAGGATCTACCGAGATCATGAAGGAGTTATACAATGTCAAACTAAAACTCAAGTGCAGCTCTAACTGTATCCATTGGGCATCCAAGTCAAACTCTATCATCAGCCCATGGTACCAAGTAAAATGTTCCTGGGTAATTTTGTGATTTCCAGTGAACATCTCCTTCAGATTCCCAGTAGCAAGTGGAAAATTTGACAGTGTTGCTAAAAATAGGTGACATTTTTTTCTGAGGCAGTTTTGTTGAAATGCTTGTGACTTTCCTGCTGTGATGTCAGTCTGTTGTCCTTAGCACAGCAGAGCACATTGCAGTGTGGCGTGGTTTCATTCTCTATGTGGTGATCTAGCAGTGACCAAACAAATTAGCTTCATAATCCTTACACAGCCTGGGAGTGAGCCACAGTGTGGAGGCAGGTGTGGGAGAAAATGCTAGAAAAAGAGAATGGAGGGGACATTCTAAAAACCTTCTTTGGAATGATAGTAAAGAAAGTCTAAAGTATTCTGAGCATTTTTAACTCTTTGGTGTTCTTTTATGGAACTGAAATTAACCTGTAAGAATTTATCTTCTCCCACATTGTTGATTTTGGAAAATGACATTCCATAAATTAATTCTCTTATTAGTGTAATATTAGTGTTTTATATTCTGAAAAAATAGCAAATTGGTGGAAAATCTTTATAAAATATATTCTGTACTTACCTTCATAATTGAAGTATATTGGATTTATCCTTCCCTCTGACTGAATACTGTAACTAAGTCATGAGTAATATCACCATCATGTAATCATTGAGTATTGTTTTTTGTTGCATTACGTAGACGCATTCAGGAATTCATTATATGTTTAGGAAAATTTTTCACTACACAAAATGACCCCAGACACTTAGTGTGGTTTCAGTTTTTATAAAAGAAATCTTTAATATTTTTTCCTTCATAATTACACATCCAGCTGTCACTTCTTGCTCTTCATATGAATAGTATACCAGACTTTCCACATTTCCTGATCTGTTAAAACCAATTTGCTGTGGAATGAAAAATAAAAGTATTTTGGGGTTTTTTTAAGAGTGAATGGATAATCATTAGCATAGATATTTTCCTTGGCTCAAAGAGAAATGGATAATAATCTACGGTGGGAGAATGTGCAGTTATTTGAGGATTTGGACCTTCGATAGTTCTCATGTTGACTCCCTTTCATTATTTCCACAGAGAAGACCCATGTAGCCCAGCTCCTGAGAAGGGGAATGGGCAGCCATTTCTTTGCTCTGATGTTCTAGTCCGAGTATCTTCTTGAACCAAAGAAATTGTTGGTTAATCACTAAGTCTAAATGTTTGCCTGTGTTCCAGTCTTGAGTCTCTTTTTGTAGTTGCCTTGCCCTCCCCTCTGTTTCTCTGTTCTCCCTGTCTTATCCCAAAAAAGAGAGTGGGAAAAGAGTAATGTGTAAATATTAAGTCCTGGTCTTAGTGCTGGTCGTTACTCCATTTCTGAAATAACAGATGTTCTGTCTGGATCTTATAATTTATATTGCAGAGACTTGACCTTTAAAGAGAGAATACCTAATAATTATGCAACAGGCTAGGTGCATGAGCAGAGTCCAAGACTTTTGGCTAGTGAAATTTGGTGGCCAGACTAGGTCAACTTGTGACCTTGATACACTAAAAATATACATTACTAATTATAATAATTTGGTTCAAAGATTGTTCTCTAACTCACCTATTAAATCAAAGTGTCTAGCACATAGCAAGCACTTAGTAAAAATGTGTGAATGAGTAGCAGTGAAATGCTAGTTAGATATTTGAGTGAAAATCAGTTTCTATCACATCTATCATTGTCTGCAGAAAGGGAATGCTGTCAATACTTTATATAATGAAAAGATATAGAATGGGTTACAAAGAAATTCATAGGAATTTCATGCCTGTGAAAATTTAGTAACATTAAATGGCCTGAAAAGTCACTATTCACTAGGATGTTAGAAATGAATGACATAGATTCTATGATTTGTGATCACTGAAATTTTCATTTGAGTTTTCTTGTTAAATGAGGGGTAAGCTAATAATCGATGAAATTGTTTTCAGGAAATAATCTACTAAAAATATATAGGTAATTTAGATGTTTCATTATAATTCAGCCCTTCTTTGACAGAAGAGATAGGAAACTACAAAAACAGATTTTTACATTGATTTAAAGTTGTCTTCTGAAGTAGTTTTATTTGAAAAACTTTTGGAATTATTAATAGCACTAAAAACGGAAGGTGTTTATAATGAGACAAAAACAACTGGATATGTGAGGTGCATGCTTCCCTTTTCTTATTTTCCTGCTGAACTTGAATGGGGTGGGCAAGCAGGACTCCAGATTTGTCCGCCGTGGAAGTAGAGACGTACAGTCAGTGGAGAACCGAAACATGGGGGATCAATACTGTCTTTTTAAAATAATTTGAATTTCTCATTTCCACTAAGCATTTTCAGTGCTTCACTGTTAGTTTCTCTTCTCACTGGTGCTTTCTTTTCTGCTTTTCAAGCATCTTATACCTAATTGCTTCTTTTTCTAACCCTTTGTCTTCCAAGTGTCTAACTATCTCTCCAACCTGGTAGGATGAAGGAATCCTATTATGTATTTTAAAAACAACCACCACCACAAGAGAACTCTACCAAATAGGTGTATATCTTTGCATATGCTGTGTAAACATAGTTTATTCAAATCACCGGGATACTCTGGGGAAGACTTAAGAAATGAAAATTTTACTATACTAAGACATTTTGTTTATCCTGAGTCTTTAAATTTAACTTTCCTTAGTATGTCTTCCAGTGTGTTCACTCTGTAATTAAAAACAAACAAACAACAACAACAAAAAACCTCACCAGGTTGCTGGAGAAAACCGAGTTTCTTCAATATTAGAGAGTACACATAAATAAAAAGTAATTGAAAATTTTACCATGGGTTCAAAAACTTATTTCACATTGATGGTTGTATTATATGTAGTACGTTGAGAGGAAGAGGCAAGTGATTCTGGTTTTATACATATCAAATTGATCTCCAAACGTCATTTTAAGTAAAAGTTTAAGCAAGTTCATTAATCTATCCTGAAATATAATTTGAATATCATTGCATCCCATGAAAGAAACTGGCAAATGAGTACATGCTTCATTGTGGTTTGAACTTTTATTACAGTGCTGTATATCTTGTACTCATAAGATATACTGGTACAACCATCCTTCTCAGGAAGATTGTAGACTAAAAGGGAAATTATGAAGGAAGGGTCAGTATGAATTACTGACATGCTTTCTGCTTCCGTAGTTAGACCCCTTGACGACCATGCTAATGTTGTTCCAATAATGGCTTTACTAAATATGTAATATTCTGCTTTTTAAGTTTGTACTAACTTTTTATCTTTTTACTCCACATCTCTAAAGAGTTCTTGTTCCCTGCTAAGTTTTAGAGCCTGAAGTATAATTTTAATGGTCAGCATAAAAGATATTTTAAATTTTGCATTCCATTTCAAATCACTTACTTACATAAAAGGACTTGCAGAGATGGAGAGCCTCAATTATGTTCATATGTAATTATACAGCAACATTTGCTTCAAATCATTGCACATCTTTGGTGGGAATAGAAAGTATTTCTTAATTACTGGATGGATTGATTTTTTTCCTCTGGTTGAATATATGTGGCCTTCTTGCTGAGCTATTTGAAATTCTCTCTTACATGGCCATATAAAACACAATCTTGTTTACTGGATATTAGAATATCTCTTTTGGTGACCAAACCTGTAGGAAGATTTCAAGGTTAATCCCTAAAGCCCTATCTGAATTTGATCTCTTTTTCTCTGAAAATGTACTTATTATTCAGTTCAGTTCAGTTGCTCAGTCGTGTCCGACTCTTTGCGACCCCATGTATCACAGCACACCAGGCCTCCCTGTCCATCACCAACTCCCGGAGTTTACCCAAACTCATGTCTGAGTCAGTGATACCATCCAGCCATCTCATCCTTTGTCATCCCCTTCTCCTCCTGCCCCCAATCCTTCCCAGCATCAGGGTCTTTTCCAGTGAGTCAACTCTTCACATGAGGTGGCCAAAGTATTGGAGTTTCAGCTTCAGCATCAGTCCTTCCAAAGAACACCCAGGAATGATCTCCTTTAGAATGGACTGGTTGGATCTCCTTGCAGTCCAAGGGGCTCTCACGAGTCTTCTCCAACACCACAGTTCAAAAGCATCAATTCTTCAGCGCTCAGGTTTCTTCACAGTCTAACTCTCACATCCATACATGACCACAGGAAAAACCATAGCCTTGACTAGATGGACCTTTGTTGGCAAAGTAATTAGATCAACATATTTTACCCTCAACTGAGGTATATCTCTTTTAGAACTAATAAGAGTTTAGGAATTCCCAAGTCCCTTATTTTACTGATGCAAAGATTGGAGTGTAACGATGTAAATGATTTGCATGAAGTAATTCTTAAAATTGCTGATATTATGACTTGAATCCAACACTCTGTTGTTATGTGGTGAAATTATAGCTAGGTCTATTAATATAAATAAATGGTCTAAAGAAATATTAGTGGTAAGATTGAAAACATTATAGACATTGAAAGTTAGCTAACCAATATATCTTAAGGAATCATATTAAGCTGGTTTGTTTTGTGTAGAGTTAAAATCTGTAAAGATGTAATATCTACTTCTTTTCTCTCTTCTGGAGGGAGGAGAGCAAGAAGGTAAGTTGTATTAACTGACCGCTTATCCTTTGTCAAGCTGTTGAGGAAATTGTTCCTTGCATCAGATAATACTGCCTTTAAATATAGGAAGGAAATATGTATGCAACTTTTGTGAAGTTTGAAAATAAAATTTAATTTGAATAATCCAGTTTAAATTTTATCTTACTATATTATAGGCGAATAGATCAAAGATCTAAAGTTATATGAGAAGAGGGGGAAGTTTATTATGGGAGCAGGTCAACTAGAAACTGTGCCTTTGCTTGTTACAGTGCAAGGATATTCATCTCAAATGCTTTCAATTCTGAAGGGCCTTGATATACTCTAGAGAGAAATATTCTTCTTAAAATAGCAAACATTTAATATGAGTGATAGACTTTACTAGGTTGTTTAGAGAAAAAAGAAGCATCAAAAAGATTTTTTTCTGTCCTGAAAATGTTTACAGATTAATTGCTGTTGTTGTTCAGTCACTAAGTTGTGTCTGACTCTTTGTGATCCCATGGACTGCAACAGACCTAGCTTCCCTGTCCTTCACTATCTCCTGGACTTTGCTCAAATTCATGTCCATTGGGTCGATGATGCCATCAAACCATCTCATTCTCTATCGCCCTCTTCTCCTCTTACCTTCAATCTTTCCCAACATAAGGGTGTTTTCCAATGAGTTGGCTCTTAGCATCAGGTGGCCAAATTATTGGAGCTTCAGCTTCAGCATGAGTCCTTCTAGGGAATATTCAGATTTCCTTTAGGATTGACTGGCTTGGTCTCCTTGTAGTCCAAGGGACTCTCAAGAGTTTTCTCTAGCACCACAGTTTGAAAGCAGCAATTCTTCGGTGCTCAGTCCAACTCTCACATCCATACATGACTACTGGAAAAACCATAACTTTGACTATACGCACCTTTGTCAGCAAAGTGATGTCTCTCCTTTTAATATGTTGTCTATGTTTGTCATAGCTTTTCATCCAATAACCAAGCGTCTTTTAATTTTGTGGATGCAGTCATCGTCCACAGTATTTTGGAGCCCAAGAAAATAAAATATGTCAGTTTCCATTTTTCCCCTATTTGCCATGAAGTTTAATTGGGATATACTGTTAGCACCCTTAAAACTCTTGGATTGTACTTGTAGCTCCCAAACTGTTGCTAGATTAGCTAATAATGCACATCACAATAATAGGTGTTTCAGCTTGAAAAAAATTAGATATTAAAATAATCAAGAGACAAATTCAGAAAGTTGCTATTTTCAGGAACAATCATTTGGGAAGTTATGTATTAATACTGCCTAATATAGTGAATAAAATATATGCAGAAGTATTATCATTTATTGAAAAACAGTAGTGTTCTCAATAATCTTTATAAAAAAACTGGGAAAACAAATCAGAACTTATTATAGAACCAAATTATAGTAATGTGAGTGCTTTGATGAATAAAGCGTTTAAAGTGCATTCCAAGGGTTTATGTTATTTTGACAGTAATAGGTGTTGTTAGGATTCTCTGTGTAAGGCAGTATGTCTGAAACATTTAATTTCCTGGCTGCCCTATGGTGTCCTCAATCTTCTTTAGTTTTTGTTGTTTTGTGTACAAATGAGAAACCAGAGACCTGATTCAGATAGCTTTTCAATAATCCTCAAATAAATCCACAGTCAGGACCAAACCTACTTCATGGTGTCTGAGTTATTTTCATGGTAATATTGTAGAAACATAGAGTAGTAGCTTTTGAAGGAGACTCAAAATGAGTTATTTTGATCCTTTATTTATGTAAATATAAGGCCTTTTCTGCATAAGTTATAAGTAGCAAATCAGGGATTATCTGTGTTTTTTTGGGTTTTTTTGAATTTTGCTTAATGAATGGCATTTAAAAGAAAATTTGCATCCACCAAGCTTCTGGGTTTTGTGAATGTTTAAAAAAATATTTTGCAAGTGAAGAGATTATTGACTTTAAGAAAGAGGAATCAAAGTAATCCTAGCTTGGTGATAGAAATTAGTAGCAATGAATATGTCATTTTAGCTAATTTTGTCAAACATCACCCCAATTGATCCCTAATGGAATTTAAACTAATATAGTTAAAAAAGTTATACATAGACAACTTAGTGCTGCTTATATATAAGTATGATTATTATTTGTTATTCAATCTCTTAAACCTTAAATTACATGAGTTCTTATTTGTGAAGTTAGAATAGTGCATAGCACATTGGATGTGAAAGTCTTTGTTAAATAAGTAATTGTTGATGTTAACTAGACTTATTGTGGTGATCATTTTGCAATATATACAAACATCAAAACATTGGGTTGTATACCTGAAACTAATATCATATCATATGTTATCTCTAAATAAATAGATACATGTTAAGTGTGTAATAGATGATGATACATGATCCATGCTTACTAGTTCTTTAGGAAGAGAAGACAGAAAAAGTTTTAAATCTCAGTATTCTGAATTGCAGGATTGAAAAGTGTAATTTAGTGTAAAAAAGTGTAATGGTTGATCTTTTATAATGCACGTAGTTATCCTTAACCTTTATCTGGCCTAATTTATTTAAATTCAGTTTATTTCATTTGCAAACAATAAAATTAAATGTCAGTAGAAGTATAAACTCTGCACGTATCAGGACAGAGTAATTACAG
This sequence comes from Nanger dama, assembly GCA_917880005.1. Classification (NCBI taxonomy): domain Eukaryota; kingdom Metazoa; phylum Chordata; class Mammalia; order Artiodactyla; family Bovidae; genus Nanger; species Nanger dama. The sequence continues at coordinate 12,574,549 of CAKJTW010000002.1, forward strand.
GCCATTCAGGTCTGTGAATGAGACTATTTATATGAGTCATTTTATTTAATGATAATGATTGTCATAATATTATATTCATGTTTCTGGGGGAGAAAAACCAGAATGTGTCCTACAGTATTTGGTCTACAGAGGTGCTAACCCTGCATTTAGATTTCAGGTTGTGTGCTACTTGGCATTTGGTATTGTTAGAGATTTGTTTATTCAGGTAGCATTTATAGCGTGTCTACTTGTGTCAACGCCTATGACAGTTTCCCTTGCAGTATTTTTATTGGCTTTGAGAAGTTATTTGAGTACCTAATTTGTCCAGGCACTCTTCCAGGATCTCAGTTCAGTTCAGTCATTCATTCGTGTCCGACTTTTTGCCACCCCATGGACTGCAGCACACCAGGCCTCCTTGTCCATCACCAACTCCTGGAGTTTATTCAAACTCATATCCATTGAGACGGTGATGCCATCCAACCATCTCGTCCTCTGTCATCCCCTTCTCCTCCCACCTTCAGTCTTTCCCAGCACCAGAGTCTTTTCAAATGAGTTAGTTCTTCACATCAGGTGGCCAAAGTATTGGAGTTTCAGCTTCAGCATCAGTCCTTCCAATGAATATTCAGGACTGATTTTCTTTAGGATCCTTGCAGTCCAAGTGACTTTCACGAGTCTTCTCCAACACCACAGTTCAAAGGAATCGATTCTTCAGTGCTCACCTTTCTTTATAGTCCAATTCTCACATCCATACATGACCACTGGAAAAACCATAGCCTTGACTAGATAGACCTTTGTTGACAAAGTAATGTCTCTGCTTTTTAATATGCTGTCTGGGTTGGTCATTGGCAACCCACTCCAGTATTCTTGCCTGGAAAATCCCATGGACAGTGGAACCTGGTAGGGGGGTCGCAGAGTCGGACACGACTGAGCAACTTCACTTCATTTCAGGTTGGTCATAGCTTTCCTTCCAAGGAGCAAGCAAATGTCTTTTAATTTCATGGCTGCAATAACCATCTGCAGTGATTTTGGAGCCCCCCACCCCCCGCCCCAAATAAGGTCTGCCACTGTCTCCACTGTTTCCCCATCTGTTTGAAGTGATGGGACCAGATGTCATGATCTTAGTTTTCCGAATATTGAGTTTTAAGCCAACTTTTTCACTCTCTTTTTCACTTTCATCAAGAGGCTCTTTAGTTCTTTTTTGCTTTCTGTCATAAGGATGGTGTCATCTGATCTGCATATCTGAGGCTATTGATATTTCTCCCAGCAATCTTGATTCTAACTTGTACTTCATCCAGGATCTAGGAATATACTGGTAGAAAAATGGAGTATAATCTCTGCCCTTGCAGCCTTTTTTGGTCTAGTGGGAGAGAGAATCACTAAGCAAATAATTATCATTGTGCTGGATGTTATAAAGGTGAAGCAGAGAGACCTCGTCGACTCAGAAATGTTGGGAGGGTTTATGTAATTAACTTTGAAGCTGAACTTTGAAGGATGAGTATAAGTTTGCAGGGTAAAGGTGGATGGGGTTAAAATGCGAGGAAAAACTTTAGAGAGTCTTTAGAAGGATACTGAAAGTGTTAAGAGCTCTGTAAGACAAGCGATAAAAGTCTGATATGAATGAAAGTGGCTGAAAAGGTGAGCAGAGGCTGTGTAATCTTGAACTATGTATACAATATTAAAGGTTTTCTTTTTTATCCCTAGAGCAATGGGATGCACTTAAAAAGCATGGAGTCATGGAGTTACAGATGAGGTTTGCAGATCTACTGCAAAAGCAATCTGACAGCTTTTTTTGGTTTTCTTTCTAAAGGGAATCTGTTTGGTTTCTAAACAATGAGTGCAAGATTGGAAGGTTTGAACCAGCATTTTTACAAACTAAACTGTATCGTCTCAAACTGAATTCTATTGTGTTTTTATAATTGCACCTTTGTGTCTCTGCCTAGCACACTGGCCTTAAAGTGTTTATTGATCTAGACTTCCTTTAGCCAATATAAATGTCTGCAGTGTAGGTGAACTGGCTGTTTTAGGGCCTCATTGCTGTACATTATATCTTGTCCTTTAGTGTTGAGAACAGTGTTTTGGTGATATTGACAATAATTTATAAAATAGCTTAGATATAATGTTAGTAGAACGTCATTGGATAACAGTCGTGCTTTCCTATAAAACAGTATGTCCAGTAGCCCTTTTTCTCTTACCATTCCATAATAGTCTCCCAGGGTATGTACTGTGTGTCTTTTGGGTTTATTTTTTTCCTGTATTTAACACATAATTGGAAGACTAAGCAATAGCTTTGAGTTTTATGTGTTAAAAAATCATGCCAAACAAAAATTGGAAACAGTATAAATGTCTGCCTGTACTCCTGTGTTATAGGATCTTCATTCATTGAGCTACTCTAACATAGTTACAGTGAAGAGGTTGTATAGGAATGGGTAAATCTGATACCGGTTGGGTGAAATTGTAAGTTGCAGAATGAAGCTTAGTTTAGCCTGCTAGGCTCCTCTGCCCATGGAATTTTCCAGGCAAGAGTACTGGAGTGTTTAGCCATTCCTGTCTCCAGGGCATCTTCCCGACCCAGGGACTGAACTTGGGTTTTCTGCATTGCAGACAGAATCTTTACTGTCTGAGCCACCAGGGAAGCCTATAATATATTTCAGTAGTTGTAAATGCATGCAGAACAATGCCATCTGTTCTACATGGAACATATTTAAATGGTAAAAGTATAAAGACACGAGGTGAAGAATCAGACCAACTTCAAGATGGTGATGATTTCTGAAAGGGAAGGTAAAGAATAGGATAGAGATAGTTTAAAAATGGCATTCCCAGGTGGTGCCAGTGTAAAGAATCCGCCTGCCAGTGCAGGAGACTTAAGAAATGAGGGTTCCGTCTCTGGCTTGGGAAGATGCCCTGGAGGCAGAAATGGCAACCCACTCCAGTATTCTTACCTAGAGAATCCCATGAACAGAGGAGCCTGGCGGGCCAGAAGTCTATGAGGTGGCAAAGAATTGGATGTGACTGAAGTGCGCACATAGGTTAGTAAGTAAACCCAAGGTGGTTGGATGGCATCACCGACTCAGCGGACATGAGTTTGAGCAAACTCCAGGAGATAGTGAAAGACAGGGAAGCCTGGCGTGCTGCAGTCCATGGGGTCACAAAGAGTTGTGCACAACTAAGCAACTGAACAACAGCAACAACACCAATTATATATTTTGGTTCTAAAAGATGCCTAATTGAAATAAATAATACAAAAGTTGAATATATGTTGGTTCTAGATGGTAAGAGAAAAATATATGAAATAGCAAATGAAAGTGAAAGTCACTCAGCTGTGTCCGACTCTTTGTGACCCCGTGGACTATCCTGTCCATAGAATTCTCCAGGCCAGAATACTGGAGTGGGTAGCCTTTCCCTTTTCCAGGGGATCTTCCAAACCCAGGGACTGAACCCAAGTCTCCTGCATTGCAGGAAGATTCTTTACTAGCAGAGCACAAGGGAAGCTGAAGAATATAGGAGTGGGCAACTTATCCCTTCTCCAGTGGATCTTCCTGACCTAGGAATCGAACTGAGGTCTCCTGCATTCTAAGCAGATTCTTTACCAACTGAACTATCAACAAATAGATATATAAGGCTATTGTCAGTTGCTTTAACTTTGGTAACCTTAACAGCAGATAAAAGTGGCTTAAACTATAAGGTTATTTCTTCTTTATGAAAAAATCAGGAGAAAGATGGTCTCAGAGTTGGTTTCCTGACTTAACCATGATACCAAGAGCTCATGATGTTCTCACCTGTCTTTAAGGTTGCTGCAGCTTAACATATCACGTTCTCATAGGAAGTCAACAGTCTGGGAAGGGGAAGGGATGAGGGGTGCTTTTCTCACTTGTCAATGAGAAAACAATCCCCAGATTTTTATTATGTCTCATTGACCAGAACTTAGGCTAAGTCCTCTCATAAGACAGAGCCTGCTAGATTGTAGTGAAAGTGAAAGTGAAGTCGCTCAGTCGTGTCCGACTCTTTATGACCCCATGGACTGTAACCTATCAGGCTTCTCTGTCCATGGGATTTTCCAGGCAATAGTACTGGAGTGGATTGCCATTTCCTTCTCCAGGAGATCTTCCCGACCAAGGACTCGAACCCAGGTCTCCCGCATTGTAGACAGACGCTTTACCGTCTGAGCCACCAGGGAAGTAATTGTAGGTGCTTAATAAATTTTCATTGAATGGCTTTATCTTTAATAAAAGAGCAGTGGGATTGTCACAGTAATTCTGTGGGGTTTGGATTTGTGTGTGATCTTTACCTTCAAGTCAAAGTCTTTATTGATTACATACTTTTGTCCTGAAATGCTTAGTATAGAAATGTCCTTAGTAGTTGTGTGTGTGTGTGTGTGTGTTTTTCCTAGTGAGCGAAAAGGGAGCTGTTAGAGATCATGGGTCTCAAACTTTTTTTCCCTAGATGAGGGAATGGATAGATATTCAAAAGACTGTAGTAAATACTAACACTGAAACTTCTAGCCCTTGATGTCTTTTCCAATGTGCTCTGTCTTTCTCTCATGTTTGTCTCTTCCTCTGTCTCTCTGTGTATGCTCAAAGAATGTAGTTGATGCTGTGACTCTCCTAAAGGATCATGCTAAGAACTTTTTGTTGTGTCTGAAAGATGTGTTAAGAAAGGTTTTGAGATATATAGAAGTCCTCTTTGCATTCTTTACTATTATTGTGTCATCACTTGACTAAATTTGTACTCATAGCTCAGTGTTGCCTTCATCATAGACAGGAAATGGTTATTATTATTATTTTTTACCAAAGCTCTTATTGATTATCAGAGTCAAATAGAGAATATTTTATGTGTGAAATATGCAACCATTACCATTTTTTGAAGTGACCTGAAGATCTCGGTGAGCTTCTCAGGTTGGATAACCAGGTTAACAACCACTTATTCCCATGAAATTAGACATGATTGGTGTCTTAATTTTTTCGTACTGGTCATCTAGCCAAATTCACTTCAAGTGTGACGTTAAAAAGAAAAAAATCCTGAAATATAACTTTGAAAGCTGAATGTCACGCACAGCAAAATGTCTTGTCAAACTTGCTGCGTCATTCCTTCTTTTCTCACCCTAGCCAGACATGATGTACATTTTACTTGAGACACAGTTGCTGTTTTTAATTGTGTGTGTAATTCTTTTGTAAGTGGAACTTATACTCCATATTTTCAGACTGAATAAATTATATACTACTGTGGGCTGTTTCAGCAGTTATTTTTATCACAGATGTTGTCTTCCTAAGTGGCTTAAAGTACCTTTGTGTTTTGTCCTGAGTGTTAATTTGTCCTATATTATTGCCTGGGGTATTTCTTTTGTAATTACAACAACATTTCTATTGCAAAGCAGTGGTGAGGTTTTATTAAGCTCTTATTAACTTATAAGGTTAGCAAAAAAAAAAAAATACTGAAAGGTACAAGTCTTCACTACAAATAAATTGCATGCCAATGGCAGCCACTAATTCAAAGCAGCTTTTGAATCCTAGTAGAAAGTTTTCAAATTCTCTGAATTATAACTTTAACTTAATTTGTCATCCAAAGAAATGAAACAGCTTTAAAAGGATGAGAGAGGAATGGTGAACAGAAGGAGATGGAATAGATCTATCTTAGGAGGCAAATGTTTTAGTTATGGATTTGCATTCCCCGTTGTTCCCTGCTGGTTCTACCCCTGCTGCAAACTGAATGTAAACTTTGGGTCATGGTCAAGGAAAACAGTGTCCAAAAGATTTAATACTACCTAAGGACCATCCACAGAGAAGGCAATGGCAGCCCAAGGACTGTCCACAGAGAAGGCAATGGCAGCCCACTCCAGTACTCTTGCCTGGAAAATCCCATGGATGGAGGACCCTAATAGGCTACAATCCATGGGATTGCTAAGAGTCGGGCACGATTCAGTGACTTCACTTTCACCTTTCACTTTCATGCATTGGAGAAGGAAATGGCAACCCACTCCAGTGTTCTTGCCTGGAGAATCCCAGGGACTGGGGAGCCTGGTGGGCTGCCGTCTATGGGGTCACACAGAGTCGGACACGACTGAAGCGACTTAGCAGCAGCAGCAGCAAGGACTATCCAAGATGGCTTCAGTCTAGCACAGTATTCCGTCTAATTATAGTTAGACCTGGTTGCTTTCTTTAGTGGATGTTTTTTTCTTTCCTTTTGTCTTCTTTTCTAAGATGTCAATAAACATTATGGAGCAGAACATATAATACTGCAATATTTTCTGAAGTGTTTTTTTAATGACAGAGTTGTTTATTTTTTAAGGTAGCAAGGTGGAAAGTGTTTTATTTTACCACAGCATAGTAAAGTAGGAAAACCAGCTGAATAAACATTTATCAACTAAAGTAGGTGCTAAAGCTGGGTGAGAATCCCCATTCGAACCTTGATCATGTGTGAAGAGCCTTTCTTTCAGTTTATAGCAGATATTTGCAAAATTGCTAGTGAGGCTACAAAGCAGTGTCAACTAAAATAAGTCTACTAGAAGCCTCTGTGTTTTAAAATGTAAGTAGTTTGGACATTGAGAAGTCTGTGCTCTTTGTTTAGAATCTTCCTTAAGGCAGTAGTGGAGGAAAAGCAATTAGACAAATCATACTCCTTTTCCTCAAAATGCTTCACTGAATTGTTTCACTCTCACTAAATGTATGGTATGTTGCCAAATAAGTCTATATGGAAAATGGAAATCCTGAACAAATATGGCAAATATACAGCTGTTAATTTGTTAGTTAAGTTAACTGGAATATTGACAAATTCAATAATGTGTTTAAGACTTTTGACCTCAACTTTAAGAAGAGTTAATGGTGACCAGAGCTCTGTCTTGACACTTAAGGCTGTTGTCCATTATATGAATAATTGGTTTTCAAAGCGTGAAGCAAATATGTCCAAGTAAGTAGGAAGCCTGGGAAAAGTTTTTTCACTGCCCAGTCTTAAATAAAACAAACAACACAGCAATAATACCACAACTGTATAAAAATATGATAGTTGCCCATCAGGTGTGTTACAGATGATTTTCAAGATATAGAGATAGGAAAATATGTAAGTAGAAAAACATATAATTTGTAAATGAGAATTTACAATAGTGTGTTTAAGTGTGGTATGTGTGTTATGATTTCAGGAGGAATTTAAGTAGACATTGGATATACAGTCCATGGAATACTCCAGGCCAGAATACTGGAGTGGATAGCCTTTCCCTTATCCAGGGTATCTTCCCAATCCAAGGATGGAACCTAAGTCTCCCAAATTGCAGGTGGATTCTTTACCAGCTGAGCCATGAGGGGAAGCCCATGTATTTTAAGGGGCTTTTGTCCATGGATATAATTGCTAAGAACCAGGCAAAATATAGAGAAAATAAAGAGAGGCAATTTAAAGAAAGATATTAAGTAAATTATCTCCAGGAAGATCCCCCAGAGGAGGGCATGGCAACCCACTCCAGTATTCTTGCCTGGAGAATCCCATAGACAGAGGAGCCTGGCGGGCTACAGTCCATAGTGTCTCGCAGAGTCAGACTTGACTGAATCAGCTTAAGCATTAAGTAAATTAGTAGTACAATTAGTATATTTGTGTGATGGAAATAATGAAGGTTCTGTATAAATCACTTAAGGAATGAGAAATATTACGTTCTGAATCTCGGTTTTAGATGTGGTATTCTATAGAGATAGAGCATCACTGAATCCCCAAATGTGGAGTGTACTTGAAATATATCTAGTGTAGCTCTCATCTGATCTTATTCATCATGACCATCTTGCCCTTGTTTTGGAGAACTCACTAACCTTTGAAGTGGTGCGTTCCATCACTAGATATTCAAGTTCTTCCATGTAGCTCAGTATCAAACTGTGAGTAAGTGATTCCATGATCTCTGTCTACATGATAAGTTTAGATCAAGTCTAAATGTGATATGATGATAATTAGGAGAAATTTATTTTTGTTCTTCTAAATTAACCTTTTACTTGGATAAATAAGCCTCTTTTCTTCAAAAGTTCCCCCAGTGACATGGTTCCAAGATTCACATGTCATTTTGTTTGCATATATTCCAGTTTTGAAGTCTCTTCTCAAATGGTTCCCTAAAGTTAGGTAACCTTGGATAACTGACTTAATCATTCTGAAAATGAGGATATTAGCTTAAATGTTACCACCCTGTAAAGTAGATGGTGAATTTGTATTCTTCTGTTACAGAGTGTAACAAAAGTAAATTAGAAAATCTTTCTCATCACTCTTTTATTGTTAGTATGTGTAATAACAATAGGCAGTAGTAACAGTGATAATAGCTTACAGTAATACATAACAATACTGAGATATTTTGAGCTTGTTTTATCCTTTTTATAGATACCGTAGCTTAGATTCTGTATTTTGTTTGTTTTTATTGCAGTCTGAGTTTGCATTTAATTTTTTTCTCTTTGGTGGCCATGTTGTGCTGACTTAACTGCATTTTCCTTTTTCTGAAATCTTCAAGTATTTTTCCTTTCATTTGTAGCTGACTCATGATCTCTCATCGTGTAGCTCCTGGCTTTGAGCACAATTTTAGGTCTTAGAGTTTAATCCTTATCCCTATTAAGCCTCAGTTGGTTTACTTCAGTTGGTCATTCCATTCTATCAGGACATGTTTGGGTAGTGAATTCTGTTTAATCTAATCATTCCCCCACTTAAAATAGTATCAGTATACATTCTTTTTTTTTTTTAAATCAAGCATTATTTTCCATCTGACTTTATTTCCCTGATTAGAAATGGAATGCATATTCATTAAGCAATCATTGGCCAACTAAATCAGTTCTGTTGGAACACTAATATTTAGTCAGTTTTCATTGGTTTGACAATTGCAGTTGATAAATAGCTATAGCCTCCCATTCCTTCTGAGGCTCTTCTCTTCCTTTACCATCTTGTTCCCTCATCCGAGATGAGCTGGACCTCCCCAAGGACCAGCTACTTAAAGTTTAATGCTGAATGTTGTAGAGGTTCTAGAAAACTCTATTTCAGCACTGCCAATTCTCTGTCAGTTGTTAATGCTTTAAATATCAGACCTGAGTATAACATCAGTTCAGTTCAGCCGCGTCTGACTCTTTGCGACCCCATGAATCGCAGCACGCCAGGCCTCCCTCTCCATCATAATGTATGTGAAATCCACAGCCAACAACTGCCACTTACCTTAATTACAAGGTTTAGTCCTCCAGATTGTATTTGAGGCACAGAGTCGGACACGACTGAAGCGACTTGGCAGTAGCAGCGGATGAAAAATAAAGATGGAAGTCTAATTTTCAGAAGGATCTTTTCACATAAACTAATACCTGTTCTTCAAGCATTGCCCTCCCCCGCCCCCTGCCCCTAACACCGCTTGAATGTGACATGCACTGTCACCTTGTCATAACAGAAGCTTTGATTTTTAATGTGAGTTACACTTGAAAGATGGCTTGACTCGGGATAAACCAACTACAGAGGTCTGCTTGATGCAAAATAAGTACTAAGGCTGAAGCTCAGGAAATAAGAGGAATTTAAAAAGTAAATGACTTGACTCAAGAAATGTAGAATAGTGACTTCTCAATGGAGTTTAAATAGTCAATTAATTTGTATCAAAGTTGAACTCTGAAATTGGGAAAACTATAAAGAATAATTTAGCATGATTTTAATAGTCTGTTTTTGAAGTTGTTATTTAAAGACTAGATGACTTTTTGATCAATAGAAAAGTCAATAAATGTAGAACGTTCCATGGTGAAGTCCTTCTATTCCAGACAGCTTTCCAGTTTGTCGCACTAATTTTGTATCATTTAGACCTTTTAGACATGCTGTGAGTTTCAAAAGAAACAGTATTGACCAATGGGGATTGACTAAAACACAGTTGTGCTGTTTTATTGTACATTATTATTCTTCAAGAATAACTTTCTAAAAAAAATTGATGTGTGTGTGTGTGTGCATGCATATGTGTGTGTGTAATTGTAAATTAAGTGGGTCAAGGGCTTTCCCAGTGCAGAAATTTCAAGACTGGAGACAATGGATTAGCAGAAATAGCATTTGAACACCAATCTAAAGATCTGATTTTTTTTCTCCTAATCCTCCTCCTCCCTCACTATGCGATCTTGGATGAGAGCATTTATTTTCCCTCTCTAAAAAAAATAGGAAAAGCTTTTGTGACATCATGTGATGCATATAAAAATACTTTGAAAACAAGGAAGTTCTATGTATATGTTAAGTCATGGTGATTTTAATATAAAGTTCCTCATCATTCTTCTGTCCTCCGTTAGCTACTTAGGGGATCCTAGAGAGTCACAAGCCAAGACAGACTGGTGTGACCAGTGTTGACTTCAGTGTGGTGACAGCGTGAGTGTCATGACATCCACGTGTCTGCGATAAGTGTGGCTTTGTCTCTCTGTCATTGCATTACCCTCCTAATACCATTTCTACCCTCAATACTGCTAATGTACCGTGATCAGTATAAAAAGAGTATTAGTTCCAGGGTAGTTGCTCATGGCCATAATGTAGATAATGAAACTCTTGTTTGCTTTGAAAGTTGGGCTTTTGGTGGAGTGCACTTCCTACCATGATGATCATTTTCAGCATATGGAGCCCATTAAGTGGTGTTGGAACTGGATTCACAGTTTAATGTGCTAACACTGCATCTGTTTCTGCCCTGATGATAGCACCTGGATCAGTTTAAAACTGATGTAGAAGTTTAAGATGTGGTGTAGTTAATTTCTAAAACAACTGTTGATCTTTATATGTGTGAACCCCATGTTCTTTCAAATTCCAGATGAATTCACTGCCATTTAAACTGATACCTGTGTGTGCTTTCCGAATGGGAAATAAAAACACATGCCTTCCCCTCTAGAAACTTTTTTTTTCACTTAAATTCTGAGAGGTGACCATGATGAGATTATTAATTTTTTTTTCTTTTATTGGGGGATGGAGAAGAAGATCCCTTTAGGTTTCCCTTTATAACCTGTATCAAATAACTCATCCAAAATGAATCGCTGATGGATGATTTTCCTTTCTGCTTTAACACACATAGGCATACACACATAGTCCAAGCCATTGATGATGCTGTAAGTCATTGATTCCTCTTGAAAGCCCTGGAATGGACAAGTATTAAAAATTAAAGTGAGGTGATTCTGTTACTGAGACTGCACGCCTTATCTCTGTGGCTGGCTAAAGCAGAGTGCTAGTTCACTGGAGCTTTGAAAAATGACTTTTCCCAGTGACCTCCTGCTTTTTAAAGACAGAGTTTGGAGTTTCTTTTTAGATGTTAAATGCCCTTGGAGGGTTGTCGTACAGTTATATTCCCATCAGAAAGATTGAACTTCTCTCCAGGATGCCCCCAGAAAAGAAACCATTAGAAGGCAGAGCGATATAGCATTTGGGGATGTCTGTTCTGTTCTCCTCCCCAAGGCAACTTTTAATGTTAGTTTTTCAATGTGAAAATCCATCTGCTCTGAGTGGAATGACCATGATAGAGTGTGTGACATTGCCTTTTCTTACAAGATGATCACATTTCTGATCTTAAACTCTTCTAGATTGTCGTCCGGGCCATCACAAATTATAGCCAGTTTATGGCCCACCTGCCTAGGACTGGCTTATATGAAGAATGTATAGAGGACTCTTTCAAATACTATGTTGACTTTTATATTTTGTTAGCCAAGATTTAAAAGGTTTAGTATGTACTGGCTTGCTCTTTAGAAGTTGATATCTTTGAAAATAATGAACTCTGTATGTGTGTGTGTGTGTGTGTGTGTGTGAGAGAGAGAGAGAGAGAGAGAGACAGTAGAAATTCCTGGAGTAATCCTTTTCCTACTTTGTGCAAGAAAAATACGCCTTGGGAAGCTCAAGAAAATAGTTTGCAAAGCACATTATATTTTATTAGACTTGATGATCTTTTATCAAAAAGAAATACCCAAGCCTAGCTTCTTTGATGATATACAACTGTTGGGCATCCCATGAGGCCGCTTCCCAGAATATCCTAATTAGACTGCTCTATGACATCAGTCCTGTGACTTTTTCTCCTTTCTGTTACCCTTTTCGGTTCCTTCACTTAACCTTACTGTCATCCATTATCCCAGATGAGTTAGACCTCTGGGAACGTCATTCTCACTCTCTTAAGTTAGGCTAATGGGATTAATTAATGATGAATACAGGCACAATTTCAAGTGGGTGTGGTGAGGGAGAGAAGAACAAAAGGATCTGAAGAATATGCTAAGAGAAAAGATAAACAATGCCAGGAACTAAATGCTAGATGGAATTCTATGTTGTAGAGTGGTATACTTCAGGCTCCAGGAAGGCAAGGGAGGTGATTCACTGTGAGAACAGCCATTTGCTAAGCAACTACTGTGTCAGGAGTTAACCTTATTTCATTATTATCTTACTTTATCTCCCCCAGGAACAGCAGTTTATAGATGAGAATACTGACTCATCCAGTTAGTATATTCAAGAGGAAACATTTGAATTGAGATTTGGCTAACTCTAGAGTGTGTATATGTGTGTGTGTTTTACACTTAACATGGCTTTTAGAGTCGCCTCGGATAAAAGATGTAGATTATTTTCTTATATATTGGAGTGAAAAATTGGATCTGTTATGCTTAGATTCCTCTGATTAAATACTATCTCCCATTTCTTACAGAAAGGTTCTGCTTGTTTGTTTCATTACTTGTGAATTTATTTAATTAGCATGGATAGTTATGTGTTAAAATTTTTTTTCTTTTATTGGCAATGGACAGGGTGACAGAAACTATGTTTAATGAAGGCAGTGATGGTTGCTGCTACTGCTAAGTCGCTTCAGTCGTGTCCAACTCTGTGCGACCCCACAGACGGCAGCCCACCAGGCTCCCCAGTCCCTGGGATTCTCTAGGCAAGAACACAGGAGTGGGTTGCCATTTCCTTCTCCAATGCATGAAAGTGAAAAGTCAAAGTGAAGTCGCTCAGTCGTGTCCAACTCAGCGACCCCATGGACTGCAGCCCACCAGGCTCTTCCGTCCATGGGATTTTCCAGGCAAGAGTACTGGAGTGGGGTACCATTGCCTTTCTCCAGCAGTGATGGTTAATACAGAGCAAAAATGATCTTGTTGTCTGTATTGAGATTTCTAGTCTTGTGGAGGATTTAGTAGTCTTAAATACAGAGGATAAAACAGACCCTTCTTATATCCAACTCTTCCAAGTTTGAGAATTCAGGGGCCAGAAAAAGGGTAAAATATACCATGCTGAAGAGTCTTAAAGGGGCGTGTTGGTGCTTCACAATTTGTTCTGTTTATAACATGAGATCTGAGAAAGATGATAGTTTTCATTGTTCAGCATAAGAATTTTAAATGCCTACCATGTGATTTATTTAAAGGGCCACAGAGTAAAAACTGTCAGGGCTTCCTGAAGTTTTATTTATTTCCTGATAATTAAAGCTTGGTCAGGGAATGACATCCAATATATATTAGAAATTACTATGTTTGGAATGCTGATATGTTTGAATGGTAGAGTTAATATCTTTCTTTCCTTGTTCTGGGATGAAATATCTCTTGCCTTCCATGTCAAATTAGAGACTTGCTGGTGGTTTGTGGACCAAATGTTTGGGTACTTTGTGTAGGCTCATCTGTGTTAGTTTTAAATTAGAGTGTTTTCCCCTTGCCTATCTGTTTTTCATCAGGGCTCATCTATTCTTGTGTCCAAAAGACTCTACTTCAGCTGTGAGGCTGGTTTGGTTGTAGGGATGTCTGTGTCTCCTGTCATCACAGGCAGTCCTGGTGAAACGTCCCATGTTGTGTGTGTGTTGCTACAATATGTTTAATGTCTGATCTTTCTCAGATGTATACGTGTGTGTATAACTATTTTATGGCTGAAAAGGGATGCAGACAGCACAATTTCTGCCAGAATATGTTTTCTATTATATTTTGTAATATGAAATTATAGGTTAGTCTTTGGTTTTCATAAAGCTGCCTTTTTCATCCATCACTGGGAGACAAGTAACACCTTCCTTTGACTCACGTTTTCCAAGACTCTTTAGTGTTAAAAGAAGACTTTCTTTCCAGAAAGTAGAAATTAAAAGAATATGGCACAAAAGCATTTTGTAGCCTTATTGAGTCTTGAGGGCAGATATATGGATTCCAGACAAAATGCAATAATAGACTAGGATTTTACTTTCAAATCGTCTTACAAACACTTCTTGTGGGAGATTTATTGTCCATGTGGAGGAACAGAGCTGCTTTGAAGGTTAAATGGAGTAGTTTAGAGAAGAGTGTTCAAGGTTTTTCTCTGCCACTTATTAAGTATATGCTCTTCTTTAACTAACTTAACCCATCCAGCTTAGTTTTCTATTTTATAGCAGTATTGTGAGAATAAAAGGAGATAATGTGTGTGTATGCTTTGTAAGCTTTGTGATCTCAGTGTAAATATGAAGTAGCACTTGTTTTATTAAGTGTGTTTAGTTAGAGTTAATGCTTCATTGGCATGAACAGAACATTTCCCCCTCTCTGATAAAGCATGTAGACAAATCCTGGCAGAACTAAGAATAAGATACCTCTGAACGTCCTATTTAAGCTTACAAAGCAGTTCAACCCCTGTCATCAAAAACAGAGCACCAGACATAGTGTTGGACAGATACAGCTTTTGTGTGAAATCTAGTTGCTCTGAAACTCTGAAGGATAAACAGGAGAGTGTATGTAATTATGTATGATCGTCTCTGTGGTATAGTAGACTATATGTGGACAGCAATACCAAAATCCCACAGAATAGGTTGCTTAAACAACAGAAATTTATTTTCTCACAGTTCTGGAGGGTTGAAGCCAGGGAACAAGGTGTAGGAAGGTTTGGTTTCCCCTGAGGCCTCTTCTTGGCTTGCAGATGTCCATCTTCTTGTTGATCTGCACATGTTTATTATTATTTTTTTTCTGTGCCCATATGCCTCTCCTGTTTCTCTGTGTGTCCAAATTTTGTTGATGACACCAGTTATTAGATTGCATTAGGGCCCAGCCTAATGGCCTCATTTTAACTTCGTTACCTCTTTAAAGCCTGATTTCCAAGTATAGTCACATTCTGAGGCACTTAAAGATTCAACATATGGATTTTAGGAGCCCACAATTGAGCCCATAATATCAGGTCGGCAGCAGACAAGGAACCGAGGTTTGGATTCCAGTGTGAGTGGCTCTGATCTTTGCCAGCGCACTTGTCTCTGGCAAGACTGTTAACTTGGCATGTCCACATCTGCTTACTCATGGGGGTGGTGACAAGGATTCAAGATAGCCGTGAACATGAGCACATTTTATAAAATGTAAAGTCATGATATAAATGCAAGGTAGTATTATAACAAAAGTACCTGTGAGGGATACATTGGCAGCATGTGGAAAATTTTAAGTAAAAGAGACAAAAGATCATTGCAAACATTTGGCTAAAAGAAGCTTCTTGGCTCATCTCTTTGGCTGAAGGAGGTGCATGGATAAAGAACGGTGATTTGGTTAAGACTTAATTCAGAGAAGACAGGAGTTAGGCTTACAGATAAGCCAAACATCTCGATGATGTAGTGTGAATATCGTCCCATCTCCCAGTGCCTGTTTTTTTAAAGCCTGTTAGTTTCTTGGTTGGAAAAAGATTTCCCCTGCTTTCCAGGATCTGGCAACAAGAGCTCTCAATGGGTTCCCAAGCAGTGGTCTTAGCCGGAAGGCAGTTTTCCTATTTACTTTAAGTGACGATTTTACGATCCCTTCTCAAGGATATGATTTTTTTTTAAGGTAATATTTGACTAGGTGGAAAAACTTCCATGTGTATCTATTCTGAAATGTGTACAGCATGTTTATGTACATAGGCAAGTGTTTCCACTGAAAAGGTGTATTCAAAGATTGCCATGCTTACCTATTTAGAATGCATCTGGATAGCAAATTCTTAAGCACAAAGATGCATCATCATCTTTTATTCTGTAAAAGCACACAGAAGAAGACTACACACAAAATAGGTGTTCTTGGAATCGCATGGTTATGCTTCTGTTCTTTCTTGGATTCTGGTGTCTGATAGAGTCCTGTCTTTTTGAAAGTTTTGAATTATATTAAAATATATAATCTCATATTCATTTCTCCTCTTAGAAAAGACAAACATTTGTAACTTTTTTTTTTTTTTGGCTACATGACACATAGGATCTTAGTTTCTTTGACCAGGGCTCAAACCCGAACCCACTGCAGTGAAACCCGAACCCACTGCAGTGAAACCTGAACCCACTGCAGTGAAAGTGCAGAATTTTAATCACGGGACCACCAGGGATGTCCTGTAATATTTTAAAGTAGAAAAATTATAAGGAACCAGTCACACTTTAATGCACAGACCCAATTGTAAGGGAAACATAATATGAAATGTAAGAAAATCAAAATTTGCTTACCTTTTAACAAAACTATGAATTTATGAAAACCTGTGAAACTGAAATTCGTAAAATATACAAAGTAGTATACTAAAGTGGTTCATAAACTTGGAGTTAACTTTTGAAAGTGAAAAAGCTTCATAGAACCTCTTCTTGTTATTGTTGTGTGTGTTTGCTCAGTCATGTCTGACTTTGCAACCCCATAGACTGTAGCCCACCTGGCTCCTCTGTCCATGGAATTTTCTAGGCAAGAATACTGGAGTGGTTTGCCATTTCCTTCTCCAGGGGATCAATCCCAAGTCTCTTACATTTCAGGGAAGCCTAAAACATCATCTAGATGTTGCTAATTTAAAGTCTGGAAAATTAGGAATAAAGATATTTTCATTATGCTTTTGAGACTGATTGAACTTAGTGCCAATGTGAAGGAGGTGAGTTGTAAGTATAATATTTTATGTCATGGTGGCATTATATGGATATAGCGAACAAGTAAATGTGTGGAAAATATTTTTTATCATGCAATTTGCAAGGCAATGAAAAATTTTAAGTTGTTGTTAAGAAGCTAATATTATGGTAGAGGACTATTGTAATCAGTGAAATTAAATGCTTGGAGTATGGTTTTCATGATAATCCCATGCTATTAGATTTTGCTATAATCTTGCAAAATGCTTTTCATGTTAATACTTAAATAAACATTTTTAAGTAACAGAAGTTTTAATTTTATAATTAAAAAAAGTTATTTTACTTATGTTTTTATTGGCTGCACCACATGGCATGCCAGCATATGCAGGTTGTTGGTTCCCCACGTCCCACTGCAGTGGAAGTGCGGAGTGCTAGCCTCTGAGCTGCCAGAGAGGTCCCAGAAGTTTTCATTGTAAATCAGCAGCTTTCTTTTACATGGATTATTGAGTTTTTCTTGACCATTTCCTGTAGAAACTCTGAACATGGCAGCATTGATTTATTTGTGGAACTAAAGACACTTACTTAGTCAAGGTTCATCCTTTTCATTTTCTCCCACCAAGATAAGAGAGTGTCTGGGAAAGCTCTAGTCTTGGGAAGCTTTAGAGAGTGAATCTGAATCTGCAACAGCTCTGGGGCTCCAGTTTAGCTGCTTCTGGAGCCATGTTTAATGAGATCCTTACTTTCTTTGTTTTAGAGGTGGGGGACTGGAGAGGGTTGCTGTTTAGATATAGCTCATAAAACTCGTTTATTGCTTATAGGAAAAACTCCTAAAGGGATGGAAGAGGGGACCACTAAGAATATTCTTTAGTTACAAGGCTGAGCATTCTCAGACTTAACCTTCTTGCAAAGCTAGCAGTTACTTGGGGATCGTGCCCCTTAGATGTCTGACAGCAGGCACTTTGTTACTCCTGTGGCCCCTTTACATCCAACATCAAAACAGCACGATTTACATTTTTTTTTTAAAAGGCTAGTTTCTTAGGAGCTTCTTCAATCTCTGCCATTGAAGGGTTTACAGTCTAGTAGGAGGAGATGAAGATGGAAACAAGTTTAGGAATGTGTTATGTGTGTTAATGATAAATTCATCTAAAGTATCAATTCAGTTCAGTTCAGTCACTCAGTCGTGTCCAACTCTTTGAGACCCCATGAATCACAGCACACCAGGCCTCCCTGTCTATCCAACTCCCAGAGTTTACTCAAACTCATGTCCATCGAGTTGGTGATGCTATCCAGCCATCTCATCCTCTGTCGTCCCCTTTTCCTCCTGCACCCAATCCCTCTCAGCATCAGTCTTTCCAATTAGTCAGCTCTTCGCATGAGGTGACCAAAGTATTGGAGTTTCAGTTTCAGCATCAGTCCTTCCAATGAACACCCAGGCCTGATCTCCTTTAGAATGAACTGGTTGGATCTCCTTGCAGTCCAAGGGACTTTCAAGAGTCTTCTCCAACACCACAGTTCAAAAGCATCAATTCTTCGGTGCTCAGCTTTCTTCACAGTCCAACTCTCACTTCCATACATGACCACTGGAAAAACCATAGCCTGGACTAGACGGACCTTAGTCGGCAAAGTAATGTCTCTGCTTTTGAATATGCTATCTAGGTTGGTCATAACTTTCCTTCCAAGGAGTAAGTGTCTTTTAATTTCATGGCTGCAGTCACCATCTGCAGTGATTTTGGAGCCCCCAAATAAAGTCTGACACTGTTTCGGCTGTTTCTCCATCTATTTCCCATGAAGTGATGGGACCAGATGCCATGATCTTCATTTTCTGAACGTTGAGCTTTTAAGCCAACTTTTTCACTCTCCTCTTTCACTTTCATCAAGAGGCTTTTTAGTTCCTCTTCACTTTCTGCCATAGGGTGGTATCATTTGCATATCTGAGGTTATTGATATTTCTCCTGGAAATCATGATTCCATCTAGTGCTTTTTCCAGCCCTGCATTTCTCATGATATAGTCTGCATATAAGTTAAATAACAGGGTGACAATATACAGTCTTGATGTACTCCTTTTCCTATTTGGAACTAATTTGTTGTTCCATGTCCAGTTCTAACTGTTGCTTCCTGACCTGGTTAAGTGGTCTGGTATTCCCATCTCTTTCAGAATTTTCCACAGTTTCTTGTGATCCACCCAGTCAAAGGCTTTGGCATAGTCAATAAAGCAGAAATAGATGTTTTTCTGAAGCTCTCTTCCTTTTCCATGATCCAGCGGATGTTGGCAATTTGATCTCTGGTTCCTCTGCCTTTTCTAAAACCAGCTTGAATATCTGGAAGTTCACGGTTCACGTATTGCTGAAGCCTGGTTTCTAGAATTTTGAGCATTACTTTACTAGCATGTGAGATGAGTGCAATTGTGTGGTAGTTTGAGCATTCTTTGGCATTGCCTTTCTTTGAGATTGGAATGAAAACTGACCTTTTCCAGTCCTGTGGCCACTGCTGAGTTTTCCAAAGTTGCTAGCATATTGAGTGCAGCACTTTCACAGCATCATCCTTTAGGATTTGAAATATCTCAACTGGAATTCCATCATCTCCATTAGTTTTGTTCGTAGTGATGCTTTCTAAGGCCCACTTGACTTCACATTCCAGGATGTCTGGCTCTAGGTGAGTGATTACACTATTGTGATTATCTTGGGTGTGAAGATTTTTTTGTACAGTTCTTCTGTGTATTCTTGCCACCTCTTCTTAATATCTTCTGCTTCTGTTAGGTCCATACCATTTCTGCCCTAGTGCCTTCCATTTCTGCAGGACCTGAGAGAAAACTAGTATGTCCCGGAACCAGAGCAGGTCTCTGTACCATAATTTGCTTGCTCTACCTGTACTCCTTCCTCCAGGAATCTGAAATACATTTCTTCTCCCCAGACTAAGACCAACCCTCAGATGTTACAGTATATCTTTCACTTCCCTACCCTGGTAGCTAAGTATTTGCTATTAACTAGAGCTTTCTAAATATAATGGCTTATTCCTAAAGAAGGACTCTAATGAAAGGATTATAGGTTAAGTGGCAAATGTGTGCCAAAGACTTTTGGGTAAGCCAATTACCCTGATGGTTTTTCTCAGTTAATTATTACTGAGTGAATGAACTACTTTTATATGAAAGTGATAATTCTCTGTATACTTAAAACAATGTAGATTTTTTTCTAAAAGATGAATGCAGTTCATCAATACCAATCATTTCTAGTTAGAATTCAGTTCAACAATACATATTGAATGCGTCCTATGTGCAGGGCTCCGAAAGGTAAATAAGAAGCTGTTCTGTTTTTTAGGTATTAACAGTGCATTGGGGAAGTAATACAAGTTCTAACGAGACAATAGCTGAGTTGGACCTGACGACTATGGGGGAACTTGATGTCTAGCAACATTGCTTTCCATCTCATGATGGAAAGTAGTAATACAGAGTAAATGCTAGTGCTCCCTGCTGCTCTATTCTTCAAGCTGTACTCCAGCCCAACCAACCTATTCCTTTTTTTGTTTTCCAGAACCCAAGCTTACCACCTTCTCTCCTGCCTCATGGTCTTTGAAAATATTGCCCATTAGTCTGGTAATCTCCCAATTCAACTCCTTTTAACTCCTTCCATTATGTAGACATGCTTTCCCGCCAGCAATCTCTTGATCCGCTGACTTTCAGGAGACTCCTCTATGCTCCCACAGCAATCATGATTTCGTGCTAGAGTAGTATTTATCATGCTGCAGTGAGATTGCTTGTACACATCTTCGCCTCTTCTCCTAGACTGTTTCTTGAAGTCAGTGCATCTGCTTTGCTCACCATTCTATCTGCAGTGCCCTTTATAGTGTTTGCTGCTGCTGCTAAGTCACTTCAGTCGTGTCCGACTCTATGCAGCCCCATAGATGGTAGTCCACCAGGCTCCTCCTTCCATGGGATTTTCCAGGCAAGAGTACTGGAGTGGGGGTGCCATTGCCTTAGCTCATCAAGAAATGAATGAAGAAATGAGTGGGTGAATAATTTTCTTCAGACAGAATCAATCCGTTTTGTTGAGCTGTAATTTTCAATATGGTAAAGGAAGGAACTATTAAAATCACCTGTGTCCTTATTTCAGCATTTGTTTCCTTCTACTCTTCTGAAATGCCTTTCACATATCATTCCATTTAAGATCCCTGATGACGGTAGTAAGAAGTCAGTGTTATTAATGGGAATGTGGCAGTGTGCAATGCCAAATCTAGTAGATTTGCAACATTAACTAGTAAATACTTTGGGGAGACTGTGGCATCACAAACGAGCACTGGTGATTGAAGTACATTTGGACAGATATAAACTGGTTGAATGGCCTGCCCAGCTGGTTCAAGTGGAAGAGAATCTGCCTGCCAATGTAGGAGCCACAGGAGACACAATCCCAGGGTCTGGAAGATTCCCTGGGGGAGGAAATGGCAAACCATGCCAGTATTCTTGCCAGGATAATCCCATGGACAGAAGAGCTAAGTGGGCCTCAGTTCATGGGGTGGCAAAGAGTCGGACACAACTGAGTCCTCACAGGCATACAGACTCTGGTTGAAGAACAGCAGGTCAGGCAGAAAAGGGGAAAAAATGATCTGAGCAAAGGCCTGAGAGCTGGGGAATTCAAGTTGACATTAGGATGCATGTGGAAAAGTAATGGGAGATTGGCCTAGAAGTCATAATGGGATTGGCTGTGAACTCTGGGCTTAGATGGGTGTTTATTATGGTAAGAAATAGGGCGTGATGAGGGAGTCTTGGTGAAGCAGAGTGATGGTGTTAGGGTTATACCTCAGGAGTTAAATTTCAGGAAGTTTCTCTATCCACAGCATGCATAATAGATCAAAAGGGAAATGAAAGCAGGCAGGGATGACTATTTAGTTCAGTTTAACAAATATTTGTTATGTGCCTAATATATATTGGACATTGGAGAAAATATTTTCTTTCCATAAGGGGACTTAGAGCCTAATGAAGGAACAAAATAACGGTCACTTTTAGTAAATCTCCTAAGCAATAGAAGTCAGAAATGAAGGAAACCTGAATGAGGGGAAGAGAAAAGAGATATTAGAGGAGACTGAAGGGAAATTTGCATGTTGAATTTTTCTCTGAGGTCTTGACCAGTGTCAAATTATGCTTAACCAAATTGAAAGTAGATGTGGGAGCAAAGAGAGAAGACAGGTTCCAGCTGCACTAGGAATTAACTGCCTCTTTGTCTCCTTGATCTGGGTTCCCTTTTGTTTGTGCTGGCCTCATCCTTAGGCTCTGTCTTCAGGGCCTTTAGCACCCTTAGGACTGATCTCATTCCCCTAAGATGTCCTTTCCCAGTAGATTTATAGGTGCTGCTTTGACTGCGATTGGCCTACCTGGCTGCTAAGTCAGGTCTTGTGGCTGGGAATGAGGATGAGGGATATAGCGCACTGACTTGCCAGATCATAAGTCAGCTGTCCTCAGGAGCTGAGGACAACAGCTTTACTCTGTTCACATGAATGAAGAGCGGATTTGGCCTGCTCTCAAAAGGAAAAACAGGACATTGTTAACCTGAAGAAGATGTTTCGAAAAACCAGTCCATAACACCAGGCAAACTAGATTCCAAACATTTTAACACTGCGCCATTTGAACTTCAGCACAACAATTTGTGAGAAGCTTATTCACCAACTTGGTAAAGAAGCTGTGCTCTAGAGAGGATAACTGTCCATTTGGTGTTCGTAGAAGAACCACAATTTCATCATTCAAGTACAGCTATCACCTGGGCTAGTAGACGTGTAGACTCGTGAGCACCACCCAGGCTGAAGGTGTCGAGGAGAAAGTGTCCCCTGGTTGCAGGCGTTGGAGATGATGACCACCAAGGTGAAAAGTATAGATGAGCAAAGGTCAGGATACGGAACTGGGAAGAAATGTCTGCATTTGTGAGAAAAGTCTGAAGGAGATGGTAGTCAAGGAGGGTTGGAAAGAGGAAGTCAAAGAAGATAGAAGTTTGCTTGTATGCAATTATGTTACGTTTTTATTATCAAGTCTATTAAAAGACTATTATGTGGGGGAAAAAAGAGAAGAATAGGAAAAGACTAAAGGTAAAATGTTGTAAATGTTTATTATTTTGTTCGGAGAGTGTCATTAAATCTTAAAGGATTTTTAAGTGAAACAGTCATGACCGCAATGCGTAGATGTTGACAGCTGTAAACATGAAGAAAGACACTGTTTTTTCATAGATGGCTGGAGCAATAATTGTTTTGTATTAATGGTGATTAGTTCAGTCGCTCAGTCGTGTCTGACTCTTTTCTACCCCATGAATCGCAGCACGGCAGGCCTCCCTGTCCATCACCAACTCCTGGAGTTCACTCAAACTCATGTTCGTCGAGTCGGTGATGCCATCCAGCCATCTCATCCTCTATCATCCCCTTCTCCTCCTGCCCCCAATCCCTCCCAGCATCAGAGTCTTTTCCAATGAGTCAACTCTTCGCATCAGGTGGCCAAAGTACTGGAGTTTCAGCTTTAGCATCATTCCTTCCAAAGAACACCTAGGGCTGATCTCCTTCAGAATGGACTGGTTGGCTCTCCTTGCAGTCGAAGGGGCTCTCAAGAGTCTTCTCCAACACCACACTTCAAAAGCATCAGTTCTTCGGTGCTCAGCTTTCTTCACAGTCCAACTCTCACATCCATACATGACCACTGGAAAAACCATAGTTAATGGTGATACTAATACTAATAATGATAGCAGGTAATGTGTTACATATGTTAAATGTAACACTGTGTGTTTTGCTTATTAACTCATTAACTCCTCAAAATGGTCCTATAAAGCAAGTACAATTCTTATTCTTATTTTGCAGATAAGAAAACTGAGGTACAGAGAGGTGGAGTAATTGGTCCAGTTGGTTCCAGAATCACCTTTTGTAACTATTGCATCTCACTGCCTTTCCTGGAGATAGATAGGTGTGCTTGGGTAGCACAGAAGCAGGGCAGATTAACAAAGGATATATGCTCGTTCTTTTTTATCCTGCAGAACAAATTTCAATCCATCACCTAAAAAAATTATTTATTTTTTGCTTTTTTAAGTTTGGCTTTTACTAGTTTTTAGTAGAACTGTTGAAAGCACTTGGGGGAGAGTGTGCCATTTGATGTTTGGAAAATCTAAGCATCATTCCTGCTCTGAGGGACTAATGGTCATCATTTATGTGGGTGCTTATGACTGAAAAGGTCAATGGACAGAAAAAAATAGCAGAGAAACACACACAAGGACAGTTGGGATGGTGGTGTCACATCATTCATCAGTTTTATAACAGTGTTGGCCTTTGTCAACATTTTTTAAAGGAAAAATCATAAGGCAGCAAAAACAAAGAGCCACAAATGAACAAAACTGAAAATAGGTTAAAACCCCTTGAAGACTTGAGAGAATAGATCTTTTTGTTTCAAAAGGCAGTCTACTAGTCCTGTGTTCTCTGGAGAATTCTGCCTACATTTGTTTCTTTTCCACGTCTGCTACTTCAACATTCTTCATCTTTCCTGGAGTGAAAATTTCCTAATTCCTTAGTGTCTTTCTGAATTGTCAATACCCACTCACAGAAGTAACTTCAGATTATAATAGCATGAAATTTTGTTTTGACTTAAGCCTTTCTATTAGCTGAGAAATAGCAGAAGAGGTTTCCCTCTTTCAGTTTTGGACTCAGGTAAGAAAATTCAAACAGATGAGAACCTATTTTGTTTAGTGTTGAATGACTACCCTTGCTTCTCATTTTGCTGGCAGATTGTTTAGATTCTATTAAATCCCTTTTGGTCCATTTCTTCCTTAATATGATGAAAGGGATGTATATTTCATCCCTTATCACTGACTTGCATGTGTGTGATGACTTATACTCTAAAGCGCAGTATAATTTAGTCTAGTTCATGTTCTTATGCCGTAACATTCATTGAGTAAATAAAAACCTACCTAATAAGATAACACCCATCAGATAATTTTATCAGACTTATGTCTCCACTAGTGGAGTATATTTTGAACATGGGTGAAATGTTCCTTTGCTCTTACATTTTTGTTTTATTAATGCTGTTTGCCCTTTAAATTTTTTTCCTACAGTGCGGAAAATTTAGGGCTGTACCTCAGTTTTTTTCTCACCATGAAATTATGAGATTTGTTAGTTTTGTCTTTTGTTTGGAAATTCTTGTTTCATTGGAGTTAGACTTATATCTTTTTGGCTGCTGTGGATTACTAGATTTATTGCTATGGACATAAGAAATCCTGGCGACTTTGAACCAATTTTTTTAAAGTATTTTTTTTCCTTTCACTTGGAAAGGAAAGCTTGTTGTGGAACTGAACTAATAGCATGTAGAAAACCTGGTTTAGGAAACGTGGCTCCATCCTGTATGGGTCTGCCACTGAAAGGGTGAAGTATTGTCCTAAACAAAACGTGCTTCTCAGCTTTCCTTGCCAAATCAGCCAAATCTTATCCCACAGTGTTCTGCTGTTGAGCTTTCTGCTGCCCCCGACTTTGAATATGTGTTTCTGCATTGATATTTAAGAAATTCACATCAGTATTTAGGTTAATGTTTAGTGGAGGCCAGTTGGCTTTTTATTCTCAATGGCTTGAAATCAGCTTTCTCTGACAACACTGTTTGGCAGTTTTTCATATTTCTTTAAAATTTTAATTATAACCCATCAAGTCTTAAGCAATTACTTCTGGGGTAGACTCTTGATGAATGTCATAACAAGGTGTTTTAATTTAATGGATCCAGAATAACATCTGTTTCTAATATTTTAAAAGCCAATTTATATGGAAATTCATTTATACACAGTACACAGAGCCTTGTAAAAATCAAATCAAATTGGAAAATCAAACCACCGTGATATAGTAGGTCTTCTGTTAACAAAGGATTTCACTGATGAGTAGATTCAGCTGCCACTTGCTAATACCCTAAATAAAGAAGAAAGAAAGTGAAGTCGCTCAATCATGTCCCCATGGACTGTAGTCTACCAGGCTCTTCTGTCCATGGAATTTTCCAGGCAAGAGTACTGGAGTGGGTTGCCATTTCCTTCTCCAGGGGATCTTCCTGACCCAGGGATCAAACCTGGGTCTCCCACATTGCAGGCAGACACTTTACCATCTGAGCCACAAAGCAAGTACAACACCCTAAATATTGCACCTTAAACAAGATAGTAGTTTATTTCTCATACTCATGTAGTTTGCCCAGAGCTGATATGGTCTACTATGACAGGGCCTCCGTTTCCTTCAATCTTATTGCTCTGTTGGGCGTGATTTCTATTCCTAAGGACACCTTATGGGTCACGATGGCTGCTGGAACTCCAGCTATTTCATCTGTGCTCCAGCAGAAAGGAGGTAGAGGGGTAGAGGATGGAAGAATATTAAGCTTTTTCTTTTTAGGATACATTTTCCCCAGAAGTAGTAGTTCTTTGTCTGTGTTCCACTGGCCAAATATTAGTCAGTGGCAAATATTAGTCATGTGACCATATTTAACAGCCAAGGAAGATAGGAAATGATCTTTTTTTTTTTTTTTTCCCCAGAAGACCCAGCTAAAAACTAAAGATGTTATAAGTGTGGGAAAAGGGGAGGATAGACATTGGAGAACTGCCTGTCGCATTGAGTACTTCTTAAAACATGATTTTAACAGATCTTCTGCCTTTTATTGAATATCTAGAAAAGTCAGCTAGTTCTCATAAGTAGATAATACATATAGAAGGACTAGAATAGTGTTTGGCCGAGTAGATAAAACAGGCAGAGACGTACATTAATGGTAACTGGTTCATTCTGCTCCCCTGGTGCACTTGATTTCAGAAGTTGTTGGTCAAGCTGAATTTAATAAGGGACTTTCTGTAGATTAGAATACAGTCTTTGTAGAATAGTAATCGGAGAAGGCAATGGCACCCCACTCCAGTACTCTTGCCTGGAAAATCCCATGGACGGAGGACCCTGGAGGGCTGCAGTCCATGGGTCGCTGAGAGTTGGACACGACTGAGTGACTTCACTTTCACTTTTCACTTTCATGCAGTGGAGAAGGAAATGGCAACCCACTCCAGTGTTCTTGCCTGGAGAATCCCAGGGAATGGGGAGCTTGGTGGGCTGCCATCTCTGGGGTTGCACAGAGTCGGACACGACTGAAGCAGTAGCAGCAGAATAGTAATAGCAACAGCTAACAGGGACAAGATGTTCCTTGCACTAGGTTTCCAGAACATGCATGAATCTGCAAAGCTGTGTCCTTTGCTTTTCTGCGTAGAAGATAAATGAACAATTACCAGAGTTAGAAATGTGGAATCTTAGGCTCC
Source organism: Nanger dama (assembly GCA_917880005.1). Taxonomy (NCBI): domain Eukaryota; kingdom Metazoa; phylum Chordata; class Mammalia; order Artiodactyla; family Bovidae; genus Nanger; species Nanger dama. The sequence continues at coordinate 12,601,507 of CAKJTW010000002.1, forward strand.
TCCTTGACCTACTGAATTAGAACCTTTGCTTGCCTGTTAACAAGATCCCCAGGTGATCCTCATGTATGGGAATCATTTCCCTGGGCAGAGATTCTATCTAAAATTTATTTCTACTAACAGAGCTAGTCCTTCCTCTTAAGTCTATCCCCTACATCAGTATTACCTGAGACTTTGCTTCTTAAAAATGCCTATTCTTAGGCCTTATATTAGCCTGATGCCTGAGATCTGCGTTTCTAGCCATCATGCCACAGAAGGGCAGTTGTTTGACAACTTCTTTATTAAGCTTTTAAGACTCTGATGCTGTGAGGGATTGGGGGTAGGAGGAAAAGGGGACAACAGAGGATGAGATGGCTGGATGGCATCACGGACTCGACGGACGTGAGTTTGAGTGAACTCTGGGAGTTGGTGATGGACAGGGAGGCCTGGCGTGCTGCGATTCATGGGGTTGCAAAGAATCGTACAAGACTGAACGACTGAACTGAACTGAACTGAAGGGATGGAAACTCTGCATTCATTCTCCAAAGGTATTTGCATTCAAACAAAGAAGAAAAACTTTTGCGGAGAAGAAATACAACCCTAATTGTGGCACCTAGTAAGTGTGAAGGGGAGAATCTGAATTCAGTCTCCCTGTGAAGCCTCTCTAAGGCTTTTTTGCATTCATCAGGTACACCTGGAAGCTCATCTAAAACCAAGTGAAGAGAAAGCTACACAGGAAGGCTATGTTTCAGCAGTATATTTTAGCAGTGTGTTTTCTTTTTTTTCTGTCTTTTACATTTGATTTCTTTTCTTTGTTTTTTAGCCGTGCTATCAAGACGAACCAGGACCTTCTCCCAGAAACCCCCTGGACCCACATTTTCTACAATGACTTTTGGGGGACCCTGCTAACCCACAGCGGCAGCCACAAGTCCTACCGGCCCCTCTGCACTCTTTCTTTCCGCCTGAATCATGCCATCGGAGGGCTGAATCCCTGGAGCTACCATCTGGTCAACGTGCTGTTGCACGCGGCGGTCACTGGTCTCTTCACAAGCTTCTCTAAGACCCTCCTTGGGGACGGCTGCTGGACCTTCATGGCCGGCTTCATGTTCGCCTCTCATCCCATCCACACAGAGGCAGTGGCAGGAATCGTGGGCCGGGCTGATGTGGGGGGCCAGTTTCTTCTTCCTCCTCTCTTTGCTCTGCTACATGAAACACTGTTCTACAAGAGGCTCCTCGGCCAGGACCTGGGGCTGGTTCCTGGGGACGGGAGTGTGCGCCGGATGCAGCATGTTATGGAAGGAGCAAGGAGTCACGGTCCTGGCAGTTTCCGCCGTTTATGATGTCTTTGTCTTTCACAGACTGAAAATGAAACAGATCTTACCCACCATCTACAAAGTAAGTGATTGTTGGGCATGAGCATTGGGTTACTGAGTTCTCTCCCTGCTTGATCCCTTTTCCTCATTTAAAACAAATTATTCCTTTTCAGAGAGAATTTAAAGTAAGTTACTTTTTGATCTTCAGGAGGTGGAAGTGTCCTCTCTGACCTTTCCCTACTAACTTGGGTGTCAGTCTCTGATTATTTTATTTCTCAGGTTTCTTAACTTAGTTTCATGATTTCCAAGAGGAAATCCCCAAGAGGGTAGAAGGACAGTTCTGCCTTGTAAAGAATATGCATCTTTATTTATTTATCATTTATTCCTTTATTTGAGTCCAAGTCCTGTAATCCAATAAATTGCCTGTAATAGGTGTTTGAAAAAATAACACAGCTGATCAGTGAGCTGGATGCTCATCGGAAAGAGGAAATCCTCTGCCATTTGTTAATATTACTTTTCCTAAGCTGACTTTGGAAAACAAACCTCTCTGCTGTGCTCTGGGAAGTCACATTCTTAAATAATGAGTCATATTCACCTTTTCCTTGTTGTAGTGTATAAGAATAGAAGAGTCAAAACAGAAATTAGTTATTATAAGTTCTGCCCTGAGGCCAATTAAGACCTTTGCCTCAGGGCTTAATATGTGTTCTTCCGAATTCCCTCAGTGGTTTCAAATGCAGTGTTGTTTGAAGGTCATGGAAGCACTTTTGGATCCCAAGTTCTTGAAGAAAACTGAGCAGTTTCCTGCTGGTGTGTTAAGGGATTGCCTTGAGTGGACTAGTGCATCTTGAGAAACTGCCTGCTTCCCATCTCCACATCTTCCCTCCCTCACAATAAGCTCATCCTTGCCTTGCCTTTAAGTAAAAGACTGAACTTGGCCAGTGCCTGCAACCTCAGACATGATTCAGACCAGCTCCTTTATCCTTTTGGATACTCTTCAGCAAGGAGTATAATGGTTTAGGATACTGACCCTGAGAAAACTGTCAAGTGTTGTAGTTTTTACTACTTTTTCCCTCTCAATTCTTAATTTTACTTAAAATCGAATTGGGAAGGAATTGAAGAACAAAATGGAGGGAAATAGAAACATTTATTTTGAAATGACTTTTTTTTTTAACTTAGGAGAAGAAATTACTAAGGTGCTTCTGCTCTGTGGGGAAACAACCTGTTCACTTAGAACTCAAGTATCAAATGCTTAATGAAGTTCTTTTGTGATTTTGATTAACTGCTGAAACTTGAGAATCCTCATTTGATTTGGTGCTTTGAAAACAACATAGGTTTGAAAGCCAAGCTCTTAATTTCAAATCAATTGTAAATATTCATTCAGATAAATTTAGGGAGAACAATCTTTTTCTTTTTAAAACCACATTATCAACAATAGCCAGTTTTCTTGTACTGGAAATACAAATAGAGTAAGTCATGGTCCTTGTTCTTTGCAGGGTGAGAGCTATTTGGGGATGCAGATTGGGTGTTTGAAGACCTTGATAGCCTGTGAAGTACTGTGTTTTTTTCTGCAGAATTTTCATCTTACCATTTCATAAATTAGGAAATTATTTTGATATGTCAGTTTAGGACTTGCATTAGGATTTTTGAAGTTCTCTTGAGAAATTTTTGGTTCTCTAAGCTTATTTTCCGGAGAAGGCAATGGCAACCCACTCCAGTACTCTTGTCTGGAAAATCCCATGGATGGAGGGAGCCTGGTGGGCTGCTGTCTATGGGGTCACACAGAGTCAGACACAACTGAAGTGACTTAGCAGCAGCAGCAGCAAGCTTATTTTCAAGGATAAAGTTGCTGATAGAGCCCCTTACTATAAACTTGTCTTATGTAACATTTGGGACATATTTATAATAGAAAATTATTTTTGTTTATCTGAAAGTATAGTACAACTGGGCATCCTCTGTTTTATTTGGCAGCCTTACTCATGCTACTGCTTAAGAAAATGAGAACTGCCCCTAGTGCAAGGAAAGAAAACTTTTCTTTCCATCTAAGTTCTTTGGTTGTGCTAATAATTAAATTACCATAGGACAGATTAACAGAATTTGCCTGCAGTGCAGGAGACCTGGGTTCAATCCCTGTGTCAGGAAGATCCCCTGGAGAAGGAAACGGCAAACGACTCTAGTATACTTACCTGGAAAATCCCATGGACAGAGGAGCTTGGTGGGCTACAGTCCATGGGGTCGCAAAGAGTTGGGCACAAAGATTCCCATCCTATGGGAAAGGACTTAATGCTTTGAATGTTCAGTGTCTTGAAGTTCTCAAATGGAAACTTACCCAGGCTGTCTGGTAACCACTGTTTGTGGGCAAGGAAGTTAGTCATGGCAGCAATACCCTTCATCTGATAGTTGCTATCTCAGCTTAGCTTATTTTTTCTTAGGTTTGGCCTTGTGGGCTTAATGAGGGTATTTGGATAATAGATTTTATAGATTTGTGAGAAACCTGGAGATGATCTATGCCTGGCCCCTTGTCTCTAGCTGAGGTGTAGAGAACCAGAGATGTGAAGGTCACCCAGAAAATGGAATCCCTAGAACTACAAGACATATTTGTGACTGTCTAGTGATCTTACACTGTGAGGGTATGAAGATGGATAAAGAAAGTAGATGACTCCACAGTAGAGAAGGAAATAATAAGCATTGAATCTTAACTTACACTGAGTGAGTCACCTTACACTAGTTCAGTGACCTGTTTCTTCATGTCAGAATAGAGATCATGTTTTCCCTGGAGAAGTTGGGAAGATTATATGAAATTGTATGGTGTTTGTTGTGAACTGCTGCTGCTGCTAAGTTGCTTTAGTTGTGTCTGACTCTGTGCGACCCCATAGATGGCAGCCTACCAGGCTCCCCCAGCCCTGGGATTCTCTAGGCAAGAGCACTGGAGTGGGTTGCCATTTCCTTCTCCAATGCATGAAAGTGAAAAGTAAAAGTGAAGTCACTCAGTCGTGTATGACTTGTAGCAACCCCATGGACTGCAGCCCACCAGGCTTCTCCATCCATGGGATTTTCCAGGCAGGAGTACTGGAATGGGGTGCCTTTGCCTTCTCTGTTATTGTGAACTGGATACCTGGTATTTGGAACACACTTAATGCATATTAGTTGAAGGGAAAGAAGAAACATCAGTGGAAATTATAATTCTTTATTTCAAGAAAGAGATGGCCAAACTTTTCCAGTGGTTTGAAAGCATATGAATTAGGGATCAACTGAAGCTGAAGCAAGAATATTTAAGCAAAAACTTCCGTTTAGAATTTCATGACTATAGAGCTTGAAAACACTGGCATAGATTACATATGGAAGGTATAGAAAAATTTCATATTCTGTCTTTAAAATATATAGATTTCTATGCCTGGGGTGAGTTAGAAGAGATGCTGAAGGAAGTGGATTAAAAGACTTTCCAACCTTAAATGAATACATCTTGAATGTCTTACTAATTAACTCTACATCAGAGTTATCATAGTTTGCCAGATGAAATAAACTTCCCTGCCTTATTAAAACAGAATTTATATGTAAACAGAAAAACCCAGTGCACAAATGTTTAGTTCTATTATGCAAACCAAAGAACTAGCCAAATGCTCAAAAATCTAAAAATGGTGGTCCTCCTCAAGTTGGAAATGATTAAAACTAGAGGAGCAGTCTCTCCATTTTTATAGTTTTGTCAGTAATGTTTTTCTCATAGCAATCACACTCAGCTTCTTGCTTCACATTTCTTTAGTAATGTCAGATGTTTTGATTCCGTACTTCTTGTCAGACTCAGTTCCTAAAGTCAATGTTTACTAGGATCAGGGAGAAGGAACTGTAGGGACAGGAGTTACATCCCCTCCCTGGGACTTCTCTCCATCCCATCATTGCAATAAGAAAGTACAAGGTTCTGTTTGGGAGAGGTTAAGATTTTTCTAAGACTTCCATCTGTGACATCTCCTATTATTTAATATTGATTACTTATGAACAAATATGCCCTGTTTGGGCCAGACCGCTTTCTTGGGATGACTGAATTTGGCCAGAATTCTTGGCTGCCATTTTTGACTGCTCAGGTTCAAGCAAATGATGCCCGCGTCCATAAGGAAATAGTAAGTACCCAGAATATTGTAGATATTTTATTTAGTATTTAGTAACCATGTATGGGATTTCCATGTGGCTTAGTGATAAAGAATCCACCTGCAGTGTAGGAAACATGGGTTTTGATACCTGGGTGGGGAAGATCTTCTGGAGAGGAAATGGAAACCCACTCCAGTATTCTTGCCTAGGAAATCCCATGGACAGAGGAGCCTGGTGGGCTACAGTCCATGAGGTTGCAAACACTCGGACACGACTAAACGCACACATGGGCACACAAACACACATAGCCATGTACAGTGTTTATATCTGCTGCACACTGTTCTGAATATGCCAAAAATATTAGCACATTTAGCTTAGTAAATGCTTATCAAGAGGATAATATGACTTTTGAAATAATATGGTTGATTATAACATGAAATAATACAGTTTTCAACACTTGGGGAAAAAAATGGAGGATTTGTAAGAGATTAAATATGTGGGCTTCCCAGTGAATTACTGAATTCACACTTAAAGGCTGACTTTTGAAACGGATGTGCCTGCAGTGGCAAGGTGAAATCTTATACCTTCTCCTTTTTACAGTGAGGATTTGATTCCTGATTAGGGAGATCTGGAAGGTGGAACTGGAAGAGATGCATGTCAGAAAAATGTTGAAAAATAAGTTTTCTTGACCTCTCAACAAATGACTATTTTAGCCTTTCTTAGATGGTTTTCACTTACTTAGCTTTATGTTGTCAAAAAGTAAGGGGGATGGGGAACCCTTGAAAGACACTTAAACTAGCCTTGCAAATAAATGCTAGACTTTTATCTGCCCACAAAATATTTTACAAGTCTCCCATGATCCCAGGAGGTACATGGGTAATAAAATCAGTAAAGGCAACGTTTTTCTTACTTACCCAACATCAGTCATTGCTTGCCTAGCGGCCATTTTCTGTGCTTATTTAACATCTGTTAACTGTTTTAATGTGGAAATATCTTTTCCCCCTTTATTAGCCTCATAATCACTTATTCAGTTACAGGTGGAAAAAAACAGGAAAGGAAATCTGAAAGTGAGTGTAACAATTCTAATTATAGCCCAAAATAATTTGGAAAAATGAAGCCCTTTGAGTTTGATATTAAAACTTTCTCTACAGATGACTGCATTTATTTTACCGTAGTTGCCTTCAAGATATGTGTTATCTGGATAGCCACCTTTTTTTTTTTCCAAATGAAATCTTGTGGCTTTATTTCATGTAAACAAGATAAAGACACTACATTACCAGAGCGGGATATGGAAGGCATTGCCACTTTTGAAAAACAAGTCATCTCTGTCTAGCAAAACTTTATTTTAATGCAAAGCCAGATGTGATTGATAGAAGTTGCCTGTGGTGAGCAAGTTTACCTTTATCTTGGGTATTAAGTAAGCTAGGCTCTATAATGGGATGTAACCATCAGACCCACACTAACCAACAGTCGCACACTTCCAAACCATTTACTGGGTGTATTTTGAAAATGGTTTCCCAGGGTCAGGGCTTACATTCTGTTGAAGGTTTGGGGCTCATCACTGTTTGAACACTGAAGACGTTAAATGTGGTGCTTTGGGACATCAGACTATGTTGTGTGGCTCCCCACGTACAGAAGAACCAGTGTATAGCCTGCAGGTATTTGCACACTGGATCCACACATGCTTTTTAAACTTGATTAGCTGCCTGGATGGCATTAGCAGAATCTGTTATCATTTATGGCTTCGTCCCTTTTCTTTCTAGACCAGATTGTGGTTTTACTCAAGATGTGACCCTCATATCTGTTGCCTTGAATGAAATAGGATATATTTGCTGATTCTGATTGTCTTTAAGCACCATCTGTGCCACTCTGCTTCAAGTAGTGTTCTTGCTTTCTGAAAATTGTCTTCCCCTTCATTTGTCTTACACTTGACTTTGTGAGAATCTAGATATAGCAAGAAACTCTGGTTCTGATCACAGTATTTCCTTGCATTATTGAAACTGGAGGGGTGACTGTTTGTCATGCACTTACAAATGAATTTGGATTTCCTCCCAGTAAACTTGTTGTAGCGTTTAATATTCATGACCTGTAGTACTTTAAAACTTTGAACAGCTGCCAAGACTGCTAACCAGATAATACCACAAATAAAGTCGAGGTTCAGAAATATTTTTCAATTCTAAAAGTCAAAGATTAATGGGGTATTTTATTCCTGCAGGTTAGCTTCCTCACTCAGCTGATGTGAGATGATTCTGTATTTTGCTTGCTGTTTAGATTCAAGTCAAGTCATTTAAATTTGGGAAACTGACTATTCTTGCAAGTTTCTGTGATGCTTGCATTAGAGTGTTAATACCTGGGACAGTGATCTTATCACAAATTATGATTATTTTTTAAAGGTTCATCTTTGTGCAAGGCACTGTGGTAGGTGATGTGAGGAATCTAAGATGAATCAATAAAATTCTGTTCTTAAGGACATTTGCGAGTAGGTGAAGAACTGAAATTCAAGCTGAACAACGGTGAGGGTTGTCAGGCACTTGGAGCCCGAGGGCAGCTGAGAGGACGGGGAGGTGACTTTCAGCTGAGGGGGATGAGAAGCACCTTCTGGGGCAGGGTGTGTCAGCAGGGCCCTGAAGGATTGTTTGGTTGTAGGTATTTATAATTAGAGAGATGGGGAAAAGTGGAAAGTGGTGGTTGACCATTTCCTTGAGGGAAACTCAGGGAAAGTTACTGAGGAGCACTGAGAGTCCTTTCAGCAGATACACAAAGCACAGGGACTTGGTAAAATGAGCTAGGAAAGGTGAACTGAGATAGCTGCTGTGCCTAATGATGTCTGGGCCTTTTAAGATATGATGTGACCCCAACATTGGTGAGAGATGATGCGTGGTTTTCAAATGTGCTAGCCCTTGGACTGGTCCATGGGAAAAGCCCAAGAAGGTACAGGCCAGCTCTTTCTTGCCTCTTGGGAGAGCTTTCTTTCCTGTTCTTTCCCTGAGCCTTAGAGAAGGTCCCTTGGGTGATGAGACTGAGGATCTGACTCAGGAGTGGAGGTTATATCTCATTCTGTGAGTGTGTTTCCTATCAATGTTTATCTCATTCTGTAGCATTTAAAGGAAAAGTAGTTATTTTCTGAATAATAATATTTTTTTACTTTTTACTCTGTAATATTTGACATGTTATTATACACTCCTAATGAGAAAAACAGGGAGTCCTTAAGGGCTTCCTCCAATGTCTGCTCTTCCAGCTTTGCTAAATGGTGCTGAGATATTACCATGAATGGCCACAAACACAAAATCCCTCTTTGTTTTGTACTCTCATACAGGAAGACAGGAAAAAGAAAAAAAGGGTCCTTTTTACAGTACGGAATAAAACACTCTATCAGCACTGAATTTCAACCAGTTAACTGAGTACACCGTCAGTGAAAATGACACACAAATTGGACCTTGTGATGAATAAATAATGAGTCTCATTGAAATCATCTCTGCTGTTCTCATAACACTGTCTGGGATGCGTATTACATCACTTGGTTCAATTTTCGATAACCTGCTGCCTCAGAGGAATCAAATTGACTGACGGGGATCTCGTGATTGTCAGGTTACTCGTATTCAGCTGGGTTCTGTCAATTTCATGGAAAATGATGTGGTTCGCACAAATTTAAAACCCATTGTCATTGCTTAGAAGTCAGATTCCTGTCTTAAATGCCTGCAACAATGGGAATGGTACTTTAGGATTGATTTCTCAAGTGAAATATAAGCTATACAAAGCCAGATTTCTGGAGTGCATTAGAGAATCCTTAAACGGTGTGAGCCAAGTGGGAGGTGGGGTGGATAAAACTGAATGTTAAATTCATTGATCATTGATAATAGGGTAAAGGTTGTATGGTATGATTTTTTTTTTTAAATATCCAGCTTCATACCTATCGATTACAGTATTCCTTCCTTCAGAAGGAAAATAAGAAATGAAAAGGAAAGAACAGCACTTTCTAATACAAAAGTCTACGATGATTTGGTACTAGGAAGGTCGATGTGCCCTTGCTCTCAGGGTTTGTCTTTACAACTTTGCATCACCCAGATGGCTCCTGTATGCTCTGTTGGTCTGATTACAACTCTTGCATCAAGTGGAATAGCATGAATTCAGAATTTAATACATGTTTCCTCAGTAATTATGGCCTTCATTAGTGAAGTCAGTGTTTCTGTTCCAGAGGACACTTTCTTTCTTTCTCCACATGTTTATTCATTTCATTTCAGGAAATCAAATAGAATGCAGAGATCACAATACTTCTCTTTGTTGTAATAAGGGAAACTGCAGCACCTTCATTTGGGTGTGTGGTTGTCATTTTGCTTATAATTAATGTAAGATTCAAAGAAAACACCAAGGACAGCATGAGAAAAATGAAGCACATTTAAAAACAAATAAATGACTTAGTTTTTAGTATGTGAAGAAAATGAAAAATATATCACAATTTCCATTGTTGTATTATTAAAGATAACCACCTACCAAGTACATTTAGTAGTCATTGCTTATATACAACATCAGTTGTGACAGCTTAGAGGTAATTACATTTTATATATTTGAAAGCAACAAAAACAAACAAAAAAACCCTCAGCATTTTAATTTTGTAAATTTTGAGTCACTATACTTGTTAGCAGTACCAGCCCAGCCTATTGAGGGCATTATCTTAGTTTTTGATGCATGAGACCCTGGGTCCCTTCCCCTCATAAAAGGGTATATTGCGCGTGTGCATGTTGTGTGCTCCCCCAGAGTAAACTGCAGCAATACATGTTTATACAGTGTAGTCAGATGATATCAAAGCTAGACACGAGTGGTCTGAATATATTTCTGTAATTCTTATGAAATGGAAAACTCCAAATTACATAGAATTATTTCTCCTAATTTGAAGATTCAGGCAAAATTGACCCGTTCCATTGAGTGGCTTTTCTTAAAATCTCATAACAGTGTGATAAAAAGTTAAATACACCTAATACTAGGAAAGCAAGTGATGTTTATTTTGAAGTAGCACTTGGTTATTGGCTAATCTTCTCATGTATAGATCCAGGTAAGAATATTTTAGAAAGGCCTTTGGATTGGATCCTGAAGATTTATATTTAAATTTTGTGACTTTGGATAAATTACTAAATGTACTGAACATTAGTTACAGTGTCTGTAGAGATGATGGAATATATTTGCCTTGCCAAATCATTACCAGATAGGAATATAGTAAATGTACATTCTCAGTCAGGTTCGTTTTCTGTAGTGGATATCACCATCCTCGACAGCATTTTGTTACATTTCCTTAGCATTCCTGTAAAAGTGAACTTTCCGTCTGTTGTCTTACAGAACAGTCAGTTGACTTAGCTCTGACTTTTCTAATGGGACGCTGGGTGAAATGTCGATCAGAGTGTTTGCTAGCCTATTCAACAGTGCGGACAATTTAAAGAATATTAAGAAAAAGGCCCTTTTCAAGGAAAATTCTTCTGAACAACTGATTTGATCATTTATCTTTTGTTTGAAAATAAGTATACATGCTCATTCTTTCATTTTTCTCCATTGATAATCTCTTACCATCTTTCATAATTTTATAGGCTGATTTTTCCCCTTCAGGCTCAGGATGGTGCTGTTGCTTATGTATCTGGAAGTGGAGGGGATCCAAGCTTTTTCTGGTCTGCTCCCCCACAGCACCCTGTTTCCTGTGTATTTGCTTTCATAAGGTTTATAGTAAGGAAGATGAGTGCACTGGCTGCAGTAGCTTGCAGCGTTCATCTCATTCTTTGGGGAAAGAGGAAGCACTGTTAACACCTAAGGGTGGATGTGCATCTCTTGCCTCCTCTTGTTCTTCCCTAGCCTGGCAGGCAACACTGTGGCAGCTGATTCTAGAATCTCTTCTAGCAAACCTTTTCAGGGAAGCATTGAGGCTGCTTTTTATTGTTATGGCTGTTGTTCCATAGTTTAGTTTATTTCCTTACCTCCTAAGGAGAGCAGAGACGGCAGCATTTTTGTTGTTCAAGCAATACTGTTTTCTGGCTGCTAGAGATTTTATAAAATATTTCAAATGCCTTAACAACATTCAGACCAAATTATTTTTACAGGAACTTACTTCCTGGTAACTTGGGCTTGCTGAGAAAAGTCTATAGTTAAAAGTGGTTTTTGTTTTATAGGTAAGATTATACTTGCCAATGGTAAAGAATCTGCCTGCCAGTGCAAGGAACCACAGGAGACGTGGGTTGGGTCCCTGGGTTGAGAAGATCCCTGGAGTAGGAAATGGCAATCTGCTCCAGTATACTTCTCCAGAAAACTCCATAGACCGAGGAGCCTGACAGGCTACAGTCCATGAGGTCACAAAGAGATGAACACAACTGAGCACACATGCACAAGATCGGTTTTGAGTTTGAAAAACCCAATATTTAAGAATATGGTTTAAGTGACAGGTAATAACTAGAGTGGGTAGGGGATGGAATCTGTTTAAGGATTAGGGTTTATTACAGGTTTCCAAACTGGAATGATTGTCAGCCTCTCACGGGGAACTTTTAAATTGGAGATTGTAGCTCCAAACTGGACACAACTGAATAAGGATATTTTGCTCTGCCTTTTTTTTTTTTTTTGAAGTGTTAGGGAGGAGCTGGTGGAGAAGTAGAAGGAAAAACTGCTATTTACTTATGTCCTCCTCTCACAGTTTACTGTGCATGGCTTGTGGGATCTTAGTTCTTAGATCTATTTTTTTAAAAAATTCCCGCTGTTGTTATCAAATCTAGGTTCATCTCCTTGCCACTCATAAGCCAATAATTCAAGAATCAAATGTCAGTAGAAAGGAAAAGTGCTTTAATCAGAAAAGCTGGCAATCTGGGGAGAAGATGGACTCCAGAGGCCAACTCCGTAGATTCTGCTCAGCTGTGACAAATTCTAAAGGGAACCAGTGTGGTAGTGGCGGAGAGGGCAATGGCACCCCACTCTAGTACTCTTGCCTGGAAACTCCCATGGACGGAGAAGCCTGGTGGGCTGCAGTCCATGGGGTCGTTGAGTCAGACCCGACTGAGCGACTTCACTTTCACTTTTCACTTTCATGCAATGGAGAAGGAAATGGCAACCCACTCCAGTGTTCTTGCCTGGAGAATCCCAGGGATGGCAGAGCCCAATGGGCTGCCGTCTGTGGGGTCACACAGAGTCGGACACGACTGAAGTGACTTAGCAGCAGCAGCAGCAGCAGCAGTGTGGCAGTGGAGAGAGGCTGGTTTTGCATCATTCCTCGTTGTGTGCAGACTATCTGACTCTCTCTCCAGATGTTATTTTACTCCCCTGTGATCTGCCTGCAGGATTGCTAGAAGGGCTTGGGAGGGTGGCTGTTGCAGGTAGAGAGTTAGTCATTTTTTAACAGCTTAGTTCTTCATTCTTCTCTTTATCTAGGAAAAAAAAATCAACAGGTTAGACAAGGCAGGATGTGCATTCAGGAGACCATAAGTCAGAGGTTAGTTCCAATTGCTTAGTGATCTCATTCCTATAATTATGTTCTTTTAAGGTTAGAGGTTAGAGGGCAGCAGAACTGGATAAACAGGAAAGGGGTAAAAGAGCTGCTATTCCTGTAATTTTTGATGAGTAGCTGGGTCTGGCACCCACTGATGTACATTGAGAATCTGATACCCCGTACAGTATTATGAAACACTGTAAGATTTTCATACAGACACAAGATTTTGTGATCTGGAAGGGATATTAGAAATTATCTATCTATATGCTAACCCATCTCTTTTTGCAGAAATCAGGGTCCACAGAAATCAGTTGGGTGTACAGTTAACAGTACCTCTTCCTCTAGATCCAGTGCTTTTACCACTGTGCACATTGCTCCATGCCTTTAAGTTATAGAAAAAAACGAAAACTTGTATTATGAAAATCATTTTGAATTTGCCACTTTAGAGACTTGTAATGGACCACCACCACATACCATCCTTCAGGTGTGTCATGAATAAAGCTGCCTTCTTATTTCCCCCTAGATACTTTCTCTTTAGCTATGTTAGTAATTCCAGGATTTAAGGCTCCAGCTTGATTTAAGCCCTTCGAATGGAGCATACTCTTTTCTTTTTTTGGCCACACTGCATAGCCTTAGAGATCATATTCCTCCAACCAGGGATGGAACTCATGTCCTCTGCAGTGGAAATGTGGAATCTTGAACACTGGACTGCCAGGGAATTCTGTCAAATGAAACATATACTTTTGTAGCTAACAGAAGCTTAACACAAAGAAACTAAAATCACAGTGTATTTTTTCTTCCTAATTTGATCAGTTTCCTTTACTAACAGGATATTATGTTTGGAATAGATTACCCCTCAATAGAAGGATCTTCTGTTTGAGGGTACTTGAGCCTGGGATTGGTTTAGAGGTGGAGAAGATGAATACTGGCTTGGCTGTTCTTTGACACCCTGTTCCAGCTCTCCAAGGCACCACTGTGCAAACTTGGAGCAAGAAAAATTTTAGGCATTAGCAGTAGACTCATCAGCTTGGTGTATCGTTGTTCACCCTGATACTCACAATTCCAGGAATGTTGTAGGACGCCGCTCATTTCTTAAAGATGCTGAAAGTTTCTTGTGATCATACAATATGACTTTATTTTCTATCTGTTGGATGAATATTCAAATGAGTGACAACCCTAATGTCAAAAGAGAGGATGGTTCCAAAAATGAAGGTACTTCAGAGATAAAATTGCCAGAAAGGAGAAAATGCAGAGATGCCAATTGAAAAATGGGCAGGCTAAGTGAGAAAGGGGCTGAATTTAAGCTGTCAAAGCAGCAGCTGAAAGTTTCTGGTTCTTGGACAGGATAATTTGTAGTCTTTGATTCTCTTGCATTCTGCAGTGTAATCTTCTCTGCAGCCCTGCTGACTTCCATATTGTTTAAAGAGGAAGAGAAATACTCCATTTAAATTCATTAGCCTTCATTTGCATAGACACAGAGCTGGTGGTAATTATGATAACAACCACCATTGATCAAGGCTTACTGTGTGCTAGCAAAGTGTCTTCTATGCATTTCTTTGTTGGATTCTATGAGAGTAGATATTATTTACAGATAAGGAAACTTATAGGAGTGAGGTTTATAGAAGTGAAGTAATTTGCCCAAGGATTTCAGGGAGTGCCTAGCTAGGGAAGAAGGGATCTCTTTCCATAGTTAACACCAAAGCTCCTGGTTTGGTTAAAATGGAAAATCCAAATCAGATAAAAGAATCAGTCATTCTCATATCATTTGTTCTTACGAACAGTGCCGTTTACCTACAATAGTGTTAAATACAAGTGGTACACACTTCTACATGCAGTTATGTGTTTTATGGCTGCTAATAATACAAAGATGGATAATATATTATCCCAGTTCCTTTGGGTAGGGGAGAGTCTTGAGTGAAAGAAATTTGTAACAGTGACAACTAAGTAGCTCAGATGATCCAGAATTTTGTTTTTAACTTTTTAAGACTCTGAGCCAACAAAGGTCTGTCTAGTCAAAGCTATGGTTTTTCCAGTAGTCATGTATAGATGTGAGAGTTGGACTATAAAGAAAGCTGAGTGCCAAAAGAATTGATGCTTTTGAAGTGTGGTATTGGAGAAGACTCTTGCAAGTCCCTTGGACTGCAAGGAGATCCAACCAGTCCATCCTAAAGGAAATCAGTCCTAAATATTCATTGGAAGGACTGATGCTGAAGCTGAAACTCCAATACTTAGGCCACCTGATACAAAGAACTGACTTATTTGAAAAACCCTGATGCTGGGAAAGATTGAAGGCGGGAGGAGAAGGGAATGACAGAGGATGAGATGGCTGGGTGGCATCACCGACTCGATGGACATGAGTTTGAGCAAGCTCCAGGAGTTGGTGATGGATAGAGAAGCCTGGTGTGCTGCATTCTATGGGGTCTCAAAGAGTCGGACACAACTGACCAACTGAACTGAACTGAACACCATTTCATGCTTGTGCATTTAATTTGGATTCAGAATCAATTTCCATTTTTTTCTCCCTCAGTGCCTGTCATGTGACAAGTTTGCTAGATGCTTTCTTATCTTTTCATTTTTTGAAAAATAGGTACCAAGTGTCTTCTAAATATGAGGCACCTTTTTAGGTGTGGTGTCAAGGATAAAGTGATGAAGAAAACAGACAAAACTGCTCTCTTGGAATTTATGTGTGCATGTGTGCTCAGTCATTCTGTCATGTCCGACTGTTTGTGACCCTATGGACTGTAGCCTGCCTGCCAGGCTCCTGTGTCCATGGAATTCACCAGGCAAGGACACTGAAGTGTCTTGCCATTTCCTCCTCTAGAGGATCTTCTGACCCAAGGATCAAACCCATGTCTCTTGCATCACTTGTATTGGCAGGCTGATTCTTTACCACTGAGCCCCCAGGAGTTTTACATTTGCTTTCTAATTTAACTGTCATAGTGACCCTGTGGGGTCATTGTTTGTACCCATTTTACAAGAGACCCAGTGAATCCCCCTGAATTTATTAGCATGCAGTAAAGGTGGATTTCAAAGGCAATGCTACTTCTCAATGCAGTGATCATTTTCAGTACAGACTGTTGTCTTTGTGTTCCTTCAAGTAAAATGTAGCCTGATTATTTAAGGTATTATATGAATAGTACCGATTGTGTGTGTGTGTGTGTAGATGGTTTAGAAACTTCCTTGAAAAGAAGTACTGGATACTCTTTTTCATTTTCATCTTCCTATCCCAGAATAGTAACACACATTGAGATACTGATATTCTGAGCTTGGTCATCAACATCACATTGGCCTGCAAGGGCATAGCATGTCCACCATGGGTTTGTCCAATAGGAAAAGGAGTATGTCAAGGCTGTATATTGTCACCCTGCTTATTTAACTTATATGCAGAGGACATCATGAGAAATGCCGGGCTGGAGAAAGTACAAGCTGGAATCAAGATTGCTGGGAGAAATATCAATAACTTCAGATATGCAGATGACACCATCCTTATGGCAGAAAGTGAAGAAGAACTAAAGAGCCTCTTGATTAAAGTGAAAGAGGAGAGTGAAAAAGTTAGCTTAAAGCTCAACATTCAGGAAACTAACATCATGGCATCCAGTGCCATCACTTCATTGCAGATAGATGGGGAAACAGTGGGAACAGTGGATGACTTTATTTTTGGGCTCCAAAATCACTGCATATGGTAATTGCAGCCATGAAATTAAAAGACACTTACTCCTTGGAAGGAAAGTTATGACCAACCTAGATAGCATATTGAAAAGCAGAGACATTACTTTGTCAACAAAGGTCTGTCTAGTCAAGGCTATGGTTTTTCCAGTGGTTATATATGGATATGAGAGTTGGACTATAAAGAAAGCAGAGCGCCAAATAATTGGTGCTTTTGAACTGTGGTGTTGGAGAAGACTCTTGAGAGTTCCTTGGACTGCAAGGAGATTCCAACCAGTCCATCCTAAAGGAGATCAGTTCTGGGTGTTCATTGTAAGGACTGATGTTGAAGCTGAAACTCCAGTACTTTGGCCACCTGATGCAAAGAGCTGACTCATTGGAAAGGATACTGATGCTGGGAAAGATTGAGGGCAGGAGGAGAAGGGGATGACAGAGGATGAGATGGCTGGATGACATCATCGACTTGATGGACATGGGTTTGAGTGAACTCTGGGAGTTGGTGATGAACAGGGGAGGCCTGGCGTGCTGCACTTCATGGGGTCTGAAAGAGTCATACAAGACTGAGAAACTGAACTGAACAGATTTAAAACAGGGGCCTTGTATATACATCCTTTGAGGTTGGTCTGGGTTACATTTGCTTCTGAGGCTCCTTATGATTTTCTCTACCTCTTCTATAATGCATGGTGCTTCCCCAAAGCATGCAAAATTGAATTTTCTGGAGTCAGTTCACATTGAAGCATTTGGTTTGACTCTGAATTCATATTGCTGCATCATTGCTAATCAACCTTATTAATTTCTGTGTATAGGCAGTGCATTCCTAATGGCTTTATAAGGGAAAAGATAAGTCTGCGCTAAAGAATTTGCTTTATAGTTAAGATTAAAAACCTTTTCCTATAAATTTCATTAGAAATATGATAACAGCTTAGAATGACTAGCAGTGTTGTGATGTCCAGTGACTGTATGTCTTTTGGAGGTCCTACCCTGCACAGATGTGTCCGGCCTTATTGAATGTGGATTGTAAAGAGTGTTTTTTAGAATCTGAGATTACCTCTATTTATATTAAAAAAGAGCTCTAGGTTCCCTGATTCAGTACTCATAACCTTTGAGGCCAGATGTAATTCTGATTTTTAAAAATTATTTTGGAGATAACAGTGTGCATAAACTCTGTATCATGTAACACCGCCAACATGGCAGCATTCCAGACTAAGAAACTTAGTATTTCTGAAGGGAAATATCTGAATATTTACAATAAGTGGAATAAAGACTGTAAATAGCCACATGTCAGATTGGGCTTTTTTGTATTTTTTAGCAGTTTTATTGAGGTATCATTTGCATATCATAAAATCAGTTTATTTTTCATGTTGCTTTGAACAAGTTCACCAAGTTTTGCAACTATTATCATAATCTTAATTCCGTATTTTGAAATTAAGAGAGAGGGAGTTTGGATCTAAAGTTCTTGGTTTTCATAGAGGTAGTGTTGTTTTAACTTCTTTTTTCTTTTGATTTTCCAAGTTTAACAAGATCTGTAGAAAAAAGTTCTGACCTTAATCCATGTGGTTGGTTAAGTCTTACAGAGACTTTTCTCTGGTGTCTTTAATATGCTTGACTGTCTTATTTACTGTTTAACAAATTGGTTGTGGTGTTTGGGTAATCAGGGTATCTTCTTTGGGGTTATGTTTGGACCAGAATGCTTGGATCCTTTTTTTTTTTTTCCTTCAAAATTATGATAAATTGTAGGTGCCTACACAAATGTAATTTTCTGCAGTAAGAATCTGACATCAGTATTTGATAGCTTTCTTGGCTCTGTGTTTCGTACTTGCAGCTCTTGGTTCTTGAACGAGTAACAATTGCTTATAGTGTAAATAGGAATCTGAGTACTTTGTAGCCTTTTTCATATATTTGTCTCTTGTTGTGCAGAAGTAATTGTGTTGTATTTAAGTACATATTGTTGACTTGTATTTAGCTGTGTCCAGGGATTCTTTTCAAAGTGTAAAGGTGCTTTTAAAATCTAAGATAGACTCAATTTCCATTCCTTAACTTTTTAAAAAGGAAACATATTTTTAGACAAACTAAACATATTTAAACTTGGAAAAGAATTTGGAGTCTTTCTTTACCCCTTTAAAGAAATGGCCATCTTTAAAATATGTCCCAGCTTATTCCCTAGATTTACTTTTGAGCAGTTTTAAAAGAGCAATAACATAGTTAATTATGGGAGAAAGATTCTATAAAAATTTAATATGCCATTAAGACATTTGCTGATTTACATCAGATTTATATAAAGGTTGTTTGAAGCTACACCTTTGCATGCAGCTGGTGGCCTTTTTCTAGGTTAATTACATTCGAGCCTCTGAAAAATGTTAGACATTTGAGAGAAGTTGTGATTTCAGAGATAAAGGGAACATGCTGTGAAAAGTATGGCCATGTGGCATAATGACATAAATCCTGCAGTTCTAATCAGGAGGCCTGGGTTCTCACAGTTTCTGCCACTACCTGCTTGTGTAATTGTGGACAAGTAATTTAACCTCTCCAGGGTTTACTTTCCAAATAAGGAAGTTTCTGGGGATGCTTCAAAAACCAAATTACATCATGTTATTTTTAATCATAATTAAAAATTAATTTCATTACAAATCTTTTAAAAAGTAAGATCTTAAACTTTCTTTGTCTTTGAAATAATCTGATTGGAAAGATGGAATCATCATGCCAATGAAGTACTTCATTCATTCCCAGGACAGAAGAGTAGATCTTCAAGTACTTAGAATAATATTTTTTGAGGACCGAGTATTTATTGCAAACTGAAGTGGGCTCTGTGTTTTCTTTCACGTTTCAGAGAAATCTGCTTTAAATTATCTTCATACCTCCCTTTGATCATGATGGTTTGAAGTTATCTTTTCATTATCTTCTAAACCCAAATACTTGATTTTCTTCAATGGATTATCCCAGAAGTCCGTTATATTTTCTATTTCTTAATTCCCTATTCTAGCCTACATAATTGTTTCCTTATGTCATTTTACATGAGCTTTACTGTCATTTAGGCATGTAATTAGAAGTTGACTTTGATCCTTTTTCCATGCAAGAAAAATAGCATGTTTTCTTGAAATACCAAATTGAACTTGCCATTCTCTGTAGGGGAATTGAAAAAGGAAAAAAAAAAAAGCCTAAACAAAATATTATTGTCAAGTGTCAAACAGTGGTTTGGACTGAGAACTCTTCATATTGAATCCTCTGTCTCAGAGCCTCTGTAAAGGCTCATATTGACCCTTTACAAACAGTATAAAGGGTCAGATAGTAAACGTTTTCTGTCGTGTGGATTCCATGACAACGGTTTAACTCTGTGGGATTACTGAAAACAACTGCATGTTCTATGTTCTAGTAAAACTTTATCTGAGAAACAGGTGGGCACTAGATTTGGCCAGTTTGCTGACTTTATAGCTTGCTGACTTTATTTAGTACCTTAGTTGATATACACATCCATGTGAATTAAGTCATACATGCTCTCCATAGAGGCTAAGTTTGGGATAATATCTTTACAGTAGTATCATTCATTTAGTTTCCTATATGCATTTTACGAAGGACCTTCACATTCATTTTTATCTGAACCTTTAATACTTCTGTCAAGAGTATATAAATATTCTTCTGTTACAGTGGTAGAAATCTAGAGTGGTGGAATTTGCCTAAGGTGACCCTGAGAACACAAGTCCTTTCCTCTCGTTTTCTGCTCTGTATTTTATCTGAGTACCAGTGAGCTCACCATGCAGGTATCTCCAATCCTTCTCTGTATTAGTCGACTCTCCTTTACCCTAAAATTTGAAAGTAAATGCAAGTCCAAATTTAGCACTTCTACTATTCTCTGGATACCAGATTCATTCAAAATAATCATGCAAAGTAAACTTTGGTAACAATTCCCCATAAAGGAAGCCCAAGTAAGCAGAATGCAGTTTCCAAGAATAACCAGCTGTAGAAGTTCATCACAGCTGTAAAAATATATCTTCAGTACAAATTTAGCTTGTAATAGAAGGATACTTGAATTTTTCTTCATCTTCCTTGATTTTTTTTTTTGCAAATTATTAAGAAAGAGATGCTGAGGATATTTATTTATTCCTCTTTATGCAAAGGCCAGGCATTCTTATTATGAAGGGGAGCTGTCACTGGGAAAAAAAACAAAACCCACCAAACACAACTGAGAAGTAAATGCCAGTTGGGGGTAGTGGAAAGTTTGACAATATTACTGTGTTATAACTTTCATCCTGTCTTTTTGAAAATTGGCCATTTCCTTCTGTTTGAATGAGGCCTACTGTGCTAAGTCGCTTCAGTCATATCCAACTGTTTGCAGCCCCATGGTTGTAGGCCACCAGGCTCCTCTGTCCATGGAATTCTCCAGACAATCCTCCAGACAACTGGAGTGCTGTTTCCTTCTCCAGGGAATCTTCCTGACGCAGGGATTGAACCTGCAACTCTTTACATCTCTTGCATTGACAGGCATGTTCTTTACCATGAGTGCCACTGGGAAAGTCTTGTTTGAATGAAGAACACTTGGCAATCAAACATTACTAAAAGTATTGATTGAGTTTTCCAGGATAACTAAATCTGTAAGGATCCATATGAATTTGGCATCTCTTTCCCTTTCTTTCAAACTCATCAAGCCACAATCTTCAGACTTGAATGTTGTATAAATATTACATTTTAGTTAGTAAGTATTGCTTAAGGATTTTTTTTTAAGTGCAATTTTACATTTGGCCATTTTTAAAGTTATTTCAGATTTTTTGGCAATGATTTGTAATATTTTCTTCCTTAATGAGGCAACTGGTTGCATGAAGGAATGAATAAATAAAGCATGCTGTTTTAAATGGTGACCTGATCTGGGAATTCTGATTTCACCTCTTTGTGTCTCAGTTCAGTTCAGTTCAGTCGTTCAGTTGTGTCCGACTCTTTGCGACCCTATGAATTGCAGCACACCAGGCCTCCCTGTCCATCACCAACTCCTGGAGTTCACTCAGACTCACATCCATCGAGTCTGTGATGCCATCCAGCCATCTCATCCTCTGTTGTCCCCTTCTCCTCCTGCCCCCAATCCCTCCCAGCGTCAGAGTCTTTTCCAATGAGTCAGCTCTTCGCATGAGGTGGCCAAAGTACTGGAGCTTCAGCTTTAGCATCATTCCCTCCTAAGAAATCCCAGGGCTGATCTCCTTCAGAATGGACTGGTTGGATCTCCTTGCAGTCCAAGGGGCTCTCACGAGTCTTCTCCAACACCACAGTTCAAAAGCATCAATTCTTTGGCGCTCAGCCTTCTTCACAGTCCAGCTCTCACATCCATACATGACCACAGGAAAAACCATAGCCTTGACTAGATGGACCTTAGTCAGCAAAGTAATGTCTCTGCTTTGTGTCTTAGGACACCTCAAATTGAAGGTTTTTGAATATTCAGTGAGTTCATATGTAGAAATTTCTGAATGCCTAGTACACGCTAAATGCTCCATTAATCTGCAGTGGTTTTATTTTTATCCATCTTAAGATGGTTACTCCTCTCTGAAAATTGGCCAGTTTTAAAATACGTGCCATAAATATCAGATGAATGGTTGTTCCTCTTATTATATATTTTTTCAGAAGTCAGAGTTCATTAGAGAATTTCAGTAAGTTTGAATATTCTTATACTATTATCTAACATTGCAAAGATTAGTCCATTTTTATATTTATTAATCATTAAAATTTTCACTTTGTACAGCACTAAACTGGGAAGTGACTGCATTTTTTTTTAACAGGAATGTTTAGAAATGAGATTAAAAACAACTTTTTCCCTAGGACGATAGTATCCAGTTACTGGGAGGTATGCAGTTACATAGAAGTTTCTCACATCTCACAATAGCATCCTTTTGAAGGAACTAACGTAACTGTTTCATGAATGTCCATCCTTCATATCTGTAATGTCTTACATTTGTCCAGTGTTACAACTTTTTACAAACTTTTCTAACACCTCAGATCACCTCCTGAAGACCTTGGGAAGGAAGGGAAGTGGGCTTTTTAAGGCTCTTCATTTAGAGCTGATGATGCCCAGAGGTTTCCTGTCATCTGATTACTGTCATCTTGTTCAGGTGAACTTGCATGTGTAATGGTTAAAAGTCTTCCTGACTCCTTTTCTCTCTGCTTCTCCCTCTCCTTTTTTCTTTTAATTCTTCATTGATTACAAAGAGCCCTAGAGACTAGGAACTACCTGGCTTCATGTTTCAAGTATATTTAAAAAATATATTTGAACTTTTTCTCTCAGTAAGTAAGATAAGTTTTATTAGCTACAGGGACTTTTAAATGCTATATCATTGTTCCAACTCCTAAGTCAATACAGCACCCACCAGGAAAAGTAAATGATTTGTTAAAGAAGGTTTGGACAGTGACATAAACTATGTAAGTTAAAGAAATGAGGGGCTGCATCATCACCTAGCCACATGGACTTCAAAAAATGTTAGGGTAAAGGCTGCTGCTGTTGCTGCTAAGTCACGTTAGTTGTGCCTGACTCTGTGCGACCCCATAGACAGCAGCCCACCAGGCTCCCCGTCCCTGGGATTCTCCAGGCAAGAACACTGGAGTGGGTTGCCATTTCCTTCTCCAATGCATAAAAGTGAAAAGTGAAAGTGAAGTCACTCAGTCATGCCCAACTCTTAATGACCCCATGGACGACAGCCTGCCAGCCTCCTCTGTCCATGGAATTTTCCAGGCAAGAGTACTGGAGTGGGTTGCCATTAGGGTAAAGGACCCCCTCTCTATATTGTCTTTTATTTGACCGTTTGGATCACAATAAACTGTGGAAAATTCTGAGAGAGATGAGAATACCAGACCACCTAACCTGCCTCTTGAGAAATGTGTATGCAGGTCAGGAAGCAACAGTTAGAACTGGACATGGAACAACAGACTGGTTCCAAATAGGAAAAGGAGTACGTCAAGGCTGTATATTGTCACCCTGCTTATTTAACTTATATGCAGGGTACATCATGAGAAACGCTGGACTGGAAGAAACAGAAGCTGGAATCAAGATTGCCAGGAGAAACATCAATAACCTCAGATAAGCAGATGATACCACCCTTATGGCAGAAAGTGAAGAGGAACTAAAAGCCTCTTGATGAAAGTGAAAGAGGAGAGTGAAAAAGTTGGCCTAAAGCTCAACATTCAGAAAACAAAGATCATGGCATCCGGTCCCAACACTTCATTGGAAATGAATGGGAAAACAGTGGAAACAGTGTCAGACTTTACTTTTTTGGGCTCCAAAATCACTGCAGATGGTGACCGTAGCCATGAAATTAAAAGACACTTACTCCTTGGAAGAAAAATTATGACCAACCTAGGTAGCATATTGAAAAGCAGAGACATTACTTTGCTGACTAAGGTCTGTCTAGTCAAGGCTATGGTTTTTCCTGTGGTCATGTATGGATGTGAGAGCTGGACTGTGAAGAAAGCTGAGTGCCAAAGAATTGATGCTTTTGAACTGTGGTGTTGGAGAAGACTCTTGAGAGTCCCTTGGACTGCAAGGAGATCCAACCAGTCCATTCTGAAGGAGATCAGCCCTGGGATTTCTTTGGAAGGAATGATGCTAAAGCTGAAACTCCAGCACTTTGGCCACCCCATGTGAAGAGTTGACTCATTGGAAAAAACTCTGATGCTGGGAGGGATTGGGGGCAGGAGGAGAAGCGGACGACAGAGGATGAGATGGCTGGATGGCATCACGGACTCGATGAACGTGAGTCTGAGTGAACTCCGGGAGATGGTGATGGACAGGGATGCCTGGCGTGCTGCGATTCACGGGGTCGCAAAGAGTCGGAGACGACTGAGCGACTGAATCAAACTGAACTGATAGGTACATAGACTAGAGAGATCTGATCGGAAAGTTTGATCATTGTATCAAGATTCTGCTGTATCTAAAACCACCCTCATATCTGCCCTCCAACTCCCTTCTAGACTGCTGTCTTGGTTCCTTATTCTTTTGTTCAGTTTTCATTCATCTGCTCAATCATTCATGTGCCTACTCATCTATCTAGTGTCGAGTGCCTGCCTGCGTGTCAGGTGTACGTCCAGTTACTATGGATATGTTTACTTTAGTGAAGTAAACAGACACACTCTACCCTCTAGAAGCTTATATTTCTGTGGGAGCAGTGAGACTTATTTCTGATAATCATTAAGATTATATGTGTTTAGTGTCACTGTGGGCCTTAGCACCTTCAGACTTGACCTTTACAATCTTTCATATATGGTACAAATTTATAAAACTGACGAGCTTTGAGAAGGCAGGGATTAATGTAACCTGGAGAAGCTGGGAATGTCTTGTGGAATTTAGGCTGGAGGTGAAAAAGAACATTTAGGATAGTGGTACCATTAGGTAGATGGGTGCAAAGTTGCTTCATTTATAGAGTAATGAGGCTGATAACTGGATAATTTTGAAGTTTATGTAGTAAAGGTGGGCCAGATTTTGGATAGCTTTGAATACTAGGTCAAAAACACTGGAGTCTATTCCTGTGGAGTCTTTTCCTGAATTATTGTAGATTCTTGTTGAAGAGTGAAACAGAGTAATCACATTCCATGCCACAAACCCAAAGACAGATGAAATTTCTGATCCCGAACTTGATTATATAGCTCTGTGTTCTTGGTGAGCACATTTAAACTCAATGGGCATCCATTTCCTCACTGCAGAAGTAAACACTGATATAAATCTCTGGAGTTCTGGGATTTTACAAATAGATATCTCTGATCTCTAGGCCTGTTCTAGCATTTGCCCATCTGTGGTTTTTTGAGCTTCTCTTGTGGAATTGAATGGTCTTTCATTTTGGATATCAGTTAGAGGTTGGAGAGGGTGAGAGCAGGTTAAAGAACCTGGTGGTGAAGGACTGGAGGCAGAGGTTTCAAAATGGGAACTGTGTGGTTTGGTGGGGGCTGGGGGTTGGACATGGCGCCTGGACTTTTAAAGGACATAACTTGGAGTCTTAGTCCTTCTATCCATTAGCTCTGAGATTCTGGGCAACCTATTTCGTCTGAGTTTCACCAACCCTTTCATAAAATACAAATTCACAAAGTTTACAAACAAGGTTTTAGAAAGAATTCCTTGAGATAATATATGTAAAAACACTCTGTATAATGTTTACTAAACCTTCATAATTAGTGTTACTCCTCCTGATGAATGATACTCCCACACTCCAGTGAAATATAATGACAGACTAGAATGTTGTTTTCTAGGCATTGCTCTCTTTACTAGATGCTGGGACCTCATCTGGGAGGGATAAAATGACTTAACAGGTGTTTGAATTCATTAGGCAATCACACAATTCTCTTTCCTCGTAATATCTGGTCTCTCACAGAAAAACAGAATGGAACTTAATTTGTAGTCATGTTAGCATATCATTTGGATGACCTGAATTTGTTTTGATTTATTGAAGGAACAAGATACGTGGGTAGATTTGAGATATGGCCCAGAGTAGAACAGAAATGATATTTTGAGAAATTTGATCCTCACTGTAAAAGTGCTGGGATATTTAGGAGTTCTTATGGCATCTATTCAAGAATGGAATTTCCTGGTACTCCTTAAAAGGGAATATTTGAGTCACAGAGGCTAAATAAAGACTCAAGTGTATCATGTAATTTTTATTATTTTCTAGCTATCAAAATTTATAGCACAGTGTTACGATTTTTCATCTTTGGGTTTTGTTAATGTTTGACTTGCCCCTGGCAATGGTTGCATGAGTTTTCTACACTTCTAAGCATTGCTGGTGTCTATTGCTGTGCTGAAGGTGCCTAACACATCACATTATGAGGGAACAGGGACTAGTGCATTTAAACAAGGGCTGGTTAAATATGGAATAACAAGCCAGAGCATTCCAGTCAGATATTTTAACCAATCACTTCCTTCCCCTTCCCCTTTGCTTCATCTAGACTTACTAAGTGCCAATCACACACCTGGAAAAAACTTCTTGCTTCACTCCCAGTTGGGTTCTTGGGGCCAGGAGTCAATCAAAATGATTGACAGTTTAGCCCAGGAGCATCCACTAAACCACAACTATTAAAGCAGACAATTCCCGTAAGACAAATGCTTTTTGGATGTAATCCAGTGATAATAATCTATTAAAAACAAGTTGTCTTATCTTACGAGTAAACTTGAAAAGAGAAGTGGGTACAGGGTGAATTGCAAAATGTTTGCACATGTAACTTCAATTTATTTAATTTAAAATAATTAGGGCATGGCATTGATTAGTGCTAATTGGAGTTGTGTTGGGCTGAAAGAATTATCCAAAACATGTTTTGAGGACTCATGAGAGATTTTTGCCGTAAATCTTACTTAAATATAGTAGTTATTAAAATTGATATTACTAAAATCAAATATCTACATCTTAAAAAATGCTAGATTTTAACCCAGTTTGAAATGGTTAGCAATATCATTCTTTAGTGATAGCTACAAAAGCTGGACATGCTAAAAATGGAAGATTATGGGGAGAGTTTTAATGGTCCTCAAAATAGGTATTTAATTAATGCAGATTTTTTTTTCAAACTAATTTAAAGTCAGATCAAACTTTTGGGTTGTATTAAAGTCTTATTCAAGTGAAAGACAAATACTGCAGTGGTTACATAGGTTTCACCATTGTCAAATTCCTGTCTGTCTCCAAATCTCGTGAATTTGGCTATGAACTTTCTGAAGCAACTCAGTTCACATATATAATCTTTTAAAAATCAGTGTATGATTAAAATTTAATTTCAAATCTCACATTAAAAGAGGGGAAAAAAGAAATTAGATGGATAGCATTTACACAAAGATATCATCTGTTTAGATTGGTAGCTGCTACCAAAAAGCTCCCAAAATTGCCTTTTGCCAAGTTGCTTCTGGCAAGAAGACATGCTTGGAGAGGCCATCAGAACAGAACTTGAACTGAAAAACTTGCTTATATTTTCATCTGTTCCCAAACATCTGGCTCATGGCCACTTGGCATCTATATCAATCATTTATGTGTCTGCATAATATGAAACATGCAACTAGTTTATTATTCATAAAGTAAGTATAATTCGAGGGTAGCCCTTTTGATGATTAATTTCAGCTAATAAAGGCATGCATTTAAAAATGGTTATTTGATGGTACAAATATTGGTGCTCTTAGAAAAGCCATCCTCTTTATTTATAATAAGTAATGCCATTTAGGTTTACTATTTCCAGAAGAATTTTCTTTTTTAGAGTAATAAGATGCATAGATGTGAGAGATGACTCTTCAGCTCAGTCGCTCAGTTGTGTCTGACTCTTTGCGACCCCATGAACTGCAGCACGCCAGGCCTCCCCTGTCCATTACCAATTCCCGGAAGTCCACCCAAACCCTTGTACATTGAATTGGTGATGCCATCCAACCATCTCATCCTCTCTTGTTCCCTTCTCCTCCTGCCCTCAATCTTTCCCAGCATCAGGGTCCTTTCCAATGAGTCAGCTCTTTGCATCAGGTGGCCAGAGTATTCGGGGTTTCAGCTTCAACATCAGTCCTTCCAAAGAACATTCAGGACTGATTTATTTAAGGATGGACTGGGTTGGATCTCCTTGCAGTCCAAGGGACTCTCAAGAGTCTTCTCCAACACCACAGTTCAAAAGCATCAATTCTTCAGTGCTCACTTTTCTTTATAGTCCAGCTCTCACATCCATACATGACCACTGGAAAACCATAGCCTTGACTAGACGGACCTTTGTTGGCAAAGTAATGTCTCTGCTTTTTAATATGCTGTCTAGATTGGTCATAACTTTCCTTCCATGGAGTGGGTGTCTTTTAATTTCATGGCTGCAATCACCATCTGCAGTGATTTTGAGAACTCAAGGTATAGTTTTTGTTTTTGCTCACATAACTCATTCTTAGACTCAATTTTTGGTTTAAGGTATTTTTGAACAACTAGCCTTAGGTTACTGCTGACGTCACTACTTTGCTGCTCCTCACATCTCTTTCTGTAGTCAATGGAAGAAACCAAATTTTCCACCCAAAAAGATTTGAAATTAGAGTTGTTTTGTTCTATAATAGAGTCTAGTAACTATAACTTTGCTTCCTACTCTGATCACATGAAAATCTGGCATGGGTGTTTGCTTATTCTGTTTGTCTTTAGGCAGAGGTAAAGGGAAGGAGAGATGATGATGCCCATTCTTGCTTAGTAAGCCCAGAGTGTTCTTCTCAAGTGTTCTTATTGAAGATTCCAGTTCTGCTTAATTCTATTCTGAATGACTAATAATTATGATGTCTAAGTTTGTGCCAGAATGTTGTTTGGGAATTTCTGAATGGTTGTAATCACCACATAGTGAGGGAATTTGAGAAATTGATGGATGTTTTCCCAGGTGAAAATTTTCTTTCAAAGATTCTAATTACCTATTTCCCAATCAAAAAAAGAATACTATTTTATATCAGTGAGCATTTTGAGAATATAGACAAAGTCCACCTGAGGATTGTATAGATAAAGGGCTACATTTTAAACCTTGAGAATAAGTAAATGATCACTTGTTCATTTAGACATTGAATTTACTCTTTGTATCTAGCAGAAGATAAGTGTAATTGTAGAATGGGAACACATTTCCATGCCAAGACATTAAGCGTTAAAATTATGCTTACTAATGAAAACCTACCTATAAAGGTATGTGTGTTTTTGTTTGTATACATATAAAATCTTTATTTTCTTATTGGTGTCTTTTGTATCTTCGTAGGGAAAACTACCACACGTTAAATAGCTGTGTATTCTCTTTGAGAGAAGACTGCTTATCTTGGCCTCCCCACTGAGTGAAGTCTCATTATAATTTGTCTCTTTATGTTTCCAAAATGCTGGCTCACATGCTTACTTCATTAATGAGATTGGAACGCATCTCATTAATGGCTGGTTTGTGGCACTAAAGCCACACAGAGTTAAAAGAATGTTGCCCTTTAATCCATTGGCACAGGAAATGCATTTGCAGTACTGTTGCCCACTTGAGAGAGCGCTAGAAAAAGAGTTCCTTTTCCCAATTCTGTTAATTTTGAGCACTTTTATTTTCTTTTGATTTCTCCCACTATTGTGTGTCATCTTAAAATATAGGGGAAGTAGTTTAGTAAGAACCCAAAGTGTTTAGATAGTCAGAGAGGTGTCTTCTTTGGTTTAAAGCATTTTTTGTTTCTTAGGTCACGAGGCTATTTTCTTCACATATTTTCTTCATAAAGGCTGGATTGTTTCATGGCTAACCTAATTTGACCATAGCGCACTGCCTGGTGGGAAGCGTTAAACCTCTTATTTTAAGCTAAACAAGATTACTCTGAAGGCTGGCATTAAGGGGTAGCTTTTAGTGTAATGGTTTAGGGGCTGTGGCACACCCGTGCAGTTTCAATAATTGAACTCTTTGGGTACTTCAGTTTCCAATAGTTAGCTCTGGAAGCAGCTCGCCATGGGTGCACAAGGAATTGCTAACTGCTTAATTTCCCCATGTTAGCTTAATGAGGAAGAATGGGTCACCATGCCAACCAAAACACCCTAGCCATGGGTTTAGAAGCATCCTTCCCAGGATATTTGCTTCTCATTTGGAGGTTTCTAGTAAAAGAAAAGCAGTGGAATGCCAGACGAAACACAAAACAGGATTTGAAAGCAGTATATCATCTCTCATACAGTCCATATAATCAGCTGTGAATATTTAACCTGAATTCAGTGGTCATTTACTTCATTCTTTTATATTGTCCTTTTAATTTTGAAGATAGGTAAAATGTTAACAGAGATTTACGTTGATGATAATTTTTAGTTAATATTTCTTGGCTCCTAGATATTGACCCATCAGAGGCCATCTATTTAATTTCATTGGTTTCTAGCAACTCTTACTCTAGTAACAACCATTCTTTTGAATAGACTTTATTTTTTAAGACAGTTTTTTGTTTACAGAAAAATTGAGTAGAACAGAGTTCTCATATAGTCAAATATAGTTTTGCCTCTTATTGACAGCTTACACTAGTATAGTATATGTGTTACAATTAATTAACCAATGCTGATACATGCTATAAAGTTCATAGTTTATTCAGATTTCCTTCATTTTTTTCTGTTTTAGGATGCCATTTAGGATAGCTCATTACATTCATTTGTCATGTCTTCATCAGCTCCTCTTGGTTTTGACAGTTTTGCAAAACTTTACTTTTGATAAACTTGACAATTTTGAGGATTCCTAGTCAGGTAGTTGGTAAAATGTTCTCCATTGGAATTGGCTTGATGTTGTTCACATGATTAGACTGGATTTTTGGTTTTGAAAGGAAGCACACAGATAAAATGACATTTTCATCTAGAATATCAGAAATGAAGGGTATATTCTATCAATGTGATTTATTACTGTTCAGGTTGACCTTGATCATTTGGCTGAGATAGTGTTTTTCAAGTTTCTCTTGTAAAGTTATATGCCCTCTTGTTCCCATTTTCTCATATCATTTTATTATATCATTTGTCAGTATAGACTCATGGATAGTTTATACTTTAGATGATAACCTAATACTACTTTACTTCTTTTATTGCTCAAATTGTCTGGCTTTGGCCAGGGGAGCTCTTTAAGCATGCTCCTGTGTACCTCTGACCCTTTGCTGTATCCTGGTGTGTGTGTGTGTGTGTGTGTGTGTGTGTGTGTGTGTGTGTGTGTGTGTGTGTGTGTGTGTGTGTGTGTGTGTGTGTGTGAAGCACTTTCTTAGTTTCTAGCAATAGAAGATTCTCCAGGCTCACCTATATTTCCTGGCCCAGACCGAAAATCAGTGCATTTCTCCAAAGAACCTTGGTTCTGCTTATTGGAAAATGGTATTTGAAATCAAGATGTGAATACTAGGTAACACCTTTTAAGCAATAACTAAAACAAAATCTTAAGTAAAATTAAGGAGTTTTCAACTGTACTTAAATGAAAGAACAATAGATGATCATCTTCGATTTTTTTCTCTTTACATCACATTTAAAAATAATTTTTAATGTCCATTTCTCCAGTGTTAGCTAGTATCACATGAAGACATATCACATGAAGAGAAAATTTCAAATAAGCTAATAGTTGTGATTGAAATTTTAAAAATCCTATTGTTTCTGGTTGCTTTTTATTATCAAATTAATCCAAATATATTTGATTTTAAACTTTGGATAAATATCATGTGTTATTCAGTGTATCACATACATGATATGCTTTGAAACTCTTTGGATTTTTATATGGCCATACTCTTCCCTTCATGAAAATCTTGTTTGATAAGTTGTAATCTTGTCTAAAAAGTCTACGTTTTCATCAGTGAATTTTAATCTTTATCTGATTTTATGAAGCTGCTCAATATTTGCCTGAGTATAAGGAATACTTTCTAATACATGGCCAAGCTTAACAGAAAGTATTATGGTATATTATAGAGTCAGCTTGAATAAATGAAAAATTATGTATAATATAAAGTGTTAAGTATCTTGCTAACATATGTTTTTTTTTTTAAATGTACTAACATTTTTTTAATGCTCTCAGTTTTGAATTCTTTCCTCACAAAGACTAAATGAACCCACCCATTGAGCCTCTTTATAATTTTGAAATATCAAATATTAAAATTATTTTATCTTGTCTGTTAGTTGGTATAGAAAAAAAGTTTCTAATGTTGTATATAGGGTAATTATTAATAAGGAAAACAATTTTTTTCTTTGAAGGGAAACAACTACCCTGACAACTTGATTATGGCAAAAGTGATTAATCTCAGGATATATACTAGAAAAAAATTCCAATTATACTTTTAGCCATATATTCCTTCTTGTCATGTATTGAGAAAAATCTGTTTTGATATTAATGTTTTGGGGTGAGTCCCCAGTGAGAACTATTTGAGAAAGGAGAACAGCGAGGAGAAATCCTGTATTGTTGAGATAACAAAAGCTTATGACTTCAGTGATGAATGGTGGATTCAAAACAGAGGATGTTATGTTATGTCTGTATAGTCTTTTTCTCAGTTATTTTTTTAACTTTCAATACTGATTTTTATCTACTTTATTATTACCACGCTACTATCATTGCCAAGGGCTTAATTTGGAATTAAATGAGCCTTATGCTTAAGTAATTTATTTTCATTAGTTTGCCAAAAAGTGAGTCTCATGATGGTTTTAATACTCTAAAGCGGAATGTTCACATTGTTCTTGCATTGAGTCTGAAGCAATTCTTTTCAGTTTCCTTTTTATCTCACAAAATGTGAGAGCAGAAGGCAATATTGGAGCTGCCATCACGAATGGGAGTTTTCCTTGAACAATATAGAGGGGAGCAGTGGTAACTGGTTTTTGCTTTTCTCTCATATCATTTCATTAGTCAAAGACTCCCATGAGGGGGAAATCACTGTGTGGCTTCTATAAAGACATCACCACTAATTTATGTGGCAGGGTCTTCTCATCAGCTTTGCCTTCATATTTCAGATGATGTGTGGCAAAGACTTTGATATTTTATGATAAATTTCTCATTATTTGGTTAAGCTCTAGCTACATCCTTTTATTCCATTAGTATCCAAAGACAAGAGATAAAATTGTCAGCTATGAATTTTATATTCTTACCTGATTTCCATTCTGTGATTTCCTATTTGACAAATACAGAAAAATCTCTAAAATTTTGTGATTGAAATACATAATTCTTTAAAATGAAATGGAGATTAGATCTGGTTTCTCTTTTATGTTAAAGGAGAATTTAAAAAAAGAACATATTTGAATTTGTAGAGAAATTAGGCTTTCATGAAGCAGATTTATATCATTCTGTAAGTAGATAGTGAATTAAACCATGAAAGAACCCTGTCCATTCAATAACTGACATAAAATACGTTTGCTGAGAATTTTTTAGGGATCTAGTCATTTTCCCATTTTTAATTCTACTTTTGGAATGAAATTGTAGTCAGAACACTGTTCCTCCAGAACATATGTCATTGCTTTTTGTTCTTCATGGAGAGAGATTGCAGGCAGAAAATGTTATGACATAGAGGTGACAAGGCCAACTTTCTGTATATGATGATAACCAAGCTATTTTAAAATAGTCTTAGAGTTGTGCAATATTGTTTAATTTATAGCCCTTCATAAGGCATTAGGAATGAGGATTTAGCATAACAAGATTCAAAATCTGTGAGATGATAGGTTTAATAGACTTTCGGTTTGAGGGTCAGATTTACTTTAAGAATAATTTATTTGAATACCTACAAACATCCAGAGTGTATATTAACTTCTGGGAATTCAAAGATGTGTCAGTTATTTTACCCCAGATATAAAAGAGTTGGGTAACATTATCATAATTTTGTATGCCAGCTAGGGTGTATTGTGAAATTAAGAGATTTTCTAGGAAAATTAGGGTAAAGATTACAAAATAATTATAGATTAAATAGGGACATGGAAAAGATCTTTTAATTAAGGAAATTAAAATAGCTACCATAATTATTGAATATAGAAAATTATAGTACTAACACATCAGATACTTAAGTGCCTGTAACCAGAATTTAGATTTGTTAACATTATTTGTATATTTAAAGCAGAAAAATTCTCTTTTAAACTCAAGAAATATAAGTTTAGGCATAACAGATCTTTGGACCTTTTGTTTTTTTGTAATAAATTTTGAGGGGCTATGAATAAATAGCAACTACTCAGAAATTTGAAGCTACTTTTTTCTTACTCATCAGTCCATCTCCCTGCCTTATCCTGTCCCAGATATTTTATCATCTTATGTTTGGTTTAATTGTTTCTAGACTTGGAAAAAATAAACCAACAAAAAACCTTTACAAACATATGTATGCATTTGTGAAAAAACAGTATTATTTCCTGAATGGCTATTATGATTTTATAATATGAATATTTTACACAATGATTTTTCACTAGCTGTGTTACTATAAAGTGATTTGTTTGCCTTAATTGCTATATAGTATTTTTCATGTTGATATATATTTATATAATATGTGAAGTGAAAGTGAAGTTGCTCAGTCATGTCCCACCCTTTGCAACCCCATGGACTGTAGCCTACCAGGCTCCTCCCTCCATGAGGTTCTCCAGGCAAGAGTACTGGAGTGGGTTGCCGTTTCCTTCTCCAGGGGATCTTCCCAACCCAGGGATCGAACCCTGGTCTTCCGCATTCCAGGCAGACACTTTAATCTCTGAGCCACCAGGAAAGCCCCAAGAAGACAGGCTTCCCTAACCGGGAATCGAACCCGGGCTGCGGCGGTGAGAGTGCCAGATCCTAACCACTAGACTACAGGGAGCGTCGGGGTTCAGCGCCTGCTCCTGCTGAACCCAGCAGCTCTGTTGCTATAGAGATTATATATATGCTTTTCCTTTTAATTACATTATAGATTAGATAATATGATCATTGCCATAATTTATTTTCATATTGATGTAATGAAGTTTTTAGTTCTTTCCTTATTTTTGCTTTTATTAACAATGCCTCATTAGATGACATTGTAGTCATATCTACAATGTCTAAGAGGTTTTATTAAAGAGTATGTAACTAAATTCAGATGACCAAATGATCAGTTCAATTCAGTTCAGTCACTCAATCGTGTCCGACTCTTTGCGACCCCATGAATCGCAGCACTCCAGGCCTCCCAGTCCAGCACCAACTCCCGGAGTTCACTCAGACTCGCGTGATAGGGGATACAAATTATTAATTTCCCTAAACACTTGCAAATTTCCCACCCAGTTTGCACAGTTTATGTTTTTTCACCAGTGTATGGTAGTTCTCATTTCAGCACAATTTCAGGGACTTTAATATCCAGTTTTTTGTGGGGTTTTTTTTGTGTGTGTGCTTAAGTTTATTTGAAATATGTTCTTTCCACTTCAGCTTTCACTGATTATTGAGATTGAGCATTTTTTCAAATATTTATTGATCTCTTTTCTCTGAATTTCATGTCTGTAGTTTCACACTTGTTTTTACTATTGGATTATTTGCTTTTTGTGGTATATATTTAGAAGACTTTTTTTTTTTCCCCTGAGAACAAACCCTTTGTCTTCTGTATGTTGCAACAAGACTTGAATATTTCAACCCTGAATTCTACTTATTCCAAAGATCTCAATTTCTCTGTAGCCTGACCTTCATGGCACTCATTTATTACACTAGGAATTCAATTTGTCCCAGAGCCTGAAAGGAAGCATTATTTACATTTCATTATGGTTCCTTCATTTAGCATGTGAGGAAAATATGCCTTAGACTTTGTGAAATGAAAGCTAGAGTCCAACAGTATTTTCAGTGGTAATAATAAGTATTAGACTTGAGCAAATATTCGATGATTCTCAACCTTGCCTATGATATAATCTCCTGTGGAGATTTTTATACTGCTGCTGCTGCTGCTAAGTCACTTCAGTTGTGTCCAACTCTGTGTGACCCCATAGACAGCAGCCCACCAGGCTCCCCTGTCCCTGGGATTCTCCAGGCAAAAACACTGGAGTGGGCTGCCATTTCCTTCTCCACTGCATGAAAGTGAAAAGTGAAAGTGAAGTCACTCAGTCCTGTCTGACTCTTAGCGACCCCATGGACTGCAGCCCACCAGGCTCCTCCATCCATGGGATTCTCCAGGCAAGAGTACTGGAGTGGGGTGCCATTGCCTTCTCCAAATGCACGTTTTATTTGTCAGGCTTTTTCATTTTTCTCATTTTCTCAGCACTTAGCCTTATGGGTTCCCAGGTAGTTGAGTGGTAAAGAATCTGCTTGCCAATGCAAGAGACACAGGAGATGCGAGTTTGATCCCTGGCTGGGGAAGATCCCATGGAGAAGAAAATGGCAACCCTCTCCAGTATTCTTGCCGGGATAATTCCATGGACAGAGAAGGGGCAGGCTACAGTCCATGGGGTCACAGAGAGTCAGATGAGACTGAGCCTGCATGCAGCCTTCTTATATAATATTTATCACTGAATTTTCTTCATTACTCATATCTTTATTTTGTAGTTGAGTGTATTGATATTTTCTTCCATCATAATTAAGACTAGAGTCACTTAATCATATCTTAATGTTTTATTTTTATAATATTTTATTAAAATTTAATATAATGATACTTTTATTAAAAATAAATGATAGTTTTGCCTTATGGCATTTCTATAAGAATCAAATTATATAATCATTAAAGCTAATTTATGATTATATAATTATAATCATAATTATGTAATCTTTAAGGCTAATTTATGCTGAAGTTGAAGCTCCATTACTCTGGTCATGTGATGCGAAGGTCTGACTCATTTGAAAAGACCCTGATACTGGGAAATATTAAAGACAGGAGGACAAGGGGACGATGAAGGATGAGATGGTTAGAGGCATCGCTGACTCGATGGACACAAGTCTGAGCAAGCTCCGGGAGTTGGTGATGGACAGAGAAACACAGCGTGCTGCAGTCCATGGGCTCGAAAAGAGCAGAACATGACTGAGGACTGAACTGAACTAAGACCAACTTATTCTGCGGTTTCATGACCCCCAAAGAAACCTGGTTACATTTCTCTCTCCATGTAATTCTCTTACTCCCTTACTTTTCTTGCCTGACTATAGCTGTTTTTGTAATGCCTTCTTCCTCTCCTCATCTTCTCTGCTGACCCGCACCAGAAGATACTGTATGTAGTAGAATGGCCCTAGTTATACTTAGAGGACTTGGTTAATACTCAGTTACAAAATGGACTTTTGGTACAAATTCCAAATTGAATTATTGTCCCAGATCTGTCTTCTTTATGATAAATTGGTACCGTGCCTCATTTGTCTTTGCCAAATAATGTGTTTCTCCTTTGTGTAATCTAAGGATACTCAATTATGTGATTGATCTAACAAATTATTACAACTTTTATGGTTTTGTGAGTTTTCTCCCTTAAAATCAAGAAATTTTAGGACTTTTACTGGATGGAATTTTAGAGGAGCAAAGGAATAGTTTGTAGAAGTTATCCTCAGATAAAAGTGTGTCTTCAAACATTGGTTTTGCTAGGACAGACTTGAAATGGAAAGATTGGTGGCTAATGAACACATTACCCCCCATCGTTAAAAATTCTATTCAGCATTACACAAATTAATTTTGAGCAGGAACCTGCCACAAATGTTTTAACGCTTGTTAAACAGTTAATTTTAGGCAGTTAATTCTGTGAATTTAGCATTAATGTGTTTGTATTTTAGTCGCTCAGTCATGTCTGACTCTTTGCAACCCCAGTCTGTAGTCCACCAGACTCCTCTACTCATGGGATTTCCCGGACAAGAATACTGGAGTGGGTTGCCATTTTTTTCTCCATGGGATCTTCCCCACCCAGGGACTGAACCTGGGTGTGCTGCATTGTAGACAGATTCTTTACTGACTGAGCCACCAGGGAATAATCTGACATTAATGAAAAATTTCTACTTTGGGGAGTTTGACTTTGAGGTACCTAATGTATCTTTGACTGTGCCCAGTAGGCAGTTGGGTAAATGACTATGAAGATGAAGAAAAGTTAGGATGATGTCATTAGTATTTAATAACAATTGGTAATATCATGATCCTTGCTGACATAGGTTCAGAGTAGAGATGGAGCAGATGATCCCAGATGAGTTCTGTGGCTTCTAGCAAGTAGAGCTGGGGTGAGTGAGAGACAGTCAGAGGAGGAGAGTTCAGTGATGGATGCATCATATGATAAAACACTATTTTCATAGAACTTGTGCATGCTCAAAATACATTGCTTTGTGGACTAGAGTTTTTTCTTTTTTGGGGAGGGATGTAATTGACATTTAACATTGAATTAGTTTTAAGTATACTACATGATCTATGTATATATTGCAAAATGAATACCACAGCTAACATCCATCACCACAAACACACACATTTCTGTTTTCTTGTGATAACAACATTTAAGATGTATTCTCTTAGCAAGTTTCAAATATGCAATACAATGTTTTTAACTACCATCCCCATGCTATATATTACATCACCAGAACTTATTTATCTTGTAACTGGACATTTTTTTTTTTTACCTTTTTGACTGTCTTTACCCCTTCACCCATTTTGGCTATCCTCCCAACCCCTGCATCTGGCAATCCCAGTCTATCTTTATCTACAAGTTCAGTTTTTTTCTTTTTTTAATATTCCACCTACTAGTGAGGTCATACAGTGTTTGTTCTTCTCTGTCTGACTTATTTCACTTAGCATAATGCCTTCAGGGTCTCTTGTTGCTGTTGATAGAACTTATAGTTTAATGGTTGAGTAATACTCCATTGTAAATATATAGCACATTTGCTTTATCCATTCATTCATTGATGGACACTTAGGTTGTTTGTATGTCTTGGCTGTTGTAAATAATGTTGCAGTAAATAGTGATTATGGGTGGGTAGGTATCTTTTCTAGATAGAGATTTCATTTTCTTTGGACAGATGTCCAGAAGTGGAATTACCGAATCATATGGTAGTTCTATTTTTAATTTTTTGAGAGGCCTCCGCAGTGTTTTCTGTAGTGGCTGCGCCACTTTGCATTCCCATCAAAAGTGCAGAAGTGTTCCTTTTTCTTCACTTTCTCACCAACACTTGCTATTTCTTATCTTGCTGATAATAGCCATTCTTACAGTTGGGAAGTGATATCTCATTGTGATTTTGATTTGCATTTCCCTGAAGATAAGTGATATTGAGCACCTTCTCCTATACCTGTTGGTCATCTGTAAATCTTCCCTGGATAAATGTCTGTTTAGATCTTCTGTCCATTTTAAAAGATTGTTGTTTTTTTTTCTCTTATGTGAGTCCTTTATATATTTTGTACATTAACCGCTTAGAGATACATGACTTGCAAATATTATCTCACATTTTTAGTGGTTTGCGTTTTTGTTTGATGGTTTCCTTTGCTGTGCAGAAGCTTTTTAATTTGATGTAGTCCACTTGTTTATTTTTGCTTTTGTTACCTTTTATAGGTTGTTTTTTAAGCTAAATATTTGGCATATTCTTTGTATGGTTCCAGGCACCTTTCTGAATGTCTTTGAGGAAGACAGTTTTATATAGTGCCAGAATGCGTGCACTCATTCTGTGGGATCTCAGTAAGAGATCCCATTAGCAGTGAATCATTAAAGTTGGGAAATGGTGTCGGCTCTTCTCCTTTTCCCACTGCCTCTTCACAACTTAAATTGAGGTCACTAAATTCTTATTTGGGTTGAAAGAGTTTGCCAGAAATTTCTTATTAACAGTGATGCCCTTTGGCCTTCCTCCCTCAGTTTTGTCTTTTTATTAAAGTCATTTTACTTTTAAAAGTTATCATTGACACGAAAATTTTAGGATTCATGAGGAGTCTTATTAGATGTTTATTATCACTGATGTCACTGAGAGCACGAGATAGCAGATGAAAGCCCAGTGTATAAATTCTGCAAAGAGATCAAGATAGCTAAACAGGGACTGCACAGACATACCACAGTTCCCCTTGTTATATGAAAGTATTTGTTCCTGTGAAACCCTTTGTAAGCTAAAATGGCATAAAGCAAATATCTATATTACCTTAGGAAACGTCTTGGTAGCAGACGTACAAAATAAATGGAGATGAAGTGCAGATGGTCCCTGAAACAGTTTAAAGCCCTGGCAGCTTGAGGCTGAGTGTAGTTCCTGGGGAAAACGCTTGGTGATTCCACTCTCACTGTTCTGGGGTATGCACTGCCTCTCTAGATGGCTCCCTGCAAAAACAAATGCTGAAACTGTTTTCACTTTTCACCTTTTTTGTAAAAGTGAAAATCCTCTTTGCATTTTTTTTGTTGTTGCTAATGAGAATAGGTACTAATTTAGGTCTTTTGTAAAAGCAAAGTGGAATTAAGTAAACATTTGAAAATCAGGGTGTACATGTAGCTAAATCCTCTTATTCCTTTGAGCCATGCAGAATCCTGTCAACTTCATATTTTTGGCATGCCTGCTCTTTGTTTTCTCCAGAATCTAAACTATAAAATGAACGAAGACATTTATTAGATGTCTACTATATTCTGTGTACAGTGCTGAGTACTTTATATTGTGGTCTCATTTTGACCTAATACCAGTTTGGGGAGGGAAATATTTTCAACCCATTTTATAGAGGTCAAGAAATTGACGCTCTGGTTACTGGTATTTAGCGAGAAACAAGAAGATAGATACTCATGAAAAATTGTATACACAATTGGACTCCATAGTCAATTTTTTTAAGCTTATAGGAGCTGTAAGCATGTTTAAAGGAGATAGAAACAAAGTCATGTATTGAAACCTAATACTGTTTTTAGTTGTCCATTTAAAGATACTTTTCATTTTTAAATGATGTTCCTGTACCGTATTGATGATGATCTTAATTTTCCCCCCTCTCTTTTGGTTTCAGAGGAAGAACTTGTCTCTCTTTCTCAGCATCAGTTTGTTAACTTTCTGGGGAACTTCCTTTTGGGTGCCCGTTTATACTGGATGGGAAACAAACCACCAAGCTTTTCCAACTCTGACAACCCAGCTGCTGATTCGGACAGCCTCCTGGCTCGCACGCTCACCTTCTTCTACTTGCCAACCAAGAACCTTTGGCTGTTGCTATGCCCAGATACCCTCAGTTTTGATTGGTCAATGGACGCCGTGCCTCTGCTCAAAACAATTTCTGATTGGAGAAACTTACACACTGTGGCCTTCTATACTGGACTCCTCCTCCTTGCCTACTATGGTTTGAAGAGCCCAAGCATAGAAAGAGAATGCAACGGGAAATTTGTAACAAATGGCAAGCAGAATGCAAATGGACATAGCTGCCATTCAGAGGTGGAGTACGGGAACTCAGAGATTAAATCCAGCTTTGCATCCAAAGTAGAAAATGGCATTAGAAACGATGCATCGCAGAGAACACAGCTTCCTTCTACGGAGAACATAGTTGTTCTGTCTTTATCTTTGTTAATAATACCCTTTGTTCCTGCCACGAACCTGTTTTTCTATGTCGGCTTTGTAATTGCAGAGCGAGTATTGTATATTCCTAGTATGGGCTTTTGCCTCCTCATTACAGTGGGTGCCAGAGCCCTTTATGTCAAAGTCCAAAAGAGGTTTCTCAAGAGCTTGATTTTGTATGCTACAGCTGCATTAATTGTTTTCTATGGACTCAAGACGGCAATCAGGAACGGAGACTGGCAGAATGAGGAAATGCTGTATAGGTCAGGGATAAAAGTAAACCCAGCTAAAGGTAATATTTTATTTTATGCTTTTACCTGGATGGTTTACTCTTTCTGCCTTTTATATCTTTCCTTCTTGCTTTTTAACAGTGTTAAGAAAGAATAGGTTCTTGTAATACCTTCTTGAACATTTTTTTTAATTTTTTTAAGAGATGAGCAATGTGACCATTTTAGAGACTACCATTGTTCCATATTTGGAATAGGGAAGTGTTTTCCTAAGTTTCTGACTATACTTGTCCAGAGGAGTTAGAGCTCCTATTGTGTAAAAATATTGACTGTCATCAGAATTTAGAAAAATGCTTGATTTCCACATTTTAAAATAGTAATATGGACATCATTTCTTTTCATCATGTAATAAAAGTCAGGTTATCTCGCTTAAATACAGTTTAGCTCTTCTGTTTTCCAAGCATTGCCTGAGGAAATACCACAAGGCTTACACTGACATTTTTAAGAGATTTAGAGATAAGACTACCTCTGAATCTTGGCATCGTGTCTGTAGGTGTCAGTGTGTGCGTGTGTAAGCATTGAGTCATCCTTAGTTTTGCAGAGGCTAAGTTAACTGGATGTTGCCAAGCAGTTTGCGCATTCTCATTTGGAAGTAAGTCCTTAAGTCACTTAAGGAAATACACTTTTACTGTACAATGAGAAGATTGAGCATATTTTTCATGATTGCTTTTGATTTAGAAAATTATTTAGCAAATCTCAAAATCTATTGCTAGAGTACAAAATAGCCTTTAAATGTAAAATGAATAGTCAAAAGCTGTTAATTCAGTGATTTCTCTGGTTTAGGCAAGAAAATGATGACAGAAGCTAGAGAGCAGTTGAATGAAAATAAGTGTACATTTTAAGTACAAAAATATATCATAGTAAATAGTGCCAGAGTCTTGTTCTTCATAAGCTGTTTTTTTGTGATTTATCCTTTAAATTATATCAGCTTGCATAGTGTTTGAACTGGGCTTTTCTACTTTTTCCAGCACATTTCTGTACCAGTATTCAAATACTGAATGTGTGAGACTGTTCCTAATGAATGGTGGAATGGCCTGCTGATACATATCAGGCTATTTATCCAAATATCTAGATGTTCCACAAACAACTCTGGCATTTCTATCTGATTACCAATTTAGAGTTCTTGAACAACTACTTATTTCTTTAAGACAAGGGACTAATTGTTTTTACTTAAAATGTTTACTAGATTGCAGAGACTTTAATAGAGCAGAAACATTAAAATTGAGATGATACATAGCATAGAATTCTTCAGGTCTCATGGAAAACTCTTTACCTTGTGGCTTTTTACATAGTGAGCACTGTACAATTTATTGAATGTCTGCATCTGAATCTTGCGGTAAAAATTTTTGCAATCCGTTCTTATAGAATGCTTTTTGGCTAGTTTTTCTTCACTGGTACATGAGAATATATAAAACATGGCTAGGTTGCCAGTTTATTTTCCTGCTGTTTAAGAGATACACTGTAAGGAATTAAAAGAAAACCCCAGCATATTTCATCACAGGGTTGTTTGAAGGATTTATTAAATGTATTGGTTAAGTTTCAGGTTAAGCTAGTAACAAAGAGGCAAGATAACAGTGGCTGAAAGAAGATAGAATCGTTATTGTTTCATAACAGTCTAAGCCTGTGTAGTCCAGAGCTGATAAGATGGCGCCGTGCGTCTTCTGGATCCGTGCGCCTTTGCTTTTGTTCCCTTGCCATCTCAGTGGGGTCTCCCTGTCCAAGTGGTTCAAGATGGCTCAGTGTCACTTCAGCACTTCAGCTAACAGGAAGAGGGACGGAAGGGACAAATGTGGATGTTCCCATTCTCTTTAACAGCATATCACAGAAATTGCCATCCCATGCTTGCTCCCAGACTCTGGGCCACACCTCACTACAAAGAAGGCTGGGAGATATTATCTTTATTCTGGGAATACAAGCACCCTGCCCCCACTGTATTGCTCTTGAAGAAAAGTAGGGCCGATCCTGAGATGCTACTATAAGTAGCAGTCTCTGTCCCAGGGTAGGTGAAAAAAATTCCCGAATATTTTCCAGCATTAGCTACTATACTGTTGACAGTTATGATTCCAACTTTGTTGAAATTATTTTGGTGACATGGTTAAATTATTTTGGTGACATGGTTAAAATGATTGGTCATTTCTTTATCCATCTGTTCATGCAGTAAAATAGTTATCAAGCATGTCTGATATATTTTCGTGTATCCTACTACTTAAGTGTGATAGTATTTAGGTACACCAAATATTATTAGTTAAATGACTGTACGGCTGACCAGTAGTATAAATCCTCTGAGACATCAAAAACTGAATTCCTGAACAATCCCTTTCCCAACCTGTACTCCAGCCAAGTGCTTTACTATCTCAGTTGATAGCAACTGCATTTTCTCAAAAGCTTTGCCCAATGTTAGGAGTCATCTATATCTGCTCTTTTTATTTTCTACCCTACATCCATTTCATCAGCAAATCCCCTCTGTTCTGTCTTCAAAAATATATCCAGAACTTGACCATATATTACCATCTCCACTGCTACCATCATGCCCCAAGTCACCACCATTTTTTATGAGATTATTACTAAAAGTCTATAGTGAAATCTCCCTGCCTCCATTTCCTTGCCTTTTAGCATGCTTTTGTGAGAGTCAGACATGATGTTATCAGGTATTAATAATAGGAATTTAGGTAAAAAAGGCTTAGTGTGAGTTTTAATGTTAATCTGACCCTGAGTTGGGCTTGAGTTGAATGTATGCTGTAGATGGAGGCATTGTATTTCCCTGATTTCCTTTTCTCTTCTGTAGTCTTTGGGTTTTAGCCCACACTTGGAGTCTGTATTTTGCATCTCTTTCTCCTGTAAATTAACCATTTTTATACTGGCGCCCTGCTGGTGTGTTGGTTAAATGTAAGAGAAGGAATGTGTCCTTTTTTTTTTCTGATTAAATCTTAGTGTCTCTGGGCTGTCACCTTGATGAGAGTTTCCTAGCTTTCCTTCTCTCTCCTTGTTGGGACAGGAAAGCCAGAGGATGGGAGGGAGAGGAGTGCCTGTCCCCCACAACCCTGGGGAACAGCTATGGTAAAGCTCCTTCCCTGGA
This sequence comes from Nanger dama, assembly GCA_917880005.1. Taxonomy (NCBI): domain Eukaryota; kingdom Metazoa; phylum Chordata; class Mammalia; order Artiodactyla; family Bovidae; genus Nanger; species Nanger dama. Next base: position 12,646,111 of record CAKJTW010000002.1, read on the forward strand.
AGGGAGACCTTTGTTATGAAGGAGGATCATTTCATGAAAGTTCTTTTTCTCCTCCTCTGCAGAGCCAGGAAGGTCTGTTTCTTGGCTTTTCAGTGCAAGAACCTGAGAGTCCCTGGGCCCTGAACTAAAACCCATGAAAGAGTTGGATGCTAGATGCCTCTAGGATTAGGGGCTCCAGAAGTTTTGTGACTCTCAGTGAAGCTCCACCACATTCAGCCTTCAGCAGGTTACTGAAGGTTAACCAGCCTTCAGCAGGTTATTGCCAGTTATTCCTATCAGTTTCTCCTCCAGGTCATCTCATCTCCTTGCAGCTGGTTTTCCTTGAGTTTGCCATTTGTTCAGCACATTCTTGTTGTAAGAATGGGGGTGAGGAGTTCCAAGCTTTCTATGCGTCTGAGTTGAACCCCTGCTGCCATTTTCTCATCCTTAGCGTCGTCCTTTCATCAGCAGCCCTAATGATTCTTTTGAAACATAAACTGGACTGTGGTGTTCGCTGCTCCCAGTGCTCCACTGGCACCCATTTCTCTCCAACTCAGAAGCACACAGGCAGAGACCGGACACTGTAGTCTCCCAGCCTTGCCTTAACCTGCTTCACTCCAGCCCTGCGGCCTATACGTTGTGCCTTCTCTGCGCCAGCGAAATCCTGGCCTCAGACCTTTGGCACTTGTTACTGCTTTTTCTTGGAATGTGTTTCCTGAGATAGTCTCCCTCAACTCCTTTAGGTCTTCGGTGCAACTCTGCATTATCAGTAAGGTGCTTTAATGTCAAATTGTCTGCTCTTTGTAAAACTGCAGCTACCCTTCTGCTTCTGCTTTGTCTAGCATTCCCTGTCCTCTTTCCATACTTTGTTTTTCCCATGACATTTAGGACCATTTGACAGACTATATTTTCCTTATTTCTGTGTTAATTGTTTGAATGTGTTGTCCATGTACGGTATAATGCATAACACAAGAAGACAAGGAGTTTTGCGTTTTTTATTAACGCGATGTACGTAGCTACTAGGACAGTGCCTAGAAAAGAGAGGTTTTTTTTTTGAGCGAATACACTGATGAATAAATGTTAGTCGTAATCCTCTTCCTTAAAAAATTTTAGAACTTATTTAGAGATAAGATGTATATTTATTAGGGGAAATGAAAGTGTAAAATATGTTGTTGATGTACCACATCCTTGTTACCAAGTCCAAGCTCGCTCTGCTCACCACACAACAGGCCAATAAATCCGAGAGAGGAGGTGTTGAGGCAAGGAAGACACTTTAATCGGAGAGCTAGCTGACCTAGAAGATGGCAGGCTAGCACCTCAAAATAATCACCTTGTCAGGGCCTGGTTGCCAGGTTCTCTCATAGATCAGAGATGGAGGGGGGGGAGGAAACAAAGTGAAAGGACTGTTCAGTCCTTGAAAATGTCCTTTACAGGTGGTTGACTCGGGTCATCTCCCTGAGGCAGGCCATTATTATGTTTATAATATTATAATAACAAACAAAGGGTTGAAGTCATAGAAGCAGATCTAGTGTAAATTTAAAATTAACCCTTCCTATTCCATATTAAGGCACGTTTCATTATAAGAGGGATAGAATTGGGAGTGGAGTTAGTTTTGGACTCCTTGAGTCCCTTCTGTGACATATGCTTCCATTTTGATAGAAGGCAAAACTTTTAAAATCCAGGTTCCTGATTTTTTTCTATTTATAGCATGCTAATAAATATTCTGGCTCCAGTGAGTTCCTTAGCTATTATGAGACTGGTAGTCATCTTCTTTAAGAGGTTTTTCTTAGTCTGTGATGTTATTTGAGCCTAGCCAAAGATTAGAAATGCTTTAAAGCCAGTCCTATGCAACTGTGTTTGAGATTACAGTTATTTCATTGAGTTAGTTTTTTTTTTTTTTTCGGCCTTTGAAAGCTCTTTGCAAATTTTGGAGTACTTCAGTCTACTATTGCTTCAACAGAATATGATTTTAAGCCTCATGAAGCATTATACATGAAAGTTGCTGCCTTCAGTAATGGGTCATACAGACATCTGCCAGTCATTAACTGATTGGATGCAAATGATGATAAGTAGAGCCTGTCATATAGTGAGTGTGTTGTTAATTTATGGTTTAAATCTGGATAGTAGAGAAATGATAGGTGATTTGGACTATATAAACCACAAGTCCTATCTCATTATGTGGTTGATAATGTTAGGAAAATACTAGATATAGTTGATTGCTGTAGTTTGCTCATTTACAATGACTCTTTGCATTTTGTGCTTAGGAAGGAGGAAATTTTCTTTGACTGTCTTAATAAGCAAGCTCATTATTTAATGAACAAGTCAATATATTTATATTATTTAAATATAATAATTTTTAAAAGTTTTTTATTTTAGTGTGTGTTTAAAGCACTGTGTTTTATATACTATATTGATATGTATTTGTTTGGAAAAAGTATTCCTTTATTCATTACTAAGTGGTTAAATGTATGACTTTTCTTTCTTGGCCTCTGGCCTTATCTAAATTCCCATGTGTCTTTGGCTCTTACAGAATTTGGCACCATTGATTTCTGCTACTACGGCTTTCAAGGCACACTACACAATTTGACTATCTTTTTCTCATTTCCACAGCTGTCTCATGTATGGTTTTGCCTCCTCTTAAAATTTATTCATTCTGCAAAGTTCTATCCAAAGTGTGCCTTCATTTTCATTTCTGTATAGAATCCAGAACACTACTTGGGATATATTAGTATGAAGTAAATAAATGAGTCATTGAATTTCCAAGTTACTTTCTCTGTGACTGTAGGACTTCTCCACCTCGGTGATTTGTCTGTGTCTCAAACGCATCATCAGTTTTCCCTAAACCACATATTTGCTGACTTCCTTATTAATTACAGTCATAAGCAAGCCTAACAAAGTTGTTACAGATAAACAGATTCGTGAACTCATATACATAAAAAAGGATGATAATGATAGCATCAGTTCAGTTCTCCAACTCTTTGCGACCCCATGAATTGCAGCACACCAGGCCTCCTGTTCATCGCCATCTCCTGGAGTTCACTTAGACTCACGTGCATCGAGTCTGTGATGCCATCCAGCCATCTCATCCTCTGTCGTCCCCTTCTCCTCCTGCCCCCAATCCCTCCCAGCATCAGAATCTTTTCCAGTGAGTCAACTCTTCGCATGAGGTGGCCAAAGTACTGGAGTTTCAGCTTTAGCATCATTCCTTCCAAAGAAATCCTAGGGTTGATCTCCTTCAGAATGGACTGGTTGGATCTCCTTGCAGTCCAAGGGACTCTCAAGAGTCTTCTCCAACATCACAGTTCAAAAGCATCCATTCTTCGGCGCTCAGCCTTCTTCACAGTCCAACTCTCACATCCATACATGACCACAGGAAAAACCATAGCCTTGACTAGATGGACCTTAGTCAGCAAAGTAATGTCTCTGCTTTTGAATATACTATTTAGGTTGGTCATAACTTTTCTTCCAAGGAGTAAGTGTCTTCTCATTTCATGGCTGCAGTCACCATCTGCAGTGATTTTGGATAAGGGCAGCATATTTAGTGTGCTAAAAGGCATTTATAGTTTTTCAAGTTATAAATTAAAATTAAATCAGCTCTTAAGAATGGTTGGTTTATTAACTGTATAACAATTTGCCTTACAAAACATGATTGTGATTTTTTTGTTTGGAAACAATTTCTGAAAATATTTAGGATTAATGAAGCAGGATTCATCCAAAGAAAATTTATCATGATAACATTTATTTTAATGCTCTTTTCTGATGTAAATATGTAAAATTATGTAAAATGACCACATATTTGAAATTATAAAGGTGATTATTCACACATCCTTCTGCTGCTGCTGCTAAGTCATGTCCGACTCTGTGCGACCCTGTAGACGGCAGCCCACCTATATTTCCTATATTCAGTCCCTCCTTATGCAGATAACAAATATTGTCTGTTTAGATATAGAAAAACAGAAATTAAATAGTTGTTTCAGCTGTGCAACATTTGACAGTTTTTCTTTTTTCCTAGATTTCTGTGAAATTGATAGTTCTATGTCAGCTTCACATGGTTGCAGATTTCAAGAAACAAGTATGTCCAAGGAATATCATTTTATGTAGGAAAAAATTCAAAATTTAAGTGAAATCTAAACCACCAAGTCATGTGAAACTTGACTAATTCATTGTGGATTTTATGGTCTAAGTTTTTGATCACCTCTAACTGACTGTCTTCTTTAACTGTGGTATGTTACAATTAACCAGCTAACTTTGAGATCGTGTAATAAATCTTACTATATTTCTTAGATAATTTGTCAAGTTACAATACTTCTGAGGTAAGATGAGAAAATTTCAGAGGTTCAGATTTTTATGAAAAATAAAATTTAGCAGTAAAGTCAAGAAGGAATACTAGTATAATATTTTATAAGACTGACTGTCTTGAGTTAAAAAGCTATAAAATACAAATTTTCATTTTTGACAGAGAGATGTGGTAGGAGATAGCTAGCAAAAGTTCCCTAAAAGGCTGATTGAGAAGAAAACAATACAAAGTGGAATAAGGTTTCCATAGGGTAAAGAAATTCTGTGTTTCTTCTGCTGCTGCTGCTTTTTTAAGTGATGTAGGATTCTGTTATTTTCTGTTGAGCAATCGTGATACAATTATTGTACTAATCAAAACTCAATTTTCACCATCAATAGTCAGACAAAAATAAAAGATCATTAAAATTGCAAGCCAAAATGGGAACATGGTTACCTAGCAATGTAAAATACATCCAATTTGAGGGATTCAGTAGAGCGATGTGGGAAGTGGAAGTGCTTACATGCACACATTTTCATCTGCCCAACCAGTCAATGTCTTTTGGCTCCTGCATTTAATCCATTTACATTTAAGATAATTATCGCTATGTATGATCCTATTACCATTTCCTTAATCGTTTTGGGTTTATTTCGTGGAGATCTTTCCCTTCTCTTGTGTTTCCTGCCTAGAAAAGTTCCTATAGTGTTTGTTGTAAAGCTGGCTTGGTGGTGCTGAATTCTCTTTAACTTTTGCTTGTCTGTAAAACTTCTGATTTCTCCATCAAATCTGAACGAGAATTTTGCTGGGAGGAGTATTCTTTGTTGTAGTTTCTTCTTTTTATCACTTTAAATATATCATGCCATTCCCTTCTGACTTGTAGAGTTTTTACTGAGAAATCAGCTGATGACTGTTTGGGAGGTAGCCCTTGTATGTCCTTTGTCATCTTCCCCTGTTGCTTTTAATGCTTATCTTTGTCTTTAATTTTTGTCAGTTTGATTGTTGTGTGTTGCAGTGTATTCCTGCCAGGGATTCTCTGTGCTTCTTGGACGTGGTTGACTATTTCCTTTCCCATGTTAGAAATGTTTTCAGCTAGTATCTCTTCACTTATTTTTTCAGGTCCTTTCTTTCCCTCTTCTCCTTCTGGGACCACGACAATGTGAATGTTGGTGTGTTTAATGTTGTTCTGGAGGTATCTTAAGGTGTCTTCATTTTTTTTTTTTTCTGTGTTCTGTGGCAGAGATTTCCACCATTCCATTCTCCAGGTCATTTATCCATTCTTCTGCTTCATTTATTCTGCTCTTGATCCCTTCTAGTGTATTTATTCATCTCTGTTTGTTTGTTCTTTATTTCTTTTGCCTGTATGTATGCTTAGTTGTTCAGTCATATCCAGTTCTTTGTGACCCCATGCAATGTAGCCCACCAGGCTTCTCTCTCTGTGGAATTCTCCAGGCAAGAATACTGGAGTAGGTTGCCATTTCCTTCTCCAGGGCATCTTCCTTACCCAGGGATCAAACCTGGGTGTCCTGCATTGCAGACAAATTCTTTACCATCTAAGCTACCAAGGAAGCTTAGCTGTTTTAGGTCTTTGTAAACATTTCTTGAATCTGCTCCATTGTTTTCTTGAGATCCTGGATCATCTTCACTATCATTATTCTGAATTCTTTTTCTGGAAGGTTCACTATCTCCACTTCATTTCCACCCCCACCCCCCCACCCCAGGGCTTTCATCTTTTTTTTTCATCTGCAACATAACTTTATGCTCTTTCATTGTGATTTATGTGATTTTTGATCTAACCACTGTGAGACTGTGCTTCTCCTTGCTTCTTCTGTCTACTCTCTGATGGAGGAGACTGAGAGACTTGTGTACCCTTCCTGATGGGAGGGACTAGTGATGAGATAAACTAGGTCTTGCTCTAGAGGGCAGGGCTGTGCTTAGTAATGCTTTAATCCAGTTGTCTCCTTAACTTGGGGTTGTGCTCCTCCCTGTTAGTTGTTTAGCCTGAAGTGACCCAGACCTGGGGTCTATGGGGTCCATGGTAGGGTTAGTGGCAACCTCCAAGAGGACTTATGCCATGGAACCCCTTCTGGGACTGCTGCTGCCAGCTCCCCAATTGTGTGGCAAGCCTGCTGACCCATGCCTCCATGAGAGGTCCTCCAATTCTAGCAGGTAGTTTGGTTCAGTCTTCTGTGGGGTCACTGCTCCTTTCTCCTGGGTCTTAGTGCATGTGAGATTTTGTTTGCACCCTCCAAGGATGGAGTCTGTTTCTCCCAGTCTTGTGGAAGTACTGTAATCAAATCCTACTGGCCTTCAAAGTCAGATTCCTTGGGAATTCCCAGTCCCTTTGTTGGATCCCCCAGGCTGGGAAGCCTCATATGGGGCTCAGGACCTTCACAACAGTGGGAGAACTTCTTCCATATTACTGTTCCCCAGTTTGTAGATCACCCACCCGGCAGGTATGGGATTTGATTTTATTGTGATTGTGCCCCTCCTACCATCTTGTTATGGCTTCTTCTTTGTCATAAGACATAGGGTACCTTTTTTTGGTGTGTTCCAGTGTCCTCGTGTCAATGATTATTCAACAAATAGGAGCAATTCTGGTGCTCTTGCAGGAGATGAGCACACATTCTTCTACTCTGCCAGCTTGAACTGGAAATCCTGTGTTTCTTCTTCTTAATTTGTCTCTTCTGAGTAGAAAAAGAAATATAAAATAAGGGGTTGACAAGAATGAAATGAAAATGTCTCATTGAATTGAAAATCTCAACCGAAGGATTTTTAAAAGTAAAATCCTAAATTGTTAAGGCACCTTTTAAATATTTGATTCTTGAGTAAGTTAACTATGGTTTCTCATTGACATGGAGTAAGTCACAGTAGTTCAAAAGCATATGGTTTCCTCTAAGAACAGAGGAGCACATAAATATTTACTTTGGTTCCAGTTCTAATGCCTGCAAGTACAGGTTTTTCAGGGAAGAAAAAAAGACAGTAGATTCAATAAAAATGGTCTTATTGTGTATTAACAATAAAATAGGTGACATATCACTATGTCTTTGGGATTACCATAACAAAACTTACAGAATCTTTATGGGTGTTTGAAAACCTTTAACCCTAAAATTAGTGTTGTCTTAGATTGGATATATTTACTAGTGGTTATATTTCAAAGAAACACACTCACATATAATTAAAAGAAGTATGAAGTTATTCTGATTTCCGTATTAGTTTTTGTATTTCATTCTTAAAATGTTCTAGCATTTCTTTGCTTCTCTTTTGTTAAATAAATATGAAATATTTTATTCATTGAGAAATATATCCACATACCATGTATTTGAACCACTTAAAGGAAACCACTAAAACGAATAACACATTTTGCATATTGAAAATAAGCTATTACCAGAATCATTAATGACCCCCTCAGTACATCTTTTTATTTCAGTTTTGTTGCTTTCACTTGTGTTCTCTTATGCTAGAACCTCCATTACAAACAGAAGTGATGACAGTGGATTTTCATTTCATTCTTTTTAAAGAAAGAATGTGTGCATTTTATGTTTTTCAGTAGACAGCTTTTATCAGAGTTTTCCTCTTATTTCTAGTCTAAGTTTTCTTTCTGTGAGTTAATATTGTTAATGATAGGCATTTTCCCCACTTTATTTATGTTAATGATTTATATTAATAGATTTCCTAATGTGGAATGAACTTTGAATTCCTGAAATATGTCCAAGAATTACTAACTATGTATTATCCAATTTATATTCTTCTAAATTTTCACCCATGTTCCTGAGTGAGACCAGTGCTTCTCTTCCCAAGACTTGAGTTTGTGTGGCTTCTCTTATCCAACCTCTCTTTCAAAGCCAATTAAATCCCAAGCCCTGATTCCTCTTAGTTCTGCAAATTTACACAGGTAAATGCCATCTTCAGAACATATTAACCTTCTGGACTCATGTTTTTGAGCATTTCTAGCTTTGAAGATTCCCCTTACTGTCCCATCAGTTAATACCAAGTAGTGGTGATGAAAGTTGCTTAGTCGTTCCGATTCTTTGTGACTCCATGGACTGTACAGTCCATGGAATTCTCCAGGCCAGAATACCAGAGTGGGTAGCCATTCCCTTTTCCAGGGCATCTTCCCAACCCAGGGATCAAACCCAGGTCTCCCACATTGCAGGCAGATTCTTTACCAGCAGAGCCACAAGAGAAGCCCACCAATTAATACATTCATTGACAAATATATTTTTTATCTAGCATTTTTCAGCTCAATTCAGTCACTCAGTCATGTCTGACTCTTTGTGACCCCATGGACTGCATCACACCAGGCTTCCCTATCCATCACCAGCTCCAGTAGATTGCTCAAACTTATATCTATCGAGTAGGTGATGCCATCCAACATCTCATCCTCTGTCGTCTCCTTCTCCTCTTTTTCTGGCATCAGGGTCTTTTCCAGTTGAGTCAGCTTTTCACATCAGGTTTCCAAAGTATTGGAGCTTCAGCTACAGCATCAATCCTTTCAATGAATATTCAGAACTTTAGGATTGACTGGTTTGATCTCCTTGTTGTCCAAGGAACTCTCAAGAATCTTCTCCAAACCTACAGTTCAAAATCATCAGTTCTTTGAGGCTCAACTTTTTTTATGGTCCAACTTTCACAGCCATACATGGCTCCTGGGAAAACCATTGCTTTGATGAGACAGACCTTTGTTGGCACAGTAATGTCTCTGCTTTTTAATATGCTGTCTAGGTTTGCCATAGCTTTTCTTCCAGGGAGTAAGTGTCTGATAGTTTCATGGCTGCAGTCACCATATACAGTGATTTTCTAGCCCAAGAAAATAAAGTCTTTCACTGTTTCCATCGTTTCCCCATCTATTTGCCATGAAGTGATGGGACCAGATTCTATGATCTTAGTTTTTTGAATATTGAGTTTATTCTAGCATTTCCACTCTCCTCTTTCACTTTCATCACAAGGCTGTTTAGTTCCTCTTTGCTTTCCTGCCATGAGGGTGGTGTCATCTGTATATCTGAGGTAACTGATATTTCTCCCAGCAATCTTGATTCCAGCTTGTGCTTCATCCAGTCCTGCATTTCGCATGATGTACTTTGTATAGAAGTTGAATAAACAGGGTGGTAATATACTGTCTTGACATACTCCTTTCCTAATTTTGAACCAGTCTGTTGTTCCACGTCTGATTCTAACTGTTACTTCTTGACCTGCATACAGATTTCTCAAGGCGTGGGTCAGGTGGTCTGATATTCCCATCTCTTGAAGAATTTTCCACAGTTTGTTATGATCCATACAGTCAAAGGCTTTGGAGTAGTCAATGAAGCAGAAGTAGATGGTCTTTTGGAATTCTCTTACTTTTTCTGTGATCCAATGGATGTTGGCATTTTGATCTCTGGTTCCTGTGCCTTTTCTAAATTCAGCTGAAACACTGGAAGTTCTTGGTTCATATATTGTTCAAGCCTACCTTGGAGAATTTTTAGCATTATTTTGCTAGCGTGTGAGATGAGTGCAGTTGTGCAGTAGTTTGAATATTCTTTGGCATTATGTTTCTTTGGGATTGCATTTTTATGTGTTCTATATAAGAGAATCTCTGCACAGAGTTTTACCACACTACCAGAAAGAGAAACGCCTAAGAAATATCCATAAATCTGGCATCTATTAAAGAATAGGTTAGCTATGTTAGAAATTATTTTTGAGAATGGAGTTTAAGACATAGCTAATGTTTTTGAAATTTTAAGTTCTCCTTCAACAAAAAAGAACAAAACCGCTAAAGTCAGTCAAAAAATATATTAGAGCAGTGTTTTAGGCAAAATCAAATTTCAGGTATTTGACTCTTAGAAAACACAGAAAGCTAAAGAGCTAAAATATATTCATTTTCTATTGTAATATATTTACAGATAATGTCAAAATATAGCAGATTTTCAGTAAGGCACATTTTTCAGTTTTATCCTTATTAATCATGCATACCTGTACTTGTGCTCATGGAAGTAAAGGAAAATTCCAGTTAAGTCTTAAGGGATTATGGAAAAATCTGAGATGTTCAAATCATATGATTATTGAAAGAAAAACTTGGATTTAGGAGACTTTATATGTATAATTCAATGGGGAAACAAAGTGTGAGCCCTTTTTATGCATAGGAGTGTTAAATTAGAAATCTCTCTTTATAGTCTTGCATATTAGAATTAATTAAAAAAATCTAGGTGGTCTAGTAGAAAACACACATAGATGCTTACTAAAAATAAGAACCAGAGGCTAAAAGTTTTTACTTAAAAATGATAATATTGTTTCCAAGTAAGACACTACAGTATAGCTTAAATAGTGGAAACAAACAAACACAAACAAAACCCTTCTGGAGGGCAGAACTATATTAGGTCCTTTGTTGAGTCTTGTATTTAGGTGTCTAAATCTCAGTAATACTGGCTGCTACTCTGAACATTTATTCAGTCACTTTAAAGAGCATAATTCAGTTCCTTCATGTAAAACGTTATGGGATATTATTTTAAAATATCAGTGTAAATATTTTTCTGAGAGTAATAAGGCATACATTTTAATTAGGAGAACTTTATAGGAATTGTAAGTTTTAGGAAGAAGGTTAATACAACAGATGATTGTCAGATTTTGAGTACAACAGAGAACGGAGGTGTCAAGAAACTTCTTGGTAAGTGCGGTTCTTTCCCTGGATGGTGGGAGAAACTTAGTCTTACAGTGTGTGGGCTCTGTGTTTTACAGCTGGGAGTTTGTTTAATAAAGAAACATAATAAACATTTCTTCTTCTATTTCTGCCTTCTTTTACCTTGTGAAAAAAATAAATTTCTCAAAATATATATCGCATGGCTACCGGGAGGGTGGCTCAGAGGTTAAAGCGTCTGCCTCCAATGCGGGAGACCTGGGTTCGATCCCTGGGTCAGGAAGATCCCCTGGAGAAGGAAATGGCAATCCACTCCAGTATTCTTGCCTGGAGAATCCCATGGACGGAGAAGCCTAGTAGGTTACAGTCCACGGGGTCGCAAAGAGTTGGACAAGACTGAGCGACTTCACCTCACCTCACCTCACCAGGAGGGACCAGGACGTCGGAGGTATTTTGATAATATTTGGTCTCACTTTATCACTTGGCTTATTCTCTTTGAGTTTTTATAAATAAGCTTTGGAGATTTGCAATACTGGTATAGGATACCTAATTTCTCTACTTAGTCTGTTTTCATATAATCTGAATATTTTCCGAGGATGGCTTCAAGTCATTTTCACTCTAGTGGTTAAAACTGAATGCTGTTGTCTGTATTCATGTGAGTGTTGAAAACAATTTTCAAGTAGAGATAAGTTTCTGGGTTTACATGAAGAAAACAATGAGCATATTAATTAGTGATACCATACAAATCTGTGTTGTGCCTTTTTCTTATCTCCAATCACAATATATTTAAAATTACTTCTGCTGTTGGCATTGTATTATTAGGAAACAATGGCACAAGATTTTTAAAAATCTCTTTTGCTCTTATAGTTTAGGACAATGATTTTGAGAAAGGTGTTTCTTTTTTTCTTTTTGGCAGATAATACTCAGTAAGGTTCTTTTTGTGCCATACCTTTGGGTTTTGTGGTGCGATTCTAGAAACAGGAGGCTTAAGTGACGCTTTAGTCAGAGATCTGCCATGTTCTGATTGTGGCTTTTCCAAATGGAGCCTAAAGTAGATATTTACTTTCGAGGCTTTTAAGTAGGAGTTTAGACTTAAAGAACTATACCCTAACCCCAGTCCTGATGACTGCCTAGGAAAATACTGCTTCTTTATGGATTTTAATCAATGTAACATGTAAATCCTCTGAATGTCAACACCATTTAGAATGCATTATATGGGTTTATGCCTCTAAAACCACATATCTAGCCATAATTTCTAGTTGGTAATAATTATTAATACTAATATGTATCCAGTAGATGTGTTTTGTGTAAAAGAGAGTTTAATGGGCACTGAGAACTCCCTGTTAGAGCTTCAGGAAAATGGCCCAGCCCTTCTCTTTCTAGTAGTGCTCAACTGATGTGAGAATGTCACTGTAGTGCATTCACTCTTTTGGTTCTTCCTGTTTAATTTTCCCCTCTGTGTACTAGCTTCCTTTCGCTGTTTGGAAGTAGAACTTTCTGAGTTGTATGCTTAAGGCTGTAAAATGAATAGCATCATCCTTTATATCAATATCATGTTTTTCGAGTGATGCACAGATACCTCATACAAGTACCGGCTGCACAGCCTTTGAAGAGCCCTTATTTGTTCGCCCTACAGCAGCAAAAAGGCAAAGAAAATTAACCTCCCTCTTTTTTTCTGTTGTTCATAGTAGCTGAAAATATACATTAAAATGATAATTGCCCAAGATTTGAGCATATAGGAAAGGTAATTAACATTTTTAGAATTTTTTTAATTTAATAGCTAATTTTATTAGCATTCAAGAATATTTTTTCTACCCACATAAATATTTTATTCTTCATATTTATGCTTTTACTGAACATTTCTTACTTTTAAAATTCCCTTTTCTCTGTTACTAACTCTACTTTTTCCACATTCAGCACTACCTGCTGAGTTAAAAGCTACTGTCAAAAATTAATATGTTGAAGTTAATATAGGTTATAACATGGTGTCATGATGTACTGTATATGATATATACTGCATTTTATCTTAGGAACAGCTGTTTAAAATAAAATGTAATCTTTATTTACTTATTTTAATTTTTCTTACCTTAAAACTGGCTTTGTGGGCTTCCTCGGCAGTCCAGTGGTTAGGACGTCGCACTTGCACTGCAGGGGGCGTGGGCTGGGTCCCTGATCAGGCAGCATGCCAAAAGAATTGCTTTTAATGATATTCTCAAAGGAAAATCACAAAAACTGGCCTCCGGAGTATTTAATGTTGCTTTGAGTTTTCTTTTCTTGGCCTTGATGTGTTTGGCAGTGAAATTCTCAATAGCATGACCATACATACTGAATATAGGAGATACACTATTAAAGGGTGTATCTACCTGGTTATGTTTTTATGGATAATGACCTATTAATGATATATCATTCCTGTTCCATAGAAATGTACTTTGTAGAGTTACACATCTATTATCTTATTTAATTAACCTCAGTGATGCTGCAGATGAACTTAAGCAAGGATTGTTACACCTGTTTTACTGATGAGCAACTGAGAGGCAGAATGCTTAGGGAGAAAAGGTACGGTAAATTGGTCAGATTTACAGTAAGGTAGATACGGTAGTCTTGGTGATTTAGTCCCTAAGCCAATCTCCTCTGGTCCTTGGAATCTCCCAGGCAGCAGTACTGGAGTGGGTTGCCATTCCCTCTTCCAGCGGATCTTCCCAACCCAGACAGGGATTGAACTTGGGTCTCCTGCTTGCAGGCAATCTCCTGCATTGCAGGTGGATTCTTTACCAACACAGCCACTGGAAGTCAGCACAGGAGAAGCTGTTATGCTCGTCTTTACAGTGTTGTTACAACCTCTCTGAGCTTCTAGGTGGCTGATCTGTATAGCAGTACAGCAATAGCACTGTGTGGGACCAAGTGTGTATAGCACCCCTAGCCCAGAGTTTGGCCCATGTTACGTGTTTACTTACTACTGCTAATAAGAAGCAGGAGAGTCCAGTAATTTACTTTAGTGGACCCAGATCTAACTGGTAACAAAAATAAAACTAAAAACTTAGGTTTGGGATCTTTTGGTTTAGGTTTCTGCATCAAATTTCCTTTTAGTGACACATATTTGGAATCTAACCTGGGGCTGTTAAATGGCGGGAACCCATTGAATGATGACAGGATTCATTGTGAGGTAAAGTGGCTTATGAGACTGGATTGTAAAAGAACAAAAGGGAGAATTTTTTTTTTAATCACTTTTTTTCCTCCCCACTCCCACTGGAATTGTTTAGAATTCTTGCCTTTTCTAAAGGTTCTTCATCTTTTAGAGCTGAACCAGACTCAAATGATATTAATTATGATGGAGGCAAGCTATAAGAGATCCTTTGGGTCAATTATATTCTGACTATGAAATCAGAAACAACTCTGTGTATTTTGCTATCAGTCTATGTGTAACGGTTGAATGGCTACATGGGCTAAGAGATCAGCCAAATGTGAGAAATTTCTTATGAGCCTTTACTGAATTGGTGTGTCTTTTATATAAATGGGCTTCCCTCGTTGCTCAGATGGTAAAGAATCTACCTGCAATGCAGGAGACCTGGAATCGATCCCTGGGTCAGGAAGATCTGCTGGAGGAAGGAATGGCTACCCACTCTGGTATTCTTGCCTGGACAAAGGAGCCTGGCAGACTACAGTTCAGGGGGCCACAAAGAGTCAGACACAACTGAGTGGCTAACACTTCGTATAAATAGGGTCACTATTTGTGGCATGCCAGTTATTATTCACTAAGTCTTTTAGATTGACTACTTTCAACAGTGTAATAGGCATATTAGAAAAAGGATCTGGTAAGATTTGAAGAAAGTCTCAAAGTCAGGGTTTCCATATTCTCCCTCCTTGTCCAGTCATTATATTTGCAAATACCTTACTATCTTCATTTATTATATAATCCTGTGGGTTAGTTAACCAGAAACTTCACAGAGAATACCTTGCTATCAGAGAAGAACATGAAGTAGATTTTTGTTTTGTTTTGTTTGGATTAAGATGCAGTGAGAAACATTCTGAGCCTAGATGGGAAATTAGAGTGAAGGCCTTTACAGAGAAGACTCAGGTTCATAGACCAGGCGTGGTTCTGATTGTTGTTGTTCTTCAGGCGCTAAGTCCTGTCTGACTCTTTGGGACTGATAGAACACAGTATGCCAGGCTCCTTTCTCCTCCACTTTCTCCCGGAGTTTGCTCAAATCCATTGAGTTGGTGATGCTATCTAGCCATCTCATCCTCTGCTGTCCACTGTCAGTCTTTTCCAGCATCAAGGTCTTTTCCAGTGTATTGGCCCTTCTCATCAGGTGGCCAGCGTATTGGAGCTTCAGCATCAATCCTTGCAATGAATATTCTGGGTTGATTTCCTTTAGGATTGACTTGTTTAATTTCCTGGCAGTCCAAGGGACTCTCAAGGGTCTTCTCCAGCACCACAGTTCAAAAGCATCAATTCTTTAGTGCTAAGCATTCTTTATGGTCCAACTCTTATATCCATACCTGACAACTGGAAAAACTGTAGTTTTGACTATATGGACCTTTGCTAGCAAAGTGATGTCTCTGGTTTTTAATACACTGTCTAGGTTTGTCAATAGCTTTCATTCCAAGGAGCAAGCATCTTTTAATTTCATGGCTGCAGTCACCATTCACGGTAATTTTGGAGCCAAAGAAAATAAAATCTGTCACTGCTTCCACTTTTTCCCTACTATTTGCCATGAAGTCTTGGGGCTGAATGCCATTATCTTAGTTTTTTGAATGTTGAGTTTTAAGACAGCTTTTCACTCTCTTTCACTCTCATCAAGAGGCTCTTCAGTTCCTCTTCGTTCTTTGCCACTAGAGTGGAGTCATCTGTGTATCTGATGTTGTTTATCTTTCTCCTGGCAATCTTGATCCTAGCTTGTGATTCATCCAACCTGGCATTTGGCATGATGTACTCTGCATGTAAGTTAAGCAAGCAGGATGACAACATATAGCCTTGTACTCCTTTTGCAACTTGGAGCCAGTCAGTTGTTCCATGTCTGGTTCTAACTATAGCTTCTTGATCCACATAGAGGTATCTCAGGAGACAGGTAAGGTGGTCTGGTACTCCCATCTCTTTAAAAATTTTCCAAAATTTGTTGTGATCACACAGTCAAAGGCCTTAGCATAGTCAATGAAGCAGAGGTAGCTGTTTTTCTGGAATTCCCTTGCTTTCTCCATGATCCAGTGAATCTGATCTCTGGTTCTTCTGCTTCTTGAAAACCCAGCTTGTACATCTAGAAGTTCTTGGTTCATGTACAACTAAACCAGTTTGAAGAATTTTGAGCATATCCGTGTTAGCACATGAAATGAGCACAGTTGTACGGTAGTTTGAACATTCTTTGGTATTGTCCTTTGGTATTGGAATGAAAATGGACCTTTTCCAGTCCTGTGGCCACTACTGAGTTTTCCAAATTTCTTGACATAGTGAGCGTAGCACTTTAACAGCATCACCTGTTAGGATTTGAAATAGCTCAGCTGGAATTCTGTCATCTCCACTAGCTTTGTTTATAATAATGCTTACTAAGGCCCACTTGATTTCACACTCCGGGATATCTGACTCAAGGTGAGTGAGCACACCATCATTATTATCTGGGTCTTTAGGACCTTTTTATATAGTTCTGTGTATCCTTGCCACTTCTGCTTAATCTCTTCTGCTTCTCTTTGTTCCTTACTGTTTCTGTCTTTTATCATACCCATCCTTGTATGAAATGTTCTCTTGATCAATCCAGTTTTATTTAAGAGATCGCTAGTCTTTCATATTCTGTTGTTTCCCTCTATTTCTTTGCATTGTTCATTTAAGAAGGCCTTCTTATCTTTCCTTGCTATTCTCAGAACTCTGCATTCAGTTGGATATGTCTTTGCCTTTGTCCCTTCTCTTCCTCTTCTCTTCCTTCCTCAGCTATTCATAAAGCCTCCTCAAACAACCACTTTGTCTTCTTGCATTTATTTTCTTTGGAATGGTTTTGGTCACTGCCTGCTGTAGTTACAAACCTCTGTCCATAGTTCTTCAGTCAGTCGATCTACCAGATCTAATCCCTTGAATCTATTTGTCACCTCTACTGTATGATCACAAGGGATTTGATTTAGATCATACTTGAGTGGCCTAGTGGTTTTTCCTGAAGTGAAGTGAAAGTCACTCAGTTGTGTCCAACTCTTTTGATCTCCTGGACTCTATAGTCCATGGAATTCTCCAGGCCAGAATACTGATGTGGGGGATTGTCCCAAGCCAGGTATCGAACCCAGGTCTCCCACATTGAAGGCAGATTCTTTACCAGCTGAGCCACGAGGGTAGTGGTTTTTCCTACTTCAATTTTAGCCTGAATTTTGCAGTGAGGAGCTCATGATCTGAGCCACAGTCATCTTCAGGATTTGTTTTTGCTGACTGTATAGAGCTTCTCTATCTTTGGCTGCAAAAAACAATCTGATTTCTGTGTTGACAATCTGGTGATGTCCTTTTGTATAGTTCTCTCTTGGGTTCTTGGAAAAGGTTGTTTGCTTTGACCAACACATTCTCTTGATAAAACTCTATTAGACTTTGCTCTGCTTCATTTTGTACTCCAGGGTCAAACTTGCCTGCTATTCTGGGTATCTCTAGACTTCCTACTTTTGCGTCCCAAGCCTCTGTGATGAAAAGGACATCTCTATTTGGTGTTCATTCTAAAAGATGTTATGTGTCTTCAAAGAACTGGTCAATTTCACCTTCCTCGGCATCAGTGGCTGTGGCATAGACTCAGATTACTGAGGTTGAATGGTTTTCCTTGGAAACAAACCAGGATCATTCTGTTGTTTCTGAGGCTGCACCCCAGTACTGCATTCTGGACCCTTTTGTGGAGTGTAAGAGCTACTCCATTTATTCTGAGGGAGTCTTATCCACATTAGTAAATATAATAATCATCTAAATTAAATTCAACCATTCCTGTCCATTTAATTCACCAATTCCTGTCCGTTTTATTTCACTGATTGCTAACATGTTGATGTTCACTCTTGCTATCTCCTGCTTGACCATATCCAATTTACCTTGATTCATGGACCTAACATTCCAGGTTTATATGCAACATTATTCTTTACAGCACTGGACTTTACTTTCACCACCAGACACATCCACAACTAAACATCATTTCTGCTTTGACTCCACTGCTTCGTTCTTCCTGGAGCTATTTGTAATTGTTCCAGCTCTTCCCCAGTAGCATATAGGACACCTTCTGACCTATTGTTCAATCAATCAGTCCTGTCCAACTTTTTGCAACCCTACAGACTGTAGCATGCCAGGCTTCTCTGCCCTTCACTGTCTCCTGGAGTTTGCTCAAATTCTGATCTAGGAAGGGGCTTATCTTCCAGTGTTGTATCTTTTGCCTTTCCTCACTGTTTACGGGGTTCCAAGGCAAGAATACTGGAGTGGGTTCCCATTTCCTCCCCCAATGGACAGAACTTTTCACTGTGACCCATCAGTCTTGGGTGGCTCTGCACAGCGTGGCTGTTAGCAAGCCCTTTTGATCTCCTGGAGTTATACAAGCCCTTTTGCCAGCACACAGCTGTGATCCTTGAGAGTTCTTATAGCAGACATTAAACTGTGAATGTGGGGGTGGCTTGTAGTCAGAGTCAGGATAGAGACTGCACATGGTAAAATGTGAAGGAATGATCCTAGACCTGTTAAAACCAAAAAATCTGCCCTGAACTGTATATATGGATATTACAATATGCATATAGATGTTATACTAATTAACAGTGCTATGAAGACAACGTTACCAAATCATTGGAGTACTAAATTTTATTTTTTCATTTTTAATACTTTTTCCCTTATAGGAATATACTGATTTTCAGGTGTATCTGAAGTAACCAAAGATAGAGGAACAAGAGAGATAATTGCATATTATAAAGTTGCTATAATTAGAATTACATAAACGTATGTGGTATATGTATTTTGGTATTGTATGAATCATAATCTTTATATTATTTCTATTTTTTCCACTTAAAATTTTAACCAGACCTTTTTACCCACTTAACATTATGTTTCTTTCTGTAATAATCCAAGGTATAATTACCTTAGAAAATATAAATCCTTTTAGGCTTATAAGCGCTGTGATTTCCCTGGATCATGTGAAGTGACTATCATGAAATCAGTATAAACCCAGGCTACAAAAGTTGACCGCCTGAAAATGTTTGTTAATGGATAGAGTGAGAAAGCATTAACAAAACAAAACACATTCACCTTTATCTTAAGTTTCATGCAGTTACATGGCCCTTTTTCCTTCTTCTGCTTGCTTGCTTCTTTTTACCGTTTTCATTGAGATTAGAAATTTTAACATAATTCCTTATATTTTAAAATGACACTTATTTAGCTTACATCTATGTGAACACTGTTTTTGGAACACATCTGAAGTCCAAGTGTTTCATAGTGGTTAAAACAAGGACTTTAGAACCTAACAGACACAACTTTTATCTCTGTTAGCTTTTAAGTGTCCCTTTCTCTAAGGCACAGTTTCCTTGTCAAGTACTAACTGGATGATAATCTTTGTTAGGACTGAAAGAGTTCATATATATATAGAAGTGTAAAAATAGGGCTATAATCTGAAGGAAAACAATTATCAGGTACACTAGGCACTCCTGTATTTATTTTCTTTTGCAGCTGATCTGGCTTATATAACTGGCAAGATTTCAATGTGTAACCCCTTTTTGTGGTAGCATCCTGATTCCAAACAAGTTATTTAGAAGTGGAGGAAGCAAAATTTAAAATTTATCATGATAGTTAAATCATTTTTCAGTGTTTTCGATTTTGCAAGATCTTTACATAGAACTTGGTGTTGATATAAGGACTAAAGACATGTATTAAAGTACTACACCTAAAAGTGGAAGTAAAAGTGAGAGCTCTTGCTGATTTTGGTAGCTGTGTTCAGAGGATCAGTGTAACAGAAATAGTGGGATGACAGAGGATGAGATGGCAGGATGGCATCACTGACTCGACGGGCGCGGGTCTGAGTGAACTCCTGGAATTGGTGATGGACAGGTAGGCCTGGCGCGCTGCGATTCATGGGGTCGCAAGGAGTCGGACACGACTGAGTAACTGAACTGAACCCTGAAGTAAGATTGCTTGTGTGAATGTTAAGTAGTTAAAATTTGAATATTGAGATTATTTCATCTTATTAGCTAATTTTTCAAAGAGCAATGCATGCCATAATCATCATATAAATAACTTTTTTATAATCAATGAATATAAATATCTTCCAGTTTTTAATTATCCTGGAAAAAATTGCTCAAATCTGCCTGCATTGATTTTTATAAAATATATCAAGCACTATGAAATTACAATAGTTGATACCCTAGAGTAAGTTTAAACTTACTCTGTGAACTTAGAACTACTATATTTGAATGAGGTCTTTGAAAAAGTTTTGGAGTGATTCATTGTAAATCACTTAACATTTCCAGAAGGAGCTAACATTTGATTTTCCTCTTTAGAAGAACCTCTGCAAGATGGAAATATTTAATTGTTATTCTGCCTTTAAAATAATATAAAATAAACTGTGCCAGTTTGTGACCTTTGAGTAGCTTTCCTTGTGAATTAAGGTCATTTCTTAGTAAGTGGATACCTTTTAGGTGTAGTTAAATGCCAGTATGAAGGGCCCTTGAGATATGAGTTGTTCTTGATTCTTCGCTTCCTGATTTTGTTCAAAAGAAAAATTTTATTTTCCTTTTGAAAATAAAATAACTTCACAGATGAGATTTCCTGAAACTTATCCAGTGATACCTTAAATCCTCGGTTCACCTTTCCTTAATATAATCATCATATATGCTTAGTCCTAAGAAATAAAGGTTTCTCTGGTAGCTCAGCTGGTAAAGAATTTGCCTGTAATGCTGGAGAGCCTGGTTCAATTCCAGGATGGGGACAATCCCCTAGAAAAGGGATAGGCTACTCACTCCAGTATTCTTGAAGTTCCCTGGTGGCTTAAGAATCTGCCTGCAATGCAGAAGACCTGGATCTGATCCCTGGATTGGGACGATCCCTTGGAGAAGGGAATGGCTGGCTACCCAGTCTAGTATTCTGGCCTGGAGAATTCCATGGACTGTACAAGTCCATGGGGTTGCAAAGAGTCAGACATGACTGAGCAACTTCCACTTTTCACTTTACTAAGAAATAAGTCATGTGCTTGTTAAAGAATGCTTTCAAATCTCCATCACATATAAGGCACCTTTAGGGTACTTAGGAGTCCTTGATAAATGTACTTAATCTCCAGTATCTTTGAGCAACAAACATTTATTTACATAGATATAACTATGTTCTCTTTCCATTGCTTTTTCTAGAAAATGTGACACTTAAAATCCCATTGCCAAAGAAATGTGAAGTACTTAATATATATGTGGCATTAATTTTTCTGTGGTGTGGAAAATATGTTATGAAAGATGGGTGGTACTATGTAGCTAAAGTTTGTTGGTACCATGGGTACTAAAGTTTGTTGTTTCTGGAGTATTTTGTCCCTACCAATTCTGAGGGAATGACTCATTTGGATAATTAATTTTGGCTCCATTTTATACTTTAGTCCCTCAATTAAATATGTATAAATATTGAGTACTATGATATGTGATTTGACTTTGTAGTTAGACTCAGTATTGAGATGGTGAGATTTTGACATCGGGAAACAGATCTGGTTTTCTCTTATCATTAACTTTGCAATTTAAGGAGTTAACTTTAGTTTATATATCAATGAAATGGGTATAGTGATGGACCTCAAAGTTTATTATTATGTTATATAAATACTGGACACTGTCAAGCATATAGTAAACTTTAAATAAATGAAAGCACTATTATTTTTATCCCAGTATACATATTTTTTATTTCTTTTCCACCTCTCCTTCTCCCTTTACCTTTTCCTCCTCTTTTTCTCCACCTGCTGCTGCTGCTAAGTCGCTTCAGTCGTGTCTGACTCTGAGTGACCCCATAGACGGCAGCCCACCAGGCTCCCCCATCCCTGGGATTCTCTAGGCAAGAATACTGGAGTGGGTTGCCATTTCCTTCTCCAATGCATGCAAGTGAAAAGTCAAACTGAAGTCGCTCAGTCGTGTCCGACTTGTAGCGACCCCATGGACTGCAGCCCACCAGGCTCTTCCGTCCATGGGATTTTCCAGGCAAGAGTACTGGAGTGGGCTGCCGTTGCCTTCTGCTTTCCTCCACCTAGGTTTGCAGTTGTTCAAGCTAAGCCCATGAGATGAAATAGTAGTCCCTCAACAAGAGCAGCTTCTTACAATATTCATTTTGTCAAACAACAGGAATAAAATTAGTACTCTAAATATTTTGAAATGCTGTTGGGAAAAACTTTCAAAAATTACATGAAGTTTTTAGAATTAACTAAATACAGTTTTTTAAAATTTCAAATAAGTACTTTATTATCTCCAGTGTTTTAATGTGAGAATTGAATTCATCTGGGCACACTGTCTATTAAAATACAGACTTTAAAAACTGGATACTTTATTTTTGGACTTTAATCACAATTTCTTGTAAGAATTCCAGGGATTTTATTCCAGTAAAACTGAAGGGTTTTAAAGATTACTGCATGAAATGAATGAATCTATAACATATATAAGCTTAAAAATGTAAAATGACATTAAATATTTGTAAAAACACAAGATCTTTAAGTTCCATTGGTCCAGAGTAAAATTCACCACGTGCAAATTTGAAGGTAACCTCAAACATCCATTTTTAATCATCTTAACATCAACCCAGGAAAAAGTTTAGTGAATGTTAAAACCCTTTATTTCTTAAGTAGGGATATAGGATAACTCTATCTCTATTTTAAAAGAATATGTGGCAGGACCTTAATTTTCCTTTTCCCCTTTTCTCTTATTCTCACCTCCCTTCTGTCCCCCTTTTCTTCTTCCAGCTGCAGAAGTTAGATCAATTATATTCCTTAGTTCCTGGCCAGTTTTCAGGATGATCCTACAAATTCCTTTTCTAGTCATATTATTATTCCCTTTTACCTCTGTTCAGCTTAAATATCCCTTTGCATCATAGGCAACTGTCCTAATGTAATTGATTTCTGTCCTTAGATTTATAATGTATCCTTGTAAAGTATATAATGATACTTTGGGTAGGAATGAGTTTTTAATATTTTTAAATAATGTTGTGACAGAATGCGTTAGGTATTTTGAATATTTTTTGGCTTTTCAAGGTCTATTCCTGTTAAAATATTTACACAGAACTTGTTGATTTTCACTGCTGTATAGTAATCCATAAAGTTTCGCATGATACTCCCATGATGGATAAGTAGATTACTTTCTACTATGAGCCAACACTAAGAGACTTGTATTAAGCATCCTCTTAAATGTCTCTCCAAACTGGAAATCCCGGTTCGATCCCTGGATTGGGAAGATCCCCTGGAGACGGGAATGACAGCCCACTCCAGTATTCTTGCCTGGAAGAACCCCATGGACAAATTAGCCTCATGGGCTATAGCCACGGGGTTGCAAAGAAGTCAGATACGACTTAGCGACTAAATACCAACAACAAGCCTTGGATTGAAATCTCTGTTTTCGTACTTCTGTATTAACTCGGCCAGTTCCTTAGTGTCTCTGTTTCCTTATTCATGCAGTGGACAGGGTCTTAATATACAGTACTATGTTGAGAGCTCAGTGAGACAGTATTTTTCAAGTATATGGTGTGACAGGTGGCATGATTAGGTACTGCATAATGGCTAAGTATATGCTTCTCCTCTGTTCTCCATCAGAAGCCAAAGAAAGTATATGACTTTCCAAATATGAAAGATTATCATTCTCTGTAGATATTACTAAGTATGTAAAGTGCATTATATTTGATCTTGTTTTTGTAAACAATGCTTGACACTGTAAATCGTGAAGAGCATCCATTACGATGATATTAATGATAATAGCAAATGTTTATTGAGTGTTTTTTGCCACATGGCTGGCACTATCTGAAACACTCTCCATATACTAACTCATTTGGTCCTTGTCAAAAAACTCAGGAAATATTATTTTCTCCCATGTTGCAGATTAGTAAATGAAGGCACAGTGTGTTAAATTACAGGACACACAAGCAAATTTGGGATCGAACGATTCTATGCATTTTTTTATGCATTAAAAATTGGTATCTCAAACCCTTTCATTCTCCATATAGAACTAGGAATTCTCCAGATAAATGGATCTTGACACACATGAGCCTTCTCATCCTCATCTTCTAGTTGGGAGGGACTCTGGTTTAAGGGCCTCGCAACCCATCTCCTTGTGGGAAAAAGGACAAGAGAAGCATCCAAGTTTGAGGGATAGGTCTGCTTGAGAGCCTTGCTTTGGGGGCAGCTGGTGATGGGGTATCTTATAATATTGAGAAATCATAATTGTCTGGAATGAAAAATAAAGAGTATTGTGAAAATGTAAATTTTTAAGTGTGATTATGTGTGAAGACACAAACTTGCTGGTTTTCCCATTTGTGAATTTATTAGCAGGACAGATATAAAAGCATTATATCTGAGTAAACCACATATACTTAACTATTGTAAGGAACATAATGTTTTGCTGATATATTCTTATGACTATTAAGCCTCTTTATATCTTTGATCTTAGTTATCTTCTTTTTGATTCCCAATTCTTCTGTTATTTATCAGTGTTTTTGTTTTTGAATGAAACCTTTGTTTATTTTAAGATCATTTCTTACAGTTTCTGGTTTAGTAGGTACACAACAATTTCAGTTCATGAAGAACTCTACTGAAATTTGAAAGAGCTTCAAATCTGTAGGTGATCTTAAGGTAACATCGTTCTTGGCCTTATGATAAATTGTATGTGTATATATTTGCTTTGAGACATAATCATCATCCTTTAGGCTTTTGCATGTAACCCCTCAGTTTGAGTTTAAAGGAAATAAATTTTCTTTCTTAAAGATGTTTTATGAGACTTTTTTCTCTCCTTGTAGTACTTCCTGACAGCTTGATAGTATATCATATATAATCAGAATGACACTAGTCTGAATACTTCTTTCTTTTTTTGGCAGCATGGGGTAACCTTGGAAATGTTCTCAAGAGTCAGAGCAAAATTTCTGAAGCTGAAAGCGCCTATAGAAATGCTTTGTATTACCGAAGCAACATGGCTGACATGCTTTATAATTTGTGAGTATGCGTTGCTTTCTCTGGTTTGGTATCTTTGAAACATGTGATGAGCAAGGCTATTGCTTTCACTGCTGGAAATAGATATGATGATAGCTAATATTCTGAAATTCTTTTCATGAATCATGCTTCTGAGGTGAGCAAATGGATGGTATTTGTATTACAACTCTTTGTTTTGGGTCACATCACTGATATTCATGTGTATTGACGTAATATGGCTGAAATTTTTGAAGTAGTATGCCATATAACATACAAAAATTGGTTTAATTGCTTTTAGTTTTTTTTTTTTTTTAATGTTTGTACCTTAGTACTTGGGTTCATAAAATAAGACTGTTGTGCATGATATCTATATAATTGATATCTTGATTTCTTTAATGGTAGATTTTATCCTCTGTTAAAGAATCACTGGTGTCAAAGTATGTATAGAAAGTATGTACTGAAACTGGGAAGTTAATAAGATAACATTTTTCTTTTACCACTCTGTCCTCCAAAGGTAGTGATGATTAGGTTGGAATAATGGGATAATTTAGAATGCCTGTGTATGTTAGGTTAGAAAAATCACTGGAGGAAAATGCTCTTCTGTTCTTTGAATGGAAAGTCCAGGGGTGCAGTTAGATGTGAGTGGATAAATGCAAGTTAAAATGAAATGAACAGGCAATTCCACAAGAAAAGGTAGCAGTGATTTTTGATGTATTGTGTTATATAACCCATGTGGTTCACAGAATTCTGCTACATAATTATGTTTCAAAATAGGTGAATCCTTCAATAATTTTAATTAAATAGTAATAAAATATACTGATAGATATTTTGCAACCCATAATATCATAAGTATGCTTGGTATCATGTATACCTAGGAGCAATCTTTTTTTTTTTTTTTTCTATTTTTTTTATGTTGTTAAGGTTTTCTCATGGACAATTTAAGGACTATTTCACAAATAAAAAAACAATTTTTGAGATATATATGCTATATCACATAAATTTCTCTAATATACAGAAATTATTCCTTATTCTATTGCAAATCCTGAAAGTAAAGGAGTTTACTTTGCTCACTTTAGCCCAATAACATTCCTTTGTGGTAGCAGCAGTTGTTAATCACATTCCATATTATCAGTTAAGTCTCTTAAAGATGCTTTAGACCAAAACTTGAAACTAATGAAGCTGCTATAGTAATTAACATGAAATGCTCGTATTTATCAATGAATTTTATAGTATTATTTATTTATTTTTGTGCTGAGTCTTCACTGCTACACAGGCTTTTCTCTAGTTGAGGTGAGTGAGGACTACTCTCCAGTTGCAATGCGCGGGGCTTCTCATTGTGGTGGCTGCTCGTGTTGGGGAGTATGGGCTCTGGGTCTCGAGGGCTGCAAAGCCTGGGCTCTAGGGCACAGGCTCAGCAGCTGTGGCTCCTGGGCTCTAGGGCACAGGCTCAATAGCTGTGGCTCCTGGGCTCTAGGGCACAGGCTCAGCAGCTGTGGCTCCTGGGCTTTAGGGCACAGGCTCAGCAGCTGAGGCTCCTGGGCTTTAGGGCACAGGCTCAGCAGCTGTGGCTCCTGGGCCCTAGGGCACAGGCTCAGCAGCTGTGGCTCCTGGGCCCTAGGGCACAGGCTCAGCAGCTGTGGCTCCTGGGCCCTAGGGCACAGGCTCAGCAGCTGTGGCTCCTGGGCCCTAGGGCACAGGCTCAGCAGCTGTGGCTCCTGGGCCCTAGGGCACAGGCTCAGCAGCTGTGGCTCCTGGGCCCTAGGGCACAGGCTCAGCAGCTGTGGCTCCTGGGCCCTAGGGCACAGGCTCAGCAGCTGTGGCTCCTGGGCCCTAGGGCACAGGCTCAGCAGCTGTGGCTCCTGGGCCCTAGGGCACAGGCTCAGCAGCTGTGGCTCCTGGGCCCTAGGGCACAGGCTCAGCAGCTGTGGCTCCTGGGCCCTAGGGCACAGGCTCAGTAGCTGTGGCTCCTGGGCCCTAGGGCACAGGCTCAGTAGCTGTGGCTCCTGGGCCCTAGGGCTCAGGCTCAGTAGCTGTGGCGCCTGGGCTCTAGGGCACAGGCTCAGTAGCTGTGGCTCCTGGGCTCTAGGGCACAGGCTCAGTAGCTGTGGTGCACAGGCTTAGTTGCTCTGAGACATATGGGATCCTCCCAGACAAGGAGTCAAACCTCTGTCTCTTGCCTTGCAAGGCAGATTCTCTACCACTGAGACTCTTTATCACTGAGCCATAAAAGCTGTTGAGAATCATAAGCTCCTGTAAGGTCCTCTACTTTGCTTTAAATAAGTAACCTAGATTTTTAAAAACATATTCAATGTTCATAAATCTATCTGCTTTGTAAATTGGAGAAAAAAATCATATTGCTGGAAATTTTTATTTGGAATATAACTTGGAAACATAGTTCATTTTGTAACTTCAAAACAATAATTCCTAAAGACAGGTATGCCACCACTGACCAGACTCAGGATGATTCTAAGAAGTCAGAGATAGTCTTTAAATTAATTCCTATAGTTTTATTTTTATGTTTAATATTTTAAAAATATAACTAGCACAACCAAATACTGTTCTAGGAGAGAAAAGAGAAAAAAGCATGATTTGGAAAACTATTAAGTAAGAAATAGTACAAATGATAAATGGTTATATCTGAAATTTAGGAAGCATTGCATTAAAAGATTTTAAAACTTTGAGGACTTCTTTTATGCAAGATTAATTAATACCAAGTTATATCCAAGCAGTGCATATGTATAGTTATCAGTTCAGTCACTCATTCATCTGCGACTCTTTGCGACCCCCCATGGACTGCAGCACGCCAAGCCTCCTTGTCCATCACCAACTCCTGGAGCTTACTCAAACTCATGTCCATTGAGTCGCTGATGCCATACAACCATCTCATCCTCTGTCATCCCCTTCTCCTCCTGCCTTCAGTCTTTCCCAGCATCAGGGTCTTTTCAGATGAGTCAGTTCTTTGCATCACATTTCAGCTTCAGCATCAGTACTTTCAATGAATATTCAGGATTTATTTCCTTTAGAATGGACTGGTAGGATCTCCTTGCAGTCCAAGGGACTTTCAAGAGTCTTCTCCAACACCACAGTTCAAAATGATCAATTCTTCAGCGTTCAGTTTTATTTATAGTGCAACTCTCATGATAGAATAATTCTAAATTTTCTCTTTGGGAATAGTTACTTGAATTATATTTATGTCCTAACTACTCTTGCTAGTTGCTTATATATGTTATGACAGTTTATCTTCACTTGATGTCTTCACAAAAAGAAAATGAAACTCAATTTGTGTAAGATTGCACACACAGTAGAGGAGCCAATATTTGAACTTAAGATGTTCTGACACTACAAGGCTGCAACAATAGTATTTCTGCCCAAGAACCAAGATTTTGAGGGGAAAAAAAAATCTCAGTATTTAACTTTCAAATTCAGGAAAATAGTTAGTTCAAAATGCCTTTCATGTAGAAATAAAATACTTGGAATTACATCTAACAAAAAGTATAAGTTAAATTTTTTTATGATAGTTACTTAGTTTATTAAACTCAGGCCGTACTGTTTTGTTAAAAACATCATGGTTTTGTACATCTGAGCTAAGCTGCCTTTGAGAAAATACTATAGCAACTGTTTTTAATTTCCTAAACATTATCACATTTTGATATCACTTCAATCCATGTTACAGGTTATAGTCATATAATGTGAAATTTAAAATGGTACTTAGTTGTACCATTTGTGTTGAGGTATAATTAACATGTAAGATTTTATTAGTTTCAGATGTACAATGATTCAATATTTATTTATATTGCAAAGTGACTACTATAGGAAACTGAGTTAACATCTGTCACCGTACACTGTTACAAATTTTTTTTCCTGTGATGAGAACTTTTATTTAGCATCCCTCTCTTAGCAACTTTTAAATATATGATATAATGTTATTAACTAGTCACATTGCCATGTGTTCATTGTATCTCTAGGACTTACTTATAACTCACATTTATACCTTTTGACCCCCTTAACCATTTTGCCTACTTCCTAACAATTCTACTGTTAATAGCAATAGATGTATTACATTTATTGCATAGCCTGTATTTAGTCTTGTATTCATATTGTCAAATTTATTAAAATTCAGTAGTTCCTACAAGTTGTTTTAAGGCCAGTTTAATAGATCTGCCTTATGATACTCATTAATCTTTTCAGGAATAATAAATTTTCAGGGATAGGTCAGATGGACCATTGCTCAGTGATTTACACTGTCAAATCTTATAAATGCACAGCCAACTTTCAACCTTTTAACTACACTGCCCGCTGCCATCAGAGTTATAATTGATTTCTCGTCTGAAAAATACTCAGTGTTCTTTCATTGTTATAGATTTATCCCAGTCAGTCTGTTCCAATTGCTACCTAAACAGGGAATTCAATAGAACACTGAATATTTCATTAGGCACCAGATTTCAGAATGCAGATAATAAATTTAATGTGTTTTAATCAATTTTTAATTATCTTACATAACAGAGGGGATTATTTCTGTGCATAATAGAGATTTTGCCACCATAAGTTAGCTGTCATTTTTGTTCTATAAAAATGTAAGTAATCATCTAATCTGAAAAGCTAGGAAAGGAGTAATACAATAAACTAATAAATTTAAGACAACTAAAAATAGAAAATGCTAATAAAGTAGAATATGGAGAAACAATGGGATGTAATGAATAAGTGTAAGAGCTTATTCTATTAAAGGATCAACAATTTATGGCAAAGATCATGGACAAAATACAAAATCTCAAATATACAATATTGAGAATGAGAATGGGCCTGGATTCAGATATATGGAAGCTTAAAATAACAATGTTAGTTATATATATTAAAATCTTAGTAATATGGATACTGTTCTAGGAGAATATAAATGATTAACATTAGCCCAAGAAGAAGTAGACAATCTGAAATTTGGAAACCTTGGAAAACTTTGAAAACCATATTGAAGAATTTTCTCCCCGAGGAATCAAGGCATTTCATGAGTAAGTTGTATCAAATCTTTAATCAAATAGTATTTGTTGCACTAGTTATACTTCTCAGTGATTTTTGTGAAGTTAGATAAAATGGATAGTAAAACGTCTGAAGTAATTGAAAACCAAAAACAGAAGAGAATAATGACAATGAAACTCAAAACCAAAAAGCAAACAAGCAAGAACAAATAACAGAATCAGGACAGGCTACTTAGACTTAGGAATATACATGTAAATGGCAACCTGCTCCAGTATTCTTGCCTGGAAAATTCCATGGACAGAGGAGCCTGGTGGGCTATAGTCCATGGGGTCACAAAGAATCAGCCATGACTGAGCACATCAGTATAATATACATGCAAACATACCTTAAAATTAATATAATGGATGCAGTGGCATATTAAAGATAATAATACCACTTTCAAATGGGATTTATTCTACGATTTATGGTGGAGTATTCAATACCACAATTCAATTGCTATGCTCTTTAAAAAGTCAGAAGAGGCAAAACATTATGATCATTATTAGAAGTGCTAGGAAAGCTTTTGATCAACATCTGCCTCAGTAAACAAGACAAAGACTAGGAATAAATAAATACTTCTGCAACATAATGATTATCTGTTTAAAGTTACAGAAATACCATATTTTATGTTGA
Organism: Nanger dama; assembly: GCA_917880005.1. Taxonomy (NCBI): domain Eukaryota; kingdom Metazoa; phylum Chordata; class Mammalia; order Artiodactyla; family Bovidae; genus Nanger; species Nanger dama. The sequence continues at coordinate 12,676,715 of CAKJTW010000002.1, forward strand.
AATACAGTGGTCATTATGATTCAAATTCAGCTTCTTGAGGTAGTGGCGGTTTCTTATTGGTCATTATATCTCTCCATATCTACAGAAGTTCGAACTGTATTTGTTGATTTTACAAATGATTTATGAAATTCATATCAGAGCAGAGGAGGTTACATTTATTACTAGAAGCAATAAGGTTAGCAATGGATATTAGATAGCCACATTTGTGGTTCTTTGAATGATTGTTTTGATCATTGTCACTGAACAATTCTGGACAAGAGCCTTCTTGAATAAGGTATCTAGAGTTGTATTTTCTTACAGTTTCAGAAACAAATACATATATGTTAGGGTTGATTCCTGTATTAATTTCCCAGGGCTTCCACAATGAAGTACTGCAAATTAAGTGGTTTAAAATAATAGAAATTTATTGTGACCCAGTTCTGGATGCTAGCAGTACAAAGTGAAGGTGTCCACAGGGCACGGTCCCTCTGAAACCATTAGGGGAATCCTTCTTCCCTCTTGCCTGTGGTTTGCTGGGACTCTTTGGAGCTCCTTGGCTCACAGCTGCATGACTCCATTTCTGCCTTTGTCACCACATGACAATCTCCCTGTGTGACTTTGCCTTTGCATCCACTTATAAGGATGCCAGTCCGATTAGGGGCTCACTCTTGTTATCACATCACATCTGCAGTGACCCTTTTTCCAAATAAGGTATTGAAAGTTACAACTTCAACACATCTTTTTAGGAGAGATATAATTCAACCCACAATAGCTGCCTGTTGGGAGCTTTATTTTGAGGCAGAGTGACAGATTCTATCCCGTGTCAAGCACAATGCCAAGCACATGAGTTTTTAATGGGAGAGTGGGGTTAAGGGAAAGACTCCTTAACAAATCTAAAAATTTACATAGAACACACTTACATATCTCACGATGCCAAGAGCTCTGTCTTCAGAGGAATTAATTTAGGAGGATAGAGCAATGAGGGAAATGTCGGGTGCAGAGTTGTCACCATAGATACAGTTCTAATGAGAGATTTGTTTGTTTGTTCAGGGTCAGGTTTTGAGGACCCTTGAGAGGTTAGCAAGATAAGAGATTACAAAATGAAAGTGGTGAGACTACCTGATAATGAGGTTGAGCCATTCCTTGAATCCTCATTGAAAATAAGGCGTGAGAAGGCTATGAAAGTGAGATCTGTAGAAATGAGGGGGAAATAAAGTGAAAAAGTGAAAGTTGCTCAGTCATGTCTCTTTGCAACCTCACGGATTATACAATCCATGGGATTCTCCAGGCCAGAATACTGGAGTGAGTAGGTATTCCCTTTTCCAGGGGATCTTCCCAGTCCAGGGATTGAACCCAGGCCTCCCACATTGCAGGCAGATTCTTTGCCAGCTGATTGACTAGGGAAGCCCAAGAATACTGAAGCCTATCCCTTCTCCAGGGACCTCCTGAGCCAAGAATTGAACCAGGGGCTCCTGCATTGCAGGCCAGTTCTTTACCAGCTGAGCTATGCTGTTGAGACTACCTGATAATGGGGTTGAGCCATTCCATGAATCCTCACTAAAAATAAGGCATGAGAAGCCTATGAAAGTGATATCTGTAGAAATGAGGAGGGACATAACACTTGGCCAAATGGCTAGAGTTCAGGACAAGGTTTCCTGCCAATTTCCATGGATATGTGCATATAAGGAATGGAGGGAGGTACGCAGAGGATACCAGGGAAGTCGACAGGTCTCTCAAAACAGAGAATTCAAGAGAGGCTATCAAACAGGAATGCCAGGAAGTGCTTGCCATATCTAATATCAGATGAATGGGACTGAGAGACTTTGGTCATATTCCAGTGGCTTGGAGTCATCAGAGCTCTGGACACATGACTCGCCAGGCTCTTTAGTGATTCCTGGAACAAGGTGAAACAGCTTGCAGATACCTACCTACTTGTTCACATGGCAAGAACAAAACCTAACACTTATTATATACTTTGATTTTAATTGATCATTTTACCACTTCATTTGTACTTGAATACAATATTGTTGTAGAACATTGAAACACTACTGAAAAATATGAGTAAAATATAAAAGTTATTATTGCATTCCTCACACATCTTATCCCCTCCTCTAATACCTTTTTACTTTTTCTATATATAGTTATAACATGTAGTTATACAAGCATAATTTTAACTTTTCCCTTGCATATGTGCATAACCAGTGATTTTTTACTCCTGAATATATGTACAGATGTGTTATAATTTTCATTACTACCTCTGATTTTATTGTTTCAATTGGGTCTATTACATAGACAGCATTAATAAATGTCCAGTAGGATGGTTTCAAGACTGTGTTGCTTGATTCTTCGTTTCCCCTAATTACCCATAGAGTTTGTTTTATTAACTGTTAGTAATTTTTCCAGAAATATTCAGGTTTCTTACCTAGTTCTTTTTTTAACATCAAAACCATTTTGTACTGGAGTATAGTTGATTAAAAATGTTGTGGTAGTTTAAGGTGAACAGCGAAGGGATTCAAGCATACCTAATTCTCAGCCATTTTACCTAATTCTTTACTGAGATGTTTTTCATGTTGATTTATAAGATTTAAGGGGAAAATAGGCCCCTCTGCTGCACTTACATGTATAGCACAAACGTTTGTTCTGCAGGTATTTTCTCCTAGTTTTTGCTTGTATTTTTAATTTTCTTATGATAATCTATTGTACATAACTTGAGTCTACATATATATATGTAAAATTCATAGACCCTTTCCTTTAAAGCCTCTGCATTTATTTTAAAAGTTATTGTCCATTTTTTAAAAGTTTGTAGAATTTTTTTTCCAGCTACTTAGTCTACCTTGAATATATGTTTTGTATTAAGGTGATTTTTTTTTTCCCCAAAATGAAACATAATGTCCCCATAGTAATTTATTAACTGCTTCTCACATAGGCTAAATTATATGTAAACAAAAGTTTGTTATGGGCTTTATTTTTGGTCTTTTGATAACCTACACCAAGAACAAATTGTTTTATTTAATATAACTTCTGGTATATTTTATATTTTAAAAGGTAAGTTTCCCATTCTTGTTATTTATTTTCAAGCACTTCTTGATTATTCCTGTGTTTTGTTTTTAATATGAACTTATCACAGCCTTGTTAAATTGGATTAGAAGTCCATTGGGCTTTTAGTTGTTTTTTCAATGACTATATGTTTAAGGGAGGTAAACCAACATTGTTCTACTCTTGAAGTATCCCTTCCAGATAAATGTATTTCTGTATTTCTTTCAAATTTTAAATTTCCCATATTTAAATTTTTGTGTTTGGGAAAGTCTCACATGTTTGTTGATGATTTATTCTAATTTTTTTCAAAAAGTATTTCTGCTAATGTGAATTAGATTATTTTATTCCCACTCATTACAGTTTAAACTGGTTGTTCTGATTATTTAGGTTTTACTTTTTTCTAAAGATAACTGATTCCAAATTTTGTTGTTGCTCTATCATATGTCTGGGTTTTAGTTGAAAGTTCTTTCTTGGATTTTTTCCCAAATGTTATATTCTTATTTGCTGGGAGGCCTTTGCGCATACTATTTTGTTTTGCCGGCAACATTCTCTGTTTTTTCCCCATCCTTTTTGCCTGGCCTCATACTTTTACATACCTGTATGCTTCTCTGGGAAGATTTCTTGATACCTTTCTTATTACCAGAATTGGAATATGGATAGTTGGTCCCAGATGTTACCATAGCAACTAATACTTGTTTCTTTTTAGTATGGATCATATTTACATATTGGCCTTCCTAGGTGGTGCTAGTGGTAAAGAACCCAACTTCCAATGCGAAAAGATCCCCTGGAGGAGGAAATGGCAGCCCATTCAAATATTCTTACCTGGAGAGTCTCGTGGACAGAGGAGCCTAGCAGATTACAGCCCATAGGGTTGCAAAGAATCAGATATGATCGAAGCAACTTAGCATGCACACATACATATTTACATACACGATACCATGTTTTTGTTAGTTACAGTGCAATCTCTGTAAGGCCAGGGGATGTTTAGGTACCATTCCATCCCCAGTACCAAGCACCATGCCAAGCACATGCGCTTTAAATTGTGCACTAATCCATGGTGATTAAGAATCTAATGAATGATTTGAACCATGTATATATGGATTAATTAATGAGTTAATAAATTATTAATAAGTTGATTAGTGAATTCACTGAGTAAAAATAAACTAACAAAATGCAAGTTTGCTAGAAAACAGTCTCCGGTTTGCCAAGTATATCTAGTCAATTCCCTTATTTTCCAACTCATGTTACTAGTCATGTTCCCATTTGACTCTTCATATTGATTTATTCCACTACTTTTTCCATTATGTTTACCTATGAAAAAGCCATGTCTAGAAAATGTAAGAGTAGTAAAATTACCTCACAGGTAACATGGTTATTGTATACATACTGAGGTGGGATAAAGATTCTGGAATATATCATCTGATGTCAAGATCTGACTCCTCGTTTCCTTTCTCCCACCAAACCCAAAATATTTTCTTTATGACAAACATACTGGAAAAAAAAAAAAAAACAACTTTTTTAGAATTGATAAGAGAAAATAATTATGTTATATAATTGGATAACCAGCCAAGGGATATTTTAGCACAACAAATTCTGATATCTTTGTTAATCAGAAAAACTCAAATACTAAATAATAAAGCATTTACTTCTATTATGATTTCTTAAAACTGTGATGATGTTTCATAGTTCCTAAAATAGAAATAATCTATTTAAAATTCTACTTGAGATGTGTAAGTGGCTATATAATTGATTTTTATTTATAGAAATACATTGTTTAAATATGTCTTTCAGTAATTTTCAATTCTAATCTGTAGACTTCCTATAACATTAACCATCCCTACAGGAAAAGTGGATCAACTAAGGCTATAAGTGTAGCCTTTATTGAAAATATTTTCAAAAGTAAAAATTAGTAATTATTTGAAATTAGGGCAAATTAACCATGCTTGATGATTTCATCAAACATTTATATGCATTTGTGCATGTAAATTCTTGAGTGTATTTTAGCATTAAATTATCCACTCGAGTTTTGGATGCTATACTATATGGTATAGAATGTAGAATGCTATATACTACATTCAAGAAATTTCTCCAAGTCTTCTGTCTTGTCAAGATGCCAGGATAGATTAACACAAGAGAATTAATATATGATGACCTAGACATCTGTAGGATGGTAAAGAAGCAGTCAGAAATAATTTAATGGAGAAGCTAAATTATAATGCATACAGATTGATTAAAAAGACACACAATGAAAAATTTTTCATTGCAGGTTTTATAGTGTAAACCATCATATGTGATTATTCAAAGTACAAATTATAGGTAACATAAAAGCTCATTTTACAGCTTTCAAAGTATTTAGTGAGTTTTTGCAAGTGGTTTGCAGGAAGAAGCTATCAGGTCAGGTGCCTGGGGTACTTAGTTGCCTGGGATGATCAGTCCCAGAGAAATCTACTTGTGTAATAAAAACACACAGAAGATTGACAGGGTTATCCTGTAGAAGTAGTGTTTTGGCAGGATTTCCCCCACTGTATTGTCACAGGAACTAGAAAGACTTGAGTTGCTCAGTCGTGTCCGACTCTTTGGGATACCATGAACTGTAGCTCCCTAGGCTCCTCTTTCCATGGAATTCTCCAGGCAAGAATACTGGAGTGGGTTAGCCATTCCCTTCTCCAGGGTGTATTCCTGACCCAGGGATTGAACACAGGTCTCCTACATTGTAGGCAGATTCTTTACCATCTGAGCCACCAGGGAAGCTCCACTCAGAGTCCAGTCAAATCATCATAGGAATCATTAGTTTATTTGGTAAGCGTGTCTATCCAAGTATTAAAAACTTTCAGTATATAAAAGTATCAGATATATTGGATTAATTATAATAATATTAGTTCAGGACAGCTTGATGTTATGAAACCTCTTGACTGAAGTTCCTCCTTCCTTGGAAAGTGCTGGAATAAGTGCTATTGGCATTTACCTCTGTAAATCCCCACGTACAGATGTTTTTTCTAAGTTGCACTACCTTTCTTACATGCAAAGTTTTGTATTGTATTCAGTTGTGTTAATGCAGTTAAACAGGTTATCACTTTATACCTGCTAACTTCAGAGCCATCTTATTTTTTTTCCCACAGTACATTTTTAATACCATTTCTCTGAATCATTGTGACTTGATTTTACAGTTTAGCTTTCAAGGTAAAATCTATTTTCTTGCCACTCTAAAATCCCCAGTGCTTGTAATACCTATGTCAAACATCACAAATTTTCACACTTATATGAGATGTACTGACCAATTATAAAGTTTGATTAATACGGATTATATTTTGAGTATGCTTATAGACATGAACCACTTCAGTGGCAGAAAGGAAAAGGGAAGGTTGCTTCAGTTCAGTTAAGTTACTCAGTCGTGTCCGACTCTTTGCGACCCCATGAATCACAGCACGACAGACCTCCCAGTCCATCACCAACTCCCGGAGTTCACTCAGATTCATGTCCATCGAGTCAGTGATGGCATCCAGCCATCTCATCCTCTGTCGTCCCCTTCTCCTCCTGCCCCCAATCCCTCCCAGCATCAAAGTCTTTTCCAATGAGTCAACTCTTCACATGAGGTGGCCAAAGTACTGGAGTTTCAGTTAACATCATTCCTTCCAAAGAAATCCCAGGGCTGATCTCCTTCAGAATGGACTGGTTGGATCTCCTTGCAGTCCAAGGGACTCTCAAGAGTCTTCTCCAACACCAGGTTGCTTAGTTGTTTCAAATTCTTTGCGATCCCACGGACCATACAGTCCATGGAATTCTCCAGGCCAGAATGCTGGAGTGGGTAACCTTTTCCTTCTCCAGGGGATCTTCCCAACCCAGGGATCAAACCAAGGTCTCCCACATTGCAGGCAGATTCTTTACCAGCTAAGCCCAAGAATAATGGATTGGGTAGCTTTTCCCTTCTCCAGGGGATCTTCCCAACCCAGGAATCAAATTGGAGTCTCCTGCTTTGCAGGAGGATTCTTTACCAACTGAACTATCAGGAAAGCCTAGGGGAGCTAAAGAATCTCTTGATGAAGGTGAAAGAGGAGAATGAAAAGCTGGCTTAAAACTCAGCATTCAAAAATGAAGATGATGGTGTCTGGTCCCTTCACTTCATGCAAATAAATGGGGAAAAAGTGGAAACAATGACAGATTTTATTTTGGGGGTTCCAAAATCACTGTAGACTGTGACTGTGGCCACGGAATTAAAAGATATTTACTCACTGGAAGAAAAGCTATCACAAACCTAGACAATGTATTAAAAAGCAGAGACATCACTTTGCTGACAAAGGTTCTTCTAGTCAATTGTGAGGTTTTCAGTGGTCATGTACACATGTGAGAGCTGGACCATAAAGAAGGCTAAGCAGTGAAGAATTGATGCTTTTCAACTGTGATGCTGGATAAGATGCTTGAGAGTCCCTTGGACAGCAAGGAGATAAAACCAGTCAATCCTAAAGAAAATCAACCTTGAATATTCAGTGGAATTACTGATGCTGAAGCCGAAGCTCCACTTGGTCACCTGATGTGAAGAACTGACTGGTTGGAAAAGACCCTGATGTTGGGAAAGATTGAGAGCATGAGAAGGGGGGTGACAGAGGATGAAGTATTTGGATGGCATCACTGACTCAATGGCCATGAGTTTGAGCAAACTCAGGGAGATAGTAAAGGACAGGGAAGCTTGTTGTGCTGCAGTCCATGGGGTTGCAAAGAGCTGAACACAGCTTAGTGACTGAAGGGCTTCTCTGGTAGCTCAGTTGGTAAAGAATCTGCCTGCAATGCCGGGGACCCTGGTTCAATTCCTCAGTCAGGAGATCCACTGGAGAAGGGATAGCCTACCCACTCCAGTGTTCTTGGGCTTCCCTTGTGGCTCAGTTGGTAAAGAATCCACTTGCAACGTGGGAAACCTGGGTTAGACCCCCTGGCTTGGGAAGATCTCCTGGAGAATGGAAAGATTACCCACTCCAGTATTCTGGCCTGGAAAATCCCACTGACTGTATAGCCCTTGCAAACAGTCGGACATGACTGAGCAATTTTCACTTAGCAACTGAACAACAACAGCAAATAGGTATGAACACATATGCAATTTATTTATTGGCAATAAGGGTTCAATCATTCATTCAACAAATATTAGAGCCCTCAGAGTGATAGATGTTGGATGGTGAGAATAAACTGACAGAGTATAGTTTCTGTCCTCAAGTAGCTTGAAGTTTGGATTTAAAAATATGTTAATAAAGCAGCATCTCTTCTAAGCAAGAGATGCTTGTATTATTATGAAAAGGCAAAGACTTAGCTCAGCTTGGAGCAAAAGGAAGAATAAGAAAGAGAAAGACAAGAGGAGTCAAACTAGAACAAGTGAACAAGTTCATTTAGGAGGAAAACTGTACAGAATTGACTGCGTAAATTTCAGATGACTATTGGGCATCCACTAGGCAGCTAGAATGGTGTTTCTGCTACTCATGAGAGTATTCTGAGGTAGAGGAGGTAGATTTAGGAGTAATTATACAAGTGTGTGAGTTGAAACTATAAATAATTGTGGAGGGTGTGTGTGTGTGTGTGTGTAACATATGTATATATGTGGATAAAGGAAAGAAGGACCATGGATGGAATCCTGGCTAACACCAATATTAAATGAGGTTGGTATTGAAAGTGGAACCATAAAGTGTACTCAGAGAAACAGAGAGAAACCTAGGGTATTTGATGCCATTGAAGCTTATGTATAGGACAGCAAGAAGGGAGAAAATGGCCAAAGATCATGTACTGTAGAGAAGTATTTCTATGAGGATTTTGTGTCCCTGTGGGGGAAAAATATTGACATTAATCATGGGTCTAGAAACTGGGAAATATTATGCACTTCTGAATGTAGTAGAGGAAAATATTTTGTCTTTAAAAAACAGCAGGATATCCTGGAGAATAATTTTTTTTTCCTACAAAGTGCATGGACACAATGACCAAAGAATTGAAATTCACACTAGGAACTCCTTAGGAGCTGGGGATATAATTTATTTATGTCTTTGTTTCCAGTACTTAGTGAAGTCCTTGACACCTCCTTGGTACTAACAACTGCTTTTGGATAGGACTGAATTAAACCACTTACTGTTTTACACTCATTTCATTACAGTGATGGATACTACACATCCTGGTGTTGATGTCTAGGACTGCTTGCTGGAAGCAAAGAATGTTGCTAAATGTTGTTAAATGTTGCCCTCCTCATTGCAACCTAAAGTAAAATTGAGAGAAATCAGAATCTTTTTAAAAATAAGAGCCTGGCAACAGAAAGGAGGAGATTAAATCCTTCCTCTGCTTGTTTGTATTATAGGTTTTCTATTACAAATATAATTTTAAAATGGCACCGTGTGGGTCACGCTTTTGCATGTAGAAATATTCATTCAAAATTAACTATGCAGAGAGAGTTAAACTATTTTCCATGTTGGAAAAATGATGAAAGACATTTTTCTGAAATCTCATTAAAACGGCCTTTAATTTTATAATCGTTGTTTATCCAGAGCACTGTAGGTGCATTTGAAGACATGTATTAGAAAGCCTATAAAAGAGGTTTATTAAGAGATTCATAACTACATTCTGTTTTTTAGTGCCTCGTGTTTGGTTTAACTTTAAAACTGATTGAAAGTTGCTCAAATGGCCAGAAGCATTTTTGTTGTTGTAGTTCCTAAAATTATATTCATGTGGGCAGTGCTCGCTGATAGGCAGCAGGATTTCAAATAAATTAATTTTAGTTTTCTCAGAAGGAGGTTTTACATCATGGGGAAAAAAAAAGTATCTTCGTCTACTCTTGTAGAAAAATGAACAGATGTGAATTTCTTATTTGTGTAGTTCCAGTCAGTCCTCTGCAGATTTACAATTACCATGACTTAAGAATTATTTCCTAGACACACCAGGAAATACAGTAATCTTGTCTTCCATTTTATTTTTTTCTCTTACACAAAACTTAACTAATTTGGCCTTCATTTTGGGAAAAGTTGCTTCATATGTTGGAGAAGTTTCTTAAAGTATAATTGAAGTTTTGAGGGAGACCATCTGTATATTAAGATGATGAATTTTAAAAATTAATATCTTGTCATCTGCTGCTTATTTTCATCTTGCATGCTATTCATACAAATAGTGTACTAAATTATTACTGTGGCTAAATTATATCTCATATCACTCACTTCTTTCAATTCTTTGCTCCAAAGAATTGCATGAGGCTCCCCCAGCTGCCCTATTTAAACTCCAGCCCCTGCACTGCTCTCACACTCCTATTCTCTTACTTATTTTTTTTTTTAACATTTATCACCTTCTAGTGAACTTTATAAATTCCTATTAGCTGTATATAGTGGTATTTAAATAAGTACAACTGTTCACTTTGTATATGTAAGCTTTATGTAATCTCCCTGAAGACAGAGTTTATATATAGCCTAAGTGCCTGGTATAGTGGTTAGCTCATAGCACAAACTTGATAAATATGTGTTGGAAGTATATTTATATTTGCTGTCCATGATTTGGGTACATCCATTTTCCTTAAACTCTTTGTGTGTGAAGGGTGTGTCATGGATTATTTTAGGGCCTTGCCTCCCTGCTTTTTCTTTCTTCCTCCATCCCTGTTTACCTCTGTGGAAGAAGAATGAGTACCAAAGATGCCCTTTTTCTTTACTCCTTTGTTGCTTTCAATTATAGTGCCCCTACATTGACTTTCCCTAGGCATCCTTATTTGTGGAAGTGACTAGATAGGGGGTTGGCTGAAAGGCAAGAAGGAGGCGTGTTCTGATCTTGCTGTTCTGATAATACGGAGAATAGAGTGAAGAAATACCCACCAATCATCTAGAGAAGAAGACTCAGATCCAGCCTGGTCAGTGTAACCACATCTCATCTCCAGACTCAGAAAATGACAGGCAAGCACTTTGTTAGAGAATAGAAATTTCAGGTTAGGGGATTCATCTGAGCTACCCTGAAATCTAAAGGTAATCCAGTTTTTAATGCCATTTAAATTCTATGGATTGACTTGGTTTGTTTTAATGATTGTGTGTGTGTGTGTGTATGTGTGTGTGTGTATCCCCTGTATCTGTGCCTAATTGATGTAAAAATTCTCAAGAAGTTCTCTAAATCTTCAAAGATCAGATTTTGGAGTTGAAGCAAACCTGGGATGTAAAATGAGTACTCAGTCTCTTGAAACTTAGAATTGGAGAAGAGAGTGGAATTGTAAATCATAAGCAACAACTGATATCAAAGAAAGATGAGCAAGATGGCCAATTTCTAGACTCTGCTCTAAAAAACAAGTAATGGGAAGCATTCAGAGATGAGAAGTTTCTCTGGGCAGGGCCAGCACCTTTATAAAATATGAAGGTGGAGTAAACAGAAAAGACAAGCGAATAAAAAGCACGTGGTGCTGAAAGTATTCACCCATTTTCTCTTCATTGAACAACTCAATCCCCAACCTTCCATCATTCCAACAAATTTATGCTTCCCCACCAGTTCTTTTTCCCTGTCTTCAGCCACTAATTTGCCTCTAGCTCCCATTGCTAGAACCTGTAAACAGTGACTCCTGACACAAACAGATCCTTGCTGTCTTGACCATTGAGTTGAGTGAAGGAATATGTCTTCTCATCACCAAAAGTAAACCTGAAGGTTAGTTTTAGGACCATTGTTATAAATGGTGTTTTGTTTTAATTTCTCAAGTACTTCAGGATAAGCCCCTGAGTGAATTGTTTCTAGGTTGTAAAATATATTCCAGGTCAAAGGAGACTTTCATTTTTGGAACTCCTCTTGCTTATTCTTAAGTTAGAAACTGCTACTGTAACTGCTCTAACTGCTGCTGACCTAACACCAATTCCTGCTGGTCTGTGAGATACATGATACCTTTTCCCCTTTCATAATTTATTGCTTCAACAGCAGACTTTTGTTAGAGCCCTGCTGTTAAGGGACAAAGAAAACATCCACTTCGTTGAACATTTATGTTTAAAGTGAGTGCATTGTACTAAATCTCTGTGTGCCTGCGGGAGCATCTCTACCCACATTATAACTATATCTATGATGGAATCAGGGCCTGATTGTTTTCTATTTTGGTAATATTTTTTTGAGTGTGTTGATTCCTGTGGAATTCACGAATGTTCATTGTTTTTTTCCCAGTGCCTTAACAAACTAGTTCAAGTTAGATTTCCTTGTTCTGAACTTCCACCATGCATCAGACGGCATCATGGTACCCTGTACACAACTTTGTTACTGCTTTTTAAATTATCTCACTTCCCTTCCAGTCATTAAAATCTCTATAATGGTCCTTTCAAGCTTTGTTTTGAATGAATGAATGAACAAATCAAGAATGTCGTTACCTCGACTTTTACCGAGTAGGTCAGCGTTTGGCATGTATGTATATCCCAGCTTGGGGTTCCTCAGCAGTGATTGTGTACCATCCAACTGATAAATGTCTCTCCTTTAAAAAATGACATTATAATTAGTCATCCATGTTACATAGCTCCTGTAAATAGCAGAGAATAAAAGCCAGTCTGTATATAGGTTAAAGTTCCATCCTTGGTAGTTACCACTTTTAATTTGTGTGTTTTTTAATTCTTAATTTTGCTTGTTTTAAATCACAAAATTCTCTTAAGAGGATGAGGGAATGTTTGAAAGAGATTTGACGATGATCCCAGAAAATAGACCTATTTGAATAGTGTTGGTATTTGTGGGGAGAAAAGGAGAGAAAAGAGGGATATTTGTTTTTGTGGGGAGAAGAGGAGTAGAAAAGAGGGAAAAGTTTTGATTTTTAAAAAGTTGAACACTCACCTTTGCATCATGGAGGCAGATTTGTGAAATACTAAGGGCAGGGGTTTTGGCATTAAACAGATTAGGATTCAAGTTGCCCATTTATTGGTCTTGTGCTTGCTCAAATTGCTTAATTCTTATTCTTCATCTGCAAAATGAGGTTCTGATATCACCTGGTGTTGTAAGGATTAAATGAAGTGCCTGGAAACTCAATGTAATTGTATAATAATGAACGTTACAGAGTTTGTTAGCTGTTGGTTTTATTCCATTTCTAACTGTATACAGCTCTGCTTTTGTGGAGGATATTGCTTACACTCACTGATAAGCATTTGAATTAAGAGAAATGGGTCTTAAACCCAAGAATAAGTTACATAGATCAAAGTCTCCAGAGAAACAGACCTGATTGTGTATGTACTATAGTAAAGAGGTACATTGTAAGGCTTGACACATGCAATTATAGGGGTTGAAGTCCCACAGTCTGTCCTCTGTAAGCTGGAGACCCAGGAAGATTGGTGGTGTGGTTGAAAGACCTTGAGAGAGCTTGGTGTAAATTCTAGTCCGAGTCTGTAAGCCTGAGCACCAGGAGTGCTCAGGGTAGATCCCTGTCCCATCCTAGGGAGAGAGGAAGAAACCTTTCCCTTCTCTTTTTGGTTCTTTTTTTTTTTTTTTTTTTTAAAGCAAACTTCATATATATTTTTTATAATTTTTGTGACTTTTTTTCTCTTTTCTTTTCTTTAACATTGTATTTTTGTTTTTTTTTGTTTTTTTTAATTAAATTTATTTATTTTTTTAATTACAATACTGTATTTGTTTTGCCATACATTGACACGAATCAGCCATAGGTGAACACAATCGCCCAATGCCGAAGCCCCTTCCCACCTCCCACCCCACATCCTCTACCTGAATCATCCTGTGCATCAGCCCCATGCATCCTGCATCCTACACCAAACATAGATTAGCGCTTCGTTTCTTACAGGAAAATACACATGCTTCACTGCCATTCTCCCAAACCATCCCACCCTTTCCCTCTCCCTCAGAGTCCAAAAGTCCACTCTATACCTCTGTGTCTCTTGTTGTCTCACATATAGGGTCATCATTACTGTCTTCTAAATTCCATATATATGTGTCAGTATACTGTATCGGTGTTTTTCTTTCTGGCTTACTTCACTCTGTATAATCGGTTCCAATTTCATCCATCTCATTAGAACTGAGTCAAATTTATTCTTTTTAAGGGCTGAGTAGTATTCCATAGTGTATATGAACCACAGCTTTCTTATCCATTCATCTGCTGATGGACATCTAGGTTGCTTCCATGACCTGGCTATTATAAACAGCGCTGCAATGAACATTGGGGTACATGTGTCTCTTTCAATTCTGGTTTCCTCAGTGTGTATGCCCAGCAGTGGGATTGCTGGGTCATAAGGCAGTTCTATTTGCAATTTTTAAGGAATCTCCACACTGTTTTCCATAATGGCTGTACTAGTTTGCATTCCCACCAGCAGTGTAAGAGGGTTCCCTTTTCTCCACACCCTCTCCAGCATTTATTGCTTGTAGACTTTTGGATCGCAGCCATTCTGACTGGTGTGAAATGATACCTCATTGTGGTCTTGATTTGCATTTCTCTGATAATGAGTGATGTTGAGCATCTTTTCATGTGTTTGTTAGCCATCCGTATGTCTTCTTTGGAGAAATGCCTATTTAGTTCTTTGGCCCATTTTTTTATTGGATCATTTATTTTTCTGGAGTTGAGCTGCATAAGTTGCTTATATATCTTTGAGATTAGTTGTTTGTCAGTTGTTTCATTTGCTATTGTTTTCTCCCATTCAGAAGGCTGTCTTTTCACCTTGCTTATAGTTTCCTTTGTTGTGCAGAAGCTTTTAATTTTAATTAGATCCCATTTGTTTATCTTTGCTTTTATTTCCAGTATACTGGGAGTTGGATCATAGAGGATCCTGCTGTGATTTATGTCGGAGAGTGTTTTGCCTATGTTCTCCTCTAGGAGTTTTATAGTTTCTGGTCTTACATTTAGATCTTTAATCCATTTTGAGTTTATTTCTGTGTATGGTGTTAGAGAGGGGTCTAATTTCATTCTTTTACAAGTGGTTGACCAGTTTTCCCAGCACCACCTGTTAAAGAGACTGTCTTTACTCCATTGTATATTCTTGCCTCCTTTGTCGAAGATAAGGTGTCCATAGGTATGTGGGTTAATCTCAGGGCTTTCGATTTTGTTCCATTGATCTATATTTCTGTCTTTGTGCCAGTACCATACTGTCTTAATGACTGTGGCTTTGTAGTAGAGCCTGAAGTCAGGCAAGTTGATTCCTCCAGTTCCATTTTTTCTTTCTCAAGATTGCTTTGGCTATTCGAGGTTTTTTGTATTTCCATACAAATCTTGAGATTATTTGATCTAGTTCTGAGAAAAATACTGCTGGTAGCTTGATGGGAATTGCATTGAATCTGTAGATTGCTTTGGGTAGTATACTCATTTTCACTATATTGATTCTTCCAAACCATGAGCATGGTATATTCCTCCATCTATTAGTGTCTTCTTTGATTTCTTTCATCAGTGTTTTATAGTTTTCGATATATAGGTCTTTAGTTTCTTTAGGTAGGAATATTCCTAAGTATTTTATTCTTTTCGTTGCAATGGTGAATGGAATTGTTTCCTTAACTTCTTTTTCTACTTTCTCATTATTAGTGTATAGGAATGCAAGGGATTTCTGAGTGTTGATTTTATATCCTGCAACTTTACTATATTCACTGATTAGCTCTAGTAGTTTTCTGGTCGAGTCTTTAGGATTTTCTATGTAGAGGATCATGTCATCTGCAAACAGTGAGAGTTTTACTTCTTCTTTTCCAATTTGGATTCCTTGTATTTCTTTTTCTGCTCTGATTGCTGTGGCCAAAACTTCCAGTACGATGTTGAAGAGTAGTGGTGAAAGTGGACACCCTTGTCTTGTTCCTGACTTTAGGGAAATGGTTTCAATTTTTCGCCATTGAGGATAATGTTAGCTGTGGGTTTGTCATATATAGCTTTTATTATGTTGAGGTATGTTCCTTCTATTCCTGCTTTCTGGAGAGTTTTTATCATAAATGGATGCTGAATTTTGTCAAAGGCTTTTTCTGCATCTATGGAGATAATCATATGATTTTTATTTCTCAGTTTGTTAATGTGATGAATTACATTGATTGACTTGCGGATATTGAAGAATCCTTGCATCCCTGGGATAAAGCCCACTTGGTCATGGTGTATGATCTTTTAATGTGTTGCTGGATTCTGATTGTTAGGATTTTGTTGAGGATTTTTGCATCTATGTTCATCAATGATATTGGCCTGTAGCTTTCTTTTTTGTGGTGTCTTTGTCAGGTTTTGGTATTAGGGTGATGGTGGCCTCATAGAATGAGTTTGGCAGTTTACCTTCCTCTGCAGTTTTCTGGAATATTGGTTCTTGTCAGACCTTGCTGGAGAAGGAAATGGCAACCCACTCCAGTGTTCTTGCCTGGAGAATCCCAGGGACGGCGGAGCCTGGTGGGCTGCCATCTATGGGGTCGCACAGAGTCGGGCACGACTGAAGCGACTTAGTAGTAGTAGACCTTCAATAGCTTAAATAATGCCCACCGACAATGGGAAAGGCAGTGTGCTCTACTTCATCTGCTGGATCTGTCGCTGATCTTCCTGAGACATCCTCACAGATGCACTCAGAAGTAATGTTTAGGGACTTCCCTGGTGATCCTGTGGCTAAGACTCAACACTCCCATTGTAGCGACCTTGGGTTCCATCCCTGCTCAGGGAACCAGATCCCACACGTTACAGCTAAGACCTGACATAGCCAAAGAAATCAACATTAAAAAAAAAAAAAGGTTAACCAAATTTCTAAGCTCCCTATGATTCAGTGAAATTGACACATGAAATCAACTATCGCAAGTGCATTGGTTATAATACACTTCTTGGTAAAGTTGATTTGCTGTTGGAGGCTGTAGTTTATCCACCGTTGAGGCAAGTCTGAGATGTTTATATATTGGGGTTGCCATGTACAAATACAGAAAAAGAGAAGAGAAATTTGTTGATATAGAAAATAAAAAATCACTGGGTATCTGAGCAAGAGAGAGAGGGCATTTATTAATACTTAAACTAAGAACAGGTATGTATTCCCAGTCTGCCACTGTGGAGTCATGAAAAGACAGTGTGATTTGAAGCCTGGCAGTTTTGAACTTAAGTCTCATCTTGAGGCTTTGCAATTATATTACCATGGGCAAGCTGTTTAAATTTTCTCTCTTCTGTCTTCACATCTCTCAACTAAAATGAGTAATAATAGTTTCAGTTGCTGATTTTAAGTATGAAAAGAAATAATATGGAAAACACTTATCATAAAGCCATCTAGCATAATTCTCTTTCTTCTTAAGTAGTTTTTTTTTTTTTTAACTAGGAAAGTATACTCACACCTATTATTATTGTATGATAGGTAGAGGAAAATATAGCCTCAATTACATATTCAGAAGACAGGTATAAAGTGAATTATGCATATATTAATATACAATATAGTCTGCAAATCCTATATCCAACAATAATTAACTAAGTAGATTTGAGTAACAATTCTGATTTGGTGGTTCCTTATTTGTAAAATAGGGATTATACCCTTATAGGTTTATTAAGAGAATTACACAAGATAATAATTGTGAAGCATTTTGTTCAGGACCTGTTACAGAATAGAAATGGACTTATATGGGTAAATGGGAAATAGGATATCATTGTTATACTTTATTCAGTTGGCAGAGTTTATATAAAATCAAATTTAGAACAAATAAACAGATCTCTGTCAAAAGAAAGATACCAGAGAGGAGGCTTAACTGTATTCACTGAAACTGGATTGCTTGGCAGTTCTGTGACACTTGGAAGTGATATCCAGTGAAACAGGGTTCAGCTTTGGGGAGGCACGTAATAGAGTTATGTGTGCGCATCTGTCTAGTTCACGTCACATGGTTGTTATCTTTTTCTCCATCTCCATTTCCATTCTTCATGTAATAAAAATACAGAGCAGGGAAATGACATGCTCATTAGCCTGTTTAGTGGAATTTAACCTTTTCAAGACGTGACATCTTTTGATTTTGCTCAGAGGACATATAATAATCATGTAGAATAACAACTAAGCAGTGGTTTAAAATAAGTATCCAATTAAACTGTGCTTTTTAGCACACATATTATTATTGTAATAAATTGAAATTGTATGTTTTAAGTAAAAGTTAACTTTTTATATTCCCTTTCTCTCTTGGTACTTTTCTATCCAAAATTCTCTTTGTGAAAATGTTATTTTTACCTATTATATTGAAACAGTTTAATTTAGAAAAGAAAGGAAAGGAGAGAAGGAAAGTTTGGGTTTTTGAGGAAAAAAAAAGATGAGTAGAGAGAAATTATTTGCTCTGTCCTCAACTGAAAGTCTGTTATCCTAGGGTGACCTGAAAGCCATGCCATGTGAGACCAGAAAATTATATAACTTTGCCTCTGAAATCTGCCATGGAACACAGATTCAGTCACTTATATCTCACTGAATCTTCTGAGAAGAAAATTCTACCTATTTTCGTTTCACTTGATAATTCCTATGAGTTTCCTTCTTTTTAGTTATTTGAGGATTGAGAGGATTAATTAAAGTGTTTTTATATAAAAATGCTACTAATGCATTACTCTTTTGGGCAAAGAGTGATAACTCTTACCACTCTGATGTCTGGGCATTTAATTTAAGAGTTCCTATTTCATGCACCTGTTACGCTCTTGAATTATTTAAGTTTAATTGAATATTTTAATTGCAAATTTCATACTTGGCAGTTGCCTCATCTGGTTATCACTCAAAACCAGACAATCCATGCTTTGTATTCATTCAAATGTAATTAAAATAACTTTTCCTTAAATTTTTCTATGAGAACCATATTACATATTAAATATTTTATAAATAGAAAAAGAAAACATAAATGAAACAATACATGTGCTTCTTTTATCAGTAGAGAACAGATAAGAAAATTAGTGATAAGAAATCCCAAATAACATTAGCTTGCTGCTTAGTCGCTTCAGTCGTGTCCGACTCTGTGCAGCCCCATAGACAGCAGCCCACCAGGCTCCCCCGTCCCTGGGATTCTCCAGGCAAGAACACTGGAGTGGGTTGCCATTTCCTTCTCCAGTGCATGAAAGTGCAAGGTGAAAGTGAAGCCACTGAGTCGTGTCCAACTCTCAGCGACCCATGGACTGCAGCCCTCCAGGGTCCTCCGTTCATGGGATTTTCCAGGCAAGAGTACTGGAGTGGGGTGCCATTGCCTTCTCCTAACATTAGCTTAAACTAGCTAAAATTGTATTTTCAGTTTAGAGAAGTCCAGAAATGTGCAGTCCTATGGTTGTAGGAAATTTTCATGAAGAGCTCAGTTTCCTGGACTCCTTTTAGTTTCCTGTGTACTGTCCTCAGAACAGGGCCTCCACCTGTTCTCAACAAGACAGAGGAAGGATAAGGCAGAACATGCTCCCTCCTCTTTAAGAACTTTTCCTAGAGGTGCTCAGGCCACTGAGCTTTTACTTTTTGGACAGAATTCAGTCACATGACTGAGGCTACTGTGCCAACCAATTCTGACTCTTTGTGTATACTTTGTGGCTTGTGCATACTAGGTGCTTAATTTCTAACTCTTGTATGATTCTAAACCTCGGCATTACTGCAGTTAATTCAAGCTGTAGTAACTTACTTTATTTACAGCTTCTGTTTTTAAAAAGGACTTTTGAGTTTCATTCCATTTACTGTTGGGATAGTCACTTGAGATTTTTGCCTGATTCTATTTTATCAAGCAAGATTTGGGAGCATTTGTGTGTTATGAGTTTAACAGGCTATTAATTATCACTTCTGTCTGTTAATAGAGATTAACAATTTACTTTTGAAATATCTTATTTGAACATAGCCTAAAACTAGGCATTAATCTTGGAATAACAGAAGAAATACAACTGTAATATCATTTTACAATTAAATTATATAAACTCTCATTCTTTGAGTCATTAGCTAACTTAGGAAATTTGATTAGGTAATTTGGATTAATGCAAAGTTTAACTATGATGCCAAGCCAATGCTAATTAACTTCATTTGGGAAATTTCAAAGGCATGAATGCTTTAGGAAAATATTGAACATCTGAAACGTATCTATATCTTAGGAAAGAAATCTTAGTTACAAAGTACCTACATGTGTTAAAGTATATTAAAATAAAATAAAATTCATAAGAAAAGGCTCAATTGAAGATGAACATAATGTTTTTGTTACTAATTTGACCTCAGTTCAGTTCAGTTCAGTTACTCAGTCGTGTCCGACTCTTTGCGACCCCATGAATTGCAGCACACCAGGCCTCCCTGGCCATGACCAACCCATGTCCATAGAGTCGGTGATGCCATCCAGCCATCTCATCTTCTGCCGTCCCCTTCTCCTCCTGTCCCCAATCCCTCCCAGCATCAGGGTCTTTTCCAATGTGTCAACTCTTCGCATCAAGTGGCCAAAGTATTGGAGTTTCAGCTTCAACATCAGTCCTTCCAGTGAACACCCAGGACCGATCTTCTTTAGGATGGACTGGTTGGATTTCCTTGCAGTCCAAAGGACTCTCAAGAGTCTTCTCCAACACCACAATTCAAAAGCATCAATTCTTTGGCGCTCAGCTTTCTTCACAGTCCAACTCTCACATCCATATATAACTGGAAAAACCATAGCCTTGACTAGATGGACCTTTGTTGGCAAAGTAATGTCTCTGCTTTTGAATATGCTGTCTAGGTTGGTCATAGTTTTCTTCCAAGGAGCAAGTGTCTTTTAATTTCCTGGCTGCAGTCACCATCTGCAGTGATTTTGGAGCCCCAAAAAATAAAGTCTGACACTGTTTCCCCATCTATTTCCCATGAAGTGATGGGACCAGATGCCATAATCTTCTTTAGCTTAAACTAGCTAAAATTGTATTTTCAGTTTAGAGAAGTCCAGAAATGTGCAGTCCTATGGTTGTAGGAAATTTTCTGAATGTTGAGCTTTAAGCCAACTTTTTCACTCTTCTCTTTCACTTTCATCAAAAGGCTTTTTAGTTCCTCTTCACTTTCTGCCATAAGGGTGGTGTCATCTGAATATCTGAGGTTATTGATATTTTAGGGATTATAAATTATTTTGTCAACCATTGCTATAAACCTTAAGCTATCTGTTGTATGTATTTATTTTTTGGCTTCTTATTTTTTTAACTTTTTAGTTTGATTAACAATGTTGTGGTAGTTTCAGATGAAAAAGAAGGGAGTTATAGCCATATACATACATGTATCCATTCTCCCTCAAACTCACCTCCCTTCTAAGCTACCACAGAACACTGAGCAGTGTTCGATGTAAGCTATCTATTTTGATTTCTAAGAATTCTTGCCCAGGGAGTAGCAAACAACTTATTACTGAAATATTTTCAATAATATGATCTTACTTTTAAATTGCCTTAGCTTTTCAGTTTCCAGAAAGTTTCCTACATAGATAGTCTTTTAATTTCCATGAAACTTGCCATTACTGCTGCTGGTAGATGAAAACGCCACCCTCTGTAACTCTAGTTTTTATAAGCATAGTGGGCTTGATCTATCTGGAACTCCATTCCCTGCACACTTGCTTTCTATAGGTATTTTATCTGCCCTGTCATCATGGAAAGGTATCCTTTTTGTGGGTTTCCAGAATACTATACATTTCATTTGCACTGTATTGTGAGTGTTTGCTCATATGGCTTCACCATGAATTAGCTTATTCAAAAAATATTGATCTATGTTTGGTAATCTTATTCTCAATATTTAATATGTTGTAGGAGTGCCATAAATTATGTTGTAATGAAACTGAAAAAGAAAGCTGCTGTTCTTTGTTGTTGTTTTTCATTCACTAAGTTGTCTCCAGCTATTTGCAAGCCCATGGACTGCAGCACACCAGGTTTCCATGTCATTTGCTATTTCCAGGAGTTTGCTTAAACTCATGTCCATTGTGTCGGTGATGCCATCCAATCATCTCATCCTCTGTCGTCCTCTTCTCCTGCCCTTAATCCATCCAAGCATCAGAGTCTTTTCCAGTGAGTTGGTTCTTTGCATCAGTGGCCAAAGTATTTGAGTTTCAGCTTCAGCATCAGTCCTTCCAATGAATATTCAGGGTTGATTTCCTTTACAATTGACTGGCTTGATCTTGCAGTTCAAGGGACTCTCAACAACACTTCAGTTGAAAGCATCAGTTCTTCTGCGCTCAGACTTCTTTATGGTCCAACTCTCACATGTGTACATGACTACTGGAAAAAAAAATAGCTTTGACTAGATGGATCTTTGTCAGCTAAGTGGTGTCTCTGCTTTTTAATATGCTCTCTAGGTTTGTCATAGCTTTTCTTTCAAGGAGCAAGCATCTTTTAATTTTGTGGCTGCATTCACTATCCACAGTGATTTTGGAGCCCAGGAAAATGAATTTGAATTCTGTCACTGTTTCCACTAATTCCCCCATCTGTTTGCCACCACATAATGGAACCAGATGCCAAGATCTTAGTTTTCTGAATGATGAGTTTTAAGCCAGCTTTTTACTCTCCTCTTTCACCCTCATCAAGAGGCTCTTTAGTTCTTCTTTACTTTCTGCCATTAGAGTGGAATCTTCTGTATATCTGAGGTTGTTGATATTTCTCTTGGCATTCTTGACTCTAGCTTGTGATTCATCCAGCCTGGCGTTTCACATTATGGACTCTGCATGTAAGGTAAATGAGCAGGGTGACAATACACAGCCTTGTCGTACTCCTCTCCCAAATTCGAACCAGCCCATTGTTCCATGTCCAGTTCTAGCTGTTGCTTCTTGACTCGCATACAGGTTTGTCAGGAGGCAGATAAGGTGATCTGGTATTCCCAACTCTTTAAGAATTTTCTGTTTTACTACTTTTTAGTATTTCCCTGGTCTTAACAGTTCATGACACTATGTAAACCACATCCTGTTTCACCCATGGTCTGTGTTAAGTGTCTGCTTCACTCAATGCAATACATATTCTTGAAAAGTATACTTTTCTTCTGCTAATGTGCTTTATTAATACCAGCTTTGAACACGTCAGATTTCAACCATTTTAAAGATCTTTGTTTGAACCTGAGGCAAAATGTAGCTTTACTTGAAGATTTCTATGTTTTGACAGTTCTATATTGAGGGCAACTTTCTATTAATACCAAGAGCCACTGACATTTTGTTTGTACTTAAAATGGTGGGGAATGGCATGCTTTAAAAAAATGAGAAAATGGATTCTTCTGTATTTTTATATGAAAAGTCAGTAGAAATGATGGTGAAGTTTTTATTTAAAAAATAATTTATTCCCTGTATTTTGCCTTTTTACAATCTATGTTCTTTATATAGTTCATGTATGTGATTATCAAATATATGAGTTCTAAAGACTCATGTTCTAAAGAAATGCATTGCAGTTAGTACATATGAAATACTAAATGGAGTTTCTTAACCTAAGCACTATTGACATTTGGGGCCAGAGATGTCTTTGCTTTGAGGTGACTGTCTTGTGTCCTCTAACATGTTTACATTTCTAATGGCATACCTAACCTCTACCCACGAGATGCTAATAGCATCCACCAGTTGTGACAGACATACACGTTTCCAGACGTTGCCCAGTGTCCCCTGGGTGACAGTCATCCCTGTGTGAGAAGCACTGTGCTAAAAAAAAAAGTGTCCCCCCTTCTGTCTCTGTCAATATGTAGAATCAGCCAGAGATCGTATGCCTATTTATACTCACTGTTTGTTTTTAACTATGTCCAATCCACTGTTACCATGGATTTCATTTATCAATAGTTACCATGGTTTTTATTTATCAAATGTCTGGAGTCTTGTGATTTTTTTAAAAAGGATATTTAGACAAAGACGGGGTTGTTGGGGAGACCAGGGTGATGATAGGCAAATCTTTCACAAGAAAAAGAAAGTCTTCACATTCAATGGTAATTTCTAGAACGTGATCAAAATCATGTTAACAAAATGCTGAAACATTTTAAGACAGGGCATTTTGCTGTTTTTTTCCTTTAAGTAAAGTGGTCTTTAGTCTAAGTAAACAGACTTCAGTCTAAGTAAATATATCAGTTCCCTGGTGGCTCAGAGGTTAAAGCGCCTGCCTTCGGTGCAGGAGACCCGGGTTTGATCCCTGGGTCGGGAAGATCCCCTGGAGAAGGAAATGGCAGTCCACTCCAGTACTCTTGCCTGGAGAACCCCATGGACGGAGAAGCCTAGTAGGTTACAGTCCACGGGGTCACAAAGAGTCAGACACGACTGAGTGACTTCACCTTCACCTGAGTGAATAGTACTTTGTATATCCAGTTATGTTTTCTTCCTTCACTTCTAACAAGTATTTATTCTTTCTCTTTCTCCAGTTTGTATTCTTAACTGACTACTTTATTCCAGTGACTGTGGTTCTGAAAGATAAGTCATTTGGGGGAAAATATGAGAAGTAATATATTTCAGCCTATTAAAATACACTATAATATATCCACTTACACATAAAGGTATGTGCCACTACTTATTAGAGAAGAGCACTGAAGAATTGATGCTTTTGAACTGTGGTGTTGGAGAAGACTGTTGAGAGTCCCTTGGACTGTAAGGAGATCCAACCAGTCCATTCTGAAGGAGATCAGCCCTGGGATTTCTTTGGAAGCAATGATGTTAAAGCTGAAACTCCAGTACTTTGGCCACCTCATGTGAAGAGTTGACTCATTGGAAAAGACTCTGATGCTGGGAAGGATTGGGGGCAGGAGGAGAAGGGGATGACCAAGGATGAGATGGCTGCATGGCATCACTGACTCGATGGACGTGAATCTGAGTGAACTCCATGGACGTGAATCTGAGTGAACTCCGGGAGTTGGTGATGGACAGAGAGGTCTGATGTGCTGCGATTCATGGGGTCGCAAAGAGTTGGACACGACTGAGTGACTGAACTGAACATTTTTTCAATTTCTCACCCAAAAGACACTTCAAGTTTACATTAATGTATAGCATGGGCCAGTTTCCTTAATTGCTAGGCAACTAAGTAAAACTATTTCTTACTAGATTCTGGTTTGGTGGTATATTAAAATGTATTGTTGTTTTTAATGTACTACATAGAAACTTAAAGACTTTATTGACATGATCAGCATGTAAACAAACTGTGTCATCTATTTTAAACAACTGTGGAAAAGCCTTTGCTATGAATGCTGTATTAAACTTCAGATCCTCCTTTATAATCTGACATCTGGGCTTGAACTGTGGGACACTTCTTGCTAGTGCTGTGTCCTTTAGTAAGTTGCTAAATTTTTCTTACCCCAAGTCCATCATCTGTAAAATGAGGCTAGTATAATATCCTGTCTCACAATATTGTTGATGAGTAATAATTAAGTTAATATATGTAAATGTAAAGTAACATTATAAGTGCCAAGTGAGTTTAGCTCTTTCTTTAACTGTGACTTATATGATGTGAAGGATTTCTATCCCACTGTCCAGTCTTCAGTAAAATAAGAAACGGATTCAGTAAATGTGGAAAACAGCAGGAACAGAAGCATCAATGTTTCAGTACTACAACTGACCCAGATTCATCCTGAATTAACAAAATGGCAGTTTGAGTCCTTTTCAGAGCATCAGTTCAAGTTCACATTATACAAAATCTGGAGAATTTTAGAGCAGATGAAACCATAATCCAGAACCCATGCATCTAAAATTGAATTATCTTCTCTCTCTTCTTTGTTACTTTCAGAAAGAGCATGGGATTTATTGTCAAAGAAACTATGTTACGGTCCTGCCTTTGCCTCTTATTAACCGGAAACCTAAAGTTTAGTTGGTAAATTCTCTGTGGACCTCTTTTCCTGTGTAACATGGGGCTGATGATGATACCTTTTATTGCTGGCTAACTACTGCTTACTTTCAACTCTCTGCCAATGGCACTGGGCTCCATGAATCTTCCCTTGTCCCTTCCTGAACTAGAGTGATGTTACTCCTCTGTCCTCCATCATAGTAATTTTCCACACCATTTTATTTTCTTATCTGTCTCCCTGAATAGATAGTATATCCACAGGCAAGTGCATTTGCCTTGTTCATATTTGCCGCAGGTGTACTAGGGTATAGTTGATGCTCAACTAAATCCTTAGCCATAAGAAACTGATCACTATAGGTGTCTAACTTGCTCCATTGCTAACTTATTCTGATACACAGAGGGTGATGCTCTCTAATTCAAAGAGCTATTTTATGTATAATCCTGGTGACTTGCTACTACATCACTGTGTGTGACTAGTTTTCTCCAAAGAATGAGGCAGGCTGGACAGGATTGTCTAGGAGTGGTTCTCATGTAGTATTTTATGAGTTGGAAGATGACACGAACGTAATACATCACCATCAGAGACCCATGAGGCTTGAATACATCATTTTCAAGGTTTATGGGCTTTAGGCACATTTTCAAAGATACGTGCTCATCACCTCATGTTCTTTCTGTCTAGCCTAACAGCATATTTGCCCTTTAGAAATGTAATTATATGCAGGCTAATTAGTGGGCAATCGCAGTTATTTAGGTGACAGGAAAGATAAGAAGGGCTCTGCTAGATCTATAAAAGTGAACCTTGAGGGGTCACAGTGAAGAGCCTTAGAAAATAAGAACTGGTAGGCTTTGGAGACTTCTTTAAACTTGGCCTTGTGAGAGTGAGTGACAAGTCAAAGTGATAACCAGGTTCCTGATTTTAGGCAGTGGCGTGAATGATGGTGCTGATTGCTGAGGGAAGATTTTTCTTCTTCTATCTATCTCATTTATCTGTTTACATAATTTTAAGTGGAAGATACTGCTTTTGGATTTTGGATATATTGGTTTTGAAATTCCAGCAAACACCTAGATTGACGTGGCTGAGTAAGGTGCTTGATTTTCAACAGATCTGGCTGTCAGTAGAGAAATCACTATTTTAGAATTGAGAAGAGTCAGCATATGAGCTGAATGTATGCATGTCGTCATGCAGAGACTGTGCTTATCAAGAAAAGGAGAAAAAGACAACAATCTGTGAATTACCAACCTCTTTTAAAAGAGTATGTGAATAAAGACATGCTTTTCTTTATACTCTGAAGTATAGTTTCAGGGATATCGAACTAAGGAAGACCAGCTTTCCAGAAGCTAAGGAAACACAGAGTTTCAGGAAGGAAAATGGGTTTAATAGTCACAAATGCTACGGTTGATTAGGGCATTCATATAGGCAAAATTTGTGGGGAGTGTAATTGTTAGTGGAAATTTGATTATGACATTTCAGCTCTAAGAAAGAGCCTAGATTGAATTTAGGGGTAAATGGGGTTTGAGTCATTAGACATACACACCACAGACCATTATGAAAGAAAAATCTGACTTTGGAGGGAAGCAGGACAGTAAGAAGTAAAGAGCTGGATGCAAGAATGATAGGTTGGTAAGGTTTTATCTTCTCCCCCTGCTAAGAGGCAGGCAAACGTTTTTATAGTCTTGAGGGAAAGGAAATTGCAGTGGGAAAAAGACTGAAGATACTGTATAAGGAGGGGCTCATGGGAGATCTTGAATTCCTAAGGAAAGTAGGAAGACTTGGGTTAAGATAAATTTCTCCTCTGATGACATTAGCTTTTTATCAGAGAAGTGCCTCTTTATCTGAACCTCAAAGGAAAGACACTTAAGACTGTAAATAAGTTTCTGAAATGAGATAATATATGTGAGCTTAGTTAATTGGAAAACATTTTGTTTAAATTATTTTTATAAAGGATATTATTTTTTGTGGAAAGCATATAAATGTTCTCTTTATCAATGTTACTTGCTTTTAAAGACAACTGAACATTTTCACAGACTCTTGAATATTGCAGGAAGCCTTTGTTTTCCCTTGTACCTGGCAGCAGCAAAGTGATATCCATTTTGTAATCAAATTGTTGCTCTAAAGTTTTAATAGATATGTACACTTCTGTGAATATATTACTCTTAATATGATTTGAAGTGGTCTCATCTATTCACAAGGCTCTTTTAACAATAGAAATAATGAGGTTAATCTATGCTAATAAAACAAGTGAACCAACTTTAATTTCAAAATAATTTACGTCATTATTTTCAATCATGCCCATTAAATAATAAGCTGAGTATTTAAAAATGCCCTACAAAATGATACGTTTTTACCAGTAGGCTTCTTATTTTTCAAACCTCCATTTGCCTGCCTTTTGAAGACCTTAGGAGCTGGCGAGTGGAATCTGCAGTTTGGGGCTGATGACAGTAGTAGCCAGGTCCAGGAGAGGTGCCAAATGTCTGTGAGACACTTGCCGATTTTCAGAGAGCAAAGACAGGCCACAGAGCCCTTTGTGAGAGCTTTCAGGACTTAGTTCCAGGTCCCTGACACTGTATTTTCACAGACATAATAGTAATTGATTCTCACTTCGGTCCTGAGGGCAGGGTCTGGAAACACTGGGATAATCCATGTGGCTAGTCACTGCCGAAGCAGCCTCCTAGGAGGCACGTAGACTCTGAGGGTCTGTAGACAAAAGCATGTCTCACAGCGGGGAGCTGAAGTTTGCTCACTGCTCTGAAATTCAGGCTTATTTGGCCAAAGCCAAATAATAAAGAAGTAACTAAGTGTATGGCCTTTAGTCTGTGTTCTTTGACGGAATCTGATTAGATTCTGACTCCATCCTGTGACCCAGGTTACCTGTTGCTTTTTGGGCAATTGTGGGCCAGTATTTCCCAGACAATAGGACCAATGGGAGAGGCATCTTAGGTTTAAATGTGTGTGTATTTATATATATAGTTCAGTTTTAAATATATATATATATATAGTTCAGTTGCTAAGTTGTATCTGGACTCTTAGCAACCCCAAGGACTGCAGCACACCAGGTCTCCTTGTCCCTTACTATCTCCTGCAGTTTGCCTAAGTTCATGTCCATTTAGTTGATAATATTATCCAACTGTCTTAACCTCTGCCACCCTCTTCTCCTTTCAATCTTTCCTAGCAGCAGGGATCTTTTCCAGTGAGTTGGCTTTATGCATCAGGTGGCCAAAGTATTGGAGCTTCAGCTTAGAGCTTTAGATAAGTTTGTTTTCTAAAATGATGGAAAACTGTGCATGTTCAAGGAGAAATGCAAGTGGTTGGTAATTCTAGTGGGAGAGAAAAGACTGCTGGGAAGGGGAAAGTTCAGTGAAGGGGTAAAGGGCTTTAAAAAATACTTCTTAATACTTTCTAATGCAACATAAATGCAACTGATACCTCGCAAACATTTTCTTTCCTGAGGAATCATTTCCTTCTATTCAGAATTTATTTTTATAGTACCAGGTCATTTTTATGACTCCATTAACCATTTTTATTTTTGAACTGTAAAATGAAAATTTGTGGTTTTATGTATACTAATACTGTCTTGTCTCCAAATTTCTATTTTCCTCATACAGAGGGTTACTTCTACAAGAGAACAGCAGGTTTGCAGAAGCACTACACTATTATAAATTGGCGATTGGGAGCAGGCCTACACTGGCTTGTAAGTGATATTCAAGTCCTTTTAAAATATCTTTTTCTTTCTCCATGAAAATGGTGACCTAAAGCCTCATGGGTTAAAAAACATGATGCTTCTATTTGTGAATACTTTCCAATCAAATTAAGAGCCTTTAACAAATACATCTCCCAATTTTAATGTTTTGGTGTCTAATTAACATTTTGATACATTAAGAAACATGTAGCTTTTATTCATCTAGTTTCTAAGCTCAAAATATTCTGATACTTTGAAGGCTGAGACTACTTTATATATGTGTGTGTGTGTTTGTGTGTGTGTGTGTGTATTAATGATACCTAATACATTTATATATTAGTGGTACCATATATATGTATATATATGTGTGTGATACCTGTACTTTGTACTACATTATTGCTCTTTCGTATATTTGTTCCCTGGAGGTTCACTTCTTGGTTTTCTTTTAAAATCAGAAATAATGCATAAAAATGAAGTTGAAGTAAAAATAGCTTTATTGTTTCCGCAGTGTGCATCATCTTCTGTCATTTATATCTCCACTTTTTACCCTTCAGCTGCATATTTAAACACAGGTATTATTCTAATGAACCAAGGAAAGACAGAAGAAGCGCGGCGCACGTTCCTGAAGTGTTCTGAGATCCCTGACGAAAACCTAAAGGACCCTCATGCCCACAAGAGCTCAGTCACCAGCTGTCTGTACAACCTGGGGAAGCTCTATCACGAGCAGGGACACTATGAGGTCAGGCCAGAACTTCTCTGCCCTGTTCCTCCCCCTGGTTCTAATCTGATCTCAGTGACTTCTGCCTGTGATCTCCTTGTAGGAACACTGATAATTTAAGAACTGATATTTTAACACGGTGATAATTTAAGAACTGATAGAGTTCTATGGGTAAATTCTTCTGGGAAAAATTTCTGTTTAAACAAAACAGATTTTTTCACTATGATTTTCTCAGAGTAATATGATTCCTTATGAAAGGGAAATAACATGCATTACTGCCCAAGTTGTTTGCTTACCATTCCTTTGATTTTATGATTTAAGACATGTTATTATTGTTATCTGTATTCATTGTTTGATGTTAAAAAATACATTTTTTATACTCTGCATGTTAAGTGATTTGGTATAAATCCTACTTGTTTCTTTTTATTCTTTTAAACAATAATGCAATGAAAACTAATTTTATTTTTTCTGGATTGAGAAGAGGGGGAAAGTTATGGATACAGGATCTTGTATCGGAAGTTAGGAGGATTACTTAGTCCTGTGTTCCCTATCTCTCACATGAAGCCTGCCTCTATGGGTTTTGTCTCTCCCATTCGGTACCACAACCCATGTTCTCAAACAACTCCCCCAGAGACTCTTACATGATATTTTAAGACTGCAATCTGAGGATAAGGATGCAATTTTAAAAATAATTGCATTTCATGATCTCAGTATATCTCAGTTGCTAGAAGATTGATTCATTGATATCTTATTTAGATTATACTTAATTGCTTGACTTGAAATAATGACAAATTTTAGAGGATTATGGGTGACTCCAAAATATAAATTTTTCTAGTTGTTTTTATTACATAATCTATCTGAATTGAGAAATTTAAAGAGTATTGGTAACATTTGACTCCTTGTTAAACTGATTTTTATATAACCTTCATAGGGTGGGTTGAATGGTTTTATTCATGAAATTGAGGTAATTTAATATCAAAGAATAGCTCAGCTGAATTTTCCTCTAATGAACCATTTAGAAAGAGCAATGGAATATTTTAATTTTGGAAAGATGTTGTTATTTTGTTTCAGTGAATAGCCTTGTACTTTATTTCTTTTTCTGTTTCTTAAATTAGGATGCCCTTAGTGTATACAAGGAAGCAATTCAGAAAATGCCTAGGCAATTTGCCCCACAGAGCTTGTACAACATGATGGGTAAGTAAAATAGTAATATTTTAATTGATATGTCAGGGATCTGTGGAACAATTAAAACCTGTATTTGTTTTAAATGGATCTCTATTAAATCATGTTTTAATTCTCACTTAAAAAAAAACATATTCACAGTTGGATGTCACATTTAAATTTTCACAAAGCACACCTATTCTAAGAGCAAATAAATATTGTTAATATAGTGATTCTCAACAAATTGTCTGGATCCCAGAGTTGTTGAAAAGGAGCTCATAAACCAAAGTGGGTATCAAATATTAGCTAGACTCTTGAGATTGCAAATGATGAATAAAGTACATATAGATTTTGATGAGTTTATCAAATTTCTGACAATTTTTGATCATGTTATTTTCTTAATGAGAATATTTTCAAAAGTAAACATGCTGTGATTTAGAGATTCCTGATTTTGATGCTTACAATAGATGAGAATGAGTCAACTTGTGTTGTTTGCATTGATAAAGGTTTCGATTACAAGAGGGTTCCCCCTCCCCCCACTTCCAGAGTATTATTTTAGAGTAAAAGCAATACTGTGAAGAGTATAAATGTTGTAGTACAATTGTTCCTTTTTCTACATTGAGTAATTAGCTCAATTTTCTAGAAAGTATGCAAATGAGGGCATAGATTTTTCTAGGTGCAAGGGGTCAAGAACTAGAGTTACTAATAAATCTGCCTATAACCTGTGATTGGTCCATGACGGTCTCATAGTAAATTGTTACCACAGCTATTTGATCATGGACACACCTAAAAACTGTCTATTCAGTATGTGACTCTTGAAAAGAATCCCCCGAAGTTTAAGATGTCCTGTTGATTAACGTTGCTGTTTCTAGATAGGGGAGAGAAGTGAGAGGGCTGTTTTTGTCTTCGAATCAGATATTTCTTTTCCTCCAAAGTACAGATTAAACCTCAAATTTTCCTTTCATTAAACCTGGCTAAGTTTTTAAAAAATATTTCTAAGCCTTCCTCATATATATAAACTATATGTGACTACATCATTTCTAGGATTATTTTATACTTCTGTATCCTGTGATTTGAGAAATCTGATTGTAGCTGTTTGGCTTTTGAGTACACATAAAAATCTCATGCCTTCCCTAACTAGAAAATATATGCCTGGCAAGGACACTTCTACTTTTTTTTAAAAAAAAGAAAATTTAGAAATGTTTTCGAGCTCAAACAAGGCACACAAAAGAAAAGGCAAAAACACACACAAACAAAAGATTTGGAAGTGGTTAATATATTCATCTGTCTCTTGATTCCTGCCCCTAGTTAGCCAGGACAGCAGCAGGGTGATTTAATGCTCCTGTTAAAGAGGACACTGAAGTATTTTTAGTTGCTGCTATTTTTCTCTTGGATATTATCACTAAAAGGTAAAAATCTAGCTGCCTTCAATGTACTTTTGTCCTTACCATCTTATGAGGTAAATTCACGCCTTTTACTATTTGACATTTTACTATCATTCTGTCCACCCAGGTGAAATGTCCATGTCCATAACGTGTGTACTGAGAGATGTATCTGTTGAATGAGCTTTTCTGTGTTAGTGCTGGATGGTTATTCGTTTCACAGTGAATATTGAAAGAACTGTGTTCTCTAGTTTTCTCTAGGGCATATTGGTTTTAGTTTATAATTTCATTTTTAACGCTAATGCTTAGGAAGGACTATTTCCTAATTTTCCTCAATTATCAATGAAGATCTTTTCCTTTAAATTAGGAAAGGACTCAGCTCCTTGACAATAGACTACATATGTCATCTTCATTGTTAATAGAAAGTGTGGTATTCACTATAGTTAACAGTTTCAAAAATTCATTCAATTATTTTATGTAAATACATTTGCTTGAAAATTCAGCTGTTACCTTGGGATCTGTGTCTCATATGGTTACACAGATGCTGAGCACTCATAGGCAGCAAAAGATAAGTGTGTCCCTGGGGTGATTGCTTAGTCCTTTGTCTTATTTTCCATCATAGAAGGAGGGAGCTGCTTTGCCCAGACTCTGCAAAGCCCTCTAACAATTTGCGAGGGGAGAATCTCAATGTAATTTAAAATTCCAGGTTTCTTCCATAATTATAGTGGCTGCCTTCTGTTTAATTTTATGTGAAGGTCTGTCAGCTGACTAGGTTTTGCAGTTTCAGTTGTTCACGAAACTATAATTTTCTCTGAGAGTAAGTTCACCTCCTAATCAAATGGGTGATATCCTCTGAGTGTTGGCTTTAACTCCTAATACATTTTGATTAGCCTCCATTTGACAAGAAAAAAAGTGGCCCAGGAGATAAACTGCCCTATCGGTTCATCAGTTTCATTAGTCTGTCAGCATGTGCTGATTATCCTATCAAGTTTATCAACAGCCTTGAATATGTTTTCTAATTCTCATATTTGCATATTATTGGTGCCCTTTAGGGATCAGTGATGGATTTTAGTGTCTGACTGGATTTAGCCTGCAAGTATTCATTTTTCTCATGGCTCATTCATCTACCCTTGAAGATCATTAGCGCCAAGCACTTGTATGTGTATATGCAAATAGTTTTTCTTTTATGCTGAGAGGTTAGGAGAAAAAAAGGAATATGTGTGAAAAATACAGTTATATTTTAATTCTATTATTTGTTTAATAATGCAATTCATTGCAGCTGCTTAAAGAAAGCACACACTCTGGTCCTTTGTATTTCCCCTTCCCTTGAACATTTGATGAGAAACATCACTCCCTGCTGCATGGCAAGTTGATTTACCCTGAACATCAAATGAGCCTATTTTTGAATCTATGTATTAATAGAAAATAACAGGATTGATTAGCTTGCTATCTCAACTTAAAATTTTCCATGTTTTATCATAAGACTGTTACTTTTATTGTGGCAGTGTATAAGTAAAATTAAAAATCTACTTGCATAGACATTTTCATTATTCTCTTTGATTTCATAGTGTCAAGATGATTAAGTCACAATTATTGAGGACTGTGTCCCATCTAAAATTAAGTAGATTTATAAGTATGTACAAATCATGTTTTAAAAGATACTATATATTATTTTTATAAACAAAAATTAAACTTTTACTTAGGCAGCAGTTATAATTAAGGTATGAAAATACATGAATTATTAAGAGGCCAAATCATAAAAAAAAAATTGCTCCTAGCCAGTTGTGCAACTTCATTTTCTCTCTTTTCTCTTCAGAGGATGAGGGTTGGATTCAGAGACCCCAGGTTCAACTTATGGCTTTAGCACTTTGTAGCTGAGTGAAGGTGGACAGATTACTTAACTGAAGCCTCAGGTTCCCCATCCATGAGGTGCCTGTAATGGTAGTGTCTGTTTGAGGACTGATTGACATAATGAAGGTAAAGAATATTGGACCAAATGCCCAACCTAGTCAATCTTCCTTTGTAATCATTATCATTTCTGTCGGCTTTGAACTCCAGAAGTCACTAATTGTATTCTCTGGCAGTTCTTCCTGTATTAACAATGTAAAACCTGATTGCTCTGTAGATACAATTTTGAGATAGTGATGGCTCTAGAGTCACCAGTGTGGATTCTATTTAGTTCTATCCTGTCTATAAGTGCCGTATTTTCTCTGAAGCCCATTCTTCCTTATCTTTCAACAACCACAGTCAAAATCCTTGTTTTATCATTAAATGTATCTGCCAAAACTGAAACAGCCTCACTTAGTTAGTATACAATTAATTTCATTCCATTAATATAGTATTCCCTCTTAATTGAAATAATCATATTTAGAATTTTTTTCTCCTTTTCCTGTCATTACGTATTTTCCCCCTAGACTTAGTCAAAATTATTCTTTATTCTGAAATTATTTTTATTCTGACACCCATTGTAGGCCTTTATTGATTCGCAATTTCTCCTCTTCTCAAATTGTAAATGATTTTTAGAATCATAGAATGTTAGAGATAGAAGATTGGTATTTTAAAAATCCTCCTAACATAATTTTTTTTTTATATGCTGGAAATTCACACCCAAAGAGTTAGGTTGATCTGTTTGGGATTGCACTGTTTGTGTTAGAAACAGAAGTGTAGTTTCCTGATTTAAATTTATATGCATTTCCTATTCAGCAGTCTTGCCAAAACTGGCATTTTTACTATGTCAATATAACTTATCTTTACCCATTTAAAAACTATCATATGGAGATGGTAAATGCAGGGAATCCTGGCGTGCTTTAGACCATGGGGTTGCAAAGAGCTGGGCACGACTGAGTGACTAAACAATAACAATATCTATATTTACATATAGATATATCTATATAGATATATGGATATAGATATCATTCCCTATCAAATATATATTAAAAACTTTTTCATCTTAAAAATGAAACACCTACAAAATTATTTCATCACATATGTATAAAATATGCAAGATATTAAAAATTTTTATATGTAGGATAACTTTTAACCACCTTCATTTTTTCTCTTTCTTTATTTCCCCTATTGTGTATACTTAAGCATTGTTTTGGAATAATCCTAAGAGATTATGGGAAACTAAATGAGGCTGTAAGTTTTAATTTTATCAGTATGAATCTTTCCAATCCCAAAGATAATTTTTAAGCCTGTTTACTGTTGAAAATTACTTGGCTTTCTCAATGCAAAGTGATTGTTGGGTTTAATTATGTAAGCAATTTTAGCCATTTCAACTTGGTGATGTATCTTTTTAAATAAATTTATTTATTTTAATTGGTGGCTAATTACTTTACAATATTGTATTGGTTTTGCCTTGAGAACAGAAGGGCGTGATGTATTCATGGAGTGAGAGTTTAGAGTTAATGCCTTGTTGTTGCAGTCTGCAATCACTATTTTTAGAAAAATCTGTATGCAAAAAGAAAAAAAAATCTTAAAGATACAAGTCCTGAGTCAGGGAGGGGATATAGAGGTGGTGGTGGGATGAAATTGAAATAGTCCATATGGTTTCTGCTCTCATAGAACTTTCTAAATGATTTTACAATTAGTCTAAAACTCTAGTGTCTTGATTAATAAGTAAATGGCTATAAATCAAATGGCTGATTGTATTACTACAGTCGATGAAAACAAGACCAGGAGCTGACTGTGGCTCAGATCATGAACTCCTTATTACCAAATTCAGACTCAAATTGAAGAAAGTAGGGAAAACTGTTAGACCATTCAGGTATGACCTAAATCAAATCCCTTATGATTATACAGTGGAAGTGAGAAATAGATTTAAGGGCCTAGATCTGATAGATAGAGTGCCTGATGAACTATGGAGGGAGGTTCGTGACATTGTACAGGAGACAGGGATCAAGACCATCCCCATGGAAAAGAATGTAAAAAAAGCAAAATGGCTGTCTGGAGAGGCCTTACAAATAGCTGTGAAAAGAAGAGAGGCGAAAAGCAAAGGAGAAAAGGAAAGATATAAGCATCTGAATGCAGAGTTCCAAAGAATAGCAAGAAGAGATAAGAAAGTCTTCTTCAGCGATCAATGCAAAGAAATAGAGGAAAACAACAGAATGGGAAAGACTAGAGATCTCTTCAAGAAAATTAGAGATACCAAGGGAACATTTCATGCAAAGATGGGCTCGATAAAGGACAGAAATGGTCTAGACCTAACAGAAGCATAAGATATTAAGAAGAGGTGGCAAGAATACACAGAAGAACTGTACAAAAAGATCTTCACGACCCAGATAATCATGAAGATGTGATCACTCATCTAGAGCCAGACATCCTGGAATGTGAAGTCAAGTGGGCCTTAGAAAGCATCACTACGAACAAAGCTAGTGGAGGAGATGGAATTCCAATGGAGCTGTTTCAAATCCTGAAAGATGATGCTGTGAAAGTGCTGCACTCAATATGCCAGCAAATTTGGAAAACTCAGCAGTGGCCACAGGACTGGAAAAGTTCAGTTTTCATTCCAATCCCAAAGAAAGGCAATGCCAAAGAATGCTCAAACTACCGCACAATTGCACTCATCTCACATGCTAGTAAAGTAATGCTCAAAATTCTGCAAGCCAGGATTCAGCACTA
This sequence comes from Nanger dama, assembly GCA_917880005.1. Lineage (NCBI taxonomy): Eukaryota > Metazoa > Chordata > Mammalia > Artiodactyla > Bovidae > Nanger > Nanger dama. Next base: position 12,713,843 of record CAKJTW010000002.1, read on the forward strand.
CTTGAACCGTGAACTCCCTGATGTTCAAGCTGGTTTTAGAAAAGGCAGAGGAACCAGAGATCAAATTGCCAACATCCGCTGGATCATGGAAAAAGCAACAGGGTTCCAGAAAACCATCTATTTCTGCTTTATTGACTATGCCAAAGCCTTTGACTATGTGGATCACAATAAACTGTGGAAAATTCTGAAAGAGATGGGAATACCAGACCACCTAACCTGCCTCTTGAGAAATGTGTATGCAGGTCAGGAAGCAACAGTTAGAACTGGAGATGGAACAACAGACTGGTTCCAAATAGGAAAAGGAGTACGTCAATGCTGTATACTGTCACCCTGTTTATTTAACTTATATGCAGAGTACATCATGAGAAATGCTGGACTAGAAAAAACACAAGCTGGAATCAAGATTGCTGAGAGAAATATCAATAACCTCAGATATGCAGATGATACCACCCTTATGGCAGAGAGTGAAGAAGAACTAAAGAGCCTCTTGATAAAAGTGAAAGAAGAAAGTGAAAAAGTTGGCTTAAAGCTCAACATTCAGAAAACAAAGATCATAGCATCCGGTCCCATCACTTCATGGGGAATAGATGGAGAAACAGTGGAAACAGTGTCAGACTTTCTTTTTTTTGGCTCCAAAATCACTGCAGATGGTGACTGCAGCCATGAAATTAAAAGATGCTTACTCCTTGGAAGAAAAGTTATGACCAACCTAGATAGTATATTCAAAAGCAGAAAAACATTACTTTGCCGACTAAGGTCCATCTAGTCAAGCCTATTATTTTTCCAGTGGTCATGTATGGATGTGAGAGTTGGACTGTGAAGAAGGCTGAGTGCCGAAGAATTGATGCTTTTGAACTGTGGTGTTGGAGAAGACTGTTGAGAGTCCCTTGGACTGCAAGGAGATCCAACCAGTCCATTCTGAAGGAGGTCACCCCTGGAATTTCTTTGGAAGGAATGATGCTAAAGCTGAAACTCCAGTACTTTGGCCACCTCATGCGAAGAGTTGTCTCATTGGAAAAGACTCTGATGCTGGGAAGGATTAGGGGCAGGAGGAGAAGGGGATGACAGAGGATGAGATGGCTGGATGGCATTACTGACTGGATGAATGTGAGTCTGAGTGAACTCTGGGAGATGGTGATGGACAGGGAGGCCTGGCGTGCTGCGATTCATGAGGTCGCGAAGAGTCGGACACGACTGAGTGACTGAACTGTACTGAATTTCTTTACTGTCTGAGCCACCAAGGAAGCCCTTAACACAGCACACAGTAGGTCCTCTATAAATAAGTACCCAGTGATTGAAGCCTGGGCTGTGTGTGGAAAGGAGGCAGAGTTTAGGGTAAGAGCTTTCTTTTGACCAATCAAACAGCAGACCTCAGGAGTAGACACAGGTGTCTTTCTCCTCACAATCCCTCTGAAGCCTCCAAGATAAAAGTCTTCTTCCTGCTTTATTTAGAAAAACCAATACCTGTTCTAATCTCCCAGAAGCCCTTACTCTGCTCAGACCAACAGTGCCCAAGGTAGCTCTGATGTCACACATTTGCATCCAGAATGGCAACTCTCACTTTCTCTCCTGTTTGGAAACTGTGGGGATAATGAGCACATGTTTTTCTAATAATGAGAAGATGTGCAGGCACTGACACGTGACAACAGTTTCCAGTCCTAAGTTAATTAGCAAGCTGGGCAGCCCAGATAAATAAAGCTTCCTGTTTCCTTTCCTGGAGTCTAAAATATCTGATCTGGAGGTTGCCTCCCTTCTTCTCCCCTCCGCCCCAAGCGCCAGGATTTGAGGGGAAGCATTTAAAAGCCTGGTAATTTGTGTGCATGGAACTGGCTGCTAAGCAGATATATGGCCTGTGTTCTTACAGAAACTCCAGCTGATAGATATACAGTCAGTTCTCCATTATTTGCTGGCTGATTACCTCTCTCCGTCCCAACCTTGGTTTACATGTTCTTATAAATTTATATGTTCTTATTGACTTTCTCATGAGCTTTATTGAAGCCTTTCTGGAGTCGAGATTGGAGAGGGTTATGAAACATTACATGCCCATGCCCCTTGTTAGTTTCATATTATTGTTCAAGCAGTCCCATGAAGGAGGCATCTTTGTTATCCCTGTGGTACAGATGAGAAAACTAAGTCTTAGACTAGTTAAATTACTAGAGCTGTTAAGTGGGCAAACGCATTTAAAGCCAAGTTTGTCTAACGGCAGGGCCCAAGTTTTTCACCAGTGAGTTCAGCAAATTTGAATCTTCCTTTATTTTAAAAGGTCATCTATCTTAGACAGCTTGGGCTGCCATAACAAAATACCATAGACTGGGTGGTTAAACAATGTTTATTTCTAACAGTTATGAAGTCTTCATGGAGAAGGGAATGGCAACCCACTCCAGTATTCTTGCCTGGAGAATTCCATGGACAGAGGAGCCTGGCGGGGTACAGTCCATGGGGTCGCAAAGAGTTGGACACAACTGAGTGGCTAACACTCTTCACTCTGGAGGCTGGGGAGGCCAAGACCAAGTTGCCAGCAGCTTTGGTGCCTGGTGAAGGCTCTTTGTCAGAGAAGGCAGTGGCAACCCACTCCAATACTCTTGCCTGGAAAATCCCATGGACGGAGGAGCCTGGTATGCTGCAGTCCATGGGGTTGCGAAGAGTCAGACATGACTGAGCGACTTCACTTTCACTTTTCACTTCCATGCATTGGAGAAGGAAATGGCAACCCACTTCAGTGTTCTTGCCTGGAGAATCCCAGGGGTGGCAGAGTCTGGTGGGCTGCCATCTGTGGGGTCGCACAGAGTCGTACATGACTGAAGTGACTTAGCAGTAGCAGCAGCAAGATGTTTTATTTATAACTATGTGGGCTATGTTATGTTGACTTGCCAAACAAACCAAAACAAACCAATGAAAATCTCAAGCTTTCTTTTTTGCTAATGTGATACTATTATCCCAATTTGCATATATATTTTTGTTATTTTATAAAAAATGAATGTCTGTTTTGGATAACATGCTTATACTGTAGGGAGTGATTGCATTCTTCCAAAGAAAATGCATGATAATAATCATTGCTATTTATTAACTTAATTTGCCTTTATTTTGATCTTCTAGGAAAATAGTGTTTTGATTCTCTTATTTCTGATAATTCCTAGAATTCTTTTGTACAAACCCCTGTTACTTATAAAATCACAGCTCAGTACTGGAAAATGTATTTTCCTCCATTAGCCTGCAACTTACGAGTCTTTTTACTTACATAGGTTTAAGATTGACAAGATGCTTTCTTCTCACATTGTTTCATAAAAAGAAATTTTGTGACCTAACTTTCAGTTTTGTGAAATTTCCCCACTTTGAGCCATTTAGTGAGAATAGTGAAGGAACCAATAAATAGATGACACAATGAATTTATTGGGGCTTTTTTTAGAGTAAAAGGTTACACAAATTTTAAAATTTGTATTTTTGAGAAGTAAATTTGTGGGATGAGAAAGTTGTATCATAAATGGCTATCAGGGAACTTTAGGTTCCTTACTCTAGTTTAGGTGAGGAGAAGTGACAAAGTCAGATGCACCTCCTGAAAACAAAACACCAAAATTCTCACTTGTAAATTTATCCTAACTCACTTGAAGGATGTAAACTCTGTGCTGAGTTCAGTTAGTAGGTTGGCTGTCAAAGAAGTCTATTTTGCTCTCAGCCTCTGTACAGCTGGCTTTTCAGCTGATTAATTTCTTTTTGTTGGATTATTCCAGTGTGTGTATCTGTGTGTGTGCATGTGTTTATGTCACTTTTTTCGGAGTATATTTAGAAATATTCAGAGTAAATTTCTCACAGGATGGTTCACATGCTTAATCTTTCTTCTATGACTGGTAATTCTTAAGTGGAATGCTCAAGTCATTTAGCATGCTGACTGTGAAAAGATGGTTTTTTACTGTGTGAGATTTGAACTTCACATCTTTCAAGTGTGGAAGCATTAACACTCAGTAGTGTTAAGCTTTTTATACCACCTGCTTCCCCTATTTTGAGTTCTGGTGATTTTCTTATGATTCCTTCCATTGGCACTCTTAAAAATCTATGAGTCAGACTTTCAAATATGATGTGACTATATAACTGGATTAGCTATTGATTTGTTTACCTCCAGAAAGAATATTAACTTTGAATTTTTAAGCTAAATCTATTCATTGAACTTTTATTTCTGCATCATCAGAAGAGACAAGACCAGGAGAAAGGATAAGACCAATACCAGGACATTTTAGAAATTCACTTTGTAAGCTGTGGAGCCAATAATATAAGGAAATCATGAGTTTCTGGCTGTGTATCAAAAAGAATAAATATATAAAATGTATGTACACAGTTTGCTCCTAAAAGTTCATTTCTTAGTATAAAACTGTAATGTTTTTTTTCCCTCTTTTTACCATTCACGCTTGATTTAAATTCTACATTACATACTATAGTTACAGACATTAATTTGCTAGGCAGTAGTCTGTACACTACAAAGGCCAGCCTCCAGTTCAGCTGCATTAAATAGGTAATATATTTTGTTTAAAGTTTCAATTAAACCCAGGACCAGAAGATATATGGTCCCTATGGGGAGTTTGAACATTTTCATGCTAGTACTAGGGTTGTTGAAGGATCATGCTTAGGTCTAGATGTTGCATACCTTCCTGGAAATATGAGACAGTTGATTATATTTCACTGCTATTAAAACCACACCAGCCCACCTGTTACATTAATTCATACTTTTGCCAGTTTAGTAGTAAAGGAAAAGACTGAAGCTTAAAAACTTTATTTTAAAATGGAGTTATAAAGAAATTAATATACTCAAATTAATACCTAATTATACCCTTATTATCTGATTCCCAAATAGTTTCAATATAGTCTACTTTAAAAATATGTTTTCTGAGGCTTCAATAGAAATAAATAAGAAAAAAAATGTATCATTTGCTCTTTCATTGGATACTTTCCATGGAATGAACCTTCTACTCGGTTAATAGATACCAGTGGGATTGTTCTGAGAAAATTAATGTATCATTATGCCATACTTGGAAAATTAACTAAATTTCAAATCCTGGCATTCTTAAAAGATGCCAGTTTTGATGACATTGAGATGAAATAGACATAATCATAAAGAAGGAAAAAACCATATATGAAAAACAAAGTCTTAAAAAGCAGTGTTGAGAAAATGATTATCTGTTGCACATATTTAGAATACACCAGTAATACAAATGAAGTTAAAAATTAAATTCATTATTAATTGTATGTCCTTTGCTGTGTATATATCTGTTTTTTCCTAATAAGTAGGGAGAAATTGTTTTCCACAAGAAAATCTCATTTAACTCCCCCATGAGCTGTTATTACATAGTTGTGATTTTATTTATAATGATAAAAGTTATTCTCATATTCAGACTGAACAAAGCATTAAAATAGAACATGAAATGTTTTGTTCCAAATAGCAAGTCTTTTTTTTTTCTCCAAATATATAATTATGAGCATGAGGTTCTATGAGCTGTTAGTAGAAACTTACTTTAAGTATTCATTGAAAATAGGATGCATTTTTAAATTTCTGATCTCTCTTAGTGATTAATATTCATAAAAAATTTTATAGTATAAAATGCATTATTCATTACATATTACAGAGTCATGTTGCTTAATCCATACATATGAAGTGTATTATTAAGATGTATATGAAATAAAAAATGCTTTTATTATACTTTTTGATGGTTTCCTGCATTGTTTATATCTTATTTTTCTGAATACTATTATTTGCATTAACTTACTCATTCTTTTTTCTTCTCTCTGGAGTAAACTTTGGGTATTTCTCAACATAATTTATAACTACCTCGCATATATTTCTAGTAATCTCTAAATATTTCAGTTCTATTAAGCCATTTTATTTTATTGTGATTATCTTGTTCAGTCACTTCCAGTCGCTCAGTCGTGTCTGACTTTTTGTGACTCCATGAACCACAGCACACCAGGGCTCCCTGTCCATCACCAACTCCCAGAGTTTACCCAGACTCATGTCCATCAAGTCGATGATGTCATCCAACCATGTTATCCTCTGTCGTCCCCTTCTCTACCTGCCCCCAATCATCCCAGCATCAGGGTCTTTTCCAATGAGTCAGCTCTTCACATGAGGTGGCCAAAATATTGGGGTTTCAGTCTCAACATAGTCCCTCCAATGAACACCCAGCACTGATCTCCTTTACGATGGACTGGTTGGATCTCCTTGTAGTCCAAGGGACTCTCAGAAGTCTTCTCCAACATCACAGTTCAAAAGCATCAATTCTTTGGTGCTCAGCTTTCTTCACAGTCCAACTCTCACATCCATACATGACCATAGGAAAAACCATAGCCTTGACTAGATGGACCTTTGTTTGCAAAGTAATGTCTCTGCTTTTTAATATGCTATCTAGGTTGGTCATAACTTCCCTTCCAAGGAGTAAGCATCTTTTAATTTCATGGCTGCAATCACTATCTGCAGTGATTTTGGAACCTAGAAAAATAAAGTCAGCCACTGTTTCCACTGTTTCCCTATCTATCTGCCATGAAGTGATTGGACCAGATGTTATGATCTTTGTTTTCTGAATGTTGAGCTCTAAGCCAACTTTTTCACTCTCCTCTTTCACTTTCATCAAGAGGCTCTTTAGTTCTTCACTTTCTGCCATAAGGGTGGTGTCCTCTGCATATCTGAGGTTATTGAGATTTCTCCCGGCAATCTTGATTCCAGCTTGTGCTTCCTCCAGCCCGGCGTTTCTCATGATGTACTCTGCATAGAAGTTAAATAAGCAGGGTGACAGTATACATATACTTGGACATACTCCTTTTCCTATTTGGAGCCAGTCTGTTGTTCCATCTCCAGTTCTAACTGTTGCTTCCTGAACTGCATATAGGTTTCTCAAGAGGCACGTCAGGTGGTCTGGTATTCCCATCTCTTTTAGAATTATCCACAGTTTATTGTGATCCACACAGTCAAATGCTTTGGCATAGTCAATAAAGCAGAAATAGATGTTTTTCTGAAACTCTCTTGGTTTTTGATGATCTAGCATTTGTTGGCAATTTGATCTCTGGTTCCTCTGCCTTCTCTAAAACCAGCTTGAACTTCTGGAAGTTCATGGTTCACGTATTGCTGAAGCCTGGGTTGGAGAATTTTGAGCATTACTTTAGTAGCGTGTGAGATGAGTGCAATTGTGTGGTAGTTTGAGCATTTTTGGCATCCTTTCTTTGGGATTGGAATGAAAACTGACCTTTTCCAGTCCTGTGGCCACTGCTGAGTTTTCCGTATTTGCTGGCATATTGAGTGCAGCACTTTCACAGCATCATCTTTCAGGATTTGAAATAGCTCCACTGGAATTCCATCACCTCCACTAGCTTTGTTCGTAAGCTTTGTTCGTACCTTCCTAAGTCCCACTTGACTTCACATTCTAGGATGTTTGGCTCTAGGTGAGTAATCACACCATTGTGGTTATCTGAGTCATGAAGATCTTTATTGTACAGTTCTTCTGTGTATTCTTGCCACCTCTTCTTAATATCTTCTGCTTCTGTAGGTCCATACCATTTGTGTCCTTTGTTGAGCCCATCTTTGCATGAAATATTCCCTTGGTATCTGTAATTTTCTTGACGAGATCTCTAGTCTTTTCCATTCTATTGCGTTCCTCTATTTCTTTGCATTGATCGCTGAGGAAGGCTTTCTTATCTCTCTTGCTGTTCTTTGGAACTCTGCATTCAAGTGGTTATATCTTTCCTTTTCTCCTTTGCTTTTCGCTCCTGGCTTCTCACAGCTATTTGTAAGGCCTCCTCAGACAGCCATTTCACTTTTTGCATTTCTTTCTCTTTGGGATGGTCTTGATTCCTATCTTGTATACAGTGTCACCAACTTCCATCGATAGTTCATCAGGCACTCGGTCTATAAGAATTAGTCCCTTAAATCGTGGATAGTATTATATTTGGAAGGAGAGGGTCAAACGCACGCACGCGCGCGCACACACACACACACACACACACACACACACACACACAGAGTCGCACTTTCTCTTTTTGGGAAATTCTTAGCATTTTATGAGATTTTCTCCAACATTTCTTTACTGATTATTTTTAGTGATTTATTTTCTTGAAAGCATAAAGGAAATTGATAAACCTAGAGAATTTCGGGATACCCAGTTACAAAAAGAGCTGTATTGACATAGGCTTCTGGCTCTTTTTCAAGTTAAATTTTGATGGCACATCAAATGTTTCCTGTGTGTAACACTAGGTATTAAGAACCTTTTAAACTTTCACTGAAGTTTAACCTCTTTCCTCATGATTAGTGTTTCAATTTAATGAAACAGCATATTTGTTTTTTCCCCCTGCATTTCCTCTCTTTGCTTTAAAACCAGCCTTTCTAGCTTCAAGGATTTCTCTTAAATTTGATGCTATAAAGACTTGCCCCTAGAAACAGATAAAATTTATTATTTTTATAGATACTAAATGTGAAATTAAATATGGTTGAGGGAAGGGAGTTTTCATAAAAGTTTGTGTAGGAGAAATGATTAAATGTTTGGAAAGAATGAAATTAGCTATCTGCCTCACACCACAAGGCAGAATTTATTTCATGTGGAATAGGTAGCTAATTTTAATAGTGAAACTATATAATTAAATGTGAATATATATCCATATGGTAGAGAATAGTTTTTGTGCATAATAGATAGTGGTAAATTTACACAGGAAAAAAGTCAACCTGATTTGCCTGTGTAAAAATTAAAGTAGTCTGAAATGAAAAGCTATTAAGTATCTTTTGCCTATCATAAGAGAAAGGTAAATGTCTTAAATAAAAACTGGCTTAAAATCATTAAACAATGACTCACAATTTTAAAATATTGATGGTTAAATTTTTGTGAAAAAAATTTGTTAAAACATGCATTTTTTTTGAGCACTCTCTGTCAGTCCAGTGGTTAGGACTCTCTGCTTCCACTGTCAAGGGCCTGGGTTCAAGCCCTGCTCCAGAAACTAAGATTCCACAAGCCCAATAGTATAGCCAAAAAAAAAAAAATGGAGAGAGAAACCAGAAAACAAAACAACAATATATGCATTTTCATTAGTTCAAGGATTTCATGGCTGTATATGTATTCTAAGAAAATAAGATGTATATTAAAAAAAAACAAAAGGATAATTGCTAGAAGGTTTAGTACCTACAAGAATATTGGAGGAATTTGAATACACAAGCAATTAATATTGAATGAGAGAACATATAATTTTTAAAATATAGCATATTTTTATTTAATACAGTAAACTGCTAGAATGAACCTAAATATTTAAAACTAGGAAATTGTTTTACTTCTAATTTACTCTTTTAATGTTTCAATAAATTGTGGAAAAACAAAATTTTACTAATCAGTATCTATGATTGATGGGATTCATTTGATTTAATAAAAGTGCCACCTTTCAGACTTTCAACAATGAGTAGATAAAATTAGATAATAAATGTATAAAATTTAAAGATAAATTCAAAGGAGTAATCAGAACTTGATCTAGTCAGTCTCGGGTAGATTGTCTAGAAAATCCATCCATTTGACATTTCCTTAAACTAAGGTATTGTCACTGATTTATGAAACAGCTATACAGATTACTGAACAATGATTGTCTATAAATTATTATCTAATTTGGGAGATTAAAAAGTTATTTAGTCTTGGTTCCTCATTTTGTAGATGGTAAAACTGAGGCAAACAGTATGAAAAGTATGAAACATATGAACAGTATGAAAAGGCAAAATGATAGGATACTGAAAGAGGAACTCCCCAGGTCAGTAGGTACCCAATATGCTACTGGAGATCAGTGGAAAAATAACTCCAGGAAGAATGAAGGGATCGAGCCAAAGCAAAAACAATACCCAGTTGTGGATGTGACAGGTGACAGAAGCAAGATCTGATGCTGTAAAGAGCAATATTGCATAGGAACCTGGAATGTTAGGTCCATGAATCAAGGCAAATTGGAAGTGGTCAAACAGGAGGTGACAAGAGTGAACATTGACATTTTAGGAATCAGCGAACTCAAATGGACTGGAATGGGTGAATTGAACGCAGATGACCTTTATATCTACTACTGCAGGCAGAAATCCCTTAGAAGAAATGGAGTAGCCATCATGGTCAACAGGAGAGTCCGAAATGCAACACTTGGATGCAGTCTCAAAAATGACAGAATGATCTCTGTTCGTTTCCAAGGCAAACCATTCAATATCACAGTAATACAAGTCTGTGCGCCAACTAGTAACACTGAAGAAGCTGAAGTTGAACGGTACCATGAAGACCTAAGACCTTTTAGAACTAATGCCCAGAAAAGATATCCTTTTCATTATAGGGGACTGAAATGCAAAAGGAGGAAGTCAAGAAACACCTGGAATAACAGGCAAATTTGACCTTGGAATACAGAATGAAGCAGGGCAAAGGCTAATAGAATTTTGCCAAGAGAACACACTGATCATAGCAAATACTCTCTTCCAACAACACAAGAGAAGAAGACCAGGAGCTGACTGTGGCTCAGATTATGAGCTCCTTATTGCTAAATTCAGACTTAAATTGAAGAAAGTAGGGAAAACCAGTAGACCATTCAGGTATGACCTAAATCAAAACCCTTATGAATATACAGTGGAAGTGAGAAATAGATTTAAGGGACCAGATCTGATACATAGAGTGCCTGATTAACTATGCACTGAGCTTCGTGACATTGTATAAGAGACAGGGATCAAGACCATCCCCATGGAAAAGAAACGCCAAAAAGGAAAATGACTGTCTGGGGAGCTCTTACAAATAGCTATGCAAAGGAAAGAAGTGAAAAGCAAAGGAAAAAGGAAAGATATAAGCATCTGAATACAGAGTTCCGAAGAATAGCAAAAAGAGATAAGAAAGTCTTCTTCAGCGATCAGTGCAAAGAAATAGAGGAAAATGGCAGAATGGAAAAGACTAGAGATCTCTTCAAGAAAATTAGAGATACCAAGGGAACATTTCATGCAAAGGTGGGCTTGATAAAGAATAGAATTGATATGGACCTAACAGAAGCAGAAGATATTAAGAGGTGGCAAGAATACACAGAAGAACTGTACAAAAGATCTTCACAACCCAGATAATCACGACGGTATGATCACTCACCTAGAGCCAGACATCCTGGAATGTAAAGTCAAGTAAGCCTTAGAAAGCATCACTACGAACAAAGCTAGTGGAGGTGATGGAATTCCAGTGGAGCTATTTCAAATCCTGAAAGATGATGCTATGAAAGTGCTGTACTTAATATGCCAGCAAATTTGGAAAACTCAGCAGTGGCCACAGGACTGGAAAAGTTCAGTTTTCATTCCAATCCCAAAGAAAGGCAATGCCAAAGAATGCTCAAACTACCGCACAATTGGACTCATCTCACATGCTAGTGAAGTAATGCTCAAAATTCTCCAACCCAGGCTTCAGCAATATGTGAACCGTGAACTTCCAAATGTTCAAGCTGGTTTTAGAAAAGGCTGAGGAACCAGAGATCAAATTGCCAACATTTGTTGGATCATGGAAAAAGCAACAGAGTTCCAGAAAAACATCTATTTCTGCTTTATTGACTATGCCAAAGCCTTTTACTGTGTGGATCACAATAAACTGTGGATAATTATGAAGGAGATGGAAATACTAGACCACCTGACCTGCCTCTTGAGAAACCTGTTTGCAGGTCAGGAAGCAACAGTTAGAACTGGAGATGGAACAACAGACTGGTTCCAAATAGGAAAAGGAGTACGTCAAGGCTATATATTGTCACCCTGCTTATTTAACTGATATACAGAGTGCATCATGAGAAACGCTGGGCTGGAGAAAGTACAAATTGGCATCAAGATTGCTAGAGAAATCTCAATAACCTCAGATATACAGGTGATACCACCCTTAAGGTGGAAAGTGAAGAGGAACTAAAAGCTTCTTGATGAATGTGAAAGAGAGTGAAAAAGTTGGCTTAAAGCTCAGCATTCAGAAAAGTAAGATCATGGCATCTGGTCCATCACTTCATGGGAAATAGATGGAGAAACAGTGGAAACAGTGTCAGACTTTATTTTTTGGGCTCCAAAATCACTGCAGATGGTGATTGCAGCTGTGAAATTAAAAGACGCTTACTCCTTGGAAGAAAAGTTACGACCAACCTAGATAGCAGGTTGAAAAGCAGAGAGATTACTTTGCCAGCAAATGTCCATCTAGTCAAGGCTATGGTTTTCCAGTAGTCATATATGGATGTGAGTTGGACTGTGAAAGCTGAGTGCCGAAGAATTGATGCTTTTGAACTGTGGTGTTGGAGAAGACTCTTGAGAGTCCTTTGGACTGCAAGGAGATCCAACCAGTCCATTCTAAAGGAGATAAGGCCTGGGTGTTCTTTGGAACCAATGATACTAAAGCTGAAACTCCAGTACTTTGGCCACCTCATGCAAAGAATTGACTCATTGGAAAAGTCTCTGATCCTGGGAGGTATTGGGGGCAGGAGGAAAAGAGGATGACAGAGGATGAGATGGCTGGATGGCTTCACCAACTCGATGGACATGAGTTTGAGTAACTCTCCGGAGCTGGCGATGGACAGGGAGGCCTGATGTGCTGCGATTCATGGGGTCGGAAAGAGTTGAACATGACTGAGCAACTGAACTGAACTGAAAACTAAGGCCCTTTCAGGGTTAGGAAGTTGTAGAACATATGCCCAATGAAATACTGCTCAGCTAAAAAAGCAACGCATTTGAGTCTGTTTTAATGAAGTGGAGGAACCTAGAGCCTATTATACAGACTGAAGTAAGTCAGAAAGAGAAAGACAAATATGGTATATTAACATATATATCTGGAATCTAGAAGGATAGTACCGAAGATCCTACATATAGGGCAACAATAGATGCGTAAAGAACAGACTTCTGGACTCAGTGGGAGAAGGGAGAGCGGAATGATTTGAGAGAATAGCACTGAAACATGTACATTGCCATATGTGCAATGAATGGCCAGTGCCAATTCCTGCAGGAAGCCAGACTTCCAGGGCCTGTGCTTTGTGACAACCTGGAGGCATGCGGTGAAGAGAGGAGGTATTAGCGGTGTGCAGGATGGGGGGACAGATGCATGCCTGTGGCCGATTAGTGTTGGTATATGGCAGAAGCCATCACGATATTGTAAAGCAATTATTCTCCAAGTAAACTAAAATAAATTAGAAAACTATGTCCCTTTCAAATAACCTGTTTGTCTACAACCATACAAAGTTTTAATGGCAAGATAAGAATTAGAAACCCAGTCATCCTATTATTATTTTTGTTTATAACTCATAATTCAGTGCTGTATCATAATTATAAATAATTTTACCAGATAGATGAGGCAAACCAAGTTAAGAAGTCAATTAAAATATTTATTTCATTTTAATATTCTATGCAAAATTATTTTATAAGGGAAAAACAGTAACATATATAAAATAATAGCAAACTTGAAGATAAGATGGATAAAGTGCTCATTAAAGGAAAAATGACCAGCACAGAGAAACATTACTTATAAAAGCCACTGAAACAAACCTGATATCTTAAATGGAAAATAAGCATTCCATAAGAAAAGAATGGTTACCTCAGTGACCAGCCTGTTCTTCAAACGGGAAAACTTGAAAAGTAGACAGATTACCATAGAATGCCTAACTTTTAGGCAAAGTATCCTACAACATTTGTAGAAATGACAATGAGATGCCTTCACCCTATCAACGGGAGGAAATCTGCTAGAAACCATGTGGGGCTATATTCTGAAAATGCCCATTCTTTAGAGGCCAGAAAAAAATCCTGTAACCTATGTGAGGCCTTTTATAAAGATAGCATTTCTCCTCAGGGTGTTGGTATCCCAGTATTTTACAAACATACTTCTGAAACTTTCGTAACTCCTTAAATTATTACAAGGTATATGAAGTTCTGCGTTTTCATAACCTTTGTAATTCATGTTTCTCTGTTTGCTATGACTTTGCTCCCAGCCATTTACCATATGCTTTATTGTTTCCTTGATGCCCTTCTTCATTCTAAAACATGGTATCTAGGAAATTACATTTTTAAACACAGACTAACTTAAGTTTTGGTAGTAATTTTTAAAAAGTTTTTCATATTATTTGTTTCATGTACACCTAAAAATCAAATTTTAGAAAATTTTGATAGTATAAATATATATGATAAACATATCTCTGTCACAAGATTTTAAGTACCAGAAGGCAACAGTGAATGCTGTCTCATTAAAATTTAGGTTTACCATCATATGCGTTATCCATGTTGGCTAACCTAAATTGATATGCAAAGTACATATTTAAGAATTCAAAAAAAGAAATTTAACAATTACTGTAAGAGTTGAGTAAAGAGTGACTACTTTTGGTAAAAGTGGTCAAAATTTGTTTTTTTCAAATAGGAAATTTGGATGGTAGAGAAATTGGATGAACGTGGTCAAAAGATACAAACTTCCAGTTATAATACAAAATACTAGGGATGTATTAAGTTGGTAGAAAAGTAATTGTGGTTGCAGACTGTGATTTTAAAATCATTTTAACTAGGTTCAAACACATCTTTATTAATCAAAATAGGAATTATTACAATCACATTTTTGCTAATGAGAGATAAGTTTGTTTATTCCTGTAGCATAAAAGTCCATGTCTTGGGATTTCAGGAACTCTTGGAAGGCGTTTTATGCCTCTTGCCTGCTGTGGAAGATTTGCCCTGCAGAAAGTTGTTGAGTTGCTTGAAGAAGTAAGAGTCAGTTGGCAAGAAGTCAGGTGAATATGGCAGATGAGGCAAAACTTCATACCCCAATTTATTTGACTTTTGAAATGTTGGTTGTGTGATGTGTGGTCAGGTGTTGTCGTGGAGAAAACTTGGGCCATGTCTGTTTTGGTCCCAACAGAAATAATGTCACTTATGTTGACCAATACCAGCTCCAGGCATTGCTGTTTTCAGTGTATCTCATCAATTTGTTGACCATACTTTTCAGATGTAATGATCTCACTAGGATTCAGAAGGCTCTAGTGGATCAGACAGAAAGCAGACCACCAAGCAGTGACCATGACTGTCTTTTGGTGCAAGTTTGGCTTTGGGAAGTGCTTAGGAGTTTCTTGGTCCAGCCACTGAGCTGCTCACCAGTGGGTGTAGTATAAAAATGCAGTTTTTGTCCTATGTCACAATCAGATCTAGAAATGGTTTGTTTTTGTGTAGAATAAGAGAAGACTACACTTCAAAATAATGATTTTTTAATTTACAGTCAATTCATGAGACACCCATTTATTGAGCTTTTTCACCTTGCCAATTTGTTTCAATTTCCGGATGACCATAGAATGATCCATATTAAGTTCTTTGGCAACTTCTCTTGTAGCTGTTTAGAAACCACTAGACCATTCAGGTATGACCTAAGTCAAATCCCTTATGATTATACAGTGGAAGTGAGAAATAGATTTAAGGGATTAGATCTGATAGACTAAGTGCCTGAAGAATTATGGACGGAGGTTCGTGACTTTGTACAAGAGACAGGAATCAAGACCATCTCCATGGAAAAGAAATGCAAAAAAAGCAAAAAGGCTGTCTGGGGAGGCCTTACAAATAGCTGTGAAAAGAAGAGAAGCGAAAAGCAAAGCAGAAGGAAAGATATAAGCATCTGAATGCAGAGTTCCAAAGAATAGCAAGAAGAGATAAGAAAGCCTTCCTCAGTGATCAATGCAAAGAAATAGAGGGAAACAACAGAATGGGAAAGACTAGAGATCTCTTCAAGAAAATGAGAGATACCAAGGGAACATTTCATGCAAAGATGGGCTCGATAAAGGACAGAAATGGTCTGGACCTAACAGAAGCATAAGATATTAAGAAGAGGTGGCAAGAATACACAGAAGAACTGTACAAAAAGATCTTCATGACTCAGATAATCACGATGGTGTCATCACTCACCTAGAGCCAGACATCCTGGAATGTGAAGTCAAGTGGGCCTTAGAAAGCATCACTACGAACAAAGCATGTGGAGGTGATGGAATTCCAGTGGAGCTATTTCAAATCCTGAAAGGTGATGCTGTCAAAGTGTTGCACTCAATATGCCAACAAATATGGAAAACTCAGCAGTGACCACAAGATTGGTAAAGGTCAGTTTTCATTCCAATCCCAAAGAAAGGCAATGCCAAAGAATGCTCAGACTACCGCACAATTGGACTCATCTCACATGCTAGTAAAGTAATGCTCAAAATTCTCCAAGCCAGGTTTCAGGAATACGTGAACCATGAATTTCCAGATGTTCAAGCTGGTTTTAGAAAAGGCAGAGGAACTAGAGATCAAATTGCCAACAAATGCTAGATCATCAAAAAAAAAAGAGAGTTTCAGAAAAACTCTATTTCTGCTTTATTGACTATGCCAAAGCCTTTGACTGTGTGGATCACAATAAACTGTGGATAATTCTGAACGAGATGGGCATACCAGACCACCTGACTTCCCTCTTGAGAAACCTGTATGCAGGTCAGGAAGCAACAGTTAGAACTGGAGATGGAACAACAGACTGGTTCAAAATAGGAAAAGAGTACGTCAAGGCTGTCTATTGTTACCCTGCTTATTTAACTGATATGCAGAGTATATCACGAGAAATGCTGGGCTGGAAGAAGCACAAGCTGGCATCAAGATTGCTGGAGAAATCTCCATAACCTCAGATATGCAGATGACACCACCCTTATGGCAGAAAGTGAAGAGGAGCTAAAAAGCCTCTTGATAAAAGTGAAAGAGGAGAGTGAAAAAAGTTGGCTTAAAGCTCAACATTCAGAAAACGAAGATCATGGCATCTGGTCCCATCACTTCATGGGAAATAGATGGGGAAACAGTGGGACCAGTTTCAGACTTTATTATTTAGGGCTCCAAAATCACTGCAGATAGTGATTGCAGCCATGAAATTAAAAGACACTTACTCCTTGGAAGGAAGTTATGACCAACCTAGACAGCATATACAAAGCAGAGACATTACTTTGCCAACAAAGGTCCGTCTAGTTAAGGCTGTAGTTTTCCAGTGGTCATGTATGGATGTGAGAGTTGGACTGTGAAGAAAGCTGAGTGCCGAAGAATTGATGCTTTTGAACTGTGGTGTTGGAGAAGACTCTTGAAAGTCCCTTGGACTATAAGAAGATCTACCAGTTCATCCTAAAGGAGATCAGCCCTGGGATTTCTTTGGAAGGACCGATGCTGAATTGAGACTACAATACTTTGGCCACCTCTTGCGAGGAGTTGACTCATTGGTAAAAACCCTGATGCTGGGAGGGATTGGGGGAGGAGGAGTATGGGATGACAGGGGATGAGATGGCTGGATGGCATCACTGACTCGAGGGACATGAGTCTGGGTAAACTGTGGGAGTTGGTGATGGACAGGGAGGCCTGACATGCTGCAGTTCATGGGGTTGCAAAGAGTCGGACATGAGTGAGCAAGTAAACTAAAGTGAACTGAACTTGTAGTTGTAACAGGATCAGCTTTGGTTATTGCTCCCAGTTGGTCTTTGTTAATTTCTTCTTTTTTTTTAATCCAAAAGATTTTTTTTATTTTCCAAAAAAGTAAAATATCATTTTGATTTTTAAAAATACTTTATTCTACATTACAGTACTGTATTTGTTTTGCCATACATTGACATGAATCAGCCACAGGTGTACGCAATGGGCAGTGACTGTACTCTTCATCTCCAAGGCTCTCATCTCCTTTGCCAAACTTCTTGAACTACCACTGCACTGTACGTGTGTGAGCAGTTCCTGGGCCAGATGCACTGTTTTGGTTGAGAGTTGTCTCCGGTGCTTCATGACCTGTTTGAACTTCAATAAGAGAATCACTTGAGTTTGCTTTTGTCTAACATCATTTATATAGTGTAAAATAAATATAAAATTAATAGCTAGTAATAAGTCATCAGCAAAAAAAATTGAACTGAGAAGTACACATTAAAATGATGTATAACATAGCTACATTTGTTTAAGAATGTATTCCCATATCAAACAGCATATTTCAACAATATACTTTTGCACTAGCCTAACGGCCAATATAATGTACAATATCATATAATAGTTAACACCGCTATATGATATACTTCCTCAGTAGATCCTCAAAATTCTCACAACAAGGGAAGCAAGCTTTATATCATATCTCTGCTATATGAACTAGATCAAGTGACCTTACTGTGGTAATCATTTCACAATATATGTCAAGTCATGATGTTGTATACCTTAAACTTTTACTGTGCTTTATGCCACTTCTATCTAAGTAAATCTAAAAGGGGGAAAAAGAGGAATCTAAACTGAAATATAGAAATAGAAATGTATCATTCTGTGAAAAAGCAGGAAAAACAAAAGATAACACTAGCAGATAGCAGTAATATGTATATGCTCTATTCTTTATCTGTAAGCCAGAGCTGTCTGGTAACTTGAAACATGAGAATCACTGAGATCTGGACTCTTACATCATCAATAATCTAGCATTCTTTCCTTTAAGGAGTTAGCCTTTGCTGGGTTATTTAGGTTCAGGGCTTTTTAGAGAGGAAGAGTGACATTATTTGTTCTACATCTGAAACTGGTTTATATCTGCCTGAAGCCAGCCTGGAGACATCCAAATCCCTTTGTCTGTGAATGAAGCAGAAATAAATCTGGATGATGAACCTGATCACTATATCATCACATAGCACGTCTTTGAATTCTTATGAAAACTGCTTCTATTATGTCATTTTTTTTAATAGGATAGGAAAGAAAAATACTCATCATTGCTTCTTACCTCCTGGGTACTGTAAACATTTTTTTTTCTCTATTATTGTAAGTTAAGAATTATAGTACCACAAAAGATGACTTAACCCACCTTCCTGCAACCCTATTCCCAATCAAGTCTCTTCATTCTTTTCCTTATTGAATTTACTAAACTTTCTTTTCCTGTGATCATTTCCTTTTTGGAATTCTTATGATTTTACTATTTCAATCAAGCTTGAGGGATTACATATACACCATTCTCTCTCCTAATACTAAATTCAGTGATGGTACTTTTTGCAGTTATTTTACTCTTCTCTAATTTTTTTTTACATATTTGGCCTAAATGGTATGGTAGAAAGAGAGAGAATCTAATGTGAATCTTCAGTGTTGTTTGCTTGTTTTTGAACACTGAACAAGTTGATTAAGCTCAGTAACCCATTGTTACCTCATTTGTAAAATGAGACCAATACTAATTAACAGTGTAAGAATAATATAAAAGCATAAAGGTAATACATTTAATACTTCAGTGGATATTCAGTAAGTGATAAACTGTATATGGTTGGTAACTGCTTGATACAGTGGCAAAAGCGTGGGCTTTCAAGACATTCAGACTTTTTTTCTTTTAATTTTTGGGCCCCACCACATTGCATGTAGGATCTTAGTTCCCCAAGCAGGGATCAGACCCACGTCCCTGCACTGACAGCAGAGTCTTAACCACTGGCATGTCAAGAAAGTCCCCAGATCTTTTCAGATAGGATTGTTAGCTGTGCAGGTCACTTGTTCCTGAGCCTTCTCCCTCATTTATAAAAAGCCCCTTATATGAATTAGGAATCAGAAACATGAAGCTCCTACTTTGGCCATGCCAGGAATACAGCGAGTACTTGGGCTTATATTGTTTGTTGCCTGAACCTTTGTTGAATTGCCTTTTACACACATTTAAATTCATCTGTGATTATTTTCTTGCATTTTGGTTTTGCATCTTTATTACCACTTTATGGGCTGTTTTTGTGTTAAGGTCATCCTTAAGAACTAAAGTACACTTTATATGCTACATATTTCCCTGTTAAGAATTGAATCCAGTTTGAGGCAGAAACGTTTTGAAAGGTCAACCATGGATTATTATTGCTCATTTTTAGTCCTTTAATTAAATAGATAAGCTCAAGGCAAAATGAAATGAACTTGATGGCCTGTGCATTGCAAGCTAGAAAACAGTTTCCCATGAGTGAGACAAAGTGTAATTTTCACCTGAGCTGGACACTTGGAAAGTTAGTGATTGTTCACTGCCAACAGATTAGCAAAGCACTGAGATCAGGTCATCCTGTGTTTGAACTGCAGCTTTCTACATTTATGGTTTTGTGTGTTTAATTTAGCTACTCTGCTTTTCAATTTTCTCGTCTGTAAAATCCAGGTTAATTAAGGACATTCCTTAATTTAAAAAAATGAGGTACAGAGCAACTAATATAGAGACTGAAAATATATTTCATCTCACAAACATAATCTAAAAGTTAGTTGGTACTGGCTGAATGAGGATGAGGTGTTAAGGACGCGTGTGGGGCTAAGTGAGAAAACCTTCCGTGCACCCAAAGGAATAGAATGGGAGGAGTGGGTACATGTAAGTCAGGTGTTTGCTTCTTGTAGTTTGCTACCCTAATTCACAATAAACATTCAGTGAATGCTGTTGTCATCATTATCACTGAGATAAAACGAATGATTACATGAAGTTTTTCTAAGTTGTAATGTATAGAAGAACCTAAGGAAGGTAGTTATTTACATTTTTTATATACTTGCCAAGATACATTATTACATTATATTTTTATTAATGGTCCTTTGATACTTTCCCACCTCACTAGCTTTATGACTTAATAAGTTGTTTATGAGTTCTTACTGAACAAAATAGGTCAAGTAGTTAGCAAATTAATAATATTTCATTTCAAAATGGGTTTTAATAATGATAGATTTCTGACTTGGAAAAAGGAGGAGCTTTTTGAAATGGTTTTCAAACATCAGCCACTTAAATATGAAAATTTGAATCTCAAAAGCACCATGGACTTAGGATTCTCTTGTATTTTCTCTGTGTCGATAACTTACTGTTCTAAAAATTCTTTGTTTTTTTAAATAAATTGAAAGTAGAAGTTACATTAAATTCAATGATTGTCAGCATCTAAAAAGTGATCTACGAGCAGTTGAAGACTATAAGTAGAATTTCAGATTAATTCCGAAGAGAACCTCATAAAGCAGACCCATCTTTCAGTTCTGACTCTGAAATTTCTACTGGCTTTATAATCCATTTCAGAGATAGTGGAATTTTGTTTATCATTAATTGCTTTAAATTTTTTAATATTTGATTTTATATTTTTATATAAGTCATATCTAATATTTAGTATAAAGAAGTAGTTCACCATCTCTAAGAAAAATTATCATTTAGTTTATTTGGAAATGTTTACTAGTTCAACATTGTAAAAAGAAAATTGCCTGACAGTGTTTTACTTATTATGAGATATGATAACAAGACAATATAATTATTACAGAAACATGAAAAAAAATCTGTACCTAATCCTACCAATCTTAACAACTCTGAGTATTTTGTGTATTTTATTCTAGTCTTCAGTTTTTGCTTCAGTATTTCTTGCATCTCAGCCTGAGCACTTGATTATGTCTAACCAAATTCTTCTTAAATGGAAGCACGTTTTAAGCTTTAGGGGGAAAAAAATCAAGCTATCATTTTTATGATAATATAGTTTAAGGACTGTTTTCAGATCTAGAAACACATAAATGTGTGAGTGGTGCATACATTTTTGTTTATGTTACATGTAATTTGTCACCAATGTTTTTACTAACTGGATGAGCAAAGGGCACTCAAAAGGCCTGGAGACGCAGATCAATTCAATTTATCAAACATATTTGTATCGACAACACTGTGGTAATGTAAAGAGAATTTGATTAAAATAAAAGGAAGCTAGCTCTTTGAAGCAAAGATGTACAACCAGTGTGGGTGATACATTTAGGCAAATCCTCTGATTATTCCTGTAAATGGAAAGAGCCATCACAATTATGATTAGTTAAGCTATTATGAAAATCTGCTTGAAAAATAATGCAGGTCACCAGTTTGTTGCTTGGTCTAAGAAATTGAGTAGTTTCTTCATTTGAAGTTTTTAACATAACTATAATATTTAACTTAAATACACAAATCATCTTAAAATCTAATCTTCCTATCGAGTGGAATATTCTTTCAAACTATAAGTGTAGAAAGGAGAGGCAGGTGGTGATAAGAAGGCAACTGATACATTTTTGGATCACAATAAACTGGAAAATTCTGAAAGAGATGGGAATACCAGACCACCTCACCTGCCTCTTGAGAAACCTATATGCAGGTCAGGAAGCAACAGTTAGAACTGGATATAGAACAACAGACTGGTTTCAAATAGGAAAAGGAGTATGTCAAGGCTGTATATTGTCACCCTGCTTATTTAACTTATATGCAGAGTACATCATGAGAAACGCTGGGCTGCAAGAAGCATAAGCTGGAATCAAGATTGCCAGGAGAAATATCAATAACCTCAGATACGGAGATGACACCACCCTTATGGCCAAAAGTGAAGAGGAACTAAAAGCTTCTTGATGAAAGTGAAAGAGGAGAGTGAAAAAGTTGGCTTAAAGCTCAACATTCAGAAAATGAAGATTATGGCATCTGGTCCCATCACTTCATGGGAAAGAGATGGAGAAACAGTGGAAACAGTTTCAGACTTTATCTTTTGGGCTCCAAAATCACTGCAGATGGTGATTGCAGCCATGAAATTAAAAGACGCTTACTCCTTGGAAGGGAAGTTATGACCAACCTAGATAGCATATTCAAAAGCAGAGACATTACTTTGCCAACAAGGGTCTGTCTAGACAAGGCTGTGGTTTTTCCTGTGGTCATGTATGGATGTGAGAGTTGGACTGTGAAGAAAGCTGGGCATTGAAGAACTGATGCTTTTGAACTGTGGTGTTGGAGAAGATTCCTAGAGTCCCTTGGACTGCAAGGAGATCCAAACAGTCCATCCTAAAGGAGATCACCCCTGGGATTTCTTTGGAAGGAATGATGCTGAAGCTGAAACTCCAGTACTTTGGCCACCTCATGAGGAGAGTTGACTCATTGGAAAAGCCTCTGATACTGGGAGTGATTGGGGGCAGGAGGAAAAGGGTACGACAGAGGATGAGATGGCTGGATGGCATCGCCGACTCGATGGACCTAAGTTTGAGTGAACTCTTGGAGTTGGTGATTGACTAGGAGGCCTGGTGTGCTGCAATTCATGGGGTCGCAAAGAGTTGGACACAACTGAGTGACTGAACTGAACCAATACATTTTTGGCTTATTTCTGATTTTTTCTCTTGCTTAGCTGTTAATGAAAAGCTATTTGGTGGGTAAAATTTATATAAGTTGAAAATAATAGCTGATGGCTGAAAGGCCTTAGACTAGCTATATACTTGTTAATGGTCATGCTAAATAATTGTCACATATTCACTGGATTTTCCAAATGAAACTGGTAAATTTTACTTTACTTATTAACATATAAAATGAAAATAATTTCTGAAAAATCTAACATCTAGCACCAATGCTTCATCCCAAATATTTTTAGCTCCTTTTTTTCCCCAGCCATTTCGCTATGGACTCTCAGTTCGCAGACCAGGGACCGAACCCATACCCAATCGCTTCTGCAGGGATTGAACCTGTGTCCACTGCAGTGGAAGAATGAATCCCTAACCACTTGATCACCAAGGAATTCCCTTTAAATTCTTCATTTAATATTACTTTCTCAACAGAGTTTTCAACTTTAGTGGGTAGGACCTTGAACTTTTGTTGTTTAGGTCCTGCATAATACCCTCCATTTAGTAGTTATTCTATAAATACTTGAGTTTGTAAAGGAAAGAATGAATATGAATAAAAAAGAACAAATGATTGTAGATAAGAAAGACCCAACCTTAAAAATGAAATGGTGACAAAGCACATATGATTGAGAGTTAGACATTTCTAGATTTTAAAAAAATCATATCTTGGTCTTGATTTGCATTTCTCTGATAGTGAGTGATGTTGAACATCTTTTCATGTGTTTGTTAGCCATCCGTATGTCTTCTTTGGAGAAATGCCTATTTAGTTCTTTGGCCCTTTTTTTATTGGATCGTTTATTTTTCTGGAGTTGAGCTGCATAAGTTGCTTATATATCTTTGCAATTAGTTGTTTGTCAGTTGTTTCATTTGCTATTGTTTTCTCCCATTCAGAAGGCTGTCTTTTCACCTTGCTTATAGTTTCCTTTGTTGTGCAGAAGCTTTTAATTTTAATTAGATCCCATTTGTTTATCTTTGCTTTTATTTCCAGTATACTGGGAGTTGGATCATAGAGGATCCTGCTGTGATTTATGTCGGGAGAGTGTTTTGCCTATGTTCTCCTCTAGGAGTTTTATAGTTTCTGGTCTTACATTTAGATCTTTAATCCATTTTGAGTTTATTTCTGTGTATGGTGTTAGAAAGGGGTCTAGTTTCATTCTTGTACAAGTGGTTGACCAGTTTTCCCAGCACCACCTATTAAAGAGACTGTCTTTACTCCATTGTATATTCTTGCCTCCTTTGTCAAAGATAAGGTGTCCATAGGTGTCACACCAGTCAGAATGGCTGCGATCCGAAAGTCTACAAGCAATAAATGCTGGAGAGGATGTGGAGAAAAGGGAACCCTCTTACACTGCTGGTAGGAATGCAAACTAGTACAGCCACTATGGAAAACAGTGTGGAGATTCCTTAAAAAATTGCAAATAGAACTGCCTTATGACCCAGCAATCCCACTGCTGGGCATACACACCGAGGAAACCAGAAGTGAAAGAGACACATGTACCCCAATGTTCATTGCAGTACTGTTTATAATAGCCAGGACATGGAAGCAACCTAGATGTCCATCAGCAGATGATTGGATAAGAAAGCTGTGGTACATATACACAATGGAATACTACTCAGCCCTTAAAAAGAATAAGTTTGACTCAGTCCTAATGAGATGGATGAAATTGGAACCGATTATACAGAGTGAAGTAAGCCAGAAAGAAAAACACCAGTACAGTATACTGACACATATATATGGAATTTAGAAGACAGTAATGATGACCCTATATGTGAGACAGCAAAGAGACACAGAGGTATAGAGTGGACTTTTGGACTCTGAGGGAGAGGGAAAGGGTGGGATGGTTTGGGAGAATGGCAATGAAACATGTATATTTTCTTGTAAGAAACGAAGCGCCAATCTATGTTCAATGTAGGATGCAGGATGCATGGGGCTGATGCACAGGATGATTCAAGTAGAGGATGTGGGGTGGGAGGTGGGAGGGGGCTTCGGCATTGGGAGATTGTGTTCACCTATGGCTGTTTCATGTCAATGTATGGCAAAACAAATACAGTATTGTAATTAAAAAAATAAATAAATTTAATAATAATAAAAAAATTAAAAAATCATATCTTTCCTGCATATTACATTTTTGAATTAGGCATTTCACTTAATTTTGCCAAACACAAGTTTTCTCATCTGTAAAATTGACGTGGGGATGACTTCAGGGGAATCAAATGAGATAATGGATGAGAGTACTTCTCACAGAATCTGAAAATGTATAAACATATGACATAAACACATGTGGAATATAAACATGTGATATGATGCTGTTGCAAATGTTCTTGGAAAACCATACCGTCAGATTGATTATCTTTTGATCTCTTGTCAGGTGAAGCGTACATGCGATTAAGCATGCTCCCTGAAGCAGAGCATTGGTATATGGAATCACTGAGATCCAAGATTGACCACATCCCTGCTCATCTTACCTATGGGAAGCTGCTTGCTCTAACAGTGAGTATCTGTCTCTTTCGCCCTTCAGAAATTGGTTCTCCTGTTCAGATTGAGGTAGATAGGGTCTGAGGCACCTGTTCCTGGCCAGTTAATCCAGACTGTTAGGATGTAATGATGGTCATACTAAATTAGACAATATACAAAAAATATAGAAAAATGAGTTCCTTTGCCTATGGGGTTTGCCATAGATAAAGTATGATGTGTATCCTTGATGTAAGGATTAGTTGAAATATATAAATGGAGAACCCAAAATGTGTGATTACATAATGAAATTGTCAAAATAGCAATATTTGTATAAAGATTATGTTCTGTAAGCCAATGTTAACCCCAGATCGGCTATAACACCTGATTCTTTCCAAAAAGCAAGTATTATATAAGATATTGCATGTGTGTCCATCAGTGTCACCTAGAATCCTTTTAACTGGAAGTCATTCTATAAGAGAAGTGCACCCATAATTTGGCTACCCACTATATGATGAGTCTTGGGCATATTTCTATGAAAGCGATATTGGAAGCATAAGGACTTGTTTATAGTCAACCAAAAATTGTAATTTTATGTGCTTCAAGTAATAATATGTTTTGTTTTCTACAATAGGAGATTGTTCAAAATATTTAAATAACTTTCCTGAGCTCACCAACTAATAAATGGTACAACTAGCCTTCAGTCTGGATCTAAATCTATTGTCTATGTTATTTTAGTCATATCCCTTAATTTCTATCCAGTGTTACTAAAAATAAGCAAATATTAGCAAAACACAGAGACAATGGTCAGGAAAGTAATTCCTAAGTAAATTCATAGAAAGGTATCTTATGATTGTTTAAAAATAATGTTATTTCCCCTAGAAGATGATAAGCTAACCAATTACAAGTATTACCTTTCCATTCTAAGATACCACTAAAATGCTGTTAAAGAGATTATATAGGCAGACTAAGTAACCAGAAAATGTCTCACTACAACACATGTAGGTATGCTTAATAAAATTCAACAGATATGCTCTTAATGCATGGCTGAGCTCAAAGCCTAGGAAGAGAATTTCCCCAGGATGGAAATAAAGCAGTAACTAAACACCAGAAAAGTAAACAGTAGGCTGATCTTAAAGTTGATTTGGGTTAGTTTACTAGTCTTAACAACCCATGGGAAGGACCTTATTGTCTGTCTTTCCTTCTTGATGGAATAAGAGATGAAGTCTTGGACCAAGGGAAGGCCAGGAATTAGGTGTCTAAATAAAGCAGGAAAGTTCATATCCTCTATGAAAGAACAATGTAGAAAAAGTTCACATGCTGATAAGAGAGGGCAGCATGAGAGTTTGCCTTTCTCAGAGTGGAATCTGAAATCTTTGTAGAGAATTTGTCACCTCTGTCCGCCCCTCAGTGGGGTTTGGGTTTTGAATTTGCTTTACTTGAATGAGCCAGGAATTCCTAGGCCAGGAAATTAAAGTCAGTTTACTGAAAACTCTAGCTGAAGATGATACTAAACGTGTCTTTTGAAAAGACATATTTAAATCTAGAAGGAGATTTACAGATTTGGTTTTACAAAGAACGGTGAGCACAGAAATGGTGATTGTGTGAGTAAATCAGAATAAATTTTTACTGAATAAAATATTGAGAGGGAATAACCTCATAGGAACAATCAGAACGGAAGGGGAGGTGAAATTTCAGTTGATTTTTGGAACTCAGGTATCAGATAAAAGTGTTACAACTGATTCATCAAAACAGAATAAACCACTGTCTAAAGGAGGTTTGGAAATGGGATAAAAATAAGAAATCTAGAGACTCAAGACTTGGTGGTAGCTGATATGGAAGAGAGTGCATTAAGGAGAATAAAATAGGGTATTCAGTTGTCTCTCCTCGTGTGCACAGCCCTAGTAACCAAGCACTCACTGCAAATCAAGGGAAGGTATGTTCTTAGTGGTGAAGCAGTTGAATGAGACAGCTCTCTAACTCTGGAACAGCTTGCCCAGTCGAGGAT
Source organism: Nanger dama (assembly GCA_917880005.1). Lineage (NCBI taxonomy): Eukaryota > Metazoa > Chordata > Mammalia > Artiodactyla > Bovidae > Nanger > Nanger dama. Next base: position 12,741,347 of record CAKJTW010000002.1, read on the forward strand.
GGAATGCAGAGGGGAATGAAAAGAGGACTGATCAAATGTTTTCCAGTGGAGAATTCAGATTGTCAATACCCATCCCCTATTACATGCAGAACACAACTAAACAAGAGTTGATACTCCCTAACCGGCAACACATACACACAAACCTCACCTCCCAAGAAATGGTAGCATTTTTATCTAGAGAAACTGAATCACTCTGGGGAAAAGATTTCCATATACCTACATTTGGAGATCTCTGAAAATGACCTGCTCCCTAACCAGACATACAAAAGTGACTCTTTCCAGTCTAGAAAACACGTTTATACCTAAGGAATTCATGCAGCTTTTACTAACTCTACTTGTAAAATAACAATGGGCAATCAGAGATCATCCGTCATTTAGGAAACCCTCAAATGTAAAAGATTGGAGATGAAACAAATGGATTAGCAAAAGGGAATGAGGGAAGAGAAGAAAAAAAAATTGTTCAAGATGGTAATATAGCATTATGTGAAGTGCAGGATGACTTAAAAATAAATATGAAAAAATAAGAGCTTTTAGAAATTAAAAAGTGATGGCAAAACAATTTTCATTTGAAGGATAGGAGAATAAAGATGTGGAAATGTTTTCATATACAAACAAAAAAATGAAATAAAATATGTGAAGGAAAGAAAAGAAATTAATGTGGGGCCCCAAAAATAAGGAACAGAGAAAGGGAAAGAACATGACTCAGAATTGGAGGGTATGAGTTGCTCTTTGGGCTGTTTACAAGATCATACCATGTCTAGTCTAATCAGTTAGAAAAAATGTGCTTTACCTTATGAAAACCTTTTCCATTTCCTATTCTGATAGGATGGTAATTCACACAGCTCCGAATAAGAAGAAAATTCATATATACCTCTTGCTGCAACTACTGTCTTTAGATGTTCTTATGGAATTAAAATAGAAACATTTTAAATTAGATTGATAAATGGCCATCTTCAAAAATAAAATTTTTAAATGCCTGATTTATGTTTCCTCCAATAAAATCACTTGGAAAAGAGAAACATTGAAAACTTATCTGTACCTAATTCTGAATATACCTAGACTGTGATATAACTTTTTATATGGAAACCACATATCCTTTATTTTTCCTTCTTGTTTTCAAGTGTGAATAGTTTAAGTTTCCTATACTAAAACTATGATTTTACAAGCTGCTTTATTTTTAAGAAGATATTTTTAAAAACAAAATTTAGCAGTTTTAGTTTACTGAAGCATATGGAAGGAAGGGAAGAAAAGACATGTATTACAATTCAATAATCCCCGCCCCCAACAGAACTTTTATAGTTTCCGACTTGCTGATTAGATGAAATATAAACCCTATTATGGAATGGTTTAAACTCACAGTGCCAAAAAGTCCAAAACCATCCTTAATAGTTTCTTTTGAATTATGAGATTTGGCACATTTCTGATCCCAGTGGATTGCCTTTGTCTAATTTTGGGTTTCTTAGCCTGGTAAAATGCCATTGACTTAACATGAAATTGGCAAGGTAGAAAATGCCACACATTTTGACTTCTGAATGCTTTAAATATAAAATATTATAAAATGGAATTGGCTATTACTCTGAAGAGAGAGGAAAAGAATGAAATGGTGTTTTTACTGTTCCGTCAGAACTGACCAAAGATACAGTATGTACTTTGCAACTGACTTGCAACAAAATGAGACTTATATTGTATATTAAGATTTCATATAAAGAATTATATTTTTCTGAAACAACTTTGACAAAAACAAAAATGTTAGTGCTTTTATTATAGCCAATGGTATGTCTTTTAGAACATTTTTGTACAAATTTTTCTTTAAGAGTTTTTAGTATAGAGAGTATTTAGAAAAGTTCAAAAAGCTTTAGGATTTCCCAGAATGCTTTGAAAAATTCCATAGATCAAATCCTTTTTATTCCTCTGACAAATATGTCCTTTTCCCTCTCTGCCTGTTCAAATTTTATTTCCCTCTGTGAAGTCTTGCCTGCATCTTTTAAGCAATTATTTCTTTTTCCTTTCTCTATACTTCCCTGGTGCTGATTTTTCAGTATCTCTGTAGTGGCATTTTTTCACTTGAATGACAGATATAAATCTATGTCTTTTGACCCTGAATGCGGGGCAGAGAGTAAGTCTTTATCTTTTTATATCTTTAGTATAAGGCATTTCACAGTCTTAGCCACTGTCCTTGTGCCCTCCTTTGTATTTCTCTTGTTCAGTTATGTAAGGGCTGGGGATGTGTCATTTCCCCCAGTTTTGTTTAGATGTAATTGCTGTATAGTACTATATAAGCTGGGCTTCCCCATTGGCTCAGCTGTAAAGAGTCCGCCAGCAATGCAGGAGACACAGAGACATGGGTTTGATCCTTGGGTCAGGAAGATCTCCTGGAGGATAAAATGGCAACCCACTCCAGTATTCTTGCCTGGGAAATCTCATGGACAGAAGAGCCTGCAGGTTACAGTCTAAGGGTTTTGAAATATTTGGACACGAGTTAGTGACTAAACAACAATAAGCTATATAAGTTAAAGGTGTACAGGTAGCTGATTTTTGAATATTCTTGTTTCCTAGTCTGAATCTCATGTCCTCATTAGTCCTGCTTCATTTTGCCAACACGTACATTGAGATTTATTATCCATGCTAAGGCATCACTCTAATTCCCAGTGGTATATACTGAATAAATGAATGAGAGTGGCTTGATTGTAGAGTGGATACAGTGTAATTTTCAGAACTCTGGAAGGGGAGGTAGGCATAAGAGGGTGTACATCTCCTGAATGCCTGTGATTGATATGTGTTATTTCATGAAGCTTTATGATGAGTACTACCTTTTTTTCATAAATGAGAAAACAGCTTCTAAGGTTTAGGACATGTCTCAAGAATAAATAAACTACTCAATAGTAGAATCGGATACATCCTCAAGAACTTCTTAATTAAGCATCATTAATATCCATTCTATATTAAATAATTTTGTGTGATGCTTTCCTTCCTTTTATATGTGATTAGAGATGCTAAAAGTAAGCTAGTGTGCCTGCCTCCCCGTGAGGTGTGAAAATAGCTTATTTTTAGGCATTACCTCTAAGTGCTAGTTTAGTTTGAATGGGTAAACACATTTTTATTATTAAGCTTTACAGCTCATGAACTTAGGACTTCTGTTTTGGGCTATTAGCACTTTTAAGGTCCTATGTTACTCAATCACCAGTTGTTCCAGGGTGCCGTAGAAAATAGTTCTGCTTTAGGGTCACTGGTAGCCTCCATGTTTAAATATAGTTGGGCCTGGGTGACCCAACTATAGAATATTTATATAGAGCTTTCATACCAATGTCATGTCCAGTTAAAATACTAAACACAAGTTCTCTTTGAAATTGTGATTTATTCCTTATTTGAACTTTGTTACCTAGGACTAATGCCATGAATTTAAAATTGGACAAGCATTGAGAAAGGAAGGAATAAGTTTCCATTATCACCATGTTTCATATGGTTTTATAGTTGTTTCTGAAAACATGTATGTACTTTAGTTGTGTGCACATCCTTACTTTTTTTTGGGGGTCCTCCTTTTGTCCTTGTTCAATTTATTTGTCAAATATTTTGTAGTTTTTTTAGCCAGTAAAATTAGTATTGATCTAAATTGTAGTAAAAGGAACTTGGCTGTTAGGTTATTTTCCAGATTTAGGTTAGTAAGAGAGAAGGAAGGATATGGGAGACTCTGACAGTAATTCTTGATACAGCAAACCTTTATTTTGGCTACTGCATGGAAGTACCGAGCCAGATTTCTGTGTCTAGCCAAAGTTAATTGGGCTACATAAAACTCCAGTTATGAAAGTACTTAAAGTTCCATGGAAAAGTTCCATACCCCAGGCTAGAATGGTGTCAGTGCAGTTTATCTGGAAGTGCAGCACTGTGTGGTTCCTTGGGCCTTTGTAATGATTATTACTGTTTAGAGCTGAGGTTATTTTTCCATTTGGTCTTCTCTAAAGGAAAACTCTTCCCACTTTGCACATTGACTAACATTTAGGTTCCTTTGTTTTATTATAATCACCGTACAGTCATGTTTAGATTGGAGGGAGCAGGAAACAAAAAATGTTCCTGTGACTCACTGAATGATTGTTACGGATATATACCGTTGAAGTTACAAAACTTACTCTGTGAAAAGAGAAGGCGTGTATCACATATATTGTGCTAGTGTTCAGCTAAGCATTTTATTTGAAGTTGCCGCATCTAAACTTAATAGCGTTCTGACAGTAATTCACCTGTCGTTGTATTATTTTTAGTCTAAATCATAATGAATCTGATAGTTCTTTTTATGCATTTGATATGTAGAATCAATCTTTTTAAAATTTAGGTATAGTTATAGAATCAATCTTACAATTACTCTACTTGTTGCCGCCAAGTGACCTAGGAATCCAAGTACCTCTGGAGTATCTCAGACTTTTATTCTGCTTTTGTATATCAGTTATTGAAAGTCATTGTTAAGAGATATTTTCTTTTGCCAGATATTCTCAGAAATAGTGAAATCAAAATACTCAAATTCTCAGGCATTGAAAGTCACGTGAAATAATTATACCTAGCTTTATATCTAAGTATCATGATACTATGTTTGAAAAAGAAATGTTAGCTTTTTATTTAGAGGTAAGATGATACTACCTAGATACAGCCTAGATATTAAGAAGCAGAGACATTACTTTGCCAACAAAGGTCCATCTAGTCAGTGCTATGGTTTTCCAGTAGTCACGTATGGATGTGAGAGTTGGACTGTGAAGAAAGCTGAGTGCCAAAGAATTGATGCTTTTGAACTGTGGTGTTGGAGAAGACTCTTGAGAGTCCTTTGGACTGCAAGGAGATCCGACCAGTCCATTCTAAAGGAGATCAGCCCTGGGTGTTCTTTGGAAGGAATGATGCTAAAGCTGAAACTCAAGTACTTTGGCCACCTCATCTGAAGAGTTGACTTATTGGAAAAGACTCTGATGCTGGGAGGGATTGGAGGAGGGGACGACAGAAGATGAGATGGCTGGATGGTATCACCAACTCTGTGGGCGTAAGTTTGAGTGAACTCCAGGAGTTGGTGATGGATAGGGAGCCCTGGCATGCTGCCATTCATGGGGTCACAAAGAGTCGGACACAACTGAGCAACTGAACTGAACTGAAGATGATACTGGGCTTCCCAGGTGGCTCAGTGGTAAAGAATCTGCCTGCCAATGTAGGAGACATGGATTTGATCCCTAGGTTAGGAGTATTCCCTGGAGAAGGAAATAGCAACCCACACCATGGGAAATCTCATGGACAGAGGAGCCTGGCGGGCTACAGTTCATAGGGGCTACAAAACAGTCAGATAACACTGAGTGACTGAGCATGGACAGCATAACCGAACATCACAATTTCCACCTTGCCATTCTTCCTGCTGCATCATGTTGGATCTCCTGTTATGTAATGAAGCTTGAGCACATTTTAATGTGAGTTAAACTTCATTTATAATTTTCATTTTATATTTTTCTAGTTTGATAATTTGTAATAGAAGAAAATTTGAGCGTCTTTAGTTATTAAAACAGCACACTTATTTAAACCCATGTTTACATTTTGTTCAGTTGGTAAAGAATCTGCCTGCAGTGCAGGAAACCTGGGTTTGAGCCCTGGGTAGGGAAGATCCCCTGGAGAAGGAAATGGCAACCCACTGCAGTATCTTGCCTGGAAAATTCCATGGACAAAGAAGCTGGCAGGCTACAGTCTGTGGGATTGCAAAGAGTTGGACGACTGAGTTATTAGCTTTACTTTTTAAAAGGTGATACTGACCGCATACATTTTCAAAACAAATGTCTTTCATTCCAATGATTGGACCAACGCCTCCAAAAGCAAGTTGCCTATTTTTCCCTTGTAACATCTGGATGTGTGTATGTGTATGTATTTATACAAACAGATCTACACGCAGAGGCATATATGTAAATGAAGCCATATCTGTTCTAAAATGTGGGAGATTTCATTTCTGAAGCCTCATAAACAGTAAATAGGACAGATGAACCTATTTTCAAAGCAGAAATAGAGACACTAGACATAGAGAACAGTGACACCAAGGAGAGAGAAGGTGGGATAAATTGGGAGATTGGGACTGACATATCTACACTGCTGCTGTGCTTTGCTGTGCTGTGCTCAGTTGCTCAATCATGTCTGACTCTTTGTGACCCCATGGACTGTAGCCTGCCAGGCTCCTCTGTCCATGGGAATTCTCTAGGCAAGAATACTGGAGTGGGTTGCCATGCCCTCCTCCATTTATACACTGTGATGTATAAAAATAGATAACTAATGAGAGCCTACTGTATAGCACAGAAGAAGAAAAGGTACAATCTCATAGGACATACATTAAGTTAACCTTAAAAATGCATTTCAGTATACATTAGGTTTGATTCCACTTATACAAGGTACCTAGAATAGTCAAATTCAGAGTCAGAAAGTATACTGGTGGGTGCCTAAAGAGCCTGGGAGTAGGGAGGGAAAATGGGGACTTAGTGTTTAACGAGGGTAGAGTTTCAGTTTCAGTTCCGTTCAGTCGCTCAGTCGTGTCCAACTCTTTGCGACCCCATGAATCCCAGAACGCCAGGCCTCCCTGTCCATCACCAGCTCCCAGAATTACTCAGACTCACGTCCATCCAGTCCGTGATGCCATCCAGCCATCTCATCCTTGGTCTCCCCTTCTCCTCCTGCCCCCAATCCCTCCCAGCATCAGAGTCTTTTCCAATGAGTCAGCTCTTCTCATGAGGTGGCCAAAGTACTGGAGTTTCAGCTTTAGCATCATTCCTTCCAAAGAAATCCCAGGGGTGATCTCCTTCAAAATGGACTGGTTGGATCTCCTTGCAGTCCAAGGGACTCTCAACAGTCTTCTCCAACACCACAGTTCAAAAGCATCAATTCTTCAGCACTCAGCCTTCTTCACAGTCCAACTCTCACATCCATACGTGACCACAGGAAAAACCATAGCCTTGACTAGATGAACCTTAGTCGGCAAAGTAATGTCTCTGCTTTTGAATATGCTATCTAGGTTGGTCATATCAGTTTAGGAAGGTGCAAAATTCGAGATGGATGATGGTGAGCGTTGCACAATGATGTGAAGGTACTTATTGCCACTGAACTGTACATTTCAGTATGGTTAAAACTGTATGTTTTATATTGTGCGACTTTTACCACAATTAAAAAAAAAACATTAAAAAATTAAAGCAGGGGCTACTCTTTGTTGCAGTTTGTGGGCTTCTCATTGTGCTGGCTTCTCTTGTTGAAGAGGGCCCCTGGAGTGTGTGGATTTCAGGCCTCAGTAGTCATGGTGTACAGGCTTACTTGTCCCACGGCATGTGGAATCCTCTGGGATCAGGGATAGAACCCGTGTCCCCTGCAGGCAGATTCCTAACTACTGGACCACCAGGGATGTCCAAGAAATCTAATGTATTTCTTAATCTTATTTCTCCATAGGTATTTTCTTTTCTCTGACTTTAAGATTCTCTCTTTGTCTTCAGTTTTCTGTAGTTTGGACATACTACGCCTCGGCTTATTATTTGGGGATTTATCTGGCTTAGTGCTCTCTGTGTTTCCCGGATCTGTGCATCAGTATTACTTTAAATATTTCTTCTGGCCTCTTGTCTTTCTTTCCCATCTGATATTCCAATTACTGGTATGTTTGTTGCATGTTTTGAGATTTTCCTATAGTTCTTGGATGTTCTGTACTTTTCATTCATTTTTCTCATTACATTTCAGTATGGGAAGTTTCTATTGACTTATCTTTAAAGTCATTGATTCTTTCTGTGGTCATGTTGAGTCTTCTTATGGTCTCATTAAATTTATTCTTGATTTCTGTTATGATATTTAGCATTTCTCCTAATTATTCCTTAGAATTCCTCTCTGTGTGCATTATACATATGTTCCTGCATGTTGTCTGTTTTTCCATTAGAGTCTTTAACATGTTACCCATAGTTATTTCAAGTTTCTTTTCTGACAGTTATAACGTGTTTCGTGTTTCAGTATCTTAGTATGGTTCTGACACTAACTTTGTCTTTTGGGACTTCTTTCTTTACTTTTGTCATGCTATGTAATTTTTTTGTGGGATGTTGGATATATTGAATTCATCATAGAGTATATTTCACAAAGAGTATTATTCTTTGCCTGCCCTCACCAGGAGGGGATCTTTTTTTTCTTTACTGTGAGAACCTCATTAGTTTCTTTGGAAATTAAGACCATGAAAGAGTGGGAACCACACCCTCCACCCAAAGACTGGCCTTCAGGAGTTTCTCACTCTCAGGCTAATCCACAGTTGGCTTCCAGCAAGTCATCAAAAGTACCACTTAAAGTGTAGCCATCAATTCATAGCTCCTAATTTGATGAAGACTGTTTGGGAGGTTGCTATCTAATGAGTTCTATGAAGCCTTCATGGCACATTTTTCCAGTCTAGAACAAGAGGTCCTGAGATGTTGACAGTCATCATTTAGACCTGAACTGAAGACTATTATTAAATAGTCTATCTAGAGGCAGAGAAGTTCAGACTTCCTATTTTCCATCTCTGTGTCACCTCTGTACTTGATATTTTTCCTGTTTAGTGACCCACATTTTCCCGTGATCTTACACATTTTCTCTTTAAGAGAGAGAAAATAATAGTTCTGTAATAATGCTGAAACACCCATGTTTGTATGCTTCTCCTTGTACACTCTGCTGAGACAGTGGGAAGGATCCAGTTTGGAGATATGCTTGTCATACGCATTTATACATACAAACTGATTCTCCTGGTAATGTGCCAGTCTCTGAACATTTACTGTGTGTGTGTTTTCCTTTTTGCCTGGATTGAATGTTCCTGTAATTGTGTATGTAGTATCTCTGGTCACTTCACACTCTGGAAATTAAAGTGAATGAGCTTTGCTTACTAAACAATGCTTATTAAACATTGTTTAATATTTAATTTCAATAGCTCTTTGTAAGTCACAGAAATTTATTATTCACAGAAGGTGACTCAAGAATCATTAGACTAGCAGAAAGTAGAAATTTAGTAACTTATGTTGTTAAGTAACCTTAGTTTTTCAAATACATGGGTTTTGAGATGGTTGAGATCAAATGAACCTTTGTTAGCTTCAGGGCCTTTTAATGGTGTTAAAACAAGGAACGTTTTCCCCATTAGACTGACTTTCTAAATAATTTCCTGAATTTGGATATTGTAAAGAGAACTTGTAAGCCACCAGCACTTGGACTGAGCAGATAGCCTGTTGTCTCGATGCTTGACCAACTTTTTCTCTGTGAACCAGCTGAATTATGATACCTCCTTTTGAGCCCTCCCTTCGCTGGACTTGCTCAGACACAACAGATTCCTTGGTTTCTGTTTTCTCCTTAGGTACTATGTGCAGTGAGAGCCCTTTTAAGTATGATCTTGCAATTGGTAAATGCCCATTTCCAGAGTCACTATGGCATTATTCAGTCTATAAGAGCAGGAGTAATCTCATAATCCATTGCCTGACACCGCGCTTGGCATACAGTGGATACTCTCTGAATCTCTGCTGAGGGATGGGTGTGGGTGGGCGCATGAGTGTATGGGTGGACCTACTCTGTAAAGCTCATCTTTAAATAGCAAAATGATTCCTCGTAATACACTTCTGGACTAGGTCAATAATGTAATACCTTAACTGTGAAACCAGATTGTCTCTGTTTGAACTCCAGTTCTGATGAATCAAGCTTTTGTGCCTTGGACAAAGTAGACTAATCTCACTGTCCCTCAGTTTCTTTATTTAGTAAAACAGATAATAATAATATCTGAGGTGTAATACAAGGATTTAGTACGACAATACACAGAAAGTGCCTGGAATAGATAGCACCTGGCACGTAGTAAGCTGCTCTTAGAGTGTTTCTATTCTTCTCATATAACCTGTAAAAAGAAAGTAGAATTGCAGTGTGCTAGGACAAAAGACTCTCAGAAAAATCTGTCCTGGGGAAGCAGAGATGAATGGAAACTTAACTGCACTTGACAAAGATCAGATGGCCTTGTGCTGTGAAAGGATATCTTTGTTCATGTCTTCTTTGTTAGGAGTGTGGCAGAAATAGGAAGCTGAGCTCACAGCAAGGCCTCACCACTGCTGCTGTGGGAGTCTCCTGGTTTCAGCTGATATTGTAGTGTCATTGCAATTGCCATGCAGTTGCATTTGAATTGTTGACTTGTCTGATTTAGGTGAATACTTATGAGAGGGAAGCAAGAATTAGGGTAACTATAGAATAATTCCTTCCTGGAGAAGGAAATGGCAACCCACTCCAATACTCTTGCCTAGAAAATTCCAAGGATGGAGGAGCCTGGTGGGCTGCAGTCCATGGGGTCACAAACAGTTGGACACCACTGAGTGACTTCACAACGATAGAATATTTGTTCACACCAGGAAGGGATGGCTATTATTTGTACACTCTAACAGTGGACATAGAGTAGTTTCAGGCAAACCAGAATTACTTCTGAGAATTACTTACAAAATGAGAAGCACACTAGACTATTTCAATATGCACGTGGTCTGGTTTGTGTAAGAACCTTTCTAGGACATTATGGCTTCCCTGATAGCTCAGTTGGTAAAGAATCCTCCTGCAGTGCAGGAGACCCTGGTTTGATTCCTGGGTCAGGAAGATCCACTGGAGAAGGGATAGGCTACCCACTTCAGCATTCTGGCCTGGAGAATTCTAGGGACTGTATGGTCCACGGGGTCCTAAAGAGTTGGACACTACTGAGCCACTTCGACTTTCAGGACATTTTACCTTTGATAGGCATCTTTACCTTAAAGTCCTTTCAGAAGAAAATAAGGGACTCATTCATTCCAATTCCATTTACTTGTGTTTGTTAGTAAATTAAAATACAGTGGAGTTTAGGTCTTGGCTACTATCTCCAGTCTCAGTGTCAGCTGGCTGGATCTAGGAGAAAAGGAACTGGCATTCCTTTTCTCCGTCATGGATTGAAAAGCAGTGGAAGCAAAGGAGTATGATGTGAATTAAGAGCTTAACTTTCTCTCTCTGAATTTTTAACCAGTGATGACTTCCCTGAATTGAATTCCACTTTTTAAGCCAGTAGAGTTTAATCAGTCCGTATCGTTTGATTGACAATTGAGAAAAGCAAAACCTATTCAAATTAGTGGTTTTCCTTGGTGATTCATCTTCTTGGTATCAGAACCAGACTAGAATTCAGGTTCCTGGTGCACTCAGATGGTAAAGAATTTGACTGCAATGCAGGAGACCTGGGTTTGATCCCTGGGTTGGGCAGATCCTCTGGAGAAGGAGATGGCTACCCATTCCAGCATTCTTTCCTGGAGAATTCCAAGGACAGAGGAACCTGGTGGGCTACAGTCCGTGGGTCACAAAGAGGCAGACACGACTGAGTGACTAACACTTTCTGCGACTGAATCTCGTGCTTTTATGCAGCACACTGGTTCAGTCATCAAAGAAATTTACATCTAAATAAATAACCCTCTCTATCCTTACTGCTGAAGATTTCGACCAAAAAAGGTATGGAATTAGGGAATTATTTACATCTGGCTTCATCTTCTTGTGAGAGCATTTGGATTTCAGAGTTGTGGCAGCCTGCCAGTGGCAAATGGAGGTGCAGAGATCGCCTGCCTTTTATGGTGCCCAGGGATGGCTTGTTCTCCTTTGCGACCCAGCTGCAATGCAGCTGTTGTTGGCACTCCTGCTTCTCCACCCTCACATTGCAGCTTTCCTAACCATCCCCATGGGGTTTAACTTCTGAGCACGAGTGTCAGCTCTGAGCTCTGTGAGCCAAGGCTGCCTCTTGGGGACCAATCAGCGTAGCAGCTTTCCACGTCACGGCTAAACAGTTTGGGATGGAGCAATCCAGCCATTTCTCATGACAAACAAGAAGCACCCATTTGCACAAACAGTGCAGCCGGATGGTTGGAGTTGTTGCAGTAGCTAAATCTGGGGGCTTTCCAATGACACTGATTTCTGAAACAGAGATCACATGGACTGCTTTTTCCATCTAAAGTGTCCTATTAGTGTCTATTTTCTGTGAACTTGTGGTGGCATCTTATGGACCATGCAAGGCTAATTGAAATGGTGGTTTCTTTGTTTTCCCCCTTGTATAGAGGAGGTATTGACAAAAGCGACCTCCAGGAGTGGCATTGTGGGTATCACTCAAGCCTCATGATGTTGTCAGATTTACCCACGGGAAGCCTACACACACTATCATGGAAGCAATAGGACTTCCCAATGAGAGTATGAAGTGTGTTTTCAGTATTTTCTTTTCCAATATATTTAAAGTTTTCATGCAGTTATGACTACTTACCATGCATCTGGCAGCTTTCCAGGTGGTGCTAGTGGTAAAGAACCCACCTGTCCAGGCAGGAGATGTAAGAGTTTCACGGTAGATTCCTGGGTTGGGAAGATCCCCTGGAGGAGGACGTGGCAACCCACTCCAGTATTTTTGCCTGCAGAATCCCATGGACAGAGGAGCCTGGAGGGCCACAGTCCATCGGGTCACAAGAGTCAGACAGGACTGAAGAGACTTCACGCACACAGCATCTGGCCCTTGGCTAAAACTGAAGTCGCTCAGTCGTGTCCAACTCTTTGGGACCCCATGGACTGTTGCCTGCCAGGCTCCTCTATCCATGAGATTTTCCAGGCAAGAATACTGGAGTGGGTTGCCATTTCCTCCTCCGGGGATCTTCCCAACCCAGGGATTGAACCCGGGTCTCCCGCACTGCAGGCAGATGCTTTTCCATCAGAGCCACCAGGGAAGCCCCAGCTTTTGGCTAAGTGTTGACTAAATCAATCTCCTACAGTGGTTGGCGATCAGAAGAGCTCACAAGTGGGAATGCGAGTGCATCTGGTAAGGGTCTGGTAAGGGTCACGACAAAAGCAGGAATCAAGTGTTCTCTTAGGGGACCCAGAAGGAAAAGACTCAGTTTAAAGAATTCCAGACTGGCTTATTTTGGCCTTGGTTATAATTGGAAAGTTAACTAAGAATTCTAGAATTTTTAGGCTTGCTTTTAAATTTTCAATTCAACTATGAAAAGGTAAATCTACACATTAATCTTTATTTCCAGTTTATGTTTTGATTTTCTGTGTTCTTTTTCCAAACACCCAGTATGTCTCATTCTCTTCTACTGACATGATCACATCCCCTCTCCTTCAGAGCCAGACATATTGACTGAAGGCATCCGTTTCCTCAACCGTCTCCCCAGACTTACCCCCACTCCTTCTGGCTTCCAGACCTATTATTCTGTAAAAATACACCTAACTGAACTTACTTGTGTCTGATCTCTGTGTCACTAAACCCACTGGGAGTTTTTCAGAAATTGACATAATTGACTACTCGTGTCTTCTTGAAATACTGTTTTACCTTACCTCAGTTCTCTTGATTCAGCCTGACTAACAAACCACATCTTTGACAGCTCAGATGTCTCAAAGGTACTGTATAATTCTCAGAACTGAGCTTGTGATTTTCCTCCCTTAACCTGGTCTTTTCGATTATTTACCTACTTTATCTCAGTTTCAGGATCAGAAACCTTGAGGTCATCTTTGTGACCTCCATCTCACACCTTCTCCCTCTCCTATCCATCTTGTAATCCTATCTGTATTACCTAAATATCCCTCCTGTCAGTCCACTAATCTTCCTCTCCATTATCAGCCCATCACTCTCTTTTAAAAGCCTGGATTAATCTGCCTGCATCCCTTCTGTTCCCATTACAACTGTTATCCACACAACCCTGAGAGTGATATGGACAGAGCAGATAAGGACAAATTCCTGCGTGTAATCTATCTGAAGGTGGGCTCCACCTTCAACCTGTTCAAGCCCACCCCTATTCCTTCTCTCTGGCTCCCTCACCATGGGTTCATGTAGTGTTTTTGCTGCAGAGATTTCACCTTTGTTGTGTCTCTACTTCACGTATTTTTGTCTCCCTTCAACTAGTTAATCACACAGCTCTCAGATTTTTAGAGCAAGCAGCACTTCCTTTGGAAGACTTTCCCAAGTACTTCAACTAATTCTAAGTGAAATTCACTTAGAATATTATGTTGTACGCATGACACCTACGGTTTTGGACTCGTCATGAAGGCGAAGGTTGGCCCTAATTCACCATTCTCATCCCAGTGCTTAGCGCTGCTGCTGCTGCTGCTGCTAAGGCGCTTCAATCGTGTCTGACTCCCAGTAAATATTTGTTGGATTAAGCAAATCAATGAATAAACTTAATGGATTGCTGAAAGTTCACTGTTTTAATTACAAACACATATTTTTCTATTTAATTTACGAGTCAAAGAGAAATTCTGTGTGCTATTCTGAAGTCTAAAAATAGCTGATTTTTATATTTAAAAATGATTTCATAATTATAAAGTAAAATTTTAGGATATATGTATCTTCAGTTTAATTGTAAATGTATTTAAAGAAAATTTCTATTTCACCACAACATCCTCAGACATTTTAATAATAAATATTCTCATAAATTTGTATTATAGATGGAGAAGAGTTTTAACTGAGTTTAGAGTAGCAATGCAAAACACCCTAAGCAATTTGCCCAGACAGAGCTCAAGATGTGGTTGTATCCTATCAAATGAATTATCTCCTACTGAAATGTTATTGTAGTATGTGTGGATGACCTCTTTAAGCTTGAAGGGAAAATATGCAAGTGAACAGAAGTAGAAAGGAAGTAAACATTTGTTATATAACAGGATATCTAAATAAAGCTAAACATCTTTCATTATGTAGTATTTTAGAAATTGGCTATTTGTATTAGTACCTTAAAATCTTAACTGTTTTTAACTCATTAATGTCAAAGCTCTATAGAAAGCAACATATATTTTTTACTAATAAAATATTTAAAATATTTGTGAAAGTCAAGCTACTTATTTTAAACAGTAATTTAATATATTTTTCTTCTCTTTTGCTGAAACTATGCTTTAAATAAAGGCTTGTTTTCTTTTGGTTTGGTTTTGTTTTTCCCTTTTCTCTGTATTTGCTTTCCTCTTGGCGTTCTTGGAAGTTTTCTTTTAACTTCTTCTCAGGGAAGCTACCAGATAGCCAAGGCTTGATCTGTGACTTCCTCTCTGGTCAGGCTTTCTGAATTAGTCCTCCATACTCTCCTGCTATAGCACCTCAATCAAATAGGAATTGATTGCTCCACTGCACATGTACCTTCCTACCTACCTTCCCACCTACACTTGCTCTCAAGAAATCTTTTTCATGTGTATAAATGACACCTGCATTCACCTAGGTGCCACAAGCCAAAGCTATGGAGTCATCTTTGACTCCTGTTTTTATGTTATACCTCTATCCAATCTTATCACTCATACATCTACAAAATACTCCACATCTAACCACATCTTACTGGCTCCACTGCTTTTACCATGGAGTATTAACAACCTCTTAAGTGGGCTCCCTTTTTTCTGTGCCTGATGCAGTCAGTTTTCTGGTCAAAATCTCAGGGTTTTTTTTGTAAAAATATGTGAGATCATGTTGTGCTTCTGTCTGAAATCCTCCATGGTGTTCTGTTCTAGTTAAGAGAAATTCCAGGGCTTGCTTCAGCGGCACATACACTAAAATTGAAATGATGCAGCGAGGATTATTATGGCCCTCCCACAAGGATGACATGCATTCATGAAGTGTTCCATATTTTGTGTAGTTCCCAGAGGCTGTTTGGTGGCTTTGCTGGTTAACATCAAGGAAATGCTATGAGTCAAAGCAACATGTGACATCCAATATTAAAACTGTGACTTTTACTACCAAAAAAAAAAGTTAACTCCAGACTCCTTAGAGTGACTACTTTTGCCCTTCGCAACCTGATCACTCCAGTCTCTCACACTCATTTCCTGTGATTCTTTGTGGAGTTTACTCCCCTGCTGCCATATTGGTTTTATTGTTAGACTCTGACATTCCAAACATGCCGTGTCTTTGCATGGTTCTCTCACGTCCTTCACTTAGGTTGCTTTTCAGCGTCAGCAGAGACTTTTCTTGACGACTTTCTCAAACTCCATCCCACCTCCAGTGTGTGTTGCGCTCTCACATTAGCCTGTGTTACTTTATTTATTTTTTTACCAAACTACATTAGACCGACAGTGTCACTGCTGCTGTGTGAACGACCATTCCACCACTGGAGTGTGAACTGCAGGAGGGCAGGAACTTCATCTTGATTTCCAGGACTGTAACACAGCATGGTACATCGCGGGAGCTTAATTCATTTCTGTGTAGTGAAATGTCACCTCTCTGAAGAATTCCCTTTCCAGTGGATGAAGTTGTTCTGTGTTCTCAGGACACTTAGTTTGACACTAACACAGCAGTATTTTTTTAATAGTTTACTTGAGGTGTGTACTTCCCTCTGCATCAGTCTTAAGATACCAGAGAACCAACCCTCTCATTCACCTTTGAAATCCAGCAGTAAAATGACCAGTGATAGAGGTAGTACTAGTCTCCTCTTTAAAATATTATTTCATTAAAAAAAAAAAAAGTTAATTAGAACATAAGCAGCATCTTGCAACCTGCTTATTTCATTTAGCAATGGATCATGAAATATCTGGTGGTTTAAATACTTTCTACAAAATCATTTTAATAGATACATATTTCCTTGAAATGGTGTGCGGTTAACCAAGTCTGTGCTGGTAGACACTGAATTTGTATAAACAATGCTGTAATGAAAATAAATAGCTACCTCTTGGAATTTACAGATATTTCCTTAGGGCAAATAACTAGAGATAAAATTGTCTAGCAAGTGTATCTGTGACTTAAAAGTTTTCAGGCATATCAAATTACTCCCAGGAATATTTTACTGTCTTTTTCTATACTTTAGCTATGTGTTAGCTGAGTGCGGTTTCTAATAGCCATCAGGAATACTGAGTTCTGTAATTCGGGAGCAACGTTGCTAATAGATGAATAATAACATCTCAATGTTTTAATTTACCTTTTAGGTAAATTGGATATTGAGTAAATGTAACATATCTTTTTAGGGATAGTGGCCCTTATGGTTTGGTATTAACAAGCTGCTGATTTGTGCCTGTTGCTCATGTAACACGTTTGACATTAAAGCCAGGATACCAGCTGCGTATGGCTGATGGACTTTAACTTCTTCAAATGAAGTTTAGTCTGCTGAAGTCTTTTATCCCACTTTGCCATTTCATTTCAACCAGTTTTGTGGCCTCCTCCCGTCCAAAGGGTCACCTAAATCTGAAGGCTTACTGGTATTCAAAAAGCAAGGAAGGAAGCTGCCCGAGCCAACTGGGTCTGAGCTAATTCCTCACCCTGAAGCCTGATGGCTCTGCAGTGGGACCGGGGATGGGTTCCAGGGAAGCTTTTTCTGGTCTGAGAGTTGTGGTTCTGGGCTCTAGCCTTGCCCAGGCATGCCCCAGAGCCATGCCACCCTGCTGAGGTCTCAGCACTTATTCTGGATGCTACCCCTGGACACTGTGAGGTCACTCCCTGTCACCACTGCTGCCCTTAATTTGACATGTGTTTAGGCTTAATGACAATATATTTCAAGTGTCTGTGAAGTGGCTTCTGCTTTGGGACGATTAGGAAAAGAGATCACCAAAGACCTGACAATTATAGAAGTTGAAGCTGCAGGGACAAATTCAGTGAGAAACACAAACTATTATCATTAAGCTATTTAGCCACATTCATTTTTGTTTGTTTCTTTGTAGTATTATTCTACTATTTTTAAAACTTTTAGAAGAAATCGTATTCTGCCCCTAAAAAATGAATGTCATCATCAAATTTTGGGTCCCTGATAATTTGATGGTAAATATTGATAGTAGTATAGTAATAAAGAATTTCATCCTAAAGGTTATCATTGCTCTTGCCCCTTGACTTTGCCTTTAATTAGGGTTATATCTGACTGATTATGCATAATGACTTAGAGAGGGACTTTAGAACTAAATGGTTTGATGTAAATCATCTTCGTTAGTAAGATTTAATTCAATTGTTAGATTTTTTTAAATGATCTATTTCTTGTGAGGAGAAAACATTTTATATCCTGAAGACACTTCACATATAAACACTGATGTTAAGATGTACTGTCAAACAATGCTTCTTCTGTTTGTTAAATGAGGACCTTCACAAATTATTTTTTCAAGGCTGTTTTATTGCTTTTCCTTTTGCACTCAAACTATAATGCAGCTGTAAACAACACATTTACCAAACTATATGCAAGCTTTCGGGCTTCATAGGCGGCACAGTGGTAAAGAATCCACCTGACAATGAAGGAGACACAAGAGACGTGGCTTCAGTCCTTGGGTGGGTAAGGTCCCTGGACTGGGAAATGGCAACCCACTCCAGTATTCTTGCCTAGAAAATTAGATGGACAGAGGAGCTTGGGATTGAGCATGCACACACTAAGTTGCATATATGCTTTTGTGTGCTCAGTCATGTCCAACTGTTTGTGACTCCATGGACTATAGCCCACTAGAAAAAGATTCCTCTGGCTATGGAATTCTTCAAGCAAGAATACTGGAGTGGGTTGCCATTCCCTTCTCCAGGGGAGAACCCAGGTCTTCTGCCATGCAGGCGGATTCTTTACTACCAGGGAAGCCCATATAAGCTTTTAGATCCATTTTATTGGCTGCTTCCCTTTCTTATTTCTTGTCCATGTAGATACACATTTGAATGAATGACCAACTGTTATCATCGCCAGACATTCCCCCAAAATAAACACTAAATGTATGAAAGTGACTGCTGGATTGCAATTGCAGAAAGAGACTCATCTACAGTAAACTTAAAGCAGCATCTAAATAGGAAAATCCTCTGGTTTATTTTTTGTATTATTCCAACTGATGTTACTGGGTTGCCTAGTTGACTCAGTGGTAAAGAATCTGCCTGCCAATTCAGGAGATGCAGAAGACAGGGGTTTGATCCCTGGATCAGGAAGGTCCTTAGAGAAGGAAATGGCAACCCACTTAATCTTGCCTGGAGAATCCCATGGACAGAGGAGCCTGGAAGGCTGTATAGTCCATGGGATTGCAAAAACTTTGGATACTAGTGAACACCCATGCCCACAACTGGTGTTCCTACCAATGCTGAAGACACAAGTAATCCCTTATTGGGATATGAATATTTGGATGAGAATCAGGCTGGTCTGAGGACCACTTTTTATGGTTTATAGGAGGCTTGGGTTCAATCCCTGAGATGGAAAGATTCCCTGGAGGAGGACACAGCAGCCCATTCCAGTATTCCTGCCTGGAGAATCCCCAAGGACAGTGGTGCCTGGCAGGCTACGGTCCATGGGGTTGCAAAGAGTCGGACACAACTGAGCGACTAAGCACAGCACAGCACAGACCTTGGCTTACGTGACAATTTCCACATGTAAAGTGGAGAAATTACTGCTTTATTCATCGCTCTGTAGTTTACTGAAAATGTGACCACCTGAATAACTAAAGAGTTACTATATGCTATTAAGTTATGTATGAGAAAATAGTGGTGGCCTGTTCATTTGTTGACTGATAATTATATTTATAGAATATTTGGATGGCTATAGATGAAAAAGTAAAGTCTTAAGGGAGTAATCTAGTTTAGAGGACAAGATTAGTTTGCTACTTACATTACAAATATATACATGCAAGAATGTAGAATCTTGATATTTTCAAGTCATTCAGTAAACTAGCACTTCTAAGCCGTGGCATCAAAATACCCTTGTGTGTAGGGTGGTAGATGTAATGAGTGATTTGCTACTAAAATTAAGTAAAAAAATTGGGGTATGGTTAACTTTTAAAAATGAGACAGTTCAAGCTGAAGCCATTAATAGTATATAGTTCTCTCATGTTTAATATTCCTGAGTGCTTCCTTAAGTCTTAGTTTGTCCTTAAGTCTAGGTTTGAGGGGAATTATGTATGTGTAAATATTACTATGTAAGTATCTATTTTCATATTCCTTTATTTTGTAGTTGGGAAAAGCATTGATCAGCTATTGAAAGAGATACTGTTTACCTTGTATACCTGCTCAGGTGGGCACCTGTTTCTGAGCAGGGAAGGTAGCACCCAGTTTAATTAGAAAACAAAATAAATGTGCTGTGAACTAATCATATGCTATAGAACAGGCTACCTAAACTTGACTGAATATTTACGTTAATGTGTATGTTTTACTGCTGCCAATCAGAAGAGGACCTGGCCAAGACTAGTTCCGATTGAGAATACTTTTTTTCATGAATTTAAATGACACTAATCTTGAGTCTGTGCTTTTCATACTCAGTAAAGTGCTGCAAACTTGACAAGTAAGTCAGGAAATCTGAAATCTATAGTAACACTGAAGATGTGAGCTGGAAGAGTCTTTTATTGGAGGAAGGGGAAAGTGATAGGAATGGGTGACATTTTATAGGAAAATTGTGAAGTTTAGTTTCTATCATGACATAAAGTTCTACAAAGTATTTTTGAATTTTGGTAATTAGGAACCAGATAGTGGCCTTCAAGGTGAAAATGATTTTTTTTTTTTGAGGAGATAGGAGAAAAATCAAAGAATGTCAGAGCTTTTATGCCACCAAGTAAAAACCCATCTTTCTCTTTTGATCACTGTTTATTCAAGTGCCAAATTATGAGGAAAATAAAAATCTCAGATGATATATAAAATTGCTGAAACCAGTAATTTCCACTTAACGATTTTTAGCAACCCCTCAAAATTGGTATTATGTTCATTTTTCCAAGTGAGATAAAAGAGGTTCAGAGATGTTACAAAAGATACTCAGAGTCACACAGATAAATAGAGGCAGCAAGATTCAAACAGAGGCTTGTTCGGCTCCAGGCCAGATCCCTCAATGAGAATCAGAAAAAGTCATTGTTAGCACTCAGTTCTCTAGCTGACTCCCTTGCTTATTGGGTTACTTGTTTTCTATGTACTTCCTGCAACTCAGACTTGGAAGGGACGCTCTGTGTGGTTCAGTTGAGTATCCTTACTACTTAGTACAGCACAAGGAATTCAATAAAATTTTAACTTAAAAAACCAAATGAATATGCCAATAAGTCACAGACCTGGCAGTGGAAACCGAGCCACTCCACTCACATTTCCTTATTTGTCACACTGACCACAGTCCCTTTCTCTTGGTTTTCTCAAACACCCCAAACAATACACACAATGAGTAAGGATGGTTGATATGAAGGGTTTTGTATAACCAGAGGCTACTCCATAATGCATACTTGTAGAAATGCTGACATCATCTAAACGATGCCAAGAAAAAACCTGCTGAGACATGATTTTTTCTTCTTCTCTACTTAAACTGAAGTCCCTCTAAAACAGTAATAGTGAAAAGAGTAAACTTGATGAAACTCAGTGTTACCTCCCCTTCCTATGATCCAGTGATGTGTGTGTTTGGTTGGCTTATGCATCTGGTTGAATCTTAAATTTTATATACTCTCCTGAGACTTTTATTTTCCACATAATTTGGCACTTGACTAAATAGTGATCAAAGTAGAAAGATGGGTTTTTACTTTGTGGTTTGCTACTTCCCACAAAAAAGAATGTTCTGGCCTTCGATATATTTGTTTTGCATCTAGGAGGTGGTAGGGCTCACTGGGTTCATTTGAGTAACCTGAGATGACTGGCCTTTGAGTTTTGATTTATTTTTTAAAGCTATATACTGCTGCTTTAGCTCAGTCAGTAAAGAATCTTCCTGCAATGCAGGAGACCTGGGTTCAGTCCCTGGCTCTGGAAGATCCTCTGGAGAAGGAAATGGCAACCCACTCCAGTATTCTTGCCTGGAAAAATCCCATGGACAGAGGAGCCTGGTGAGCTACAGTCCATGGGGTCACAAGAGTCAGTCATGACGTAGCAACTAAACCACCACCACTGCTGCTTTTCCAGTGGATTGTACACATAAGGATTTTACTACACTGTTTACTGGGACAGTGATAAGTGAGCCACTCCTCTTCTGTCCTTAAAACTTAAGTGGAATAAAGTTCATAGACGTCTTTATATTTTTGTATAAAACATTTGTCCAGGCTCTTTACTAATGATAGCTTTCATGTTGTATCTTTCTTTTATTATCTTGTGCAAGTTCTTAGTATATTATTTTCCAGTGATGGTTTAAAGACTGACCATGTGTTTTGAGGCTTTGAACTCTGTATTTTATTGCATACTATGTATGTATATATATGCAGAGTACATCATGTGAAATACCAGGCTGGATGAATCAGGAGCTGGAATTAGGGTTGCTGGGAGAAATGTCAACAGGTTCAGATATGCACATGATGCCACTCTAATGGCAGAAAGTGAAGAGGAACTAAAGAGCCTTTTGATGAGAATGAAAGAGGAGAATGAAAAAGCTGGCTTAAAACTCAGTATTCAAAAAACTGAGATCATGGCACCTGTCCCATCACTTCATAACAAATAGAAGGGGGAAAAGTGGAAGCAGTGACATTTTATTTTCTTGGACTCCAAAATCTCTGCAGATGGTGAATGCAGCCATAAAATTAAAAGATGCTTGCTCCTTGGAAGAAAAGCTATGACAAAGCTAGACAGCATATTAAAAAG
This sequence comes from Nanger dama, assembly GCA_917880005.1. Classification (NCBI taxonomy): domain Eukaryota; kingdom Metazoa; phylum Chordata; class Mammalia; order Artiodactyla; family Bovidae; genus Nanger; species Nanger dama. The sequence goes on from CAKJTW010000002.1 coordinate 12,763,761, forward strand.
CAGAGTCATCACTTTTGCAGATGAAAGTCTATATATTAAAAGCTATGGTTTTTCTAGTAGTCATGAATGAATGTGAGTGTTGGACACTAAAGAAGGCTGAGCACTGAAGAATTAATGCTTTTGAACTGTGGTGTTAGAGAAGACTGTTGAGAATCTCTTGGACAGCAAGGAGATCAAACCAGTCAATCCTAAAGGAAATCAAATCTGAATATTTAATGGAAGGACCAGTGCTAAAGCTTAAGTTCCAATACTTTGATCATCTGATGCAAAGAGCCAACTCAGTGAAAAAGACCCTGATGCTGGGAAAGTTTGAGGGCAGGAGGAGAAGAGGGCAACAGAGGATGGGATGGTTGGATGGCATCACAAACTCAATGAATATGAATTTGAGCAAACTCCAAGAGATAGTGAAGGACTGAAAAGCCTGTCCTTGGGGTCACAGAGCTGGACACAACTTAGCAACTGAACAATAACAACACTCTACAAATAAAATAAGTTAACATTTATTATAAGCATAGAATATGCCTATCTACTGGAACACTATTTCATGTGTATCCTTTCAGATAATTCTGTAATCACATGAAATAGATTTTATTATCATCATATTAAAAAATAATAAATGCTCATTTTAGAGCAGTTTTAGGTTTACAAAAAAATTGAGCAGAAGATGTAGAAATGGTATATAGTCTCTTATCCTCCTACACTTCTCTGATTGTGTTACCTTGAACTTGTCTTGTACATGTTACAACTGATGAGCCAATACTGATACATTATTATTAATTAAAGGCCATAGTTTACATTAGGGTTCACTCTTTGTGCTGTGTATTCTACGTTTTTGACAAATGTAGAGTGACATGTTATCTGTCATTACAGTACTATACAGAATAGTTTCATTGCCCTAAAAATCTTCTGTGCTCCAGCTGCTCTCTTTTTTGTAGTAAAGTTATAGATGAAATTATTCTCCAAAGATCATTTAGCTACAAAAGTGTGAGAACTGCTCTGCCTCCTGAAATCTGTGCTCTTAACTCATATTGTAGACTGCCTACATCATCACAATTATTTAATCATTTAAGGGATCCTATCTTGGTAAGATTCTTGCTAATTCTTACTAACTTCAACAAAGGGTAATATGTGTAGCAAGTATTTTGGTTTTGCTTTCCTTTGAAGTTAAAACACTGAGAAATATTGCAGGAGAATTTTTAATGTTTAATTATTGGATATTTGGCAAAATGTTTCTTATAAATTAAAGAGGAGTTATTGACATTAGTATCATTAGTAAAATGAAAGAGAAAGTCAGTGGTCTGATCGTATAGTTATCACTAGCTGCTGGAATAATGGGTGAGTAAAAGAGCAACAGAATGAGCAAAATGAATAAACAAAAAGGAGAGGTCTTTTGGAGACATGAGTCAAAGTTGCATAAAATGTAGAATATTAGGTTAATCATATACCTCTATCTTTGGAATAATTATCTCCTTAACAGTGGTTTAAAAAATATGTATGTGAAGCGGAAAGAAAAACATCACATGAAGATAATGTGGTAGACAGTGTATGAATTAGAAGGAACAGTCAGATGAGATTGTTTCTCTTTTCTTTAGACCCACAGCTTCCGGGCACCACCCATGATTTGCTTCTACCCAGTTAACATAGATCTTCATTTTACCCTTGCCATACAGGACAGGGTTTTTTTAGGAAGGGTCTTCTTTGGACTTTTCTCTTACCTTGAGTCACCCCCCTTTTTGTTACTCTGTAGGCAGTTTTGGTTCAGAAACTACAACACAGCAAAGAATGTCTAGTTTTAGAATCTGCGTGGATTATGCTATTAATTCATGAAAAATCAGTTTATTACATATAAGCCTTTGCTCCTACTTTTTGCTTATTTTCTTCTGATATTGATGCTAATGTTTTCTTAAAACTGTAGCTAGGGAGAAGATTTAGCCCTAGACTAAACCCTGATTTATGTATGTTGTAGTCCTGAGTGACAGCAGCAAGGATTTGCTTGAGATTCAACAAACTGTGACTTAGTTTCTTCCTATATAAAGTAAACATTAGGACAAAATTATCTCAAAAGCTAAAATGATCATCATTCCTTACAAGGAAGAATGAATGAATGAATGAATGTCAACAATGTAAACTGAAGGGAGAAAATGAAAACACATTTCCCACCATTCCTGAAAACTCTCTCATCCTTTTGGTTTCCGTGAAACCATTTTTTCCCTATTTTTCTCCTGCTCCCCTGGTTCTTCTCTGTGACATCTTTGATGAACTCACTCTGTCTCTTCTAATCTTGATGTTTTCCAGGATTCTGACTTCAGTCTTCTCTCTCAACACATTCTGCTCGATCATCCCATTTAGATAAAAACAAAGCACTGCTTTTTGATGATGGATACCAGGTAGACATTAGTCTACCTCATATGGGCTCAGGAGGTGAAGAATCCCTCTCAATATGCTGTTGAATCATCCATTTTCTCTGTTTTTCAAGGGTCGTAAGAGTGAGGCTGAAAAGTTCTTCTTGAAGGCTATTGAGCTGGACCCCACCAAAGGAAACTGTTACATGCATTATGGTGAGTGGTTGATAGTTTTTTTCCATGTCCCCCACAATTACAATGAATGCTGATATGAGATTCAGGTTGCACTGATAAAGAACACTTTGAGAGGACATTGACTTCGCCATTGCAGATATAGCCTTGAGCTGTATTCTTGCCTTCTTGTTCAAAGCAGTCATGATAACAAGGGCTGTGCCTTATGTTTTAGTTATTTTCATAGGACTTCAGTGGTGAAAGGTATTATCAGTCCCTCCCCCCCAGTTCAGTTTGGAGTTTAAATGAGATCTCATCAGCAAATCATCACACTCCTTGCCTGATGCATGGTATATAATTAAAATATTAGTATTAGTTGTCTTTTCATTCTAAATGATAATATATTGCTCACTGAATGTAATATTTTGAAGTTTTAGAGGCTTATATTTTGGCCACAAAATCTTGCTTTCTGGAAGCCTCTAAAGGCCTGAGATTGGGGTCAAGGATAAAAACTGTAGACTATAAAGGATGTGTCTTTCACCGGGTTTACCTTCAGTTTATCTTAACCAGTCCAGAATGAACTTATGTAACAAATTTGTTACACTCCACATTGTCCTTAGTAGTGAGTCATGTGTTCCGTGAGGCAATGTATATAGCTGGTTTGGTGTCGGGTAAGATGTACTGATTTCTACCTTATTTGCATTTACAATAACTTTCAAGGAGCTGAGAAGCATTTACTTTTGCTAATCCCTTGGAAAAAGAATTTTTTGACCACTATTGACTTTGATGTGTTAAGTTATTATCAGGTAGTAAACTTAAAGATGAATGGGAGTGAAATATCTTGAGGAAATAAAACTAATATATTTGTATGATATTAAATTCCCTCTCCCATTTTCCAGCTAGTAAAAATGATCAGTGATGGGCTATGAGTGTGGAAAATGAAAAATTTTAAATGGAAGAGACACTTAATTAACCATAAGTTCGTTTGTTTATTTATATTGTGTGTATATGTTTATAAATGTAGGCTTGTGATGATACTTTATCTTTTCAGCATAGCACAGCATGTAATTTCATGCAACTAACTGCATCACCACCCCTGACTTTCTTTCACAATGCAGTTTTATTGCCATGTTAAGATAGTAGTCAACTAATTTAAGTTTACTGCAGAATTTATTTTTTCAAGTTTTCTTATATGAAGTGTTTTAAATTAGGATTTTCACATGCATACTATTTTGGGTACCCCTACTGAGCTAAAGTAATTCCCTGATTATTTTCTTGGAGTGCTGAAGGACCTCTTGTCATTTCATGAAATAGGTTTTTTTTTTAATCCTTTCTTTCTGCTTGCATTTTCTGTATCTCAAACTAATTCTTCCCACTGCATCATCTAAGCTTCTTTCCCATAATTTTATTATGTACTTTAGATTTTTCACAGCCAATTCCTTCATTGTTGCTTCATTTGAAATGCCACTAGAAAAAATACTATTAATTAATTTTAAGAGTTAGCTCCCTTATTCTGACTTCTCTGTCTTTAGCCACTACTAATCTTTTAATTTATTTTTTATGTTTCAATATTCTCCTGAATTGTTTTTTTTTTTTTCCTGGGGTGGTAATAGGGAGTATTACTTGCAGGAGAAATTTTTGGATTTAGTTTTAACAGAAAATGCAATAGATTCTTTATTGTGTAAGTTATTAGAAAAATAGTGATAAATGTTCTGTAAATGAATGTGTAAAACTAATTCTTCTTAGTACTCTGGTTTTTAAAAATTTTTGGCATATAGCCATTATTAGAAGTACATTTGTTTTCTAAGGGAGGGATGGCTGCATAATTAAATATGCTTTTATGGATAGTTTCAGTATTTTTCCCCACTCTGGAATAGGAAATGGAAAGGAGTCAAAAAATGAGGCATCAGAAAAGAGTAGTTAAGGCAAAATAACTACAAACGGACAGGACCCATAACTGAGTGCTTGATATTCCTTTCTCACTGTGCTCAAGTTATTTTAAAATGTACATTTAAGGGAATATTAAAGTTTTTATTTAGAAGAAGTCTTCAAATGAGTAAAATTTAGAACTGAAAAGTTCTTTTAAGTTTATCTAATGTAACCTCTGATGTACAAATCAGTAGATTGAAACCTAGAGAGATGAAGTTTCTGCCCAAGTTAGTTGTAAGTAACTAAATTTTGCATCCCTTGATAACTGTCATTGCTTTTCTCCTATAATACATATTCCATTTCTTTTCACAACATTGTAAATAGACACAATTAGGTAGACCCAAAGCATCTATTGCAGACAGACATATGGCAGCTGGGTAGGTAGATGGGTATTTTGAATTTGTCAGCCCTTTTGTGCAGTTTTAGAATGTCAAATTCATATAAATCACAACTTAAAGTTCTTAGCAAAGAGTTTTTATTAATTTTAATTTGTATAAGATACAAAGCACTGTTCTATTTTCAGAACGGAAGTTGTGCTATGTAGGTAATAAATAGGATGATGTCCTTTTCAGAAGGTGATGTGATAGGAAGTAGAGTACAAGAATTCTTGAAACCAAATAGTCAGGTGAAACATCTTTGAGGAGGTGATATTTGAAATCCAAGCTGATATTTTAAATCTTGCAACTCTTTGAAGAGCCAGAAAGGAGCATGTCAGACAAAGAAACAAAGTTTAAAGGTCACAGGCAAGAACAAGCTTGTGTTATAGCAAAGAAAGAGGCTACTATGACCAGAGCTTATTAAACCTGATGGGAAGGTGGGAGGAGATGAGACTGGAAAGGAGGCAGAGCTAGAGACCCCAAGCCCAGGAGGCTTTTATAACCAAGCTAAGGAGTTCACTTTTTATTTTAAGAGCAACGGAAGGAACCATGTGGTGAGACAGGATTAGAGAAGGATCAGAGTAGCGCAAAGAGACTGGATTGCAGTCTCACAGGCAAGAAGGATGGTGGCTTAGGCTGGAGAGTGGTTGTGGGGATGTAAATATTTATAATGAAATTATACATTTACCTTCCTTAGAAAATTCTGAGGTAATTAACAGGAAGGACCTATTTTTCATTTTTGCACTGTCAATATCCAGCATATTCAGTTCAGTCGCTCAGTCGTGTCCAACTCTTTGCAAACCCATGAATCGCAGCACACCAGGCCTCCCTGCCCATCACCATCTCCCAGAGTTCACTCAGACTCATATCCATCAAGTCGGTGATGCCATCCAGCCATCTCATCCTCTGTTGTCCCCTTCTCCTGCCCTCAATCCTTCCCAGCATCAGAGTCTTTTCCAATGAGTCAACTCTTCACATGAGGTGGCCAAAGTACTGGAGTTTCAGCTTCAGCATCATTGCTTCCAAAAAAATCCCAGGGCTGAACTCCTTTAGAATGGACTGGTTGGATCTCCTTACAGTCCAAGGGACTCTTAAGAGTCTTCTCCAACACCACAGTTCAAAAGCATCAACTCTTCAGTGCTCAGCCTACTTCACAGTCCAACTCTCACATCCATACATGACCACAGGAAAAACCATAGCCTTGACTAGATGGACCTTGGTCGGCAAAGTAATGTCTCTGCTTTTGAATATACTATCTAGGTTGGTCATAACTTTCCTTCCAAGGAGTAAGCGTATTCTAATTTCATGGCTGCATCACCATCTGCAGTGATTTTGGAGCCCCCAAAAACGAAGTCTGACACTGTTTCCACTGTTTCCCCATCTATTTCCCATAAAGTGATGGGACCGGATGCCATGATCTTTTTTTTCTGAATGTTGAGCTTTTTCACTCTCCACTTTCACTTTCATCAAGAGGCATTTTAGATCCTCTTCACTTTCTGCCATAAGGGTGGTGTTATCTGCATATCTGAGATTATTGATATTTCTGCTGGCAATCTTGATTCCAGCTTGTGTTTCTTCCAGCCCAGCGTTTCTCATGATGTACTCTGCGTAGAAGTTAAATAAGCAGGATGACAATATACAGCCTTGACGTCCAGCATATTACCATATCACATTAATGCTCAATAAATGCTGAGCTCAGTTAATTTTAGATTTGGACACAGGTTCCAAAACTGACTGAAAATTTGTTTTGTTAAATTTTGTATTACTCCTTGTCCAAGAGGATACATGCTATGGTTTTTATATCACTTTTTTTCCCCACTTACTGGTTGTGAATATTCTTAAGCGTATTTATGCCCATGGATTGAATAATAATGATACTTCATCTCAAAAATAAAAGTTTAAATGAAATATTAATGTTAAATGAATATTTGTGTAATGTAAATGAAATGTTAAATGTTGTTTTGAGTCTTTTTTTAATGCTTTTGCAAATGGTAATGAACATGCCAGAGTGAGTGAGTTTTGTTCTATTGGAAGTTTGCTCTGCCTGGTGATTGTGGGGTTTTGTTTGTTTGTTTTTAGCTTATTAATGGTACAGGTGACTTGGAGTATGCCATCCAGTTGGGAATAGACAGAGGATATTATAGGAACTTATAGTAACTGCAATAGCAATTAGAAGGCAGTATTTAAAAGTGTTATTATAATGTTATTTGTGTTTTGAACCCACTAGTTTTATGCCTTGGGTGAAGGGATTACATTAGAGATTGCCATTTTTTCTTCTTGTTGACTTTCAGGAAAGAAAGCTAAGAAGATTTATAAAACTGGTTTAATAAGTTAGTTAAATGTAGCCTATGTAGTATGTATAGTCTCTGGGATTAAGATTCATCTATAAAGTGAAAATATTGATATAGGCTTCCAAACTGTTTTCCAACTCATATTTCATGTTGTTACTAATATATACTTAATCTCTCACTGGTCTTTCATCAGAAATTTTAAGGAATGTAAAAGAAATATGTTTCCAACTATGCTATTGGTACTAGTATAATGTATTCATATCTCACCAAGCTTACAGTGAACTTCCATGTCCACATAAAATAAATCATATCTGGTCTTTAGAGAATTTAATTTATTAATAAGTGAGCATTTGATGCCTGGATGTCTCTTCTGTGCTTGTTGATGAAGGCATTCTCCATAAATTTTCTTTTGGCTCCAATAGGAAGTTTCTGTCGAAAGAATGAAAGTCAAGACAAGTCCCTCCTTGTTTCTTGGTCTTGTTTTATGTTTTAAAGGATTACTGGAAAACCATTTTGTCAGAAAGAATATTTTATATTTTTTTTTTACAATACATACTAGTAAATTTGATGTAGACTGAAAAATAAAATCAGCTATGTCTAAGGTACTTACTATGCATAAATCTGGGACAGATAGCAAGTCATTAGATATTAAGCACCAAAGCATAAAAAATTAAAAGGGAGCAGATTGTGACAAATTCTAATGAGAAGTACTTTTTATGTAGATCTTGAGTGGTTCTTCTTTTCCTGTCTATCTTTTAAGCATATGTTTCTAGGAGCAAAGACTTTAGCCTCCTTTTTTTATTATTGATCCTTGCTCTCGGTGATGTTCATTTCCAAGGATTCAGCTATATAATGATGAGTCCTTTGTAAGATTTTAACATTTTATTTTATTTACCTGTTAGGCTGTGTTGGGCCTTAGTTGTGGCATGCAGGACCTTTGATCTTCATTGCAGCATGTGGGATCTTTAGTTGCTGCTTATGACCTCTTAGTTGTGGCATGTGGGATCTTGTGTCCTGACCAGGGATCAAACCCCGGGGCCCCTGTGTTGGGACCACAGAGTCTTAGCCATGGGACCACTAGGGTAGTCCCTGTAGTGACTCATCCTGATCTTCTTCCTCCGACTCAATATTTATCAGGCACCATAGATGTTACCATACTCAGGTCTGACTGCTTGCTGCTGAAAAACCAATACTCCAGAGGCATGTACTGGTAGAAAAGCTGCTTTAATCAGAAGGCTGAGTATCAGGGGAGAAGGCAGACTCATGTCCTGAAAGCAGCTCAGAAGATTCTGCTTAGCTATGATAGTTTTTATTTATTTATTTATTTTTAAAATTTTACTTTATTTTACTTTACAATACTGTATTGGTTTTGCCATACATCAACATGAATCCGCAGAAGGTGTACACATGTTCCCAATCCTGAACCTCCCTCCTACCTTCCTCCCCATACCATCTCTTTGGGTCATCTCAGTGCCCCAGCCCCAAGCATCCTGTATCCTGCAACAAACCTAGACTGGCAATTCATTTCTTATATGATATTATACATGTATCAATGCCATTCTCCAATATCATCCCACCCTCTCCAGGCAAAAAGGGGAAAGGATCTCTGAGAATCAAGGCAAGAGGTCAAGCTCTGCATCTTTTTCCATTGCGTGCAGGCTAGCTGACTCCTCATGATCTCTTAGGTGTTCTCTTGCCTGTGTTGTCTGCCTGCAGAATTGCTAAGGGGGCTGCTGGGCATAGAAAGCTAGTCATTCTTTAACTATTTAATCATTTATTCTTCTTTTAATCTTAGGAAAGAATCAACAGGTTAGGCAATGTATTGTGGGCATTCAGTAGAGCATAAGTCAGGAATTAGGTTACATGTACTAGTGATCTCATTTCTATAAGGTTTAAGCAGAAAAGAAATAGGCAAACAGGAAAGGGGGCAAAAGAGTCTTACAAATCCCCATTTGTCAGACACTATTCTGTCTCTATGAGATTAGGGGTGAAAGTCTGTCTTCTGAAATTTCATGCTGACGTAAGGGCACCATATTCTCAGAGTAGTAGATGTTGGCATGGCTCTGTAGCATGTCTTTGCTGACAATCTTAATTGCCTGCTTACATATATGAGCAGAGCAAGCTACAATTACTTTGACACCCACAGAGTTACCAATTATTATGAACAGTAGTGTTAATTCCTTTCTCTCGAGGCTCGTTCTGCTCAAGATAGAGCAGCTTATGCCATGGCTGTGGTCTGGTCATCATTCAGTAAGCTTTCCCCTCTGGTAGTAGTTATAGTTGGGGCTTTTCTTATGGCTCAGACAGTAGGGAATCTGCCAGCAGTGTAGGAGAGACCCAGGTTCAATCCCTAGGTTGGGAAGATCCCTTGCAGAAGGGAATGGCTACCCATTCCAGTGTTCTTGCTTGGAGAATTCAGTGGGCAATTAGTTATAATATCTGTAAAACAACTCAAAAATGTGTATCAGAATCTGAAAGATTCTGTGACTCTGTTGTCCTGATCATTAACTACTTGAGCTTGCTCTTTTGTGTCTCAGGAGACTTGAGAAACTTGAACTTCTCTACAAACAAGAGGCAAGGGAGATGGAGAGATCCTTGTGCTTGGGTGGGGGTTGGGAGGGGCAGCAGGATTCTCCCCAGTGTCATAAAGGTACAACGGGGAATAAGACAGGCTCTGCTGTAGACCGAAAACTGGAAAGGGAGGCACAAATTATAAAAATAATGATTTAATTATAATTACAATTAGTTTTTAAAAGGAGACACACTGTCAACTAGGGCAACTTGACCTGGGTGGCTGGGGTGCAGGAGAGCTATGCCTGATGCATGTAAATGGTAAGTAGTTCTCTAGACACAAGTGTAGAAGAGAGAGGATGCAACGAAGAACATTAGAGAAAATTCTTGAGGCAGAAGGCATAGCATATGTCTGGGAATAGTTCAAGGATAGAAGTAGAACCATAGTTAGATGCTAAGAAACACAGGGAATATACATCCAAACTGAAGTACATCCAGATTATGAGAGCTGATCATTTTTCATCTTGGGCCTACAGAGGAGTGTGAAGTATTTTTAAGGCTATAATTATGTTTTGTTTTGTGTTGTTTTTTATCATTACTGTCAACAAGTTTAGAATCCTGAGAACTTATTACATTTGTCTAACATTTTCTGATCTTACCCAGTGTTTTCTGACCCTGATCTTGTTTGGTCATCATTTAACCTCTGTGAGGTAGGAATCGATTGCAATTACATTTGGCTAAGACAGTAGAAGTTCAGAATTTTCAAGTGACTCTCAGATCAGAAATTTTCAACATGTGTCCATGGTAGGAGAACTTGAAAATCCAGCTCTTTCAACTTTTAAGTCCAGAACTTTCTACTGTTACCATCATAGACTATATTTCTTCAGAATAATTTATATATATTAAATTTCATTTTAAAAAGTAGAAATAATTAAAACATTGGGTTTGATTTTTCATCAGTGAACACTTAAAGAAGCCTGAAAACTATTTAATGGGTTGAATTGGTGAGAGGCGTGTGGTTGCTTTTATTATTCGTAATTAAAATAGAATATGACAGTGAACTGAAATTGGTTGTGTTGTAGCATTTCATTTTTAATCACTTCAGAAATTATAAGAGTAATTTTAAAAATTAAATAAGGAACTAAATAATGGTATTTTCTTGATTAAAAATGAATATACGTTTTTAGCCTTTGCAAAAATTACATGGAGATTCCAATTATGTTCAATGCTTCAGACTAAAACATTTTGCTAAAATATCAATGCTCTGTGTGCCTTTATTGCTCAAGGACAATAGGCAGTTCACAGGTGTGCAGTTAGAACAGGATTTTTCTAAATGTTGTTTCAAGCAATTTACTTCTTGCCTAAGACTTTTTATTTTTAAATTCACTTTTATAGCAATATGTTTAGTAATTTAATATAATTTAATCTTCATACCAGTGTACATTTTATGTGAGATACTCTCCAGAGACTTTTAGAATTAAAACTTTCACAGGAGTAAAATATGAAGAAATAAGGAAGGAATTAGTTAAGCTTACAAACAAAAATCAAGAGAAAATTACATGATTTATGTGTTTCAAAAAAGAAGACAGTTAAAGGACAGTTACATGGTAGGAAATAGTTTACTTAGAAGCAAAAGGTAAAAGATAGGGCTACTTAAGATGTGAGAAACTCTATAGAACTATGAGTGAAACAGAACACAAAGACTAAGGGGTATAGTAAGAATAACAAATAATTCTCAAAAGAAGAAATATAACAAGTTTTAGAAGATAACTACATATACACAATGGAGTATCACTCAGGCATTAAAAAGAATACATTTGAATCAGTTCTAATGAGGTGGATGAAACTGGAACCGATTATGCAGAGTGAAGTAAGCCAGAAAGAAAAACACCAATACAGTATACTAACGCATATATATGGAATTTAGAAAGATGGTAATGATAACCCTGTATGCGAGACAGCAGAAGAGACACAGATGTATAGAACAGTCTTTTGGACTCTGTGGGAGACGGAGAGGGTGGGATAATTTGGGAGAATGGCATTGAAACATGTATAATATCATATATGAAACATATATAATATCATATATGGGGCTGGTGAGAGGGAGAGGGTGGGATGATTTGGGAGAATGGTATTGAAACATGTATAATATTATATGTGAAAAAATATATAATATCATATATGGGGCTGGTGCACTGAGACGACCCAGAGGGATGGTACACGGAGGGAGGAGGGAGAGGGGGTTCAGGATGGGGAACACATGTATACCTGTGGCAGATTCATGTTGATGTATGGCAAAACCAATACAATATTGTAAAATAATTAGCCTCCAATTAAAATAAATAAATTTAATTTAAATTAAGAAAAAGATAGGTAAACATACAATTTCATTAGAAAGCAAGTTCAAATAACAATGAATTCTTCTCAGTTGCTCTTGCATGTATTCTCCATAATTTTTCTCTTGGTAATATATCTTAGGAAAATACTAATTTTTTTCTATGTTTAAGGTCATCAACAAAGTAATTGGAGCACAGCATTGCTATTAGAGGAAAAAAAAATAAAACTATCTAAATGCCCCCAAAAGGAAAATAATTAAATAAACTATGGTTATTCCTTTTTGAGGAAACATTATAAATCCTAGGTTAAATTTATGAAGAATAATAGTAACAGAGGCCACTATCTATTAAACATTATGGTACATGAAGAATCATAAATTATAATACAAAATAACTATATATATCATTTTAAAAAGTAAATTAAAATGAGGAAAACTGTCAGGAATTTTAGCTTTTTGGACTTCTCCAGTTAACTTGGGAGGGCAGGCTTAATATTTTTAATTTTGTTTTCTTTAATAAACATATTAGTTTTTGAAGTAATTAATACCTTAGCAAAATGTAAAAGAATAAGCATCTTAATCTGTTGCTCAGTCTGTAGAAAAGATAGGAAAGCTATTATAAGAACCAAATAATTATCCAAAAATTATTCAATAGAACTCAGTATATAAAGTTTGTGATAAAGGAATAAAAAGAGAAAAGCATCTTGTCTGATTTCTCTTAAATGCTATATTTCCTTGATGAATTCATAAAATATAATAATAGCACAAACATTTACTAAGTGCTTTTATATCCTAAGAAATTCACATGTAGCGTCTCTTTTAACACCCATAAAAAAGCTAAGTGGTGAGGTTACCTGTCTGCAGTTACAATGAGGAAGGTGAGGTCATCAAGCTATAAGGCAAATTACCTAGGATTTCAATGCTATTTAATGTAGAGGCAGCATCTGAACTGAAACACACCTGACTACAACACTGCACTGTCATCATCTCTATGTCAGTATAAGGGATAAATACAGATATTTTTCATCTCTGTATGCTTTATTGGTGGATGATACCATATGTGTCAAATACACTAACAGTTGGGAATCACTCACCTTTTATTGTTATGTGGGGTATTCAGAGATAGAAGACTATTACTATTTATCTTGTCAAACATGGACAACTTATTTAAGGTCCCAGCTTCAGTGAATGATGAGACAGTCTTTGTTCATCTGTTGTTTTTTACCTTTTACTCTGAAGCCATAAAATACTTAAAAATAAGAGAGAGAAATCTTTATGAAATTCATACATTTATTATCAGCATTCCATTCTTGGTTCTGTCTGAATTTTCTTTTGAGGAAAGAGAATAAGTAAGAATGGTATATACATATAATATTTACTACTTTGAATCCACTACTTACTGGCCTTTTAAATGTCATTTCCAATTACTTTTTATAAAAATAATATAAAATACTCCTTAAAATATAAACACTAAAACTAAAAATCTTTTATTGAGTATAATCAATATATGATTCTTTTGCATTGTATACCTTTTTTCATAAAGCACATTTAAAAACCAATTTATTGTGGTAACAGCAATCTGGTGTCACCCAGCCTGACCTCACTGTCGTATAAACGGCCACTTATTAGTCATACAACTGTAAGCAAATGTCTAAACCTCTCAGTGCCCCCTTTTCCCCATATGGAAGATGCTCCTAACACCTTATTTCTGAGATTCCAAAATGACATCAGGTCTGACTCACTGTCTTAGGCCATTCAGGTTGCTATAACAAAATACCACAGACTGAGTAGCTTATGAACAACAGAAATGAATTTCTGACAGTTTGGGGATTCTGAGATCAAGGTGCCAGCGTTGTCTGGTGAGGCCCTCCTCTGGGTTGCAGACCTCTCCTTGTAAAATTGTTTGGTGGAAGAAATGAGGAAGCTCTTTGAGCCATCTTTTATGAAGACATACATCTCAGAGCATTCATGACCTAATGACCATACGCAGGTGCTACCTACTAACACCTTAGGGATTAGGATTACAATATTCAGACCATTGCACCCAAGTTGTGTTATATTTCATTATGTTTCTAAAAAGAAATTAATACTACTGTTAAAAGCTATATAAGGATGATAAGATGCTTCACATTATTAGGATAATTAAATAAACTCAATATGGCATTGCCAGAGTTTGGAGACTATATATAAAGGAACCTGCTTGGTGTCATGCCAGGCACGTATGAACCCATTAATGCTAGTTCTCTTATTATTGAGGTTTAGTCTCAAACATTTGCATTTTTGACCCAGTTGTAGGTGCTTTTATGTATGTTTTGTCACTCTGGGAATCTTAACACTGGGCAAAAAATAACATTATGCCTGTTTTACAGATGCAGAATTTAAGGTATCAAGAACGTAAATGATGTATTGAAGGCCCTATGCCTAGTAAGGGTCTGAACCTTGTCTGATCTCCAGCTCATGATATGTTTATGGCCTTATGCTTTAAAAAATTCACTCTAACTAAATGTAAGTCTATTGGATCCACAAAGGTAACACAGACCCAGAATGCTGAGATTTTGGTGGAGATAACCCATGGAGCTCTCATAATCACCAACTTGAAAACCTCAGGAAGGGCAGCTCAGTCACCAAGACAGTGAAAGAGCCGGAAAGGAGCAGATGGAGGGAGGGGGCTCATGTAGAGGAGAGTGAAGAGAAAAGACAGGAGGAAAGGCACCAGCCCCCACCCTGTGCAGTTTTATGCATGCTATGTCATTTATTCCTTCTGATAACACAGGTTGTCCCTGTTAAAAAAGTGAGGAACCCGAGACTCAAAACCAGAGAATCTTGAATATAACCAGATGACCTTTCTCCAGCATTGAAAATAGTACCTCACATAAAGAAGGTGGCCAGTCAGTATTTTAACACAAGAATGACGAAAGAAGGATAGACTGGTTTTCTGTTAGTTTTTCTCTTTCCTTTTATCCCTGCTTGCATGGAGATAGAAGGAAATGGCAACCCACTCCAGTATTCTTGCCTGGAGAATCCTGTGGATGGAGGAGCCTGGTGGGCTGCTGTCCATAGGGTTGCACAGAGTTGGACACGACTGAAGCAACTTAGCACGCATGCATGCACTGGAGAAGGAAATAGCGACCCACTCCAGTATTCTTGCCTGGCGAATCCCAGGGACGGGGCAGCCTGGTGCGCAGTGGCTATGGGGTCACACAGAGTCGGACATGACTGAAGTCACTTAAGCAGAGAACAAAGAGAATCTACTTTTTAAAAAATAATTTTTGACTAGATCTTGTTTTGCTAAGAGAAAGTGGACTAAGTTCAGGCCTTACTCCATTAAGACTACTATAACACAAAGCTGTGCTTACAAACGACACGAATTTATTCCTCACACTTTTGGAGCCACAAGTCCCAAGATCATACTCAGATTGACTCAGTGTCTGGGGCCCGCTTCCTTGTTTATACCCATATTCTAGCCATGTTCTAGCTCTCCTATGGAAGAAGGGACAACGGAGCTCTCTGGGGTCTCTTTTATGAGTGCAGTACTCCCATTCATGAGGACCCCACATTTATGATGTAAGCACCTCTTAAAGACTCTACCTCTGTATAGCATCACTTCAGGGGTTAGGCTTTCAACATATGAAAGGGAGGAAGGCATAGACTTTTAGACCATAGCAACAATTTACATATATTCTTTGGAAGATTTTATATAGGACTCAAAAAGTCATAAAAGCAAGAAGCTGAGAACTGAAGTTTTGGATTAGGACATAGAAAGTGCATTGGATTTTGGATGGTGGATCAAGGATTTTGGAATGAGGCACACGTAGCCCTACTGGGATTACCTCTTTGATCATGCCTTCTGTTAGCCTCTTTGCCCCTCAGATTCTTGATCTGGAGATGATTTTTACTGCCTCAAATCAGAATTCATTTATAATTTCATAAAATAACTAGCACATAATAAATGCTCATTTGTTGTTTGGCTGCTTGGTCATGTCCAACCAACTCTCTGCAGTCTCATGGGCTGCAGCCCACCAGATTTCCCTGTCCTTCACCATCTCCTGGAGTTTGCTCAAACTCATGTCCATTGAGTCAGTGATGTCATCCAACCATTTCCTCCTCTGTCGTCCCCTTCTCCTCCTGCCTTCAATCTCTCCTAGCATCAGGGTCTTTTCCAACCAGTCAGCTCTTCCCATCAGGTGGCCAAAGTATTGGAGCTTCAGCTTTAGCATCTGTCCTTCCAATGAATATTCAGGGTTGATTTCCTTTGGGATTGACTGGTTTGATCTCCTAGCTGTCCAAGGGTCTCTCAAAAGTCTTCTCCAACACCATAGTTCAAAAGCATCAATTCTTTGGTGCTCAGCCTTCTTTATGGTCCAACTTTCACATCCATACATGATTGCTGGGAAGACCACAAATTTGACTACATGGACCTTTGTTGGCAAAGTAGTATCTCTGCTTTCTATTACACTGTCTTGGTTTGTCATAGCTTTTCTTCCAAGGAGCAAGCTCTTTTAATTTCATGGCTTCAGTCACCATCTGCAGTGATTTTGGAACTCAAGAAAATAGTGTTTGTCTCTGCTTCTGTTGTTTCCCCATCTATTTGCCATGAAGTGATGGGACCGGATGCCATGATCTTAGTTTTTTGAATGTTGAGTTTTAAGCCAGCTTTTTTCCTCCTCTTTCACCTTCCTCAAGAGGCTCTTTAGTTCCTGTTTGCTTTCTGCCATAAGTGTGGTGTCGCCTATGTATCTGAGGTTATTAATATTTCTCCCTACAACCTCAATTCTACCTTGTGTTTCATCCACCCAGCATTTCACGTAATATACTCTGCATATAAGTTAAATGCTGAGTAAATTATAATAATTTTAAAATTATAGTGAAAACTATACTAATATCCTGGAGAATGAATGAATTGTATAGAACAATTTTTGAATAAAGTATATAAATAAGGGACAGAAATTAGGGGAAAGGGAGATAGAATAAAGATGTAGGAATTAAGAAAAAGAAATCCTTACCTGTCATCATGCAGACAGAAAGACCAGAGAGAAAGGGAATAATTGCTTGTAAGAAGAAGAAGGATTATAAGTGACAAGTAGTTAAGAACAAGAGAAGAGTTGGGGACAAGAGAGAGAGAGAGGGAGGGAGGGAGGCTGTCTTTCCAGTCTTAGCTATTTCATTCAGTGACTGAATGTACTTGGGAGGTTGTTTGCAATCTGCCTCTGACTACGTAAGACAGTTGTTCCCAAATCCTGCCATTGACTCCTCTGTGCCCCTGTGGACGCCTTTGTAAGTGCCTATCTCCCAAAAGCCCTCAGGAATTTTGTGGCACACAGTGAAAAGGCTGAGCTCTTCTTAAAAGCCCTCAGGAATTTTGTGGCACACAGTGAAAAGGCTGAGCTCTTCTTAAGCAGAGGATGTGAGCTTCCTGATCACCTGTCTCCAGTCTCATTACCACCCACCCTAACTTAGTCTCAGAGGCATGTTCCTTTCTGTAGCGAGTTCAGTGTCTGCCTTCAAGTCCTGCATCTGTCTCATCTCTTTCCTTACAGCTCTCTTGTCTCCAGATTACACAACATCTTAGAACAAAGTGTGACTACTTCCCCCTGTCTTTAATTAGGTTGGACCCTTCATCTAGTTATGGCTTTGTCCTCATCTTTAGGTGATGGAACTTGGACTGTTTGAAGTCTTAGCGTGGTCGTCTTGTCCTTGATGGAGCATACTTGATCTCTGTTGAATCTCTTTATTACTTAGATCTATTATGGGACCGGGTTGCTTCCCCACTTTATGCCCCCATACCACTCCTGCCCTTTCTCCGATCTCTTCAATTCCTCCCTGGGCCCCCTCTTTTCCTTTTTGCCCTCTCTAATTCCCACTCTCCATCTGATAGTCCTCATAACTCCCTTGATTTTGTAGCCCTTCTGAAAAGAGTCAGAGGAGAAATAAATGCAGTAGAGCAATACTGGCCTTCCTGGCCTCCTTTCTGGATGAGCACAGAGCCCTGGCCTGCTAATCTTCTAATCTCCTTTGCCCTGGACACCTTTTGTGCCACCTGTCCAATTCAGGCCAGATTCTTGGCCTCTTGGTCATGTAGGGACATATCCAGGGCCTTCCAACCTCAAACTGAACTGTCCAGGTTGATCTCCTGGAAGTCCTTTTCCTTGTTTTCTTGGCCCTCCCGTTTTCTTAGCCAGTTACTGTAGCACAGTTATCACTCTAGGTCTGTCTCAGTAAACCAGAGCTTTTATTAACTCAGACTGCCAAAGCACAAAAACATGAAGCAGCAAAACTAGAAGGGAAGGGAGAGAGAGATTGGTGTGAAGACTGAGAGCAAACCTCACTCAGAAATTTAGCAAGCCTCTCTTCAGAGAAGCAGAAGAGAAGATTCTCCTCTCTAATTTTAATTCTCCCAGGCATAATGAGCACATGTTAACAAGTAGAATCTCTTTCCAAAAGCTAGTCTAAATCTTGTGCATTTGGATATTTCCCACCCATCTTAACAGAACTTCACTACTCACCTCCTCAGTTAGAAACAGCACAGAAAGGGCTCACTCACCTCTGATCAACTTCACTGACTCTTCTTGTTATAATTAGGTGTCATAACCATTATTACAAGTCAAAACCAGTCAGCCCAAATACTTCCGTAGGGCCTTTTATTCTTGTTCCAGTCATCTGAATCTTTGGGAAGAGCCCTCAGGTATAGATAATTGCTTCGGGATGCTAGTAATAGACAATAAAGGACAGAAATGGTATGGACTTAACAGAAGCAGAAGATATTAAGAAGAAATGACATGAATACACAGAAAAACTATACAAAAATGATCTTCCTGACCCAGATAATCATGATGGTGTGATCACTCACCTAGAGCCAGAGATCTTGAAATGTGAAGTCAAGTGTCCTTAGAAAGCATCACTACAAACAAAGATAGTGGAGGTGATGGAATTCCAGTTGAGCTATTTCAAATCCTAAAAGATGATGCTATGAAAGTGCTGCACTCAATATGCCAGCAAATTTGGAAAACTCAGCAGTGGCCACAGGACTGGAAAAGGTCAGTTTTCATTGCAATCCCAAAGAATGCTCAAACTACTGCACAGTTGCACTCATCTCACACACTAGTAGTGTATAATGCTCAAAATTCTCCAAGCTAGGCTTCAACAGTACATGAATTATAAACTTCCAGATGTTCAAGCTGGATTTAGAAAAGGCAGAGGAACTAGAGATCAAATTGCCAACAAATGCTAGATCATCAAAAAAGCAAGAGAGTTCCAGAAAAACATCTACTTCTGCTTTATTGACTATGCCAAAACTTTTGACTGTGTGGACCACAACAAACTCTGGAAAATTCTTCAAGAATTAAGAATATCAGACCACCTGACCTGCCTCTTGAGAAATCTGTATGTAGGTCAGGAAGCAACAGTTAGATCTGGACATGGAACAACAGACTGGTTCCAAATAGGGAGAGGAGTATGTCAAGGCTGTATATTGTCACCTTGCTTATTTAACTTCTATGCAGAGTACATCATGAGAAATGCTGGGCTGGAAGAAGCACAAGCTGGAATCCAGATTGCTGGGAGAAATATCAATAACCTCATATATGCAGATGACACCACCCTTATTTGGCAGAAAGTGAAGAACTAAGAAAAGAGCCTCTTGATGAAAGTGAAAGAGGAGAGTGAAAAAGTTGGCTTAAAGCTCAACATTCAGAGTTTAGTCACCATGGTCACCATGATCTTAGGATCATGTCATCTGGTCCCATTGCTTCATGGCAAATAGATGGGGAAACAGTGACAGACTATATTTTGGGGACTCCAAAATCACTGCTGCTGATGGTGACTGCAGCCATGAAGTTAAAAGATGCTTACTACTTGGAAGAAAAGTTATGACCAACCTAGACAACATATTCAAAAGCAGAGACATTACCTTGCCAACAAAGATCCATCTAGTCAATGCTATGGTTTTTTCATTAGTCATGCATGGACTATAAAGAAAGCTGAGTGCCATAGAATTGATGCTTTTGAACTGTGGTGTTGGAGAAGACTCTTGAGAGTCCCTTGGACTGCAAGGACATCCAACCAGCCCATCCTAAAGGAGATCAGTCCTGAGTGTTCATTGGAAGAACTGATGTTGAAGCTGAAGCTCTAATACTTTGGTCACCTAATGCAAAGAACTGACTCATTGGAAAAGACCCTGATGCTAGGAAAGATTGAAAGCAGAAGGAGAAGGGGATGATGGAGGATGAAACGGTTGGATGGCATCCCTGACTCAATGGACCTGAGCTTGAGTAAACTCTGGGAGTTGGTGATGGACGTGGAGGCCTGGCGTGTTGCAGTCCATGGGGTCGCAGAGAGCTGGACACAACTGAAGTACTGAACTGAACACTTACCTTGTGCCCTTTATGTATATTTAAATTTGATTATAAGGTGAACAACACCAAGCAATACACCTCCATCCAGAAATGATGCAGTTTGCTTGTGGTACCTTGCACAGCTCCCTTTTCAAATTTATATTCATTTTATAGTTAAACTATCTTCATAATCTCCCTTTTCCTCTGCTAGATGGAAACTGTTCCAAAATTAAATGATGCATTTATCTTCATATCCCCATATGTTGGCTTATATACTTTAACCTTCAGCTTGTTATTTTCACAAATGGTTGGAATTATTTCACAGTGCAATAGAATATAATAAATTTTAGACACCTTACATAGTTTGAACTTTTCTGAAATTAAATATCTTTGAAGGTATTAATATAACTGATGTCTGGATCACTTATATTTCAAAGGAAATTCAAAGGTCTAAAATCAGGGCCACCATGTTGCTCAAGTACAAAAGGCACATTCACAGAGACATCACTGTGAATGGCACCCTTGTGTATTGTGCACATGTGACCGTTCACTGCAGCCTTGCATAAAATCACTGTGAGGTGAGAGGCTATGAAGAGGTAAGCACCTGATGACCTGGGCTGGCTAGGTTCTAACTTGGTCTGGAAGATGAAGCATTTAGCCACATAGAGCTATGACTAGGTTAATGCAGTCCTGCCATTGCATATGTCTTTAGTAAATCCCCACTGTGTGCCATGAATTAAGAGAGTGAGCCACTGTAATATCTGGGGTAGAGCATTTCAGATGGAGAGAATGGAAAAAGAGCCTGGTGAAGGGGTCTTTGTTACTCTGATGTGTTAGATGAACAGCAGGAGCCTAATACAGATTCAGTGAACAAGAGGGAGAGTAGTAGAAAGCAAAGGAGATGAGGTCAGAGGACTGACGTAAAGGCTGAGGGTAGAACTCCATGTTAGTCATATCAGGCAGGATAGTCCAGTGTAATGACTTTCAAATTCCCTGAGCCAACTGTAGAATGACAGGATCCCTGACTGCTCTGTTGAAAGAATCCTGTAGAATCAGGGGCAGAAGTGTAGAGACCCATTAGGAAGTTACTGCTATTATCCAGGGGGAGAGGATGGTTTGAGACACGGTAGTATCAGAAGTAAGACAGTTCTAGATATATTTTGATAACCTGATGTCCTCTCTAAGGGGAACTATTTTAACAAAATTCTCTGTTCTAATTTAAGATTTTCATTTGCCATTAACCATTTTTAAAGGCTGTGTATGAGTGATTTTTCCTCAAGAGAATTGGATTATCATAGCACTTGCTGCTAATTGTTTTAGTTCCTTAATTTAGTTGCGTTGATCATAAGACTGAGTTTTCATAATATTTTAGTGAGAAATGACAGTCCCAACTAATCTTGGGAGTTGCAGAACGTCTGGAAAGCAGTGTTTGGTGCTACAGCTTAAGGCCAGCTTACAATTTTATGGGTTTCTACCTTTCAGACAGCTTTTTAAATCCAGGAATTAATGAAAGATTGATCTTCACAGGCTTCTCATATTGATAGGTTGGTAAAAATCGACAAAGTAGTTAAATTGTTCAGTGAGACAGTTGTCCAGAGAAGAAGCAGCGCACCTCTAATGCTGAATTCAAAACTCTCAACTGCTTTCCCCTTTCCCCTGTGAGGCTCTGTATCTGGGCCTCTAGAGAAATTGTTCTCTTTTATTTTCTCTTCTGCCTTTCTCTACTCAAATATATTTTTTGTTTTATAACTCATCTTTTTTTTTCTTTCTCACTTTGATTGGATACAAGGAAATAAGATGATTGTAATTAACTTTGGTAAGACAAATTACAAACCAAAGAAATAATGATAAGGTATGGTAGCACAGTACACCCGGAGAACAAAATGTATTTTACTTAAATTTTTGTGGTTTCTTTATTTGAAATTCTACTCAATTATCAAATGCGAAGAATGTGTTTATCTACTGTATGTGAAAGAGAAGTGATTTCTCAGCGATCTAGCTTGTTAGGAATAGACTCTTAAATCTCCTCATTTTGAGTTTGAGAGAGTAAACTTATATATAGTATTTCTTATTCATATACATATGTATTTCTAGCTGTACATGTATGTAGAACCTGGTCATTATGCCTGTGATGAGAGGGAGGGCATGTCACATGTGGTTGATTTCCAGAAGAGCTCAGTCTTACTGGTAGCTAATTGCAGACAGGAGTCCAGGCTATGGTGCAAAACATTCATTTTCTTGTTCCCATAAGACAGCTGGCTCTTAAGCTGTGGGCCCTGTACTGGCAGCATCAGTTTTCTGTAGGAACTTCTTAAAAATGCAAATAATAGGCTCTGCCCTAGACCTACTGCATCTAAAATTTTAGAAACAGGACTTAGCTTTCTGTTTTATCAAGTCCTCAAAGTGATTGTGATACATCCTAAAACTGGAGAACCACAGAGAAAGGCAATCTTTCAGGTCTTACAGATCTACCAGTGTGGATGGACTCCTCAGAGGGCCTGCCCTCCTCAAGTTTTCTTCGTTTCCTTTCTTTTCTAGCACCCTTCACTCCCTGCAGTGTCCTGACTCAATCTTGTCTCAAAATGAAAGTGAAAGTGTTAGTCGTTCAGTTGTGTCAGACTCGTTGAGAGTCCATGGTCTGTAGCCCACCAGGTTTTCTGTCCATGAGATTCTCCAGGCAAGAATACTGAAGTGGGTAGCATTCCCTTCTCCAGAGGATCTTCCCAACCCAGGGATAGATCCTGGGTCTTTCACACTGCAGGCAGATTCTTTATCATCTGAGCCACCAGGGAAGCCTCAATCTCAGAGCCCCAGTAGGAGATCCAACTCACCAAGCTTCAGGATCTGGCTCAGTCTTGGTGGGCTCAATGGTCACCCTTTGTATTCTTCAGTGAAGAGTACTTCTAGCTCACTTGCTGGTATCGATCTCTTCTCCTAACACTGATTCAGTGCTTTATTGTGTAAAACAGTTCACCTCCCAGTAGAAAGGAAGACAAGAGGATTGAGATCCCCAGCCTGTCACATATGCTATAAGTGGGCAGTCATGGTGGAACAATTCTACTTTATCGACCCTGTTCCAGTACAATTAATTAACAATACCATTCTCTTTTACTCTTGTAAATGCTCTAGTTTAGACTGCTAAATTATATTACAGTGAACAGACTGGTTCCAAATAGGAAAAGGAGTACATCAAGGCTGTATATTGTCACCCTGCTTATTCAACTTATATGCAGAGTACATCATGAGAAACGCTGGACTGGAAGAAACACAAGCTGGAATCAAGATTGCCGGGAGAAATATCAATAACCTCAGATATGCAGATAACACCACCCTTATGGCAGAAAGTGAAGAAGAACTAAAAGGCTCTTGATGAAAGTGAAAAGGAGAGTGAAAAAGTAGGCCTAAAGCTCAACATTCAGAAAACGAAGATCATAGCATCCGGTCCCATCTCTTCATGGGAAATAGATGGGGAAACAATGGAAACAGTGTCAGACTTTATTTTTGGGGGCTCCAAAATCACTGCAGATGGTGATTGCAGCCATGAAATTAAAAGACGCTTATTCCTTGGAAGAAAAGTTATGACCAACCTAGATAGTATATTGAAAAGCAGAAACATTACTTTGCTGACTAGTCTGTTTAGTCAAGGCTATGGTTTTTCCAGTGGCCATGTATGGATGTGAGAGTTGGACTGTGAAGAAGGCTGAGCGCCGAAGAATTGATGCTTTTGAACTGTGGTGTTGGAGAAGACTCTTGAGAGTCCCTTGGACTGCAAGGAGATCTAACCAGTCCATTCTAAAGGAGATCAACCCTGGGATTTCTTTGTAAGGAATGATGCTAAAGCTGAAACTCCAGTACTTTGGCCACCTCATGTGAAGAGTTGACTCATTGGAAAAGACTCTGATGCTGGGAGGAATTGAGGGCAGGAGGAGAAGGGGACGACAGAGGCTGAGATGGCTGGATGGCATCACCAACTGGATGGATGAGAGTCTGAGTGAACTCCGGGAGTTGGTGATGGACAGGGAGGCCTGGCGTGCTGTGATTTATGGGGTCGCAAAGAGTCGGACATGACTGAGCAACTGAACTGAACTGAACTTAAACAGTAAGCAATTCTAACACTACTGGAAAGTGGTCAAAGAAGGCTTCACCAGAAAGGAAGTGTTTTAGGAAGGAAGTGAAACATGTCCTGTTATGCTAGGTGGGCAAGACAGGCAACCTCGAGATTGGGGCAGGACAAGGCATAGAAACCAGAGAGGCTAAAGAGTTTAGGGGCCAAATAAGGATGTGAAGCAGCAGATTACACTAAGGGAAGCAGGATAATTCAGAGTATGGAGCTGGGGTATAGTGGGAGCAATAATAGAAGAAGCTAGTAGAAAAGGAGCAATTAAGGTAGTCATTTAGGAGTAAGAGCAAATTTCGTTATTCCCCAATAACATATCAATTTAGGGTATTTGGATAATTATGTAGAAGAAACCTCGTATGTCTTTATTTCTTTATTTATGTTGGTTCTGTGTATTTGAAATGCTTTTGCCCTATTTTCCATCAATTTTGAGCTCTATTTCAAACAATTGATTACTGTATAGCACAGTATAATAATAATGTAGCAATATTTTTGACTTTGGTTCAGATTTTCTGAACCATGTGTTTAAAAATAGCACATGATTCACATTGCCTGATGTTTTATAGCTTTATCATAGGAGAACACTAACTGGACTATTGAGATCTATGAGTTACTGCGAACAGAATGGAGGCAATTAGGCAGATACTTTACTCATATTTTGTATTATTGTTTTTCTGCATGTTAATATGATGAATGAATCCTCCTGTTAGAAAATGATCATATAGGAAAATTTTTTTTTTTTGGTCACCATTTGCAGTACTAAAAATTATGTGTTTCATGTAGTTTTGGATCTTGAAAGCTGTTACAAAGTCTGTGTTCTGTAGCAAAGCTTGCCTAAACTGTAAGGAAATGTTTTTAAATATTTTTAAAATTACCTATTTGATTTTACACAACTAGTTAGTTACTCTTTTTTGTTGTTGTTGTTGATGAACGTCAGAGATATGTTCAGCATTAGTAGAACTTGTAAAGCTTTGCCCTGGTCACTGCATATCAACTGTCCTTTTAGGCCATTGAATATCATTGTCTTCATCACCTAGACTTCTTGTCACTTCTGTCCCTCTGTTTCTGCATGGACAGTATAGATTTCATTTTTCCCCCTAGAACTAATATATCTCCTTTTCCTTTTAGCATCTGGAATAATAAAATAACCTTCATTATTCCATTAATTGTTGCATTTCCCTTTTATTAATACAGAATACATTTTCAGAATTAATAACTGGGAAAGAAAAAGGAATAATTAATAAATTCCTACATTATCCTTTGTTTAAATATCACATAAGTAATTAGTATATTTATTAATACATTTAGTTAGGTAAATGGGCCTTGAAGATAGGTAGCAATTAATATTATGTTCTAATTTTTAATCTGTAAGAAGCATAACTAACTGAAAAATGAGTTTAGCCTGGTATCCTGTACCAAGGCATATGTCCAGAGATATTAATATTCAGGATGCTGCAGATTGTCTATTTTTTGTCCTACTTTATTAAAACCTCATATACTTTAAATTAAATCTCATTTCAACAGGTCTGTAGAGTTAATGTCTACATGAATTCCTTAAGTAATACATTTTTCTATGTATCAACATAACTACTTACAACTCTGTTTTCTGAATCATTTTCTGATCCCAAAATTATGTTTGTTTTGGGAGATGAGAAAGGTGCCAAATGCTACATGAAAAACTAAGAAAGTGATATAAAATGTTTTGTAGAAACAACTAAAGGACTGCCAATTCCTGTCAAAAAGTAGGATTAAAAGCCTAGGCCTGGCTTTACTCACCACTCTTTACCAGTTGAAGTTTAGAAGCCACGCTTAAGTACAAGCAATCGCTGTGTTTGATTATAAAACCTTAAAGTAGAAAGTTTCCCCTGTATTTTAAGAACTGCCTTTTATGTCAAAAGATAAGTTGTAATATTTACTGGATAAGCAGTAAACAAAGAATTTACCATTTTTAAAGTTTTCCAGTTTTTTTGTATGCCTTAGGACGTATGAATCATTTTTCCAGCAATAAACAACTTTGTAAGCCTGTCAATTGCCTGAGTGGTTTCTGTATACCTCTGTCCTCCCTTGATTTGATTTTCATTTGATTATCTGTATCAGCTAAGGCTTACCATCATTACTTTTGCTGCTAGTAAATCCTTACCTATAGAACGCAGCCTGTTCTCTCTATGCCTATTTACAGCCTTAAAACTAGTCCTAATTTTTTTCACCTTGCTTTGCCTTTACAATATGATTTTGGGGTAGCATCATACAACAGTTCTTGAGAGAGAGTTTTGAAGATTTGTATGGCTCTATCTGCAATAATTTTAACCTTGCAGAGATGACCTGAAAGTAATCTCAAAAATCTGAATTTGTGAATATTCTTGTCTTTAGTAGTCAATCTATAAGATAATCCTAAGCCAACCTTTCTATGTTTCTATTCAATAATTTTAGTGTTACTTAGATAAGGAAATAAATGTATCTTAATATGGGTAGCACTGTGCATACGCATCAGAGACAAAAGCTGCTTCAAAGCACCAATAATTAAAATCAACTCAACTTATTGTCATATATCTTTTTTTTTTTCCTACAAAGCAACCCTTAGAGTCTCAGAGGTTTATAGCTAATAATTAAATTTTACACTAGTGATGCAACATAATGATTACAGTGGCTTACACAGGTGAAGCAACTAATGTTTAAACCAGTTGATAAGTGGCTTACTGAAATATTTTGCACCTGAGCTATAGATTTAGCACAACTAACATAGTGCTTTAATCCCCACTTTGACCATCAGAAAACGAAAATCTCCCCAGAATTTTTTTTTGTTTTGTAATACTTAAAAATGTATATATATATTTTACATATTTGTAACATACCTTTAAATGTGTTCATTTTATTTCTTGCTTCAATAATCTGTGGAGGATTTTTAAGAAAAAATGTGTTAATGTAACAGATTTTGTGAAGGTGAAGTTGCTCAGTCGTGTCCGACTCTTTGCAACCCCATGGACTGTAACTTACTAGGCTTCTCCGTCCATGGGATTCTCCAGGCAAGAATACTGGAGTGGATTGCCATTTCCTTCTCCAGGGGATCTTCCTGACCCAGGGATCGAACCCGGGTCTCCCTCATTGGAGGCAGACGCTTTAACCTGTTGAGCCACCAGGGAAGCCTGCAGTTAAGGGAAAGGCATATGAAATATCCCTGAGTAATCAGCATGTAGATGTGCGGCACCCATAAATCTTAGCTTTGTGTCACCTTCACCACAGTTCTTAGATTTTTCTCTATAGCAGCTTTAGTTGTTTCACAGGATTATTTTCTAGGTTTCTGCTCACTTGACTTCCTGCTTTGCAGGTCAGTTTCTTCTGGAAGAAGCCCGCCTCATAGAAGCAGCTGAGATGGCAAAAAAAGCCGCTGAGCTGGACAGCACGGAGTTTGATGTTGTCTTCAACGCCGCCCACATGCTCAGGTTAGTTTCTGCTGCTGTGCCTGAAAAGACTACACTATAGCTTTAAACCTATTAAATAAATATAATTTATTCAATTATACTAATCCCCCTTTTGTAAGTACCACCTTACACTACATTCCAAAATGAATTATGCTGCTTAACCATGTTAAAATCAATTGGGTCTATTTAATTCATGATGATTTATGTGCCCAGTATATAGGATATATGAGAGTTTAGGATTCTCTGAAAATTGAGACTCTTTTCCATTAAAAAATTATTGTCCATAAAATACAAAAGGAAAACTGCAAAATTTAAATTAATAATTGTCTAATTAACTGTCTCCAAGACAGAAAATTGTGTCAGTTAGTCAACTGCATCTCAGTATTTGTATTTTTTTATTAATTATTTTGAATGTGGCACATGAATACATTTTATTATGCTTGATAGTAGAGAGGATTATCAAATATAAATATATTGAAGGCCTATCAAATTCTTAAAGGACTCTATAATTAACACTGTTGTTGTGTGTTGAAGTAGTATGTTTTTAGACCTATTTATGCATCTCTTCTCAGAAATATTGTTTTGAAGACTAATTAAAATAATTTAAAACAATTAAAAGCATATGAACAGTTTTTTGTGTCAATATAAAATGAAAGTGAATGCATTAAAGAAAGATGTTTTTAAGAAACTCGAATGATTTATACAGTTGTTCAAAAAGCATTATTTATTCTGTTAGCCATATGTACACCCCTTCTCACATGCGGTTCCTTGAAATCCAGTCCAAAAGTCTCCATGCAGATGCTTCCTTAGGTAACATTGCCACTATGGCTCAGAGCCTGGCTACTGGGAAGTTTCTGATTACGTAGATCACTCTTACCTAGGAAGAAGAATAACAGGGAATTGGTCCGCATTTGGATGATTTTAAAACATGGACTCTGGAGAAAAATAGAGGAACGTTTAAAAATAAAAATTTTTTGAGATGATTGTAGATTTGCATGCAGTTAAGAAACAACACAGAGTGATCCCCATACGATTTATCCACTTTCCCCAATGGTGATATCTCACAGAACTACCATACAGTATCAATACCAATATTTTGACATTGATATTAATCTACTGGTTTCCCCAATTTTATTTATACCATTGTGTGTATCTGTGTGTATTTAGTTTGTGCACTTTCATTACACATATCAGTTTGTGTATCCATCATTCCAGTCAAAATACAGACAATTTGCATCACCACAAGCATCCTGTCCTTTTATAATCACATACCCACCAGGAACCAATATTTAAAGCAAGTTTTATAAATTACTTTGAGATTTTATTTATAATTTGAGATTATTAATGTAACTATATCTTAGTGGTTTACTCCTTGGCTTTTAATAAATTTTTAATAAGAAATTCAAAGTCTGAGAGGAAAAAGAATACTGTGAGGTCTCAGTTGAATACTCTCATTTCACATTAATGCTTAGCATTCCTAAAGCAGATACTTTCAAAGAGAAATCAGGATTCAATAAACTATTGGTATATTTAAAAATATATTGTAACCAGTTTGCAAGAACCTTCAGTGGAAGGGTAATTTTTTTAAAAGACAAGTTTAATATGCATGACAAGGTCAGGTGCTGTGATGGGAAGGGGACTTTTGTTCTTCATGAATAAAACACTATGCTTTTAATCACAATAAACCATTTACAAGAATGTGCATGCACAAGTTTCGAGATGCTAATTCATCTTAATCATAATAGATACTTTCATCAACGAGGCATTTTGTTACATATTAAATCTGAAATTCAAGGTCTACCAATGTTCAGTATAAGAACAGTCACAAAAAGGTCCTTGTTAAATATATCACTTATAATTTTCCCTTAGTTACTGTGGTGCTAGAAACCAGTGGAAAGTTTTGTTATACATTGGTAGCGTGGAAATTCTTAGGGTTTATTTTTCAGAACCTTCCTCTAGCTTTCTGCAGCATGCATTGCTTATCAAGTTGCATTCAGTCAATGCCTTCCTATCGTGATTGAGTATGACCACCACAGCCTGCCCATATCCTGTTCAACTTGGTGGCAGCTCCTGTGAATGTGTTTCCTTATTTTTTTGGCTCTGTAAAATTCAAGTATTTCTTGAATGCTTACTGTACAAGCTGAACACCGGCCTCTTCCCTTATTAATCAAGAACATTTAGGGGTTTTCGGAAAAATAATAAGAAAGGCTATTGATTTTCCCTTGAACGCAGCCTTATCACAATGGTTAGCTGTCAAGATTTTGCTTATTCAGTGTTGCATCTAATATTTCCCTTGGTGATGCCACATTTTGGTAAATTGAGTTTGATGTTAATTTTTCCTCAAGAACGCAGTTCTTTCATAAGATATTTAGGAGACAGAATTGGCAAGGTTTGGTGATGAGTTGGATGTGAGGGAAAGGGCAGAAGTCTCCTGGCTGTGTTTTGAATTAATGGTTGACCTAAGATCCAAAATCAGCAGTTTAAGAAATGTTAGAGTTCGAGACATGATTTGAAGCATTCTCATTTAACTTCCCTTTCCTAGGCTAACTCCCAGTGAGTTGACCCAAGGAATCTATTAATAGACAAAAAGCTGCTCATCACAAAAGCCAAAAAGGAAAAGAGGAAAAAAAAATTATTCCCCCAGAAGAAACTAGATTGGAAGAGCCCATTAAGGGGAAAATCTTTATCTTATTCAGACCTTCAAGAGGCTAGAAATTTGCAAAATTTCTAACAGACTCATTTTAATTCTCAATAATAGATGAAGATCTTTTTCTGTAGAATTAGAACATTCCTAATTAACCCACTCCAGTATTCTTGCCTGGAGAATCCCATGGACAGAAGAGCCTGCCAGGCTACACTCCATGGGGTTGCAAAAGTCGGACGTGACTTAGCAACTCAACCACCACCTCCAATTTCTATTGTCAAGATAATTCACAAGAGCACTACGTGGTGTGGAAGTATTAATGCTGCTCACCAAATATATTTGGCCTTCTGACTTCAAGAAACATAACGGGACTGCGCTTTGCTGACTTCTCCCAGTTGAAAGCCTCCAGGGGTCTTTCTGGGTCACTGAATGTGTGTGAATGTGATGTGTGTTACTTTCAAGCCAAAATTGTAGGAGTCAGTGGAAATACATCCTGAAATAATCAATGGGAGACAAACCTCCCTTCTCACCTGCATTAGATAGGTTGAATGAGTGCAAAATAAATTTTGTCCCTTCACTAAGATTTAAGATGTGTCTATTATTGAAGTGTAATCTAACCTGTCCAAAATGAATGTATCTGTGAAAATAAAATAGGACGTTGAAAAGAGGGGTCATATAACGTCAGAAAAATTTACTCAGCGATTAATAGGATCTCTGAATTTATAACTACAGTGGAGGCAATGTAAAATTCATAGATAGATAATTTAAATAGAAATTATATTTTCCCAGAACTTAATGAAAAACACTAAAGATATAAAAATGATGACTGAAAGGATAAAAGATTGGAGGATAGAATGAGAATGATATATACATAGTAGTTATATACGTATATATATATTTGTGTAATTACATATAGCATACAACTGTGTACATATAGTTATATATACATGTATAGTATATAGGTAGTGTTTATATACTACCTACATACATGTAATATGTGTACGTGTACATGTAATATGTGATACATTTGTCTGTATATATAAATATGTGTATATAATTATATGCTATTATATGTGGCACACGGAGAAGGCAATGGCACCCCACTCCAGTACTCTTGCCTGGAAAATCCCATGGATGGAGGAGCCTGGTGGGCTGCAATCCATGGGGTCACTAAGAGTCGGGTACGACTGAGCAACTTCACTTTCACTTTTCACTTTGATGCATTGGAGAAGGAAATAGCAACGCACTCCAGTGTTCTTGCCTGGAGAATCTCAGAGACGGGGGAGCCTGGTGGGCTTCCGCCTATGGGTTCGCACAGAGTCGGACGCGACTGAAGCGACTTAGCAGCAGCACATGTGGCACAAAAATGAAAAGTGAAGTGCTGGTCTTTCAGTTGTGTCCAACTCTTTGCAACTCCATAGATTGTAGCTCCCCAGGGTCCTTGGTCCACAGAATTCTCCAGTCAAAACTACCAGCGTGGATAACCATTCCTTTCTCCAGGGGATATTTCCACCCCAGGCACTGAACCTGGGGCTTCTGCATTGCAGGCAGATATTTTATCATCTGAGGGACCAGAGAAGCCCATATATGGCATATATACATATATAATTGTATTTGTTATATAAATGTTAATGTAAATAGAAAAATTTTGAAGGAGAACCTAGAGCAGATAAACAATTATCAACAGATAGAGAATATTTCCAAGATAGGATGAAGGTCTTTAATCATCATATTAAAAGTCAAATTAATGAAAAGAGATCTACTCCTAAACTTATCTTCTTTTTTGAGTCACTGTTTTTAGTTGCTCACTAAAGAATCCACTCTTAACCAGTTTAAAGAGAAACAAGATTTATTGTAGAGAATTCTACAGTCCACAGGCTCTTCTGACAGGATTGAGAGTACTCTACATAACCAGAAATAATTTCTACCACCTAACTTTCCTTGCAGCACAGCAGATTTTAGAATCCAGAGCTCTGTCATCATCACCCACAAGGGACCAAGAAGAGCAAGCACCACATTCATGAGATGATTCTTCAGGGTGCAGCTGCTCTCTCCCAACCCCCCACCCCCAGGCCATTATGCTTACTTCTGACTTTGACTCTCAAGAGGTTGCATCTGATTGATGGAACCTGAGTTTTGTGCTGATAATTTGGCTGGAAGAAAGCTGGAAGATGAGGGAATTTCTGGCTTTTGCCTTGTTTGGGAAGACAGGATCCACATTTTGGCTAATTACTAAATATATTTCCAAGAAGAGTGATCACAGATGTTGAAGGCCTCACATAATATTAGAACATTGACTACACGTGTTGACATTTTTAGTACTTCAAATAAAATGGAAAAGGAAAAAGTACTGGATGTTTCCAGATGAGAGCATTAAAAAAAAGCAGATTGGTTATCATCAAAGGAAAATATCAAAGGAATTTAAAATACTAAAACTCAGTAGAGCCATGTCTATAGAGTTGTGAAAGGAAAGTATTGAATCAATTATTCTGTTAGAAGCATTTTGTATGAATGGATTCATTCGGCGTTCTCCCACAACTAGAAGCTTGAAAGCACACAAGGATATTTGACACCTGAGAGAAAGTATTGAGATGCTGAAAACAAATTTAACTTATTCCCAGCATCCATGGGCTGTGATGAAAAGCTTTTTTTTCTTTTTTTAATCCACTTATAGGGTAATGAAGGAACAAAAGTAGCATTTATTTAAATACCTCCTGTCTACCTGGACTATATTTTACAGTTTATATGTCACCTTCTTAATTATAATTGCACATATATGAATAAGATATTTATATTCCCATTTTACAGATGAAGATGCTGAAGCTCAATGTTAGTTGTTATTTCTCACGGTTGGTAAACGTGGGATTTATGCTTAGCATATTCTGGCCAGGTTTAATACTATTTTCACTGTCCCTTTGGCTCCCTCACATCTTTATAACTGAGCAATTACCTAGAAGCTGTGACTCTTGAATTTACTGATGGAAAGTATTTATAAGGAGTAACAGATTTTCAAATATGTAAATCCTAAATAGTAAGATCCTTCCAATATTATTAAATTACCCTTTATGATACATTTTATAAAATAGATTTATAGTCATAGGAGAGTGAACTCCAAGTTTGTACTTAGAGATGTTAAGTTTTTAGACATATCATCCTAGGATAGTGTCATACTGCTGAAATAACTGCAGTTTCCTTTCTTCCAGGTCTAAGTGTCCAGGTTGTCACTGCTTCCTAAGGTAGTAAGAAAGGCAGAACTACACTGTACCAGTGGGTTCCCAATGTTTCCCTAATTTTTAGAGACCAGAGTGAATATTTGAGAAAAAATTGTTATCTTTTGGTTTTCATTCTCAAACAATTTTACTAGAAGTGACATAAAATTGAAGTTCTTACAGGATAAAGGGACAAAGTCAGATTATTTTCTGAGAGCAGATTATGAATAAATACACACACATACATGCACACATATGCTGGATGTTGGAAATATCTCCAAGGCCCTCTGGGTCATATGCTTTCTTCTTTAATACCTTAGCAAATTATTAAAGACCACTTGAAAAGTTACTGGGTTTTCCATTTATAAATTTTACTTTTCTGACCAATTTTGGTCAAGAGGGGCTTGTTTAAACTAGGTTGTAGTGGGTTGTAAGGTCTTTAAAGCAAAGGGGCATGGCAGGGACTCCCCTGCTGGTCCAGTGGTTAAGACTCCATGCTTCCATCACAGAGTTCACAGGTTCAATCCATGATCAGGGAACTGAGATCACACATGCCTCAGAGCCAAAAAGTGAAAAATAAATTAATTAATAGGGCCAAGAAATTAAAAAAAAAAAACTGTTAAAAGAGGCATGGCAGATGAGGTTGAAGGAAGGTAGGCATCTTCCTGTTCCATGCCTTTCAGACATTAAAGTATGTGTGAATCATGAATCACCAGAGATCTTGTTACACCTCATGTTCTAGTTAGGATGTGTAGATGGTACCTGAGGTTTTACCCTTCCAAAGAATGTCCCAGGTGATGCTTATGATGTTGGTTCTTGGACCTCTCCTATAAGGAAGTTCTAGCTTGCCTGTCCTTTTGTCATCCCTCTCAACCCAGTCTCTTCACCCAGACATTACAGCTTGAATATAAGCACTCTGTGGAAATATTATAGTGGATATTACCAATACACCTTTCCTCATTTCCTCTCTTTTTATGATGAAATCTTTACAGATACAGGCTTAACATGTCCTTAGCAGCCCTGAAAGATTTGAGCCCATTAAAGAATGGGCTGACACTCTTATGGGACATTAAGAAATGTCTAACTTTAAGGAATTATCTTGTAGAACTAAAACATCAACAAAGTCTTTTCTTCTGTTACTGCTACATTACCACTTTGCCTCTCTCTCCTTGGTGTTTAGCATTGAGATGGATGCCTACAGACCACGAGGCCACTTTTGGTTTCTTGACTCAGAGTTTTCATTTGAGAATCCTCAATGATCATTAACAGTTAATTCTAGGAGTTTCATTGCAAGGATTTTTTCCTGCTCCATTATTTTTACATATATGTGACTCTGATTTTGCTATTTTAAGATTTTCCATACATTTTTATATCCTTGTTTATTTCAGTTCTACATTTATTCCTACCATACTGTGATCAACTAGAATTAAAATGTGGCTCTCCTTTGAGTAACTTAAAGCTAAATGTAAGTTTAGCAAGTTGGCGCAAACCCAGGAAAGCTCAGCTTCTGTTTCACTCTACTTTCATGATACAGGGAGCAAACAGCTCTCTAGTTTAAAAAAAAAATGCTCGTAATTTATTCTGGAACATGATCACCAAGACTTATCTTTTATATGAGTCAAATAGTGATTATTATCCACATTAAATAATTTTAACTCAAAATTGGCCATTCACAAGCATTAATAATTGTAGTTAGAGTCTTCTAAATGCTGCTTGAGTTTTTATTTTCTGTATTCTCAAATCATTTTAAATTTATCAACTTTCACAGAATACATAAAAATTAGGTAATTGTAAATAATTCCTTAATTAGATTCTCCTCAAACATTTTACAGTACATGTTAAGTTGTTGTTTTATAATGTAATCAACCCCCAGATTTGTTTTATACATATCTTATCAGAATATTGAGTCCTTATCAGAATATTGTGTTCTAAAAGACACTTTTCTGTCATAAAATAATATCAGAGAGAAGAATTAGTAATATGAAATTTATTTCTGTATTTTTAACATATAAGCTTCATAGTCCTTTGTGCAAAAATAGAATTCCGTAGTAATCAAATGATGACATTTGTTTGTGACTTTTGTGACTTTTGTTACTGTTTCAACTCCGAGCCTGTCTTTTCACTGATGGCAGAAAAACTGAATCTAAAGACCAAAAATACAATTAGCCCAATCCAGTGATTTCTTCAGAAGTCAAGGTTTACTTCAGAGTTTACAAATACCATCTGGCTTTTTCTACCTCCTATCTTTTCTGGCTCCAAGAGGCCACAGGTCAAAGAAAGAGGGCCTTACATGTATGATGGGCAGGATTTAATAATAAGAAAGGAGCCTCTGTATGAATCTGTAGTTGATGTCTATTGTTGGCATAGTGATTAACTCTTTATTCTCTAGATAAGAGACATAATGTACTTTCCTGGTGGTTCCCTGGTAAAGAATCCACCTGCCAATGCAGGAGACTCAGGAGACAGGGGTTCAGTCCTGGGTGGGGAATATCCCTTAGTGGAGGAAATGACAACTCACTCTAGTATTCTTGCCTGAAAAATTCCATGGATAGAAGAGTTTCGTGGGCTGCTGTCCATGGGGTCACAAAGAGTTGGACAAATCTGAGCACCTATGCACAGGGAATATAATGCTGACTCAAGGTGACATGTTAGATGAGGACAGTCACCCATCTGGACTTGGTGTACCTTTCGGATAAGAGCAATTTTTCTTCCTCACTATCTCATTCCTGACTTTTAAATTGTACTGTGGCCAGAATACAAGGGTGTCTGCATATGGCCTGGGAGATCTCTTGGCAGAGCCAACTGCTTTCCCTGTTATACATTCTGAGGAGTCTTCTACTTGGGCATAATGGGAAACTTAGGGTTCTGTTTTCTGTCTAATTGTGATCTCACACACCCCTGCTGCCAAAAATAGATCGTGGGGTTAAGAAAGTGAGTATCCAAACACTGTTCTTGCTTTTTTTTCATCCCCCGTTCCTTGCCTCCCCCGTTTTTGGGAGAGGGTGAGGTTCATAGTGCAGAACATCACATCACGCATTGCCCCATTCTCAGACTGTCCTTTGTTCAACTGGGTCTGGTAATTTGGGAGCTAGGGTCACGCAGGAAGTAAAACCTGTCATTGCAAACATTCTCCATGTTTTCACTGTTTCAGATCTCATTTCTTACATTTAAATCATTGCTTTTAAATCATAATAATCAAATAACGTGTTTTATTCCTTTCTTAGTATTTGATGTGGGAACTAGTGAGGTCATCTGCCACAGAACAATGTATCACACGTCCTTCTGATCTATCTGATGCTTACAGAGATATCTGCCTGATCTTGTGGTTCAGATATTTTGCTTTAGAGTCCTTGATTTCGAGTTCAGCCATTTACCAGCTGTGTTAACTTGGGGGATGTCAGCTTCTCCATACCTAATTTTAATCGTCTTTGAAATGTGGTTAATAATAGCAGTCAGTTCATGGTACTGATGTAACTGGCAAATACAGTAATCAATTCATGGAATTTTATAAATGATAGAGAATTTAGTGTCCCAGAAAAGAAAGAGTGAACAAAGAAAAAAATATGGGTATACAGGAAAAATATGTTTTATCAGCTTCTTTAAATAGTTTGATCCCAGTAATCCTGGGAACCTGAATCCTGTAATCAGTCATTAATAACAGTGGTTAAGTTTCTAGACAATATCTACTAGGATCCCCTAAGCAATTAGCACAATATTGCTAATTTCCTCAATTTTCAAATGTTGATTAATTATTCAATCATTTTAGCAATTAAGATTTATTAAGTACTCCCCAGATGCTTCTTGCAGAGTGGAGTATGCAGTATAGCTTATGCCATAAAGTAGACATTGGACAGCTCCTCATGAGTTTTCTTTGTAGAGAGTATAACAAGCATATACATGAAGATTGAGTGGGTAGAGCTGATACAGCTGTTTTTCCCACAGTTTTACATGTGTTGCCATAAATGCGTGATAACTAGTCAGTAAAAGCCATTTAATATTAGAAGCAAAGTCTAAGAGTCAAAATTAATTTTCACAATTATATAGCAAATATAATCTCTACTATTTATATTTTTTATTAAATGGAATATCATTAATTCTATTCCTGGCTTAATAGACTAAGTCATCTAAACTAGATTTTTCCTTTGCGAATTCAAAAGACTGAAGACAGGGAGGGCTTGATAGACTGATAACCCTTTTAGGGGGAGAAATCTTTTTCAGTTGCATCGATTATTATTTTAAAGGCATTTTACCCAGAGAATTCCTTAGTTCCACTTTTGATCCTTATCTACCTCATGACTTTGAATGTCCATAAGATGAATATTAATGATATCCATACTTTCTATATTTGACATACACTGGTTTATCTTACTTCAAAGTGACCCACTTCTTTGTAGTATTAAGTTACTCTAATTTCCTACCTCCATGCCATTTATTTTGCCCTGGAGAAAACTTTTCCAGGGCATGACCTAATGAATTCTGGTTCAGATTTCCCAATGAATCTGAACCAAAGTGATCTTATAATTTGGTTGAGGGAGCCTTCATTAAATACCCAAGCGAGAGAATTTTTACAGTTTCATACCAGACTAAAGCACTTTTTGTGACATATTGAAATTGAACTTCAATGTTTATGAGAGTGTAAATTGCAGCAGCACATTTTAACCTGTTGTGAGTCCAGTAGAGTCTTAAGTCAAGGGTTTTTACTTTCTCATAACCCCGTTAAAAATAGCAATGTTTCTAATTATTTTTCCTTTAAAAATTAGAAAAATATGTCCTGCTCTCTGGAGAAATGTTGTCTTCACTTATTCCCA
This sequence comes from Nanger dama, assembly GCA_917880005.1. Classification (NCBI taxonomy): domain Eukaryota; kingdom Metazoa; phylum Chordata; class Mammalia; order Artiodactyla; family Bovidae; genus Nanger; species Nanger dama. The sequence goes on from CAKJTW010000002.1 coordinate 12,802,244, forward strand.
TAATTTTTATTGTTGCATGGTATATGTCTTTATAGGGTTTATGTGGCCTGACCAAAGTGCAAATTCAATTTTATAGGTGTGCCCAATATGCCTTCTCTTTTTAAAGAGAGTTAGTAGCTTTCTAGTTGAAAAGGTTAATTTTTGTTTCTTTTCTTTATTCCTGGCCTCATTGCAATCTTCTTATCTCAAAAGCTTCTTCATGTCACAGTTTCAACAGAACACCATTTAATTGCAGGACCTCAAGGCCTTAACTACTATTGTTCACGTTATAGCTGTGTTGTACATATATCTAAAGCTGAATTTGTCTTTTTTCTATAGCATTTCTTTTTTCCTCACAAATATGCTCACCAGACTGCAGTGCAACCTACAGGGGCTTCTAACTCTTATTATCTACTATTCTGGAGGGTTTTCTGAAAGCAGTATGGCATGATCATACAACATATTGTTTTCTGTTTGTTTTTAATATTTATTTATTTGACTGCACCATGTGGGATGGGATCTCTTAGGCCCCTGTACCAGGGATTGAACCCATGCACCCTGCTTCAAGTGCAGAGTCTTAAACACTGGACTGCCAGGGAAGTCCCAAACATACCATGTTTTGATGGCTTATTGACTGGACTTCCTGGAAACTCAAGACATTTGATTTCTTCTGTTAACCAGTTGGCTGAAGCAACGAGTTTGGTGTGAATTGCAAGAATAGACAATGCACAAACTTACCTATAAAGTTTAGTGTACATCTTATTTATGTCAGTGAACTGTGACAGTCAATGGTATTTTGTAGTAATTAAGAAAAACTGACTGTTGCTATTTGAAGGCTGTGGAAACTGCAGAATTCAAGACAGGCTGGAAGCCTGAATCAGCAGGAAATAAGGTAGCCCTAGGCTCTTCCTGGAAAGAAGCGGGACATCCAATAACAAATCTTTACAGGAAGGACAGGGCCCTGTTGCCTCCACCATTGTGAGCAATTCTGTTTCTTCATCTTACAGCCATTTGCTCAGGGATCCAGATCCTAAGTAAGAATGTCCCTTTAGCTGAGGCTGCATCACATGCCTACCTTTGTGGCCAGAGAGCAAAGAGAGGGAGAGGCTGACTTTTTTTTTTTTTGGTAGACTACAGACATTGAAAGTTGCTTCTCCTGAATTGAAAAGAAAGTAACTCTATAGATAGATACAGATTAAAAACCAAAACAAAAAAAAAAAAAAAAACTGCAAGATTTATGATTTTCATAAAACAAAAACAGCTAGATAGTAATCTTGACAATTTAGTTTTAAAAGTAAGGGTTTTTCTGGGACATCGTATTGAAGCAGAAGAATCTCAACCCTGTAACATATCTTGTTTCTCTTGGAAAAGATAAAAGACATTTCTAATGTGTAAATTTATAGTAATATCTGCTGAATAGGATTAGGCTGGGATACTGAGATATTATTTACAATGCCTAAAATATCATGACAAAGTACATTATTTGTTGTTTAGTCTCTGAGTCATATCTGACTCTTTCTGTGACCCCATGGACTGTAGCCCTCCAGGATCCTCTGTCCTTGGGATTTCCCAGGAAAGAATACTGGAGTGGGTTTCCACTTCCTTCTCAAAGGAACTTCCCAATCCAGAGACTGAACTCGCATCTTCTGAATTGCAGGCAGATTCTTTTACTGCTGAGCCACCCTGGAAGCTCCAGATGTACATTGCATGCATTCAATTTTTAATTATCTTTTTCTGCTTACTACTACTGCTACTAAGTCACTTCAGTTGTATCTGACTCTGTGCGACCCCATAGACGGCAGCCCACCAGGCTCCCCCATTCCTGGGATTCTCCAGGCAAGAACACTGGGTTGCCATTTCCTTCTCCACTTTTTTGCTTAGTCAGCTTATTATTTGATTGATATGGCTTGTGGCTCAGCTGGTAAAGGATCTGCTTGCAATGTAGGAGACCTAGGTTCGATCCCTGGGTTGGGAAAATCTCCTGGAGAAGGGAAAGGCTACCCACACCAGTATTCTGGCCTGGACTGTAAAGTCCATGGGGTCACAAAGAGTCAGACACAACTGAGTGACTTGTACTTTCACTTTGTGATTTTTTTAAGTTAATATTGTTTGGGGTTATAATGAGTCTGTTCATCAGTCTGAAATTTTGAAATAACTAATATAGTTTGATATTATTCTCTTTAACAGACAGGCTAGCCTCAATGAAGCAGCTGAGAAGTATTATGATCTGGCAGCCAGACTGCGGCCTAATGTAAGTACTTTTCTAATGAGAAGCATTACTCTCAGAGATACATTCACAATATGTGAGAGTTATAGACATAGAAGCCTTGTGATACTGGGGTTTTTTCTCTCTGATCTCTTATTTTGAGTACATGCTAAATGGCTGATTTAACCATAAAATTTTCCAGTCTCAAGTTTCTTTCTGTTCCCAGAGGTACACATTTTGCTGTTTACTAGCCTATGTAAAGCACTGTGTATTTTTATCATTTGAATACAGGTTTTAGCACTATTAAATATTGTACATTTGGATGACTATTAACATAAGTTCTTTGAAAGTATTTTTGCTGTGATGTTACATACCTCTGGATTTCCTGACCTCTCACTGATTCTTGCACGTGGTCAAACCTCAAGCTGTGTTCAGTTCAGTTCAGTTACTCAGTCGTGTCTGACTCTTTGTGACCCCATGGTCTGTAGCACACCAGGCCTCCCTGTCCATCATCAGCTCCCAGAGCTACTCAAATTCATGTCCATTGAGTTGGTGATGCCATCCAACCATATCATCCTTTGTCGTCCCCTTCTCTTCCCACATTCAATCTCCTAGCATCAGGGTCTTTTCAAATGACTCAGCTCTTCGCATAAGGTGGCCAAAGTATTGGAGTTTCAGCTTCAACATCAATCCTTCCAATGAACACCCAGGACTGATTTCCTTTAGGATGGACTGGCTGGATCTCAAGAGTCTTCTCCAATACCACAGTTCAAAAGCATCAATTCTTCAGCGCTCAGCTTTCTTTATAGTCCAACTCTCACTTCCATACATGACTACTGGAAAAACCATAGCTTTGATTAGACAGACCTTTGTTGGCAAAGTGATGTCTTTGCTTTTAATATGCTGTCTAGGTTGGTCATAGCTTTTCTTCCAAGGAGCAAGTGTCTTTTAATTTTATGGCTGCAGTCACTGTCTGCAGTGATTTTGGAGCCCCCAAAAATAAAGTCTGACACTGTTTCTACTGTTTCCTATCTATTTGTTATGAAGTGATGGGACCAGATGCCATGATCTTAGTTTTCTGAATGTTGAGTTTTAAGCCAACTTTTTCACTCTCCTTTTTCACGTTCATCAAGAGACTCTTTAGTTTCTCTTGACTTTCTGTCATAAGGGTGGTGTCATCTAAATGTCTAAGATTATTAATATTTTTCCCAGCAGTCTTGATTCCAGCTTGTGCTTCATCCAGCCCAGCATTTCTCATCATGTACTCTACATATAAGTTAAATAAGCAGGGTGACAATATATAGCCTTGGTGTGCCATATCCCTATTCCACAGTCCTCATTTCAAATAACTGTTCTTTTCAACTTTATCAAGTATTTTTTTTGAATTTCTCCCTGAGTAGTCACACTTCCGTAGAGTAAGATGGATGGAAATTAGATCATTACTATTGAAATAGAATAACCATTTATGAGAGCATAAGAACTGGTTTTGTATTGATCTTCTGAGCACTTTTTATTCACAGTACATCACTGAATGCCATTGCTTTTATTCTCATCCACACTGCTCTGCAACACTCTCCAACACTAAAACCTCCACTCTGCTCTCTAGATCTCTACCATCTTTTGAGAAATGTAATTTTCAAGAAGTAATGATAGTGCACGTGTGATGTGATTGATATGACCACAAGTAATGGAATCATTTCTTTACAGTAATTCATCCATTGGACAAACATCTATAGAGTGCCTGCTTTGTGATAGAATACAGAGATTTTATACTCTAAAAAACCAGACAGTGTAGCAGAGAACACTGAACATAATAAATTAATCAAAATACAGTATGGAACAAGAGACGGATTAATGCTTCCTGAAAGCAGCACACACAGGAAGTAGCTTTTTTTCAGGAGACTCAGCTGCATGTAACATTAGCTCTTGAATCTAAATGTCCCCAGTGTCATTACCTATAAGGTGATTTAAGAATCAGTAGGCTGTTTGCAACAGAAGAAAATAATTTAATAGTTGTAAGAACAAGTAGCACTAAGAAAAATGGAGCAGGAAAAGGGAATTAGGAGTTGCAAGGGGACATACATATGCAGGAGACACAGTTTTGTATATGCCCAAGTTGAGCATCTTTGTGTAACATTGCTAAGAAAAGGATTGGACTTAAGACGTTAAACTTATTGCTATAAGTGCACTGAAGACAGGAATCAGGAATTTTTTGTTTGACTTCCTCCCTTCCTCCCTCTAATCCTTCCTTCCTTCTTTTCTTTGATAGAATCAATAATAGAATGATATAATACTCTTTTTAAATGTAAATTTATTTCTTTTAATTGGAGGTTAATTACTTTACAATATTGTTTTGGTTTTGCCATACATCAGCATGAATCCGCCACAGGTATACACGTGTTCCCCATCCTGAACCCCCTCCCTCCTCCCTCCTCGTACCATCCCTCTGGGTCGGCTCAGTGCACCAGCCCCAAGTTCTTAATATACATACGAAATAATAGTAGTTCAGCCTTTATTCATCCAGTAGCAGTCCCTTGGCTGTCACTTTTATTTTTGTTGAGTGACTGGGCAGCTGGCCGTTTTCAGCACGTTGTACTGGATTAGTGAGAAAAGGGCTATCTGAACTCTCTGACCATACCTCAAAAATGAAAAAGACAGTGGGGCACCACATGATTTAAACCTGATTTATGAGATTATTTATTTTAAATGACTGGCCGAATCATAAAATCAATATTTCAGTCAAAGTCACATTTATGAAATCCCAGACAGATTCTTCATAAACATGCTGCAAATTGCTTTTGAAAAAAATGCATTTATTCAAATTATGTTTCCCTTATCTGGTAACAATAAATTAAGTAGTTTATAGACTTGGATAGGATATGGGGTTTATATTTAGCAATAGTAAATGATGTTACAGTTTATGGATCAACATATGTGATGTTTCTCTAATCTATTGTACAAGTTGTGTTTGGTTTCCTGTACATAACCGAGTTAAATGCCACTAAGACAAGACTGATAAAATACAGACCTTGACAATAATACAGGTTTCTATTCTGAAATGAAGAGACCGATGTAAACAACTGCCCCATGTCTTGAATTATTAACATTTAGCATGTGATCTGAATTAAAACATCCATCTGACATCTATCTTGCTCATAGCTGTTTATTCCTTTTGCCATAGAAACATTCTTTGTTCAGTTCAGTTCAGTTCAGTTCGGTTGCTCAGTCGTGTCCGACTCTTTGCGACCCCATGAATTGCAGCACACCAGGCCTCCCTGTGGTCCTAGTGTGATTAGATTGTACTTCATAAATTTCAGTTATCTGTTTATACAAGAACTTGGTAAACAGACCTCAACTCTTATTTCCTATTTAAGTGCTTTCACTGTCTCCTCTATTTTCCTTGTCTATATGGTAATCTACTCTTAACTCTCACTTTTCATAAAGCATTTTTTTCTGTTTAGTTTCAACTACAACAATCTGTAGCTGTATGTGGGGAACTCTGTGAATTTTCCAACAGTGTTTGTATCAGATCATAACTATGCAAAGTAACATTTTAAATTATAACCCTCATGTACTACCCACTTGTTATAAGAAGATTGTTCATTATCTGTGGGGTGGATTTCCTTCTTAGTAAAATACCTATTCCATTTCTTCATGATGTTCCATGCTGAATTGTTTTATGTTTTCTCTTCTACAACTTATTTTTCTATACAACTTGCTTTAAAACTATTGAATGACTTTCAGGAGTATTAATATTCAAAAAATTCCAGTGGTCCAAATGCTAAAATAGTGAGTGAGTGAAGTTGCTCAGTAGTGTCCAATTCTTTGCGACCCCGTGGACTGTAGGAGCCTACCACGTGCCTCTGTCCATGGGATTTTTCCAGGCAAGAGTACTGAGGAAGTCTAAATTAGCAGGTACCTATAATTTTAAATGTTAGATTCTGATATTATTTTTTCATGGATATTTAATACATAGGCATTTACTGAACAGGTGCTTCCCTGGTGGCTCAGACGGTAAAGCGTCTGTCTGCAATGTGGGAGACCTGGGTTCAATTCCTGGGTCGGGAAGATCCCCTGGAGTCAGAAATGGCAACCCCCTCCAGCACTCTTGCCTGGAAAATCCCATGGACGGGGGAGCCTGGTAGGCTACAGTCTATGGGGTCGCAAAGAGTCGGACATGACTGAACGACTTTACTTCTTTACCTCACTTTACTGAACTAAAGAAATACATCTAGTACAAAATTGATGCCTAGTTTTTATTTTGTTGGGAGTGATTGCTCTAAAATCAAGCTTATTATATGAAAACATGTTTTTGTAGTGGGAAAACTACTAACATTGCCATTTTAGGTTTTTCTACTTTCAATTTTCCATTTTTATAGATAAAATTGATCTTTCTGTAGAGAGTACTTTAGAAAGACAATGCTTTTCTGTCTTCTCTCCCACTTATGCACATCAAAAACTGCTGACTCTTAACGACCAGAGGGAACATTAAAATGAAACTGTTTTGTTCCTCCTGTGGGAAGTAAGCCAAATTCTGCATTAATTTATGGGTTTTAAAATTTTCTTTAAAATGTGAATAATGGGGAATTTTCGTAGTACAAAGTCACCCAGTTCTGTTTGGCTTTTAGTCAATTCCAGAGTTGAAGAGAGTAATTTTTAATGATGAAGAATTATGTTTCTATATATTTTGTATTTTTATGCATGTAGTTGTTTTTGGTCTGAATTCATTCAACTTAATTTTTAAATTAAGTTCCAACATTGTGTAAAACCCTGTGCCAAATGCAGTAGAATTTCCAAGTTGTGACAAGTTAACCCTGACTTTGAGAAACGTACTATCTAATGTGGGCAGAGAGTGAGGGAGAGAATGCGTGGGCTCAAGTCCTTACAGTTCGGGGCAGTAAATGACACTGCATAATAAGGGCTCTGTGAGTTGCGGAAGCTAGGAGCTGGAAAAGGGGACAGAAGGAGAAAGTTACTTTCAGTTGGACTGATCCTAGAAGACATTGAGTCAGAGTTGACAAACTTAAGAATCTTGAAATGATTGGACGTGTATAGGTGAAGTTTTTAAGAGGATGAACAGAAAAGGTGGAAATCTGGCAGGTAGAAGCATATGTATTAGCAAGAACATAGCCTCAGAAAGCATAAGCTTTGCCAAAGGAACAGTAAGCAACTATGGTTAATATTGCCAGGTGGTGGAAGGGCAGAGAGGAAGAGTACGGAAAGATAGAACTGAAAAATAATATAAAACCAAGTGAAAGGCATTGAATACCTTACTGAGAATGAGGAGTTTATATTCCAGAATTGTGTTAAGTAGGATGACATAATGAAAATGATCACATTTATATGCTGTGATGAAGAATGTGAGTTGCACTGGGAAAGTAGAGATACAGCTTTGAGAAAACCAAATAAAAGGTCCTTTGACTAGTATAGGCACAGACATAATAGATCCTAAAGTACAGAAACACTCTGGAATGGAAAAGAACATTCAGAGAAAGCAAGTATATTATTTAATAGGATATAAGTAGGAAAATTGACTCAACGAGCATTCCAAATTTTTGAACTTCGATAACTTGGGTTAAAAAAAAACAACAACAGAAATAGGACAGAAGAGTTGTTTATTTCAAGAAGGAAGTGTTAAGTTTGGACCAAGCAGATTTCAAGTGAGAGGTGGGATGCTTTGATTTTCTATGGGTATTCTGATCAAGTGCTTGGTGGGAAGACCACCATCAGGCATAGAGAAGTGGGAGTCATTTGCAGAAATGAGATAGTACCAAAGAAGAGGATAAGGTCATTGAGGAAGAGAAAGATATCACCATAGATATCAACTTTGGAGAACAGTCTCCACTACTGCTAAACAATAAAGGAAATCAAGGACTGAGAAGGTCCTTTGATTTCAGGGGAAAAGATGACATTGGTTACCTTCATGAGTTCAGTGACATGAGCAGAAGTTTTTTAAAGTTAAGAAAATGGAGACTTGGGAGCAGAGCATTTAGATTTAATCTGTAAATAAGTGTGGAGGTAAATGAGGCAATACCAAAGAAATATTAAGTGTGTGCTTATTAAATGTTAAAAGATATGTTTAAGGGAATATGTATGTGTGAAAGTGTTTATTTTTTTAATATCTATTTAATTGGAGGCTAATTACTTTATTGTATTGGTTTTGCCATACATTGAGTGTACATGTGTTCCTCATCCTGAACCCTCCTCCCACCTCCCTCCCCATTTGAGATTTTAAATGTGTCCAAGTAGAGGGAAGAGCAAAGAAAGTATTGAAGATCCTAAAGGAGTATTTCCTCCCCAGAGACTGAAGAAGAAAAAGTACAAGGGGGAAAACATTAGAAATAGAGGGAGCTTCAGTTCAGTTCAGTTCAGTTCAGTCGCTCAGTCATGTCCGACTCTTTGTGACCCCATGAGTCGCAGCACACCAGGCCTCCATGTCCATCACCAACTCCCAGAGTTCACTCAAACTCATGTCCATCGAGTCTGTGATGCCATCCAGCCATCTCATCCTCTGTCGTCCCCTTCTCCTCCTGCCCCCAATCCCTCCCAGCATCAGAGTCTTTTCCAGTGAGTCAACTCTTCTCATGAGGTGGCCAAAGTATTGGAGTTTCAGCTTTAGCATCAGTCCTTCCAATGAACACCCAGGACTGATCTCGTTTAGGATGGACTGGTTGGATCTCCTTGCAGCCCAAGGGACTCTCAAGAGTCTTTTCCAACTTAGGTAGTAAGTTTTGACTTACTACTGTTGTATTGTTTTGACTCTGTTGATCCGGTGGCGAAAGGGATAGAATATGAAGTCAGAGGCCTGTGGGAAGCTAGATACTCTAGGCCATGTAGTAGATCACATTTGATACAGACTTATACTATCTGTACATGATAATAAAAAAAAAAGCCAGTGGAGACACTGATATTAAGCCCTTTGTCATTTTGTGATAATTCTAAATAAAGTTCTGAAATCACTGGTAAATTACTTCTAGCTTTGATTCATCTCTCTGACTTTTACAATAATTGTTTTATTCATCCTTTATATTTCCAATATGTGTAATATTTTATAAATTGTTTCCAATGTGCATTCACTATGTATGATTTAGAAAGGAATGTGTTCCAAGGATTGGACTGTCCAATAGAAAATTACATGTATCCATTATACCTTTCCTGGGCACTTAGAACATAAATTATTTCAGAGTGTTTCTATAAAATCAAAGTGATGTTATCCATTTGGGCTCTTTAGCAATGATTATATGTCAAAAGAACAAATGAGAAATGAGATTCAAAGAAATGAGCTTACTATAAAAGAGTGGAGCTGTGTTTTGAGCTAGTACATAGATTCTGCAATCTGTTACTTCAGGTTGGGCTACCCTTTAATGGTAAATATGGTAGTGGGGTAGGGAAGGGAGAGATGGCCAAGCAGTAGAAATAACCATGGAAACTAGAATCTGGGGAAGAAAGGTTAAAAATTAACTTTCATGGAAGAATTACTGTCTGGTAGAAGAAACAGAAGATATTCTGAGTTATAGTTGTTTTCTGGTGGAAAAATATTCCTCAACCCTAATTAGAACAAGAGATCATGAAATTAAGTTAAGCAGGACAGAAGGACAGATTCAGATTTGACCATATAGGGGACTTTGGTGGGGGAAAATCACTGAGATTGCCATCTCCTTGGGGAAAAAAAAATGACAGAGTTAATAATAATGTGTCTGGGAAGCAGTTAAACCACATTTCTGCTTGTAAATAGAGGAAAAACCATATGGCCTTTTCCAAAACTTTCCACAAGGTTCTGTGATGTGGGAAAATCACATACCATGTGTCTCTTGACTTTTAGGCATTAATAATATATGGATCCTAGAATCAGCAGTTTGACTTTATGAGTAAAATGTGTTTTAATATTGCAAATGTATTTCCCACTCTGACTGGTCATTTCAGTTGCAAATATACCTATATATTTTATAGTCAGAAATGGAGTAGGTTAATGGACTTCTCTGATGGTCCGGTGGTTAAGACTGTACTTCCATTGCAGACGGCTTGGGTTCCATCCCTGATCAGGGAGCTAAGATCCCACATGCTGCTCAGAGTGGCCAAAAATGTTTTTTTAAATAAAAAGATTTTTAAAATGAAGTAAGTTGACAAACCCAGAATAAATACGTTTCCATCAAGAAAGAAATTGCCATTAGTTTCCCAAACCCTACACTTTACATGGTTTTTTTAAAAGGGCCCAGAGATATCACTGAAGCAAAAACAGTTGGTTATTCACACATACCCATTTAAATCAACAGATCTAAATTCTACCTCAGTTCATGAATAGGCTTAATCCGATTGATGTTATGTATATGCACAGAGCCAGAGAAATCCAGTTTCTAATTCTTCATGTCTAATTTTAGCAAGATAGATGCCCTCTGTCCTGAGAGCTTCAGTGATGCCAGGGTCAGTTTTAGTTCCGCCACATCCCTATCTGTCTTCAGACCTCTTTCTACGTAGATCTTTCCAAATTATTTGGCTGTTGCTTTTCTTCTAACAAGTTACCAAGTTGAGTTTTCGGTGCATTCGTTTCTTTCTGCTTGCATTGTTGTTACTTTTTGTTATCCTTCTGTTTTGAAATGTTAGATAAACCAGAAAAAAATGATTTTCTGTTGTGGTTACTGCTTTTGTTTATCATCTTGTATAATTCTTCATGGTTGGAAGAGAAGTATGCTGAGTACAATCCGCTTGTTTACTAGCTATTGGTGTGGGCTAGTTGCGCCTAGAGTGGGGTCAGGTATTTGGGCTGAACTAAGCTGCATTTAAAGTTTTTCCATCCTTGGGGTATTGTTATTCATCACAATCCACATGAAATCATTTTTTGAGCACTTTTTTGAAAATATGTGTATGTGGTGTGTGTGTGTTTAAGATTCACAACCAGAAAAGGCTGAGGGGATGTGAGGCATGGGCAGAAACTTATGTGGCGATTGGTTCTAAAGAAAATCAGCTTGAGTATTTTGAGGTTGAAGAACATCAAAACTTTGGGGAATTCCACTTAATTATGTTCTCTGATTCCAAGCATGTTTATTTTTACTCATATTTCTTTGTGGGGGTATCCTTTACATGGATATATAGCTGTAACTGTTTGAATTGTGGGCCCACACACTAAAATTACATTTAGTCTCTTCTCCTCCAGAGAAACTAGATTCAGGTTTTGCTTTGCTTTTAACTCGGCTAAGCTAACCACACTGGCCCATGTTCCTTCCTGGAAATAACTAGGGTGGACTGGTAGCTGCCACCATCAGAAGGATGTGACCTCGCACCCCCAGTTACTACGCTGTTCATAATTCCCTTTGGTTATTTCCGCAGCTGGTCTTCCCCATGTCTTTTTTTTAATTTATTTTATTGAAGTAGAGTTGATTTACAATGTTGTATTAATTTCTGCTGTACAGAAAAATGATTCACTTATATATATATGTATACACATATATATGTATGTACACACCGACGTGTACCTGTATGCATTCTTTTTATATTTTCATCTGTTATAGTTTATCACAGGATGCTGAATATATTTCCCAGGAGGGCCTTGTTGCTTATCTGTTCTATATACAATCAGTAGTTTGCACCTGCTAATCCCAAACTCCCAGTCCACCCCTCCCCCCACCCACTCTCTGCCTTGGTGACCATAAGCCTGTTCTGTGCATCTGTGAGTCTATTTCTGTTTGTAGGTAAATTCATTTGTGTCATATTTTAGATTCCACACATAAATGATATCATATGATATTTTTCTCTGTCTCTGTCTGGCTTACTTCACTTTGTATGATAACCGCTAGATCCATCCATGTTGTTGCAAATGGCATTATTTCTTTTTATGGCTGAGTAGTATTCCACTGTATATAAAATTTCTCTCTCATTTCTATTACCCTTTCAGACATTTATGTTTCTGTTCCTCTACTGGTCTTATGGGGCCATGTTTTTCTAAACATACCCTGAAACGTTAACAAAAAGCCATGTTTAGATACAGTTCTTATCCCATCTGTCCTCTGATTTTACTACAAGGTTCCACTTCTTTTTTGTTTGTTTCCTTATTTTCACACTACTCCTAACTCCTTGTTATCTGTCTGAACTCTTGCATCTACAGATAAAATAGCATTATACTTTACCCTAAAGACAAAAGTTGGGCAGATCCTGAGAAATGAATAGACTGATGGATTAATTTCTTCTTGATAGCCCTGTGTCTTTGCTAAAGAAAATAAGATTTTTCTGTGCTTTCGAAGATAGTAAGGAAGACTTTATTCAGGACTACTGAGATCAGTGTCGTGACTATGGAAGGAGGGGAGACCAATTCCAGCAGGAGCAGCAAGGGATGTTCAGTAGATGGCAAATTACTGAGACCTCAAGGGTAAGAGGATTCTTAGTAAACCAACTCAACAGAATTCTTGGGGAAGACAAGCCAGTATGATCAGATAGTAAGGATGAGGAGATTCTTAATTAACTTAGCAGAATTCTTTACAGCTGGGCTAGGCAGGCCTAAGAGAAGGCCTAGAGATGAGGCCTCCTCAAAAAGAGGATTCAGAAGGGTGTCTCCTTTGGTCAAGGAGAATCTGTGTCATCCTGAATGACATTATTTTTCCCAGGCTGAGTTGTTATAATGTTAAAATTCTTGTCACTAGATAAGGTCAGAATCAAGAGTTTCCTTTATCAACTTGCAAAGAATTTGCTTCAAGATTTTGCTAACAGACCCTACAAGAGAGCTGGAAAGAATGACATCTTTAAGAGAAGGGGGAAAAAATGTGTAGGCTACAGATTTTTTCAGTCTTTTCCTTATAATCAACTGTTACTTTCTCATATACCAAGTGCCAACAAATGGCCACTGTGGTATGGTATCCAGAGCTGTATCAGTTGTCCAGAACTTGTGTTGCGATAGCAGCAACAAAGTAAAACTATGGAGGACTAAATTTCATTGGGCTTTTATATTTGACTTACTCTCATTATTTCTATGTGGTTTTCATCTCTGTTTTGTTGTTGTTGTTATGTCACTTTATTAAATGAGATCTCTAGCAAAATAATTCTCAGGAAGGCAGCTCTGAGACATACTGCAGCATATTATGACACACTGCCCTCTCGAAAACTAAATGACAACTTAAAGAGGGCAAATGTGGTGCCATTAAAGATCTTGTGTCAACAGTTTGAAATGCTCAATTCACTGAATTTTTTTAATTTTAAAAGTAACTTCTTCAGCTTAGCAATGCTAAAATTTTAAGAAAGAAGTAATTTTGAAAAGATTTGTTAGGATGATTTACCAAATAATTTATATATTTATACATATGTATATATCCACATAATACTTCTAACAGTTTATAACTAAAGAAAATAGTTGCTTCAATTACATGCAGAAATAATCAAATGTGTTTTTGAAAGTGTGATATGATAGATCTCAGCAAGCTCAAGAATGGCTAGACGTAGAACATTACTGCTGCTGCTTTCAAAAACTTTTTTTTCTTATTCTCCAATATAAGTTACTCTGTCCTTATCTACTTACCTGTATAATCATGTAAAAGACAGCTGGATATTCCCCAAAGAATCTATATTTGTATTGATTTATTTCTTGATTCTACTTGTAATATTCATTGGTTGTTAAATAGGAATCATAATAAAAGCTACTAAAAGAAATGAGAAAAATCCTCTACACATATTTAGTTTTCCTGCAAGACAAATTATTTTTCTTAAATATATAATCCATTTCCCACTACCATTAGAGAAAGCAATGGTGGTTTTCTCTTTTCTTAATAAAATTCAGCTACCTTTTCCCAAAGAATGATACTGTTTGTTAACTTTTGGGGTGGGGGGCTACATCGGGTCTTCCTTGTTGCACACGGGCTTTCTCTGGTTGCAGCGAGCTGGGCTGCTCTTTGTTGTGGTCCACAGGCTTCTCATGCAGTGCAGGGCACGGGCTCTAGGTCACTCAGGCTCAGGAGTCATGTTACATGGACTTAGTTGCTCTGCAGCATGTGAGATCTTCCAGGACCAGTGATCGAACCCGTGTCCCCTGCACTGACAGAAAGATTTTTACCCACTGGACCACCCAGGATATCCCTGTTAAATTTTTATAATCATAGCTTTCATCTATTTCAGCTGGCTGAACTTTTATTTATAATTACAAGTATGCTGCTGCTGCTGCTGCTAAGTCGCTTCAGTCATGACCAACTCTGTGCGACCCCATAGACGGCAGCCCACCGGGCTCCCCCATCCCTGGGATTCTCCAGGCAAGAACACTGGAGTGGGTTGCTGTTTCCTTCTCCAGTGCATGAAAGTGAAGTCACTTCGCTCAGTAGTGTCCGACTTTTAGCGACCCCATGAACTGCAGCCCACCAGGCTCCTCCGTCCATTGGATTTTCCAGGCAAGAGTACTGGGGTGGGGTGCCACTTACATAAATCTAATGACAGAAAATGAAGAGGAGCTAAAAACCTCTTGATGAGTTTCTTGTCATTAGAAAAAGGAAAGTGAAAAAGCTGGCTTAAAACTCAGAATCCAAAAACTAAGATCATGGCATCCGATTCCATCACTTTATGGCAAATAGAAGGGGAAAAAGAGGAAGCAGTGACAGATTTTATTTTCTTGGGCTGCAAAATCAGTACTGATGGTAACTGACTGCAGCTATGAAATTAAGAGACACTTGCTCCTTGGAAGAAAAACTATGACAAACCTAGACATTGTGTTAAAAAGCAGAGACATCACTTTGCCGACAAAGGTTTGTATAGTCAAAGCTATGATCTTTCCAGTAGTCATGTGCAGATGTGAGAGTTGGACCATGATGAAGGCTGAGCACCAAAGAACCGATGCTTTCAGATTCTAGTAGTGGAGAAGATTCTAGAGAGTCCCTTGGGCAGCAAGGATATCAAACCAGGCAATCCTAAAGGAATTCACCCCTGAATATTCATTGGAAGGACTGATGCTGAAGCTCTAGTACTTTGGCCACCTGATGCGAAGAGCCGAATCATTGGAAAAGACTCTGATGCTGGGGAAGTTTGAAGGCAAAAGGAGACGTGGGAGGCAGAGGAAGAGATGGTTAGATAGCATCACTAATGAAATGGACATTAATTAAAGCAAAGTCCAGAAGCTAATGAACAACGGAAATCTGGCATCCTGCAGCCAGTGGGGCTGCAAATAGACAGCTTTGTGACTGACTAACGGCAGTCAGCAAATCAATGCTACTATAATAAGTATATCTTTACTATGCATTGATATCCATGATTAGATGTATTATTAAAATGATACCAGAAATTGTGAAAAACCATATTTGAAAAAATGTCAATATGAAAATAATGAAAGAACAAAGGGCTTTAAAAATGCATTTCTATATAGGTCGCTGTTCTTAAATCTCAAATACATGGACAACTGTGCTTGCTTATGAATTTACTTGTCTAGAAAGAGATTTCTATGTAGCAGTTATAATTTTTTTTCACTTATGTTTATGTACTTTTCTTCACTTTAATATCTTCTTTTTGCTATAGTATTCTTAGGCTCGTGCTGAGAGCACTAGATTCCACAAGTCTTGAAAAGGGAATTATTTTGCTGCCCAGAGAAGATTATGTACTTTGATTAGTCTTAGAAATCTTTACTGGATACATGCACATGTGCTCAGTTTTCCTTTCATTGAGTAATATTATCATTTTATTTTCCAGTATGCTGATTGACACAGTAACTTCTAGACATTTTCTTCTTGTGAGGAACTTGTGTGGTGAGCAGATGATGAGTTATTCCATAAGCGCTGGAGTACCATATGATTGCTTTTAACCCATTGTTTACTTTCGCATTTGTATAAACTGTGTCTCCATGCTTCAAATTTATGAACCTTTTTCTCACACACTTAATGAGGTAAATAAAAGAGAGCATTCACCTAAATGGAAGTGATAATACTGAGTGGCGTAAAAGTTGGTAAACAACTATTATAGGTCTGTATTTCTGCCTGTATTATGAATTATTGCCAAACAATATCTCTATAACTTGTAGAAGAATAAACATAATGTTGAGATTAGACAAATTTTTTTTTAATTAGGAAGTCTCAGCCTAATACCATCTACACTAGTTAAACATTAAAAGTTCAATTCTACCCCATTTTTATTTAAAGATGGAGAGACAGAGTCGGGGTAAGTTTTCTAGGATCTCACAGCTAGTGGTAGAGTCAGAATACAGATCCAGCCAAGCAGAGTGCCTGTTATATGTCAGGTTCTAATATAAGTACCAGGGATATAATGAGAAACAAGAATGTTGTGATTTTTGCTGTATCAGAGCTGTAGCTGATGCAGGCTTAGGATTTAATTGTTTCTTCATTTTTTTAATGAGTAGTTTATGTCGTTTATGAGTTTTGAAAGTTTGCATTTTCCACAGCTTATACAATGCCTAAAAATGCATGAACTCACTATGTTGTCTTTAAGGACTATTTAGGGACTTTAAGAAACATAGCAAACAGATTACTAGTTTCATATTGCTTGAGATGTATTGGTTGTCTTGGGCTGACTTATGCAACCACAGTAAATATGCTTCTCATTTTCTCATGGAAATAATTTATTTCCTTTTCTTTAATAAGCTGAAGCAAGCAAAATGATGTTGTGAAATGTTGGTTTAGGATTTGGACAGTAGACTCTTACTTACCTGGTGGTTTCTTTGTAAAGTTTAGCTGTTAATTTGTGTTCTTTAAATGCAAGTTATGGTAGAATGATATAAATGTATCATATCAGATCTTATTTTATCCTACTATGTGTTTATTACGGTCAAAAGATATATTTGAGATCTATAATATGTATGTTCATATGCTAAGGTTATTTTGATTTCCAGTACAACCCCATAGACTGCAGCACACCAGGCTTCCCTGTCAATCATCAGCTACCAGAGCTTGCTCAAACTCATGTCCATCAAGTTGGTGATGCCTTATTTGAGCAAGCTCTGGGAGTTGGTGATGGAGAGGGAAGCCTGACATGCTGCAGTTCATGGGGACACAAAGAGTTGTACATGACTGAGAGACTGAACTGAATGTTTCAATACACAAGAAGCTAAAATTCTCCTACATATAAATAAAGTTATATTAACATTCTCCTTTTAAAAATTCCTGAAAAGGAAAAAAAAAGCCTACTTGGAAATATGCTAAATTGATTGTATATTTTTAATCTGTTTAATGAAGTGTCATTAATTATTACAGCAAGAAGCTTTTATTGAGTAATTTAGAATTGATCTTATAGTCCTTAATTTATTCAGTCCTGCTGCTGCTGCTAAGTCGCTTCAGTTGTATCCATCTCTGTGCAACCCCATAGATGGCAACCCACTAGGCTCCTCTGTGTCTGGGATTCTCCAGGCAAGATTACTGGAGTGGGTTGCCATTTTCTTCTCTATATGTCTAATATGTCTAAACTGAAGTTTCTGGATATGGTGAAGATGTTTATTTGAAAGGAACCGTAGGATGAAGATGATATTATATGACTCAATTCTTTTTAAAACTTGGATTTTTAACTCTGACTTAATGGAAATTTATTACCTCCTCAAATATGTACGTGCTACTTAAAGTGTACTAGAACATACTGCTGCTGCTGCTGCTAAGTCACTTCAGTCGTGTTCGACTCTGTGCGACCCCACAGACGGAAGCCCACCAGGCTCCCCCGTCCCTGGGATTCTCCAGGCAAGAACACTGGAGTGGGTTGCCATATCCTTCTCCAATGCATGAAAGTGAAAGTGAAAGGGAAGTTGCTCAGTTGTGTCCAACTCTTAGCGACCCCATGAACTGCAGCCTACCAGGCTCCTCCATCTATGGGATTTTCCAGGCAAGAGTACTGGAGTGGGGTGCCATTGCCTTCTCCGACTAGAACATGCTAAGCTCTGGCAATAATCAAAGTTCTGCCAGATAGGTGCTGGCAGTAGCCTCAGAACAAGTTAGAATTCCTAGTGAAGGCAGGAATGATGACAAAACATGATATACACCATCAGTAAAGTTTGAAAGTTAAAGGGCAATTCATTAGTACAAGTTTTGAATGTCTTATGTTGAACTATTTTCATGAAATTACAGTATATTGTGCTAAACGGTCCTTGATATAGTGAAACCCCTTCAGATATATTTTAATGTGTTTTAAAAATCAAGTTTTTATTTTTACATGTTTTTAGGAATCTATATCCATCACAACCCATCACTTAGTCATGAATCATATTTTATGTGCCTTAGTGGCGGCAAAACATTTTTAATGTTTAGGGAAAACTATATTCCACTCATATGGCATCAATGAAAAGATACTTTTTTCATACTTTCAATATCATACTTCCAACTTGATATTTCACAAAGAAATTTTGGGTTTTGCTTTCTGGATTGTGCACAGACGTGTAGTATATGGGATGTGATGTGATGTGAAGTTGCTCAGTCGTGTCCGACTCTTTGCGACCGCATGGACTGTAGCCTACGAGGCTCCTCCATCCATGGGATTCTCCAGGCAATAGTACTGGAGTGGGTTGCCATTTCCTTCTCCAGGGGATCTTCCCCACCCAGGGACTGAACCCAGGTTTCCTGCATTGTAGGCAGACGCTTCACTGTCTGAGCCACCACATAGACTGTCTATTTCCTGGGTACTGCTATAAATAGCGTTCTTCAGTGACTTCACTGGTTTGGGGAGAACAGTCGCTATAGTGTTCTCGCAGTGGAATCATGCTGTTTTCACAGGCCCTGGCAGGCGACATGCCTTAGCAGTATAGGCCTTGTAATCAGATGGGTTGGATGTACAACAGGACTTCACCTCCTCCCACTCTGAAATCTTGGATATGTTGCTTACATCCCTAAGCTTCATTTGCTCACTCTGTAAATGGAGGTAATAATAACTACCTCAGAGGGTTTGTTATGGGAATTAAACAGTATGTAGAGAGCACTTAAGATACTTCTTGGTCCACAGCCAGTGCTAAATTTTTTACATTGCAGGAATTTGTCTATATATTTTTCACATAGAATAATTCGCAAATAAAGAAATCAATTCCACTTGCCAGGTTACATAAACAGTGAACAGATTGGTGTTGCCCATCTCAGACTCAAGCATGTTCCTTCCTCCAGGCATTTATAATCATTCTTTCCTCTGGCTGCCATGCTTTTCCTCCAGATAGCAGCATGGCTAGCTCTGGCACTTTCTAAACTCTCTGCTCAAACGTTAATAGCAACTTGTGTCAGTAAGATCATGCTGCCCCACAGGAAACACTGCTGTACCAGTACCTGCCTTTTTATCCTGTCCTGGTATACTTTTTCTCTTTGGTTTTATCAGCATGTACAGTCTACATATTTTCTTACATCTTTGCGTTAACTGCATCCGCTCTCCAGAACATGAGCTCTGTGACGGCAAGGCCTGTTTTCTGTATTCGCTCTCCCGGCACATACAGTGGTGCCTGGCATACAGTAGGTGCTTGGTCAATATTGTGAAGGGATTCCCAGGAAGCTTCTGTCCTCTCAGTCTGTGTTGGCTTCCTGTCCTTTCCTAGTATGGACATCTTGCAGCACTGAGTGTAGTTCTCGTGTTCGAAACATGTTGTGTTAAACATGTCCCTCCCCCAATAAAACTCAGCCTCTAAATGCAAGCCAACCACAACATGGGCTGCTCAGCACAAAACATGATGATCTTTTACAATGCTGGAAATAAAATCAAACACAAGGCTGTACTGTAGTTTACTGAAGCATCACAAGCCATGTGAGTTTTTAAAAAAGATTTTCAGGAATAAATGTTGATCTTTTAACTCTCACTGAATGGAGAATCTTGAAATATTTTCTTGCTGCTCCTGACCTGCACACACCCTGGGTCTCTTCGGTCTCTTCCCCTGATTCTCAGGAGACAGTGATTCTAATGAACTGGGTGCGCTCTCAAATTTTAAATGAATTCATACTCTCAGGAAATTCAGAATCACTCAGATTGTTGGGTCTTTTAAGAAGTGTTCATATATTCGGTTTCTGAAACTCAGCCTGTGGTGAAAGTTATAACAAATCTATTAGAATGAGTAGCTATAAACTTTAGGACCAGCTGCTATACAACTATATAATCCAAATAAGGTATATTTATCATTACCTAGAAAAGTGGTATTAACTCTTAAACTTCTTTGCTTAACCCAATGGTTTGACTCCTTTAGAGACCTCAATTTCCTCTACAAAACACAAACTAAAAATAAGGTACATACTGATTTTACAAATCCACTCAGACTTTATTGAAAACTTGCCAAATATTTTTAAAAAATTGCCCCTAAAAGGCATTTCCCCCTCTCCACAGGGGATTTACCCTATATAAGATTTCCTTTTTTAAAAGAAACTAGTGACACACCAAGGAAACCAGAATTGAAAGAGACACAAGTACCCTAGTGTTCATTGCAGCACTGTTTACAATAGCTAGGACATGGAAGCAACCTAGATGTCCATTGACAGATGAATGGATAAGAAATGTGGTACATATACACAATGAAATGTTACTCAGCTATTAAAAATAACTCATTTGTATCAGTTCTAGTGAGGTGGGTGAAACTGGAGCCTGTTATACAGAGTGAAGTAAGTCAGAAAGAAAAACATCAACACAGTATATTAACGCATGTAAATGGAATTTAGAAAGATGGTAATGATAACCCTTTACATGAGACAGCAAAAGAAACAGACTCTGTGGGAGAGGGCAAGGGTGGAATGATTTGAGAGATTAGCATTGAAACATGTATATTACCGTATGTGAAATAGATGATCAGTCCAAGTTCAATGCATGAAATAAGGCACTCCAAACCAGTGTGCTGGGACAACCCAGAGGGATGGAGTGGGGTGGGGTAGGGGGAAGTGCGAGGAGGTTCAGGATGGGGACACATGTACACCCATGGCTGATTCATGTCAATGTATGGCAAAAAGCCACCACAATATTGTAAGTAGCCTGCAATTAAAATAAATAATAATAATAAAACTAGTGACAAATATGTCAATGCTAAAAATAACAGTATGTGAAAAAAAAAAACTAGTGACAAATATGTCAATGCTAAAAATAACAGTATGTGAAAAAAAAAATTTGTAATAATAAGCCAAAAGTTTTCCTCTCCATTAGCCAATTTTATGTAGAGATGAAATAGGACTAGATTTTGTGGTTTATTTCCCTGTGCTATTGCCTATGAATGACCTATTTTGAAATTTGAAGCCATAACAGGACAAAAACACCAGTGAAGAGGGAAATGACCGAAAAAAAAAAAAAAAAAAGGTGTGGCACCTATATGGAG
This sequence comes from Nanger dama, assembly GCA_917880005.1. Taxonomy (NCBI): domain Eukaryota; kingdom Metazoa; phylum Chordata; class Mammalia; order Artiodactyla; family Bovidae; genus Nanger; species Nanger dama. Next base: position 12,823,636 of record CAKJTW010000002.1, read on the forward strand.
AGGGCAAGTGTGCCAGAGACCTAATATGAGAAGCCATAGCCACAGCCCTGGGAATTTAGGGTTTTATGTCAACCATAAGAATGAACAAAAGGGTATAGTCTCTAAAAGAAAAACTGCCTACATTTTAAGAAACCTGATTGTGGTTAAGAAATTTAAAGACAAAAGGTACAAATTGGCTAAACTAGTATATGTGTTTTCCAGGGAGAGGTTTTTTTTTTTTACCCCCAGACTCTTCCTGCCATCACTGTGTCTAGCCTGGTAGTAATTCTTTGGGTCAGGAAGCAAGGGCCAGAGTGTTAACTGTATTTTCTATGTTGGAGTTTGGTGGTGATGTTCTGGTTTTAATGAGGTTGTGGAATCAACACTTTATCATTGGAAGAGAGCACTCAATTTGAGCCCACTCCCCAGCTTACACTTGCTATTAGCTCGTCTGTGAGTTCCATTAATTGAGGAAAGTAGAACAAGGGTGGAAAACCAAGGAATGCATATACATATATGTATATATACGTATGTATGTATGTATGTATATGTGTGTGTGTGTATATATATATATGTAACTATGGCTTTGAGAAAAGGTCTAGTTTTCCTAGACTGTTTCTGGAAACAATAGGTTAAATTTACTATCTGATTAAAACCAAGAAGAAAGTCAGCTTTGATGTTCATTAAATAAGCCCAGGATCCTACATTCACTCTGGGATTCTGTTTTTGGTCATCTGTAATGATTTTGTTTACAATCAATGCTAAAATATCTTCTGTCACAACAAAAGTAATAGTTCTCTTATTTACTACTGAGTTTTTAATCTACTTCCTGCCATTGGTCTTGAGCCCAAATGTTAATTTTCCAAGAATAGAAATAGTAGTCTTGACTTTGTTCTGTACAATGAGTCTTAACCCTTAACTGTATTAGATTCCCAACATTGTGAGCCCTACATCTCACCAGACACCCTGACTTTAATTGGTCAAATACAGAACCCATCACCCTAGTTATTTAATCTCCCCAGTTGATTCTAATGTGCCATGAGATTGTGGGCCCCTCGTTTAACAGCTGGACTTCTCAGGTGGCGCCAGTGGTGCAGAACCTGCTTGCCAATACAGGAGATGTACGAGGTGCAGGTTTGATCCCTGGGTCGGGAAGATCCTTTGTAGGAGAGCATGGCAACCCACTCCAGTATTGCCTGAAGAATCCCCTGGACAGAGGAACCCGGAGGGCTACAGTCCATAGGGTCGCAAAGAGTCAGACGTGACTGAAGGGATTTGGCACACACACATGCACAGTTTAACAGCCAGCATTCTTTTCTTGATTGGCTTTTCCCACATCAACCAGTTCCAGCTAAACCATTTACTTTTTGATCTTGAGTTTATTCCTTAACCCCCTCCCCCGACCCTGTCTTTCAATTTCCTCTTCTGTTAAATGAATTATTAGTAGTACTTAAATCATGAAATCATCTTGAGAATCAAAGAAGTTCATAGATTTTAAGCATTTTAAATAGTGCCTGAAACATAGTATATATGATATATATTAGTCTTTCAGTCATGTCCAACTCTTTGAGACCCAGTGGATTGTAGCCTGCCAGACTCCTCTGTCCGTGGATTCTCCAGGCAAGAATACTGGAGTGGGTTGCCATTCCCTCTCCCAGGGGATCTTCCAGACTCAGGGATCGAATGTGGGTCTCCTGCACAGCAAGCAGATTCCTTACTGTGTGGTCCACCAGGGAAGTGGACCACAAAGGGTAGCTGTCATCAGCATTATCACCTGATTTTAAAATCAGAGTGATAATAGTGAGCTTTGGATTGCTTCCTTCTATATACTTCCTAACTTGGGCTCTTCTGGAACATCTGCTCACTAGTGCTTTTGCTATATTATAATACTGAGTACAAGGTCTATTTTTATTCTGGTTCAGCCACTTACATGTTGCATTGCATTCAAATTAACTTGAATTTCTTTTTTTGCGTTGGGCTAGTGTGAGAACTGAAAAAAAACTGAAGGGCACATCGTGAACATTCAGTGAATGTCACTATAATTGTTATTGTTTTAAATTAACTCTTTGGTACTTGCTATTATTAACTGAAGTGTTTCAGAAGATAACTAAATCACAATATAGCACACACATTTTTGTATTTTTATGTGCATTTAACCAAACTAAATAATCACTTGGGCCCAATAAGCATTCTCAAACCAAATCAAACAAATTGCTATAGCCTGCTCTCTGGCCAGCATGATGCCTATGTTAGAAGTATAAGAACAAAAGCATAAGCTACAACATCCTTAAATTTTAAAACCTTAAAATCTTTATAGGCTCATCGTGAGAATCTCAGTTTGAAGTATGGCATGGTGGTGAGCAAAGAAACTCCTTTCAACTCTAAATGCTGACCTTTGCTAGGTCAGGATCTTTCTTAGGCAGAGTTGCCTCCAGGGGTTTTTAGTGTTGCATCTTAATAAAGGCGGAACAAGGGATTGGCTTGATAGCCTAAAAACAAAAAGGCAGATTTTTATGGTCTTTTTTGTGTTTCTATGCATGTTTTCTGCTTGCTACATTTTGCATAATTCAATGCATATATCCTAGGATTACAGTCAATATGGGCTCATGAACTCAAATTTTAATTGCACATGGAGAGAAAAAGCATCTTCCTGTTCCCATATTTACCATTTTTAATGCCTTCCTTTTCACATCAAATTCTTAATAAGTTGGTTGGAAAGACTAGGCACAGTCATATTCTTTAAGATTGTTAGTTACCATGGTTTAGATGTTTTAAGTGTGGCATTAAAGTGCCTGATTTTTAGAAGCCTTAGAGGAGAAAGGTTAGATATAGATGTATTTTCTTAGATTTTGTCTGCCTTGGAAAAAAATTACTGAAATCTATGTGCTTAGTGAAGGAGAAAAGAAAGAAACCAATTATAGTTGGGGAAATCAAATGAAATATAATCATGAAAGTACTTTATTCTAACATCATATCCTGCTAAATATGACACATCTATGCCCTTTAGGGAGAAAAGTCATTTGCTGTAATTTAATATTGAAGGTTCTATTTCCACTGTTATGCATTGAGTCATGCAGCTGACATATCACAAGTGTCTGCAGAAAGTTAACCTCTTTGGATAAGATGGTTTTCTGAGATTAGCATTTATCAAATTCCCAGGGATTATGAATGGTGCCATCCTCTGCCCTGGCACTGAGCAAGAGACACAGCTCCAAGTCTGCCCTTTTGTTAGGTGCTCCCTCTCTTCTCAAATCTGTCTTCCCTCACTTTCTATCTCTTCCCAAATTACTCATGTACCCACCTCAGGGTGATCCTACTATTGCATGAATTGTCTATTTCCTTCTTAGATCCATTTCCCAGTAGCTGCCAAGTGATACTTCTAAAATCTAAATCTGTTCTAATACTTTACTAATGAAGTTCACACTCATTAGGTTCCTCTTACACTCAACACTCCAAGAGCTCCTCCAGTGCTCTACCTCATTGAAACATTGGTAGATCAATATATACATTCAGTCATATCACATATAACCCAGTACCCCCAAACCTCAACATAATGTGACAGAAGGCAGGCCTGATGCTCCGAGCCCCCAGGAGAATCTAAGGAACTCCTCCTTACATTCTGCCACCCCAGAGAGTATTAGCCTCTTCTACATGGTCATAATTGATTATAGGCATGGCTCTGTCCTGATGTGTTGGAGAAAAAGAAAGAAAGTTCAGGGTAAGAATTTTATTTTACTCAAGTTACACGTATCCAGTCTGCTTACATTTCAGTGGCGAGAGCTTAATTACATGACCAAGCCTGGCCACAGGACAAAGTGGGGAATATTGTATCTAGTGGGTAGCCCTTTACTCAGGAGGAAGGGAAAACCAGATTATACTAGGGGAGCAATCAGCAGACTTCACCATATTATGTGTATCATTTTCATTATTCACCCTTACATTTCTAAATACATGTTTCTATTTATAGTAGGTTGTTTTGTATAGTTTAGTTAAATAAATATAGCATCTATGTTCTTGCTATCTAGAGGAGAACATAGGCAAAACACTCTCCAACATAAATCACAGCAGGATCCTCTATTACCCACCTCCCAGAATATTGGAAATAAAAGCAAAAATAAACAAATGGGACCTAATTAAAATTAAAAGCTTCTGCACAACAAAAGAAACTATAAGCAAGGTGAAAAGACAGCCTTCGGAATGGGAGAAAATAATAGCAAATGAAGCAACTGACAAACAACTAATCTCAAAAATATACAAGCAACTCCTGCAGCTCAATTCCAGAAAAATAAATGACCCAATCAAAAATGGGCCAAAGAACTAAATAGACATTTCTCCAAAGAAGACATACAGATGGCTAACAAACACATGAAAAGATGCTCAACATCACTCATTATCAGAGAAATGCACATCAAAACCACAATGAGGTACCATTTCACACCAGTCAGAATGGCTGCGATCCAAAAGTCTACAAGCAAGAAATGCTGGAGAGGATGTGGAGAAAAGGGAACCCTCTTACACTGTCGGTGGGAATGCAAACTAATACAGCCACTATGGAGAACAGTGTGGAGATTCCTTAAAAAACTAGAAATAGAACTGCCTTATGACCCAGCAATCCCACTGCTGGGCATACACACCAAGGAAACTAGAATTGAAAGAGACGTGTATCCCAATGTTCATCGCAGCACTGTTTATAATAGCCAGGACATGGAAGCAACCTAGATGTCCATCAGCAGGTGAATGGATAAGAAAGTAGTGGTACATATACACAATGGAGTATTACTCAGCCATTAAAAAGAATGCATTTGAATCAGTAGTTCTAATGAGGTGGATGAAGCTGGAGCTGATTATACAGAGTGAAGTAAGTCAGAAAGAAAAACACCAATACAGTATACTAACACATATATATGAAATTTAGAAAGATGGCAATGATAACCCAGTATTCAAGACAGCAAAAGAGACACAGATGTACAAAACAGACTTTCTGACTCTGTGGGAGAGAGAGAGGGTGGGATGATTTGGGAGAATGTCACTGGAACATGTATAATATCATATAAGAAACGAATCGCCAGTCCAGGTTCGATGCAGGATACAGGATGCTTGGGGCTGGTGCACTGGGATAACCCAGAGGGATGGTATGGGGAGGGAGGTGGGGGGGGGGTTCAGGAGTGGGAACTTATGTACACCCATGGCAGATTCATGATGATGTATGGCAAAACCAATACAGTTTTGTAAAGTAAAAAAATTAAAAGAAAAAAAAAAGATTAAAAACCAACCTTTTATCATAGGTTCCCTATCAGGGATCCCTCTATGAAGCAGTATCAAGTTGTATTTACTACAACCAAAAAGAGACAAGCAAAGCTCGGATGCCCCTTTTCTTGAGAAATAGATGCATGCAAAGTTAAAGAAAAGCCTTAACGCATCATTACCCCTATAGTTATGTAAACAGCTGTTTGCACACAGGTTTGAAATGTAATTGTGGTAATACGGAACATTTTTAAGTTATGGTGTATTCAGTATTGAAGTGCTATTTATGCTTCAGAGATCCCTGTTCTGTCTCTTGGGCAGCATATAAGGAAATCTGTTGGCTATTCACAGTGTTACCTTGTGTGTATATTTGTATGTGTGTACACTTTCTGCTATCAGAGTCCATTTTACCTTATCCTGTGGAGTAGCTCAGCAAAATAGTCAGTAATGCAGCATTAGAGAAGAAAATCCTTGCAAACTTAAGGTGCACAGCTACATTTATTGTGGTCAAGTGATATTTTGCATATTTTAATATTTTCTGCCCTGACTGAAGTTAATCAAAAAAGAAAGAAAAGGAAAACACAGCCCTGTAGACATCTCCAGACTTCTGCTTTTTCTTTGTGTCTGAGAGTTGTAGCTGCCAAGCTCAGTGAATGAGAAAGGACCTCCAATGAATTCCCAAAAGTATCATATAAAACAGGGAAGAAAGCGCAGTAAAATATTTTTTATAACTCTTGTTCTGACTTTTTTCCTGTGTATCAAATAAAGTTGTCAGCGTGTTGTTGGGCTTGTTTTTGTGAGTCTAAGAAGGTAGCAAGGGATTGTAGCAGATGAGTTTATACTCAGCTTGTGCCTATTACCTCTCTACAGAGGGAACCTCTTCTCCTGCCCTTCTTGTCTGAACAGAGGAGGAGATAAACTGAGGTCTCAAAATGAAGAGAATACTAATAAGCTCCTTAGACGAGGACAGTGCTAAGTGGGAGAGGGAGAAGAGGCATATTTGAGAAGTACTTAGGAGATCCAGTGGGCAGCATTTGATGATTCTTTAGTAGGGGCAACGAAGTAAGGCAGAGGAAGGAGTCTATAGTTTGGGTGATCAAGTTAATTCTGCCATTTGTTATTTAAATAGGGAATCTTAAAAGATGAACATTCTCATAGGCAAGACAGCGTATTGACATTGACAGCTGGATGTCCTTCAGTGCAGATCAGTCAACTGAATACAAGCCTGAAAATTAGGGAGGTAGAGATGTAGATTTGGCAGTTACTTAAAAACCTATGGAAGACAGTATAGAGATTCCTAAAAACTAGGAATAAAACCACCATATGACCCAGCAATCCCACTCCTAGGCATACACCCTGAGGAAACCAAAATGGAAAAGACATAAGTAACCCATTGTTCATTGCAGCACTATTTACAATAGCTAGAACATGGAAGCAACCTAGATGTCCATCAGCAGATGAATGGATAAAGAAGTTCTGGTCAGTGTGTACACAATGGAATATTACTCAGTCATTAAAAACAAAGGCGCGCATTTGAGTCAGTTCTGATGAGGTGAATGAACCTAGAACCTATTATGCAGAGTGAAGTGAGTCAGAAAGAGAAAGATAAATATTGTATTCTAATGCATATAAACAGAATCTAGAAAGATGGTACTGAATAATTTATTTACAAAGCAGCAATGGAAAAATAGACATAGAGAATAGAGCTGTGGACCTGGGGGTAGGGAAGAGAGGTTGAGATGTATGGAAAGAGTAACATAGAAATTTATATTACCATATGTAAAATGGCTGGCCAAACGGAATTTTCTGTATGGCTCAGGAAGCTCAAACAGGGGCTCTCTGTCAACCTAAAGGGGTGGGATGGGACAGGAGATGGGAGGGAGATTTTGGACGGAGGAGATATGTGTATACCTCTGGCTGATTCATGTTGAGGTTTGACAGAAAACAGCAAAATTCTGTCAATCAATTAAAAAACAAAAACAGAAAAACAACCCAGAACACAAAGGATAAGCGTTTTTAACCCAAAGTTTGTGGAAAGATATCAAAGGTTTTGTGATGCCTAAACTTGATATGTTAGGGCCAATTAAGAGTGAAATCTGGGGTGTGCTGGGAGAGTGGTTAAAAAAAAAAGGCAGAAAAAAAAGAGTGAAACTACAAAGATGACTAAGAAAAATTCTTGCAGAGGTAGGATGATCTTGGGTGTGTGTACATGAGTGTATGTGTCCATGTGTACATATGTTTAGGCAGAACCTACATATGAGATGATGGATTTGATGTAGGGTGTGAGGGAGAAAGTTGAGACGATCCCATGATCTTTTACTTGGGAAACTTTCAGAATAGAATTGCCATATCCTGAGATAGGGAAGACCCCGCGAGGAGCAGGTTGAGTGAGTGAGTGAGTGAGTGAGTGAAAGGAATAGAGAATGAGGGTGTTTTAATAGAAAATGCAGCTTTATAACTTTATCATAGTGACTTCACTAATGGTAATGCATTTCCAAGCCTTACTAGATCATTGTAATGAACAAGCTACATTTAGTAGCTTCTCATTTGCATATTAGCCATGTGTTACAAAGTGGTTGGCCTTGCACACAGGTTAAATATGTCTTCAGGAAACCCTGTCTACAGTATTAGTTTGTTTAACAAGCTCTTTCTTCTTAAATATTAGAAATGGAATTTTACATTCAGATGAGGAAGACTGCCCTGTATCTGGTGATTTCTTCTTATTATAAAAATTTGACGTGTATATGATTGAAAGAAAAATCTTGCACGTATCACAGATGCATCCCTTTGAACCAACACAAACCAAGTTGCTTTTATTCAGTTGAATTTACAGGTACTTTACAGATAATTCAGATATGCCTTCTACGTTTCTAAAAGAGTCTGTGGGATAGTTTTAGAGGCACTGTTTGGGACAGTAAGCTTTCTGTCACAGTCAGGAAGCTTGCCATACCTACACCAAAGTCTGTGTGGTGTTATCAGTGGGAGAAGCTACCTGGGAAAGGAAGTATGTGGGGGCCCTTCATTCACTAAGTTCTGATAGAGTCTTGAGTGAGTAGTCATGTCTCTCCCCTTTGCTTCCTGAGCAAGCACTTGTTAGCCTAGCTTTTTCTATCAGGGCCTTACACATTCACTTCTTTGTCCCACCTCCAGAATTTGAACTTGTACCTCCCTTTTCTGTGAATTTCTGCTCATTCTTCTGATCTCAACTTGGCAATCATCATTGAGGGAAAACTCTGAGCTGCATTTTCTTCCTATAGTTTGCTTCATATTTATAGTTTGTATCATAGTTGATCTTCATTTAGTTTTGTGATGATTTGATGTTCATTCACGTCACAAGACTGTAGGCTCCGTGAGGGCAGAGTATATGTTCGTTTTATACACCAGCACCTTGTTTTTCCATAGTGAATGCTTAGCAAATAGCTGTCGAATAAACAGACGAAGATGGGTGATCTGCCTGCAGTCACATACCTAACTAGTGGCGGAACCAAGATTCTAATTCAAGCTACTACTTTCTCTGCCTCAAATCTCAGGTTCCTAAATCTGATCCTCTAATTTAGCCATGAGAGTTGTGTCTCAACATGTTTGTTCTAGGATTCCCAGGTGGCGCTAGTGGTAAAGAGTCTGCCTCCAATGCAGGAGACTTAAGAGACATGGTTTGATCCCTGTGCTGGGACGATCCCCTGGAGGAGGGCATGGCAACCCACTCCAGCCTTCTTGCCTCGAGAATCCCCTGGACAGAGGAGCCTGGTGGGCTACAGTCCATAGGATTGCAAAGAGTTTGACTAAACTCTGCCAACTAAAGCGGCTTCCAATGCACACATGTTTCTTTCAAATAACAAATATAAATATTCTTTGACTTCTAATACTGATGATAACCTTTTCCCACATGTCATGGACAGAAATGGAATCATTTTTTCTAACAGAAATTTTATCAGAAACCAAAGATGTAAAAGCTGAGTTCACCTGAGCAAAGGTGCCCCTGCCCAGTGCATGGAACCATACAGGCACTAACTTTTACTATCTCCTGATCACCAACACCACCACCATCCACGAACTCTTCGTGCTGTGAAGCTTCATGCAACTTTACCCTTCTATTCCCCTGAAATTCTTCTCCTGCCCACATGTCCTATCCTATTCTTCTCCCTGGCCCCATGAATCCATCCTTGAAAATCAGTATCAAATACCATCTCTGTGTTCCACATCATTGTTTCTAACAGCAAAGAAAGTAGAAACAAGCTAAATACCCACTGAGAAGACTTGGTAGATAGATTAGGGTATGTCACACTCTTTTAAGGATTTTAGAATAAGAGTATGTCATATCTTTTAAAGAATTCTTTTAATGAATATAGGCTGCTTCCTAGGTGGCCCAGACAGTAAAGTGTCTGCCTGCAATGCGGGAGACCTGGGTTTGATCCCTGGGTAAGGAATATCCCCTGGAGAAGGAAATGGCAACCCAGTCCAGTACTCTTGCCTGGAAAATTCCATGGATGGAGGAGCCTGGTAGGCTACAGTCCATGGGGTCGTAAAGAGCTGGACACGACTGAGCGACTTCACTTTTAAAGAGTATGCTATACTAAGAGAGAAATCTATTTCCATTGCTGAGTGATTTTTCTCCATAATCATGAGTGTCTAAATACCAGTGCACACTAAATTACTTCAGTCATGTCTGATTCTTTGTGACCAGCCAGGCTCCTCTGTTCATGTTCCAGGCAAGAACACTGGAGTGGGCTGCCATACCTGCCTCCAAAGAATTTTCCCAACCCAGGGATCAAACCTGCATCTCTTGTCTCTTGCATTGGCAGGTGGGTTCTTTACGACTAGCACCACCTGGGAAGTCCTTAATGCCCATTCGTGCTGAAAGGTCTAATTTTTTTTTTTTCAGGCTTGCTTTTTTGTAAAAGGATGAAATATGATGCATCCTTTCCCCCAAATGTTTCCCAGGGAGCTCTTAATTTCTTGATTAAAAACCTTAATTTTGTTCTTTTTTTCTTGCACGGTAGGTGTTAGTCTTTAGCATTTATGTTGAAGATTTATAACAGTAATGAAATTTTCCAAACTAAATAGCAACAACCCCATGGGTAACCAGATGAGTTCAGTTTAATTTTTTTCTCTAATAAAATTCTTTCTGTGCACAACGTTCAGTCTTCTCACAGTGGATACTCTTGTGACTCCGAGCTGAAGTTTAACCATATGCTGTTGTGAATTTCCTTGTGCTCTGTTAATATATTTTACTTTTTTGCCAGAGTCGAAATCCCTCCAGCATTTGTGTCTATGCTCTTTTCACAAATATTTATGTCTCCTCAGATGCCTCTTGAGAATAAGCCAGATTAGGAGATTCTCTAAGGCTTATTGTTGTTGTTCTTCAACTGAAGAATTTACAAAACAGAATTTACCCCCACAAATTAAAGAATGAAAAATGTTAATTTTCTTTCATTTTGGGGTTGATTACCTTCAGTTCCGTTCAGTGCAGTCGTTCAGTCGTGTCCGACTCTTTGCGACCACATGAATCGCAGCACGCCAGGCCTCCCTGTCCATCACCATCTCTCAGAGTTCACTCAGACTCGTGTCCATCGAGTCCATGATGCCATCCAGCCATCTCATCCTCGGTCGTCCCCTTCTCCTCCTGCCTCTAATCCCTCGCAGCATCAGAGTCTTTTCCAATGAGTCAGCTCTTCGCATCATTACCTTACCCTTATACATAATGTATTTTCACCCTTGATGTAGTTTTTTCTACTAAGACAGTGCTGTCATCTGGAAGTTTGTACATTACCACTAAAATATTATGGCTGTTCTTTTGGTAACATGCTGTAAAATAATATCTAACATTCCTGTAGTGTTTTATACATTTGCCAAATGTTTATGTACCTACTTTATTATTCCTCATACTATCTAATGAGGAAGACAAAGGTTATTTTAGTAAGTTTATTTACTTTTTTTTCATTTAGGAAACTGATTTGACAGTGTTGGATGATTTTTCCTAAGTCATATAGGTAGGAAATGCTAAAGTAAAAATTAAAATTTGGATCTTCCTGCTATTAATCTAGAATTGTTCCTACTTGCCATTTTGGAGATATATATATATGTGTGTGTGTGTGTGTGTGTGTGTGTGTGTATGTACATATATATATATACACATACACACACATACATATACTGTTTCACTATATTTGTCTAAAACATTTCCTCCTTTTTGAAGAATAAGTTTATCAACACCTTTAAAATCTGAGGTCTTTTTGTTATTTGGCAGGAATGATCTGTCTGAACAAAATATAATTATGTTGATCAGATAGCTTGGAGAAACCCCCATTGTAATGCTCTTTAACTGAGATAATATATGTGATGATAATTCTGTATTTTCCTTATCTGGAACACTATTTTTTCCCATTAACAAATACTAGCAAGAATGGCTACAGTTAAGATGATTTTCCCACTTCTAGAACCTAATAATCACTGAAGGAAATGTTACAAAGTTTCTGGAACTTTCTTCCAGAAAAGAAGTATGGTGCTATTAGCACATCCTTGATGCTTCTAATTGATTAAAAATTATTTTATTACTTTAATTGCCTTGCAATTCATGTTTTAGAATCTTAGCTTTCCTTATACTTTGGTGGATAGCTGAAAGCAATATTAACCATGTTTTTAATCATTCTCCACTCAGAACTTCATAAATGAAAAATATATTTATTAATCAAATAAAATAACAGGTATTTAGCATGATTGCTTGTGACATGAGTGTGCCTTCAAAGACTAAAAACCTCAATAGAAATTTCATGTGGTTAATCTTGGACACCAGTGTTTTGCTTTTAAATATCAAAACATTATACTCTTAATCCTGTTGTTTGTAAGCAGTGAACCAATTATAAAGATACAAATCAATTTCATGTTTCTTTAAGTAGTTATTGATTTATTTTCACTCTTAGAATACATGAAGCAAGAAATAAAGGCTAAATTAAGAATAGCTTCATTGACCCCAGATACTTTTTATAGTGCTTCAGAAAGATCATAGAAAATTCGTGTTGGTGCAGATAGAGTCTCTGTATCTCTCAGGACCTCTGTTGTCCTCTCCATCTTCCAGTTAGCCTTATGCCCTTAAGGATGCAGGATGTTGTCAATGCAGTCTCTGCAAATGCTTGTGACAAGCATTGTGAATCACTGCCAGTGTTTACCATGATGAAGCAATCACTGTATTACCATCACAGTAAGTTGGAAGAATAGAGTACAAAGAGAAATGGAAATAGTGTGGAAAGAATTGGGTTTGGATTCAGCAATACTGATCACTGGCTATGTTACTTTGAACAACTTAATCCTTCAGGATCTGGGATCATATAAGTGTATGTGCTTTGAAAAAACTTCAGCAAAAAAAAAAAAGTAAGATACCTGTAGTATAAATAATGGAAGACAGGCTTTCAGACCCATTAAGACACTAAGGGTTATAAAAGATCTAGGGGCTTTGTATACAATGCCTATCAAACAAATAATTGAGCTGAGAATGAAAATGGTTTGTCATGTTTAAGGTTAACAGCGGGCTAATATTGTTTTCACAATAAACTGTGGAAAATTCTGAAAGAGATGGGAATACCAGACCACCTAACCTGCCTCTTGAAAAATCTGTAGGCAGAGCAGGAAGCAACAGTTGGAACTGGACATGGAACAACAGACTGGTTCCAGATAGGAAAAGGAGTATGTCAAGACTGTATATTGTCACCCTGCTTATTTAACTTATACGCAGAGTACATCATGAGAAATGCTGGGCTGGAAGAAACACAAGCTGGAATCAAGATTGCTGGGAGAAATATCAATAACCTCAGATACGCAGATGACACCACCCTTATGGCAGAAAGGGAAGAGGAACTAAAAAGTCTCTTGATGAAAGTAAAAGAGGAGAGTGAAAAAATTGGCTTAAAGCTCAACATTCAGAAAACGAAGATCATGGCATCCAGTCCCATCACTCCATGGGAAATAGATGGGGAAACAGTGGAAACAGTGTCAGACTTTATTTTGGGGGCTCCAAAATCACTATGGATGGTGACTGCAGCCATGAAATTAAAAGACGCTTATTCCTTGGAAGAAAAGTTATGACCAACCTAGAGAGCATATAAAAAAGCAGAGACATTCCTTTGCCGATCAAGGTCCGTCTAGTCAAGGCTATGGTTTTTCCTGTGGTCATGTATGGATGTGAGAGTTGGACTGTGAAGAAGGCTGAGCGCCAAAGAATTGATGCTTTTGAGCTGTGGTGTTGGAGAAGACTCTTGAGAGTCCCTTGGACTGCAAGGAGATCCAACCAGTCCATTCTGAAGGAGATCAACCCTGGGATTTCTTTAGAAGGAATGATACTAAAGCTGAAATGCCAATACTTTGGCCACCTCATGGGAAGAGTTGACTCATTGGAAAAGACTCTGATGCTGGGAGGGATTGGCGGCAGGAGGAGAAGGGGACGACCGAGGATAAGATGGCTGGATGGCATCACTGACTCGATGGACACGAGTCTGAGTGAACTCTGGGAGATGGTGATGGACAGGGAGGCCTGGCGTGCTGCGCTTCATGGGGTCGCAAAGACTCGGACATGACTGAGCGACTGAACTGAACTGAACTGAATGTTGTTTTCACCAGGGAAACTGTGTAGAAAGCAGGTAGCAAATTGAGATTTTAAGGAGAGTTCAAATACTGCAGGTGACAGCAGTGCATATGTGACTAGCTTACGTAGTGACATTAGAGTGCAGATATTCCACTAAATGAGTTTGCACCCATATGAGAAAAAGCATGATTTTGGATAGACAACAATAAAAGTAGACACATAAATCCTTCATCCATTTTGGGAAAATTAATCCTGGCAGCATGAAAAGTATGCCACTTTTACTCTTTCTGTAAGTGAAGAAAGGAACAAAATAGATTTGGTCACTAGTCTAATTTGCTGCTTAATGTTGAAGAGAGAGAATAGATAAAGACAAGCAAATTCATTTCTTCTCTTTTTATGGGGATGAAATTAGACTTTATTTTGGCAAGAAGTATTATTGCCCTGCTTACAGCATGATATCAGACTGAAATAAAGAGAAGGGTTGTGTCAAAAGAAAATTAGTCCATGTTAATTATCGGAAAAGGACCATATAACTGCCAATAAATCAACTGGGGTTGTGTAGTGGTTTTCAATGGTAAGCTAAACAAAGTGGAGTACTGCCAAAAGTGGATAACATTCCAGGAGGATGTCAGTGTGTTTCATTAGCTGTCTGTGTGCTTGTATTTGCTTATATTTCTTATCTGTATATTTGCCACTTCTTCACTTCCCTTGAGTTTGAAAACATTTTGAGAGCAAAATCCATTTTCCTTTTAACTCCCCGTTACTTTGAATGGTCTGCACAAGATGCAGGCTCCATAATTGTTAACTAACTCCTCTTTAATATGCCATCTTCAAGTTTCAGTGACTTTTATAATCACAAAGACATCTACTTTGGTCAGCAGAGAAGAACACAGAGGTTCTGTCTTCTGGTTGAGGATAGGATCATGTTTTTCTTCTGAAATGCTGTTGTACTTTTAAGGGGAGATGAGAATCACTCTTCTGAAGGCAAGAGGTAAAACAGCTTCAAAGTGCAGTTGAAGATTCTAACTGGTGAGTCCCCTAGAGAAGCAGGATTCTCTTCAGCATGGAGTCCACTCGCAGCCCTGCTTTTCTATTAATGAGCCTTTGTACTATTTACCACGCAGAGCCTGCAATGCAGTCAAGACCCTCCAGGTGAAATATGGTTTGAGGTTGGTAGCTTTCTCTGGCTGTTTGCAGTGACAGACAAAAATTCTCCCTAGAGAATATTATTTTTAGCTACTGAAGTACATGGAAAATTAAGGCTAGTAACATGAACTGCAAGACTGCTAGAGCAATCTGATAATACAATTAAGAAATGTGTTCATCAGTCATTAGAAACATCTTAAGACATGACTTTGGTGCCATGCTTATTTTTTGATAAAAGTTCCAGAGCCTACTTTAGAACTTCAAGTTAGGTGTTAGCAAGTAGTGATTATTTTGGGGGAAAAAAAGTACTAAAAGGTTATCCTCACACCCCTCCTTGATAGTGTTTGTTAATGAAATTGTTGTGTTATTTTTTCCTGTGGTGCCATCAGAACTAATGTGAGTCATGTTTTCTATCCCTGTTCACAAAAATCACCCCAGAAGACCTAGTTCTCATAAGTCATACCTCTTCCACAGAATCCAATCCCCTTAAGAGTCTGTATTTCTCTCTTCTGCCTGCATTGCCCATCATTCACTGCCCAACTCTTGAAATGTTTTGTTAACTATGTTCTGCCAAGACAGCCCTCTTAACCAGCTGCTCTTCTCTGCTTCCATGACTTGATTTCACACAGCCTACCTGCCTGCCATCTCTGTCTCTGGCACCAGCTTCCCAAATGCTTTAGTCCACAACTAGGATCTCCAGTCCATGGAGTTCGTGAGTGTTTCAGTGTTTTTGATCATCAAACCTCACTTTACTCTTTATTGAGTTACCTTTCAAAGTCAGTCATGATCACTTCCTTGCATGTAATCTCAGCTCCTTTGCTTCTTTTGTCCCATCATGTCTTTGGGGCCCAATCAACACCTGGTTGAATCCATCTCTGCTGGTTCCTTGTCTGCATGTTGAAGCAAAATGTAGCTTGAGAAGACAACATACTTTAAGCTCAGTATCACCACCTCCAGGGCAAACCTACTACAATTTTCTAGTCTGTCTGACATTTTTCTGGATGACTGTTCACACTTAACTGTCTCACCTAAAATATTCACAGCCCTTCTTCCATCACGCACTCAACTGATGGCCTTGCTTCCTCTTTCACTGAGAACATGGAAGTATTCAGAGGGAACTTCCACGGTATCCCATCAGCAAATTTAACCCTCTGTTAGTATCTGTGCCTTTAATGCTACCTTTCCTCCTATTGTTATGGGTAAACTGTCCATACTTCTAGCTAGACCCAAACCCTTCATTGCTAAATGATTTTATTCTTGACTAAGGATGATACCCCTCCCTCTTTCTCTGTCTCTCCTCCCTCCCTTTCGTTTTTCTGTTTCTGTATCACTGACTCTCATATTAACCGTTTCTTTCCCTCTACAGATTTTTCTCATCAGCATTTTTATGCTTCCAAAAATTCAGAAACAAAAGACTCCCCAAGTGATTCCTAAATTTGTATTTCAGGCTAGTATCTCTTCTTTGGATTCCAGACTAATCTATTTAGTGCCCAATTAGTATCTTCACTTGCAGGGATCCCTTCAAGCAACTAATCTAGAACTGAGCTCCTGATCTTCCCTCACTTTCTCATATTGTCCTTCTCCCTGCAATAAATCATTTCATTCTCCCTAGCTGCATGAGCCAACTTCCTCTACAACTATCCTTGTCAAAGATGTCAATATCACTACTGACCTATAATACTTCAGTTGACTCCTTTACTCATCTACTTCAACACAGCATTGGAAGCATAAGTCAGATCATGTGACTCCCTGAGCAGCTTACTTCTTCAACTCCTTCCAATTCTTCACTCAGATAACATCTTCTCTTAAGACCTTTCCTAATCTCCCTATTTAATATTGACAAACCTTTATTGTAGCAGACCAGACAGAAAATATTTTGGGCTTTGCACTTATGATGTGTCTGTTGCAACTACTCAGCTCTTTGCATGCCCTTGTAGCGTGCAAGCAGCCAGAGACAGTACATGATTGAAGGTGGCCTTGTTCCAAAGACATTTTGTTTATGGGCATTGAAATTTGAATTTTATGTAATTTTCAAGTATCTTGATGTATTCCTCTTTCTTTTGAGGGTTTTCAACCATTTAAAAATATAAGCCATCAGGCTCCTCTGTCCATAAGATTTTCTGGGCAAGATTACTGGAGTGGGTTGCCATTTCTTCCTCCAGGGGATCTTCCTGACCCAGGGACTGAACCTGTGTCTCTGCGTCTCCTGCACTACAGGCGGATTCCTTACTTCTGAGCCACCAAGGAAGCCCATATCACAATACAATATGCTGTATATTTTACTACTTTTTTCATGTGTATCTTTCAAGTAGAATTTAAGCTCCATAAGGCCTGGGGTTTTGAACTGTTTTGTGTACTACTAAATCCCTAGCATAGGTGCTCAATAATTAGATGAACGAAAATGTGAATAAATTTTATTAGAAAAGAAAGTAAAGAAATTTGGCTATAATGCATGAGATCACTGCTGAACGCAAATGCATTTATTGAGTTGGCCAAAAAGTTTATTCAGTTTTTTCTATAACATCTTACAAAAACCCAGATGAACTTTTTGGCCAACCCAGTATTTTAGACATTCTAGTCATAGAACTACAGAAGACATGTGTTAACCATTTGCAACCTACAAAATGTTCCTTTAGTGACTTTTTTTGAAATTTTTATTATTTCATTGTTATAGATTTTTTCATCCTCCCTAAATCCTGTTTATTTAGTAAGAAACACACCGCATTGATGTACCTGTTTTGGGGGATGGTCTTGCTTCCTGTCCTACTGTGGCTTGTAAAAAATTACACAGTCTAAAAGTTGAGAGTTATGTCTTTTCTGGGGAACATTCTGAGAATTTCAAGCCCAAAACACAGCATCTCCGATAATGCTGAGAAACTATTCCCAGAGAGGCCAGGACTGGTAGCCAGGATATATTTGAGTTTTTACAACAAAAGACCAGATAGTCTGAACATCAAAACATTACTGTTAATAAAACAAAACCAGATACTTCAAGTTAAGGAAGTTAGCACTTTTCTGTATAGGACTCCCCTGGTGGTTCAGACAGTAAAGCATCTGCCTACAATGCAGGAGACCTAGGTTCAATCCCTGGGTCCAGAATATCCTCTGGAGAAGGCAATGGCAACCCACTCCAGTACTCTTGCCTGGAAAATCCCATGGATGGAGGAGCCTGCTAGGCTACAGTCCATGGGGTCGCAAAGAATTGGATATGACTGAGCGACTTCACTTTCACTTTCTTTTCATGCGTAGGAAGGGACTTCCCTAGTGGCTCAATGGTAAAGAATCCACCTACCAATAGAGGAGAAGCAAGAGATGTGGCTTTGATCCCTGGGTCAGGAAGATCCCTTGAGTAGGAAATGACAACCCACTCCAGCATTCTTGTGCGGAGAATTCCATGGACAGAGGAGCCTGGTGGGCTGTAGGCCATGGGGTCACAAAGAGTTGCAGGCAACTGAGCACGCTCACATCATGTACAGAAAGATTCAAGAGTCGGGGCTGACTGAAATCATTTCTTTGATATACACTTTACCTAACTAGGCCCAGTATCCTGTGTTTTCTCATCCTGAGTTGTCTCAGGGTGCATTGTCAGGGGTGGCTGAAACAGCTGACTTCGAGATGAGCTTGGCAGTAGGCAGCTTCTTTGTCTGCATCCTGATTTTCCTTAGGGCTTTCTGTGCAGGCAGCTGTAATGTGATGGCTTGATGACTGCAACATCCTTTATTTACTGATATGGCAGACAATATTTTTAGTTCACAGGTTCTTCATGTTCTGGAGCTAAATGGACCTTCTCATTTGCCACATGCCCTCTTGCTTCTCTACTGGAGGCTGCCCTCTCATATGACCACTGTAAGTGGTCATGTTCACTTATTATCCAGGACTTACTTTTCTAAGAATATTGCCTTTATAATTACTGCTCAGTTTCTTTTTCTCTTGGATGAGCCATTTCACAAAGTTCTTAAACTTCTATCTTTGACAGAAGTAAATGAAAGTGTTAAATTATACGCATTAGAGCATAGCTTAATTTCTGTGAGCCATTTCAAGATACTGAAATTGGATTTAGTTATTATATATAATGGACATTAAACATTTGTGAGACAAATGACCTGTAGTTTAATTAGATGCTTATTGAAGTATTCATAAGATACTTTGTTTTCAGAATAGTCAATATGTAATAGAAGTAAAAGGATATTGCTTCCAGTTTCTTAGGTGAAAGAATTGAGATGTACCTTTCTTGTACTTCTAGAGAAGCTCTTTCTCTTTGCTTGTTCAGATACAAATCATGTAGAGATGAAATATAGCCAATTTTTTTTTCTGTGGTCTGGTATCAAATCACTGTTCAAGGTTGTTGCATTGTCAGTACAAAGTTATGTTTTTGAGTAGGTGAAACGTATTACTTTGTGATTCTATAAACATATTTGACATGCATCACATAACCATTATGGTTCTCTAACACAGCATTAAAGATGAGTCTAAAAGAAATCAAAGTTGGCATGTGAGAATTAACCATTGGAATAATTCATTTTGTTCTACCTTCCTTTTTAAGTCTTATTTTGGTTGTTATTTGCAAGTATGGGTGAAAAACTATTCAGTAAATATATTTGAAATTCACAGTTGCTTAGACTCTTGGTCTATGCAGTTGCTTCATTAATTGCTTATTACTTGCCTGCTTGCTTGTTTTATTTTAATAGGGTAGACCAAAGAAGCAAGTTAAGAAAGTGTATAGGATTTTCAAAAATATAGCTACTCAGAGAAGAGATAAGAATAGGTTAGTTCAGTTCAGTAGCTTAGTCGTGTCCGACTCTTTGTGACCCCATGAATTGCAGCACGCCAGGCCTCTCTGTCCATTAGCAACTCCCAGAGTTCATGCAGACTCATGTCCATTGAGTCAGTGATGCCATCCAGCCATCTCATCCTCTGGCGTCCCATCTCCTCCTGCCCCCAATCCCTCCCAGCATTAGAGTCTTTTCCAATGAATCAACTCTTCGCATGAGGTGGCCAGAGTATTGGAGTTTCAGCTTCCAACATCAGTCCTCCCAAAGAACACCCAGGACTGATCTCCTTTAGAATGGACTGGTTGGATCTCCTTGAAGTCCAAGGGACTCTCAAGAGTCTTCTCCAACACCACAGCTCAAAAGCATCAATTCATCAGCGTTCAGTCTTCTTCACAGTCCAACTCTCACATCCATACATGACCACAGGAAAAACCATAGCCTTGACTAGACGGACCTTTGCTGGCAAAGCAATGTCTCTGCTTTTCAATATGCTATCAAGGTTGGTCATAACTTTCCTTCCAAGGAGTAAGCATCTTTTAATTTCATGGCTGCAATCAGCATCTGTAGTGATTTTGGAGCCCCCCCAAAATAAAGTCTGACACTGGCTCCCCATCTATTTCCCATGAAGTGATGGGACCAGATGCCATGATTTTCGTTTTTTGAATGTTGAGCTTTAAGCCAGCTTTTTCACTCTCTTCTTTCACTTTCATCAAGAGGCTTTTTAGTTCCTCTTCACTTTCTGCCATAAGGGTGGTGTCATCTGCATATCTGAGGTTACTGATATTTCTCCCGGCAATCGTGATTCCAGCTTGTGCTTCTTCCAGGTCAGCATTTCTCATGATGTACTCTGCATATAAGTTAAATGAGGAGGGTGGCAATATACAGCCTTGACATATTCCTTTTCCTATTTGGAACCAGTCTGCAATACCAAATCTGTTTTATTTACAATTTTGAAAGTACTATGCAGAAAAATGTCATCAAACCAGTCTTTAATGTCTTCTTCTCTAATATGCTGACTCTACAGATTTTACGTTAGAAGGAGCAGTCTGAATGTGACAACTTTCAGATATGAACATTTCAGGAATAAAGGCCAAGTGTGCAATTGAATGTGAACATTTCAGAAATTTTGAGGGTTTCTGAATCATTTCAGAGATCTTGAGCATGAATGTGAGACTAGGTGAGTTGCAAAACTTCTGCCATTTAGCCTCCCTTGATTTGCCATGAGTGTTGATACACAAAAGTCATGTTTATTTTTACGTTTTCAGCAGGCGTGGCATTGTGGCAAGTGTAATGGCTTGGAGTACAGCATTGCTTCACCTTGATCAGTGTGTCCTGATGGAATATTTTCTGAAATGATGTGTGCAGACCTTGCATCATTATTTTTCCAACCATATATCAGCAGAGTCTTGGTCCTAGGAAAGTGCAAATAGAATGCCATGCAGCAGACAGTATGTTTACATTTTATTTTTAGTACCTTGAAAGATTTATAGTTTCTAGAGGAATTACTTTGCTCCTGCTTGTTACATTTGATCTGATCATCCTAACTCAGAGCCTTTGGAAAACTCTCCACTTGCTGTGTGCATGAAGTTTCTGGTGCATTCTCCCAGGGGTGTGTGTTTCTTCCTATTCATTCTGTGCGTGGACAGTTGCTGTCTTCTAATGTCTTGTTGAAATATGATTGCTCTGAATGGCATTGTCACCTTTGCATTAATCCTGCTTATTCACACCAGGATCCCCATCTGCTTTAGAAGAGGGGGAAAATGTGTTAGAGAGTGTATGCCTAACCCAAATTTCACATCAATCCACTCTTTTAAGGTCTCTGACATGCTCATTTCCATTAAAAAAATGAATATTTTCAATTAGTCCCATACAGGAACAAATCTATCATTTCCACAACATGCAAACTAGTGTCTCTCAGTTGACCTCCATCAGATCAAAGCTGTTCACTGGCTAACATAGAAGTTAATTAGAAAAGTGATGTATTTTGGTTAAAAGTAATCTCCTGAATTTGATTATCATGGCATCTGCCAAGCCTTTATTCAGGTATAACAAGTCCAAATCTCAGCTTCCAGCATATCTCTGAAAATACATTTTAATAACAACATGATTATTCCAGTGACATGTTTCAGCTCCTTGGAATGAGCAACCATTGTATTAGATATATTCACACTCATGCATCACACATACACATTTGGATGGCCTGTACAGCTGGAAATCCTTCTGTGTAACGTGACTGTGATTGAGAAAGCAGGCACGTGTTCCTCCCTCCCCTTTCTGCTAAAAAGAAACAAGTCAAGTGTAGAGTGAATTATATCGCTTAAATCATATTTGGACTAGAAACAGACAAGAAATTTGGTTCAAAGAAAAGGAGAAGAAGATGCTATGGGTTTTGTGGCAGCTCTCTAGATTAGTAAAACAAGGCAGCTTTTGGTGTTTGAGATATATAATGTTTGCTTAGTGTGCAGATCTTTTTCTAAACTTCTTTCCTTCAGTGTTTTTAACCTTCAGTACGTTCTTATTTCCATTGTTCTAATCTACATGCACTTTAAGTCGTCATATATTTTCTCACAAAGGTAGAATTTTTATTTGTTAGTTTCTTTGAAATGATGAGCTATGTGGGCTTCCCCCATGGCTCAGTGTTAAAGGATCCTCCTGCAATGCAGGAGCCACAGGAGATGTGGGTTTGATTCCTGGGACAGGAAAATCCCCTAGAGGAGGGCATGGCAACCCACACGAGGATACTTGCCTGGAGAGTCCATGGACAAAGAAGCCTGGCAGGCCGCAGTCCATAGAGTTGCACAGAGTTCAGCAGGACTGAAGCATCTCAGCATGTAGGCACGCATGATGAGCTACATGCTTGCTGCAAATCAAGATAAACAGTGTGCTGATTGCATTTTAAAAAGCCGTGAGTGAGAGATGGGGGAGAAAAGGATTATTATGGGATTATATGAAATGTGTGTGGAACTTTTGAAAACTGTAAAGCCTTATAGAATTTAAAGAATCATTCCATTTAAAAAGTAAACACACACACACACACACACAAGAAGTAAAATTAAGGAAAAAAGCAGTGAGGGAGACCTAGGTAGCCTGGGATCAAGATTTTCCATTTGGATCATGTGACAGACTTCCTGTGAAATTAAGAGCATCAGGAAAACCTGTCTTTGAAATAGAATCATCCTTGAAGAATAATTTCTGAGGTCTTATCCTTAATTTAGTAGATGCACTTTAAAATCTGTTAGAAATCACCACTACCTTTGAAGTAATTCTGTTACAGTCACTGTTTGTTATCCCCCAAACCACAGCTGTTGGCATTTTGATTGCCATAGAAATGAATAGCACCCCACATTGTGGCAGTCCCACCCATCATAACAATTAAATGAACAGTCTTGTAATACCTGCTGCGATGGGACAGATGTAAGAGAGGATTGTGCCCACAGGATAAAATATCTCACTGACAAATTGAAACTACTCCCTTAATACAGAGTGGTGTCTTGTTTGTCACCTATATCTGTTTTGTTTTATTCAAAGCTGTTTCTAAAACACAAATACTGTGTTGAAACTGAGAATCAGAATATATCATTTCTATTATCTGTCAGAATTTGCCTTGCCATTGCTAGACTCCCTCTGTTGTTTTCCCTTGCTGGTTGTACACTTTGGTAAATCCTTTTTCAGAGATGCTTTATTCAAAATACATCTGTAGCCAAAATATGACTTTCAAAGAACTATTATTTCTGATTTGGGAGCATTGCACTGGTTGTGGGGTTTTGGTTCCTAAAACTTTGTGAAAGATAGTTGAATTGTATTAATATTCATTTTTAATAAAAATTTTCTTTCCACTTTGGTTTAATCTCAGAAGGTTTAACATTGTGACTGTCTCTACTGACATCTGAATCTCCAGTCTAATTGAACTGCATAACCCAACTCTATACAGGCTTCTCTCCATTGCTGTCTCTGCTCTCTGCAGTTTGCTTTAAAAAGTAACAAACTGCTTTTGATATGACACATTCATTTCAAAGATTTATATATCATTCTCATTTTGGAAGAATAAAGAACTTGAAACAACCTGACCATCTATCTTGTCTAAGAGCCTCACACCCATGAGGAGGGAATCTCCTTTCACCCCACAGCTCTGTCTTCATATCTCTGTTAGAAGGGTCTGATTCTCCTTTGGCATAGAAGAATATGCAGTCAAGCCCTGGACTGCAACTCCTTGAGAGCAGTGAAGCCTTCTTCTGTTCAGTCCCCTATAGTTCTCAAAATGATGCATGGATATCAGTTTCGTCTACCTCATAAATTTCAGGAGCATGAATGATATGTAATAGAATGTACACCTCCTAATAGTTTGCAACAAATGCCAAGTGTGCAGTTAAAGTTATCTCAGGCCACATGCAGACTGAAAATATATATTGTTCTTTTTCATCACTTAGAGTGTCTGGCAGCAACCTTGACATATAGTAAGTGTTTAATAAATGTTTGCTAAACTGTGCTGCGGTTAGACTAGAATTTACCTCTCCTAGGTCACCTCTTTTTGCTAAACCATACAAATTTTCTTCTTTCAGAAAGCATTCTTCGAGAGCTTCTTTCACATGCCAGAGCTTGGCAGTAGCACTATAAAAACAATTGAAGGAAATTTACTATCTTACCCTCCAGCATAGAAGATAGACACAATAAGTAGATATCATTCATTGTGGTAAGTGTTGCAATTAATGTATATAGACAATACTATGGAAACATAGAGGAATAATATAGGAATATGGTCATTTTTTTAAATGATCAGAAGTTTGTCAGAAATAGAGTGGAAGGAGAACTTTGTCAGAAGAGGAGTTTGATGAGAAATGGATGGTCCAAATAGCACCTGGCAGAAAGAGAAGTTCCACGTGGCTTGTGCTGAATGTGGACGGACGGCTTCTGTCAGGTGCCATGTTGTAAAGGGTTTCTTAATACTGATATGAAGGGTAAATTCTTTTCTGTCAGCACAGGTTGATCCTCTAAAGTCCCATTGTATTTAAGAAAGACCAATGGTCCAGTCAAAGGTATTGGAATAAGGAGGAAGCTGAAGTTGGGGAGATTAGGGGACTGATAGCATTTAGGAATGGTGTAAGATGTTAACCCAGGTAGGGCCAGTAGAAATGGAGGGTGATAAAGAGAGGAAGAATATGAAACATGTTCATCTTAAATTTCCTTGTTGCACCTGAGAAAAGGAACTAAGAAGAAGCCAGAAAGCAAGGAATCTGAATAGAGAAGTAGGCCATAAAGAAAAGTCTGTTGTGAGTTCTGGAAGCACCAGCTAGGCGCTGCCATCCTTCTCCATATACGTGGTCCATGATACCCCTGGTTTCTGTGGCACACTTTGCTGGCTGTACCTCTTTCTGCCCAGATTTCCGTTGTCATCCTCTCACCATATTGAAAGTGCACCTATATCAAGGACTTTCTGTTTTGTGTATAACAGATTCTCCACCTTACAAAGAGTGCTTATCTGGTTGTCAGTCCTGAGAAAGGGACTCTGAGCAAAAAAACACCAAGCAAGATAGTCTTACTTACCAGCTGTTTTGAGGTGATGGGAGCTCTGGGTAATTCCCTTTCAGACATTACCATGTAGTTGAAAATCTTACCAGAACTTACTCTATCCAAATATTAAAGAATGGGTAGATCGCTGAAGAGGAAAGGTAAAAAGCTAATAAACTTCTAAAAATAGTATTAACCTCTCTAGTAATCAGGGGGAAAGGTAAGCACAGGATAAGATACAATTTGCAAAACTTAAAAACCAGACAGTACCAAGTATTATTAAGGATATGAAATAAAGGCTCTTGATGCTAAAGCATTTTGCTACAACCACACAGAAGAGTAATTTGGTGACATCAGACAAGATTGAAGATCCCCCATGTCCAGCAATTCCACTCTTAGAAACTCTCCCATAAGTTCGTATAGAGATATTCACAAGAATATTGATGGCAGCCTCTTTTTTTTTAAGATGAGAGTTTTTTTTTTTAATTGAAGTATAGCTGATTTACAGTGTTACATATACCCCTGCTATACAGCAAAGTGATTCAGTTATTCATATATATACACGTTCTTCTTCTATTTTTTTTATTATGGTTTATCACAGGATATCAAATATAATTCCCTATGCTGTGTGGTGGGACCCTGTTGTTTATCCATTCTTTATGTAATAGTTTGCATCTGCTAACCCAAATCCCCCAGTCCATTGCTTCCTTACCTCTCGCCCTTCTTGGCAACCACAAGTCTGTTTTTATGTCTGTGGGTCTGTTTCTGTTTCATAGGCAGGTTCATTAGTGTCTTACATTAAATTCCACATATAAGTGATCATATAATATTTGTCTTCCTCTGTCTTACTTCACTTAGTCTGATAATCTCTAGTTGCAACCATGTTGCTGCAAATGGCATTACTTCGTTCTTCTCTTATGGCTGAGTAGTATTCCTTTGCATGTATGTACCACGTCTTCTTCATTCATTCATCTGTTGGGCATTTAGTTTATTTCCATGTCTTCACTATTGGGAATAGTGCTGCTGTGAACATGGGGATGCACGTAGCTTTTTGAATTATATTGCAGCATCCTTTAAAAGAGTCTATATGCCCATGCTTCAGAAAATGGGTAGTCATTCAACAGAATTTATGTGAAAGAGTTAACTTCACATGTATCAACAAAGACAGATAAAATGAAAAGCAGAAAGGTCAAGTTCCAAATGAGTGCTTGGCAGATTGGCATCCCATGATGGATAGTGACAAATGTATAAAAAATTAAAACTTATATACAAGGTCATACATTTGCTATGGACACACAAAAAATAAAACTGTGAGACATACATTGGAACAATAAATACCAACCTCAGGATAGTAGTTTTATTCGAGGAAGGAGAGAGTTCACTGAAAGATATTCGGGGGCTTCAATTGCCTTTATTTTTTATTTTATTTTATTGAAGAATAGTCGATTGACAATATTGTATTAACTTCTACTGTACAGAAAAGTGACTCACTTATATATACATTGTTTTTCATATTCTTTTTCATTATGGTTTATCACAAGATATTGAATTCAATTCCCTGTGCTATACAGTAGGGCCTTGTTTATCCATTATATATATATATATATATATATATATATATATTTTTTTTTTTTACTTTACAATATTGGTTTTGCACACATCAACATGAATCCACCACAGGTGCACACGTGTTCCCAATCCTGAATCTCCCTCCGACCTCCCTCTCCATACCATCCCTCTGGGTCATCCCAGTGCACCAGCCCCAAGCATCCTGTATCCTGCATCAAACCTAGACTGGCGATTCGTTTCACATATGATATTATACATGTTTCCATGCCATTCTTCCAAATCATCCCACTCTCTCCCTCTCGCACAGAGTCCAAAAGACTGTTCTTTACATCTGTGTGTCTTTTGCTGTCTCGCATACAGGGTTATCATTACCATCTTTATAAATTCCATATATATGTGTTAGTATACTGTATTGGTGTTCTTCTTTCTGGCTTCACTCTGTATAATCAGCTCCAGTTTCATCCATCTCATTAGAACTGATTCAAATGCATTCTTTTTAATGGCTGAGTAATACTCCATTGTTTATATGTACCACTGCTTTCTTATCCATTCATCTGCTGGTGGACATCTAGGTTGCTTCCATGTTCTGGCTATTATAAACAGTGCTGTGATGAACACTGGGATACACGTGTCTCTTTCACTTCCAGTTTCCTCTGTGTGCATGCCCAGCAGTGGGATTGCTGGGTCATAAGGCAGTTCTATTTCCACTTTTTTAAGGAATCTCCACGTTGTTTTCCATAGTGGCTGTACTAGTTTGCATTCCTACCAGCAGTGTAAGAGGGTTCCCTTTTCTCCACACCCTCTCCAGCATTTATTGCTTGTAGACTTTTGGATCGCAGTCATTCTGACTGGTGTGAAATGGTATCTCATTGTGGTTTTGATTTGCATTTCTCTGATAATGAGTGAATTTGAGCATCTTTTCATGTGTTCGTTAGCCAACTGTATGTCTTCTTTGGAGAAATGTCTATTTAGTTCTTTGGCCCATTTTTTGACTGGGTCATTTATTTTTCTGGAATTGAGCTGCAGGAGTTGCTTGTATATTTTTGAGATTAGTTGTTTGTCAGTTGCTTCATTTGCTATTATTTTCTCCCATTCCAAAGGCTATCTTTCACCTTGCTTATAGTTTCTTTTGTTGTGCAGAAGCTTTTAATTTTAATTAGGTCCCATTTGTTTATTTTTGCTTTTATTTCCAATATTCTGGGAGGTGGGTAATAGAGTATTGATCCTGCTGTGATGTATGTCAGAGAGTGTTTTCCCTATGTTCTCCTCTAAGAGTTTTATAGTTTCTGGCCTTACGTTTAGATCTTTAATCCATTTTGAGTTTGTTTTTGTGTATGGTGTTAGAAAGTGTTCTAGTTTCATTCTTTTACGAGTGGTTGACCAGTTTTCCCAGCACCACTTGTTAAAGAGATTGTCTTTTCTCCATTGTATATTCTTGCCTCGTTCGTCAAAGATAAGGTGTCCA
Source organism: Nanger dama (assembly GCA_917880005.1). NCBI lineage: Eukaryota > Metazoa > Chordata > Mammalia > Artiodactyla > Bovidae > Nanger > Nanger dama. The sequence continues at coordinate 12,851,891 of CAKJTW010000002.1, forward strand.
GAGGTGCGTGGATTTATCTCTGGGCTTTTATTTTGTTACATTGATCTCTATTTCTGTCTTTGTGCCAGTACCCTACTGTCTTGATGTCTGTGGCTTTGTAGTAGAGCCTGAAGTCAGGCAGGTTGATTCTTCCAGTTCCATTCTTCTTTCTCAAGATTGCTTTGGCTATTCGAGGTTTTTGTATTTCCATACAAATTGTGAAATTATTTGTTCTAGCTCTGTGAAAAATACCGCTGGTAGCTTGATAGGGATTGCATTGAATCTGTAGATTGCTTTGGGTACTATACTCATTTTCACTATACTGATTCTTCTGATCCATGAAAATGGTATATTTCTCCATCTGTTAAGGTCCTCTTTGATATCTTTCATCAGTGTTTTATAGTTTTCTATATATAGGTCTTTAGTTTCTTTAGGTAGATATATTCCTAAGTATTTTATTCCTTTCATTGCAATGGTGAATGGAATTATTTCCTTAATTTCTCTTTCTATTTTCTCATTATTAGTGTATAGGAATGCAAGGGATTTCTGTGTGTTGACTTTATATCCTGAAACTTTATATCCTGAATATATTCATTGATTAGCTCTAGTAATTTTCTGGTGGAGTCTTTAGGGTTTTCTATGTAGAAGATCATGTCATCTGCAAACAGTGAGAGTTTTACTTCTTCTTTTCCAATTTGGATTCCTTTTATTTCTTTTTCTGCTCTGATTGCTGTGGCCAAAACTTCCAAAACTATGTGGAATAGTAGTGGTGAAAGTGGGCACCCTTATCTTTTCCTGACTTTAAGGGGAAATGGTTTCAGTTTTTCACTATTGAGAATAATGTTTGCTGTGGGTTTGTCATATATAGCTTTTACTATGTTGAGGTATGTTCCTTCTATTCCTGCTTTCTGGAGAGTTTTTATCATAAATGAATGTTGAATTTTGTCAAAGGCTTTCTCTGCATCTATTGAGATAATCATATGGCATTTATTTTTCAATTTGTTAATGTGGTGTATTACATTGATTTGTAGATATTGAAGAATCCTTGCATCCCTTTGATAAAGCCCACTTGGTTATGGTGTATGATCTTTTAATGTGTTGTTGGATTCTGACTGCTAGAATTTTTTAAGGATTTTTGCATCTCTGTTCATCAGTGATATTGGCCTGTAGTTTTCTTTTTTGTGGCATCTTTGTCAGGTTTTGGTATTAGGGTGATGGTGGCCTCCTAGAATGAGTTTGGAAGTTTCCCTTCCTCTGCAATTTTCTGGAAGAGTTTGAGTAGGATAGGTGTTACCTCTTCTCTAAATTTTTGGTAGAAGTCAGCTATGAAGCCGTCTGGACCTGGGCTTTTGTTTGCTGGAAGATTTTTGATTACAGTTTTAATTTCCATGCTTGTGATGGGTCTGTTAAGATTTTCTATTTCTTTTGGTTCAGTTTTGGGAAGTTTTACTTTTCTAAGAAATTGTCCATTTCTTCCACATTGTCCATTTTATTGGCATATAATTGCTGATAGTAGTCGCTTATGAGCCTTTGTATTTCTGTGTTGTCTGTTGTGATCTCTCCATTTTCATTTCTCATTTTATTGATTTGATTTTTCTCCCTTTGTTTCTTGATGAGTGCCCATCCTCAGCCTGCAGTGCCGTGTAAAATGTCACCCCATTCAGAGGCCCCCTTGCAGGCTGTGTGTGCTTTAGGTAAGTCCTTAAAGAAACTATTTGTATCCAGTCCCAAGAGGTGAGCTTCCTGGCTGGACTGCTCTTGGCCAGGATCTTCTTTTTCTTGAAAGTAGGTCCATGTCTGCCTCCCAACCTTATTGCTGAGCTGCCAGCGACTGAGGTCTGTGGCCGGCTCTGTCTTATAGGGTCCCCCTCTTCAATGGAGACACATGCCCTCCATCATGACCGCTGCTGCACTCCTGATTCCTGGCAACCTGGGCCCAGTACCTGGATTAGCTGGCGAAGTCTTTCGCCTCTCTTCAGTTGTCTTTATAAAGTTATTTGCTAGGCAAGTAACAGTTTTTATAGTATTCTCTGAAATTTTATATGCTCTAAAAAATTCATAATAAAGAAAAAATGCTGCATATGGCTTTACCTTTGTGTTCATTCATTTAATCTTTTACCCTTGGTCTTTTCAGCAACCCATTAATTTATTCTTCTTTTCTGTCAAAATAATTGTATTTAAACAATCTGAGAAAATGATCATGGCTCAAATCAAGTTGGAAAAAAGGAAAATAGTATGATTAAAAGAGAGTGTAAGGGAGATTTGAGGATGAAGCTGCCAAAAAACAATTAGATGAATGTATATGTGTGCATGTGGAAGAATGCAGTGAATGAAGGGTATTTAGGTTTCTAGCTTGGCATTAGACCATTAAGCATGCCGATGGGACCAAGAAGGATTGATGTTGGAACTGAGGGGAAGAAGATGTCTACTTTTGTCTCAGTCCATGTTACACTTTTTCTTCCACAAGTCTGATAATCTTAAAAACTTTAAATTCCATAATTATTTATTAAATATTTGACATGTACAAGGCACAGTAAATATAAAGAGATCCTTTAATGTATGCAAAAACTTTTTTCATGAATATGTTTCTTAAAAGTTTATACCATTAATTTTTAAGCATCATGATACACTTACTGCTTCAGTAAATTAAATTGGGTAAGCAATTTCAGCTGAATCTAGTTCAACAGCAGTAGGCAACCTTCATTAAGTTATCATGTATAAATACTTGAAAAAGAGTAATAATCCATTAAAAACTTAAGACTGTGTAAACTCATTTAAGTTTGCACATTCTGAAAGGAGGTTAAAGGTGGTTATCTTGAAAACATTCCCAAAATGTGCAATGTATTAACTGAGTGATAGCTAGGTAATGCTAACTTGAGACAGTCTTTCTTAAAATTTATTTCATTCTTATAACAGTAAACATACAACTATATGGATAATTTCAGCAACACTTGGAGTGAAAATAGATATATAAAGCTAGACTGTTATCTCTGGCTTCATCTTTTTCATAGCTTCTCTTGCCTATTGATTTATTTTCATAAAAAGGAAGTGGTCTCAGGGACTAATGGAGTACAGAGAGACCAGTTACTGTGTGGGTTTTCAACTCTACAACATTTCAACCAAGTCCCTCTTTTCCTTTTTTTCTAGGAAAAGAGTGTCTTCTGTTTAACATTCTATATTTCAATCCTGTTCCCAGTAGAAAGATGAATTTCCAGTCCTAAATCCCCTTGTGATCTCACTGTCACTTCTCCATATATAACTTTCAAGAGTATGTAATAGGCAAGGCAAGGAAGATGACTTTGTTTTCCAACCCTGTGTGATCAGGATACCCTGTGAGTACAGCTGGGTTCCTTGGGAGCCTCAAGGGCATTAGATTAGAATCAGGCTTTCATAATTTTGCCTTTGCTCTATCCCACCCCAGTGTACATCTATTATTTTAATTTTGCTTATTTTCTCCAGTGCTCAAGAAGTAAGCCAAAGACCACAGTAAAGCAACAATAAAAGCATAATTCCCTAGAGACTTGGAAAAGACGTCATTTGTTGCCTCAGTATGGCTCCTAGTCAACCCCTTTGATGTAAAGCATCTGTCCTCTTCAAGGAAACAAGAAAGATCTGGTTCTCCTTTCTAGTCTGTGAAGTAGGAGCCGGTGTCGTTTGCTGTGATGAGTACAAGCCCAGTGTTCCTGAGTTGCAAGCTGCCTGACTGCCTTGGTTAACATCCTGAACATTTCATCGGCTGTCTTTAATAAAGGAGGATGTGTGTGAGGGAAGACATCAGCAGTTGTGGTTGGGTTTCTGTTCCCCAGCCCATGAGTCACAGCTGGCGGAGCAGTGACACCACTGTGTAATCAGACATCCAGCCACCTGGACTTCTTGCCTTTCAGTCATACAGTGAGGCAGTCTTTAAAAGCGTTTAGAAAACTTGCTTGCCTTCTTGGGTTATGAAAAGTCTTCTCATTCCCTCTCCTTGTAACAATATTTAGTCGTTTATGGCTTCTGTTAATAAAGTCTCTTTGGAACATTTAATCCCTAAAACAATTACATGGCCAAGAGAAGAATCCTACTTTATGAAAGGATAGAAATATGATCTGACATACTTTGTTCTATAGGAACTTCATCCTTTTATAGGACACTTAATCTCAGAAGACCTAAAAGGACATAATCTAGAATCTAGACATGATCTCTAGAACCGTACTTCTCCAGTTTTAATAAGCATACAAAGCATCAGGGAGATCTTGTTGAAATTTAGGTTCTGATTCAGTATGTGCCACCTGAAATCCTGAGTTTCTGTCAAGCTCTCAGGTAATGCTGGTGCTTTTTGTAGCAAGGCTGGAAGACCTGAAAGCATTCAGTCCAGTGCACATTCACTAAGCTACCCTAGTCAGTGCTGTGGAAGGGACATATAACAGGCTTAAAAGGTAAAGCCTTTGTCTTTGAAGAGAGAAAACAACTGTGTAAGAAGAAAGTCTATATGTACTTTTATTCATAAAATTTTAACAAAAACATGAGCTCGTTTATCAAAATAATGGTTGACTATTAGTTACCTAAAGCAGTGATGCTCACGTCACATGTGAACACACCAGTATGTAAATTTCATCAGTTTCTATTTACTCAAGTAAGAAGCTGCAGTGATGCTTTAAGAATTATATATGACCATAGAATTTTAAAATTTTTTGAGAACTTTTAAAAACTCTATTAAAGTAGACATATTTAAACCAAAATGTCTCATCTGAACATAGAAATATATAACTGCTTAACAATATTCAATGATATTCTTAAGTATAAGTATGCACATTTTTAGTTTATTAGGATTTTTATTCTTTAGAGAACACAATGAGTATAAGTGAGTTTCAAGAGATTGATTATCCCACATTAACTTCATAATGTCAATTTTTTATTACTTTTGCTTAATGAGTATTAGCATGGATAATGCAAAATTACAGTTATTTCAAAACATCATTATAAATTAACATTCAAAACTTATTTTGATAACAGATTTAACTTCCTAGTTGTGTTTTCTTAGAAAATATTAATTTTTTTTTCATCACGTGATAGCAGAAAGGTTACTTCAAAATAGTCTAAGAGAAGGACCCAAGGCCACAATTTAGTAACAATAATAGAGCCTGTTTATGTGACCTAGTATGTACTTCACCAGCTGTGTTCCCAGCTGGCTTTTCCAGGCTTAACCTAAGAAAGGCTTCAAACCTAGTATAGGCAGAGCCAGCTCACAAATCCTCAGCGTTTGGACTCCATGGTCATTCAGGCACATTGACAGATTCTGTTTTGTGTTTGAGATGATGAGTAGACAGAAAAGAGGAACTGACACTTTTACATGATCATATAATATCAACAGGCCTATGAAGCAGGTTCTGTTATTCAGTTTCCAGAAGAAACTAAAGTCTCCATGCTCACTCAGCTTCAGGGGCATAATTGGCATTGGAACCTAGGCAGTGTGACTCTGTAACCTCTGAGTGTTTTTAATAATCCCCTTGAGTTGCAATTATAGTTAGGTACAGACTCTGATAATAAAGTGGTTCAAGAAATAACCACCATCCTACAGAGCCATCTGGTTTCTCTCAGCCCCATCACTGCGCCTTTTCTATTTCTGGTTAGTTAGGAATGGCCTCCAACCATAGTTCTCCCTCCCCATTTCCTTTCTTCCCACTCTGGATAGGAGGAAGTCTAAACATTTTATCTACTTTGCATATCCAGTAAGCCAGGCTGTGAACATTCTTCACCATCAATTTACTAGCTGTTTATTGACAGTTGTGCTAAGCTATGGGAGTGAACATAATTCAGAAATGTGTTGCAGCATCAAGAAACTCAGTATAATAATGTGTAGTGTGATAAAGTTCTTTTAGGAAGACAGAGTAGGTGGTGTTATTTTAGGTTCCCAATGTGGAGCTATTCACTGCACATGTAATTTAGAGCTATGTTTATTTGGCTTGGTGTTTAAAATTAGAAGTTGACCATCTGTATTTTTCTTGATAAGTGTGGAGTCATCCTGACCAAAAGGTTTTTGAAGGTCAGGAATAGTTTATATTTGCAACATTATTTTTGGAAAGGAAAAAGGATACAGAAAAGGTGGAAAATAGTGCCCAGAAGTTGGCTTAAAAGAACTTTGGTATATATCCAGAGACATGTTAGGCACCCATTGAAGTAAAAACTATAAAGTATGTGTAACAACATAAAAATCATAAACATACATGCTTTAGACCTCAAGCAAAATGAGAAAAGAAAAGGTGAACTTGACATTTGTGGAGTTTTTATTATGTGCATGTACTATACTACGTTTATTTTCTCACTTTATCTTTCTAACAACATGCAAAAATCTGATGTTATTTCATTGTTTCATAAATGGAAGAATTGGGGCACAGATATGTTAGGGGAACTTAGCAAGGTCACAGCTGATGGTTAGGCAAGAATTCAAATCCAGATCTCTTCAAATCCAAATCTGATCATCTTTTCCCAGTTGATTTACTCTGAGCTATTCAACCAAACCCACCCCCAGCATAGTTTTTGATTTAGAAGTAATTGTATTTACAGTAAAGAGTAGAGTCATATGAATTCAGCTGGAAAAAAATGCTTGCATTGTGAAAACACTAAATTGTAAAAATAATTGTGATTATTTTAGGCTGCATCATAGAGTTGCCAGGACAATTAATAGTTGACACCAGCTGTAAAATGAAAACATAATCTTAGTATAAACAATTTTAGTTTTGTCTGATGTTTGAAGTATGCATTTATGTAACTGCCAAGATACTAACTGTACTTTGTTAGCTAGAAAGTTCCAGGGACAAGACAAGAACAGAAGAGCACTTACTCATAGAAAGCAAGCAAAGTGTCTTTTCTTTTCCCCTTTGAGAGGGTCTTGTTATTTGTTGTTAACTAATGTTTGAGAATTTGGGTATGGGAACCATTGCATTAAACTAGTACTGCTACTGTACATGCTAAGTCACTTCAGCTGTCTAGTTCTTTGCGACCCGCGACCCTATGGACTGTAGCCTGCCAGACTCCTGTGTCCATGGGGATTCTCCAGGCAAGAATACTGGAGTGGGCTGCCATGGCCTCCTCCAGAAGATCTTCCCAACCCAGGGATCCAACCCAGGTCTCTTAGGTCTCCTGCATTGGCAGGTGAGTTCCCTTACCACTAACGCCGCCTGGAAAGCCATGCTACATACTATGTTGCTATATTTTTTGTAAACATTGATCATTGTAAGTTTAAAAGGTAAAAAGCTTATCTCATTAAGCTACTTGCGTTAAATTTAGAAAGGATTTTAGTGGTTGCATTTGAATTTTTTTCAGGGTTTTCACCCTAGAAACATCAGTGAAGGCAGTATTTGTCACCTTTTCCCACTTAGTTCTTTTTTTTTTCTTGGCATTGAGTTGAAAAGAAGTTCAGTTCTTTCCATCTAAAATTGTATCCCTTTTAACCTTTTTTCTCATGAAAGGACAGTCTGACTAGGTTACTAGGTCTTCATATGTAACCTATACTTTCTCATTAAAGGAACAACTATTTCCCTAACTGCCTACTACTCTCTTTAAAGCACGAAGGACACAGCAGCTGTTTGAAAGCTTTTTTTTTCCCTTCCCTGGTATCCTTATCTACTGGTATAAATTGCTAAATTGCTTCCATAAAATGCCTCCAGACACAAGAGAATCATTTGCATAAGTGGATGAAGAGTTTTGCCTTCCATGAAGGAAGCTTACCACGGTCTGTTAATCGTTTTCCTTCCTCTTTCTGGTTCCAGTATCCGGCTGCTCTGATGAACTTGGGAGCCATCCTGCACCTCAACGGCCGGCTCCAGAAGGCTGAGGCCAACTACCTGCGGGCACTACAGCTCAAGCCGGATGACATCATCACACAGTCCAATCTCCGAAAACTCTGGAACATCATGGAAAAGCAAGGCCTAAAGACTTCCAAGACCTGACGCAGGAAGGCCGGACCACACCCTCCTCCATATGTGAAACCCAGACTCATGAAGGAGCAGAGCTTCCCAGCAGTGCTATGACAAGAGCTAGTTGGGACTTGGAGACCGGGAGCAGAGGTCCCTGAGGCCACCGCCACTTCTGGGAGTATCCACTTTGCTATAAACACAGCCATTGACACCAAAAAAGGGGGAATGTTGGAAACTTCCTGAAGGATATAATCGTTACCCATAAAACTGTAAACCCAAGCACTTAACAGGATCTTTTGGCATTCTAAAAGGGGGAAGGGGTGTAAGTTTCAAATGTGGTTCATTTATGAAAGCTAATTTAGAACTTATACTGTTCCTTAAACACTGTGAGAGAAAGTCAAGGGTGTCTTGTCAACCATGGTAAACGATTAAGGTCAAGTTCATGGGGGGTGATTCAAGTGTGGTGTGAATTCTGGTGAGCTGGCCATTTGTCTTAACGTTGCTGCCTTCCCTCTTTGGGACAGCCTACTTATCAGTTTCCAAAACCTAAAAAACTTTTCTTTTTCTAATACTGTGTCAGGACCTGTCAGAGTCTATATTTGTTTCCTGACTGGTGCATACAACATTTTATGATTTACATGTCACCGTCGTGTGGGCAGCCTTTGCTTTTCATGTTCTGTAATGGATGTGCAGGAGAAAGCAAACCACGTTTCTCACTGATGTCCTTGGAGGGGAGGGGAGAGGCCCATGTGTGCCAGGCAGGCATTTTTAACTTTGACGTCAGCAACTTTTCCCAAAACTGCCTAGGAGAATTCATTGTTTTCATTCTTAGGCTTTTGAAATTGCCTTGTAAAATGGCTATTCCTAGCTAATGCCCATGCTTATATAAGGAAGTAAATCAAGAGGAACGTTTAAAAAGTGTTCTAGTTCCAATACCTAACCAGCAGCTAGTCCAAAGGGGAAGATGCTTTGTGCCTTCCAGATGTTGCTGGGTTAAAAATCAAGTCTCCGTGACCGTGTTACCGACAATTTTATATTTTGGAAGGAATTGGTATGAAATGTTAATCACTTTCTAATAGGTACCCAAACAGCAGTGCTGATAAGTTTTTGAGAAATTCTTTTTAATCATACTTGTTCTTCCCAAAAGACATAAAAATGACTTATTTTAAGCTGCAGTAGACTATAGCATTAGTCCACGTGTTTCTAGGTTTCCTGCCAAGTGCTTTTCACTGTTGAAAACTATTTTTCACTAGCAAATTTGGCATTTTATTTCATTGCCTATTAGTAACCACTTCAGTGATCATTTCACAAGTAAAAGACTATAAATGAAGTAGAGAGAAACATTTATTGAACATTTTTTGACTTGCAGTCAAACTTTGCTACTAAAAATTAACTTTGTAAAAACAGCAATCCACTCTCCACTTCTTCCTAGAGAAGGTAGCTATACAGTACTCTACATATTTATTTATTTATTATTCTGCCATAGCAAAATAATAAAACTTGATTCATTAAACCAGTTCTTTGCAACTTAAAGTTAGCTTTTTTCTTGTCCTTTCATACTCCACGTGTATATGGTCAGCATCCCCATTTAAGGGAAGCTACCTGTGCAAATAGATCATAATATGTTTCTTCATATTTTATATGTTTTGCTGCGTATCTGAATATGGTGGGGTAAAGAATTTAAAGTAGTGCTTCTGTGGCATTAGTGTTTTGGTGAGAAAGATAATGTAGTGGGAGAGATTTGTTAATGGCATTAAAAGAAGGCCCTCCAAATATGTAACATTTTATTGGTAAGCATTTCATTGAAGGGCCAAAAGTTAAATTATAACTAAATCACTGTGTTTTCAGAATGATATTTAATGTTTAACAAAAACAAACCCGTGGCCAAACCAAAAGCATGGGTTGAGGTATATTTTTCATCTTCTAGTGCATTGGCAATTGCAAAGAAAAGAAAAAAAAGGAATTTAATATAAGGATATAGAGGTGAATTCAATGTCTAACATTTTAATTTATTTAAATAGTTATTGACATATGATGGCTTCCTCGTGTTAACATTTTGTGTCTTTAAATTGTTAATGTTCTTCCTTTCACACACTTCGTTCTTGATAGTTTCACTGATTGCACAGTAGAGGCACTTCATGTTGACCCAGTTCCCAAGTAGCATAATAATTGGACCTGTGCCATAAAATGCATGGATCATTAATAACTAAATGTCCCTGACACTTTTCACTACAGGGCTGGACTTAGTAACTGACCAAGTTGGGGGAGGGTTGGGGGAGGTCTATAGAACATGGTCAAAAAAATGTCTCCGCTCAGGGATTTATGGTGGATTATTGCAGACAGTGCTAAAACTATAGAGCACAAGACAAGTTTACTAAATTAAAATTTTTTTTTTTGAGAAACTGTTATTTGTATAAATTATCAAGTTTTGTAGGCTTTCCTTTTGTAGAAATAATTGTTTTATGTGCCAGAGAATTTTGATTTTGTTTTCAACAATAAAGCATTGATAACAAATATGTTTATAAGCCTTTTTAAAAATCTTCTACAAGTGTAACACTTACGTTCTCTTGAATTTTAACAGACCTAGGAGAAATTTGGGAATTTCTGGAAACTTTTACAAACACCATTTTGAATATTAACTTCATAGATTCCTTTAGGTTAGTTTGTTTTTAATAACTTCAAGCAAGTTGTGTCACTAATTTGGAACTTTCTCATTTGATCCAAAATTTTCTTGCTAAACAGAAGCTCTTCTGTGCACTCTTTGGAAGCCAACAATGAACCAACGCAATAATATCAGAGAGCAGTTGTAAGAAGTTGGAGGAATGTTTTAGAAAACTTGGGAGAAAACTTCACAGAAATTTCAAGTGGATAAGAAACTTCAAATTTCAGCAGTACTCCAAAGAGAAATATATCTCAAATTTCTATGGAATAACAATAACAAAAGGTCAGTGTGTGGTGAAGTGGCAGACGGAATGAAAACCAATTTAGAGTCCTCTCTGGTTGCATCCTGTAGGAAGACCATCCAAAATCACATAGCAAGAAGGTTAAAGCCCTGGTACATGCACACATTTCTCTACTGCTTAACTAAATATAGCAGAGTTAGTCTAATTGCATTGTCATTTCATTTTCTTCTCTGCTTGCAGCATGTGGCAGTTCCAATGCTGAAGACACATTTTCTAGCAATATTCCTTCATTAAGCTAAGTTGAGTCTTAAATAGTTGGGAGCAAATTCTATAGTATTGAAAATAATATTTAAATTAAGTGAAAATACATAGAAATGAAATGATTATAATTCTTTTAAAGTAAGTATATTTTATTTATTTGGCTGTGTCAGGCCTTAATCATGGCATGTAGGATCTTCAAGCTTCATTGCAGCATGCGGGATCTTCAGTTGCAGCATGTGGTTCTCTAGTTGTATATGAACACTTTAGTTGGATTAGTTGTGGCATGTGGTCTCTAGTTGTGGCATGTGGTCTCTCTAGTTGTGGAATGTGGACTCTAGTTGTGGCATGTGGACTCTAGTTGTGACCTGTGGACTCTCTAGTTGTGGCATGTGGAGTCACTAGTTGTGACCTGTGGACTCTCTAGTTGTGGTATGTGGACTCTCTAGTTGTGGCATGTGAACTCTCTAGTTGTGGCATGCGGGACTCTCTAGTTGTGACCTGTGGACTCTCTAGCTGTGGCATGTGGACTCTCTAGCTGTGGCATGTGGACTCTAGTTGTGACCTGTGGACTCTCTAGTTGTGGCATGTGGACTCTCTAGTTGTGGCATGTGGACTCTCTAGTTGTGGCATGTGGACTCTAGTTGTGGCATGTGGATTCTAGTTGTGGCATGTGGACTCTCTAGTTGTGGCATGTGGACTCTCTAGTTGTGGCATGTGGACTCTAGTTGTGACCTGTGGACTCTCTAGTTGTGGCATGCGGAGTCTCTAGTTGTGACCTGTGGACTCTCTAGTTGGGGCATGCGGACTCTTCTAGTTATGACATGTGGACTCTCTATTTGTAGCATGCGGACTCTTTATTTGTGGCATGCAAACTCTTAGTTGCAGCATGTGGGCAATAGTTCCCTGACCAGGGATTGAACCTGGGCCCCCTACATTGGGAGCACAGAGACTTAGCCACTGGACCTCTAAGGAAGTCCTTTACAGTTCTTGAATTATCCATGGAAACCCAGTTTTTCCCAAGACTTAGATGCCTTTTCTTTCTTAGTACTGGAAATGTGTACTCTGGGAAAACTGTGATCACTGGCAACCCACTCTAGTACTCTTGCCTGGCAAATTCCACGGACAGAGGAGCCTGGTAGGCTGCAGTCCATGGTGTTTCTAGGGGTTGGACACGACTGAGTGACTTCACTTTCACTTTTCACGTTCATGTGTTGGAGAAGGAAATGGCAACCTACTCCAATATTCTTGCCTGGAGAATCCCAGGGACAGAGAAGCCTGGTGAGCTGCTGTCTATGGGGTAGCACAGAGTCGGACACTACTGAAGCGATTTAGCAACAGCAGCAGCAGGATGAAAACATCAAATAAAAAGTCACTTGATCCCCAAATCTCAACTTTTTAGAAAGTGATTTTCAAAAATATCAAGTTGATGATGAGCAAATGATAAATGCAGTTTTCATTTATGGTCTGTTTTATGTTCTTCTTGACACAGTGTGCCAGCCTAGAAAAAACAGTGTCAGAAAAGAAAGACATGGGCTTCACTGGTTTCAGAGTGTACTCAATCCAGGTTAAAACTACTTTTATCTTAATATAGAACCAATTGTGCAATGATTTTGTATCCTAAGACTTCTTAATATATGACATTTCTATAGCCGTTGTATCAGTTCAGTTCAGTCGTTCAGTCATGTCTGACTCTGCAGCCCCATGAATCGCAGCACACCAGGCCTCCCTGTCCATCACTAACTCCTGGAGTTCACTCAGCATCAAAGTCTTTTCCAATGAGTCAACTCTGCGCATGAGGTGGCCAAAGTACTGGAGTTACAACTTTAGCATCATTCCTTCCAAAGAACACCCAGGACCAATCTCCTTTAGGATGGACTGTTTGGATCTCCTTGCAGTCCATGAGACTCTCAAGAGTCTTCTCCAATACTGCAGTTCAAAAGCAACAATTCTTTGGTGCTCAGCTTTCTTCACAGTCCAACTCTCACATCGACACATGACCATTGGAAAAACCGTAGCCTTGACTGGTTGGACCTTTGTTGGCAAAGTAATGTCTCTGCTTTTGAAGATGCTATCTAGATTGATCATGACTTTTCTTCCAAGGAGTAAGCGTCTTTTAATTTCATGGCTGCAATCACCATCTGCAGTGATTTTGGAGCCCCCCAAAATAAAGTCTGACACTGTTTCCACTGTTTCCCCATCTATGTGCCATGAAGTGATGGGACTAGATGCCATGATCTTCGTTTTCTGAATGTTGAGCTTTAAGCCAATTTTTTTCACTCTCCTCTTTCACTTTCATCAAGAGGCTTTTAGTTCCTCTTCACTTTCTGCCATAAGGGTGGTGTCATCTGCTTATCTGAGGTTTTTGATACTTCTCCTGGCAATCTTGATTCCAGTTTGTGCTTCTTCCAGGTCAGCATTTCTCATGATGTACTCTGCATATAAGTTAAATAAGCAGGGTGACAATATACAGCCTTGACACACTCCTTTTCCTATTTGGAATGAGTCTGTTGTTCCATATCCAGTTCTAACTGTTGCTTCCTGACCTGCATATAAGTTTCTCAAGAGGCAGGTAAGGTGGTCTGGTATTCCCATCTCTCCGAATTTTCCACAGTTTATTGTGATCCACAGAGTCAAAGGCTTTGGCATAGTCAATAAAGCAGAAGTAGATGTTTTTCTGGAACTTTCTTGCTTTTTCGATGATCCAGTGAATGTTGGCAATTTGATCTCTGGTTCCTCTGCCTTTTATAAAACCAGCTAGAACATCTGGAAATTCACAGTTCACCTATTGCTGAAGCCTGGCTTGGAGAATTTTGAGCTTTACTAGCGTATGAGATGAGTGCAACTGTGTGGCAGTTTGAGCATTCTTTGGCATTTGCCTTTTTTGGGACTGGAATAACTGCCACTAATTTTGGAAACTTGGTAAAATCACTTAATTTGGGGGCCTTACACTCTTGGGCCATGGAAAAATTGTCTTCCATGAAACCGGTCCCCCGTACCAAAAGGGATGGGGACCATTGTTATAAACAATAGAAATCTGCTTCTCACAGTGCTGAAACTGAAAGTCTAATATTAGAGTACCAGCATGGTTGGTGAGGGCCCTCTTGAAGTCTGCAGACTTCTCATGTCTCCGCCCATGGTGGAAGGGGTGAGAGAGATCTCTGAGTCTCTTTTATAAAGGAATTAGTTCCATTCCTCAGGGATCTATCCTCATGACCTAGTCAGCTCCTAATACCATGACCTGTGGGCATTAGGTTTTCACCATGTGAATTTTGGTGGGATGTAAACATTCATAGCAACCTCCTTTAACCCTCATGATCATCTGTTGTAAGAGAAGTAGAAAATATGATTTGTGGAATATGGAGTAGCTATAGAAGTACCAGAGCAGGTGGAGGAAACACCTCCAGACTCGGGTTCACTGTCGGACTTCTCTCGTGACACAGGACATGTGAGCATAGGGCAGGAACAGGCTTGTTACTTGCTAGCTTTGGAACATGGACTGGTTATTTCATACCTCTGAGCCCTGCTTTCCTTAACTTGAAGCTGAAACATAACCTCATACATCCATAGGGTGTTTAGCATAACATAAAATCCTTATAGCTAAGTTTTCTTCTATAGTCAAGGAATAAGGCAATGTATAATCAAGTTATATAAAAATTTTAACAAGATAATTGAAGTTTTATTTGTCAGATTTTCACCTTTGTCTTCTGTATTTTGTATTCTACTCAGCAACAGCTCAAGATTTCCTTATAGCTCACTCCTGATTGTGCTATACCCATGTCTCTCAGCAAAATAGGGTCGTGCTTTCCTTCATAATCAGAACTAGAGAATCAGGGTCTTCTGAATATGACAGTTTTTACCAAAAAAAAAAAAAAATGAAGTAGGGAATTTGGCCTGGTTTAGGATCTTAAGACTTTGCTATAGTTCACCAATGAAACAAGACCAAAACTATGTCATCTTTTCTGAACACAGTAAATCTGATATCAACAACCCTTTTTGCAAGTACAAATTAATTATTATTGGTTATACATTAACCACCATATGTCTCTATTTGACCATCAATCTACCTTTTGAGAAAGCCAAAGCCTTTCTCTCTTTGGAAAGAGAAAAGATGGGCATGTGGAGAATGAACAGTTCATTGCTATTAGTAATAATTAACTTTCTGTTGGAGAGGGAGGAGAATTTAATTGGAAGAGTATGAGTCCTTTTTGGTTGCTTAATAAGCTGCCAAGATTGAGCCACTGTATTGTAGGGGAGAAAAAGCTGAACAAAGAAGAACCTGGATAGTGCAGCCAGCGAAGAGGCTGGTAAAATGTTCAACCCATTTGAAGTTTCCGCTGGAACTGTCCATCAATTCCAATCTAAAATATATTTAATTTCTCTCCTATCTCCTTTGGATTTGACAGGTATATCCCTCATTCAAGACAAAGCTACCAGCTGCTCTTTAGTCAGATGGAGAAAATAGAGTTCTATATTTCAGTAATAGCCTAAGACTCCTACAAACACTTTTTTTCTAACAGTTTCCTATCATGTTTCTTTCTTTTCTATCCCAGAAGACTCAAAATGAAATAACTCCTCTGAGAACATTCTCATGGCATCATCTTTGAGCAGGTAGAGACTATAATTAAAGTTTATAAAACATATTGAGAGAGAAGTCAAGCAATTTAATCTCTTTCCAAAAATACTGAAAATGTCATAAAATAATTAAAATGCCTTTTTGTCAGTTGGACACTCCCCTTGTATTATGTGTTAGATCATTGGTTACCAAGAATAAGAATGTGTGAGGATTAGAAACAAGTGAATACCTTTGATTTAATGCAGGCCCTTTTCTGATCTCACTTAACAAGTAATGACCATATTGACTCCAGCAATAATTAGCTTTTAAATTGTTTAGACACCAACTTATCAAATTACATTAAACCAATTAATAATCTCGATAGGCTTTCATTTTTAATCTTTTGTGTTATTTTAAATATGTAATTATACTTCACATCTATATTTTATGTTTCCTTTGCAATAGATTATTATTCTGTAAATGTGCCTTTGCCTGTACTTTATGATGATGGCTGTTGGGAGCTTTCAATGAAACTATAATGTTTTAAAGTATCTTTTTAGAAATCGGTCCTATATCACCAAAGATTTAGGTGTTTCTCTGTTGTATTCTATAAACATCAATGGAATAATTTTGCATTAAATGATACGGAAGAGTACATCAATATTAGGTTTCATCATAGCCCATCAGATCTATTTTCCTAATTACCCTGTTAATGTTAGTTTTAAAATGTGCCTGTACTGGTAAAGTGTCACTCTTTTTGTAAAGTGGGTCAAGGAACATTATCTGGTTTTTGTCACTTCTCCTTATAGCATTAATTTTTGTTTTGACTTGTATTCATTCCAAAATTTTTCTCTGTGAGTGATGCTGAAGACTAGTCAGCCTGCTACTACTTCTCAATTCAATTCAGTAGCTCAGTCATGTCTGACTCTTTGTGATCCCATGGACTGCAGCATATCAGGCCTCCCTGTCCATCACCAACTCCCGGAGTTTACTCAGACTCATGCCCTTTGAGTTGGTGATGCCATCCAACCATCTCATCCTCTATCATCCCCTTCTCCTCCCACCATCAATCTTTCCCAGTATCAGGCTCTTTTCAGGTCTTCACATCAGATGGCCGAAGTATTGGAGTTTCAGCTTCAACATCAGTCATTTCAATGAACATTCAGAACTGATCTCCTTAAGGATGGACTGCTTGGATCTCCTTAAGGATGGACTGCTTGGATCTCCTTGCAGTCCACAGGACTCTCAAGAGTCTTCTTGAACACCATAGTTCAAAAGCATCAATCCTTCAGTGTTCAGCTATCTTTATAGTCCAACTCTAACATCCATACATGACCACAGGAAAAACCATAGCCTTGACTAGATGGACATTTGTTGACAATGTAATGTCTCTGCTTTTTAATATGCTGTCTAGGTTGGTCATAACTTTCCTTCCAAGGAGCAAATATCTTTTAATTTCATGGCTGTGTAATCATCTGCAGTGATTTTGGAGCCCCCAAAATAAAGTCTACCCTGTTTCCATTGCTTCCTCATCTTGCCATGAACTGATGAGAGCAGATGCCATGATCTTCGTTTTCTGAATGTTGAGTTTTAAGCCAGCTTTTTCACTCTGCTCTTTCTCTTTCATTAAGAGGCTCTTTAGTTCTTCTTCACTTTCTGCCATAAGGGTGGTGTCATCTGCATATCTGAGGTTATTGATATTTCTCCTGGCAATCTTGATTCCAGCTTGTGCTTCTTCCAGCCCAACATTTCTCATGATGTACTCTGCATATAAATTAAACAGGGTGGCAATATACAGCCTTGATGTACTCCTTTCCTGATTTGGAAACAGTCTGTTGTCCCATGCCCAGTTCTAACTGTTGCTTCCTGACCTGCATACAAATTTCTCAAGAGGTGGGTCAGGTGGTCTCGTATTCCCATCTCTTTCAGAATTTTCCACAGTTTATTGTGATCCACACAGTCAAAGGCTTTGGCATAGTCAATAAAGCAGAAATAGATGTTTTTCTGGAACTTTCTTGCTTTTTTGATGATCCAGTGGATGTTGGCAATTTGATCTCTGGTTCCTCTGCCTTTTCTAAATCCAGCTTGAACATTGGAAGTTCACAGTTCATGTACTGTTGAAGCCTGGCTTGGAGAATTTAGAGCATTACTTTACTAGCGTGTGAGATGAGTACAACTGTGCGGTAGTTTGAGCATTCTGTGGCATTGCCTTTCTTGGGATTGGAATGAAAACTGACCTTTTCCAATCCTGTGGCCACTGCTGAGTTTCCCAAATTTGTTGGCATATTGAGTGCAGCACCTTCACAGCATCATCTTTCAGGATTTGAAATAGCTCAACTGAAATTCCATTACCTCCACTAACTTTGTTTGTAGTGATGCTTCCTAAGTCCCACTTGACTTCACATTCCAGAATATCTGGTTCTAGGTGAATGATTACACCATCGTGTTTATCTGGGTTGTAAAGATCTTTTTGTATAGTTCTTCTTTGTATACTTGCCAGTTCTTAATATCTTCTGCTTCTGTTAGGTCTATATCATTTCTGTCCTTTATTAAGCCGATCTTTGCATGAAATGTTCCCTTGGTATCTCTAATTTTTTTGAAGAGATCTCTAGTCTTTCCCATTCTATTGTTCCCCCTCAGTCAGTCTCTCCCGTCAGGGAGGATAAGCCTCTTATCCTTCTCCATCTGAGGGCAGACAGACTGAAAGCCACAATCACATAAAACCACCTAATCTGATCACATGGACCACAGCCTTTTCTACTTCTCAAGTGGCCACAAAGTGATATTCATGGAAATTGTAACAGGAACAAGAGCAAATATTAGATTTGACCTCTGCACTTTCAAATGAAGGAAAGTGTAGCTCTCTGTAGCTTAGAGCAGTCAAATGACATAGCTTAGACTACACATTCACAGCAATCAAACATAGGAGGTAGAATGTCGAGTCCTAGCTGTAGGTTACATCCTCCATGGACCAATGCCAGCCATCTGGAGTTTGTGAAGCATCTTTCTTCTTTGGAGGAGACAGTTGATACCAGTGAAGGTTTGCTCATGGATTTTATATGGCTGGCATACACAAGGGTATTACTAAATTCAGTGTGGGTGTCTGATTTAAGACATGAACTCTTCATTTTAGGATAAATCTACCAACCATGCCTCACTAAACACAATAGTAAATGGTACAGAAAAGTGTTAGGGTTGATGAAACCATTTCCAGAGATCCATTCTTGCTATCTGATGACTGCTCAGCTATTTCTTCTGATCTAGCCATGATGAATCAGTGATCCAAAGCTCATTAGTGATTTCAACAAGCACAATGTGCAAGATTTCAGTAGATATAACCAAATTGTATATGAACCTTCATGTTGAAATTGGCTAGCTTTTTATCTTGTATTTTACTTGAAGCTGTTCTATGTAAATCTTTTGGAGTATACTAGCTAGATGAACTATGTAATCTAGATGAAAGCCTTTTATAGACCAGAGAATAATTGTAAAATATGAATTTGCATGCATGCTCAGTTGCTCAATTGTATTTGACTCTTTTGAGACCCCAGGGACTGTAGCCC
The DNA here is from genome assembly GCA_917880005.1 of Nanger dama. Classification (NCBI taxonomy): domain Eukaryota; kingdom Metazoa; phylum Chordata; class Mammalia; order Artiodactyla; family Bovidae; genus Nanger; species Nanger dama. The sequence goes on from CAKJTW010000002.1 coordinate 12,871,047, forward strand.
ACCAGGTTCTTCTGTCCATGGAATTTTCCCAGCAAGAATACTGGAGTGAGTTGCCATTTTCTACTTCAGTGGATGTTCCCTACTCAGGGGTTGAACCTGTGTCTCCTGCATTGACAGGCAGATTCTTCAGCACTGTGCCACTTGAGAATAAGATATGAATTGCATGCCATTTTTCTACAACAGTACAGCAACAGGAAATAGATTTGCTACAAGTCTTATGATCGTTGACTAATCTGTGTGATTCCCTTTAACCAACCTTGTCCATCTCTGCTCTATAATACACATGCATGTGCTTGCACACATTATACACACACTCTCTCTCTCTCTCTAACTCACTATGTGGCTGGAAAGTCTACAAGTAAACATGAGTCAAAACATAAGTGTCTGTTCATTTGATTCTCCGGGAGAGAAAGTCATTATCAGGAATGAGATATACTTTGAGATGTTTTGATTCCCAGAGGAAGTAAAGTGAGATCAAAGCTTTTGTCCAAAGATGAATTTTTTTAAATCCAGACAATCAAGGGTCAAAAGGAGATAGGAGCAGGCATTTCTTAAGATATTGTTATAAACACCTTGGCACATTTCTTCACACTCTTCTCTGTGCCTGTCAGCAGCCAAGCTGAATCACTCCTTTATCTAGGGTACTTTCCTGTCATTCTGAAAAAGAAATACCACTTAGATAATGAGAAGACCTGACAAATGAAGATTTGTAGCTCTCCATTTCTAGGATAAGAGAAATTGCGAAATTGACCTTTAAAAGTCTGAGTTTTAAACATATTTCATTTTGGAGGCATTAACCAGATTATTAAGCAATGCAATTCTCTAAGCAATACAAATTCTCTGACACTGGAAGCAACACATACAGTAATCCTGAGCAGTGCTGAAAATGAGGTGACCACCCAAATGCCCCACTTGTGTCGCCTCTCTCCATTGGCTTTAACTCCCTTAGTGACTTTATATCAGATAGGTGGCATTCAACTTGCTCCTTGAAATTGCAGGGCAGTGGGGTCCTTCCCATAGATATAAATCTGAATAAACAGAGTAAGTACATTATTTTATTTTTTCACTCTCAAGATTCTGTTCCTATTGTCATTGTTTTGCATGTGAAATGTTTTGCAGTTTTCAAAAGCCTTCATTTTATTTTTATACTTATTTCTTAAAAACAATTTGGCAAGGTAGACAAGAGAATCATAATTATCCTCAAATCCAAACTCCAGATGAGGATTCAGAATCTTACAATGGCCATACGACTTATTCAAGATCATGTTCAGTAGAAAACCAGATCTTTCTCTTTCCTAATCTGATGACTTTAAATCCTGGGCAGATATTGATGGATATAGACACAATCAATACACCAGAGGAGTCCTGCTTCCCTTTCTGATCCCCTTAGTCTTTGGGGATCAGATGTGATTCAGGAGCGTTTCTGCCTGAAAGAATTTCATTCAGAACTGAAGACCAATTCCAACTATATCCATACATGATCAGAAGGTAGGAGGAAAAGGAGAGGATCACTCAGCTGTACGAATACTTGGGTCACAACCACTTTATTATCTTTCTTTGCTTGTCAGTAGTGGGGCTTTGGCATGGATTGCTTCTGATTAAAGTGTACCGACTGAAGCTTTCTCCTGCAGTTCAGGTGGCAGCTGAGCTCAGCCTGATGACTGGCCTCCCCATCTTCTATGGAGAATTCAGTGCTGTTCCCTAGCTCTCGTTAATACCATCCTCTTAAATCCCAAGGCTGTCAGCCTCAGCTTCTACTGTTCTCTGCTGGCCTTTTCTTTTTACTGCTCTGCCATTCAGAGCACTTTCTTTTCTGGTTTCCCCTACAACCATTTGCATTTGTGTATGTGGTCAGTTTAAAAGATTTCAGTGATGGAGTGGATTTAATCAAAACCTTAAAATTGAATATTGAACATCCTGGTTTTCTGCATTTCTCCAGCCGCCCCTGGCGAGTGGAGTTTCTCACTGGTCGCTTCTCTCCGTAGGTTTCAGCTGCCTTTCAGGCAGTCCTCTTTGCTGTGCTCACTCCAATCTCAAAACTCCTGCCATCTGCTTAGGCAAAGGCCTCCAGACCTATTCTACTGGAGGGAAAGCTGATTGCCCAGGTGTTTTCCCTAAAACAGAGTTTGAAAACTGGCAGCCTACAGGCTGAATTTAGCCTCCGCACATTTTTTTTTTTAATCTGAACAAATATTTAGGAATCCAGAGTTAAAAACAAAACAAAAACTTGGAATTCTGGCTTTACTTGAAATACAAAATATCTAGCAACTGGGGTCATATCTCCGTGGGCAGCTGCTGTTCCCTTCAGATAGGACTTTTCTGCTGTGTGTCATGGTCCCCACCACCCTTGCTTATGCTTGGCCTCTAGGGGCACTTGAGTTCAAGATTCCTGCTCTAATTAAAGGTGATTTTTCCCTTCCCAGGTGACTCTCACATCTGCTGTCAATATTTTTTTCTCCACGACATGATCTTATAAAAATGTACCCCAAACTGTTCAAAGATGATGAATTACCTAGAATTTTTTTAAACATTTGATAATTTCTTTAGTTTAGAAATTATGTCACACCATTTTAAAAAATGAGTTATTTCCACTTTTGGAATATTGTGAATAGTGCTGCTGTGAACATTTATTTGCAGGCTCTTATGTGAACACCTGTTTTCAGTCCTTTTGAATAGGCACATAGGAGTAGAATTGTGGGGTCACAGAATTACCCTATTTTAGTTTTTTGAGCAACTGCCAAACTGTTTTCCACAGTGCCTGCCCCATTTTACATTACCACCCCTAGGATATTAGAGTTCTAACATCTCCATATCCTCACCAACACTTAATATTTTCTTTTTAAAAATATTTTTAGTTATTTATTTTTGGCCGTGCTAGGTCTTCGTTTTTGTGCCGGCTTTCTCTAGTTGGGACGAGCAGGCGCTACTCTCTAGCTGTGGCGCCTGAGCTTCTCGCTGTGGCGGCTTCTTTTGTTAGGGTGCGTGGGCTTTGGTGGCTGCCTCGCACGGGGTCTGCAGCACAGGCTCAGTAGTTGTGGAGCGTGGGCCCCAGGGTGCACGGGCTTTGGTGGCTGCCTCGCCCGGGGTCTGGAGCACAGGCTCAGTAGCTGTGGTGCGCGGGCTTAGTTGCTCTGTGGCACGTGGGATCTTCACAGATCAGGAACCAGATCTATGTCTTCTGCACTGACTGGCAGGTTCTTTGCCCCTGAGCCACCAGGGAAGCCTCCTTTTAAAATTATTATTGTAACAATTCTAGTGGATGGGAAGTGGTATTTCGTTGTGGTATTAATTTGCATTTCTGTAATGGCTAACATCATACAATTTATTGTTTTTATTTTATTTTATTTTTATTTTTAATACTTTATTCTACATTACAATACTGTATTTGTTTTGCCATACATTGACATGAATCAGCCACAGGTGTCCACGATCTCCCAATGCTGATGCCGCCTCCCACCTCCCACCCCATATCATCTCCCTGAATCATCCTGTGCACCAGCCCCATGCATCCTGTATCCTGTATTGAACATAGACTGGCGCTTCGTTTCTTACAAGATAGTATACATGTTTCAATGCCATTCTCCCAAATCATCCCACCCTCTCCCTCTCCCTCAGAGTCCAAAAGTCCATTCTATACCTCTGTGTCTCTTTAGTTGTCTCACATAGAGAGTCATCATTACTATCATTCTAAATTCCATATAAATGTGTCAGTATACTGTATTGGTGTTTTTCTTTCTGGCTTACTTCACTCTGTATAATCGGCTCCAATTTCATCCATCTCATTAGAACTGAGTCAAATTTATTCTTTTTAAGGGCTGAGTAGTACTCCATTGTGTATATGTACCACAGCTTTCTTATCCATTCATCTGCTGATGGACATCTAGGTTGCTTCCATGTCCTGGCTATCATAAACAGTGCTGTGATGAACACTGGGGTACATGTGTCTCTTTTCAATTCTGGTTTCCTCGGTGTGTATGCCCAGCAGTGGGATTGCTGGTTCATAAGGCAGTTCTATTTGCAATTTTTAAGGAATCTCCACACTCTTTTCCATAGTGGCTGTACTAGTTTGCATTCCCACCAGCAGTGTAAGAGGGTTCCCTTTTCTCCACATCCTCTCCAGCATTTATTGCTTGTAGACATTTGGATCGCAGCCATTCTGACTGGTGTGACATGGTACCTCATTGTGGTCTCGATTTGCATTTCTCTGATAATGAGTGATGTTGAGCATCTTTTCATGTGTTTGTTAGCCATCCATATGTCTTTAGAGAAATGCCTATTTAGTTCTTTGGCCCATTTTTTGATTGGTTCATTTATTTTTCTGGAGTTGAGCTGCATAAGTTGCTTGTATATCTTTGAGATTAGTTGTTTGTCAGTTGTTTCATTTGCTATTGTTTTCTCCCATTCAGAAGGCTGTCTTTTCACCTTGCTTATAGTTTCCTTTGTTGTGCAGAAGCTTTTAATTTTAATTAGATCCCATTTGTTTATTTTTATTTCCAGTATACTGGGAGGTGGATCATAGAGGATCCTGCTGTGATTTATGTTGGAGAGTGTTTTGCCTATGTTCTCCTCTAGGAGTTTTATAGTTTCTGGTCTTACATTTAGATCTTTAATCCATTTTGAGTTTATTTTTGTGTATGGTGTTAGAAAGAGGTCTAGTTTCATTCTTTTACAAGTGGTTGACCAGTTTCCCCAGCACCACCTGTTAAAGAGACTGTCTTTACTCCATTGTATATTCTTGCCTCCTTCGTCGAAGATAAGATGTCCATAGGTGTGTGGGTTTATCTCAGGGCTTTCTGTTTTGTTCCATTGATCTATATGTCTGTCTTTGTGCCAGTACCATACTGTCTTAATGACTGTGGCTTTGTAGTAGAGCCTGAAGTCAGGCAAGTTGATTCCTCCAGTTCCATTCTTCTTTCTCAAGATTGCTTTGGATGTTTGAGGTTTTTTGTATTTCCATACAAATCTTGAGATTATTTGATCTAGTTCTGTGAAAAATACTGCTGGTAGCTTGATAGGAATTGCATTGAATCTGTAGATTGCTTTGGGTAGTATACTCATTTTCACTATATTGAATCTTCTGACCCATGAGCATGGTATAATTCCTCCATCTATTAGTGTCCTCTTTGATTTCTTTCATCAGTGTTTTATAGTTTTCGATATATAGGTCTTTAGTTTCTTTAGGTAGGTATACCTAAGTATTTTATTCTTTTCATGGCAATGGTGAATGGGATTGTTTCCTTGACTTCTTTTTCTACTTTCTCATTATTAGTGTATAAGAATGCAAGGGATTTCTGAGTGTTGATTTTATATCCTGCCACTTTACTATATTCATTGATTAGCTCTAGTAGTTTTCTGGTCGAGTCTTTAGGATTTTCTATGTAGAGGATCATGTCATCTGCAAACAGTGAGAGTTTTACTTCGTCTTTTCCAATTTGGATTCCTTTTATTTCTTTTTCTGCTCTGATTGCTGTGGCGAAAACTTCCAGTACGATGTTGAAGAGTAGTGGTGAAAGTGGACACCCTTGTCTTGTTCCTGACTTTAGGGGAAATGCTTTCAATTTTTCACCATTGAGGATAATGTTAGCTGTGGGTTTGTCATATATAGCTTTTATTATGTTGAGGTACGTTCCTTCTATTCCTGCTTTCTGGAGCGTTTTTATCATAAATGGATGCTGAATTTTGTCAAAGGCTTTTTCTGCATCTATTGAGATAATCATATGATTTTTATTTCTCAGTTTGTTAATGTGATGAATTACATTGATTGACTTATGGATATTGAAGAATCCTTGCATCCCTGGGATAAAGCCCACTTGGTCATGGTGTATGATCTTTTAATGTGTTGCTGGATTCTGATTGCTAGGATTTTGTTGAGGATTTTTGCGTCTATGTTCATCAGTGATATTGGCCTGTAGTTTTGTTTTTTTGTGGTGTCTTTGTCAGTTTTTGGTATTAGGGTGATGGTGGCCTCATAGAATGAGTTTGGAAGTTTACCTTCCTCTGCAATTTCCTGAATAGTTTCAGTAAGATAGGTGTTAGCTCTTCTCGAAATTTTTGGTAGAATTCAGCTGTGAAGCAGTCTGGACCTGGGCTTTTGTTTGCTGGAAGATTTCTGATTACAGTTTCAATTTCCGTGCTTGTGATGGGTCGGTTAAGATTTTCTATTTCTTCCTGGTTCAGTTTTTGGAAAATTGTACTTTTCTAAGAATTTGATCATTTCTTCCACGTTACCCATTTTATTGGCATATAATTGCTGATAGTAGTCTCTTATGATCCTTTGTATGTCTGTGTTGTCTGCTGTGATCTCTCCTTTTCGTTTCTAATTTTATTGATTTGATTTTTCTCTCTTTGTTTCTTGATGAGTCTGGCTAATGGTTTGTCAATTTTATTTATCCTTTCAAAGAACCAGCTTTTTGCTTTGTTGATTTTTGCTATGGTCTCTTTTGTTTCTTTTGCATTTATTTCTGCCCTAATTTTTAGGATTTCTTTCCTTCTACTAACTCTGGGGTTCTCTATTTCTTCCTTTTCTAGTTGCTTTAGGTGTAGAGTTAGGTTATTTATTTGACTTTTTTCTTGTTTCTTGAGGTATGCCTGTATTGCTATGAACTTTCCTCTTAGGACTGCTTTTATAGTGTCCCACAGTTTCTGGGTAGTTGTGTTTTCATTTTCATTTGTTTCGATGCATATTTTGGTTTTTTTTTGATTTCTTCTGTGATTTGTTGATTATTCAGAAGGGTGTTGTTCAGCCTCCAAATGTTGGCATTTTTAATAGTTTTCTCCTATAATTGAGATCTAACCTTAGTGCATTATGGTCAGAGAAGATATTTGGAATAATTTCGATTTTTTTGAATCTATCAAGGTTAGATTTATGACCCAGGATGTGATCTATCCTGGAAAAGGTTCCGTGTACACTTGAGTAAAAGGTGAAATTCATTGTTTTAGGGTGAAATGTCCTATAGATATCAATTAGGTCTAACTGGTCTATTGTATCGTTTAAAGTTTGCGTTTCTTTGTTAATTTTCTGTTTAGTTGATCTGTCCATAGGTGTGAGTGGGGTATTAAAGTCTCCACTATTATTGTGTTATTATTAATTTTCCCTTTCATGCTTGTTAGCATTTGTCTTACATATTGCGGTGCTCCTATGTTGGGTGCATATATATTTATAATTGTTATATCTTCTTCTTGGATTGATCCTTTAATCATTATGTAGTGGCCTTCTTTGTCCCTTTTCATAGCCTTTGTTTTAAAATCTATTTTATCGGATATGAGTATTACTACTCCTGCTTTCTTTTGGTCTTTATTTGCATGGAATATCTTTTCCCAGCCCTTCACTTTCAGTCTGTATGTGTCCATTGTTTTGAGGTGGGTCTCTTGTAAGCAGCATATATAGGGATCTTGTTTTTGTATCCATTCAGCCAGTCTTTGCCTTTTGGTTGGGGCATTCAACCCATTTACATTTAAGGTAATTATTGATAAGTATGCTCCTGTTGCCATTTACTTTATTGTTTTGGGTTCGGGTTTATACACTCTTTTGTGTTTCCTGTCTACAGAAGATCCTTTAGCATTTCTTGGGGAGCTGGTTTGGTGATGCTGAATTCTCTAAGCTTTTGCTTGTCTGGAAAGCTTTTGATTTCTCCTTCATATTTGAATGAGATCCTTGCTGGGTACAGTAGTCTTGGCTGAAGGTTATTATCTTTCATCACTTTAAGTATGTCTTGCCATTCCCTCCTGGCCTGAAGAGTTTCTATTGAAAGATCTGCAGTTATTCTTATGGGGATCCCCTTGTGTGTTAGTTGTTGTTTTTCCCTTGCTGCTTTTAATATTTGTTCTTTGTGTTTGGTCTTTGTTAGTTTGATTAGTATATGTCTTGGGGTGTTCCGCCTTGGGTTTATCCTGTTTGGCACTCTCTGGGTTTCTTGGACTTGGGTGATTATTTCCTTCCCCATTTTAGGGAAGTTTTCAACTGTTATCTCCTCAAGTATTTTCTCATGGTCTTTCTTTTGTCTTCTTCTTCTGGGACTCCTATAATTCGAATGTTGGAGCGTTTCATATTGTCTTGGAGGTCTCTGAGGTTGTCCTCATTTCTTTTAATTCATCTTTCTTTTTCCCTCGCTGATTCATTTATTTCTACCATTCTATCATCTATTTCACTAATCCTATCGTCTACCTCCGATATTCTACTATTTGTTGCCTCCAGAGTGTTTCTGATCTCATTTATTGCATTATTCATTATATGTTGACTCTTTTTTATTTCTTCTAGGTCCTTGTTAAACCTTTCTTGCATCTTCTCAATCCTTGACCCCAGGCTATTTATCTGTGATTCCATTTTGATTTTAAGATTTTGGATCATTTTCACTATCAGTATTCGGAATTCTTTCTCAGGTAGATTCCCTATCTCTTCCTCTTTTGTTTGGTTTGGTGGGCATGTCTCCTGTTCCTTTACCTGCTGGGTATTCCTCTGTCTCTTCATCTTGGTTATATTGCTGCGTTTGGGGTGGCTTTTCTATATTCTGGGAATTTGTGGAATTCTCTTTCTTATAGAGCTTCCTCTCTGTGTTTGGGGTTATATCAGTGGCTTGTCAAAGTTTCTTGATTAGGGAGGCTTGTATTGAAGTTCTGGTGGATTTCCTCTCTCTGGAGTGCTGTGACGTGTGAAGTAATGGGTTATGAGACGTCAATGGTTTTGGAGGATTTTGAGCTGCCTGTGTATTGAAGCTCAGGGGCTTGTTCTTGTGTTGCTAGAGAATTTGCATGGTATGTCTTGTTCTGGAGCTTGTTGGCCCTTGGGCGGTGCTCAAATTCAGTATAGGTATGAAGGCGTTTGATGAGCTCTTATTGGATAATGTTCCCTGTATTCAGGAATTCTTTGATGATCTCGGGATTTGGACTTACGCCTCCTGATTCTGGTTTTCAGATTTATTTTTACAATAGCCTCATGATTTCTCCATCTATTCAGCACTAATGTTAAAACATCTAGGTTAATGATGATAGGTTTCTCCACTTTGAGGGTCGTCCCTAGAGGATCGCTGAGTTACTTGGAGGAGAGAAGAGGGAGGGGGTAGTTAGAGGTGAGTGGAATGGGATGAGGTGGAATCAAAAGAAGAAAAAGCAAGCTAGCCCGTAACCACTTTCTTGTGTGTGCTCCAAAGTCTGGACCTCTCAGAGGTGGTCACAGAGTTATACATGGAAGAGGAGAGGGAGGAAGTAGATAGAGGTGGACAGGAGGATAAAAGAGGGAGATGCAATGGAGGGATACAGATCCGGCCAGTGACCAGTTCCCTGAGAATTCTCCACCTTCTGGAGCACACAGAGATTCATAGAGTTGGGTAGAGAAGAGGAGGGGAGGGAGGAGACAAAAGCCACCTGGTGGAGAAAAGAGAGATTCCAAAGGGGGAGAGAGTGGTCAAGCCAGTAATCTCCCACTCATGTGAAATTGGGTACTGAAGATTAGGTTTTTAAAAAGTACAAAATTGGCAACAAATACCAAAATGCCGAGATTAAAAATCTGGAGTAGAGATTGGATTTTCAAAGATAAAATATTAAAGATAAGAAGAAGAAGGAGAGAAAAATTTAAAAAATAGAGAAAAAAATAAAATAAAATAAAAGACTCCAGAATTATTAAAAGACAACTTCCACCACCAATAGGACTATATACGGCGTTTGCCTTAAAGATAGGTGTTTTTTTTTTGAAAAGTAATATTAGGTTATAAAAATAATAAATAGAAATATAGAAGACTTAAAAATTTAAGCAAGTTTAGGGGAAAAAAAGACGAAAAAGAAAAGAAGAAAAAACAAATTTAAAAAAGAAAAAAATTTTTAAGAAAGAAAAAGAAATTCTTAAAAAAAATCATGCTTCCACATCATCCCCCCCCAAAATTTGATCATAAAAGTAGTAACGGTGTATCTGGCGCTTTCTCTGTCGTTGTGGACTGTATGAGGTCACTACCAAGGCAGTTCCCTCTGTTTGACTTCCTCTGTTTGCTGGTCCCTTCCATGTCTGATTTCCATTTTGACACAAGGAGGGTGGTGGTGGACTCTGCACTGGGCTTGCCCCTTCTCGCTCCGTGGGATAACCGTGTGGGGCCTGCCCTATGCTTGATGCACTTCCCCGGTCTAAGCCGCTCAGGTTTGGTGCTCAGGAAGCCCTCCGAGGCTTGGATTTGGTTGAACCGGGGCTTTGTTCCCTCCCCAGGTCCGAGTGGCTAGGCAGTTTGGCGCACGCTATTGCTGCGACTTCTGGGCTTTCCAGGTCACTCAATTTTCTGGGAGCTCCGCCAGGGCTCTTTCTCAGGCAGATGATGACTGTTCAGAGCCCCCTAGAAGTCTCAATAGCAAAGAAAGCTGCTTGCAATTTGGTAGGTAATGTCTCTCTTGAGCTGCGATTGCCCCCCTTCCAGCACTTAAGGCTCTGGCTGCCTGTCGCCGGAGGGGGATGGTCTGCAGCCGGCTATTGCCGATCTGTCCTTTGTTCTGTGCGCGGGCCTGTCGGTGTCTTATGTTCGAGCATTTCGCGTGTTAGCTATCCCACAGTCTGGTTTGCTAGACCAAGATAGTTTGTTCTAGCCACGCGCGGACCCGATTCTGGCCCCGTTATGCCCCGATTCTGGAGGAAAGCCCTGCAGCCTACGCCTCCCGCGGCCCAATTCTTAGAAAGCACTGTCGCGGGCGCGCTCCTCCCTGCCCAACCCCCACTGCTGTCGGACGCAGGCGTTTGCGCTGCTTATCTGCTGGGGGTTATACTGTTGAATTCGTAATCTGTTGGTTTTAATTATTTATTTACTCTTCCTTCCTGTTATGTTGCCCTCTGTGTTTCCAAGGCCCGCCCCATACACAGCTGTGAGAATGTTCCCCAATTTTAGGAAACCTCTCTTTTTAAGAGTCTCTTCCTGGGACGGGATTCCCTTCCTGTGACGGGCTTCCCTCCCTACCTCCTTTGTCTCTATCTTCGTCCTTTATATTAATCCCTACCTGGTTTTGAAGCCAATGATCTGCTTTGCTGGATGCCTGATGTCCTCTGCCAGCAGTCAGAAGTTGTTTTGTGGATTTTACTCAGCATTGAAATGTTCTTTTGATGAAGTAGTGAGGGAGAAAGTGTTCTCCCCATCCTATTCCTCTGCCATCTTTTTCTCCCCCAATACAATTTAGTAAATGTTTAATTTTAGTAACAATAAAGTTTGCAAAAGAATTGGGGAAATAATTGGCAATATTATGGAAACTTCTCTTTTCTCTCAATAGCTTTAATGTTATTAACTATTCAGATATGCCTGACTTATAAAACTTAACTCTTTGTTGGCTTTTGACTAATAGATATTTGCAATTCATAATGCTAGGAAAAAGACCTCCTCCTAATGTACCATACTGCCTCAGAACAGAGTTATTTTTCATATTATTTATGTTGCAACCTTATCCATTCAGCTACATTTATACAAATAGTTTTAAAAGCCTCCTACTATAGAATTTAATATTGATGGATGGAGACCCAGTCTCAAACCTACAAGGGTGTGCTGCTGAGGGAACCAAAAATGAGACAGATGTTTTAAGAACAGGCGTATTCTGTTTCACCTCTTTAACTGGAGATAATAAATGAACACCAACTAAATCATCCATGTGCAAAGATTTTTCTCTTGAATTTCGTTCATTCATTAGGATTTTTTTCAATTAATAACACATGGTAACTTTTGAATTCATAACTACCTGATATATTAGATTTGTAAGGCGATTAAAGTTTGTTTACTTCATTAGTTTCTATGCAGAAGTCTCTGTCAAATCCTATTAAAAGCATCATCAGTTTAGGAATTTCTTATCTGAAGGGCCTGTTTGCCCTCTGTCTCTCCATAATTGTCTTCAATAGAGTGAACTTGATTAATGAGCTGTTTCATTTTTCAGGATAAAGTTAACATTTTCCTTTTCCCAGCAATGCTAGCAAATTACTTGATTAATATAAAAAAGCTTCCTTCACGCATAACCTTTGAAAAACAAGTTGTGATACTGTTGGCAACATGTTAAGAGGTATTCCTGTAATAGACTATAAAGGAAATTGCCTTTGTAATTAAATATATAAAGAGGGAGCCTATTTTCTGCTTGCTACAAATCTTTTTTTTTTTTTTTAAGTTCCCTCTCTTGTAAGTGAAGAATGTATAATGAATGAGATTGGGCCAAAGCAGAACCCAGGGTATCTTTTTCTATGTTAAGTTTTCATTTGCATTTCCCTCACCATTGGAAGCCAGGAAGAAAACTGTGAAACATTTATGAAACTTAGAGTTGCTAATTCATAATTTTAGGACTCTTTAGCTTTCCCTTAAAATGTGGCAACAGGAAATAATTAGTCCCATGTTGACTGAAAGATAGATACCTCTCCCAAAAGACTTTCCTAATATTATTTAAAAATCAAAATCAGGAGAACCAGCTGTTTTCATGGCGCAGAGAAAAGGCCTTTATGAAGAAGGATTTTAAATGAAAATGGAGGAAAATGAAAGGTATTAAAATATGTCCTCATCATATGCTAAATGCTTTCTATATATCCTATTTCATATGGAAAATTAAACCTACCCTTTATTGATGCGTTGTTAGTTACCTTTCCAGAAGTCATTTCTCCCTCTGAATCAACTATCAGAACACCAACTTTGTCATAGATTTTTGGCCCAATCCGGTAGATGGATTGTCCATGATTTGAGTCAGAGGTCAGCAAAATATGGTCTCCCGGGCCAAATCAGGTCTGCCATCTTTTTTATACAGCTGTGACCTCAGATTGTTTTGTATGTTTGAAAAAAATCCAAAGAAGAATGTTTCATAATATGTGGGAGTTATGTCGAGTTCCCGAGTCCATAAATGCAGTGCTTGCTGTTGGAATGCAGCAGCATTCGGTTGTTTGTAGATAGTCTATGGAGGCGAGAATGGCAGGGTGGAGTGATTACACAGACCGTATGCCCTGCAAAGCCTAAAATATTTACTATCTGGCCTGTTACAGAAAAGTTGGATGACCCTTTGTCTAAGTGAATTCTGATAGACTTGTCTCTGACTTTTCCAGGCCCGAGTCCAGCTGGCATTGCCCATGTGACGATGAAATGCAAGCAGAGATCTGCCAGGGGGGTTCTGGAAAGGCTGTGCATTCTTCCTAAAAGGCTGGCATCTTACCTCCTGCTTCAGGTCTTGAATAGGAAAGTGAAATCTGGAGGTGAGAGCTTCTATCTTGCAACTATGGGGTGATGAATATAAAAGCTGAAGCCAGCACCTTAAACCTCAGTTCCTGGCCCTTACTTGCCTATTGCCAGACTTCCTGTTACCTGAGAAAAGTCACCCTCATCTGGAAGGCAGTCTTCACTGGGCATTTAGACGCCAGCAAGTAAAATACCTTCCTCACTGACATGCCCTCTTTCTTTCCTTTAGGCCTAGAACCTGTTTGGTTTCAGTAGTATAAGAAGAGTTGCAGGGGCCAGGAGACCCTTTCTGGCACCTGTTTGGTATACAAGAAATGGATAGCCATTTCATCTTTTTGCAGGTAAGGTCACACCTGAGTTTGCTCCTCCCTAACAAACCAGTGTTCTCAGCAGCATTATCTTGATATTTGGGGAAATGGTTATGAGAACAGTCTGTTTCCCTTTGTTACTACAGGTAGCTCACAGCAGACGGTCATCTACATTGCTGGTGGTTGTGGTCCTTCTCCTCACCCTAGGCCCAAGTTAGATGTTCCATCATCTGTTCTGACTTAATGTTCAGATTAAAATGTTATTCTACTCATGATGCCACATTCTGTGTCTTATGTCAGTCTGTGTGCATAGCTCCAAATGCCGCAGGAACAACATCACGTCTTACTCAGCTCCATCACCCTAGTCTCTAGCGCAGTGCTTCATACATTACAGGTGATGAAGGGGTAAAGGGAAGGCAAATAAGCAGCCCAGCTGTCAGGTAAAAGAATGCAACATGGACTACAACAAATGCATTCTTTAATTTATCAGATATTTGTTGAATCTCTTGTTATATGCCTTTTTATGGACGATGGGAATAAATTAATGACCATCATTAGAAAAGCTAGCATTTACTGAGTACTTGCCAAAGTAAATGCCAGATACTATTCTAAGTACTTTACAAATACTGATTTATTTAATCTTAACAATAATGCTGGTGAAAAACCTAAGGCACAGAAAGGTTAAGTAACTTGCCTCCAATCACACAGTCAAAAGTGATCAAGTTAGGACTGGGATTCATATCCAGTGGGCCTAGCTCCAAGATACAACTTCCTTGCTTATTATTATACTTTCAAGCTGCTTCTCTCATGTGTTTAGGTGTAGACAATACAGTGTGAAGAAAACTACTGCCCTTCATTATGGGATTCCAAAGCAAAATAATGTCAGATACATTTTGCATGATGGAGAGCTAGGTCCAACTTGCTAGGTTTCTAGTCCTGGCTGTGGATGTATTTCAGTGTATTAATTAATCTCTCTGTGTCTCAGTTTTCTTATTAGCAAATTGGGATCATAATAATATCTAACTCACAGGCTTATTATAGAGATTGCATGAATTAGTGCATATAAAGTACTAAAACCCGGACCTAGCATTTTTAAAGTATAAAACAAGGATTGGATGTCATTATTGTTGCTGTAGTGGATAGTTTTGTAATTTACATTGTAATTGTAATAATAACAATAGTTTTTAATATTGTAATAGAGTCAGGGGATGTGTGGGATTCCCTGGTGGCTCAGCAGTAAGGAATCTGCCTGCAGTGCAAGAAATGTGGGTTCTGTCTCTGAGTCAGGAAGATCCCCTGGAGGAGGAAATGGTAACCCACTCCAGGATTCTTGCCTGGGAAAGCCCATGGACAGAGGAGCCTGGTGGGCTGCATTGGACATGACTGAGCAAATGAACACACACACGGGATATGTCGTGGGACCATAAATGATCTCATAAATAATTATTTAATGACAAGTAGTGATTAAGTGTTGAACAGGTATATTAAAAGAGTTCTCCAGAGAAACAAAACTAGAATGAGTAGTATATTATTGGCTCAAGAGGAGAACTGGCTCACAAGACTGTGCAAGCTGAGAAGTCCCAAGATCTGCTGGAGCCTCGGTGGAGCTGATGGTATAGTTCCAGTCCAAGTCCGAGCTCAAGTCCAAGAACCACGAGTGTGAAAGGTGTAAGTTCCAATTTGAGTCTGAACCTGCATCCAAAGGCAGGCGAAGAGTTATGTCCCAGCTCAAAGACAGGCTGAGAAAGCACATTTTCCCTTATTCAGCCTTTTATTCTGTTCAGACACTCAGCAGATGGGATGAGGTTCACCTAAGGGAGAGCACTTTGTTTTACTCAGTCTACAATTCAGATGTTAATTTCATGGAGAAACACCCTCACAGACATATCCAGAATAATGTTTAATCAAATGTCTGAATGCCTCATGGCCCAGTCAAACTGACATGCAAAATTACCCATCACAAGTCCACCTCTTGTCAGCTTGGCACCCATTCACATCTCCTTAATCATGCTTAATCTCCAAATAAAGACAGAAATAAGATCATAATTCTGCCAAACCTAATACAGTTATTCCCCCCTTCCCCAGAAGAGAAGGGAAGTCCTTAAGGGATGGTAACTCTTCTCCTCGATATCCAGTAACTTAAGTACTTTTATGCCAGTTCACAATCCTGAAATACTATGCTATAAAGTCAATACATCTTATGTTACATGATAAGAGAATAAGAAAGGAAAAAATATGCCGCTCATGTAAAGACTTTTATTTTACTTTATAGCAACATTCTTTACTCAACCTCCTGGATTTAAAAAAACTGTCTTTTGCATTGTGTTAATGTTTACCTCACTGGGGAGATTATGTGATGGCAGGGGAGACATGGATAAATTGATCAGTGCCTTGGGAAAATGTGTCTGATGGCTGGGGAAGAACAGTTTTGGCTTGAACAGTTTTGCATTAAGCAGAGTGCATGATTTTGAGACCTGGAGGCTAGGCCAGGAGAGGAGTGGATTCTGAAAGAGCAAGGAGCAGAAGACTCTAGAGGTGAATTTCAGGCAGGGCCTACGAAAGCAGGGAAGATGCAAGCCCAGAGTCAGATGTACTCAGCCATAAAGTCCAAGCACTGGAGGGGGAATCGAAAGTCAGAGAAAAGAGCCCCAAATCAGAACCTGGATCCAACCAAGAGGTGAGTGAAAAGGACAGGGCAAATCAAGGTGGTTTTTGCAATTGTTAAAATTCCTGGAATGTTCCTGGTTACTTCTCATGGGCTTCAGCCTGGCTATACTTCGGGACAGGCAGTGGACTCTGCTGTTTTAACATATAAAATGGAGTGAAATACAGGGCAAAGAGGGTAAGAAGCATCATTTATATTCAAAGCATCACACTTTTATAGCCCTAAACTATTTCATATGATCATGCATTTGTCACTTCTCTACAGAGCTATTTATACTTCCATTCATTCATTCCATACCTATCCTTTAAGGAATTAAGATGATTTAAAAGGCCCTATGTGATGAAAAAAAAATACATTTATTAGAACTAGAAATGAAGAATTATGAAAAAGAAAACATGAAAACAAATGGAAAACTGAGACAAAGTAAAAAGCAGGGAACCATGTTTGTGTTTCATTCCTCAATATTAAATGAAAACACTCAAGAAAAATATGAAGGGGGCCCATCTCAAAATATTTTAATGGGTGATAAGGTCAAAATGAAAAGTAACCTGGGTGTTCTGGATACAAGATGTCTCCTCCTTCAAATCACTGAAGAGCCCTTGTTGTCAGTTCCCTCTCACATAAAACCGTGATTAACTGCTTAGTGAAAAGAGCCATGGTTAAGAATCAGCAGTGTCTAAATCTTTCCCTGACACATGACCTTCGAAAATTTACTAAATCTTTCAGATACTCAATATTTTCATCTGTTGGCTGGAGATCACGTGGAGTTTAGACAATATATATGAGACATTTAGTAGAGCATGCCATGATATTTGAAAATGTTCTATCTTCTGATTCTTTGAACTGACTCGTTATCATATGAGATTTTAATAACCATAACTGTTTTATCGGTGTTTGCCAGAAGAATTTCTCTTTGAATCACCCAACTGATTGTATTCTTGGCATAGCCACTAGGGAACTCAAGTGAAATAAATGCAAACTGGCAGCAAAACTAACTCTAAAAGTTTGTAACTTTATGAAAGAACGGACTGCAGATGAAAAGCTTTCCTTGGTTTCAAATAAGACAAAAACTTATAAACCAAAATACTGTGATGTAGAGGAAAAGCACATAGGAGATCTGTAGTGCTTTCTCCCAGTGTCTGCTTTGCAGAATACAGCAAATAATCATAATAAAGAATTAACTGGAAAGCTACTTTGCATCACAAGAATTTATCACAAAAGAGTAACTTTTCCAGTGAATGTCATTGAGGTTTATACAAAGAAAAACAGAACACTTTTTTTTTTTTTTTTTTTTTTCTTGAGGAGATGCTGGTTTTGCAGGGGACCGGCTGAGGAGTACTGGTTCAGAGAGGAGTCTACAATGAATGGTCTTGATAGCTCCTTGGATGCTGCCAGAAGAACAGAAAAAGAATTGAGGATGAAATAAAGAAGACATATTAAAGACCTACCAAGTGAACAAAATTATACCAGAAGCTTCACTTTGATTTCTCACTTAAGCCTTACAATACTGTTAAAAGGTAGTTCAGCTCTTTTTAATCTAGTAGGAGGAAACCAAGATTACAAGATTTACTAGGCTTGAGTAACTGCTCAGGATCCATCTGTTAGTAGATAAGTGATAAACCATGATTAGAAAATGAACTTGACTGATTGTAAAACTTATGCTGTTTCCCCTCTGCCAGGCTGAGAGAAGGTTTCTCCTGGGCAAACCGCTTTCAGCCAGACTGGACTGCTATTTATCGCCACTGCATGGTTGCCATCTTCAAGACTGGGATACAAAGTGCGCAGCTGACCCGGCCAGGGAAGAGTGGCCATCTGTTCTGGTGTCTCCTGAAGGGATCCCGAGGAGGGAAGCAGCAGTCGTGCAAACAGCCTGAAGCAAGGGACAAGAATGCCCATGGATGACTTCTTACCACTCCTTTCTCTCAACTCCTCTGCAGAGAGATTACTGACAACAGTAATGTTAAAAATAGCTTTATACAAACAGTATATTTATCATTCCTAGAGAACTTATAGATATATGTATATATATATATGGAATATATAAGCATTGTTATATACTTGTGTATACACACACACACACACACACACACACACACACATATATAATTTAGGGCTTCCCTGGTGGCTCAGTGTAAAGAATCTGCCTGCCAATACAGGAGATGTGGGTTCAGTCTCTGGGTGGGGAAACCCCTGGAGAAGGAAATGACAGCCCACTCCAGTATTCTTGCCTGGGAAATCCAATGGACAGAGGAGCCTGGTGTGCTGCAGTCCATGAGGTCACAAAAAGTTGGACATGGCTTAGCAACTAAATAACAACATATATAATATTTATGTGCACATTATTTTTAAATTAATTTATTTTAATTAGAGTCTAGTTGCTTTATAATATTGTAGTGGTTTTTGTCATACAATGACATGAATCACCCGTGAGTGTACATGTGTTCCCCATCCTGAACCCTCCTCCTACTCCCTCCCTATCCCATCCCTCAGGGTCATCCCAGTGCACCAGCCCTGAGCACCTTGTCTCATGCATCAAACCTGGACTGGGGATCCATTTCACATATGATAATAAACATGTTTCAGTGCTATTCTCTCAAATCATCCCTCCCTCCCCTTCTCCCACAGAGTCCAAAATCCTGTTCTTTACCTCTGTGTCTCTTTTGCTGTCTTGCATATAGGGTCATCATTACCATCTTTCTAAATTCCGTATATATGTGTTAATATACTGTATTGGGGTTTTCTTTCTGACTTACTTCACTCTGTATAATAGGCTCCAGTTTCATATACCTCATTAGAACTGATTCAAATGCATTCTTTTTCATAGCTGAGTAATCCATTGTTTATATGTACCACAGCTTTCTTATTTTTATATGTATATAATATTATAAACATTAAAATATATATATAATACTCATACATGCTATTGTACATACACATTATTCTATTCTTCATGGCCATAATTTGTGGTTATGAGGAAGATATTAAAACAAAGAGATCTGAAATCCAAAGTAATGGCAAGTGGCAGACAGAAACACAAATCCAGGTCTCCTAACTACTTCCCATTACAATCCCAATACTCAATAGAAGACGCCTTTTTGTTTTAATTTGCTGGTTTTAGAGGGGAATTGCAAAGGTGACCTCCTATTTGAAGTTAAGATCCTTTATTTCCTCAGAAGAAAGCGTCCATGTACAAGACACAATGGCATAGTAATGAGCTCCCCTGACTGTATCAACCATCTACGCACACTCTTAAATATTAGCTTCCTTTGCTTCCTCTGGTGTCCAAAGTAAAAATCAACAGGAACAGTAGGTGGCTTGCAGAGCACAGAAACAGGAAATTCAAAGATATTGAATAACATGTAAGAATAAATTCTTATGAATGGTGAAATCTTGGTTTAAAAATATTTCCTTTTGGAGGAGATACCAGGCTGGGGAGAAGGACCCTGTTATTTAGAGACAGATAGGGGATTATGAGCAATCACTCCTTTTCAGTTTCCTGTCTTTGAAAATGTGTGATCCTGCTAAATAGTTCTTGGCCAATTAAATATCCATTGAACAAAAACACGATGACCTATTCTTTTAGATGAAGCTTCTGTTTTGTGCTGATTATATTTGATCAATGATACCTCTGGACTCCTTTGGTGGCTCAGATGTTAAAGTGTCTGCCCAGGGTTCAATCCCTGGGTTGAGAAGATCTCCTGGAGAAGGAAATGGCAACCCACTCTAGTATTCTTGCCTGGAAAATGGATTCTCTCATGGATGGAGAAACCTGATAGGCTACAGTCCATGGGGTGGCAAAGAGTCAGACACGACTTAGTGATTTAACTTTCACTTTACTGATATCTTGAGAGCCATACAGGCTATTCACAGGAAGTGGAATTAGCATGTTTCAGAAGTTTGGTTAAGAAATAATTTCTATCCACCTTGTGTTTGCTGACAAAAGATGAGAGTCAATACTGTGCAAACACAATAGGAAAATACCTTTGGGGACTCTGGATCAATCAATCATTAAGCAAAATGTGGGATATGGGTGCAATCATTTATTTATCTTTATTTCTTTATTGAATAACATCAAACCTAAAAAATTGAAACACCAACCCAGTTTATTTTCAGTTTCAGTTTAGTCGTTCAGTCATGTCCAACTCTTTGTGACCCCATGGACTGCAACATGCCAGGCCTCCCTGTCCATCACCAACTCCCAGAGTTTATTCAAACTCATGCCCATTGAGTCAGTGATGCCATCCAACAATCTCATCCTCTGTCATCTCCTTCTCCTCCCACCTTCAATCTTTCCCAGCTTCAGGGTCTTTTCAGATGAGTCAGCACTTCGCGTCAGGTGGCCAAGCTATTGGAGTTTCAGCTTTAGCATCAGTCCTTCCAAAGAGATCCCAAGGCTGATCTCAATTAGGATGGACTGGTTGGATCTCCTTACTGTCCAAGAGACTCTCAAGAGTCTTCTCCAACACCACAGTTCAAAAGCATCAATTCTGTGGCACTCAGCTTTCTTTATAGTCCAACTCTCACATCCATACATGACTACTGGAAAAACTATAGCCTTGACTAGATAGACTTGGTTCATTTTAGATATTCAAAATTATAAAAGTGGAGAAAAGAAAACATCTAAAACTAAACATCTAAAACATGATTCTAAACTAGCACTGAAACTGAAACATTGCTTGATCTCAAATTAACTTCTTTTAAATCAACTTGGGAAATGACATAACCATATTTGATTCCTCTAAGAATTGTTCAGTTCCAACCATCTGCTAAATTAAGCAGCTGTAATTATAATGAACAATTATAGCGGATCTGATACAAAAGGGATAATAACGACGTATAAGACAAAGTCCTAGGAGGCTACTGCAATCTTGAAGATCAAAATTAGAACAGTTTTTTTGAGTGTACTGGAACTCTGCTGCTGCTGCTGCTGCTGCTAAGTCGCTTCAGTTGTGTCCAACTCTGTGCGACCCCATAGACGGCAGCCCACCAGGCTCCCCTGTCCCTGGGATTCTCCAGGCAAGAACACTGGAGTGGGTTGCCATTTAGGCATGGTTAAGTTCAAAGTGCAGCATCACATTTTAAATTCTTTATTTCATTTTAGGAAAAATGGTCACCAAATTCCATCAAACTACCAGTTTTCTAGATTTTTCTTTTTACTATGTCTCATGAGATCACTCATTGTTTCTTATGAGTTTCTTGGCCCTTCTCTATGCAGACACAAGAATCTTTAGCATAACTTCTAATAAATGTGTGTGTGCACACTAAGTCACTTCAGTCATGTCTGACCCTGTACCCCTATGGACTGTAGCCCACCAGGCTCCTCTGTCCATGAGATTCTCCAGGCAAGAATACTGGAGTGGGTTGCCATGCTCTCCTCCAGGGGATCTTCCTGACTCAGGGATTCAACTCATGACTCTTATGTCTCCTGCATTGACAATGGGTTCTTTACCAGTAGTGCCACCTGGGAAGCCCCTAATAATTATAAGAAGACCAAAATATTAAAATAGCTGGTCACCTAAGTACCAGTAAGCTAAAGGATATGTCATTAATGAGTCTAGCAGTTTTCTTCTTTGGTCCTTAAATAGATGTTCAATGTTTCCTCAATTTTCTGGCAGTTTTAACATATGTGTTTGAGTCCAAACACATTTTCCATGAAGCTAGTTGCCTCAGACTAGTATTATTGAAGGTGAAATAGTAATAATAATAAGTTTTTGGCCTTGCCTGCCCTGGAATGTTGCCTGTTGTATTCTGCAACCAGAGAACTTATTTTCATAGCACAGATTCCCATTATTAAATATTAGAAGGGACTCCTTATCAAAAAAGAAAAAAAATTGTATTTACATGCGGCTCCAAGTGCACAGAAAATAAAATGCCTTAGAAGTTATTTTCCTGCAAATGCCAACAAAGCGATACGGTAGGGACATTAAGGCTTCTAGGACAGAACTAATTCATGTTTTCGATTTTCAAAAATGCCATTCTAATTGTGTTCTGCCCCCTGACAATATGAAGGCCTGAGATCAGGGGAACCTCCCCCCTCCTTCCTCACGCACACACCCACTTCCATGGAAGATATCATTTCTGAGTCTTTATAACAGTCTCACTCAGGAAATGCCTTCACTGTACTTTACAGTCTGTGGAACCATGAGGTCTGAAAATTGATTAAAACACTAATTATTGTAGTTGTATTTAGAGGTATGATTGTCAGGGCAGATTCCAGGGAAAATGCAAATAGTTTCTCCCAGTCTAATAGCATGCTCACATATTAATTTACTAGAATTAAAAATGTTAAGATTACACAATAAAAATATTATTCAGTTTAGGAGTCCTAGTGAGGTTAATAAACACAGAGGTCCTAAAGGGCCTTTTTTTCTTTTTTATCATTAATTGTATCTAGTGGAGTCTTTAACAAGGCTTTCTGTCTCTTTTTAATACCATTTTGTAGGGATATTGGGGTGATTCATTTCAAATAATTTTGCACTCTGTAAAACCGAAAGGCCTATGAGAAAGTGTTTGCCTTTACCCATTTGTTTATCCATCTATCCATCCATCCATCCATCCATCCATCCATCTACTCACCCCCTAAACATTTCACTCACCAAATACTTCTTAAATCACTACCATGTTCCAGGCACATAATGAGCGAGAAAGATATAATTTCTGCTCTCATGTGGCATATATTCAAAATAGAAAAGACAGAATATTGAAAAAGAATGACTGATCCGGTGTTTTGACAGATACTGTGTTAGGTTCAGCAAAGAGGCAAAGATTTCCCTTGGATGTCATTCCTAGGGACGTCATATCTAGGATCGTGGCCTCCCTAACCTTTCTAAAGGCTCGCACATTCCAGTGGGACTCTGAGGCAGAAGTCTCTGAGAGACCACCACATGGGTTGGTCCAGGTTGCTTCTGGACCAGAGAGGACAAATGCTGGAGCTTAGATGATGGGCAGGAGTGGCAAGAAGACAAAAGCACCCGGTGAAAACGCTAGCAGTGTGCCAAAGCCACACAGATGACAATTATTTTTGCAGAATGATGCAGTTTGTCTCACATGACAAATGTTAAACTGAATACAATTCTGCTTGTTTAAATGGCAGTTTACAAGGATTATTACTTTCACTTTTAGTGTGACTATCTAGAGAAACAGTGAATACACATTAGTTAGAGAGGAAGAAATAGGTGACATACTGATTCTGTATCACCTTTGCCTCTCCAAAGGCCACAGCTATCTGGGATTTTTGCTTCTTCCCTGGACCATTACCAGGAACTTTGTATGAACCACAGATTTCTATCCTTTCCCCAGTCTGTGGATTCTCTCCCTGCCTCTTCTACCCCATGGCTGCAAATGCCGCTCTGGAAGACAGCGGCATAACGGCAAGTCAACAGGCATTTACAATGTACTTCATGTTTAGAGACTAAAATTTGTCTTTTTGCCTCAGCTTCCCCTATAGTTGATCCATGCTGAACTAGCTCTTCAATTTTGAGGCAGTATTTACACTATCTTGAAGAAGATGACCAAGGGGATCTTCTGGAAAAGAATGTATTCAATGAATTATTTATCAAGACTCTTCGGAATATAACTGTTGCCTTGACAATAGCTTTAGCTTTTGAGAGAGTTATGGGATCTACAGTATTGACCCCAAGGAATGTCTTTGGAGGTCAGGAAAGTGATATGTTTTATAACAGCACTAAGGCAGCAGTAAGAGGTATGAGATAGCTGGTGGATTTAAAGAGCTACTTTTTCAGACAGCTTATGTTTTCATTATATATGCCAGGTTTATGTTAAAAATGATGGTCTAGCAGTGAAATAATTAAGAGTATAACTAAGGCAACTAGATAAAATGTGAGAATTCAGTCAATTCAGTGACTTAGTATGAGGTAGACAAAATAACTCATTTTTTAAAAATAATTTTTAAGGGGAAAGATATTACTGGATGCATTATTCATTCCTGTGTGTATACATAGCATAATTATTTTCTTAGGATGTAAACAATTTGCAGCAACTGATCAGATACAATGTTGAAAGTGGATGTTTTTATTGAAAGCCATAGATTGCAAATATGAACTCTCTTTGCCTTCAGTCTGCCCTTATTTAAGGATGTAGCACACTTTTTATTTCTGTATTTTAAATGAGAAATATTCCTCTTGATAAATCTGTATGCAGGTCAGGAAGCAGCAGTTAGAACTGGACATGGAACAACAGACTGGTTCCAAATCAGGAAAGGAGTCCGTCAAGGCTGTATATTGTCACCCTGCTTATTTAATTTATATGCAGAGTACATCATGAGAAATGCTGGCCTGGAGGAAGCATAAGCTGGAATCAAGATTGCCAGGAGAAATATCCATAACCTCAGATATACAGATGATACCACTCTTATAGCAGAAAATGAAGAAGAACTAAAAAGCCTCTTGATGAAAGTGAAAGAGGAGAGTTAAAAAGTTAGCTTAAAGCTCAACATTCAGAAAACTAAGATCATGGCATCTGGTCCCATCACTTCATGGCAAATAGATAGGGAAACAATGGAAACAGTGATAGACTTCATTAATTTGTGCTCCAAAATCACTGCAGATGGTGACTGCAACCATGAAATTAAAAGACGCTTACTCCTTGGAAGTAAAGTTATGACCAATCTAGACCATATACTAAAAAGCAGAGACATTACTTTGCCAACAAATGTCCATCTTGTTAAAGCTATGGTTTTTCCAGTAGTCATGTATGTACATGAGAGTTGGACTATAAAGAAAGCAGAGTGCCAAATAATTGATGATTTTCAACTGTGGTGTTGGAGAAGACTCTTGAGAGTCCCTTGGACTGCAAGAGATCCAACCAGTCCATCCTAAAGGAGATCAGTCCTGAATATTCATTGGAAGAACTGATGCTGAAGTTGAAACTCCAGTACTTTGGCCACCTGATACAAAGAACTGACTCATTTCCCTGATGCTGGGAAAGACTGAAGGTGGGAGAAGAAGGGAACGACAGAGGATAAGGTGGTTGGGTGGCATCACCAACCCAATGGACATGAGTTTGAGTAAACTCTGGGAGTTGGTGATGGACAAGGAGGCCTGGTGTGCTGCAGTCCATGGCATCACAAAGAGTCAGATAGGACTCTGCAACTTAACTGAACTGACTGAAGAGCAACAGTCTTTTATTTCTATAGTTCTGTCTCTACCCACTCTGTGATACATTGATACCTTCTCATAAGAGCTTGCAAATGTAGAGTTCAAACTAAGACATGCCATCCTGCCATTCTGGTCACTTCTCTGATTCTCTCAATGATGTCTCCTGTCCCTCAGAAGCCTAGTGTTTGATTCTATCTGGGGAGTTTGTAATTTCTTCAATTCTGTCTCCTGACAACAAAAATGTGAAACAAGGGACCAGTGTTACAGCTCTGTGTTATAGCTCAGTTTCATTTAGAAAGTAAAGGAAGATACATCCTCGAGGTGTGAGGGCATGGTGACCAAAAGGCTCAAAGAGAGGAGAGGCTCCCAGCCCACTTTTGGCTCCTCCTTTTACACATTTTTTCTCCTCCTCTGGGCCCACCCTATGTAAACTGGGCTAGCCAGGAGGGCTGTTTGTTCTACCTGAGGTCCTCACTGCGGTCCTCAGACCTTCCTTTGATCTATTTTCACGGGCTTTTCCCTTCCTTGTCTTTTGGCCACCACCATTTTGGACTCCATTTACCTGTTCTAACTACCTAACAATTCCATATCTGGCTAGCCTTGCCTGTGCCTCAGACAATTGTGTGTCCCATTCTTGATCCACCCCACACCCAACTATCACATCAGATGTGGAAAGTTGACTTAACATCAACCCGAGTCACCTGTACATATATGGTGCTCAAGGTCTTGCTGCTTTGTCTTAGTATCTCATAAGTCTGTGCAATGTGATTTTCATTTTTTATTTTATTTCATAGGTCTTTCCCTAGATCTCTATAGTTCTATTGGAGTTTGGGAACTGATCTGGAGGATCCAGCATACCCTGCCCAGCGTTGTTTCTCTGACACTTTCATTCTCCAGTGACTATTGGTTAAACACATTTGTGCTAGGCATTATGCTGGGTGCTGGAAATAGAGTTTTGGACAAGACAGACACAGTTTCTTTCCTAAAGGGGCTTAGAGTCTAATGGGAATGATAGATTCAAGACAGTAAATCAATGAGTCAATCAATAAATCATTAAATTGTTTAAAGACATTGAAGAAATGATTACAAATGTAAGGGATGTTGCAAAATGGGAAGGGAATGATGAGGGAAAATTTAAAAAACCTCAGAAGGTCAGAGAAGGATTTTTGAGGAAATGCCATTTAGGCTGAGACCTGAGAGCTGAGAAGTAATTAAATAAGTAGGTGACTGCAAGAAAAATTGGAGGAAAAGCAGTGGCACCTCGAGCCATGCTTGAAAATGATATTCTGGCAGTGGAACAATTAACTAAATAAGTAAAATGATTAGCTAAAATGTGGGAATCCAGTCAACTCCGTGAGTTAGGATCAGGAAAGTCTGTTAAGACGCTGCATTCCTGAGATCAAACCCCATCTTCAGTCAGATGAGAGCATTGTGCTTTTGTGCTTTCTTCCGTGAGGCTGGAGAGACCAATGAAAACCAGATGAAGGGGGGCCTTGTAAGTCACAATAAAAGACTTTCATTTTATTCTTAGATAATGAAAAACACTGAAAGCTTGGTTTAACATATGTAAATTATGGAACAGTCTGAAAGTACAAAATAGTGTGAAAAGAATACGTTAGGACCCTCTCTAGTCATCATCAAGCCTAATATTTGCATTTGCTTCACAGATTTTGAAGAAATAAATGTTTCACTTCAGGTAAAATCCCAAACACTGGTACTGCTCCATCCCTTTCTTTCCAGATAACCACTATCTTGAAGTTGGGGTGTAGCAGTCCTGTGTAATGAGGCAGTCTCTAATGAAGCTCAAAAAGTACAGTCATCATGACTTTGGAAGTTGTCTTCTAGGTATGTATTTTGAAGAGACCTTACATATATGAACAAGAGACATTTTCAAGAGACTTATTACTCATTGCAATGAAAAAGTGGGACTAATATAACCATTCTCAATAGATGGATGAAGAAAGAAATGCTGGGTTAATCATACGATGGAATCTGATGCATCAGTTGAAAAGAAATGCCTTGGAGCTTGTTGGTGATAACATTAAAAATAAGACGTCTAGTTAAACAGGCTGGTTCCAAAGGAATATATGGTTCATGTATAAAGTATTTAAATACATAAATAAAGCAATATTATTTATGGAAGCAAATATATGTAGTGAAAATATAAAAAGCATTGAAACTTCTAAGCAGGGATATATATAGTAGAAATTGTATTTTAAGAGCTCAGTCTGGCTACAATTTTAAGAATGCAATTGCAAGAGTAGACCAGTTAAGAAGTTACAATAAGGAGTTGAACCAGCTCTAACTTTGATTAGAGGGAAAAATAGATTCCAGATCTATTAGAAGGTAGAATTTTAGGGTACAAGTTTGGCTATGAGGGTGTTGTGGGTAAAAGGCGTCAAGTGACTTTCTGTTTTCTGGCTAGAGTTACTTGATCACTTGTGCTTCTGTTTACTGAAGAGAAAAGTAAGCATTGTACTGACAGCTCTGGGAATGGGTTGAGGTGATAAATACATTGTTTGCAAAATGAATGTGAATTGCTTCCTTCAACTAGAGATGTTGGGGATGTATCGGAAATGGGTCTGATAGTCAACAGGGAATTCTGAGATTGGGGATAAACTTTGAGAGTCGTCAGCATATACTCGGGAGGCTATTTGTAAGAGAAGGTGGAATTGATTAGATGGTGTATATAGAACAAAAACAAAGATGACCTAAGACTGAGCTCTGAGGGGTGATAAAATGTAGTGTTGTCTTTGGAGGCTGAGAGGAACAGGTCGTAGGAATACAGTGAAAAACAGGTGAGAACAGAATATGCAATCAGAGAAGCTAAGGAAGCAAATTATTTGCAGAAAAGGGGTGGCAACCAACAATTTTAATGCTGATGATACTTCAAGCAAAAGAAGGGATGAGAAGCATCTGTTGGATTTTGCTCTATAATAGTCATTGGTTATATAACAGTGAGCACTTTTGGAAGAACGGTTGTGCTGAAAGCCATTTAGTGTTGAGAACTAAATGGAGGAATGGAAATGGAGATAAATAAGAGAGACACCTTGTTGGAGTCTTTTTTCTGGGAAGGAAAGGACAACCATGGGTAAGAACTAGGGGAGTAGGACGCTAGGGGCGAAAGGAATACTTGTTCTGGTTTTGTACATTTGTTTCTTTAAGATGAGGCAAATTCATGTGTTTAAATGCTGCCAGAAGAGAAAGATTCAGTAAAGAGGGGGAGATGGAAGATGTTTAAAAAGAGAGAGAAGATAACTGACAGGTGAGTTCCCTCCAAAGAAGATGAAATTCAAAGCATTCTATAATGATTTATCTTTAGTTAATTGATAAATGAATAGGAAAAAATATGTCATTTATCCTGAAATAGTTGTAAAGCATAGAAAAGAAAATGGCTGTGGTGTGAAAAGGTTTACTGATTAGGGTATTGTTGAGCTGAGGGTTTTCACACCTGATTGCCTCTGTTGTCTCTCTGAGGCAGGCAGTGAAAGCATTTGCAAAAGGAGTAGGTAGGATTTAGAGGTTTTAGGAGAGCAGAGTTTGCAGTGGCTGTTGTGGAGGGTTGGAATGGATTCAGAACCAGGAAACAACAGAGAGTATCTGTCACTTTTTAGTTCCAAGTTGAGGTTGGAAATTTTGAATTCACGGTGGTGCTAATGTCCTTGGACCATGCTCGTGTATCTGTGCTCTGCTCCCTTTGGATTAATTCTTTTACAAGAGTCTCCTCATTTCTTCCTACAGACAGACTCCCCTTCCAGATGTGCCTCACATGTATTGCAGTCAATATAAGGCATAGGTCACTTACAAGGAGTCAGTATTGTTTTCTTAAACTATATCCAGCAAATTCGAAAGAACCCTATATGAAGGCAATAATTGAAGGCTTAGCTGTCTCTAAGTATGTCATAAGCTTTCATGGACTTCCAAATTTATTGTGTTTTTGAGCCCTGAAAGAAGTGTTGAGTGTTTTAAAGCTCTCTATGAATGACAGCATGAGAACCAAGAGTTTCCATTTTTCATGAAAAATTTGTATAGTCTGTGGCACAGGTTTCATCAGCCCTGGGCTGGAAATGCAGGACCTTGTGGTGTGCCTCTTAAGCGTGGCCATGTTTGTGTTGTGCAACTTTTTGTTGTTGTTGTTTGGGCATCATCTTAATATGGGAAAATGTCATAGGTATTCAGAAGTCAGGGAACACTGTGAAATATTCTCATATGGTTACTGTGGTCTGATTGAGTCAGCAGCATATTGACACACATTTGCTTTTCCATAGATTCAAAAGAACCAATGTTTTCTTTTAAAAGTGACTTCATCTTCCATCGTAAATGTCTCTACTCTAAGGCCTGGTGAGAGAATTCCTTGGAAACCAAAGAACATTTAGTCATTTAATGTGTGTGTGGGTGTTTTTCTCTTTAATTTATGAAGTTCTTTGAGCAAGTAAATTAAAAAGTGGTGTGTTAGTATTCCACGTTTTGTTATTTTTGAGGCAAATTTATTTCGTAGGCAAGTCTATAATTTAAGCATATTTGTGATCTTCTGTGAAGCTTTTAGTTATCTCTATGCCATGGAAATTGGTTTTATATGAGTTTGCTCAGAAAAGCAGTAGAATGATCACCAGTTGTGGAATAGGAAAACTTGGGTTCCACTTCTAACTCTGCTACAAATATAATCTTGAGTCACTCTGTCTGAGCACCAGCTTTTTGACCTATGAAAGGAGGAGTTTTATTAGGTGATTCTTAAAATGTTTTCCAGATCTTAATCTCAACTTTAGGAGTTGACACAGCTGGTAGGCAGTATGTAAAAAGGCTAAACATTGTTAATGTTTTTAATTCTTATATGTAATGGTAATGGTTTAGTCACTAAGTTGTGTCCGATTCTTGTGACCCCATGGACTGGGAACCTACCAGGCTCCTCTGTCCATGGGATTCTCCAGGCGAGAATACTGAAGTGGGTTGCCATTTCCTTCTCCAGGGAATCTTCCCAGCCCGGGAACAGAACCTAGGACTCATACACTGCAGGCTGATTCTTTACCAACTGAGCTACAAGGGAAGCCCTTATATGGCACAATTCTTATATTGTACAATTAAAAATGTACATATTCAAGCCTGAGATTTAAGTTCATAGTATTCATTCATTCATTCCATGATGAGAACCAGAAACTTGGTGAACAGCTATGAAAAAGAAATGTATCAGTCCTCCGGAGTTCACATTATTGCATGGTAGGAAATGTCAGCAGTTATTGGAATAAATCGGATAAGTGATCCTGCGATAATGTCTGCACCTCAAACTTCTCTTCTTAGTATATATAACCTCCTATGCAGTATCGTTACTTGTCTGTCTTTAGCACTTTAGCCTTCACACATCTCAAACTGAACAATTGAGCCCACTCTCTGTTCTCAAAATACACATGTCATAATTTTTGTAAAATGACATCACCGTTCACCTGCTTGCTCAAGTCAGAAATCTAAATGTCTTGTCTGATTTCTGCTTTTCCTCAGTATCTCTGCATCTAACCCATCAGCAGACCCTGACCAGCTTATGCTCAGAACTTTGAATTCCCAAGGCTAGCACTCTGGTCCAAGCCACCATCCTGCTTCATCTGGACTGCTCTAAGAACCTCCTTACTGCTCTCCTTACTTCCATTCCCATCCCATTCCAACTTATTCTCAAAAAGCAGCCAAAACAATGTATTAAAAATTCAAATTCAAACATGGCACTTTCGTTCTTGGAGTCTCCTTTGACTTCCTATTGTATCTCAAATGAAATCCAAGAACTGACATCATCTGCCCCTGTTTCTCTGATCTCATGGCTTTTTACCCCTTTTTACCCCTTGACCAGAAAGCTCAGCCACTCTGAGTCAAGCTCTCATTCTTCAGCTTTCAATGCAGAGATCGTCACCTCAGAGATGATTTCTATTACCATCTAAACAGATTGCACATCCTTACTTCTTTTTCTGTTTTATTACCACCTGCTCTTATTTTTCACCACACTTATAACAGCATTTAATTTGATTATAATTTTATTCCCTTGTTTATTGTTTAACTTGCCCACTAGAATGATATCTTCATTTGGGCAAGAAATGTGTCAGTTTTATTCACTTAGCCTCTAGCATAGTCCTTATTGTATTGATCATTAAATATTACTTGAAAAAAATCAGTCCAATAATTATGACTTTTTCTGCTTTTCAACTTGAAAATATCAAGGAAATGGCAACAAACGGTATTTGATATTTATGTTTTTAGATTGGACATATCCATGATGTGTCTCACACTTACCAATTATGCAAAGACTGACATGATTAAAATAATAATTTGCAATTTATAGTAGCATCACACTCTTCATTTTTGAAACAATGCATCTATGAAGAACCATACAAAGAGAAATTCTTAATTGAACTAAGTCCAATTTTATTTAAGTACTGATTCATACAGCAAGTTGCAGAAGAGTTTTAATTAGTAATGTGCTTAATGACTGTCAAACAGTTTTTCACACCATTCAAATTTTACTTTTGTACTCCTAACAAAATAATGTTATCCCTTCTGACTAATTTGTCACTCATAAAAGCCTAAGTACTAATGTTCTAATAAATTGCCAGCAACTTTTGTGTAAAATAATTTCTTTACTTTTTGGTCTTTCCTATTACATTGTGATCTTTTTTTCACGTAAGATTGAATATCACATTGTGATGATAATTTTATGTTTATGAATGATTGACAAAGAGAAAGAAGGAGATATAAAAATAATAAAGTAACTTTTAACTTATATGCATTTGAAATTAATAAAAAAACTTGTGAATGATACAAATGAAGTTATTTAAGAAATATGGCTGTGGCCAGTTCAGATTTTATAATGAAGTATTAATTTTCCATAGTAGATAATACAGTAGGCTACTTAGAATCTATTAATACAGAATTGTCTCTTTTTGTGTGTTATTCTCATTTTCTGGAATATTTGTAGCTTCCTTTGAAGACTTACTACATCTTTAGAAATATTAGTATATAAGAACCTATTACAAAACAAGTGCCAAATAAAATTTTGTCGACCTGAAGTGACATATTTCTAGATTATTAAGTCCTACAGAGCTTATGCTCTATGCCACATGAATTATTTAGACAGATCTGAATTCTATTGTATATTTTAAAGATAGGATGATCACTAATATTTTTGTCACTTATAATTATATTTTATTTAGTTTTTGGATAGGAATACACATAGGTTGTGTTTTTAGGGAAATGCAATAACCACTATTAATAATCTTAACATTCTCTCTTTATTTTTTAGTCTTTTTTCCTAGGTATATTTTAAGGTCATACCATAACATAAGGTTTTGTTGTTTGTACTTAATGTGTCATAAATATTATCATAGTGTTTTTTAACAACTACAAAATATTCAATTTGTAGTTATATTTTAAGTTACTAGATGGTAAATAATCTGCCTGTGATGTGAGAGACCTGGGTTCAATTCCTGGGTCAGGAAGATCCCTGGAAAGGGAAATGGCACCCCAATCCAGGATTCTTGCCTAGAGAATTACATGGATAGAGGAGCCTGGTGGGCTACAGTCCATGGGGTCGAAAAGAATCGGACACAACTAACACACACATGCTACTTTTAAATATCTGGATTATTTCCACTCTATGATAATATAAACCACACTGTGACTAATATCTTGTGGTGTAAATCTTTGTCTGCATTTTTTTCCCCTGTTGGATAAAATGACTGGATCTCATGATAGGGATATTTTTATGCATTTTGAGTTGTGTGGAAATAGCATTAAAATTTGTTGACAACTTTAAATAATAGCTACATTTACTTTGAATACTTCAAGCACATTTTCTCATACCTCCCTTTTGGTAGGTATTAATATTATTCATCCCTTAAAACAGTTGGAGATTTCAAATAATACAGTCAAGGTCACATAGCTAGTTTATGCTAAAACCAGATTTTAAGCATAGTTTTTTTTTTTTTTTTTTCTGATTGCTGCTGCTGCTGCTGCTAAGTTGCTTCAGTTGTGTCTAACTCTGCGCAACCCCATAGACGGCAGCCCACCAGGCTTCACCGTCCCTGGGGTTCTCCAGGCAAGAACACTGGAGTGGGTTGCCATTTCCTTCTCCAATGCACGAAAGTGAAAGTGACGTTGCTCAGTCCAGTCTGACTCTTAGCGACCCCATGGATTGCAGCTTACCAGGCTCCTCCATCCATGGGATTATCCAGGCAAGAGTACTAGAGTGAGGTGCCATCGCCTTCTCCATTTTTCTGATTATAAGGATATATAATCTGAATTGGTTTGTTTGGCTGCCATAACAAAATACCATAGACTAGGTGGCTTGAACAACAGGAATGTATTGTCTCACAGTTCTGGAGGCGGGAAGCTCAAGATTAAAGTTTAGTGTCTTTCAAGGACTCTCTCCTTGGCTTGCGGAGGGCTGCCTTTTCACTGTATCCTTATGTGATCTTTCCTCTGGGCATACTTGTCTGTGTTCTAATATCTTTTTCTTTTAACGACACCAGTCACATTGGATTAGGGCCTGCTCAATCAAACCTCATTTTGCCTTAATTTCCTCTTTAAAGGCCCTATTTCCAAACACAGTCATATTCTGCAGTACTTGGGGTTAAGAATTCAACATGCGAATTTTTGAAGGACACTTTTTAGCTCATAACATCATCCTCTATAATAAATAATATTTTCCTAAAGGAATAGTCTACCTTACACTTTATTGTGAAATATTGTTTTTTTACATGTGGAATAAATACTTAAATACTTTTTAATTAAAAATATCTTTTAATTTTTCTAGAACTTCTAGACAAAACAATTTGACATAAAACAACCATAGTAAAAAGAAGTATAGCAAAAGGAGGAAAAAGAATTATAACATGTAGATGATATATCTGTACAATTAGAACTACATCCCACCCAAAATTAACATAAAAGCTCTTAAAATTTTCAGATATTCTTTAAAATCTTAGATATAAAATATTCAAAGCAATTATTCTACCATTATTAACTAAAAGAATGTTGTTCCAGCAACAGTAATTTCATTGTAGGAAGTTGTATTTTAAAATATCTGTACAAAAGAGTACCTGCCTATAACCTGTATATAAAAGTATAACAAAGCAAACAAAACAAACAAAAAAAAGGCAAACACATCTGCACTCCACATCAGCTTAATAAATGGAAAAAGCACACTTCCCTGAATGTCTTCCTGTCCTTTCAAACTCCAAGACGTAGTCACAATTCTGACATACTATTCCTTTTTTTTAAAAAATGATTTTTCCATATCTGTAGAACTTGGTGGTAACTAAGCCATGTGTCTTCTATTTTTATTTTCAGTTCAGTTCAGTAGCTCAGTTGTGTCTGACTCTTTGCGACCCCATGAATCGCAACACGCCAGGCCTCCCTGTCCATCACCAACTTCTGGAGTTCACGCAAACTCATGTCCATCGAGTCAGTGATGCCATCCAACCATCTCATCCTCTGTCATCCCCTTCTCCTCCTGCCTCCAATCCCTCCCAGCATCAGAGTTTTTCCAATGAGTCAACTCTTCGCATGGGGTGGCCAAAGTATTAGAGTTTCAGCTTTAGCATCATTCCTTCCAATGAATACCCAGGGCTGATCTCCTTCAGAATGGACTGGTTGGATCTCCTTGCAGTCCAAGGGACTCTCAACAGTCTTCTCCAACACCATAGTTTAAAAGCATCAATTCTTTGGCACTCAGCTTTCTTCACAGTCCAACTCTGACATCCATACATGACCAGTGGAAAAATCATAGCCTTGACTAGATGGACATTTGTTGGCAAAGTAATGTCTCTGCTTTTGAATATGCTATCAAGGTTGGTCATAACTTTTCTTCCAAGGAGTAAATGTCTTTTAATTTCATGGCTGCAGTCACCATCTGCAGTGATTTTGGAGCCCTCCCAAAATAAAGTCTGACACTGTTTCCACTGTTTCCCCATCTATTTCCCATGAAGTGATGGGACCGGATGCCATGATCTTCGTTTTCTGAATGTTGAGCTTTAAGCCAGCTTTTTCACTCTGCTCTTTCACTTTCATCAAGAGGCTTTTTAGCTCCTCTTCACTTTCTACCATAAGGGTGGAGTCATCTGTATATCTGAGGTTATTGATATTTCTCCTGGCAATCTTGATTCCAGCTTGTGCTTCCTCCAGCCCAGCATTTCTCATGATGTACTCTGCATAGAAGTTAAATAAGCAGGGTGACAATATACAGCCTTGACGTACTCTTTTTCCTATTTGGAACCAGTCTGTTGTCCCATGATTATTTTAGCACCTTAATATAAGTGGAATAAGTCCGTGTATGCTCTTCTGTGAACAGTTTTTTCATTTGACATGTTTTTTGAGATATATCGATGCTGTTTTGTAAAGTGGTGGTGTATTCATTTTTGTTGCTTCTAGTATTCCATGATATAAAAAATACCACAGTCTATTTATCCATTTCCCTGCTTAAGGATGTGCAGAGTTGCCACTTTTTAAAGTTATAAATAATGCTGCTTTCAAGGTTTGTGTTTCTTAGGATACATGTTTAAGCATATTCGAGGGCAGTGACTTTTAAACTGTTTTTACTCCAACCCTCAGTAAAAAATTGTTTTACATTGTAACAAAGTACACATACAAACACATAATGTGTATGTGCACATATAACTAAAAGCAATATGTTTTCAAAATAATATTACATGCAGTGCTCACTGGTATTTTCTATTCTGTGTTTTTAAATGCTGATGATGGACCTAAAAATTGATTTTATGGTTCTAATATATCTCTTTAAAGCCAGCAGAGAATAATGTAGAATTTTAATCCATATTAATAACACACAATGTTTCATACTATCCTCCAGAAGAAAGATGGCTTTAAAGTTCTACTAATATGGTAAAACTTTCTTTTATGTCCATTTTAATCATATCACTTTTTTCTCAAAATGCCTCTGATTCTGGTAGATATTACATCACTCCCTCTTCTTTCTAATCAGTTTTTCCTGCCTCTTTCTAGTGTTGATCACCAGTTTCTTTGCCCTTTCAAAATCTTTCTCTTTGTGTGTCTCTAATTTTTTATTATTTAGAAAAATTTAGCCATAGGATTAATTCACCTTGAAATGGGAGGTTTTATATAACATAGTTTCCAAAATGTAGGTATTTATCTATTAACGAATCCTCAAATCAAGGTAATACGTAAGATCAGTCTTTTTCATTCTAATATAGTAGATCAGAAAACAAGTAAGTTTTATTTTGCAAGGCTTTTGCTACAGTTCTGTGCGTGTATGTACTAGGTTGCAATAATATGTATTTCTTATTTTAAACATGCAGTAAAATATTTATTTCCATCATATTTTCATTAGTAAAAACAACAATAAAAACAGACAAACCAAAACAACTTCTTAATCTTCTTTACACTGGGTGCAATATGTATTCTAACACCCTCTACCCCCTTTTGTCACTGAAACCTCTGGAGAAGTTAATATATGGCATAGGCTGACCAGGGACTCAGGCAAATCCATTGGTATTAGAAGTCAATGGATCTGAGTGTAATAACTGCCCACTGTAGCTCTTAGCTCCACCTATGTCTTTAACAGGGATCAGACAGTGTTTTTCAGAGTTACTTTTTGACACTGAAATCTGGGAGGATTTCCCTCTCCCAAGAGTTAAGCAATATTGGGTTCCTTCTCAAGTTTTCCCCTCCAGCCTTGCGGGCTAGTTCTCAGTGAGCAGTGCCTGGGTGATCGTGGTGGTCTTGCTTGCATCATACTTCAAAACATGTAATGCAGATTCCAGGGCCCGGCCCTGAGGAGCCTTTGGGGTTGGAAATTAGCCTTTCTGCCCAGGGGCCTCAGTGGTCAAGAGGCCCACCTCAGGTCTCCAGGAAGTTGCTCACACCAACTCACTGCACAAGCGTGTCACACAGCTTTCTTATTCCTCAGGGTGACCACCTTCTGCTTTTCCCTGTTCATTCTCACCCAGTTTCACTGATATGTGAGTTTTTTCAGTCTCTGGGCCAATGTGCTGATGCATTGTTGATTCTTCCTTGTTCCAGTCATTTCCAGTTCTTTTTTTTTTTTTTTTTTTTTTACAGTTTTATAGGTTTTTATTTTTTTATTTTTTTATTTTTTATTTTTTTTTTTTTTTTTTCTAATTAAATTTATTTATTTTTAAAATTACAATACTGTATTTGTTTTGCCATACATTGACACGAATCAGCCATAGGTGAACACAATCTCCCAATGCCGAATTTCCAGTTCTTTAAACTGCCCTCCACATACTCCTCAAATTTTGCAACCAGAATCTTTTCATTCTTTATAAATGTTCAGGGAAAAGTCTCTTTCAAATGTTTACATATGGTTATAAATATAAGACTTCACACATCTCTCCATCTTTTCTTATGCTCTTTAGAATGAAGTGCACTGTTGTTTTATACACACAGAGCTTTGAGACACTGAGTTCTCGTATAATTATAGTACTGGAGTCGTCTAAACTCCTGGGTCATCTCTGTTACCTGTGTACCCGTGAGGCTTTATACACAATATAGTACTCAGGCATGTTCTAATCATGACTCCATAGACAACATCTCATGTATGCATGCATTTTCAGATTTCAGTGTTTTGAGTGTATAACATACTCACTGTAAATATGTTACATGCTTCAAATAATTTTTTTCTTATGCTCCAATGTTTCTAGTTAATCTGCGCCAAGTAATATCCCCGGAGATTTCAGTCATAGGGGTGGCTTCCCAGATGGTGCTAATGGTAAAGAATCCACTTGCAATGCAGGAGCCGCAAGAGACACTTTGATCCCTGGGTCGGGAAGAGCCCCTGGAGGAGGAAATGTCAATCCACTCCAGTATTCGTGCCTGGAGCATTCAATGGACAGAGGAGTCTGAGCTACAAATCCATAGGCGTGGCAGAGTCAGACACTACTGGGCATGCACACAGTCACAACTTATTCTACAAAATGAAAGAGAGGAGACACCAAAGGGGAATATTTTCAAATGGCAAAGCGGCTAGTGGATCAGTGTTTCCAAAACCTACTTCATAACATACCCCACAGCCTCCAGACGTTTCTCTTTCAGAGGCCACGTTTGAGCAAGTGAAGCATAGCAAGGCTCTGAAGCAGGTCAAACATTGCTGCCCCAAACCTAGTAGTGCGGCAACCCCTGCCCCTGTTGACTCAAGAGAGCCAGTTTCTAGCCCTGCCTTCAGTGACGGCATGTTAGTGACAGTATCAGTGTTGAGGCTGGCCCCAGTGGGAGCAGCTCTACCACAGAAATTGGCAAATGCGTTGCAAGTGAGTGCTCTTTTTTGTTGACACATTTGCTATCACACATCTGCTGATACCTGACCTTTCTTTGATTTTCTTTTTTCCAGGAAATAATGTAATTTATTAAGACATATCATGTAGGGAAAGGTTGGATTAATCTAAAATTTTCAGTCTAGAATTGCACATGGATTATTTTATTAGAGTTAAGGGTTTACAGCGTTGTGTCCTTCTATGTTTTCAATGGAAAGGCTAGTCTTGAATGCTTCCTTAACTTGCTAATCTGTGAAAAACTGAACGCTTGATAAGGGGGGATCCCCACCCTCTTATTCTGCATTTGATGTGGTCTGTCACCATACCTCTTGTCAGTTCGATAGCCGCTGACCTGCCCATCACAGTCATTATAGGGATGCAATATTTCCTCCATTGTAAGGTGATAATTCAAACAGAGTTGCAGCTGTACTTGAATTTTAGGGCAAATATTCTAGACAGAAACACTTAAGGGTTAATCTGAATGTAACTGGACTCACTTGGAAACCTCTGCTGTTGTGCTGGGCTGCACTGAGACCAACTTGCACATCCTGGGAAACAAAGGAGAACAGTAATGTAATAAAGCATGACACACATATACCTGCCCAATCCCGAAAGCACAGATAACCTGTGTGCACCTTTATCAAAAAGTTCTCAGTGGAGGGTGGTTTTGCCCAAGGAGACATTTAGCAATGTCTAGAGACTTGTTGGTTGTCACAATTAGGGGAAGAACGCTGCTGCTCAACTGAGTAGAGTGCATAGGAGTGTCCCCACCATGAGGAGCCGCCTGGTCCCCAAATGGCAGTATGCTCAGGCTGAGAAACCCTAGATTGGAGAGATACAGGTGCTTATAAATCTATCACCTTATAAGCCGTCCTTAAAATTCCATCCTGGGACTTCCCTGGTGCTCCAGTGGTTAAAGTCAGTGCTGTCACAGCTGTGGGCTGGGATTCAGTCCCTTGTCAGGAAACTAAGATCCCATCAGGTGCATGGCACAGCCAAAAAAAAACCCTCAACACATGGATTACCTCTGCTCTGTGTCCTTGGCAGCTGTCATATCTATTTCCACAACTCCAGTCTTCAAGCTGCCCCACCCTTCCTCTCATAAAATTCACACTTCCTTTTCTTCACTGAACAATTTAGCTATAGTTTATTTTTCTTCTTGTCTCCTGTTTCCCTTGCATCCTTCAAAATTATCTTTGCTTGCCACTCTAAGGGCAAATGAGTTTCTCTAAGATCTATTCTTCTTAGACAGTGTAGAGAAATAATAAATATGGTTTTCTTCTCTCATACATGAGCTAGCTAAGTTAACCTTAGAATACCTGAGTAATCTCTCTCTTAACTTTAAATTTGCTTTTTCTATTTAAGTTTTCATGTTTTCTTCTTTGTTCTTTATTTGAGTAATTAAAAGGTAGTAACTCAGCAGGTGGATTTTTCCCAGCTGTCAGAATTCCTGCTAAAATATGGTTTAGAACACCTTGAATCAAAAGTGAACTGACAACGTGTTGTTTTTTTTTTTTAAAGAATTGCACAATTAATGTGCTTCTTTGGAAAGTTTATTTTCCATCCATTACTATGCTTTGAAGTAGAATTACTAATTGTTATTCAACTATATTTCATTGCAGTTAAGTGGTTTCCAACATTTGAAAATAATTTACTCCCACTGCTTCAGAAGCTACTAATAGAAGGCTCTAAATCACAACCTTGACAGGAGAGCTTCATGTTCTTTCCAGATTACATTGTTTTCGCAGTTCTAGTTTTAACAAGGTGATTATATCCTTGAATTTTCCTTTGTGAATTTTTTTTAGGTGAAGTGATTTGATGATGAAAAAATAATTATTTTTTTAACTAGAATCCTAAATCTTCCCCCTCCTAAATGATATTCCCAAATTTTACCATTCAGAGAGAGACAGGCCCAATTGGTCTCTGGGAAAATTCACACAGAGTTTTACAAGGGCTCTTATACATGGCCATGTAAGTGGAGATAAAAGCACTCCAAAGATAAATTTGCTTCCTTCTAGACAAAGTCATCTGCTACTCGTGGAAGTCAAATTTAGAGTTGCTAAAATCTCTGAAACCTCTGACATCTTCTAAGGAAGAATAAGTGAGCAGACACTGGAAAGCTGAGCAGTTACTGTCTGTTGTTAATAGGGACTAGACAATCAGCTTCAGCTATGTTTCTGCTATTTTGTGATCTTCAGGCAAATCACTGTACTGCTTTTTCTAATGAATGAATTTTTATTTTGGCAGCACTGGGTCTTTTTTTTTTTTTTTTTAGCACTGGGTCTTCATTGCAGCACATGGGCTTAGTTGCCCTGTGGCATGTGGGATCTTAGTTCTCTGACCAGGGGTTCTTCCCCCTGGGAAGCAGATTCTTAACCACTGGATCATGAGGGAAATCCTAGGCAAGTCACTGTTCTCTTTGGAACTTCTGTAAAGTGGGAGCTTGGTGTCTGCCATTACTCTGTCTCAGTGCTGTGTGGATGATTCAGGGAGCTAATTATTATCTTAATAAATTTTTATTTGTAACCAAGTGTGTAACAGATACTACAGTAGAAAAACAGATGCAGTGATGAGCAAGGATGTGAAGGTCTTTGCTTTTTTGTAGCTTTTACTATCTAGCACTCTGCCACTGAGAGAGCAGGGCATACTATGGCACTGGCATCCCCCAGCTGCTGCTGCTGCTGCTGCTGAGTTGCGTCAGTTGTGTCCGACTCTGTGTGACCCCATAGACGGCAGCCCACCAGGCTCCTCTGTCCTTGGGATTCTCCAGGCAAGAATACTGGAGTGGGCTGGCATTTTCTTTTCCAAGGCATCCTCCAGAAGCTTGTTATAAATCCAGTATCTCAGGCCCTCCTCAAGCCTACTGAATCAGAATCTGTATTTCAACAAAATCCCCAGGTAATTCATATGTATGTTATAGTTTGATAAACACTGTTCTAACAGATGTTACAAAAACTAACTCTAAAGTTAGGAAAGTGTTATGCAAATATTTTTCAAAGGCCAGTTACTCCTAAAACTAAACAAAGAAAGATACAAACTATATTTAAAATTTCAAAGAAACTATGCACATGTACTTAATTATCAGATACTTTCTGTTGAAATTATAGGTGAAAGATAAATTGTAATTATTAGTTATATTATTATTAGAAAATGTCTTTTCTTTTGTGAAAGAATATACAGTTAAGGCAGAGAGTAAGAAACAGAGAGATGAGTCAGAAAGTAATAGAGATGACTTGAGACAGGAAATGAGTCTGAAAGGGAAAGAATAAGTTAGAAAGTATATAGTTTGTCTCCAGACATCAAAAGAAGAGTGTAATATATTTCAGGGCTTGATATTCCTGAACAGTCAGAACAGCCGCAAACTACTGTCAGTAATTTAGGAGAGACATTATGTCAAGCACAAAATCCATACCCACAACCTCATACTCAACAAAATTGCATGCAATTGCTTATGACAAGTCCTCGCTGGAATCTTCTTATCATTGCAAACATCCTCCATGTTCTAAACTGTGTCATGAAGGAGAGAAAAGGAAAAAAAAAAAAAAAGTGTCCTGAGCCTGGAGTACAGATTTTCTGTAGAAGCAAGCAAGAAAAATATTGACTGGCTCTACAAGAAACCATTATCCATCTGAAAAGTTGGTTGTAAATTTTATAGACACTATACATGTGAAATAGACACTGTCAAGCATTGAGTCCTAAAAGGTACATAATTAAGTAGACAAAGGTGACTTTTCTTATTACAGATCAGTTGGTTTCAGTTTAAGGACTGAGAAGATTCCAGAAGTAACCTCCCTATTATTGATTTTAAACTTGCTAAAAGAACACGATGCTGAACACAGCCAAAGTATTATGCCAACAGTGTAGGATTAAACACTTGCCAAATCCTGCTAATTGGGCAGTATACTATTCACTGATGGAATGCTTAATAACAGAAGAGAAGTGAATCCAGTTCACCTTTCCATGAGAGGTATTTACAGGGTGGTACCAATAGAGCTTCAGTCTAACTCTTCACCAAATATTAGTTAGGCCACTAATATATATATCAGTCATAGTGAGATGAACAAGTTTATAATCAAATTGAAGATTTGAAAGTGTTAATAGCAATTGAATGAATGTGAATCTTCATGTAGGAAATAACCCCAGACTTAACTTTGTTCCAGTAACTGGCCTCTGTAATACCTCAGCAGTAATGCTATTGTCTAGATGTAACCAGTGGAGAGACAAGTTAATTGTAAGTTTTGTGTGGCTTGAGTGTTGTTTATACAACATCATCATAGAGTCGTGGAGGTGAGAGCAATCTCAAATAAGAAAGGCAACAAGTGATTTAATGACACTGACCTACAAACATTTGGGAGTCAACTGCAATAGTCATTACTGTTAATTCATAGAATGATGAAACTAGTTGCCTTTCTGGCTCCAGAAAAAAATTGGCAAAGTAAACAAAGAAAACATTGCATACTATATTCCCTTTATCATATAGCTTGCCGTATTTATTTGGGGGTAACTTCCTATTTTTATTTACCTTCTCAATTGTAAGCTCCCTGAAAGTAGTGTTTATATTGGTCACCATTCTGTTTGTAGCAGGTAGAATAATGTTTGAATTTTATTCATTCTAAACATTTCTTGAGCATATGAGATACGACATCATTATTCTAGCTGTTACCTGAAAACTGGGCTCAATTCTTGGTGGGTATTGAACCAGTAGACACTAGTAAATCAAAATTCATGAGAAGAAAGGATTTATCCTTACTTGCAGCAAGTAAGGGGATCACAAGGGATCTTTCCCAAAGCAGTGTCTCCCGAACAGTAATAGTGAAGAAGTTTTAAGTCAAGTTCAGTTCAGTTCAGTTCAGTCGCTCAGTCATGTCTGACTCTTTGCGACCCCATGAACCATAGCATGCCAGGCCTCCCTGTCCATCACCACCTCCCAGAGTTCGCCCAAACCCACGTTCGTTGAGTCAATGATGCCATCCAACCACCTCATCCTCTGTCGTCCCCATCTCCTCCCTACCCCTAATCTTTCCCAGCATCAGGGTCTTTTCAAATGAGTCAGCTCTTTGCATCAGGTGGCCAAAGTATTGGAGTTTCAACTTCAACATCAGTCCTTCCAATGAACACCCAGGACGGATCTCCTTCAGTATGGACTGGGTGGGTCTCCTTGCAGCCCAAGGGACTCTCAAGAGTCTTCTCCAACACCACAGTTCAAAGGCATCAGTTCTTCAGTGCTCTGTTTTCTTTATAGTCCAACTCTCACATCCATACATGACTACTAGCTTTTACTAGATGGAACTTTGTTGACAAAAGTAGTGTCTCTGCTTTTTAATATGCTGTCTAGGTTGGTCATAACTTTCCTTCCATGGAGTAAGCGTCTTTTAATTTCATGGCTGCAATCACCATCTGCAGTGATTTTGGAGCCCAGAAAAATAAAGTCAGCCACTGTTTCCACTGTTACCTTCTATTTGCCAGGAAGTGATGGGACTGGAAGCCATGATCTTAGTTTTCTGAATGTTGAGCTTTAAGCCAACTTTCACTTTCCTCAAGAGGCTCAAGGATGGTGTAATCTGCATATCTGAGGTTATTGATATTTCTCCCAGCAATTTTGATTCCAGCTTGAGCTTCTTCCAGCCCAGCATTTCTCATGATGTACTCTGCATATAAGTTAAATAAGCAGGGTGACAATATACAGCCTTGATGTACCCCTTTTCCTATTTGGAACCAGTCTGTTGTTCCATGTCCAGTTCTAACTGTTGCTTCCTGACCTGGATACAGGTTTCTCAATGGGCAGGTCAGGTGGTCTGGTATTCCCATCTTTTCAGAATTTGCCACAGTTTCTTGTG
This sequence comes from Nanger dama, assembly GCA_917880005.1. Classification (NCBI taxonomy): domain Eukaryota; kingdom Metazoa; phylum Chordata; class Mammalia; order Artiodactyla; family Bovidae; genus Nanger; species Nanger dama. The sequence goes on from CAKJTW010000002.1 coordinate 12,915,410, forward strand.
ATCCACATAGTCAAAGGCTTTGGCATAGTCAATAAAGCAAAAATAGATGCTCTTCTGGAACTCTCTTGCTTTTTCCATGATCCAGCGGATGTTGGCAATTTGATTTCTGGTTCCTCTGCTTTTCTAAAACCAGCTTGAACATCTGGAAGTTCACAGTTCACATATTTAAGCCAAGGGTACATGCATAGTCATGAAGGGGCTTTAGCAAAGTGAATTCAGTGTAGAATTGAGGCAAAATTCAACAGAACCCATGATTAGTTGATTGAAATCAAAAGGATCAGAAAATAAACTTTATTTTTTAGAGAAGTTTTAAAGCAAGTTCCCATATACCCTCTTCCCAGCATATGCACAGCCTCCCCCTATTGACACCTTGAACCAGACTGGTACATTTATTATAGTCTATGAACAATCTATATTGTTTGTACTCACCCAAAGTTCATTTCAGTATCATCTAGGAAAAGGTAGCTTCACTGCCTTAGAAACCATCTGTGCTCTGACTATTTATTCCTCCCTCCTGCAACCCCTAGAACCACTTTTTGTTCATTTTTTACTGTGTACATAGTTTTGCCTTTTCCAGATGTCACATAGATGAAATCATACATCATCTAGTCTTTTTAGATTGACTTCTTTCACTTAGTGATATGCATATAAAGTTTCCTCTGTCTTTTCATGACTTGACAGCTCATTGTTTTTTAGTGCTGAATAATATTCTGTTGTCCAGATATACTATGGTCTCTTTATCCATTCACCTCCTAAAGGACATCTTGGTTCCTTCCAAGTTTGGGCAGTAATGAGCAGAGCTGCTATAAATATCAGTGTTCAAGTGTTTGTGTGGACATAGTTTTCAACTCATTTGGTTACATGCCTGATTGCTGGATTGTATGGTAACATGTTTAGCTTTTGTAAGAAAGTGCCAAGCCCTCTTCTACAGTGGCTGTATCATTCATTTTACATTTCACTTCCCATTGCTCCACATCTCCATCGGTTTTTCATGTCGTCAGTGTTTTGGAATTTGGCCATTCTAATACATGTGTAATGGCATCTAATCGCTTTATTTCAATTTCCCTTATGACATATGATGTGGAATATCTTTTCAAATGCTTATTTGCCTCTACATATCTTCTTGGTGAGGTGTCTGCAAGTCTTTGGCATTTTTAGATAGGATATTTGTTTTCTTATTCCTGACTTCAGGAATTCTTTACATATCTTATATAACAGCCATTTATCAGATATATCTTTTGCAAGCATATTTTTTTTTTCCAGTCTGTGGCTTACCTGGTCTTTCTCTTGAAACTGTCTTTTACAGAGCAAAGTTTTTAAAACTGTAATGAAGTCCAGGTTATCATTTATTTCTTCCTTTGATCATACCTTTGGTGTTGTATCTCAAAGTCATTGGCATACTCCAGCTCATCTAGATTTCCTCCTATATTATCTTCTGGGGACCTGATAGTTTTGTGTTTACGGTAGGTCAGTAACCTATTTTCAGTTAATTTTTGTGAAGGATATAAAGTCTGTGTCTTAATTTTCTTTTTTGCATAGGGATGTCCAGTTGTTCTAGCACCGTTTGTTGAAGGTAAATCTTTATTCCATTGTATTATCTTTGCTCCTTTGTCAGAGATCAGTTAACGATACGTAAATCTATTTCTCAGATTTTTATTCTGTTCCATTGACCTATTTGTCTATTATGTCACCAATACCACGGTGTCTTAGTTAATGTAGAATTACAGTAAGTCTTTTTAAAATTAATTCACTTATTGACGGCTGTGCTGGCTCTCTGTCGCTGCGCAGGCCTTTCTTTGGCTGGGTGAGCGGGAGCCACTCCCTTGTTGCGCTGCAGGCTAATTATTGTGCTGGCTTATGTTGCTGCAGAGCATGGGCTCTAGTGCACGCAGGCTGCAATTGCTGTGGCACTTGGGCTCAGCTGAGTAGCTGTGGTACACGGGTTTAGCTGCTCTGTGGCACCTGCTGTGGCTGCTAAGTTGTTTCAGTCGTGTCTGACTCTGTGCGACCCCATAGACGGCAGCCCACCAGTCTCCCCTGTCCCTGGGATTCTCCAGGCAAGAACACTGGAGTGGGGGTGCCATTACCTTCTATATGTCTAGTGGCACATAATAGACACCTAAGATTAAAAGTATTTATTAAATAAATGAAATAATGAATGCCATATGAGCTGAAATATGTTGTTAATACTAGAGTTTTCTCCACAACTTTCTCACCTCAAATGAATAGTCTATCCACATGGTATTAAATTACCCCTTGTCAGTGACCTGTTCCAAAAGAATATGACCATTCTCTTCCATGAAGTGTTAGAAGTGCTGGAAGATTCTAGTGAAGATATTTCTACTCTTAAAAGAACCGTCTTTGTAGGCTTGTTACTGGATCTGAATCCAGTACCTGGAAATTACACAGCCACTTTATTTCATGTGCCAGCATAAGAACAACATGAAGGATGGAAGTACAGAAATACTGAGGAAAAAATGAATCCTAAACTGGTCCTTGAAAAATGTAATTATGCTGCTGAGTCAACCAATGTGGAGTCTTCTCCTCTGGAAGCTTTGTTATGTGATATAGTCATTATCCTAGTTATTTAAGCTAATTTTAGCCTCTGGATTATCAGAAAAAGTTGGACATTTAAAAATTGGGTTAGTTTGATATTTTCCTATTTGACATCTGTTGTTATTTAGTCACGAAGTTGTGTTTGACTATTTCCGACCCCCGGACTGTAGCCCACCAGGGTCCTCTTGTCCATGGAATTTCCCAGGCAAGAATACTAGAGTGGTTTGCCATTTCCTTCTTCAGGGGAATCTTTCTGACCCACGGATTGAACGCACATCTCCAGCATTGCAGGCAGACTCTTTACTGCTGAGTGACCAGGGAAGTCCATTAGAGGTCTACTTAAGCTAAAAGCAAATATCCTTAACTGGGTAGAAGCATACAAATCCTGGTACTTCCAGGTTAACACTAGTTGATATATTCACCTTCTTCTCACATCCACTTCCAAGAGTACACTGGGTTCTTTTGTTCTGCCCTAGGTCATTTTTGTAAGTATATTAGTGGATCAGTTCAGTTCAGTTCAGTCTTTCAGTCATGTCCGACTGTGACCCCATGAATCGCAGCACGCCAGGCCTTCCTGTCCATCACCAACTCCTGGAGTTCACTCAAACTCATGTCCATCGAGTTGGTGATGCCATGCAGCCATCTCATCCTCTGTCGTCCTCTTTTCCTCCTGCCCCCAATCCCTCCCAGCATCAGAGTCTTTTCCAATGAGTCAACTCTTCACATCAGGTGGCCAAAATACTGGAGTTTCAGCTTTAGCATCATTCTTCCAAAGAAATCCCAGGACTGATCTCCTTCAGAATGGATTGGTTGGATCTCCTTGCAGTCCAAGGGACTCTCAAGAGTCTTCTCCAACACCACAGTTAAAAAGCATCCATTCTTCGGTGCTCAGCTTTCTTCACAGTCCAACTCTGACCTCCATACATGACCACTGGAAAAACCATAGCCTTGACTAGATGGGCCTTTGTTGGCAAAGTAACGTTTCTGCTTTTCAATATGCTAGTTAGGTTGGTCATAAATTTTCTTCCAAGGAGTAAGGGTCTTAATTTCATGGCTGCAATCAACATCTGCACTGATTTTGGACCCCTCAAAAATAGTCTGACACTGTTTCCCCATCTATTTCCTATGAAATGATGGGACCATATGCCATGATCTTCGTTTTCTGAATGTTGAGATTTAAGCCAACTTTTTCACTTTCCACTTTCACTTTCATCAAGAGGATTTTTAGTTCCTCTTCACTTTCTGCCATAAGGGTGGTGTCATCTGCTTATCTGAGGTTATTGATATTTCTCCTGGCAATCTTGATTCCAGCTTGTGCTTCTTCCAGTCCAGCATTTCTCATGTTATACTCTGCATATAAGTTAAATAAGCAGGGTGACAATATACAGCCTTGACGTACTCCTTTTCCTATTTGGAACCAGTCTGTTGTTCCATGTCCAGTTCTAACTGTTGCTTCCTGACCTGCATATGGGTTTCTCAAGAGGCAGGTCAGGTGGTCTGGTATTCCCATCTCCTGAAGAATTTTCCAAGTTTATTGTGATCCACACAGTCAAAGGCTTTGGCATAGTCAATAAAGTAAAAGTTGATGTTTTTCTGGAACTCTCTTGCCTTTTCCATGATCCAGCAGATGTAGGCAATTTGATCTCTGGTTCCTCAGCCTTTTCTAAAATCAGCTAGAACATCTGGAAGTTCACAGTTCACATATTGCTGAAGCCTGGCTTGGAGTATTTTGAGCATTACTTTACTAGCGTGAGAGATGAGTGCAATTGTGCGGTAGTTTGAGCATTCTTTGGCATTGCTTTCTTTGGGATTGGAATGAAAACTGACCTTTTCCAATCCTGTGCCCACTGCTGAGTTTTCCAAATTTGCTGGCATATTGAGTGCAGCACTTTCACAGAATCATCTTTCAGGACTTGAAACCGCTCCACTGGCATTCCATCACCTCCACTAGCTTTGTTCATAGTGATGCTTTCTAAGGCCCACTTGACTTCACATTCAAGGATGTCTGGATCTAGGTGAGTGATCACACCATCATGTCTGTCTTGGTCGTGAAGATCTTTTTGTATAGTTCTTCTGTGTATTCTTGCCATCTCTTCTTAATATCTTCTGCTTCTGTTAGGTGCATACCATTTCTGTCCTTTATCAAGCCCATCTTTGCATGAAATGTTCCCTTTTATCTCTAATTTTCTTGAAGAGATCTCTAGTCTTTCCCATTCTGTTGTTTTCCTCTATTTCTTTGTATTGATCGGATACTACTAGGTAATTACGTAGGTATTTTTGTTTATCCAAGTGTAATGTTATATATGTATTATCTTTTTTAAATCCAGGATATAATACTTATCACCACCTTAAATTATTGAGTTATAAAAAGAATGACCTTAAATTAAAACTTCATTAAAAAAATATCCTTATAGAATAAGCATCTGCTCACATAGCCTTGTCTTTTTCACTTTTAATTATCAGATTCCTCTACAGTCAGACACACAAACACCACCGTAATCTCTCTTTTTATAAGCACTCTTTTATTCCACCAATTATCTTTGTGTTGCCTGTATAACTTTGAAATGAATGGAATTTGAACTATTAAGTGGATTAAAAGGTTAATTGCCTAATCTTGGTTTCTTTTCTAAAAGGACTATTTTTACCTGTACAAATTTCCTATCTGGAAACTAGGAATCTTTTGAAATATGCTTAAATGAATCAGTCTTATCTCAAAGGTTAATTACTTTTACATAATTATTCTAATTTCTTGGCAAGTGGTATCTGTCTTTTTGTGCTACTGTGTTTGGAAAACTATGATCTCTAAGCTTTGTTTCTATCAAATATTTTGAGAAAATATGATGGAAAAATGTCATAAACATTTGAATAAGCCTTGTATATTTCCTTCTTTTCAAAATGCTTGCAGTCTGAAAATAAATTAAAATATCTGAAATTTGGAACTATTTAAGGAATTATTCTATTTCTATTTTTATTAAATATTTAGGATGACAAAGTGGCCCTTCAAAGGTGTTAGAAAAATATTTCATTTGCAATAATTTGCATAGCAAAAGTGTTTGAGATATCCCAGTATAGTTTTTGGAAGTCCTGGTGAAAAATATGCCTTTATTCTGAGCATACCATTAACATTTAAGCATCTTATGTTCAGTAGTGGGAATCTGAAACATTTCATGCCTTAAGTTTCCCCATTGTGTTATTAGCTTGAATGTTTATACTTTGTTTACATGATAAAAATAGAGCTAGTATTGATTTTATTGGGCTCAGCTTCTTGAGTTTCATCCTAAATGATCATCCGTTCATTTTTACACATTTGATATCTTTGATTTGGATTCAGGGATATTTAAAATATACTGTTTCTTTGTGATATTAAAGCACTACACTGAAGAAGTGACATTTAAGAACTTGATTCCACTCCTGTATAATTTTTAGAAACTTATAAAAATAGAAAAAAACCTGAAGCAGTGCTGTCAGAGTTAATATCCTTGTTAAATTATTTTTTTCTTTTACCAATTTAAAAGACAGTTCCTTAGTCAATACATTTTAATTCTTTTCTTTATAAAATAATCTCTTTTATTTAGGAAGAGACCTAAGTCAGTATTTAGACATTTCCATGATGAAAAAGTAGTGGAAAGAAAAGCACTAAATGGGATTTTCAGGAAGGGAAGAAAAAGCCAAAATAATAGGGCCTGAAGGCATAAGGGCAGGAAAACTGAAGTAATAAGAGAGAAAGAGAAACATCAGAATTAGAGGGTAAATAGCACAAAGAAAAATGCCTGTGTTTCAGATGCCTAAAGTGTGCTAGGTTAGGGTAAAATTCATTGGCAGATGAGGTGGTGACTAAAGAGAAGGAGCAAATGGGGTTGACTGAGTTAGGGTGAGAGCAGTTATTGCCTCATGAGAACGTTTATGTGGCTTGTCCTTAGAGGCCAATAAACTACCATGCGACCTGGCTGCTATGGAGCAAGAAGCAAAATGGGTCAATATATCACAACTCCAAGTCAAGAATTGCTTCATTTCTGGTGTCTTTGGTCTTCTAAAAAAAAAATGTATAAAAATACAAGAGAGTATATTAAGAGTGTTAAACAATGTTTCTCAAATCTAATTACAAGTTAGAATCACTTGGAAAACATTCGAACCCAAACATCTCAGGATAAATCAATCAGTGCCAGGGCATCAAGTTTTGTGTCTTGTTGATGATTCCAAAGTACAGCCTGGATTGAGAGCCACTAGCAAAAAGAATGACTATAAGATTAATACTTATATATCCATCACAACCTTAGGATATATAACATTACCAATTCCTTTGAAGGCCTCTGTGTTTCTCTAACAGAATTACTGCTGCTTCTCAACCCAAATACACAAAGGCGTATATATCCTTCACTTTGTATTAAACATTCTTTGTTTTTCTATCATGCATCTCCAAATATTTTAATTTTTAGCTTTCTGGTCTTAGATCTTTCTATAAATGGAGTTATACTAAGTATGAGGCTTTCCAGATGGTGCTAGTGGTAAAGAACCCACCTGCCAACGTAGGAGACATGGGTTCGACTGCTGGGTTAGAAACATCCCCTGGAGGAGGGCACGGCAACTCACTCCAGTATTCTTGCCTGGAGAATCCCATGGACAGAGGAGCCTGGTGGGCAAAAGTCTATGGGGTTGCAAAGAGTATACCGCTGCAGCTGCTAAGTTGCTTCAGTCGTGTCTGACTGTGCAACCACATAGATGGCAGCCCACCAGGCTCCTCTTTCCCTGGGATTCCCCAGGCAAGAATACTGGAATGGGTTGCCATTTCCTTCTCCAGTGCATGCATGCACGCTAAGTTGCTTCAGTCGTGTCCGACTCTGTGCAACCCCATGGACAGCAGCCCTCCAGGCTCCTCTTGTCCACAGAATTCTTCAGGCAAGAAAATTGGAGTGGGTTGCCATTTCCATCTCCCATACTGAATATACTCTTTTACATAAAGTATTTCATGGAATTACATTTTCTTGATGATTCTATTTGATACATGTAGTTACTATTCATTTGTTTCACTGTTGAATAATATTTGTTGTATGAAAATAAACCACTTTATTGTAATATCTTGTGGTATCTTCTTAATATCATCTATAAATCTGGCGGATGCTTTTTTCTTGTCTGTTGATCATAAAGAAATCTTACAAGGCTGTAAGTGTGGGTTAAGGCAGCAGGGGCAATACAGCAGGATGTGCTGCTATGTAGACATTTAAACCATCTGCTCATTCAGCTTACTTGGGTGTTTGTAGACTTGCTTTAGTTTGACATTTTTGTACAATTTCCACTTGGTTTTGAATTACTGCTTTGCATGACTGAACTAAAACTGGGTAGATCAGTTGAAAAAAACAATCCATGACATGTTTCAAGATCTCTGGATGCTGTCTGGTCAGATACTCAGTCTTTTGCTAGGCCCAGTAACAAGGATAAAACCAGGATACAGTTTTACTTCTATCGCTTGGGAGTCAGCAGTGTGATTCTCCTATTTGGCTTGGCTAAAGGCTCTGTGCGAAGATTTGACCCGTTGGAAAAGACTCTGATGCTGGGACGGATTGGGGGCAGGAGGAGAAGGGGACGACAGAGGATGAGATGGTTGGATGGCATCACCAACTAGGTAGATATGAATCTGAGTGAACTCCGGTAGTTGGTGATGGACAGGGAGGCCTGGCATGCTGCAATTCATGGGGTTGCAAAGAGTTGGACATGACTGAGCGACTGAATTGAACTGAAAGGCTCTGTACAGAGCCCTTCTGGCTCTGGACAGTTTAAGTGTCATTTGAGCTTGCTGGGTCATAAAATCCAATTGATAAACATGTTTCCCTACTGTTAGACTTCATGTCATTTTCTTTTACTTTAAGCCCCATAACTCTTAGACTTATAGTTACTTGTTTAATGGATCAGCACAGAATACTCAACTATGACTTTTGCCTTTGGAATCCAAAAGTGCCTAGTAAGTATTATGACTTCTTCAGTGCTAAGTGAGGCTGTGTATGACAGTTTTTCTTTTTGTGTGTTTTCCTCTTTTTTTTTCATTTCACATATGATATTTTATATGTTTCAATGCCATTCTCCCATATCAGACAGTTTTCTCCCATATCAGACAGTTTTTGTTTGAAGGGATTTTGCTGGCCCTCTATAGACCAATTAACCCCTAGAAATTTGACCATGATGCTGGGCCCCAGAATTGATACAGAGCTTATTTCCTTCTGGTACTGATAACCTCCTAAAGTGCTGGTTACATCCTGCTTAGCAGATCAGGTTGGTGTGGTGACAGCAAGACAGTGAGCTGGTGGGTGGCGGGGAGGTGGGGGATGGACAAGAAACTAAACTAGTTCTCTGCAGGCAGATTGTGGTAGAGAATATTAAAACTGAAATAGCTCTGAGGCAATGCAGTGAAGATGCACAAGGCCCATGATGGCGGTAGGCTCTTTGGATGTCCTCTCCTCCAGGCTGCTGATGCCTAGCCCACACTGGATATCCCCTGACTCTTTCCTTCCATAAAATTTCTTTAGCACCCTGTACTGAGAAAGCTTAACATCAAGCTCATTTTGAAGGAGAAAATCCTCAGCGAGTCTATTTGTCCCTGCCTATACTGAAAGGGACATTCACAGCTGAGAGGAAATACAAGGAAAACTGACATAATAGGCATTTTGCTGTTTAGCAAGAGAGACAGAAAGCCTTTGTCAGTTGATGCCAGCTAACCTCTGTCATCCACCACTCTGCTGCCAGCACGGTGGACTCAGGCATGAAACAGCAATGGTGGCCAGGATGCGGTCTGCATGGGCTCCCAATCACCAGGGCTGACACCACGGAATGTTTTGCTTGCCAGCAAGGGAGCCATGTTGTACTTCAGAATGGTCCCATCCCTCAAGGAGACCAAAGAATTAATTGGTAAGAAACGGAGTACACCAGATTCCTTACATCTTGGAAGTCAGTGATTTATCTAGATTGACACATATTTCCTACATGTGTTTAACTTGCCTTCAGAGAACCTTAGCCAGCACCCCTCTATAAGAGTTTATTGTTGTTTGATTCACTGATGTGTGAGTTAACATGCCTCATACCAGGAACCTCTCTAATGCAAAAGAGCTCTAGCTGTGAGCACATGACTTGAGATCCAATGTTCCTATAACCTACTCAACCACCCAGAAACTTCTGGCTTGATAGAGCAATGGAATGGATTGTAAAGGTGCAACCTGATTATAATCTTAGGGATGATACTCTGCAAGGACAGGCCTCCTTCTCCAGGGCACAGCACACACTCTAACTAGCAATGATGAAAAATGCTCAGTCCTAATTAATCTCAGTGTAAGGAGCGAGAACCAAATACTAGAAATAGGAGTGGACTCACAGACCATCATTCTCCATGATCCACTTGGAGACTTTATGTTAACTGAATCCCTAATGCTTAAGTTTATAGAGAGCCTGGTTCCCAGGGAAGGAATGTTTCCATCAGAGGACACAGATTCCTAAGAAATTTTATTCCATGGTTGCCATCTAATCACTTTGGATTCCTCATTCCAAGAGACCAGTAGACAAGAAAAGAAATAGCTATATTGGCAAGAGTAATTGACTCTAGTTCTCTGCTACAGACTGAAGTTGGTAAGAATGTATTTACCATTCAGATGATCCAGGTCATTTGATCCTTCATCATTTCTTTGCACAGTTTTGATGGTGAGTGAATACGAGCAGCAGCCACAGCTGAAGGAGGGCTTAGTGAATAATGCTTAGAACAAGTCTTTGTCACCCCACACCCAAAGCACCTAAACCAGTAGATGTGGTAGCCAAGAGGGAATCGGGAATTGTCAGCAGAGTGGGAAGACAATGAATGTCAACTGTATCTCTAGGAACTGTTTCAATTGTGAGGGCTGTAATATGTCCACTAATTTTTCCCTGGCAAATGTATGCAGAGGAGATCAACTAGAGTCCAGGAGGAATTGTTTCCAGGTAGAGGAACTTATATGAAGCAGGTAGATCCAAGTGTGGGTGCTTGTGGGGGCTGTGGGGAACCATCCCGAATCCAGGTTCTGTGTCATTCCCCCAGCTACTGGGATTGTTGATTTCTGACAACTCACAGCTGAGGCCCATCTCGGCATGGCCGTCAGCCAAAGAGCTGGGCTTTGGCTAAGCTTATGGGGCCTTCTCAGAGGCAGCTGCCTTCAGTGACAGGTCAGAATGGAAGTAAAAGTGCCCAGCTTCCTTGCCTCAATTCAGGACCTCTCTGTAGGGCCATCCCAGTTCCAGAACTTGTACAAGATTGACAAAGCCCTCTCTTGCAATTCCATTTCAGTTCAATTTCTCCCTCTCAATCATGCTTCACTCCCTAACAATGCTTTTCTAGAGAGCTCTCACTATTAAATATCATGAAGGCAGATCTTTTCATCAAAGTGTTTTCTCTGGGGTACTTGAACAAAAACAATGTCCCACAGTCTTTTACATGTTCACACACATGTTCATGTGTATACTTTCTCATTCCTTTTGGTTTGTTTCAGTTTTTAAAAACCTCATTTCTGGTTCACTGAAAACACTAGCACCTAGTTCTGCTTCACTTTTTTTCAGCTGCCTTCAGTCTCCTGTTCAACTCATCTATTAATTTCTTAGCTTCAGATATTTTCTTTTTTATGAAATGTTCATTGGATTCTCTTTTATAGATTTTAATCCTCTGTTAAATTCTCCACTCTTTGATCTACTTTGCCTCTCTTTTTCTCCATGTTTTTAACATTTAACCAGAGGTGTTTGAAAATCCTTATTTGCCAACTCCAGTATTTGGCTCACTTCTCCTTTTCTCATGAGAGTTGGTCATATTTTCTTGTCTTCACACTTCTAATAGTTTCTTAATTCATGTTGGTGCATTAACTCTCGAAGCTCTACATTATGTTATCTTCCTTTATTGATAAAAGAGGGAGGATTGAAACTCCTGAATCCAATCAGACATTAATTAAAGTCGGGGCTGGGTTTCTATTTTGGGTAGACCCAGCCCACTTCCGCAATACCCCTTCTTCTGTTTGCTGTGCTCCTTCTCTGCCTGCAGAGTTTTGATTCTAAGTTGGTATATCTCAGTCTCTTCCAGTTTGGAAGACTGCAGAAAATTCAGCTATGTCCTTCAGAGACCTTTAGCTCAGCTCTTTGGTCTTCCTGCTTACATTACTTCAAAATAGGACCTCTTTCTTGAAGGTAAGACTGGTAGTATATTGAGTTAGGTTACTTCCATCTGGAAATTCCACGTTGCATTCAGGAAGTTTCTCAGCTTCCTGTTTAGCACAAAATTTAGCAAATGTTCTTTGGGGAGAGCGATTGTGAGTTTGAAACCTCTTAGGTTTCCAGTTTATCACACTAGTCCTGCAGAATCACTGAAATTTTGCTAGTTTCTCTTTTCTGTAGCCCGGTCCCAGAGTTTCCAAGCTGGAGACTCCATAAGCACCTGGAATCAGAAAATGCCTGCACGGGAAAGAGAAAAATCCTTGCTCAAAATAAAAAAGAGAGAGTTTTTCTTCTTTCTGGAATTTTAGTTTGTTGCTTCTCAAGTTCCCTGATGCTTTTAAAATATATTTATAATTTATTTGACTTTGTCTAGTTTAAAAAGCAAATGTGCTTTCTTGTTCTGACCTGTTCTAAAACAAAACTCCCTTTGTCATTAGTTTTTAAATCCATTAATTATACATTGTTAATATTATGGTTTGGTAAGATCAAGCATTCAGTGATTTATTTGAGTTAGATTCATTTATTACAACCTAGTTTTTTTTTTCTTCTTATGCTCAGTTTCTTTCTTCTTGAAGCCCTTTCTTTAGAAGTTCCTTTTAAGAAGCATTTGTTGATGGTAATAATGTTAGTAAATGTTTGCATAAAAATGTCTTTTTTCACCCCAATTCTTAAAATATGGTTAAATTGGATATACACTGAATGTTATTTTTTTCTCTTTAAGATTTAATCCAACTCTCTTTTGCCTTCCATTGTTGAGAAATAAATTGGTGGTGTAATGTTAGCACTTTGTAAGTGGTTTTGTTTTTCTTTTGGGCTTTTAAATCTTTTTATATATGGTGTTTTTCAGTTTCCTTGGATGGCTCTGACTGTAGATTTATTTATTTCATTGTGCTTAGGAAATATTTAGCTTTCTGAATCTAGGAGTCTTTTATCAATTCTGGAAAATATTATTATGTCTGAATATCCCTTTCCCCCTTTTCCTCTAGCTCTCCTAGTAGTCCAATGAAGTGTTTAACATATTGCTTCATTACATCTTCTAAATCTTTTACTTTCATCTGTATTTTGCATCTCTTCCCCTAAGTTTTGTTAGGGATAATTTCTTCTGACCTACCTATCAGCTTACTATTTCTGTTTAACTATATCTGTTTCTGCTGTTGAACTGATTCAAAGAGATTTAAGTCTCCAGAGTTTCTGGCACTATTTCTAATTACTAAGGTGAGATTTTATAAACATATTTTAGAACACATGACTGTCTTATTGTAGCCCTTTTATATTTTATATGCTTTTTCCTGAGCTACATTCTAAATATTAGTTTCATATCTTTCAATTCATTGATTCTCTCTTCAGAATGTAATTAGTGTTTAATCCAGAGTTTCTAAATTCAATATTGCATTTTTATTTCTAGAAATTACATTGAGTTCTTTCCAAATCTGCATGGCAAATCTAGAAACTTTGTTAATATAATTTTAGTGTTTCATTTTAATATAGTATTTTCTTAATAGAAACATTTATATTATCCCTGTGATAATGTTAGCAATGGTAGCTTTTGCTTTTCTACTTCTATTGTTTATTGTTTCTGCTCTCTTGTGCATGGTCGTTTGTCTCCTTACATGTTTTATTATTTTTACTTGTAATATCCTGGAATTATATCTTTGAGAATATTTGATCCTAGATTTAAAGTCTGTTTGTAGAGAGAGAATTTGTGTTTTATCCTCAAGGTACCTGGGGACTCTCAAAAACTTTGAGACTATTCTAATTTTTGCGTGGACTTTTTTTTTCCCCCACAACACCTGTGAATATTAATTTCAGCACTAAATCCTATTTAAGGCAAGTATTCCAATTATTTCTCTCTGTGGAGCAAACTTTGTTTTTTTCTTGTTGAATTATTTTAATCAAAATCATTAGGCTAAATGTAGTTAAAAATAAACTCCCAAATTTCAATGGCTTAACAGAATGAAGGTTTATGCCTCATGCCAAGTCTGATGTGAAGGGAGCTTTACCTCTCACATTTTTAAACATTACAATGTGAAATATGTTACCTCTAGAAAGCCAGGTCTGAAAATGGAGAACATCATTCCCACCCATACCCTACTTGGCCAGCATGCTGTCACGCAGTCCCCCAAAAGTGTCAAGGAAGGCTGGGAAATGGTCCTTCCTCGGTGCCCAGGAACAGAAAGGATTATGGTCAACATATAATGTTGTTTCTGTCACATGCAGCGATGTTGAAAGCTGGTCGGGTGTCTAGCATTGTGTCGAAGTCTCCATTCTGGCTTTTCAACTTGCGGAGAACCTAAGTTTCTCTTGAACACTTAGGCTGTAAGGCTTGTGGTCAGTTAAAATCACATCCTATGCCATCTTTAGTGTTTCAGTGCTTTATGGCTTTGTGGGTTTGTACTTTGACAACTCTGGCTTCAGAGAATTTCCCTTATTCTTCTGAAAGTTCATCAGTGAATTTGTGTTAAGGGTTTTATTTGTTTTTAGTGAGTACTCATGCATTCTTCGTAGGTATTCTGTACCAGGAAGATTTCTTAGGACAACTAGTCGGACATATTGCTAAAAATGAAAGTCAACCTCAATTTTTGAGTTTATTTTGGCCCCAACTGATAGCTATACCCTGTGATTTCTTGTATGGAAGAAGAAACTGGGAGGTTTCCTCATTTTGAAAGCATCTGAAACGTTACGGCTGCCAGATAACTGCTTTCTAGTCATACTGCCTCTCTCAACTTTATACTTTATGTGAGAATCCAAGCTGTTCCCAGACTAAGTTGTTTGAATTGTTTCCAAAAGACTGCTGTTATCTAGTTTTCATTTTAGTCAGTACTATGTCATCTTTCTCATTATTGTTCTTCCAAGATGTCTTTCAGGGACATTTAATCTGGAGAAGAAGAACTAATTTGATAACACAAGACAAGCTGCTGCTTGAACAACATGGGTTTGAACTGCATAGTCCACTGATATGCTGATTTTTTTTTTTCTTAGTAAATATGACCCAAGTTAGTTGAATTCAAAGGTAAGGAGGAACTGTGGATACAGTGCTGACTATAAGAAATTATGAGATTTTCAACTGTTCAGAGGTTTGGCATCCCTAACCCCCATGTTGTTTAAGGACCAGTTGTAAATTCATAATTACCCACATTCCAGTTAAAACTAATATAAATGACATCAAATATTGAGTTTATAGTTAGTATTAACATTTCCTTTTTAAAAAAACTAAATAAAGTTCCCTTATGGTAAAAACAGACTGAAGAATCAAGAATTAAGTGGTCCAATCCAAGATTATCCTATTGTGAGCTGTCATAGATCATGAACTAATCCAACATGTTTAATTACTTGTAAAAATTATTTTCTATTTTTTTCAAAGAAATGACTACTGTGGCATGGTTGATTTTATTTAGATTCCATTGTTATTGATCAAGGCTATGTATTCTCATATAGTGTTAAATTTCCTTTGCAAAAAAAAAAAAATAAGGTTTAAAACTACTTTTGAAAATTTTTGCAGACTTTGAGAGGCAACATCAGATGAACTCAGCTGAGGATTTTAGATTGACATTAGCTTTAATTAATTCAGTGTCTTGATAGTCTCTTGTGTTTTTGTTATATTTCTAAAAGAATTTCAATTTGAAAAAAATTGTTTTAGCCCCAGTTTTCTTTCTGATTTTATAAACTAACTTCAGGAACTCTACCAAAAATGTTTGCTAAACAGTAGAATCAGTACTATATAAGGTAGACTTAAAACTTTTTCAAACTTTTTCTCAAATTATCTTTCAGATTTTCAAATGAACAGGTTGATAGTCCTTGTTTAAAAAAATTTTTTTTCTGTACTGCTCCCTTTAAATGTTTCACTTTTCTTCCAATTACTAAGAAAAGTTGATTTTATGAATTTAATTGAGCTTACCTGTTCTGGTCTTAAATTCATGCTGCTGCTGCTGCTAAGTCGCTTCAGTCATGTCCAACTCTGCGACCCCATAGACGGCAGCCCACCAGGCTCCCCGTCCCTGGGATTCTCCAGGCAAGAACACTGGAGTGGGGTGCCATTTCCTTCTCCAATGCATGAAAGTGAAAAGTGAAAGTGAAGTCTCTCAGTCGTGTCCAACTCGTGACCCCATGGACTGCAGCCCACCAGGCTCCTCCGCCATGGGATTTTCCAGGCAAGAGTACTGGAGTGGGGTGCCATTGTCTTCGACATGTACTCTAATACTGTTAAGGGAAGCACACTGACTGAAACCACCCACCCTGGCCAGGCACCATAGTAACTATTTGCATGAGTTGTTTTATGACAGAAAGTCCAGGTAAGTAACACAGAATAAGCCACCACCAACCAGAAGAGTTTGAGAAAGGTCAAAAGGAGACACATGTCCAACCACCTCACAGAATCCTTCTCTCTGGCATCCATCTTGGCTGAACAAGGCGTGCACCACCAGGAAGGACTCTGAGTCAGAATAATTGGCCAAAGACAACCTGGAATCTAATCCCATCACCATAAAACCAGAGACTGTGAGCCAAGCGGCAGAGCTGTTCTCCTGTGTTCCCTTACCCTACTGCTCTCCACCCAGGGGCCCTTTCCCCAATAAAATCTCTTGCTTTGTCAGCACATGTGTCTTCTCAGACAATTCATTTCTGAGTGTTAGACAAGAGCCCAGTTTGGGGCGCTGGAAGGGTTACCCTTTCCTGCAACAATACTATTGCCAGTTTAGTTATAGAAGGTAATTATTGCCTTTTAAATATTTTATTTCTTGAAATTTTTCCTGTCTTGAGTTTTGACAGGTAATATTCCTTTGTTTTGCTCATTTCTTTCCATGACAGTATAGATTGTTGCATGAATAAGACGCTGCAACTTATAAATACTACCTTTCAGTCCAATTAAAAGAGAACATGTATTAGTTAAGCAAATTATACTGAGTAAATTTGAGATCAAATTGACTTTATTAAATGATTCATGAATCTGATAGCAACCCATCTTTTAATAGTAAACAGACAGAGTTCTACAACATGGAAGGCTTCTCTAGAAATAGGGTGGGACAAGATTATTAACAACAACACAAGGACAGCAAAAATTGTTTCAGGCTAGGTCACCTTTCCTTAGTGGGAAGGGCAAAGAATCTTATCATGCAGATTACCTAATTATTGCTAACCAGGAAATTCCACACTGCTGACTTAAAATTCCATTCCTAGGAAAGGCTAAAACTGAAGTTGGGTTGGATATTACAGTAAGTCTAGGTGAGCTTAGCAGAGTTTGGGGCTTGTTTCTTTTTAAAGTAATGTTTGCTTTTAAAAAAGAAATCCTGTTCTGTGGCCCTTGTGCAGGTTTTCTCTTAGACATTGTTTTGACTTTATTCACAGTTTCAAAAAGGTTTCCAACCTGCATCTTGTAATTATTATAAAGGTGAAGCAATGTCTGCTGGTGAAAGCTAAACTGGCAAAAGCTGAATATAAAGTATAAGCAACAGATGGGCAGCATAGGCAGGGGAAGATAGATGATTTGAGGAATGGATAACTATACTTGAATTGGAGAGTTCAGGAAAGATTCAAGGAGAAAACAGGACTTGAAATAATCTATTATACTTTTCTTTTGTCTTCTCTTTGTTAAGCCACAAACTGCAGAACATTTTATGGGCAACTTACTTCTTTGTAGTAGGATTATTTTACCAGGTTAAGTTGAAAAAGAAAACTCTTTATTCATATATCTAACATCTGGAAAAACAGATCCTATAATTCAAGTAGGTAGAATTTTATATTTTAAGGAAGCTTTGTCAATGGATCCCACTGAGATTTTTCACCAGGAAAATTTCTATGTACCCAATATTTTACATATGTTTGACTGTTCTTGAAATGTATGCATTGGTCCCAGGTTAAGAATCACTAATATTTTAGTACCAACTGAATCAAATTTGAAAGTCTTAAGAAGGCTACAATAACAGTGAATGATTCAGGCACTTGAGTAGTTTCTGCCACTTTTTCTGTGTATTTCTATAGCTTTGTCTATTTTGTTATTCAGATTTGAAGTATTAAAAACTGTACTCACATATTAGATACCCTAGATGAAATAAAGTATTCAGGGAGAGTCTAAGGAGAGAAACTAAGAGAAGGAAGGTGGGAAAGTTTCCGGAGATCTAGAATAAACAACTTATGATGAAAACTCTGTATATTAGTTTGCTACAACAACTTGGCTGATGTCAATTGAAAGAAGAAAATGTACCATGTGAGAGTTGTACGCTTTATTTTTGGGGCAAAATGAGGACTGTAGCCTGGGAGACAGCAATCAGGTAGCTCTGAGAGGTAATGCTCCAAAGAGGTAGGGGGGAGGCCAGTTTATATGTGATTTTGGTAAAGGGGGAGTTCATTCAATCAAGCACATATTTTTTTGGCAGAAGGTTATTGCTGGTCACAAGGAGTAGATTTCACTATGAAGGATTTTAGTGCTTATATTGAAGAAGGAATTCATAGGGCCTGGACTCCATCTTAGACTTGTTCATGCTGATCATGCTCAGCCACCTTTCCAATGGACTCTGAACTCTGTGTTTAGTGCCTATGAAAACAACAACAGACGGATAAGACCCCCTCCAGACAGGGGAACCTTGAAGATCATATCTAGGTTACTCATCGCCTAAGAGAAAACATACACTAATCACCCCTTCCTCCAGACAGGCCATAAATTTTTCTGTATCTATCAAAGTATAACTTCAGATTTATTGATTATTGGCTAATTGTTTGACTGTTTGAGCACATGAGTACATAGCACATGAATAAGGGGGTTATTGGGATTGTATTTTCCTTGGTTTATGTAAGTCTCAAGGAATTGGGAGTGGTGAGTTCAGACATGTACACATGGGGTATAAAAGATTTTCATAAATGCTGGTCAGGAGGCTAAGAGGAGACTCTGCCTTGGGTTCGCTGGTCTAATAAACTGCACTCCACTATCTGCATTGTCCTTCTGAGTGAGTTTGTTTCCCAGAATGCGTGGCTATAACAATATAGATACAAGAAGATGCAAGAATTGGATTCATAAAATCATCTCCTGAAAACATCTGTCTGAAGACCTGCTCTGCCGGTTTTTCTCAGAGCACAAGTGTAACTCATTCCTGGTCTCCTTACAGGGAGTGTTGAAGGTCAGCAGCTGTGAGGCTCATAATTTCATCCTCGTAAAGGAAGATGGCAAGTGCTAATTTGTAGATGACAATGGCTTCAAAAAGAAACGTATTGTCTCTCAGTTCTGGAGGCTAGAGGTCCAAGATCAAGGTTCCAGTTGGTTCAGTTTTTGGTGAGGAATATCTTCCTGGCTTACAACCAGCCTCCTTTTAGCCATATCCCCAAATGGCCTTTCCTAAGTGCATGTATGGAAAGAGAGCATTTCCCTGATGTCGCTTCTTGTAGACATTAATCTTGTCAGAGCAGGACCCTACACTTAGGACCTCAGTTAACCTTAATTGTTTGCTTAGAAGGCCCATTTGCAAACACAACTATACTGAGAGTTAGGACTTCAACATATTAATTTGGAGAGGAGGAGAACAATTCATTTCATAACACTGTGTGTCTCATCAGTTCAGTTCAGTTCATAGTTGGCTCTAAGTCAATAGAGAGTAGCCAAGGTGTTTTCCAAATTGTTTCTGAGTCACCTATATTCTACTTGTGTGACCAAATACAGATTCAGAGGTTTCTGAAATCACATATTTACTGAAATAAAATTTTTAGTATTGATGCAAATATACCAGTTCTAAATAATATCAGGTGATTAATTTGTACATCAAATACTGAGAATCATAATCTTATTGAAGAATTGATACTAGCTGAGATCAGCAATTTCCATCAGAGATGCTATTTTATTAAGCACTTATAAAACTGTTCTTGTGTATAGTTGCAACTGCTGAAGACATGGTTTTCTTTCCATCTAAGTTCTGGCTGGTCTAAAGATTAAGCTTTCATGAGACAGATTAATAGGAGAAAAAAATTTAATATGTATACATGGGAGAGACCTAGGAAAACTAACCCCTGAAAATGGCCAAAACCCTCACCTTAGATACCATCTTCAGCTAAATTTAAAGGGGATGTTGGGACAGTGGTTTGGGACTTTAAAGGGGAGAAAATCATATTAAGACAGAAAAACAAATTTTGGGTAACTAATTGTTTGTTCGGTCATGCAGAGACAGTGGGACAGAGTAGACTTTGATCCTAGCCCATATCAAATTTCCCTACCATACCTGACCCATTTTCTTTGTGGATATCTCTCTGACACCTCTCATATAGAACAGCCCTTTTATCTAAATTCTTTTGAGGCAGTTAAGAAGGATATAACAAGGAAAACTTCCTGAGTCATTGTTATGTATTCATTCACTGGAGATTTATTTTTATGTAATTTTATAAAAATTGTAGTTGTGTTATATTAGTTTCAGATATACAACATATTGATGTGATGATTTTGTAGATTATACACCACAGAAAGTTAATTCAATATTACTGACTCTGTTCCCCTCGTACATTATGTCCTATGAATTATTTTATAGCTAGTAGGTTGTATCTCTTAATTCTATTCACCTATTTCACCCACTCTCAAACCCCCTCCCCTTGGAACAATTTATTCTCTGTACCTATATGTCTCTTTATGTTTTGTTCATTTGTTTTTTAGATTCCAGATGTAAGTGAAAATATACAGTATTTGTCTTTCTCTGTCATATTTCACTTAGCATAGTACCCTCTAGGTCCATCCATATTATTGCAAATTGCAAGATTTCATTCTTTTTATGGCTGACTATATGCAGGTCAGGAAGCAGCAGTTAGAACTGAACATGGAACAACAGACTGGTTCCAAATAGGAAAAGGAGTACATCAAGGCTGTATATTGTCACCCTGTTTGTTTAACTTCTATGCAGAGTACCTCATGAGAAACGCTGGACTGGAAGAAACACAAGCTGGAATCAAGATTGCCGGGAGAAATATCAATCACTTCAGATATGCAGATGACACCACCCTTATGGAAGAAAGTGAAGAGGAACTAAAAAGCCTCTTGATGAAAGTGAAAGTGGAGAGCGAAAAAGTTGGCTTAAAGCTCAACATTCAGAAAACGAAGATCATGGCATCCGGTCCCATCACTTCATGGGAAATAGATGGGGAAACAGTGGAAACAGTGTCAATTTTATTTATTTTTTGGCTCCAGAATCACTGCAGATGGTGACTGCTGCCATGAAATTAAAAGACGCTTATTCCTTGGAAGGAAAGTTATGACCAACCTAGACAGCATATTCAAAAACAGAGACATTACTTTGCCAACAAAGGTCCTTCTAGTCAAGGCTATGGTTATTCCAGTAGTCATGTATGGATGTGAGAATTGGACTGTGAAGAAAGCTGAGCGCCGTAGGATAGTTGCTTTTGAACTGTGGTGTTGGAGAAGACTCTTGAGAGTCCCTTGGACTGCAAGGAGATCCAACCAGTCAATCCTAAAGGAAATCAGTCCTGGGTGTTCATTGGAAGGACTGATGCTAAAGCTGAAACTCCAGTACTTTGGCCACCTCTTGTGAAGAGTTGACTCATTCAAAAAGACCCTGATGCTGGGAGGTTTTGGGGCCAGGAGAAGGGGATGACAGAGGATGAATTGGCTGGATGGCATCACTGACTCAATGGACATGAGTTTGAGTAAACTCTGGGAGTTGGTGATGGACAGGGAGGCCTGGTGTGCTGTGATTCATGGGGTCACAAAGAGTTGGACATCACTGAACGACTGAACTGAACTGATTGTTCAGTATTGTGTGTGTATGTGTGAGATACATATGTACAAAGATTTTATATACATATACCATTAATATATATTATTATTTGTTCATCTGTCTATGGATATGTAGGTGGGCTTTCATATTTTGACTACTGTAACTAAGACTGCTGTGAATATTGGGGTCCATGTATCATTTTGAATTAGTGTTGGGTTGCATGTATCATTTTGAATTAGTGTTTTCATTTTCTCTGGTTAGATACCCAGGAGTGGAATTGCTGGATCTTATGGTAGTTTTATTTCTAGCTTTTTGAGTGTGGGCTGTGTTTGCATTTCTGATTTCGTATAGATTTGCAAGACAAAAATCGTTACTTCTCTTAAGCCTTAAACAATTGGCTTCAAGCTTCTACTTCACACTGTGTGATCTCAGACTATCCCACTGGCTCCCATTAGCATGTTTGATTAACATTGCTTGAAGTTGGGGGGGTAGGGTTTACATGTTCTGTATTATAATACCAGGGAGGGGTAATGTTCCTCAGTGAAACAGGACACCCATCCTCATAAAACAGTCATCCAAAAAATAGGCAACCACATTACATAAAGTGCATTGAAATACTTCCACTTCATTTTCATGAACTCTTATACCTCTAACCATTGCCTCCGCTAGGACTCCATTGACAAGTCTTGGTCTTATAGTACTGGGTAGGGAAAATGTTCCTTGTCAGACACAGCATCCATTCCCATGATACATTAAAACAATGTTGACATAACCTCTTCACATAACACCCATTTAAACATTCCAGCCTTTATAATCTTATCAGTCCTTGCATTTTTAATCTAATTGTTTCTGGGTCCCACCAATGATTTTGGTAGCATAGCTCATGGGGTAACTACATCAAAGATCCCTGTTAGCTTCTATTTTTAATTTTCATTTATTTATTAATTTTTAATTTATTGATAATTTGACCAAGGGTTGAACCTGTACCCCCTGCATTGGAAGGCAGAGTCTTAACCACCGGACAACTAGAAAAGTCATCCCAGGAAATGTCTCCTTTTTATACCCAAGCCCTTTTACCCACTTCTGTATAAAAGCCTTAGGTCTCCAGGAGGGGTCAAGGCAATGGACCCTTTTGTCAGTCTTTAAATTGATTAGTCAGCCTAACTGCTACCCCTAAGTGATTGCTGGTTAGGTTTCTCACTGTAAATTTTACCTTCTGGATTTTTAAGTTTCTCCAAACTGAGGTAAATAGAATGGACTTGCTTTGGACCCTTTAGTGTTAGGGGACCAGCATGGTATCCCTTTGGCCTACTCACTCTTCAGTTGTGCTATATTAAAACTTTTGTTTTAACCCCATCAATGTTGGTTTTATTCATCCCATTTCTTAATAACCATCTAAAATTTTTTACCTTGCTGGGGTGAGTCCCATCATTCTTTCCTTTCTGATTCTTTATTCTTCTGCTCTTTGACTAGTGCTCTGCAGTAACAGTCAGACACGACTGAGTGACTTTCACTTTACAAACTGTATTTCTTAAAAACCCTTCAAATTTTCCAACTTGTTGGGAAGAGGCCCATGGTTTCCCCTTGAGTTCTTCCAGTTCTTTTGTTACATAACCTAATATTTTTGGTATCATCTGTAAAGCCCAGGAGGGGAGACTGATCAGCAAATTTGATGAGACTTCTTGAGCTGTGTGTGTGTGTGTTTTTTTTAATCAAGAGCGTTCTTAAGACTAGCTATTCTATTTCTTTGTGCTGCTGCTAAGTCACTTCAGTCATGTCCGACTCTGTGTGACCCCATAGACGGCAGCCCACCAGGCTCCCCTGTCCCTGGGATTCTGCAGGCAAGAACACTGGAGTGGGTTGCCATTTCCTTCTCCAATGCATGAAAGTGAAAAGTAAAAATAAAATCGCTCAATTGTGTCCGACTCTTCGCAACCCCATGGACTGTAGCCTACCAGGCTCCTGTATATTTACCTTTTAATTTGATCCTTCCTGGGTATCAAGAAAGTAACTGTTTGCTGTGAAAGTGCACTAAAGATTTACCAGTTTAGAAGTTTTTCCAATTTAAAGGACTCACTGTCTGGTCATTGATAAGTAGAATCTTAATAGTGACTCAAATGATAAGCTTTTTTATAGCTTAATCATGGTTGCAAGAAGCATTCCCAGAGGAGAGTACAAAAAGATGAAGTCCTCAGATGGTCTAGAAAGTCCCCTCCCAAGAATATTCTAAGAAAGTAAAGGCCTTTGTTGCACAAGTTTAGTCACAAAACAATAAAAATTGAGATGAAAAATATCCCTTATGGACAAGGACCCCTTAAGACAAATTCCCTGAAAGCTAGCTTGGCTGGACGAATAGACGCCAGCTGCTGTGTTACCTGCTTCTGATCACCTGGCTACGGCTTCTTTGATCCCAATCTACTCAGGGCTTCCCTGGTGGCTCAGATGGTAAAGGATCTGTCTGCAAGGCAGGATACCTGGGTTCAGTCCCTGGGTTGGGAAGATCTCTTGGAGGAGGGAATGGCAACTCACTTCAGTATTCTTGCCTGGAGAATTTCATGGACAGAGGGGCCTGGTGGGCTCTGTCCA
The DNA here is from genome assembly GCA_917880005.1 of Nanger dama. Lineage (NCBI taxonomy): Eukaryota > Metazoa > Chordata > Mammalia > Artiodactyla > Bovidae > Nanger > Nanger dama. The sequence continues at coordinate 12,939,454 of CAKJTW010000002.1, forward strand.
TGGGGTCATGGGGTCACAGAGAGTCTATTCAACTGACCACCAGATACACACCAGTATGTACACCTTCCAGATGGCAGAGATCAGAAAGCATATCCTCACTTGTCATAAAGTCAAACTCTCAGGATATAGAACAAGACAAAAGATACAACAGAGACAAAGGGAAAGTGACCATCTCTGGGAGAGTAATGACCAATAAAGCATGGGTTATTCTGTTAAACTTACTAGAGTTGTTAAGTCCAAGGAATTACTTCCATACAGATTTTCTTCTGCTAATCTTAATTAGCAGAAAAATTCTTACCACCCTCCTTTCCAATAGAACCTGCAGGTGGAGATCAGGGAGAATGACATGGTAAGAATTCTTACCTTCCATTGGGCTTTTTCACTTGTCTCAGGATCTCCACTTTGCTGCTGCAACCTCATGGAAGTGTCCAACCTGTGAAGTTGAATCCTGCCAACTACACCAACTGTTTGCAAGGCAGAAATTTTCCTCTGCTTTTTTAAGTCTTTCTGGCTGATTTAAGAATTAAATTGACATGAGACAGATGAGCAGGAGAAAAAACTAAAGTTTAAAATTACATGAATTGCATGGGAAAGACCCAGGAAGTCTAATTTGTCAAAATGGCTGAAACCCTCACCTTAGTTACCATCTTCAGGTAAGGGCAAAGGAGGGTGGGTCGTGGCTTAGGAACTCAAAAAGGAGGAAGAAAACTCACCTGGAAGTAAAAAGGCAAATGTTTGGTAAACAAATGTATGATGGGCCACACAGAGACAGTGGGACAGAGAGTGTCCTGATCTCCAGTGCCCCCCACCATGTCTGGCCCATGTTCTTGGCAGATATATCTGGTTACAGCTTTATTCTGGGAACAGGCCTTTTGTCTAAATTATTTTAGGCAGTTAGGAAGGAAGTAACAAGAAAAGTTCCTGAATTTTCTGTTTCTTAAAAATAATCAGCCTAAATTAATCCTCATGTCACAGAGACACATTTTTTATTGGTAAATTATGCTCTCATATACAAACTTAGTAAGTACTCTTTCGCACCCAAAGTACTTTTGTCGCACCCAAACTGTGAGAATAGTTTTCTTGTCCTTTGATTGTTTGCTATATTGTTTAGCAACATAGTTAATTTAATGAAAAATCTTGTCATTTGGACCCATGTAAAGAAAAAAAAGTCTTGTTCTTATTGTAGTTGGCATAAACTCTAAAGAGTTATTTATTCAAATTTAGTTTTAAAAATTGAGGAAGGTAACAGATTTTCTTACTGTATAAAAGAATGCCAATGCCTGATTAAAAACAACACTTTTCTTTGAATTGCAAATATCCATCTGAAATTGCCAAATTTACATGTGGGGAAGATGAAAGGGAAACCTGCCTTTTAGTTGGTGGATTGATGATTGCTCTGTCGGATATCCAGGGGCAAAAATCAAGCAGAAGAAACGAGTTTCTATTTGTAAAGTGTTAAAGCAACAGCCAGATTGTTTCTTCTTCACTTACTGTGCACAGTATGGGCTGGCACCGTTGTGGTAGCTTAGAAATCTCAAATACTGTCAGGAAAAACAAACCCAGCCCTCCAGATAGAATTAAAGGGTGAAAAACAGACAAGGAGGAAGACCAAGAATTTATCTGCAGTTAACAAAAGAATGATATGTCTGCTAACAGTGGTGGAAACTGCAGAAGAGAGAGTGATGTCAGGAAATGTCTTTCTCCCATTTTGCTGTCTTTGTTCCTGAGTAATAGCCTAAATATTGATTTAATTACCAGTGAATTAAGATGTGACATTTCCTTTATGATCCCCAAAACCTATATAGTCTGCATAATGCTGTTGACTTGAAGAGTTCATATTTTACTCAGATATTTACTGAAGAATGTCTTCGAAAATTTTTCATTGAAAACTGAGTGATAAAAAGAGAATAAAAACTTTTTTTCTTTTGTTATACTAAACTAGTTTTAAGCTGCTTACCTGGAGTATGTACACGGCAGATACTTGTTGCGGTAAATAATCTGCTTCTCTCTCTCTCTCTCCCCCATAAAAAATATTAAATTTCTAGAAATTTCCTTTGGAGTCATTATGATATCTATCATTAATATTGTATAGACAATTTTAGCATAAACACAGGTTTAAAGTGTTAATGATACTCTGGTCACAATGGCTGAAAAGAAACTGATTCTCTCCAAAGAAAATGGACTCAGTTAGACAGTTTGGGGGCTTCCCTTGCGTCTCATACAGTAAAGGATCTGCCTGCAATGTAGGAGACCTGGGTTTGGTGGCTGGGTTGGGAAGATCCCATGGAAAAGGGATATGTTTGTCCACTCCAGTATGGAGAATTTCATGAACAGAGGAGCCTGGTGGACTACAGTACATGGGGTCACAAAGGGTTGGGCATGACTGAGCGACTTTCACTTTTCAGACACTTTTACTGACACAATGGTAAAACGTCTGTCTACAATGCGGGAGACCTGGGTTCAATCCCTGGGTCGGGAAGATCCCTGGAGAAGGAAATGGCAATCCATTCCAGTACTACTGCCTGGAAAATCCCATGGACAGAGGAGCCTGGTAGACTACAGTCCATGGGGTCGCAAAGAGTCGGACACGACTGAGTGACTTCACTTCACTTCACTTCACTTCACGGGTTGTTTGCTGAAATGACCAAATGACCAGTTTTCTCTTTTTTTTTTTGTTGCTGATTGGTTTTCTGCATTTCTTTTCTGCCTCTTCTTACTCCATATAGATCAGATTTTATCCTGATCATTTTGAAAGCATTTTTAGGTGGACTGGTGATAAAAATCTGTCTACTCCTCTAAGAGTGCTCCAAACTGATTTTCACCTCTACTAAGACACATTAGCTATAAATACTTTCATAGAATTTTTTGGATAGTAGATTATTTTACTAAATAATAAATTTCTCAGAGAGTAGAAGATACCATGTTAAAAGACTTTAGCCACACGGTGACTAATCTGGACTATAAGATAATTTATATTTGTATACCATTCAGACACTCAGAATTCTTGTGATCTCAAAAAGGTGATGGAAAAAGGTGGAAAATGATTGTGAAGTTAATGAACTGGCTGCAACATAAGTTCACATGCCATCCTGCTTGTGTTGCTGCTGCTGCTAAGTTGCTCCAGTTGTGTCTGACTCTGTGCGACCCCATAGATGGCAGCCCACCAGGCTCCCCCATCCCTGGGATTCTCCAAGCAAGAACACTGGAGTGGGTTGCCATTTCCTTCCCCAATGCATGAAAGTGAAAAGTGAAAGTGAAGTCACTCAGTCATGTCCAACTCCTAGCGACCCCATGGGCTGCAGCCTACCAGGCTCCTCTGTCCATGGGATTTTCCAGGCTAGCGTACTGGAGCAGGGTGCCATGTGTTATCACAAGTATAAACTTCTAAACTTGCATGAGTGCTAAGTCATGTCCAAATCTTTGTGACCCCATGGACTTTAGCCCACCAGGCTCCTCTGTCTATGGGATTGTCCAGGAAAGCATATTGGAGTGGGTTGCCATTTCCTCCTGCAGGGATCTTCCCAACCCAAGGATCAAACCTGCATTTCCCAATTTCTCTTGCATCGCAGGCAGATTCTTTACCACTGTACCTACCACCTGGGAAGCCCAAGATTCTAAACTTAAGGACTTTGAAAAATTGTATAGTTAGATTTCTGTGAATCAGGTAGTGGTAAAGGGAGCCAGATTAGAGAGAATTGACTCAAATCATTTTACTATCTTTAACGTGTATGCTTACTTCATTGTTTTAGCACAATTGTCTTGAAAACTGCTGTTATCAAATGTTTCTATGTGTTCATGTTTAACAGACCTTTCCTGACTATGCCTTTGAATAGTATGTAGATGCTCAGAAAATAGTTATTGAAACAATGAATGAGTGAAGCCTTCTTAAACATCTTATGAAGAAAAATGTGTATGTAATACTATAGGTCTGATATGTATTGCATTTTATAGTACATACATTACATTATATATTATATGTATGTGTTTGCTAGTGTCTAGTAATTTTTTTTTTTAAACTTGATTGTACTCGATCTTAGTTGCAGCATATAGGATCTTTAGTTGCAACATACAGGATCTTTAGTTGCAACGTGCGAAGTCTTTAGTTGTAGCATGTGGAATATAGTTCCCTGACCAGGGATCAGACACAGAAACCCTGCCTTGGGAGCGCAGAGTCTTAGCTACTGGACCACCAGAGAAGTCCTATGTCTAGTAATTTGAATTGACTTTATATTTTTGTATTTCTTTACTTCTTTACATTCCGGTCATTAATGTGTGCCATAAAAGTAGGACGTAAAAGTATAAGTCCCTCTCATTACTTATCCTCTTTAGTAGCTAAGTTCTTATTCTGTCTGTGCTTTCCTCTAGCCAACGTTCATTCTTCCACTGCTGACTTCTCAGCTCTTTCTATTGCTCTCATACTTGTCTTACCTCCTCACAGAATGCTTCTGATGTCCTTTCTTTTTCTTGATGTAATTTCCTTTGTCTATTGAAGACACTTGGTCTGTATAATCATTTAAACTAAATGATGCTCCTTCTACTACATGCCCACATTTTTTTTTTTTTAGATTTGCTATGTTTTTTAGATCAATTAAGTATTCTTTAAATTTTTTTCTGAATAATTATAGAGATTACCATATTTCATCTCTCTGTAAAACTCTTTCGTTATTCCAGACTAGTGAAGTCCAGTTATCTCTCCTACTTTTAAATATGAAAGTTTTCTAACTTCAGTTATTGTTTTTTAGTGTCTAAGTCGTGTCTGACTCTTTTGTGACCCCCTAGACTTAGCCCACCAGACACCTTTGTCCATGGAATTTTCCATGTGGGAATACTGGAGTGGGTTGCCATTTCCTACTCCAGGAGAATCTTTCTGACCTAGGGATTGAACCCATGTCTCTGCGTCTCCTGCATTGGCAGGCGGATTCCCTATCACTGCACCACCTGGGAACCCTACTTTCAACAAGACTCTATTCTAACTTCAGTTATTCTCTCATATATACCAAGAAACTGGGCAACTTTAAATGTCTCTTTACATCCCTTCCCCTGGTTCATTTCAATATTCCTGACCCATGTGATGCCTTCAGAGTTTGCAGTTCCATTCTAGACCATGTGAACTATATTCTTCTACTTATTACCTTGACAGACTATAGATTTTTATATCATCTGAAATTCCAAACTTTTTCAGTCTTTTCCATAACAAAATCTTTCCAACACCTCATCAGAATCCTATCTCTCTCATTAAAGTATAGGAACTATAATTTTTAGAAACTAGCTATATTTTTCCTTAGCCTGTTCATCACTATTAAGAATTATTTTTTTATTAAATAAATACTTCTCTTTCAAAAATGCCATATAACTTTATTTCTCTCTCAAGAATGAAAACTCTTAAAGAATAAGAGTTTTGTTCATAATACATGGCCAAAATTTACAGTAATGCACAATGTAGAGTTGGCATTAGATAATATCTATTGAATTGTTGAATGAATAAGGTAATTCCAGTGAATCAGGTATTTTTAAAAAAAAACATTATTGTATATTAAGCTAACTTTTTCAATCATGTCTATAAGACTGTTTCCCTAAAACTATGTCAGAAGATGTGCATTTTGGGGTTAATGTTTAGTAAGTTTACAAATATAATAAATTATAGTACAGTAAATTAACTATAGTATAGTAAATAAACTATAGTAAATTAGGCACATTATCTTTTGATTGAATGACACATTTTTCCATCTGTCTACATTAAAGACTGCAAACATTAAAGAGCCCCCTCCCCCCACCAAAAATAGTTCTAACCAAAAGTATGATTTGAGAAGTGATATACATATATATATATATATATTATAGAAAATTTTGGAACAAAGCCTAGATCAATAATATATGAAATTTCTTATATATTTTACCTAGAAACCAGAACTCCCTCTGATGCATTTATTTGGGATCATCTACATAGGTTGTTTTATTTTCTTACTTTTAAATACTATGTTGTAACTCTACTTAAAAAAAAAGGTATAATTCCCATTGTAAAATGAGAATTAAGCAATGATGTGAGCTTTCTATCAGTGCTGCTATTATTTATAAAGTATTATGTAGAATGTAATTGAGAAGGATAATATTATCTTTGTGTCACTCCAAAAACAAAACACTAACAGTGCTTGAAAAATGATCAATCAGAGTGATTATACTCTTGAGAGCTAGTATTTAATATGAATTTTTATTCATTTTCTCAAAATTAGTCATTGCTTTTTTGTTTGTCCTTTGTCATCATTAAAGTCTATGGTAAATTTTCATGTAATTATGATTGAATAATACATAGCCGAAAATTCATAGTCTCATAGGAAGAACATCTTGAAAGCAGAATTTCGGGGCTAGATGGGTCATTAGAGATTAGCCAGTCCTACCATTTTATTTTACAGATGCACAAAAATGTCCTCGAGAGGGAAGTTGAATTGCCTGGAGTTTTACAACATTTTAAGGGATTAGAATCTAGGTCACCCAGTGCTGGGCTATTTCCATTTTATTAGATGATTGTGTACCATTAGGCACATTCAGAGAGTGATAAACCTATTTGTGCAACATTTTCTGTGGAGGCGATTTCCAAACTTTTTCAGTAATACACTCTAATGAAAAATTTTGAGGATCGTCTTAAAATATCTGAAATTATTTTTTTAAAATTACTAAAGTACTGTATATATATATTTTCACAATAGAAATTGAAAAAATTAATGCAGAGTAATAATATTTTCAAATAAATTAACTATTATGATTAATACAAGCATCCTTTCCTATTTTCATCCAACATTATTATTAATATTGTAGAGAATGAATGTGTTATATTTTAATGTGCTTTATTATTTTTGAAAATCTTGATTTAAATATTATTTAGAGTGATATAAGAGTCAGGTTTTGAATTCAGGTTATTTGGATTGTTGGTCTTGATAACTATCATAGAAGTAAGACATTTAAATGAAAGAAATAGCATATAAACTTCCACTTATAAAATGAGTAAGTTCTGAGAATCTAAACTACAGCATGGTAACTAGTTAATAATACTATATTATATACATGAAAGTCACTGAGAGAACAGAATTCAAATGTTTTTACCATACACAGTCAGTTCAGTCACTCAGTCATGTCTGACTCTTTGCAATACCATGAATTGCAGCACGCCAGGCCTCTCTGTCCATCACCAGTTCCCAGAGTTTACCTAAACTCCTGCCCATTGAGTCAGTGATGCCATCCAACCATGTCATCCTCTGTCATCCTCTTCTTCTCCTGCCCTCAATCTTTTCCAGCAAGGTACAGAGATATGAGTGGGACCACTATATCAAACTCTCCATTGTGGCACTTCTGTTTCTTTGGTATAGCAATGCCATATAACATGAATTTGTCTAAATATGAATCTGGATAGACAGCGATGACATTGCTATGAAATTATGTTAATAGCTAAATACCAATAAATATGGGCTTCCCTGGTGGCTCAGAGGTTAAAGCATCTGCCTCCGATGAGGGAGACCTGGGTTCAATCCCTGGGTCGGGAAGATCCCCTGGAGAAGGAAATGGTAACCCACTCCAGTATTCTTCCCTAGAGAATCCCATGGACAGAAGCCTGGTAGGCTACAGTCCACAGGGTCGCAAAGAGTCGGACACGACTGATCGACTTCACTTTCACTTTTACCAATAAATATTTATTTGTCATTCTTTTAAAGTGTAAGTAGAGATTTTATTTTTTTTCCTGTCACCCCAATACATCATTTTGCATACACAGGTGGGTGTCTCCTTGCAGTTACCTGCCTTTTGTGAGGTTGCTTACCTTGTTTGCCTAATCTTTAAACTGAAATCAAGAATGTAACAAAAAACAGTCTAGAGAGAGTCGCTCTGACTAGGTATCTATCTAGATGTAACTAAGATGATTATCGAAGATGAGTCTAGCATTCTCTTGAGAAGTTATCTATGTGCTGATGGTTTGAGTGCCCTGGTTTGATTTGTGCTAGAATACTACTTTCTTGAATTGAGATTGAATTACTACTTATAAAAACAGTAAGTTTCACTGATACTTAGACGCACTTCACACAATATGTTGTTCAGCAACTGAGCAACAACAAAATGTTTCTTGAGAGATTACTGATAGCTTAAGGTGAATGATGTCAGATTCATGACCTCCGAAGAAGATGATTTAGGTTTGGGACCAGGGACTAGGCTTGATCACTCAAGAGCTTTTGTGTAGCAGAGTTTTATTAAATTATGAAAAGGGAGAGAGAAAGCTTCTGACGTAGACATGAGAAGGGGGAGGGAAAGTGCCCTTTCACTAGTCTTAGAAAAGGGAGTAATATACTTTTCAAACTGCTTATTACTATAAATCAAAAGAATGTTTCAAGGTTGTAAGGATCTGACTAGACCCAATCCCACAATTTACATTTTAAGATAACAATATTAGCCAGGCGGTTTTCAAGAAGGAGAAGCTGTTCTCAAGCAGGAAAAATTGTTGCTATATAATTCTTAGTGTAGCGTTTAAACTGAGTTGTTTGTTGTGTAATCATCAGTTCCAGGCTTAAAAAAATAATGTTTTATGTAGAGAATGAAAAAAGTTTGTCCTTTCCTTCTCCTTGAGAATTCCAGACCCCTCTCTCTTTGTTGGGAACCTCAGGCTTTTTATCAACCTGCCTAGGATTGACTCTCTCATTCCTCCCTTTTCTTTTAGGAGAATTATGTTGCCAAGGGAAGGGGGCATCATTTTCATTCCATAGCTGCTTCTGCTTTGATATGGTGCTGTCCCTAAATTGTTGAGACAACATATTCTCCTAACCCTCGTATTGAGGGTCTCTGATCCAGGGGCCCCAAGTAATAGTTGGAGGAGGCTGTGGCACTCGTAGGAGCCTGGACAACCATTTGTAACCTAAAATATTTCAGATGGTTAGGAACAAACCCCATTATACAGTTACAAATGTAAGGCAAAACAGTCATTAACCCAAGTTAAAGCATAATCAAAATTAAAAGTTACATTATGTCCGTAGTTTCATGAGGCCACCTTAGGATTGCTAGCTGTCATCAGATCAAGAAGAGGCATCACAATGATTGTTGTTGGTGAAGGTATTCTCAGAGTTGAAGAGAGTCCTTTTTTGAAGTGGAGAAACCCACCATGGGAAGCCTTCAATTGATGAGGAGGTTGAAAAGCTGAAAGCTGAGTCAAATAGTTAGTTCTAAGGCTTTAATATCTATGACAATGTCTGTGTGCACAGTCTATCATAGAGACACTCCCTTCTTCTAAGTGGCAGTTGGAGCCCACATTAAAGCTATGGGTAAAACTTTAAACCAACAGTCTTGTGTTTCCTGAGTTACCTTATGCAGATACCTCTTAATGATGGACATTTTAACTTTTTCTGAAGATTGGGGTCCCCAGGAACAATGTAAGTGATATTCTATTCCTAGAGCTTTTGATCCCCTTGAGTTACAGCAGCTTTAAAGACAGAGCCATTGTTGCTCTGAACTTTAGGAGTTTAAGATCCCACTTATATCAAGAGAAGTCAGTGCAGTAAGATTTTGTCCATTGGTAAACTTATGAGCTTTGGGCATTAGCAAAACAATAGTAGCAATTACCCTTCAGCAATGTGCCATAGCCTTTTCTCAGTAACAAACAAAGTGAACTCTGATCCTGTGGGCAAGCTCAAAGTGGGAACCTGCAAGAGAGCAGTTTGAAGAGACTTAAAAGCCTTTTGAGTCTCCGGGGAACAAACCAGTTTGTTGGTTTGGGCCTGCTGAGTTTCAGTTATAAATTAACATAAAGGCCAGGCAAGTTCCCTGTAACCTGGAATCCAAATGCAGCAATAGCCTGCAATGCTCAAGAATCCTCTCAGTTGACTTAAAGTCATAGGTAGAAGATGATTTAATATAGGTTTAATTCCAGAAAGCAACCTTCAAATCAGTGACTGAAAAATATTTGGCTCGTTCAGGAATTTCAGACAATAAGTTATAAGGATTAGGCACTTTTCCTTTGTATATCTTGAATTAGTCTCCACTTATCATTTGACTTTTTACATCCAAAATAGGAGTGTTATATGGACTGTTACAGGGAATTAGTAGCCCCTGTTCCTTTAAATTTTCAATGATGGGTTTTAACCTTTCCTTAACACCTCAGGCTTTAATGGATACTGCTTTTGAGGTGAAAATAGGTGAGGGTCTTTGAGCTTGATAAAGACAGGAACAGCATTTTGTGCTCAACTCACAGTTTTTCCATCAGCCCACACTTTAGGATTTACACTTTGTTCAATTAATGGGAGAGAAAGAGCAGTCTTCATATTTATGAAAACAGAGGCTTGGACCTTGTTCAGAATATCTCTCCCCAGAAGGGGTGAAGGAGACTCCAGCACAATTAGAAACTTGAGAAAATAGCAAGAGTCCCAGTTTCAGCTTAAAGGAAGACTGAAATAATAGCATTTGGCTTGTCCAGACAGTCCCATTAGGGTAGTGGATCTGGAGGAAAGCAGACCAGTGAGCACAGAGAAAGTTGCCCCAGGGTCCAAAGGAAAATTGACTGATTGGCCCCCACAGTTATAATACCCTGGGTTCCTCAGGTGTAATTAGGATGAGAGCTTGTGTGGGGACCCCCAGGCACTTTCAGTCCAGATTGTCTTGAGAGTCCAACCCCTGAGGCCTACACCTCAGAGGCCAATCTCTTCTCCAGTATGGTCCTTTGCAGACCAGACATGGAGCTGTGGGTGGCTTAGATGCTTGAGGGCAATCCTGCTTGGGAGGCCCCTCCTTTCCACAGTAATAACAAGCTCATCCATTTTTACTTTGGTTCCTCTGAGCACTTTTTCCCTCAGGCTGTTTCGGAGCAGGTCTAACAGCCATTGTTGGGGCTTCTGTCTTTTGCAAGTTCTTATATCTTCCTATTTTCCTTAGTGTATTTTTTTACCATAATATACCATCTGAGCCAGCTGCAACAATTTTTTTTGATAGACTTATTTGGTCCAAACTCCTGTTTTTGTAACTTTCAGCAGATATCTGGAGCCAACTGAGTAAGAAATCTATCCTTTAAGATCATTTCTCCCTCTGAACTTTCAAGATAAACATCAGTAAACTTGTAGGGAGCCTCCCATAATTATCTAGGAATTTATCAGGAGTTTATCAGGAGTTTCTTTCTCTCCCTGTTCTATGTCAGCCAACTTAGCATAATTTTAAAGTCTTTAGCACGTGCTCACTTGAGCCCTACAAGAATACACTGGACAAATTGGCTCTGTTAGAGGAACTCCTTGGCTCCCAGTAGGGAGGGGGGCTATTTTGTGTTTCCTCTTTCCCCTGCCTTCAAGCCATTCATCTCCAAAAGTAGTAGCTTCCCCCAAAACTTAAGCTCTCGAGTCAGGAGTCAGCTTCTGTCCCAAGACATGTATTATACCTCTCCAAGTAAGATCATAAAGTAAAATTAGCCCCATAAAGACATCTATGTACTTTTTGGATCCTCAAAATAGTCTTGACCACAATGAGGACAGTTTGAATTTCTACCAAGACTGAGGCAACCCCTCCTGGAAGGGTGCCCCAATTTTCAGCCTGTTCAGTTGGGATCCCTGGAAATGGGGGCAAAGTAAGAGAAAGTAATAGCTGAAGGTTTCACACCCAAATCTGTACCCTTAGGACATAAGTCTGGCATGTCTCACAGAGAGATAAAGAGCAACACATATGTCACTTCTACCCATTTCCCTTGTGTTCTACAGAACTAATCTAATTGTGAAACAGTATTATAATTGAGACCCTTCAATAGGGACTTCCCTGGTGGCTCAGACGGTAACGCGTCTGTCTACAATGTGGGAGATCTGGGTTCAATCCCTGGGGTGGAAAGATCCTCTGGAGAAAGAAATGGCAACCCCTCCAGTATTCTTGCCTGGATAATTCTATGGACAGAGGAGCCTGGTAGGCTACAGTCCCTGGGGTTGCAAAGAGTCAGAAACGACTGAGCTACTTCACCTCAATAACAGTTCAGTGTTCCCCATCTTCCAAAGGATACTGGGCCATTCAATATCACAGAAAAAGATGAGGCATGTTTTTTTAAATTCTGGGGATCAAACTTGTCCCAGCTTTTTTTTTTTTTCCCCCAATACATTTTAAAGGCGTGGTTCTGGAAGTGCTAGTTCCCATCTGTAAGGGAGAAAAAAGTGGCATTCACAGCCGTGGCTTCTTTCCATCAGGAGCATCCTTTCCTGTTCTAGATAGAAGTGTAGACAGACTCTCCAACGAAGTTTTCCTTCCCTGGTCAGACTTAGTCTGTCCCTTACTGACACAGGCATGTTATTCATCCCTCCTGGTTCTACCACTGAGGCGAGGTGGAGATTCACAAGGAGTAGACCTGATGGTATCCTAGACTGATTTAGTTCCATACCACCAAGACCTTTGTTTGATTTGCCTTTTCTCTGATGCTACCTTGGGTGGAACAGAGTAGCTTTACAGAATGTTTCCCAAGCTAGTCTTACTAGGGAAGCATCCGTCTTTCGTGTGCCCATGTACATTCCTGAGTACAGTCCTGACTGCAATAGACATGGTGAGTCATAAAGGGATGAACAACAACCAAGATGTCCCTTCTGAGTGTCATCACACCAGTATAGCAGAAGAGGTGGCCAGCAAGGAAAAAGTGATTTTTGTCCTCAAGCTACTAGGGCTAGTCCTTCCTGTTCATTCCCACGTATTTCAGAATCTAGGGAGTTGAGACAAAAGTCACATGAGGGCCTCCTCTGGTCCACTAAGAGCGCTACCAAAGGAAGAAGCCCACTGTACTTCCAGTCTGACCAGATCCTGCAGTTCCCCATCTGTGTCCTCAAAAACCTCATGGTCGCCAGCAGTGCTTCTATCCACATAGATGGGAGGCACAGTCGTGACAAAGATTCACTTTTAGGACTCTGGCTTCTGAGTCAAGCAGCCAAGAGAGTGACCTCTAGCCTGAGAGATTTTCCTGGAACAGAGCTCCTCCTCCCTCTCAAACGTACTCTTGTAAATTTCAGCAGCTAGCAAGGCTAGGTATTTCCATACTTGGGGTCTAAGTGAAAATACATAGTAACAGCATGGATCACAATTCCCTTGAAAGTCTATGATCTTTAAGATTAGGTTCAGTTCAGTTTAGTTCAGTTCAGTCGCTCAGTCGTGTCCGACTCTTTGTGACCCTGATGAACTGCAGCACGCCAGGCCTCCCTGTCCATCACCAACTCCCAGAGTTCACTCAGACTCACGTCCATCGAGTCCGTGATGCCATCCAGCCATCTCATCCTCGGACATCCCCTTCTCCTCCTGCCCCCAATCCCTCCCAGCATCAGAGTCTTTTCCAATGAGTCCACTCTTCCAATGAGGTGGCCAAAGTACTGGAGTTTCAGCTTTAGCATCATTCCTTCCAAAGAACACACAGGACTGATCTCCTTTAGGATGGACCGGTTGGATCTCCTTGCAGTCCAAGGGATTCTCAAGAGTCTTCTCCAATACCGCAGTTCAAAAGCAACGATTCTTTGGTGCTCAGCTTTCTTCACAGTCCAACTCTCACATCCATACATGACCATAGGAAAAACCATAGCCTTAACTAGACGGACCTTAGTCAGCAAAGTAATGTCTCTGCTTTTGAATATGCTATCTAAGTTGGTCATAACTTTCCTTCCAAGGAATAAGCGTCTTTTAATTTCATGGCTGCAGTCACCATCTGCAGTGATTTTGGAGCCCCCAAAATAAAGTTTGACACTATTTCCACTGTTTCCCCATCTATTTCCCATGAAGTGATGGGACTAGATGCCATGATCTTCATTTTCTGAATGTTGAGCTTTAAGCCAACATTTTCACTCTCCTCTTTCACTTTCATCAAGAGGCTTTTTAGTTCCTCTTCCCTTTCTGCCATAAAGGTGGTGTCATCTACATATCTGAGGTGATTGATATTTCTCCCGGCAATCTTGATTCCAGCTTGTGTTTCTTCCAGTCCAGAGTTTCTCATGAGGTACTCTACATAGAAGTTAAATAAGCAGGGTGACAATATACAGCCTTGACATACTCTTTTTCCTATTTGGAAAAAAAAAGAATATGTTCTTCCATGTCCAGTTCTAACTGTTGCTTCCTGACCCTGCATACAGATTTCTCAAGAGGCAGGTCAGGTGGTCAGGTACTCCCATCTCTCTCAGAATTTTCCACAGTGTATTGTGATCCACACAAAGGCTTTGGCATAGTCAATAAAGCAGAAATAGATGTTTTTCTGGAACTCTCTTGCTTTTTCCATGATCCAGCAGATGTTGACAATTGGATCTCTGGTTCCTCTGCCTTTTCTAAAGCCAGCTTGAACATCAGGAAGTTCACGGTTCACGTATTGCTGAAGCCTGGCTTGCAGAATTTTGAGCATTACTTTACTAGCATGTGAGATGAGTGCAATTGTGCAGTAGTTTGAGCGTTCTTTCGCATTGCCTTTCTTTGGAATTGGAATGAAAACTTACCTTTTCCTGTTCTGTGGCCACTGCTGACTTTTCCAAATTTGCTGGCATACTGAGTGCAGCATTTTCACAGCATCATCTTTCAGGACTTGAAACTGCTCCACTGGCATTCCATCACCTCCACTAGCTTTGTTCATAGTGATGCTTTCTAAGGCCCACTTGACTTCACATTCAAGGATGTCTGGCTCTAGATTGGTGATCACACCATCATGATTATCTAGGTCGTGAAGATCTTTTTGTACAATTCTTCCATGTGTTCTTGCCACCTCTTCTTAATATCTTCTGCTTCTGTTAGGTCCATACCATTTCTGTCCTTTATCGAGCCCATCTTTGCATGAAATGTTCCCTTGGTATCTCTAATTTTCTTGAAGAGATCTCTAGTCTTTCCCTATCTGTTGTTTTCATCTGTTTCTTTGCATTGATTGCTGAAGAAGGCTTTCTTATATCTTCTTACTATTCTCCGTAACTCTGCATTCAGATGCTTATTTTTTCCTTTTCTCCTTTGCTTTTCACCTCTCTTCTTTTCACAGCTATTTGTAAGGTCTCCCCAGACAGCCATTTTGCTTTTTTGCATTTCTTTTCCATGGGGATGATCTTGATCCGTGTCTCCTGTCCAATGTCACGAACCTCATTCCATAGTTCATCAGGCACTCCATCTGTCAGATCTAGGCCCTTAAATCTATTTCTCACTTCCACTGTATAATCATAAGGGATTTGATTTAGGTCATACCTGAATGGTCTAGTGGTTTTCCTACTTTCTTCAATTTCAGTCTGAATTTGGTAATAAGGAGTTCATGATCTGAGCCACAGTCAGCTCCTGGTCTTGTTTTTGTTGACTGTATAGAGCTTCTCCATCTTTGGCTGCAAAGAATATAATCAATCTGATTTTGATGTTGACCATCTGGTGATGTCCATGTGTAGAGTCTTCTCTTGTGTTGTTAGAAGAGGGTGTTTGCTATGACCAGTGCATTTTCTTGGCAAAACTGTATTAGTCTTTGCTCTGCTTCATTCCACATTCCAAGACCAAATTTGCCTGTTACTCCAGGTGTTTCTTGACTTCCTACTTTAGCATTCCAGTCGCCTATAATGAAAAGGACATCTTTTTTGGGTATTAGTTCTAAAAGGTCTTGTAGGTCTTCATAGAACCGCTCAACTTCAGCTTCTTCAGTGTTACTGGTTGGGGCACAGACTTGGATAACTATGATATTGAATGGTTTGCCTTGGAGATGAACAGAGATCATTTTGTCGTTTTTGAGATTGTATTCAAGTACTGTGTTTTGGACTCTTTTGTTAACCATGATGTCCACTCCATTTCTTCTGAAGGATTCCTGCCTGCAGTAGTTGATATAATGGTCATATGAGTTAAATTCACCCATTCCAGTCCATTTTAGTTCGCTGATTCCTAGACCTAGGATGTCGACGTTCACTCTTGCCATCTCTTGTTTGATCATTTCCAATTTGCCTTGATTCATGGACCTGACATTCTACGTTCCTATGCAATATTGCTCTTTACATAGGTTAGTAGTTCTAATTCCCCACACAATTACGAAATGGTCAAAGAGACCAGGAAAAGATGACTGAGAAGGGAAAGTTCGGCCAAACGCTTTGCCCACCTCTGGCTGCTCCCCTTGCAGGGATGTTGGGTGTCTCTTGGCATTGGCAAGTCGATGTAAACCCCCAACGATATTCCCCTTTTGGAGCTGCCTTCAGTCATTATCACCTTGAAACTGCAGCACTTGCTTTGCACAGGGTGTGTCATTCATTCACACAAGCATACCGTAAAATTAGTAAAGTAAAGCAGAGAATATATATAGTGTGATAGCAGAGAGTCTAGAGCTTGAATGTTCTTAACTTGTCCAGAAGATCCTGGACGAGTACCCAAGATGATAATTTACAATAAAAGATGTCAGATTAGTGATCTGTGAAGAAGATTTAGCTTTGGGACCAGGGACTAGGCTTGATCACTTAAGAGTTTTTGTGTAGCCAAGTTTTATTAAAATATGAAAAGAGACAGAGAAAGCTTCTGACGTAGACATCAGAAGAGGGACAGAGAGTGCCCCCCTTGTTAGTCTTAGCAAAGGGAGTTATATACTTGTTAAACAGGTTATTACAATAAATCAAAAGAATGTTTCAAGGTTGTAAAGATCTTACTAGACCCACTTCCACAATTTACATTTGAAGGTAACAGGATTAGTCAGGAGGTTTTCAAGAAGGAGAAACTGTCCTCAAGCAGAAAAAATTGTTGTTATGTAATCCTTAGATTATAGAGTTTAAACTAGGTTGGTTGTTATGTAATCATCAGTTCCGGGCTTAAAGAAAAAAACCTTTTATGTGACTAAGACTAAGGAATGTAGAGAAGGAAAAAAAAGATGTTTGTCCTTTCCACCTCCTTGAGAAGTCCAGATCCCTGTATCCTCTTCAAGAGCCCCAGACCTCTCTCTCCTCCTTGGGAGCCCCAGACTTCTTATCAAGCTGCCAAGGAATTGGCCCTCTCATTACTTTCTTCATTTTGATTATTTTGTAGCTGCTCTCTCTGTTGTGAATACTCTGTGAGCTGCTGTAGGCTGTATGATCTGAAAGGTGATTAGCTCAAATCAAATGAAATGCTAATGACGTGACACTCCCTCTGTGGCTCTACTGTCTGTGTACATGTCATTTAAGATCATTAAAAAAAAAAATTGAAGTTTAACACTTAAAATTGCAATATACATATTTTCCATTTTCCTTTATATAAAACTGAAAGTTATACAAACCTTTGGTTAAAAGAGATCTTAAACATAATAATGTAGATAATTCGGGAATCTGCTTCAGCTATATTATAGTATATTGCTTTAGTATTCTACAGGGTAGATTCCTATCTTGTAACATATATACAAATAAATTCAAAACAGCAAAGACTCAAGTGTAAAAGCAAAAACTGTAAAGTTGTTGGTAAAGCAATAGGTGTAAATCTTGGATCAAGTAATGGTTCTTAAAATATACAGCTAAATAACTTCTTGGCTTTCTGGCCAAGATCAAGTATAAAATATGACTGCAGAAGCATAAATAATTAAAAAAATAGATAAATCAAATTTCCTAAATGCCTCAAAGGACATTAAGAAAGTGAAAAGACAGCCCACAGAATGAGAAGGAATAATGTCAAATCACATATCTGATGAGTCTTATACTCAGAATATTCAAAACTTTTACTACTAAATTAAAAAGCTTAATAAAAATAAGTTGTCTAAATAGACCTTTTTTCCCCAAAATAAAATATGCAAATGACCAATAAGCATATGAAAAGATGCTCAATATCATTACTTATCCAGGAAATGTCTATCAAAACCACAATAAAATATCACTTCATACCTACTAAGATGGTTATGTTTTGTTTAGTCACCAAGTTGTGTCCGACTCTTTGCAACCCTATGAACTGTACCACACCAGGCCTCCCTGTCCCCATCTCGAGTAGTATGCCCAACTTCATGTCCATTGCATTGGTGATGCCATCTAACCATCTCATCCTCTGTCACCCTCTTCTGCCTTCAGTCTTTTCCAGTATCAGAGTCTTTACAGGGAGTCAGCTATTTGCATCAGGCAGCCAAATTATTGGAGCTTCAGTGTCAGTTCAGCTCAGTAGAACAGTCATGTCCAACTCTTTGTGATCCCATGGACTGTAGCACGCCAGGCCTCCCCTGTCCATCACCAACTCCCAGAGTTTACTCAAAGTCATGTCCATCGAGTTGGTGATGCCATCCAACCATCTCATCCTCTGTCACCCCCCTTCTCCTCCTGCCTTCAATCTTTCCCAGCATCAGGGTCTTTTCTAATGAGTCAGTTCTTCATATCAGGTGGCCAAAGTATTGGAACTTCAGCATCAGAACTGCCAATGAATATTCAGGACTGATTTCTTTTAGGATTGACTAGTTGGATCTCATTGCAGTTCAAGGAACTCTCAAGAGTATTCTTGAACACCATAGTTCAAAAGCATCAGTTCTTCAGTGCTCAGCTTTCTTGATGGTCCAACTCTCACATCCATACATGACTACTGGGAAAACCATAGCTTTGACTAGACAGACCTTTGTCAGCAAAGTAATGTCTCTGCTTTTTAATATGCTGTCTAGGTTTGTCATAGCTTTTCTGTCAAGAAGCAATAGTCTTCTAATTTCATGGCTGCAGTCACCATCTTCAGTGATTTTGGAGCCCAAGAAAATAAAGTCTATCACAGTTTACCTTGTTTCCTCAACTGTTGTCATGAAGTGTTGAGACTAGATGCTGTGATCTTATTTTTTTTTAAAATATTTAGTTTTAAGCTGGCTTTTTCACTCTCCTTCTTCATCCTCATCAAGAGGCTCTTTCATTCCTCTTCACTAGCTACCATTAGAGTGGTATCATTGGCATATTTGAAGTCGTTGATATTTCTCCTGGCAATCTTGATTCCAGCTTGTAACTCACCCAGCCTAGCATTTCTCATGATGTGGGTTGGAAAGATTCCCTAGAGAAGGAATAAGCTATCCACTCCAGTAGCCACTCCAGCTATCCCCTGGTGGCTTAGATGGTAAAGAGGCTGCCTGCAGTGTGGGAGACCTGGATTCGATCCCTGGGTTGGGAAGATCCCCTGGAGGAGGGCATGGAAACTCACTCTATTATTCTTGCCTAGAAAATTCTGTGGACAGAGCCTGGCAGGCTGCAGTCCATGGGGTCGAAAAGAGTCAAACACGACTGAGCAAAAGCACACAGCACAGCTTTGAGTGTAAGTTAAATAACAGTGTAACAATAAACAGCTTTGTTGTACTTCTTTCTTAATCTTGAACCTGTTGTTCCATTTTCAGTTCTAACCGCTGCTTCTTGACAGCATGCAGATTTCTCAGGAGACAGGTAAGATAGTTTGGTATTCCCATCTCTTTTGTCGGCGTTTTCCACAGTTTGTTATG
This sequence comes from Nanger dama, assembly GCA_917880005.1. NCBI lineage: Eukaryota > Metazoa > Chordata > Mammalia > Artiodactyla > Bovidae > Nanger > Nanger dama. Next base: position 12,958,805 of record CAKJTW010000002.1, read on the forward strand.
ATGCACACAGTCAAAGGCTTTAGCATAGTCAATGAAACAGAGATTGATGTTTTTCTGGAATTCCCTTACTTTCTCCATGATCCAACGAATGTTGGCAATTTGATCTCTGGTTCCTCTGCCTTTTTAAACTCAGCTCGGATGTCTGGAAGTTCTCAGTTCATGTAACGCTGAAGCCTCACATGCAGGATTTTGAGCATAACCTTACTAGCATGGGAGATGAGAGTAATTGTCCGGTGGTTTGGTGCCTATAGTTTTTTTGTTTGTTTGTTTTTTTAAGGAAATGACAAATATTGGCAAGGATGTAGAGAAATGGGAACCTTATGCTTTTCTGGAGGGCATGTGAAATAGTGTAGTGCTTTTGGAAAACAGTTTAGCAAATCCTCAGAAAGTTAAGCATAGAGTTATCATTTGACTCAGCAGTTATCCAAAAGAGCTGCAAACAAATATTAACACAAATATTCATAGTATTATCAATGAAAGCCAAAATGTGCAAAACACTCAAACGTTCAACTGATGAATGAATGAAGATAATGTGGTATATCTATATATAGTTGACCCTTGAGCAGTGCAGAGTCAATCCATGTATCGCTTACAGTTTTTCCTTCATATGGTGGTTCCTCTGCATCCACAGATTCAACTAACCACGGACTGTTTAGTGCTATAGTCTTTACTATTGACAAATACCTGCATTAAGTGGGCCCACACAATTCAAATGCCAGCTGGAATGGAATATTATTCAGCAACAAAAATAAATGAAATACTGACACATTCAACAGCATGGATATACCTTGAGAATCAATAAAAACTACCACTTCTCTCCCGGGCGGCGGGGGTGGGGGTGGGACACATATCCAAATACACAGGCAAAAACTTTACCACACATTTCTGGACATTTACAAGTCTCCTAAAATATTTTGTGAAATCCTAAGGCTCTTTGACCCCAAGCTAAGAATCTCTGACTGGCAAGATGCTGGATGAAATGCTTTGATCTAGTCAAGGCTATGGTTTTTCCTGTGGTCATGTATGGATGTGACAGTTGGACTGTGAAGAAGGCTGAGCACCGAAGAATTGATGCCTTTGAATTGTGGTGTTGGAGAAGACTCTTGAGAGTCCCTGGGACTGCAAGGAGATCCAACCAGTCCATTCTGAAGGAGATCAACCCTGGGATTGCTTTGGAAGGAATGATGCTAAAGCTGAAACTCCAGTACTTTGGCCACATCATGCGAAGAGTTGACTCACTGGAAAAGACTCTGGTGCTGGGAGGGATTGGGGGCAGGAGGAGAAGGGGACGACAGAGGATGAGATGGCTGGATGGCATCACGGACTCGATGGACGTGAGTCTGAGTGAGGTCCGGGAGTTGGTGATGGACAGGGAGGCCTGGCGTGCTATGATTCATGGGGTCGCAAAGAGTTGGACACGACTGAGTGACTGAACTGAACTGAACTGAACTGAATTCTGGCAGCTATCATTATAGTAGTTAACATATTCGTGTGGCAATAACAACAAAAACAGCTACAGCAATAGCAAGCACAAATGTTGACATTTATCGATAATTTCTTACATTTGGGGTTTTGGACTTTACAAGCATTTTCTCATTTAATAATCTCTACTCTCTACCCACAAGTTAATTATAAAATGTATAATGTGGACAAGGCATTGGAGTAGAAGTGAGGAGTTTCTGATACCAGTTCAAACTGATTCTGCTATTAATATCAATCAGCTTATATAATTTTGAGCAGTTACCAAGTTTCTGGGTATCAGTTGCTTTATCTATAAAATGATAACATGATTAGGATATATTATTCTTTTAATTTCTTTGAAGCTATTATTGGAGGAGGGCATGGCAACCCACTCCAGTATTTTTGCCTGGAGAATCCCATAGACAGAGGAGCCTGGCTGGTTGTATAGTCCACAGGGTGGCAAAGAGTCAGACATGACTGAAGTGACTTAGCATGAAACTTTTATGTTATTCCAGTTTAACTTAGGTTTGTTTTGTGTATACTATAAGTGCATATGATATTTAAAGTAAAAGATTATTATTGCTAAAATACACTTAACAAATATGTTATTTGTAAATCAAATAAGCTGCTTTTCAGAGGGTGTTATAGGGAAGGATACTAAAGATGTCACAGCTGCATAGGCAGCAGGATCAAGACCTTGTGGGAATTAGAGATGGTAGGAGTCCAAGATAAGAAAATAGCTACTTTGTAGATCTAGTTAATTCTTCCTTGACAAGTATTTTCTCTAAGGTGGGAAACAGTGCTAACTATTTACTTAAGCACCAGAGGGACTCTGCAAAAGGATTAATTCTAGAAAGTTTCAAAGGAAGCTCAAGTGACTTTTGAACATATTTATAGAATAAAATAATATAATTTGAACTGAGCTATTTAAAAAAAAAACCAAAATTTAAACTGAACTATTCACTTAAAATCTTATTTTCTGAGTGTAAACTTGTCTTGACTAAGGCTTTTGTGCCTTCCTCCTGTCCGAAAATTTCCTCAGTCATGTGTTGAGGCAAAGAGAAAATATCCACTTGGAAAACTGGGTCCTCTCTATGGACCCAATTGGATTAAAAGGAAAGTAGAATTAATGCCTAATGAATAAAAGTTTCTCCAAACAAAATTTCTTTACTCTGACTTCTGGACAAAAATCCTCTGGAGATCAAATTGTATCCAATCAGGCATCTTGCTCAGAGAAGGTAATGGCACCCCACTCCAGTACTCTTGCTTTGAAAATCCCATGGATAGAGGAGCCTGGTAGGCTGCGGTCCATGGGGTTGCGAAGAATCAGACACAACTGAGCGACTTCACTTTCACTTTTCACTTTCATGCATTGGGGAAGGAAATGACAACACACTCCAGTATTCTTGCCTGGAGAATCCCAGGGATGGGGGAGCCTGGTGGGCTGCCATCTATGGGGTCACGCAGATTTGGACACAACTGAAGTGACTTAGCAGTAGCAGCAGTAGGCATCTTGCTTCTGAGACAGCAGTTCCATGGTTAGAAATGGAAAAGATGTCTCTGGATAATTGAAGAGTAGTTCAAGAAAGAGTCCAGAGAAAATACAATGGAGGGAATGAGGAAGAATATAAAGAGCTGAATGGAAAATAGAGAGATCCGAGACACTGGTAGTATTTACTTAGGGAGTAAATTGCATCTTACACAGGGATTGAGGGACTAGCATAGTATAGAATAGAAGATGTTATGAGCATATCCCTTTTATCTTTTGCTTACAGAAAGTTTTCCAGTTTTAATGTATTCTTGTTTTAGAAATGAGAAAGGATAAATGGGAGAACTCTTCCCTTTGCTTGGTAAACTACTGCCTCAAGTATTTCAAGACCCAGCTTCAGTTTCCCTTTCTCCCAGCTTTCTGATTTCCAGCTCCTGTAGGATTGGCTACTGTCCCTTTATGCTTTTATTATATGTGTACATTACAACATTCTGTGTTTATCTCTTCTATACCATATATCACATTGTATTAGCACTCATTGGCTTACCTGTGGGTTTCCTCTAACAGAATATGAGCCCTTTGCGAGATGTTCGTGTTTATTTTACTAGACCTACTCTGGGTCCTGGCAGAACTGCACAACTCAGATTGGGACTCAAACCCTATCACACCTCAACTGGGACTTCAACACACCATCTCTGGCTTAGGAGGGGACTTGAACTCAAAATCTCCCAGCAGAAACCACACCCCTGGTCCCAGGACTTAATGAAACTCAAGTTCTTTGTTTCAGTGCAGAAGGATTTCATCTTGAGGCAAAGTGATAGGCAAGAAGTAGATTTATTAATATAGAATGCTCGTAAAGGATACAGACAGGCAGGAAAGAGAGCTCTGCCCCAAGAGCTAAGTGGGAAAGTAGGTTTATTTATGGTGATAACAGATTTCATAGACAGAGTGTGGGCCGCCTTAGAAGGCAAGAGGCCCTGAGATATGGGGTGATTAGTTTTTATAGGCTGGTAACTTCATAAGCTAGTGACTAGGAGGATTATTTCAACTATTATAGAGAAGAAGCAGAGATTTCCAGGAAATGGCCCACTGCCCACTTTTTGGCCTTTTGTGGGCAGCCTCAAAACTGTCATGGCACCTCTGGTTGTGTCCCTTAGCATAGGCTAATGTCTTACAGTAAGCATATAATGAGGCTTAAGGTCTGCTGGAAGTTGAATCTTCTGTTGTCTTAGGCCTAATGAGTTCTTCCTGTTGTCATGTATGGATGTGAGAGTTGGACTGTGAAGAAGGCTGAGCACCAAAGAATTGATGCTTTTGAACTGTGGGTTGGAGAAGACTTTTGAGAGTCCCTTGGACTGCAAGGAGATCCAACCAGCCCATTCTGAAGGAGAGCGACCCTGGGATTTCTTTGGAAGGAATGATGCTGAAGTTGAAACTCCAGTACTTTGGCTACCTCATGAGAAGAGTTGACTTATTGGAAAAGACTCTGATGCTGGGAGGGATTGGGGGCAGGAGGAGAAGGGGACAACCGAAGATGAGATGGCTGGATGGAGTCATGGACTCGATGGATGTGAGTCTGAGTGAACTCCGAGAGATGGTAATGAACAGGGTGGCCTGGCGTGCTGCGATTCATGGGGTCGCAGAGTTGGACCCAACTGAGCAACTGAACTGAAGTGGCCCTGTCATTCTTTTAAAGTCTGTGCCCTGCCCCATTCCCTCTTGTCTCAGTGGCTTATTTACATTCAGCTAGTTGATCAAATGACTTAATGAAAATTTATTACCCAAGGTCTTTAAATTTTAGGAATCACAATATTGGTGTGGTTTTGATGTTATCTTGTTATCTTTAAAAAACAATAAAACAAAAAACCTTAATTCTGAGCCTCCCAAAGTTGCTGGCCTTCTAGAATTTCATCTTCTTTAGAGGCTGAGGTGGCTACCCTGCTCTTCTAAAAGGGAGCAAACACTTATATAGTCTAGAGAATAGGATGTCAGAAAGAAAAATCGTATATATTTCAGAAGTTTGCAGAAATACAATTCACACAAAGTAAAGAGACTTAGCCAAGTCTCAGTAGGAGTAGGATGAGGATAGGCTTTGGGGACAAAAAGATATCACACAGATTCTAACTTGGAAATAGCCTAACGCTTCTGGACTTGGGTGAGTGTTAAAAATGGGTCACAAATGTCCTTCCCATTCTCACTTCTCTTTGCCTGCCATATGTATCATGGCAAGTGGAGATGGAAGGAAGCTATAGAGAAAGATTGCTGTTGACCTAGGTCATCGTGGTTCTTGTAGATCAGAAATAATAAAATCAAACTGTAGGAGGATAGAGGAGCATTTTCACCTGAAAACTTTAGTGGAAGAAAGAGAGGTATAGGAGAAGTGAATGTTTGGGTCAAGAAAATGATTTTCTTACTCATAACTGACAAAATGCTTTCAAGTTTGAAAGTCCTATAAAGAGACCCATAAATTCAGTAAAAAAGTGAGCAGGGAAATAAGAAAACTTGAAACTACAGGTTATAAGCTACTATGTGAAACTATCATGAAATTCAACATAGAAAAAAAGTTTGAATATTAATTTTTTCAGAAAAAATACCATTTATTTTCCTTGTACAATGAAAGTCCCTTGTGATAACTAAGATCTATGTCAGTGGTTATCAACTTTACCAGTAGTCAGTTTGACTTTCACTTGTTCACTCCTCCACTGACTTTATATTTTGAAAAAAAAAAAGAAAAGATAGCTCAATTACATTTGTTAATAATCATTTTTCACTATATAAGTTGGAAAGTAGAGGGAATGAGACTTTGAGATCTTCCAAACTGATCATTTAATTCAGAAAGAACAGATTATAAAGAAAATAATAGGAAATAATGGCTTCATCAATTGAAACTGTTTCTAATTTAGTGGAAAGTGCTGTGAACTGCAGTTTTGCAAACACAGAGGATCAGTAAGAGTTTCCAAGCTTTACAAGCTTGTTAGGAACATACTTTAAATTACCTGATGTGCTGTCCAACTGTTAAAAAAAAAAAAAAAGAAGAAGCCTTTTGCAATAATATGTATTGGGAATTTTATTTCATTCTATCCCTTTCTAAATTTGAAGGTTGAAACTAATCAAAATCTCACACAGGTTGTGTGTGTGTATGTGTGTGTGCGCGTGTGTGCATGCATGTTCAGTCACTCAGCCGTCCCAGTCTTTGTGACCCCATGGACTGTAGTCTACCAGGTTCCTCTGTTCATGGAATTTTCCAGGCAAGAATACTAGATGGGGTCGCCATTTCTTACTCCATCTGCCCACATGGTTCTGTTAAGCACAATATATCATTTGCCACTTTTTACATCTTTAGCTTACTGAGCAGACTTAATAGTGGTTGTCAATGCCTGGTTTTATTTTTTTACTATAATTTTCTGCAGATTTAAATATTGAAGCTTGGTCTAAGAAAAGCTGTGAATTAAAACTGACTTTGAAATTTTACTGATAATCACTGTCATTCTATCAGCTGAGGAATGAATTACTGGGAAGTGTGGCCCCAGCTGGGTTTGAACATGGAGCAGCCCATCTGTCACCAATGGAAAAACTGGTTTGAGTATCACATTACCTGGGACAGTAACTAGAAGTGATCTTGGACTTTATGATTAGGCCATTAATTTTAGCGTATGTTGAGGGAACCTGATACTGTTTAAGAGAAATGAACCAAAGGCTCTGACACTATAATTTCCACATTCAGAACTGGGAAAAAGAAGAACACGGTTAACTCAGCAGCACCACTTTAACTCAGCAGCACCACTGAAGTCTCTAGTAAACTACTAGCTAAGTAGTTTACTTCTATTAACTACTATTACTGCTACCACTGTTATTATTACTAAAAACAAAAACAGCCACAGCTTCCATCAATTTAGAAGTATCTCCTTTATGCCAGTGCTTAACATTTAAAATCATTATTTCAGATTCTCTCAACAAACTGTAAACAAGTGGTATTTCCAGTCTTGAGCATAAGAAATTGAATTTTGCAGAAATTGCTTTTCTCAAGTCAACTTGTATTATGTGGTAGAGCCTGGGTTGACCTGGTTGGATTATTTCTGAACTTCGTGTTTTTAGTTTTTGTTTGTTAGCATTAAATACATTGCCCAGACTCTCTTACAAAGTTCCTGTGATAAAGACAGGAAAGAAGCAAGAAGAATGCCGGAGAATGAGCCCGCACCCCTGGCATTTCACTGAGGATCAGGAGCCTGCTGCTGCTCCAGTCCTCCTACACAGCTGGACATTTGGGTGGAGGAGTTCTTTCTTTTCTTTCCTGCTCTCGACTTGTCAATGCCCTTTCTTCTACACCCATTCATTCTTGGCAATAGAATCATACAGATAATTCAACTTTGTGATATTTTAATTTAGGTTTGAGAGACCAATTGTTTGCTATTCTGTTGTTCAATTCCTGTTTATGCTTAGAGACTAATATTACTGTGCACATTAATGAGAAAGCTTAGGATTTTGAACCTGTTCTGTTTAGTTCTAAGAAATGAAATCTGTAGTCCCGGTGGAAAGATGACAATCATCTTCAACTTCAGTAGGTGCAGATATCTATGTTTAAATATAATCTTTGCCCCATTACAACATGATGAGTGGGTGATCATTTTTGAAGAGAATGCAAGTCATAAGCACCCTTTCTAAAATAAATATATTCCTCTCTAAAGCAAAAATTATCTAAATGATAAATCCAACTAGTACATGATTTTGGTGAAATTAGCCAAGAGTAGAATCTGAGATAATTGGCACTCACTCTTTGTTTCTTTTTGCTTCTTTGTATATTTATGCATGATCCTTCTCTGACAATTTTGAAACCAAGGACAATTAATAGTTATTTAAAAGTGTTCAAGCTCATATTTTCTTATATCTACTTTTGTGTTACTGTTCATTCGCTAAGTTATGTCCAACTCTTTGTGATCCTATGGACTGCAGCATGCCAGGCTTCTCTCTCCTCTACCATCTCCTGGAGTTTGCTTGATAGATTATCAAACCAGTCAATCTACTTTTATAATGTTCATCATTTCTTATTGTGATAAATATACAAGCATGCATGTATGTGTATAATTTTATATTAATTTTACTTGCTGATTTGTGCCCATGATAAACAAAAAGGCACTATATAAAGATGGAAGGAAGAATATACCAGTAAACTATCATTTATGTAACATTGTCTAGAAAGTGGCTACAGTATCCCTAGCAAGGTGCTGTGGAAACCAACAATGATTCATTTCCTGCTGTCGTGGGATATACTAGGGGGGTAGCACAGAGGCACATTTTTTGGATTTTTTTTTTAAACCTCTCTTTCCTTTTCTATTTATGCTTCTGGAACATTCTGAAAGGGCAGAACTCTCACAGTCAGACTAAATTATCCTCAGTCTAGCTAGTTCTGAGCTCACTCTAAACCTCACCGTCCCCATTTGTAAAGTGGGAAACAGCTGTCAGATTACAGGAAATACTGTATGTGAAGAGTGCAGCATAGTACCATACAGGGAGGCACTCGATAGCTTTTATTACTGCCACCTCTGTTTCTTTCTGACATCTGCCTCCCTGCCACTGAATGCTATTCTCTGTGGAACTCTTTGTCTATGAAGTCTTAAGAGATCAGTACCTGTGGATTCTCGGACTACAGATCCTGGCACTGAGACCCAGCTACTTTGGATTAGAAAATCGAGCGTGTTGGTTCAAAGATCAGAAACAGGGAAATCAGAGGGTCGTACCCGGGGACTAAGGGTCCTCAGCAGGAAGAGGCAGTTCGATTTACCGTTCTATGAAAGTATAGTTTTCCATCTATGTTTTAAAGATACAGGCATACCTCATTTTAATGCACTTTGTTTTACTGTGCTTCATGGGTGCTGCACGTTTTAACAAACTGAAGGTTTGTGGCAACTCTGCATCATGCGAGGCTATTTGTCAGTTTTCCAACAGCATTTGCTACGTTGTGTCTGTGTCGCATTTTGGTGACTCGCATTATTTCAAACGTTTTTATTATTATAATATTGTTATGATACCTTTGATCTTTGTTGTTATTGTAACTGTCTTAGGACACCATGAACTATACTATATATTGCTGCTGCTGCTGCTAATTCACTTCAGTCGTGTCCAACTCTGTGCGACCCCATAGACACAGCCCACCAGGCTCTCCTGTCCCTGGGATTCTCCAGGCAAGAACACTGGAGTGGGTTGCCATTTCCTTCTCCAGTGCAGGAAAGTAAAAATTGAAAGTGAAGTCGCTCAGTTGTGTCTGACCCTTAGCAACCCCATGGACTACAGCCTACCAGGCTCCTCCGTCCATGGGATTTTCCAGGCAAGAGTACTGGAGTGGGTTGCCATTTCCTTCTCAATACTATATATTGATGAACTTAATTGATAAATGCGTGAGATAAATTGATAAATTCCAACTGCTTCACCAATTCGCCCTTCTCAATCTCTCTCCCTCTCTTCAGCTCTCTGTTCCTTGAGATACAATAAATATTGAAAGTAGGCCAGTTTGATAACCTTACAATGGTTTCTAAGTGTTCAAGTGAAAGGAAAGTTGTACATCTCTTATTTTAAATCAAAAGTTAGAAATGATTACATTTAATGAGGAAGGCATGTCAAAGGCTGAGGCAGGCCAAAAGCTGGTCCTCTTGTATCAAACAGTTAGCTAAGTTGTGAATGCAAAGGAAAAGTTCTTGAAGGAAATTAAAAGTGCTACTCAGCAAACACACAAGTAAGAAAACAACAGCATTGTTGTTGATATAGAGAAAGCTATAGTGGTCTGGATAGAAGATCAGACTAAGCACAACATTCACTTAAGCCAAAGCCTAATCCAGAGCCAGGCCATAGCCCTCTTGAATTCCATGAAGGCCGAGAGAGGTGAGAAAGTTGCAGAAGGAAAGTCTGAAGCTAGCAGAGGTTGACTCATGAGGTTTAAGGAGAGAACCTGTTTTCATAGCATCCAAGTACAAGATGAAGCAGCAAGTGCTAATGCAGAAGCTGTAGCAGATTATCCAGAAGATCTAGTGAAGATCATTAATGATGGTGGCTACACTGAACAACAGACTTTCAATGTAGATGAAATGACTTATGTTGGAAGAAGATGCCATCTACACTTTCATAGCCAGAGAGGAGAAGTCAATGTCTGGCTTGAAAGCTTCAAAGGACAGGCTTACTCTTTTGTTAGGGGATAGCTAATACAACTGGGGACCTTAAGTGGAGGCCAGTGCTCATTTACCATTCCCCAAATCCTAGGGCCTTTAAGAATTTTGCTAAATCTACTCATTGTTCTCTAAATGGAACAATAAAGTTGGAATGGTAGCGCATCTGTTTATGACACAGTTTCTTAAATATTTTCAGGCCACTATTGAGACCTGCTATTTAGAAAAGATTTCTTTCAAAATATTACTGCTCACTGACAATGCACCTGATTGTATTACATAAGATCTCTGATGGAAATATATGATGAGATTCATGTTGTTTTCATGCCTGCATTCTGCAGCCCATGGATCAGGGATTAATTTCAACTTTCAAGTTTTATTATTTAAGAATTACATTTTCTAATGCTGTAGCTGTTGTAGATAGTGACTCCTCTGATGGATTTGGCAAAGTAAATCAAAACCTTCTAGAAAGTATTCACTGTTATAGATGCCATTAATAAATTTTATGGTTTATGGAAATGATATCAAATATCAATATTAATAGGAGTTTGAAGGGAGTTGATTCCAACTCTTATGAATAACTGAGGGGTTCAAGACTTGGGAAGAGGAAGTAACTGCAGATGCCATAGAAAGAGTACGAGAATTAAAAGTAGAATATAAAGATATTACTGAATTGCTATAGCTTTGTGATAAAGCATTCACATTGGGGAGTGCTTCTTATGGATGGATCTGCAAAGAAAGTGGTTTATCTAAATGGAATTTACCACTGGTGAAGATGCTATATATTGTCACCCTGCTTATTTAACTTCTATGCAGAGTACATCATGAGAAACGCTGGACTGGAAGAAACACAAGCTGGAATCAAGATCGCCGGGAGAAATATCAATAACCCCAGATATGCAAATGACACCACCCTTATGGCAGAAAGTGAAAAGGAACTAAAAAGCCTCTTGATGAAAGTGAAAGAGGAGAGTGAAAATGTTGGCTTAAAGTTCAACATTCAGAAAATGAAGATCATGGCATCCGGTCCCATCACTTCATGGGAAATAGATGGGGAAACAGTGGAAACAGTGTCAGACTTTATTTTTGGGGGCTCCAAAATCACTGCAGATGGTGACTGCAGCCATGAAATTAAAAGATGCTTACTCCTTGGAAAAAAAGTTATGACCAACCTAGATAGTGTATTGAAAAGCAGAGACATTACTTTGCCGACTAAGATCTGTCTAGTCAAGGCTATGGTTTTCCTGTGGTCATGTATGGATGTGAGAGCTGGACTGTGAAGAAGGCTGAGCGCCGAAGAATTGATGCTTTTGAACTGTGGTGTTGGAGAAGACTCTTGAGAGTCCCTTGGACTGCAAGGAGATCCAACCAGTCCGTTCTGAAGGAGATCAACCTTGGGATTTCTTTGGAAGGAATGATGCTAAAGCTGAAACTCCAGTACTTTGGCCACTTCATGCAAAGAGTTGACTCACTGGAAAAGACTCTGATGCTGGGAGGGATTGGGGGCAGGAGGAAAGGGGACGACAGAGGATGAGATGGCAGGATGGCATGACTGACTCGATGAACGTGAGTCTGAGTGAACTCCGGGAGACGGTGATGGACAGGGGAGGCCTGGAGTGCTGCGATTCATCGGGTCGCAAAGAGACAGACACGACTGAGCGACTGAACTGAACTGAACTGAAGATGCTGTGAAGATTGTTGAAATGCCAGAGGATTTGGAGTATTACATAAACTTAGTTTATAAAGCAGCAGCAGAGTTTGAGAGGATTAACTCCAATTTTGAAAGAAGTTCTGTTTTGGGTAAAATGCTATCAAAGAGCATTTCATGCTACAGAGAAAATATGAAAGGGTCAATCTGTGGGTCAAACTTCACTGTTCTCATATTTTTTAAGATTGTCACAGCCACTCCAACTTTTAGCAGCCAGCATCCTCATCAGTCTGCAGCCATCAGGCTGAGGCAAGACTCTACACCAGCAAAATTATTAGGACATGCTGAAGGCTCAGATGATGCTTAGCATTTATAAGCAATAAACTATTTTTTTAGTTAAAGTATGTACATTGTGAGTTGTTTTTTTTTTTACATAATGCTATTACACACTTAATAAACTAAAGTGTAAATATAACTTTTATATGTACTGGGAAACCACCACATCCATGTGACTCACTTTATTGTGATATTTGCCTTGTTGTGGTAGTCTGGAGCCAAATCCATAATGTCTCTGAGGTATTCCTGTGTTAGTAAGTAAAGTCATTATTAAGCAAAACATACATCAGATCAGATCAGATCAGATCAGTCGCTCAGTCTTGTCTGACTCTTTGTGACCTCATGAATCGCAGCACGCCAGGCCTCCCTGTCCATCACCATCTCCCGGAGTTCACTCAGACTCATGTCCATTGAGTCCGTGATGCCATCCAGCCATCTCATCCTCGGTTGTCCCCTTCTTCTCCTGCCCCCAATCCCTCCCAGCATCAGAGTCTTTTCCAATGAGTCAACTCTTTGCATGAAGTGGCCAGAGTACTGGAGTTTCAGCTTTAGCATCATTCCTTCCAAAGAAATCCCAGGGTTGATCTCCTTCAGAATGGACTTGTTGGACCTCCTTGCAGTCCAAGGGACTCTCAAGAGTCTTCTCCAACACCACAGTTCAAAAGCATCAATTCTTTGGCGCTCAGCCTTCTTCACAGTCCAACTCTCACATCCATACATGACCACAGGAAAAACCATAGCCTTGACTAGACAGATCTTAGTCGGCAAAGTAATGTCTCTGCTTTTCAATACACTATCTAGGTTGGTCATAACTTTTCTTCCAAGGAGTAAGCATCTTTTAATTTCATGGCTGCAGTCACCATCTGCAGTGATTTTGGAGCCCCCTCAAAATAAAGTCTGACACTGTTTCCACTGTTTCCCCATCTATTTCCCATGAAGTGCTGGGACTGGATGCCATGATCTTCGTTTTCTGAATGTTGAGCTTTAAGCCAAGTTTTTCACTCTCTTTCACTTTCATCAAGAGGCTTTTTAGTTCCTTTTCACTTTCTGCCATAAGGGTGATGTCATCTGCATATCTGAGGTTACTGATATTTCTCCCAGCAATCATAGCCAATGGTAAAGTACCATTAATCAAAAAGAAAAGAAAAAGAAAACAATTTTACATTACTAAATGCCTAGCTCTAGTAGAATCAAAGCTCCCCCATCAATTAATTTTCTGGGTATTGTAGCAGAAATCAAAAAACCATATATCCTTGGCACACAGTTTATGCTCAGTATATATTTGCCAAACAAGCAAATTAACAACAAAAAAGAAGTGAATGAATAGGTCTGCCCTTGATTAAATAAAATTTTGAAAATCTCCCTAGAACTAGTGATTTAAAAGAAGTAGGCAAATCAGTTAACAGTTTTGAATTTTATTGATATTGGTTAAGATTTAAAATATGTATTAATTCTGCTGAAGTTAAACCTTTAGGTACATACATGTTAGCTTTCAGAGCTTTCTATCCAAGAGCACAGAGGCAGTAACTTTTCTGTACAGAAAAAATATAACTACCTTAAAGCTCAGTTGGTAAAGAATCCATTTGCAATGCAGGAGACCCCAGCTGAATTCCTGGGTCAGAGAGATCTGCTGAAAAAGGGATAGGCTACCCACTCCAGCATTCTTGGGCTTCCCTTGTGGCTCAGCTGGTAAAGAATCTGCCTGTGATAAAGGAGACTTTGGTTCGATCCCTAGGTTGGGAAGATCTCCTGGAGAAGGGAAAGGCTACCCACTCCAGTATTCTGGCCTGGAGAATTCCATGGACTGTATAGTCCATAGGGTTGCAGAAAGTTGGATGACTGAACGACTTTCACTTTCACTACCCAATTAAATTTTTTCAGGGATATACTGTTCCAAATGCCATAGAGTGACACTGTATACTTGAATGAACTAACAGAAAATCTTGCCATTAACACACAGTCCTTGTTGTTTGACAACATTAATCAGAAAAAATGTGTTACCTTTTAAAAAGAAGCATTATCCATTGTTTTAGGAGGGTCTCCAAAATGATCAATTCATTAAAAGCTTCCTACATATTATGTTACTTTGTTATTCAGTTTATGATATAAAAATTCTTGTTGAAATTTATTCTGGTTAAAAGTCATTTTCTCATGAAAGATAAGAAAGGGCCAATGGTTTTATCCCTTCATTCCATGATCTCACTGAAGTTCTGATAATGTTCAGATAGTGTTTCACTTAGTTGGACAATGATTTAGAAAAAACAAAGCATTTGAGCAAACACATAAAATTAGAGACTTCTAGGGAACCTACAGAACATCTAGTCCAAACCTGCATTTCAGGAACTAGAAAATTGAAAAAGAGGAAGAGTAATTGTTTGCCTCAAGGTTGTTCAGTTTGATAGGGGAAGCATTGCTTTTTAAAGGAATCATGAAGCTTTATCCAGAGGGGAAATTCTCTTTCAGATAAACAAATTTATGTAAGTTTACAAATGCCAGCCTTGAGTTTGGCATATTTGTTTGTTTGTTCTTAAGTGTATTTACTTTCTCTTAGTTAATTAATTGGCCATGACCAGCTGGCCATGACTCTTTTCCTTGACCTCTAACATTCTTACAAGAAATATTTTAAAGAAGAAACTGTGAAATAGAGATAGGTATAAAATGTTGGCTCTTTTCTCAAATTACTATCAGTTGACTGGTTTTTAGCACTGATCCATGCTTTATTCTGGGCCTCCCAGGTGGCTCAGTGGTTACAAAAAAAAAAAAAATCCACCTGCCAATGCAGGGACTTTGCAGGAGCCTTGGGTTCCATCCCTGAGTTGAAAAGATCCTCCAGAAAAGGAAATGGCACACCCCCTCTAGTAGTCTTGCCTGGAAAATCCCATGGACAGAGGAACCTGGCAGGCTACAGTTGCTCGGGTCACAAAGAGTTGGACACAGTTTAGTGACTAAATAACATCAGCAATGCTTTATTCTACCCCTAGTAACTATTCCTTAGACCCTCCTCTGTTGTCCCTAAAATACCATACATAGTTAATGCCCCGACAGGAGAGGATTCACGTTTTATTCTGCTTTGATTTCGTGTGTGTGTGTGTGTGCATTTATCCTTAAGATTTTCCTAGTAGATCATCTATACCTGAGTTTTGTTTTTTTTTTTAACTTAATGGCCATTAAAATAGAAATATAACACATTTTTTTCCAATTGATCCATCAATATGTATATCTATATAATTTTTCCACATGCAGACCCTCTTTTTAGAGAAACAGCAGGGCAAATACATAGTAGATAGCATGGTTTACATTATGATTTGCTTGATAACCAAAGTCAGACAGTGGGAAATTGGGTGATAAACATTAGTAGATCCTACCTTACTCAGATAAAATTGAGCCTCTGCCATTTTGCAGTGTCTGACAATTTCATTCACAATGATAATAGGTGGAAATTCAGCTTATTTTTGTTAGAAAGTCACTTCTCTCAGTAACATCATTTGTGGCAAATTGTGATAGAGCAATAAAAATAACAGAGAAGCAATAAATTGTTGCTTGTGTTTATCACAAACAATAAAATCCCATGAAACTAATGTTTCTTTTATTTCTTATCACATCTAAGAGATTCCATTTTGGCATTTCTGTCTTATGTTTTAAGATTTTTTTCTGGAAAGTTTGTTTTTTAGAAAAAAAAATCTGTGTAACATAGTACCTGCCATTCAAATGTTCTTGGCTTCCATTTACTCATCTGTAAAATTAATGGGTTGATTTTTAGACATTTTTAGGTCATTTGCAGTACTGAAAGTCAGATTCTATTATTTAGTTATACCACATGAAACAGTTCCTCTCTGTTGAAATAAGACGCATTTGTGTGTAAGTAATCAAAAATCCTATCTACACTGTACCTATTCATTCATTTTAGCCAGTGTGTACAACTGTCAATTTGCACTCACTGACATAAATCAAGGATTGGCAGACCATGGTCCCCAGTCTAATTGTGACCTGCCACGTAGTTTGTGAATAAATCATTTTAGAACATAGCCACACCATGTTGATTGCCTCTGTCTATGGCTGTTTTTGTTTTCCAGGGCAGAGTTGATGGGTTGTGACAGAGCATATTGCTCTCAAAACCCCTAATATTTACCATTTGGTCTTTAAGAGAAAAAAGTCTGCAAAACAAAAAGATTTTTATGTATATGTTCATTTTATTGACTCTGTTACAGATTTTTATTTATTTCTCTATGATAAGAGTTTTGGTTGTTAGCATTGTTCTTGCGTTTTTGTATGTATGTGTATTTGATCATGACAGTAAATCCCACCTTTGTTTTGTTTATTTTTCAACCCAATATTCTGTTCCATGCTAATATTTCAATTGATTTTACCTTAAGTGAACAACTGGTGACTTGTCATTTCATTTAAAGGACAGTGAAGGATAATAGTCCTGATGATATTTAAAGGTGACAGAAATAGCTTGAAAAGAACTTGTATTTTCATGAAAATGCTGTCAATGAATTGAGCCATTTCCAGGTTCTCTGTCACTGTAGTAGATTGCATTAGAATATTTTTTTTTGTGATGATCGGAAGAGAATGTCCAAGTTACAATTTGTCAGATTATTTTGTTTCATATTTATAGAATTTTGAGTTGATTGGAAAGTAAATCCCATCTGACAAAACAGGATTTTTCATACTGCTGTTTTTCTTTCTAAAATGACCTTTTCATTTACGAGTCATTTTCAGTTTTTCCTTGATTTTGTTTTTCCATATAGCATGTTGGGGAGAGTGGAGGATGAAGAAAAAGGGGAAAACTGAAGAAGCAGTCAGAGGCACGTGAGGAAAGGGACTTGTTTTAGTTAAAATTTAGGCCTGATAGTTCCTTAAGCTTCATGGTTCCCCATCATCTCCTCAGGAAATTAGACTTAATGCTTAATGCTATTTCACAGTTGACTCTATTTTATGAGAGGATGATTAATGAAGATGACATTTACCCTGATTGTTGTGCTCTTTAGAAAGATATTCTCCATGAAGAGCTCGTGTTTCTAGGCTACAGATAGGGGTGATGTTCTTGGGGAGAGAAATATAGTTGACTGGTTTCACTGATCACACTTTCAGGTGCAGATTCTTATCACAGTGCTTCTTGTCGGACTCATCAGAGGAGAGATATTTTCTTTGAAGTACAGTACTCATCAGTTTCTGAGCACTGCATTACATAACCTCCTTCTCTTTTGTCTACAGTTCACTGAAGATGCTAACATTCTGCCTTAAATTAAACTGAATTGTTTGAAAAATTCCAGGAATCTTTTGTTGGAAAAACTTCAAAGTTTCCAATTGTGGCTTAAATTGGTGATCCAGAACATGATTGTCTCAAAGCAGACAGGGTTTGCATCCCATAAATTTACCTTTTGGTTCTCACAAGTAGGAAGATGACACAACTGTTCCAGTCCTTCAGGGATTCCGATCTTTGTCCTTTGTGACATTTACCCATTTTTGCTCATCAGCATCAAACATCGAAAAGTTTAGATCTGTTCTGAAGTTATTGGAAGCTAAATGGGCCAGAAATAGGGCTAATCGAATTGCTATATAATTCTGTAGATATGGAAGGCAACATTGATTTTGTACTAGGGGACAAAGTAGTCTAGAAAAGGGGAACTTGTCTGAATTTCTTCCCGCAGAAGTAGATACTGTGGTTGCTGTGTCTGGACTAGATTTATTTGTTAATTATTAACTGAGTTTCTCATACACATTAGCCACTGTGTTTGCTTTCATGGAGGTCAGAGTCTAGCAAGACCCAGAGGCATTGTCTGAGCCCCATTGTAGGCAGGGCACATACACAAGACTGACCTGAAGGCCCTAGACCATGATAGCCAGTGGAATCTAAAAGACAGCTTTGAGGGAACAAATCTGAAAATGAGATTTAAGACAGATGTCTAACAAGAAAAGTATTGAAAGTGTTAGTCACTCAGTCATGTTTGACTCTTTGTGACTCCATAGGCTGTAGCCATCCAGGCTTCTCTATCTGTGGGATTCTCCAGGAAGAATACTAAGGGGGTTGCCATGCCCCCTCCTGGGGATCTTCCATACACAGGGTTGAACCTGAGTCTCCTGCATTGCAGGCATATGCTTTACCATCTGGGCATTATTTCAAAGGACCAGGCAGAATCTAGGTGTGTGCTCACAAGTCTGTACCAGAGTGATCAGGCAGACATGCCAGACTAGATCAGATAATTTGACGAAGAGCTGGGACAGGGGTTTATTCAGAACACTGAGCTGTTTCAGCACAACTCACCTTCTGACTCATGCAGAATAATCCTGGTGAAGAGCCTCTGAAATATTAAGAGCAGACTCAGTCACAGAAATCTTGAAGGAAATTATTTTTTACTTTTAAATGCTCCTTTGTTACTAGCATCTAGAACATCAAAGTTATTGTCCCACAGCAACACCTCAGGAACGGTCTTAAGAAAAGTTACCATGGATTTGTAATTAGAACATAATGTTTTCATAGTCTTTATTGCTGCTAACATACTTTAAAATAGCTTTTGCCTACTCAGATAAAGTGTTTTCCTTGCCGTTATATTTAGGCTCTTGCTTAGTTAAGTCTTTCTCTATGTGTTGTGAAAAATCAACTTTCTTTCTTTTAATGTTGTAATTACTTGGTCACAAATCTCAAGCTGTTAAAGTCCAAACGGACCTTTTATAGAAACGTTCATTTGTCACACCACCTTAGGAGAAGTGACAACTTTTTATTTTTCATTCTACTCATTGATAGTTACATTCAGGACTTTATCTCATTAGATTGAAAAATTATAAATCAGGAATAACATGTATTATTATAAATTTACTCTGAGTGTTGTGGATCTGCTGAGAATATAAACAGATTCAAAGAAAAGACCTGTCTCCTTAAGGAGATGAATACACTTCCTCAAGTATATTTTAATACTTTAATACTTCCAGAATCTAGATGAGTCTCTGATTACAAAAGAATGTTGCCAGTCACAATTCAATTTTTTTAAATCCCATAATACTGTCAGTTAATTGATGAAGTGCCTTGTATTAGAAGGTGTTTAGGAATAAGAATATGTTGCTTTTAGACATTTTTTTGACATTCTCATATTTTAGAGGTGTCTGCTTTTTTTGCAGCTGTCTAATTTCAGCTGTAAATCTGATATGCTTTCCCTTCTAACCCTACTAAAATAATATGCTTCTATTCACTTCTTCTTTTACCCTTTTAAAAAATACTTTTGCTTGGCAACTTTACCCTTTTACCATTCCTTTTTCTGTTTCTGACACAAACCATTACCATTTTCCTTAAGCTCTTCAATCCATCCTCAAGTCTTCACTGTCAAAAGATGGCCTTTCAGTCTTGATCAAATAAAAGAGACTTTCTCAACTTTTCTCTAAACTATACCTTTCCAGTTTTTACTTCATTTGTCCTGTCTAAGAAAGTGATCTTTTTATCCACTCCCATCTCTTTTGTGGCTTTGCACCGTTATTGACTCCCTCTTTCTATATCATCTTCCATTTTCTTTGTATTCATTCCTTCTCTTCAGATTCTGACCATGACTGACTCTCTTATATAACGTAAAATTACGCAAAATACATTAAAAAAAAAAAAAAAAAACCCTTAACTTACTTTGGTTCACAAGTTTACCTTCCTTCTTACCCTTTCAAAAAAGATCAAATCCGCCATCTCTGTTGCCCAGTTCAGCCCCCTTAGTCATTCTTCAACATACAGTATTCTGAATATACCTGCCTTTTGAAATTGCCCACAGTGGTCAACAACTCTGCCTGGTTACAGCATCTAATGATCTTTTCTTAAAATTCTGCCTTTTAACATGTATAGAGTTTATACTGATGACTTCCCTCAGGCAACTGCTACTTCTGTGTCTCATATAGGTTTACTTTCAGTATCCTCAACATACAATCTTGAATTTGTTCTTAACTGTTGGTATTTCCCAGGTTTCCACATCATTATTTCTCTCATTTTGCTTTCTATTTTTCCTCCCACCCATTACTAATTCAATATATCAAATCAACAGCAAGCCCTCCTAATTCTACCTTAGAATATCTTTTCCTGAGCAATCCTTTTCTTCTATTTTTATTACTAAATCTTTAGTTCAGTTTCTCATTGCCATAAAAACATATTTGAGCTCCTTAATGTGTCCTATTTCTAACCTGTCTTGTTTCAAATCCTATTTTGAACTGACCTTTTCAGTGTATTCTGATGTTTTCCCCCAAGTCTTGCCACTGTGGGTCATATATTATCTCCTAAATAATAATTTTAGGAAAAAAATGTTGAAAAGCTTACTACTTTTAGCTTTTGATCATTTTATTTCTTCTGCTTACAGTTCTTAACTTTCCTTTTGGAAAATTCTGGCCACTCATAAATAAAGTAAAATTTATTTTTACTTTATTTGGTAAATAAAGTAAATTGCTTTATTTGGTAAAATTCTAGCTACTTATAAATCTCTATACACGTGTTCTCTTCTTTGTTCCCTACTTTTGCACTCAGGCAGAAATAATCCCTCTCTTCTCCATATCTCAGTTGTGGCTATTTTGCTTTTGTGTACAAAAGTGTCAGATTAGATTAAATGAGAAGAGATTCAAGGGGGAAAAAGATAAAATATCCTTCACTTACATAACTGTTTGTATTAGTAATCTATCACTGTGTAACAAATTAGTCCCAAATTTAGAGGCCTGCATACTAAAAGTCGCTTCAGTCATGTCCAACTCTTTGTGACCCTAGAGACTGTAGCCCACCAGGCTCCTCTGTCCATGGATTCTCCAGGCAAGAATACTGGAATGGGTTGCCATGCCCTCCTCCAGGGGTCTTCCTGACCCAGGGATCCAGCCCATATCTCTTATGTCTCCTGCTAGAGGCTTAAAACAATATATATTTTCTGTATCACAATTTCTGTGAGAACAGAAACCTGGGTGTAGCTTGCCTGGGTCTTCTACTTCATGGCCTTTCAAAAGACTGTAATTAAGATATCAGCTCAGGATTGGCACTATTATCTTTATGCTTGAATGGGGGAGGATCCACTTCTAAGTTCAGTTCCAACTTTCAGTTCCTTGAGGGTTGTTGGACTGAGGCCCTCAGCATCTTGCTGTTCAGTCTTCTCCGGCATGGCAGTTGCTTCATCAATGCCAACCAAGAGAGAGTCCAGTAGCAAGACAGAAATCACAATTATTTGTAACTTAATCATGAAAGTGCCATCCTGCTATCCTTGTGATATTCTGTTAGTTAAATGCAAGGTTATCTCACATGCAAGAGAAGGGAATGACACATGGTTGGGAATATAGGAGGTGAAGATCGTTTGGTACTATTTTAGAAGTCTGTCTATTACAGACTGTGCCACCCAGCACTCAGCAATCCCATAAGGTCCATTGCAAGAGTATCATCTTATTTGCCACAGTAAAAATTAACACTGAGGGGCAAAGTAACTTGCTGATGGTCATACAATGAATAAGTGAAAGAACTCAGATCCAAAACCAGGCCATCTGCCTCCAGAGTCCTGATATTTAATCACCATGGAATCCCAGGAAAGGAAGAAACCAGCATCACCCTGAGACTAGCGGCAGCAACTCTGGGAAAGCAGCACTAATGAAAGTATTTATTTATTTATTTATTATTTATTCTAGTATTTTACTGATGGCACTCAGCTCCCAGAATTTTATATTTATTTTGCTCAGTCTGTATTCTTATGAAAAAGTATCTCTCTGCTTGCTATCCAATGGGTAGCCTCCTCTGGGTCTGATCTCCGCCTTTGATTGAAATAATTATAGCCAAGAAGGTAAGTTTACCTAGTACGACAAAGCTTCAGGATTTCTGGCAGAATGGTATTTCACAGGCAAGTGGGATGTGGAGTGAAAATATAGGTCTGTTGGATCATGCCCTTAGAGAGTTCACCAAATCACACTGTATCACAGTGAGTTCTTTTAATATGCATGCCTTCCAATGCATTTTTAAACAGAGCTGATCACATCTCAATATCTGTTGAATCCCAAATGTCCAGTACAATGAAACTGAGCCTTATGAGATTTTTTTTCTGGGTAGTTTAATTTTCTTTACATATGTTTTGACCCTTGTGGGACTGACGATGTTAAGAATGAGACAATCTGAGAAACAATGCTATTATTGTCTTTGACAAGAACTACAAAAAGCAAAAGGCATGATCTTCTAGAACTTTTAATTATATAAAGTTTGGTGCTGTTGTCTTCAATATATACTTGTGTTACTGAGACTTAACATGAAGGTTTGGTTTCATTCTGTGTGATACTGACAAATGTTCAAAATGAGAGGTAATATAACCAGAGTAGTAATGGCATCTTGCACTCTTTTCCATTTAAAAATTATCTCTTAGGCTCCTTTATGTGGGGAATGTTTACATAGACTATAAGCCTTCCTTTTCCTTGTAGCCTGAAGTAGTCATTCAACATATATTTATAAAATAGGTCTTGTATATGAGCCAAAGGGATGGATATTGATGGCACTATGAATATGGCAGCTTCTGCTCTCCACCAACTCTGTCTACTGGGAAAAATAATTTAATAAATATAGAACCATTGGTAAGTGTATGGAATGTTTACAGGAGAGAGAATCTGAAATAATCTTTCCATGAAGGTTTACAGTATTTGTATTAGTTATAGAAATATCTGCCTTAAATCACTTCTTTCAGCTGTTCCTGTGTTTGCCACATTTTTAAAAAAACATAAATTTATTTATTTTAATTGGAGACTAATTACTTTACAATATTGTATTGGTTTTGCCATACATCAACATGAATCCGCCTCGGGTGTACACGTGTTCCCCATCCTGAACCCTCCTCCCTCCCCATACCATCCCTCTGGGTCATCCCAGTGCACCAGCCCCAAGCATCCTGTATCCTGCATCAAACCTGGACTGGCGATTCATTTCATATATGATATTATACATGTTTCAATGTCATTCTCCAAAATCATCCCACCCTTGCCCTCTCCTATAGAGTCCAAAAGACTGTTCTGTTCATCTGTGTCTCTTTTGCTGTCTCACAAACAAGGTTATCATTACCATCTTTCTAAATTCCATATATATGCGTTAGTATACTGTATTGGTGTTTTTCTCTCTGGCTTACTTCACTCTGTATAATAGGCTCCAGTTTCATCCACCTCATTAGAACTGATTCAAATATATTATTTTTAATGGTGGAGTAATACTCCATTGTGTATATGTACCATTGCTTTCTTATCCATTCATCTGCTGATGGACATCTAGGTTGCTTCCATGTTGTGGCTATTTTAAACATTGCCGTGTACACTGGGGTACACGTGTCTCTTTCAATTCTAGTTTCCTCAGTGTGTATGCCCAGCAGTGGGATTGCTGGGTTATAAGGCAGTTCTATTTCCAGTTTTTAAAGGAATCTCCACACTATTCTCCATAGTGGTTGTACTAGTTTGCATTCCCACCAACAGTGTAAGAGGGTTCCCTTTTCTGCACATCCTCTCCAGCACTTATTGCTTGTAGACTTTTGGATCGCAGCCACTCTGACTAGCATGAAATGGTACCTCATTGTGGTTCTGATTTGCATTTCTCTGATAATGAGTGATGTTGAGCATCTTTTCGTGTGTTTGTTAGCCATCTATATGTTTTCTTTGGAAAAATGTCTGTTTAGTTCTTTGGCCCATTTTTTGATTGGGTCGTTTATTTTTTTGGAATTGAGCTGTAGGAATAGCTTGTATATTTTTGAGATTAGTTGTTAGTCAGTTGCTTCATTTGCTATTATTTTCTCCCTTTCTGAAGGCTGTCTATGCACCTTACTTAGAGTTTCCTTTGTTGTGCAGAAGCTTTTAATATTAATTAGGTCCCATTTGTTTATTTTTGTTTTTATTTCCAATATTCTGGGAGGTGGGTCATAGAGGATCCTTCTGTGATTTATGTCAGAGAGTATTTTGCCCATGTTCTCCTCTAGGAGTTTTATAGTTTCTGGTCTTACATTTAGATCTTTAATCCATTTTGAGTTTGTTTTTGTGTATGGTGTTAGAAAGTGTTCTAACATTCTTTTACAAGTGGTTGGCCAGTTTTCCCAGCACCACTTGTTAAAGAGATTGTCTTTTCTCCATTGTATATTCTTGCCTCTTTTGTCAAAGATAAGGTATCCATAGGTGCGTGGATTTATCTCTGGGCTTTCTGTTTTGTTTCATTGATCTATATTTCTGTCTTTGTGCCAGTACCATACTATCTTGATGTCTGTGGCTTTGTAGTAGAGCCTGAAGTCAGGCAGGTCGATTCCTCCAGTTCCATTCTTCTTTCTCAAGATTGCTTTGGCTATTTGAGTTTTTTTTTTTTGTATTTCCATACAAATTGTGAAATTATTTGTTCTAGCTCCGTGAAAAATACCGCTGGTAGCTTGATAGGGATTGCATTGAATCTATAGATTGCTTTGGGTAGTATACTCATTTTCACTATATTGATTCATCTGATCCATGAACATGGTATATTTCTCCATCTATTAGTGTCCTCTTTGATTTCTTTCACCAGTGTTTTATAGTTTTATATATATATAGGTCTTTAGTTTCTTTAGGGAGATATATTCCCAAGTATTTTATTCTTTTCGTTGCAATGGTGAATGGAATTGTTTCCTTAACTTTTCTTTCTACTTTCTCATTATTAGTGTATAGGAATGCAAGGGATTTCTCTATGTTGATTTTATATCCTGCAACTTTACTATATTTATTGGTTAGTTCTAGTAATTTTCTGGTAGAGTCTTTAGGACTTTCTATGTAGAGGATCATGTCATCTGCAAACAGTGAGAGTTTTACTTCTTCTTTTCCAATTTGGATTCCTTTTATTTCTTTTTCTACTCTGATTGCTGTGGCCAAACCTTCCAAAACTATGTGGAATAGTAGTGGTGAAAGTGGGCACCCATGTCTTGTTCCTGACTTTAGGGAAATGCTTTCAATTTTTCACCACTGAGGATAATGTTAGCTGTGGGTTTGTCATATATAGCTTTTATTATGTTGAGGTATGTTCCTTCATTCCTGCTTTCTGGAGAGTTTTTATCATAAATGGATGTTGAATTTTGTCAAAGGCTTTCTCTGCATCTATTAAGATAATCATATGGCTTTTATTTTTCAATTTGTTAATATGGTATATTATGTTGATTGATTTGTGGATATTGAAGAATCCTTGTATCCCTGGGATAAAGCCCACTTGGTCATGGTGTATGATCTTTTTAATGTGTTGTTGGATTCTGACTGCTAGAGTTTTGTTAAGGATTTTTGCATCTATGTTCATCATTGATACTGGCCTGTAGTTTTCTTTATTTGTGGCATCTTTGTCATGTTTTGGTATTAGGGTGATGGTGGCCTCATAGAGTGAGTTTGGCAGTTTCCCTTCCTCTGCAATTTTCTGGAAGAGTTTGAGTAGGATAGGTGTTAGCTCTTCTCTAAATTTTTGGTAAAATTCAGCTGTGAAGCCCTCTGGACCTGGGCTTTTGTTTGCTGGAAGATTTCTGATTATAATTTCAATTTCTGTGGTTGTGATGGGTCTGTTAAGATTTTCTATTTCTTCCTGGTTCAGTTTTGGAAAGTTGTACTTTTCTAAGAATTTGTCCATTTCTTCCACGTTGTCCATTTTATTGGCATATAATTGCTGATAGTAGTCTCTTATGATCCTTTGTATTTCTGTGTTGTCTGTTGTGATCTCTCCATTTTCATTTCTGATTTTATTGGTTTGATTTTCTCCCTTTGTTTCTTGATGAGTCTGACTAATGGTTTGTCAATTTTATTTATCCTTTCAGAGAACCAGCTTTTGGCTTTGTTGATTTTTGCTATGGTCTCTTTTGTTTCTTTTGTATTTATTTCTGCCCTAATTTTTAAGATTTCTTTCCTCTACTAACCCTGGGGTTCTCTACTTCTTCCTTTTCTAGTTGCTTTAGGTGTAGAGTTAGGTTATTTATTTGACTTTTTCTTGTTTCTTGAGGTATGCCTGTATTGCTATGAACATTCCCCTGAGCACTGCTTTTATAATGTCGTACAGGTTCTGGGTTGTTGTGTTTTCATTTTCATTTGTTTCTATGCATATTTTGATTTCTTTTTGATTTCTTCTGTGATTTGTTGGTTATTCAGAAGCATGTTGTTCAGTTGGAATTTTTAATAGTTTTTCTCCTGTAATTGAGATCTAATCTTACTGCATTGTGTTCAGAAAGGATGCTTGGAATGATTTCAATTTTTTAAAAATTTACCAAGGCTATATTTATGGCCCAGGATGTGATCTATCCTGGAAAAGGTTCCATGTGCACCTGAGAAAAAAGGTGAAATTCATTGGTTTTGGGTGAAATGTCCTATAGATATCAATTAGGTCTAACTGGTCTATTGTATCATTTAAAGTTTGTGTTTCCTTGCTAATTTTCTGTTTAGTTGATTTATCCATAGGTGTGAGTGGTGTATTAAAGTCTCCCACTATTATTGTGCTATTGTTAATTTCCTCTTTCATACTTGTTAGCATTTGTCTTACATATTGCGGTGCTCCTATGTTGGGTGCATATATATTTATAATTTTTATATCTGCTTCTTGGATTGATCCTTTGATCATTATGTAGTGTCCTTCTTTGTCTCTTTTCACAGCCTTTGTTTTTAAGTCTATTTCATCTGATATGAATATTGCTACTCCTGCTTTCTTTTGGTCTCTGTTTGCGTGCAATAACTTTTTTCTAGCCCTTCACTTTCAGTCTGTATATGTCCCGTTTTGTGGTGGGTCTCTTGTAGACAACATATATAGGGTCTTGTTTTTGTATCCATTCAGCTAGTCTTTGTCTTTTGGTTGGGCCATCCAACCTATTTATGTTTAAGGTAATTATTGATAAGTATGATCCCATTGCCATTTCTTTTATTGTTTTGAGTTCGAGTTAATACACCCTTTTTGTGTTTCCTGTCTACAGAAGATTTTTAGCATTTGTTGGGGAGCTGGTTTGGTGATGCTGAATTCTCTTAGCATTTGCTTGTCTGTAAACTTTTTGATTTCTCCTTTATATTTGAATGAGATCCTTGCTGGTTACAGTAATCTGGGTTATAGGTTATTTTCTTTCATCACTTTAAGTATGTCCTTCCATTCCCCTCCTGGCTTGAAGAGTTTCTATTGAAAGATCAGCTGTTATCCTTATGGGAATCCCCTTGTGTGTTATTTGCTGTTTTTCCTTGCTGCTTTTCAAATTTGTCTTTGTGTTTGCTGTTTGTTAATTTGATTAATATGTTTCTTGGGGTGTTTCACCTTGGGTTTATTCTGTTTGGGACTGTCTGGATTTCTTTGACTTGAGTGATTATTTCCTTCCTGATTTTAGGGAAATTTTCAACTATTATCTCCTCAAATATTTTCTCATGGTCTTTCTTTTTGTCTTCTTCTTCCAGGACTCCTATGATTTGAATGTTGGGGAGTTTAACATTGTCCTGGAGGTCTCTGAGATTGTCCTCATTTCTTTTACTTCATTTTTCTTTTTTCCTCTCTTATTCATTAATTTCTACCATTCTATCTTCTATGTCACTAATCCTATTTTCTGTCTCCTATGTCTTTCTACTATTTGTTCCCTCCAGAGTACTTTTGATCTCATTTATTGCATTATTCATTATATACTGACTCTTTTTATTTCTTCCAAGCCTTTGTTAAACCTTTCTTGCATCTTCTCATTCCTTGTCACCAGGCTATTTATCTGTGAATCCATTTTGATTTCAAGATTTTGGATCATTTTCACTATCATTATTTGGAAGTCTTTATCAGGTAGATTCCCTATCTCTTCCTCTTTGGTTTGGTGGGCATTTATCCTGTTCCTTTACCTGCTGGGTATTCCTCTGTCTCTTCATCCTGTTTATATTGCTGTGTTTGGGGTGGCCTTTCTGTATTCTGGAAGTTTGTGGAGTTCTCTTTATTGTTGAGTTTCCTCCACAATAAAGGGGGGTTGTATGTGTGGCTTGTCAAGGTTTCCTGGTTAGGGAAGCTTGTGTCAGTGTTCTGAAGAGTGGAGCTGGAGTGCAATGAAGTGTCCAGTAATGAGTTATGAGATATCAGTGGGTTTGGAGTGATTTTGGGCAGCCTGTATATTGAAGCTCAGGGCTGTGTTCCTGTGTTGCTGGAGAATTTGCATGGTATGTCTTGCTCTGCAACTTATTGGTCCTTGGGTATTATTTGGTTTCAGTGTAGGTATGGAAGCGTTTGATAAACTCCTTTTGATTAATGTTCCTTGGAGTCAGAAGTTCTCTGGTGTGCTCAGGATTTGGACTTAAGCCTCCCACTTCTGGTTTTCAGTCTTATTTTTACAGTAGCCTCAAGACTTCTCCAACTATACAGCACTGTTGATAAAACATCTCCTTTTGAAGACAATGGCTGCTTTTCTGGGTGCCGGATGTCCTCTGCCGGTATTCAGAAGTCGGTTTTTTGAATTTACTCAGCGTTTAAATGTTCTTTTGATGAATTTCTGGGAGAGAAATTGGTCTCCCCATCCTATTCCTCCACCATCTTAGGACCACCTCCTTGCCTCATTTCTTGTATTAAATAAATTTCTAAAGAGCATGTAACTGAATAAGATTGTTTCCTTCAAAACTCAACTCACATATCTTTTTCTAGTAAGCTTTCTGCCACTTCCCCCTCCACATGCCTCATGTTCCCAGAGCATCTGGCTTTATCTCCACTTGCTTCTCTAGACTATAAATCTTTATTTTATTGAGCTAAAATTGACATATAACATTATATTAGTTTCAGGTGTACAACATAAGTATTCGATATTTGTATATATTTCAAAATGATCACCACAGTAAGTTTAGTGAACATCTGTCATCATCCATAGTTATAATTTTTTTCTTGTGTTGAAAACATTTAAGATTTTTTCTCTTAGAAATTTTCAAATATTCAATATAGCATAACTAACTACCATTGTGATACTGCATATGACATCTCTATGATTTATTTATCTTATAAGTAGAGGTTTGTACCCTCTTTCATCAATTTTGTCTGTCCTATAGTTCCTAATCTTGGACCACCAATCTATTCTCTCTATCAATGAGTTTAGTGTTTTTGTTTTTCCCTCAACATGTAAATAAGATCATGTATTGTCTCTCTTTGTCTGACTTAATTTCACTTAGCATAATACCCTCTAGATCCATCCATGTTGATGCAAATTACAAAATTTTTGTTATTTTTTTGGTCACTGAATAATATATGCAGGTCAGGAAGCAACAGTTAGAACTGGACAAGAAACAACAGACTGGTTCCAAATAGGAAAGGGAGTACGTCAAGGCTGTATATTGTCACCCTGCTTATTTAACTTCTATGCAGAGTACATCATGAGAAACGCTGGGCTTGTTGAAGCACAAGCTGGAATCAAGATTGCCGGGAGAAATATCAATAACCTCAGATATGCAGATGACACCACCCTTATGGCAGAAAGTGAAGAGGAACTAAAAAGCCTCTTGATGAAAGTGAAAGTGGAGAGTGAAAAAGTTGGCTTAAAGCTCAACATTCAGAAAACGAAGATCATGACATTTGGTCCCATCACTTCATGGCAAATAGATGGGGAAAACAGTGGAAACTGGCAGATTTTACTTTTTGAGCTCCAAAATCACTGCAGATGGTGACTGCAGCCATGAAATTAAAAGACGCTTACTCCTTGGAAGAAAAGGTATGACCAACCTAGATAGCAAATTGAAAAGCAGAGACATTACTTTGCCAACAAAGATCTGTCTAGTCAAGGCTATGGTTTTTCCAGTGGTCATGTATGGATGCGAGAGTTGGACTGTGAAGAAAGCTTAGTGCTGAAGAATTGATGCTTTTGAACTATGGTGTTGGAGAAGACTTCTGAGAGTCCTTTGGACTGCAAGGAGATCCAACTAGTCCGTTCTAAAAGAGATCAGCCCTGGGATTTCTTTGGAAGGAATGATGCTAAAGCTGGAACTCCAGAACTTTGACCACCTGATGCGAGGAGTTGACTCATTGGAAAGGACTCTGATGCTGGGTGGGATTGGGGGCAGGAAGAAAAGGGGACGACAGAGGATGAGATGGCTGGATGGCATCACCAACTCGATGGAAATGAGTTTGAGTGAACTCTGAGTTTTTGTGATGGACAGGGAGGCCTGGCATGCTGCGATTCATGGGGTGGGAAAGAATCGGACAGCAACTGAACTGAACTGAATGTTCCTCTGTGTGTGTGTGTGCATGAAAAATTGTGTGTTTTTTCTTTATCCATTCACCTATTGGTAGACACACTTATGTGGCTTCAATATCTTGGCTATCAAAAATATTTGTGAATTGAACATTAGTGTGCATATATCTTGTCTAATTAGTGTTTTGGTTTTCTTTGAATGAATTCCCAACAGTGGAATTGTTTGATCATATAATAGTTCTATTTTTTAGTTTTTGAGAAACCTCTACATAGTTTTTTATAGTTGCTGCACCAATTTATATTCACACCACCAGTGCACAAGTGTTCTCTTTTCTCTACATCCTCACTAACACTTGTTATTTCTTGACTATTTTATAGTAGCTTTCCTAATAGGGGTGAGGTGAGGTGACATATCATTATGGTTTTGATTTGCATTTTCCTGGTAATTAGTGATGCTGAACATCTTTTCATGTACATATTGACCTACTGTATGTCTTCTTCGGAAAAAGTCTATTCAGGTCCTCTGCTGCTCCCCCCCGGCCCCGCCCCCCACAGTGTAAAGGGTTTCTTTTTATTATGTGTAATATAGGCAGAGTGATTTAAGTCAATACATTTTTAAGGAATTTCCACACAACCTGATTCTTTCCACTGCCAATCACCTTAGTTCCTCCAAAGTCATCTTCAAAATAGCCCTTTCAAAAGAAACTCTGCTCAACCCACAGGTGTCATGTGTATCTGCCCACAATTGTTTTAGTTGGGCCTCTTTGATCTTCGATGGAATGCACTTCAAAATTTTCCACCTGTAAATTTGGAGATCCAATTTCCTCAATCAATTTACTATAAGATCATATTTAAAGCCAGAAAATGGATCTGCATAGATCCATCAAAGGATCCTCTAAAAATGGCATCCTCTAAAAATGTATTAAGTTCAAATCATATTCCTTCTTAAGTTATCACACCCTGGAACTTGACAAAAATCATTGTGATATGCCAGTACTGAAGATGGAAAAAAAAAGTTTGTTAGGTTTTTCTTGTTTAATTGGCAGCTCTTTCTTGTAGTTCATCCCCACAGATCTAACAGGTAGTTCTATAAGTAAAGGAAACTACATAATTACTGAGGCATTTCCAACAATGTAGGTTTTATAGAGAAAGCCCCATCTGGGTAGACCTCAACCTTTTTCCCCTTTTTAGTCAAATGGTTTTTCACTGTCTGTAGCTATATGAGTTCTTTATGTATTGGGGGTATTCAGTTCAGTGCAGTCACTCAGTCATGTCCAATACTTTGCTACCCCATAAATCATAGCATGCAAGGCCTCCCTGTCCATCACCATCTCCCGGAGTTCACTCAAACTCACGTCCATCGAGTCGGTGATGCCATCCAGCCATCTCATCCTCTGTCGTCCCCTTTTCCTCCTGCACCCAATCCCTCCCAGCATCAGAGACTTTTCTAATGAGTCAACTCTTCAGATGAGGTGGCCAAAGTACTGGAGTTTCAGCTTTAGAATCATTCCTTCCAAAGAACACCCAGAACTGATCTCCTTTAGAATGGACAGGTTGGATCATCTTACAGTCCAAGGGACTCTCAAGAGTCTTCTCCAACACCACAGTTCAAAAGCATCAATTCTTCAGCGCTCAGCTTTCTTCACAATCCAACTCTCACATCCATATATGACCACTGGAAAAACCATAACCTCGACTACACGAACCTTTGTTGGCAAAGTAATGGCTCTGCTTTTCAATTTGCTCTCTAGATTGGTCATACCTTTTTTCCAAGGAGTAAGCATCTTTTAATTTCATGGCCTCAATCACCATCTTCAGTGATTTTGGAACCCCCGAAAATAAAGTTTAACACTGTTTTCACTGTTTCCCCATCTATTTGCCATGAAGTGATGGGATCAGATGCCATGATCTTCGTTTCTGAATGTTGCACTTTAAGCTAACTTTTTCACTCTCTACTTTCACTTTCATTTCAAGAGGCTTTTTAGTTCCTCTTCACTTTCTGCCATAAGGGTGGTGTCATCTGCATATCTGAGGTTATTGATATTTCTCCCGGCAATCCTGATTGCAACTTGTGCTTCCTCCAGCCCAGCATTTCTCATGATGTACTCTGCTGCTGCTGCTGCTGCTGCTGCTAAGTTGCTTCAGTCGTGTCCGACTCTGTTTAACCACATTGACAGCAGCTCCCTAGGCTCCCCTATCCCTGGGATTCTCCAGGCAAGAACACTGGAGTAGGCTGCCATTTCCTTCTCCAATGCATGAAAGTGAAAAGTGAAAGTGAAATCACTCAGTCATATCCAACTCTTAGCGACCTGCAGCCTACCAGGCTCCTCCATCCATGGGATTTTCCAGGCAAGAGTACTGGAGTGGGGTGCCATCGCCTTCTCCCATATAAGTTAAATAAGCAGGGTAACAATATACAGGCTTGATGGACTCCTTTTCCTATTTGGAACCAGTCTGTTGTTCCATATCCAGTTCAAACTGTTGCTTCCTGACCTGCATATAGGTTTCTCAAGAGGCAGATCAAGTGGTCTAGTATTCCCATCTCTTTCAGAATTTTCCACAGTTTCTTGTGATCCACATAGTCAAAGGCTTTGGCATAGTCAATAAAGCAGAAATAGATGTTTTTCTGGAACTCTTGCTTTTTACATGATCCAGCGGATGTTGGCAATTTGATCTCTGGTTCCTCTGCCTTTTCTAAAACCAGCTTGACTATCTGGAAGTTCATGGTTCAAGTATTGCTGAAGCCTGTCTTGGAGAATTTTGAGCATTAGTTTACTAGCGTGAGAGATGAATGCAACTGTGTGGTAGTTTGAGCATTCTTTGGCATTACCTTTCTTTGGGATAGGAATGAAAACTGATATTTTCCAGTCTTGTGGCCACTGCTGAGTTTTCCAAATTTGCTGGCACATTGAGTGCAGCACTTTCAAAGCATCACCTTTTAGGATTTGAAATAGCTCAACTGGAATTCCATCACCTCCACTAGCTTTGTTCATAGTGATGCTTTCTAAGGCCCACTTGACTTCACATTCTCAAATATTTGGCTCTAGGTGAGTGATCATACTATTGTTATCTTGGTCATGAAGATTTTTTTGTACAGTTCTTCTGTGTATTCTTGCCACCTCTTCTTAATATCTGCTGCTTCGGTTAGGTCCATACCATTTCTGTCCTTTATCGAGCCCATCTTTGCATGAAATGTTCCCTTGGTATCTCTAATTTTCTTGAAGAGATCTCTAGTCTTTCCCATTCTGTTGTTTTCCTCTATTTCTTTGCACTGATCACTGAAGAAGGCTTTCTCATCTCTTCTTGCTATTCTTTGGAACTCTGCATTCAGATGTTTATATCTTTCCTTTTCTCCTTTGCTTTTGCTTCTCTTCTTTTCACAGCTATTTGTAAGGCCTCCCCAGACAGCCATATTGCTTTTTTGTATTTCTTTTCTATGGGAATGGTCTTGATTTCTGCCTCCTGTACAATGTCATGAACCTCTATCATCAGGCACTCTACCTATCAGATCTAGTCCCTTAAATCTATGTCTCACTTCCACTGTATAATCATAAGGGATTTGATTATACCTGAATGGTCTAGTGGTTTTACTTACTTTCTTCAATTTAAGTCTGAATTTGGCAATAAAGAGCTCATGATCTGAGCCATAGTCAGCTCCTGGTCTTGTTTTTGCTGATTGTGTAGAGCTTCTCCATTTTTGGCTGCAAAGAATATAATCAATCTGGTTTTGGTGTTGACCATCTGGTGATATCCATGTGTCGAGTATTCTCTTGTGTTGTTGGAAGAGGGTGTTTGCTATGACCAGTGCGTTCTCTTGTAAGAACTCTATTAGCCTTTGCCCTGCTTCATTCCGTATTCCAAAGCCAAATTTGCCTGTTACTCCAGGTGTTTCTTGACTTCCTACTTTCGCATTCCAGTCCCCTATAATGAGAAGGACATCTTTTGGGGGTTAGTTATAAAAGGTTTTGTAGGTCTTCATAGAACTGTTCAACTTCAGCTTCTTCAGTGTTACTGGTTGGGGTATAGATTTGGATTACTGTAATATTGAATGGTTTGCCTTGGAAATGAACAGAGATCATTTTGTCATTTTGAGATTGCATCCAAGTACTGCATTTCAGACTCATTTGTTGACCATAAGGGCTACTCCATTTCTTCTAAGTGATTCCTGCCCACAGTAGTAGATATAGTGGTCATCTGAGTTAAATTCACCCATTCCAGTCCATTTTAGTTTGCTGATTCCTAGAATGTCAATGTTCACTCTTGCCATCTCCTGTTTGACCATTTCCAGTTTGCCTTGATTCATGGACCTAACCTTCCAGGTTCCTATGAAGTATTGCTCTTTACAGCATCAGACCTTGCTTCTATCACCAGTCACATTCACAGCTGGGTACTGTTTTTGCTTTGGCTCCATCTCTTCATTCTTTCTGGAGTTATTTCTCCACTGATCTCCAGTAGCATTTGGGCAGCTACTGACCTGGGGAGTTCCTCTCTCAGTATCCAATCATTTTGCCTTTTCATACTGTTCATGAGGTTCTCAAGGCAAGAATACTGAAGTGGTTTGCCATTCCCTTGTCCAGTGGACCACATTCTGTCAGACCTCTCCACCATGACCCACCTGTCTTGGGTGGCCGCATAGGGCATGGCTGAGTTCCATAGAGTTAGACCAGTCTGTGGTCTTAGTGTGATTAGATTGACTAGTTTTCTGTTATTATGGTTTCCGTGTGTCTGCCCTCTGATGCCCTCTTGCAACCCCTACCTTCTTACTTGGGTTTTTCTTACTTTGGACCTGGCGTATCTCTTCGCGGCTGCTCCAGCAAAGCGCAGCCACTGCTTCTTACCTTGGACAAGGGGTATCTCTTCACCACCACTCCTCCTAACCTTGAAGGTGGAGTAGCTCCTCTAGGCCCTCCTGCACTTGCACAGCCACCGCCTCCTTGGATATGGGGTTGCTCCTCTGGGTCTCAGCCCTTGGCCTCGGGTGTGGGGTGGCTCCTCCCAGCCACCGCTCCTCGGGAATGGGGGTCCTCTCGGCTTCTGCCCCTGACCTCGGACGTGGGGTAGTTCCTCTCGGCCACGCTATATGCGCTGTCGCAGCCAGCCACGCTTTTACCCTTATGTAAACCTTGCCAAATATATTATTTGCAGATATTTTCTCCCATTTCATAGGTTATCTGTTCATTTTGTTGATGGAGAGTATAAATTCTTTATGAAAGAGAATTAACATCTCTTATATCTTAAACTTTCTGACACTTTAGTTGGTCTTGCCTACTGAAAATGTATGTCTTGACTAACCACATTGACATCACCTCTAAGTTTTTCAGGAATACAGGATCTCAGGGCTCACCCTAGATCTACTGAATCAAAATATTTTAACATTATTTCCCACTGAGTGTGTGCATATATACTTTAATACAGTCCTAGGGGGTATAGTGTATCATAGCACAAAATTTTTCAAATGTAGCTAATGGGTCATCAATATCAGAATCATTGCATTTGGGTTAGGGTGATGGTTTGGTGGTGGTAGTAGTGATTAATGATAGTTTGAGTTTATAAAAATTTACATTCTTTGGCCTCATCTCAGAATCTGCTAAAAATAATAGTATTCATGTCTCTGTATTTTTGACAAGTTATTCAAGTGATTCTCATCCTTATAGGAGTTTGAGAAGAGTCTGAGTAAAGTGTCCAAGCTCTGGAGTCAAATTCTCTGCTTCCTCCTTTATAATATGGAATAATGATAATGCCCATCTATTTGACTATAAAGCTGCTAGAAAGATTGCATGAGACCATATACGCACAGTGTTTAGCATGTTCTTCAGTGCTAGTAATCATATGATATTAGCTGCTAATAGCTGGAACAATACATTTGGTATTCAATAAATGCATACCTGCCTATAAAGTTGCTGGCAATACAAATATTATTTTCACTTTTAAAAATAAACTTATTTACACCTTTGCCTAAAGTATATTGTGTTGTTTTCTTCTTCTTCTTCTTCTTCATCTTCTTTTTCGTCCCTAAGAGTTTCCTTTTGTGTGTGTCTTTTGTAATATCCTTCATGGTGTTTAGTATAAAGGAGTTTCTTGATAACTGGGTTACATGATACATTTGCTGACTTTACTAATAAGAGATATGAAGGAATGGCAGGGCAAAGACAGACAATACTGTGACCCTGAGAGGAGTGTGAGGAAGACAATACATAGATAAAAAGAAGCATGGTTTTGTAGCCAGTTTGAAGCAGTAACCACAAATCAGTAGACTCTTAGAGTCAAACTAAAGTGGACACAGCATTGTCATAGTGACCTAGTCATGGAAACTAACATTCTGGACTGAACTTAACATCTTCTGAACTTGAGTGTGCCTCCAAATATGTTTTTCCTAAATTATTTTCAAAGGTCATGTAGTTTAGATCCTCAGAGTTTCATATCATTAAATAGTTAATTGGTATAAAAGTTAGTTTCCACATGGAAAGAAGTTGTGCGTCACAGAGAAAGAAAAATGCAAGGTGTGTTTTGATAGAAACTGTAATTTTACTAGAATGGAAGTTTAAAAGTTAAGAGTAGATTGATTTAAAACATGTTGGTTTGTAGTACACCTTTCTCTAAAAACTTTGAATGGGTTAATTTTGCATTTGTAAGAAAATCTGAGCTCTCTTCTGTCCCAGCAAGGCCTTCTGGATGGGCTCCTGCTTATATTTCCGACTTCCTGTTTTCGCACCAGTTCCCTAGTTGACTGCTCTAGCCAGGTCTCCTTTCCAAGCCTTGGGCAGAACATGTGGAAGTTACTCAATAGATATTTAGTATATTAACTGATGGAACAGATAAAAAAAAATACATGATAAATGGATGAATTTTGTTTTCAATGAATGAGTGTTTTGCTTTATTTTTCCTTTAACTGAATCTAGCCTATAGAAATGAATTTGCATAAAATTGAAAACAAAAGCATTTGCTAGTATAAAGTGTGGTATTGATAGAGATGGAAACCTTTGTCTATAGGACTATATCATTTTCCCTGTAACCAAGTGCCCCTTTTATAAATCTGAGCTTCAGTTTCTCATTCTATAAAAATAAATCTACTTTAATTAATCACTTTCCTTCCAAAAGAAACATTTGCTTGTTTCAGTTATTCCTTTTATTTTTGATTGAAATGAAGCTAATTTTCAAGAGTATCTAAATCTATACCTAAGTGAATTTCAATTGAATGTTTTTAATTGATTTATGTAAAAGGGGGGAAAAACCAAAATATCTTTTTACATGGAAGTTTTGAATTGACAATTGAAAAGGTATTTTAGTATTATTTAGTTATACATTAGTTAGCAGCCTATGTGTTGGCAACCTCAAAATATTTAAACATGAAAATTAAAGCTGTAAAAAAAAAAAAAGGGTCTGTATTTAGCTTTGGATGAATCCAGAAATATCAGTGAAGTATTTCTTTTTACCACAAGCAGATACTTAATCTGAGCCAAGTCTTTTGGACTATCTGTACTTTTTACCTTATAAATTAATTCTTCTGGTAGATGACATGGTTTGGAAACATGGTAAATAAAAATAACCTTGTTAATAATCTTATGCTTGTGTTGGAACAGCACTTTATAAACAAATGATTACTTGAGTACAACAGGGCATGCATTACTGAAGTTTAAGTCAACTGTGGTAAGTCTCTAGAAGTTACTTTGTACCAAGGGCATCTGGCCCATAGCAAGGATATTTTTATCCACAAAAATCTATATCTACCGAAAATGTTCACATGGTCACAGAACTTCTTATGTACTGCTATTCTACATTTGGGCACCACAGATATAAATTAGTGAGACTTCATAAACCAGATATTCTGACTCTGTGGTAGTATTTAGTGGTCTGTGGATGAATATTTGAGGGTCCTGGAAATGTCTACAATTGAACACTAAACTTTTGTATATTTCGAATATGCATTTTCTTGGAAGGGAGTCTATAATTATTATCAGACTCTCCAGACTCTTCAGTATCTCTGTAATTGCTTATGCGTCAAGTGTGGTTTACTTGACTATATTCCTCCATAGACTCTAATTATCATCAAACACAAGGTTATTTCATTATTAAAACTCTGGTGCCAAGCTTAGTACTCACTACTGAAAAAGGCATTCAGAGTTGACAACCAACTGAATAAATGAACAAATGAAGTGTCATCTGTTACTAGTGTCTGGTGTTTTCTCTTGTTATGATGTGGTCCTTTCATTCCATTTTCCCCTTGACTTGGGAAGTGATGATCTTCAGATGGGGTTTACTATAAGTGTTCCATGCTGGAATCCATTTAATAGGGTGTTTATGCTCCTGGGTTTCTGTAATAGAGCTAAGAATAACTTTAAGCATATTGTATAATAAAATCATTTAAATTCTTGTTCTCATAAGAAATAAGGCTGATAAAGTTTTCCAAAGATCTCTTCCCTTGAAAATTGTCATTATATTTTCTACCATTTGACCCATTATTAAATTGATACCTGATTTGTTGCTTATTATACAAATTAAGGTAGTTTACATGTGGGCTATCTTTCAGATTTCTGGAATCTGATCCTCTCTTCCTCTATGACACATTTGTAAAACACATGATGGATGAAAAAGTGTAATGGAATCATGACAAAATATTCCAAATATTTATTATTTGACTATATCCCATAAATTTAATGAGGATTTGATAGAGGGACTAACTGGGAACTAAAGTGCATTCTGGTGTTTATCTCTCTATTCAACTCAATAAACATTGTAAAACAATATTTGATAGCAAACTATTTTGCCAATTCAACAAAAAACTTTGAAAATCTGATAAAAGAAGAGTGTGTGTGTGCAGAAGGAAGGAAGGTGGTTCAGAATGAACATTTCTGACTAGAACGAAGATCATATCCAGTTTTGAAGGCATTTAAGTACATCAATTTCCTTATGGTGAAGCTGGTAGCACCGATTTTTTGTGGGTTTTTGATTGTGCCAGGCTCCTGTAAGGTATTAGTGCCTGGATTAGGGATCGACACTATTCCTCCTACAGTGGAAGCATGGGTCTTAACCACTGAACTGCCAGAGAAGTCCCAGTAACACCCCTTTTGTTTTATCCCATTGCACTCAGCTAAAAAGATGAATAAATTCCAAAAGAGTTCCCTGGTAGTGTACAGACACCAGGGCTATAGAGCTACACCATTTGCCCTGTAAATATATTACAACTGAGGCAGAGTTACCCACTCCAGTACTCCTGCCTGGAAATTCCCATGGACGGAGGAGCCTGGAAGGCTGCAGTCCATGGGGTCGCTAAGAGTCGGACACGACTGAGCGACTTCACTTTCAGTTTTCACTTTCTTGCATTGGAGAAGGAAATGGCAACCCACTCCAGTGTTCTTGCCTGGAGAATCCCAGGATGGAGGAGCCTGGTGGGCTGCCATCTATGGGGTCGCACAGCGTCGGACATGACTGAAGTGACTTAGCAGCAGTAGCAGAGGTTACTTAGGAAGAAACCCAGAAATGCAATTATGAGTCATTCACATAGAAAGGAAGGAACCATGTACTGAAGGATTCAATATATTCTCTCAAGCCAGTTTTGGATCAGCTAAATTATTGCTTTTAGCCACAGAAGGTAACATTTTCCTTTTAAAACCATTGGTATAAGGTATTTCAGTACAGTAATTGAACTGTGTTTTTATTTAAAAGAACACAAAAGAAATACCAACCAAGGTTGTTAAAATGTGTTGAAACATCTGTCACGAATAGATAATGCCATTTCCCCACTTTGTTTCTATTATCTGTTCTATTAAGAGGCAATA
Source organism: Nanger dama (assembly GCA_917880005.1). Taxonomy (NCBI): domain Eukaryota; kingdom Metazoa; phylum Chordata; class Mammalia; order Artiodactyla; family Bovidae; genus Nanger; species Nanger dama. The sequence goes on from CAKJTW010000002.1 coordinate 12,998,773, forward strand.
GAACTGGAGAGCTGAATCTGTTTTTTTTAGACAAAATGAATGCTTTGAATATAGAAACTACATTCCTAAAATTTAGCATGCTTTAGTGGATTTTTTTCTTTTTTAACTATTTTTGAAAGGCATTCTGGTGAATCATGCTGATTCTTTTTCACAGTTTGTTGGTTTAAAATCTCATGTGAATATAAAAACTAAGCAAAAAGGATGAGAAGACAAGGAGACACACAAAAGCAGTTCTGCTGGAGTATTCAGACTTAGAACGTTGGCTCAGGACCTGTGACAAAGGACCATTTCAAAGGATAATTATACTGAAATAATTTCAAAGTTTTCATATAGGAAGGGATTTTTAGCTCAGGGAGCAAACTTAGCTCTAAACTAATTCTTTTCTTAAATTTACAAAAGAGCAAATTTAGGTTAGGAAATGTTATGGACATTAGTATTTCTGCAGTTAGGGTCATGCACCTATTCAGGGTATAAATATGAGCTAGAATCCCAATTTCATCTTTTAAGTTAATTTTTATTGGAATATAGTTGATTTACACTGTTGTGTTAGTTTCTGGTGCACAGCAAAGTGAATCAGTTACATATAAACATATATCCATTCTTTTTAGATTATTTTCCTATATAGGCCATTGAGTAGAGTTCCTGTGTTATACAGTAGGTCCTTATTAGTTACCTATTTTATATATAGGAGAATCCCAGGGACGGGGGGAGCCTGCTGGGCTGCCGTCTCTGGGGTTGCACAGAGTCGGACATGACTGAAGCGACTTAGCAGCAGCAGCAGTAGCAGTGTGTATATATTAATCCCAATATCCCAATTTAATCTTCCCTGCTGCCTTTCCCCCTTGGTTACTATAAATTTGTTTTATTTAGAAAGCAAACATAGAATCCTAAATTCTTAACTCTACATGTTTAGCACAGCACACTAATTTTGTGAATATTCTCTTCCGCCTAAGTTCTCTCCTCCATTTTTATGCCTGTTGTAAAGTACATGAAAGGAATCCCCAGAAATATATTCCCCAATATGAAGGCAATGGCACCCCACTCCAGTACTGCCTGGAAAATCCCATGGACGGAGGAGCCTGGTAGGCTGCAGTCCACGGGGTCGCTAAGAGTCGGACACAACTGAGTGACTTCACTTTCACTTTTCACTTTCATGCATTGGAGAAGGAAATGGCAACCCACTCCAGTGTTCTTGCCTGGAGAATCCCGGGGATGGAGTAGCCTGGTGGGCTGCCGTCTATGGGGTCGCACGGAGTCGGACACGACTGAAGTGACTTAGTAGCAGCAGCATGGTTGACTTTATTAGTCACCTATTATGTGTTACATGGTATCCAAAAACTTAGCTAAAGCAATAAATATATATTATTTCAAAGTTCTGGGGGTTAGGTGCAACGTAGCTGAGTCTTCCAGGGCAGAGGATACCCCAGGCTGTAATGCAGGTGTCAGCCAGGGGTATAGACATCTCAAGGGTTGGGGGAGGTTCTGCTTCTAAGCTCACTCGTGTAGTTTCTAGCAGGTCTGAGTTCCTCAGAGGCTGTTGCTTAGAGGCTACCTCCATTCCTTGCCATATTTTAGTTCCTCACCTTGCCACTGGCTACTCACAGCCTAGTAGCTTGCATCATCAAATTGAGGAGGCTAAAAGCCATTGAAAGAGTGCAAGCAAGGGACAAATCATCTTTGAAACCCAGTTTTGCTGTGTTCTTTATTAAATGCAAGTCGCTAGATTCAGCTCACACACCAGAGTGGGAATACCAGAAGTTAGGTCACTGTGGCCCATTTTGGATGCTGCCTGCCACATCCACCAAATTCCACTGCTCTCTGCTCTTACAGATTGGTATAACTCCCTTTGGAGAACTTCAGTTATAGCAATATTACATGAATGGAAAGGTGGATTGAGGGAGGGGCACTAGTCTGTGGTCTCATGCTCATTGTCTCCATTTGTATAGTTTTTCATACTGACTGTCTCCTCCCCGGACTAGGAGTTTCATGAAGACAAATGATTTGCCCTACTCCCTTCTCCTTCCCCAGCATGTGAACTGTTATATCTCCAGAACTTCTCAGAGTTAATAGTACACATCAGAATATAATATTTTATGAATAAATGATTGGATTGTCCCAGAAAACACTAGCCTTGGATACAGATCTCTGTTGGAGACAGAAATCTGTATTAAGTCAAAACCAAGTAAAAGGAAGTTCCATAACAGGTTAGAATTCTTTGGTACCTTTTTCCTTACACATCAGACATTCCATGCAGACATGTAGACATACCAAACATTATGAGCATGAAATTTAGGCTTAAAGAGCAAGCAGACTGTTAGGAGCAAAGATAGAACTGCTGTTTCATCACTTACCTACTTATAAGTCAGTGCAGAGATTTTGAAGACATTATGTGTTTGAGCCTTAGTGTTTCATGTGGCCTACAGTTAAATGTACAAAATGTTTCCTGATGTGAAAAACTTATTATATAATTGGTGGATTAAGATGAATGTCTGAGAAGGCAATTGATGTTTTGTATATATTTCAAGTGTCAAAAGACTAAAAAGAGGTGAAAGATGCAAGAGAATTTTCTGTTGAACTGGCCAAGGAAGGCTTTACAATGGTTCTGGTGGTTCATTCGTAGCTTCAAGGATAATGAGGATTTAGATGGCTAATGGAGGCAGGGGAGCCAAGCTCTTTTTGAAGAAAATACTGTGGACAGCAAAGGAACTAACATAGATAGGAAAGCTTGATAAATTTTAGGGGAATAATGAGAAAAAACAATTCTTAAAGGAGATTCACTGGCATTAAATTTCTTGATTTTATTTTGAAAGGCAGAAACTTAATGGTGATGAAATTTTGTATTTTCCTTTTTGAAGTTATTTGACTCTGGCCTGTCACTGAGATGCAGGGGATAATAAGGCCAACCCTAGATAAATTTTTGGAAAAAGTCCCTAGTTTCTGGCTTAGTGATGGTATCAGTAGTTCAGTTGTTCAGACTCTTTGAAACTCCATGGACTATAGCCCTCCAGTCTCCCCTTTCCATGGAATTCTCCAGGCAAGAATATTGAAGTGGTTTGCCATTCCCTTCTCCAGGGGATCTTCTTGGCCTGGGGATTGAACCTGGGTCTCCTGCATTGTGGGCAGGTTCTTTACTATCTGAGCCACTAGGGAAGCCCAGTTTCTGACTTAAGGCCCCATTAAATAATTCTCTGTGTCACCCTACTAAAGATCTTTGAATTCAGAATTATGTTTTGCTCCCTCTTTTCTTCAGATTTGTGATTTAAGAATGCAAATTACTACAAATTCAGACTGAGGACTGAATGACTAATACTTCTAAAACTCTTCTGAGTTATTAAAAAAAAATTCCAGGAAGGAGACTATGTCATTTATTATTCTGGGAAAATGAAAATGTACTTCGTATTCTGCAGGTTTGGAGAGGAAGCCAATGTGTCTATATCTACCTCTTTTGGATTTTTATTTCATTTCTTTAAAGGAAGCTTATTACAATTTCCATTCTGTTCACATATCATACTGGCTCCAATCAGTTCAAACCAACTGTTTTTCCTTCACTGAGTCTTTTGTAGGCCCCTATTCTGATCCAGAGCCAGGACTGGACGGGTTTGTTTGTTAATGAACTGGGGAACAGTGTGTTGGAGGGTATATTAGTCTGCCAGGACTGCCACCAAAAAAAAAAAAGTACCACAGGCTGGGTGACTTAAACAGCAGAGATTTTTTTTCTTACAGTTCTGGAGACTGAAAGTCCAAGATCACATTACTCGCAGGATTGGTTTCTCCTGAAGCTTTTCTCCTTGGCTTGCAGACAGGACCCTTCTCACTCTGTCCTCAAGTGGCCTTTTTCCTGTGTATTTGTGTTCTCCGGGTCTCTTCATCTTCTTGTGAGGACACCATCATATCATATCGGGGTCCTACCCTCATGGCCTCATTTAACTATTACGACCTCTCTAAAGGCCCCATCTCGAACTATCATCACATTGGGGGTTAGAGTTTCAACGTATGAATTTGGGAGAGACAGAGTGCAGTCTAGAAGAGAGAAACTTTCACTAAGTAACTTCACGAGGAAGAATCTAAAGGTTATACTGTGTAGGAGCCTAAAGAGCAGAGGGCAGCAGAGGACGAGCTGGTTGGATAGTATTACAACTCACTGGATATGAGTTTGAGCAAACTGTGGGAGATATGGAGGACAGAGGAGCCTGCTGTGCTGCAGTCTGGGTTGCAGAGAGCTGGACACAACTCGATGACTGAACAACAGCAGGAAAGCCTAAAGAGTACTGACTCAAGACCCAACATTTTTCAGTTTAATGAACATTTATTGCACACCAAGTACTAGCTGCTGCTGCTGCTGCTAAGTTGCTTCAGTTGTGTCCGACTCTGTTCAATCCCATAGACGGCAGCCCACCAGGCTCCTCCATCCCTGGGATTCTCCAGGCAAGAACACTGGAGTGGGTTGCCATTTCCTTCTCCAAGGCATGAAAGTAAAAAGTGAAAGTGAAGTCACCCAGTCATGTCTGACTCTTAGTGACCTCATGGACTACAGCCTACCAGGCTCGTCCGTCCATGGGATTTTCCAGGCAAGACTACTGGAGTGGGGTGCCATTGCCTTCTCCACACTAAGTACTAGGCTAGGCTTTAAATAAAGACAGTAAAGACACTCTCACATCTTTGCTTCCTCAATCTAACAGATGAAATGGAGGTGTAAATACATGATTACAAGATGTTATAGTTAATTTTATGTGTTGATTTGGCAGGGTCACAGTGCCTGGATGGTTGGTCAAACATGACTCTGGATGTTTCTGGAAAGGTGTGTTTTTGTGGGTGAGATTAAATTTATGGACTTTGAATAGCGCAGATTGCTGTCTATGATGTGGGTTGTTGTTTAGTCACTTAATCATGTCTGACTCTTTGCAAATCCAACTCCATGGACTGTAGCCCACCAGGCAAGAATACTGGAAAGAGTCACCATTTCCTTCCCCAGGGCATCTTCCCACCGCAGGGATCAAGCCCACATCTCCTGTATCAGCCGGCACACTCTTTACCATCGAGCCCCTGGGGAAGCCCCCAAAATGTAGATGGGTCTCATCTGTTTAGTGGATGGTCAACAGAAGAATGAGCTCCTGAGCAAGAAGGAATTCAGCCAGTGGGCATCCTTCAGACCCGAACTACAGCACCGGCTTCTCTCCCAGTCTCCTGCCTGCTGGCTCACCTTGTCGGTTGTAGACTTGGAGGCTTCGTGAGTTGTGTAAACTGGTATCTCTCCACACACAGATACACATACTTTCTATTGGTTCTCTTTATCTGAAAGTCCCTAACTGATACACCAGATAATCTTTGTAAGCAGAGTGTTCTTTATTCCTTCAGTCACCTGCCCTCCCCTCTATCAGTTCAGTTCTGTCGCTCAGTCGTGTCCAACTCTTTGTGACCCCATGAATCACAGCACGCCAGGCCTCCCTGCCCATCACCAACTCCTGGAGTTCACTCAGACTCACGTCCATCAAGTCAGTGATGCCATCCCTCTATGGACTTCACCTATTCAGAGTGTGTCTACTGTGGGGTGCTGGCACACAGGCAGAGCTAGAAATGTCTGTTTAACTGAACTGTTTTCAAGCCACTAGCCAGAAGGAGCCCATGTGGCCTGGTTTTCATACTATGTGGTCTGATTTTTCTGGTCAGGAATTTACAACTTTACAAAAAGTAGAGTACAGAAATGATCAAACTACTCCTCTTTCTGCTCGAGTTGTTCTGGATGGAGGGCAGAGGATTCTCTGTGTGAGGGGATGAAGAGAATTGTGCATGTGGACACGGTCGGCCCCACTGGGAGGGGGCATGAATGTTATACAGGGCAGGTCTGGGCCAGGGGGTGCACACTAGGCTCTGTGTAATATTATTTCTGAAAGTATTAGGAGACTGTGTATCTCCAGAGCACCTTATTTGGTAACTCACTGATTTATAGTCTTTTCTCATTAGCCTCCTAACCTTGCCTGAGGGGATCAGTGATAAGTATTATTAACACCTTAGTGGCATTTGGGAACACTAAAATGCAAGGAAGAGGGTGACCCGCCATAGATCACACTGCAGACCTGGGAAGGGATGCTGCTGCAGAGAACTGTCTTCTCCTGTGTTTATTCTTTGAAGATACTGCTGGGGTCTGAAAGGTTTTCTTTTGTTCTCTGGGAAATCTCATTGTTGTCATTTGTGGTATGTAAGTAGAGGGCAGAAAAGCTTCTTAATGAGTGTATAAATGGATGTTCTATTTTTCATTCCTGTAATGGCAAGTCAACCAGTGGAGAACTCTTGACTTGAAATAAAATTAAAAAGGGAGTTTGACAGCTCCTGTTATTGTCTTATTTATTGTTCCACTTGGGTCATCACATGCAGTACCACAGGTTCCAGGGAAGCTGAAGAAATTTCAAGCCTCAGCTTCAGAGACAAGATGCAAAAACAAAAACACACACTTGATTCCTTTAAATGAAGTGTATCATGAAGTATATAATTGCTCTTCAAAATGTTCTCTTTTGCCTCACCAAAAGCATGAGAAACATACTCCCTTTTAGTATTTTAGCTTTTTATCACCTAATCAGGAGGGTTACCTTCAAAAAAACTTCAAAATGTTCTTTTCCTTTTTCTGTTTTATCCCTCAACTCCAGCTCTTGAGACCATCCTACCAAACCATTATTGAGCTTATGAGGAAACTGATTCAGGGAGATGGAGTGACTTGTTGTTTATCATTTTTATTTTATTTTTTGTGTATGTGTATTTATGACTAAGATAAGGCTGTTTCCAGCACAATGAAAAGATTCCAAATGCAAAAGCATAATCGTGTTTGCCATGCTTTCTACAACTTTCACTCAAACTTTGCCTGCTACAAATCTGCTAAAGTAAATAAAAAGTAAATTGGTAGAGACTAGTTTTGGACTTGACTACTGTTCTGACTGAACTGATGGTGCAGTTGAATCAAAGCCAGTGGTCAGAATGGGCATTTGGGAATACAAAGGCTGGAGTGTGTTTTTCCTTTAGTAGTGTTCTTTCATTATTGAGGGAGTAAAAATGGCTCCATAGCTTCCATCTGTCTTTTCAAACTATTGTCTATGGAGTAAGAACAAGGATTTTGGGGTCAAAGAAACCTAAGTTTTAGTTTTCTCTCTTCTATTTCATTTCTGTGTAACTTTGAGCAAGTGAAATAGCTTTTGGTAGAATGGTAACTGCCTTACGGAGTATTGCAGAGATTAAATTGTGCAATAGCTATGAAGTTCTTCTGAGGACAGCTTCTATTATCTTGTGATTATTATTGTTAATGGTTGTTATTGATGTTATGAGTTTTCTCCTTTGATCTCTTTTCATCCTGTCTTTTTGGCAAAACCTGAAATGCAGCCTAGAAAAGGGAAGTGTTATAGTCAATGAAAAAGCCAGGGGTTAGGGTGTATCCCAGTGGTCATAACTGGTGTACACAAAATAAAATGATTGCTGCTTGCTTTCCTTCAGATAAATGAAAACAATCGTACCAAAAATAATGGAAGCTACCAAGTATTAAGTGCTTATTCTGTGTAATATTCACTATTAAGTGTTTTGTACACATTAGCTCTCGTAGGTCTCATTTTAAACACTGTAAGTTGTTTTTATTCATCTGGTTTTTTGGACAAGGGCATTGAGGCTCAAAGAATTAGGTAATTTTCTTTCATTTTTAAATTTATTTTTTAACTAAAGGATAATTGCTTTACAGAATTTTATAGTTTTCTGTCAAACCTCAACATGAATCACCCACAGGTATACATATTACATTCACTCCCTCTTGAACCCCCCTCCCATGTCCCTCCCCATCCCACCCTTCTAGGTTAGTACAGAACCCTATTTGAGTTCCCTGAGACCTACAGCAAATTCCCACTGGCTATCTATTTTACATATAGTAATATAAATTTCTGTGTTACCCTCTCCATACATCTCATCCCTCTCCTTTCCTTTCTTGTCCATAAATCTGTTCTCTCTGTCTGTTTCTCCATTCAGTTAAGTTCAGTCACTCAGTCATGTCCAACTCTTTCTGACCCCATGAACCGTAGCATGCCAGGCCTCCCTGTCCATCATTAACTCCCAGAATCCACCCAAACCCATGTCCACCGAGTCGGTTATACAATCCAGCCATCTCATCCTCTCTTGTCCCCTTTTGTCATGCCCTCAATCTTTCCCAGCATCAGGGTCTTTTCAAATGAGTCAGCTTTTCACATCAGGTGGCCAAAGTACTGGAGTTTCAGCTTCAACAACAGTCCTTCCAATGAACACCCAGGACTGAGCTCCTTTAGGATGGACAGATTGGATCTCCTTGTAGTCCAAGGGACTCTCAAGAGTCTTCTTCAATACCACAGTTCAAAAGCAACAATTCTTTGGCACTCAGCTTTCTTTATAGTCCAGCTCTCACATCCATACATGACCACTGGAAAAACTATAGCCTTGACTAGATGGACCTTTGTTGGCAAAGTAATGTCTCTGCTTTTTAATCTGTCTAGATTGGTCATAACTTTCCTTCCAAGGAGTAAGCGTCTTTAATTTCATGGCTGCAATCACCATCTGCAGTGATTTTGCAGCCCAGAAAAATAAAGTCAGCTACTTTTTCCACTGTTTCCCCATCTATTTCTCATGAACTGATGGGATCAGATGCCATGATCTTCGTTTTCTGAATGCTGAGCTTTAAGACAACTTTTTCACTCTCCTCTTTCACTTTTATCAGAGGCTCTTTAGTTCTTCACTTTCTGCCATAAGGGTGGTGTCATCTGCATATCTGAGGTTATTGATATTTCTCCCAGCAATCTTGATTCCAGCTTGTGCTTCAACAAGCCCAGCGTTTCTCATGATGTACTCTGCATAGAAGTTAAATAAGCAGGGTGACAATATACAGCCTTGACACACTCCTTTTCCTATTTGAAACCAGTCTGTTGTTTCATGTCCAGTTCTAGCTGTTGCTTCCTGACCTGCATACAGGTTTCTCAAGAGGCAAGTCAGGTGGTCTGGTATTCCTATCTCTTTCAGAATTTTCCACAGTTTATTGTGATCCACACAGTCAAAGTCTTTGGCATAGTTAATAAAGCACACATAGATGTTTTTCTGGCACTCTCTTGCTTTTTTGATGATTCAGCAGATGTTGGCAATTTGATCTCTGGTTCCTCTGCCTTTTCTAAAACCAGCTTGAACATCTGGAAGTTCACAGTTTGTATATTGCTGAAGCAAAGCTTGGAGAATTTTAAGCATTACTTTACTAGCATGTGAGATGAGAGCAATTGTGCAGTAGCTTGAGCATTCCTTGGCATTGCCTTTCTTTGGAATTGGAATGAAAACTGACCTTTTTCAGTCCTGTGGCCGCTGCTGACTTTTCCAAATTTTCTGGCATATTGAGTGCAGCACTCTCACAGTATTGTCTTTCAGGATTTGAAATATCTCAATGGATTTCCATCACCTCCACTAGCTTTGTTTGTAGTGATGCTTCCTAAGGCCCACTTGACTTCACATTCCAGGAAGTCTAACTCTAGGTGATTGATCACACCGTTATGATTATCTCATTCGTGAAGAACTTTTCTGTACAGTGCTTCTGTGTATTCTTGCCACCTCTGTTTAATAGCCTCTGTGCTGGGGTCCAGCCCCAGTGGATCTAGGGTAATCTGAAGAGGAGACAGAATAGGCATTCTAGGAAAAAACTTATTTAATTACAGATATATAGAGAGATTAGAAACGGATAGTGTAGTAGGAAAATTAGTGGTGAAAAGAGGCTGAATAACTTGGTTTACGTGGAAAACCAATCGCCACCTACGTAGGTCACAGGCGTCTTTTCATTTTCCTGAAGGAGAGGAGGCACTGAGGCCTCCCTGGTCCAAACTTAGAAGCCCAGGCAAAATTAGCAGGCTTGGTGAGTACCCAGGTACCAGATGGGAATTTGGCCAGAAGGGGAAAGAACAACATGGGGAAATCAGTCTTTCTAGAAACTGATCCGATTTCTTTATTTTTCAGGTTTGCTTATATACTTTTTGTTATACATAGGGATGGATACAGAGTCACACGGGGGTCAGCAGACCTGACCCTTGTCACAATCAGGTGCTTCATATAAAATTATACAAAGGTCTTACGGGTTTTAAATCGTCTTTTGGCCATTAGGCCTGCTGACATTTTATGGCCCTTTCTGATAACAGTCAGTCAACCAGAAAACTTATTTTTTCCAGGGGTGATTTTTTTAAACCAATCGCCACCCTCCAAATAAAGTTGCATTCTTACAGGGTGAGGGTGTAGTGGATTATAGTCAAGAAAGGAATTTACTTAGCCTGAGGTTTAACATGATTAATCTTAAAGGTTAATACTTATTTCTCCTATATGCTAGTTATATTCATTATAAGGGCAAGGAATATGGAAATTTAGCAGTAAATATTGGCTCAACAAAGAAAACCCTTCACCAGTATTCCTCTTAAGATCTATTTAGTCTTGAGATAGTGATAAAGTTACATTTTTACATAGGAAGGATACAGTGATTTATAACAAAGTACAGTGATCTATAACAAAAGAGAAAATTTGTTAACTCAAAAAGTCTAGTATTGCTAACATCAAGAACTACTATATTTCCTTTTCTATATCCCAAATACATTGATTAATATATTTCCAGGTGCCTAAGGATATGGAGGCCTGGGGGCAATCATTGACTCAACAATGAGAAAAGCCCTATGCTAATTAAGACTGTCAAAATACTCTAAACTCTCTGTGCTATTTATGGTTGAGAGGTTGTCATACTAGCTAGTCTGTCAGCAGAGAGGTTTGACCTGAGACACCCTTGTCACACCCAGGGCAGGGAATTAGCAGTAATTATTGGCACAACAAATGAAAAACCCTTCACCAATATAATTTTTAATCAACCCACTATACTATACTAATAATCTTCTAACTTCTCAAAAGAGTCTGTATTTAGAAAGTTTAAATGCATCTCGTACCTCTCACTGTTGGGAGGCTGTAAACAATCACATGTGGCTGGACGAATCTGATCAGGCAGGCTAGAAAACCTTCAGAGGAGTTTGCAAGTTGAAACACTTGTCACGCCTAGGAATTTTTATTAACTGGAGCTGCAAGTTAACTCCTTCTCCAAGAGAAATGGTGATGGGGGAGAGCCCCCGTAAAGTCAGAGTTGTAGGTGAGAGCATAAAACAGACTCTGGTTTTGGGGGTAGATGCTTGGGAACAGGGGGTTTTCTGAGGCTCAATTTCGCCTTTGTGTATGCCAAACCTCCTTTTTCATGACCTTTGCCAAGGGCGGAGTTCCTCATGCTGGCTCCCAGCACCTCTGCTTCTGTTAGGTCCCTACCATTTCTGTGCTTTACTGAGCCCATCTTTGCATGAAATGTTCCCTTGGAATTTCTAATTTTCTTGAAGAGATCTCTAGTCTTTCCCATTCTATTTTTTTTTCTTTATTTCTTTGCACTGATTGCTGAGGAAGGCTTTCTTATCTCTCTTTGCTATTCTTTGGAACTCTGCATTCAGGTGGGTATATCCTTCCTTTTCTCCATTGCTTTTCACTTCCCTTCTTTTCACAGCTATTTGTAAGGCCTCCCCAGACAGCCATTTTGCTTTTTTACATTTCTTTTCCATAGGGATGATCTTGATTTCTGTCTCCTGTTCAATGTCATGAACCTCCATCCATAGTTCATCAGGCACTCTGTCTATCAGATCTAGTCCCTTAAATTTATTTCTCTCTTCCACTGTATAGTCATAAGGGATTTGATTTAGGTCATATGTAATGGTCTAGTGATTTTCTCCACTTTCTTCAGTTTCAGTCTGATTTGGCAATAAGGAGTTCATGATCAAGTCACAGTCTGCTCTTGGTCTTGTTTTTGCTGATTGTGTAGAGCTTCTCCATTTTTGGCTGCAAAGAATATAACCAATCTGATTTTGGTTTTGTCCATCTGTTGATGTCCATGTGTAGCGTCTTCTCTTGTGTTGTTGGAAGAGGGTGTTTGCTATGACCAGTGTGTTCTCTTGGAAGAACTCTATTAGCCTTTGCCCTGCTTCATTCTGTATTCCAAAGACAAATTTGCCTGTTACTCCAGGTGTTTCTTGACTTCCTACTTTAGCATTCCAGTCCCCTATAATGAAAAGGGCATCTTTTTTGGGTGTTAGTTCTAGAAGGTCTTGTAGGTCTTCATAGAACTGTTCAACTTCAGCTTCTTCAGCATTACTGGTTGGGGCATAGACTTGTATTACCATAATATTGAATGGTTTGCCTTGGAAATGAAGAGAGATCATTCTGTCATTTTTGAGATTGCATCCAAGTACTGCATTCTGGACACTTTTGTTGACTATGATGGCTACTCCATTTCTTTTAAGGAATTCCTGCTTACAGCAGTAGATATAATGGTCATCTGAGTTAAATTAACCCATTCCAGTCCATCTTAGTTTGCTGATTCCTAGAATGTCAATGTTCACTCTTGTGATCGCCTGTTTGACCACTTCCAATTTGCCTTGATTTATGGACCTAACCTTCCAGGTTTCTATGCAATATTGCTCTTTACAGCATTGAACCTTATTTCCATCACCAGTCCCACTCACAACTGGGTGTTGTTTTTACTTTAGCTCCATCCCTTCATTTTTTCTGGAATGAAGAAAGAAATTTCTCCAGTGATTTCCAGTAGCATATTGAGCACCTACTGACCTGGGGAGTTCATCTTTCAGTGTCCTATCTTTTTGTCTTTTCATACTGTCCATGGCAGCTGTGATGGCACACGAGCATGGCAGCTGCACGGGAGCACAAGTGCAGCTGAGAGGAAGTACCCCTCATCCAAGGTAAGGAGCAGCAGCTGCACTTTGCTGGAGCAGCCTTGAAGAGAGACCTCACGTCCAAGGTAAGAGAAACCCTAGTAGTATGGTAGGGACTGAGAGAGGGCATCAGAGGGCAGACAGACTGAAACTACAGTCACAAACAACTACCCAATCTGATCACACGGACCACAGCCTTGTCTAACTCAGTGAAACTGGACAATGCCATGTGGGGCCACCCAAGACAGATGGGTCATGGTGGAGAGGTCTGACAGAATGTGGTCCACTGGAGAAGGGAATGGCAAAGCACTTCAGTATTCTTGCCTTGAGAAGCCCATGAACAGTATGAATAGTTTCTCCGTTGCTTCTCTGTAAATAAATTCTTCAGTACCATCTTTCTAGATTCTGTATATATGTGTTAATATATGATATTTATCTTTCTCTTTCTGAAAGAGAGAAAGGTGAGAAAAGTGAGAGTAAAATGAGAAAGACTCACTTTGCTCTGTATAATAGGCTTTAGGTTCATCCACCTCGTTAGAACTCGCTCAAATGTGTTCCTTTTATGGCCGAGTAATATTCAGTTGTTTATATGTACCACAATTTCTTTATCCATTCATCTGTTGATGGACATCTAGGTTGCCTCCATGTTATAGCTATTGTAAATAGTGCTGCAATGAATACTGGGATACATGTGTCTTTTTCAATTTTGGTTTCTTCAGGGTATATGCCTAGGAGTGGGATTGCTTGGTCAGATGGTGGTTTTATTCCTAGTTTTTTAAGAAATTTCCATACCATCTTTCATAGTGACTGAATCAATTTATATTCTCACCAACAGTGAAAGAGGGTTCCTCTTTCTTCACAGTCTCTCCAGAATTTATTGTTTGTAGACTTTTGAGGTGATATCTCATTGTAGATTTGATTTGCATTTCTCTAATAATGAGTGATACTGATAATCTTTTCATGTGTTTGTTAGCCATCTGTATGTCTTCTTTGGAGAGATGTGGGTGTTTTTCCCACTTTTTGATTGGGTTGTTTGTTTTTTTCTGGTATTGAGTTGTATGAGCTGTTTATATGTTTTAGAAAATAATCCTATGTCAGTTGTTTCATTTGCTATAATTCCTCTCATTCTGAGGGTTGTCTTTTCACCTAGCTTATAGTTTCCTTTGCTGTGCAAAAGCTGTTAAATTTAATTAGGTCCCACTTGTTTACTTTTGTTTTTATTTCCATTACTCTTGGAGGTGGGTCATAGAGGATCATGATTTGATTATGTCATTGAGTGTTCTGCCTATGTTTTCCTCTAAGAGTTTTATAGTTTCTGGCCTTACATTTAGGTATTTAATCCATTCTGAGTTTATGTTTGTGTATGGTGGTAGGAAGTGTCCTAATTTAATTCTTTTACATGTAGCTATCAGTTTTCCCAGCGCCACTTATTGAAGAGGCTGTCCTTGCCCTATTGTATATTCTTGCTTCCTTTGTCAAAAATAAGGTACCCATAGGTGCATGGTTTTATTTCTGGTAATTTTCTTAATGTGAATTAACTAGCCAATTTCAGAGTTTGTATTCAAACACAGATATAACTGATCTTCATTCTTCAACTACCCCTAATCATCATCATGTAGAATATAGAACAGAAAAATGAGATTGAAAATTTATAAAGCTTGAATCATGACATGCTCAACTGCAATGAAAATCACAACTTTTTGTGAGTCTTGGACATGCAGCCTCTTTTACTGATAGGTATTAAATGTAACATACATATAGCCAATGAAATTTTGTGTGCAGAACTTATAAAACACTATAATAAATAAAAAAGAAAATTGCACAATATTAGTTAGCATTACATTTGGCTTTAAGTGACACAAAGTCTCAAAATAGCAGAAATTTATTTTTTCCCACATAAACAGTGGCAAGGTAATTAGTCAAGTTTATTAGTAATTCAAAAGCTGATTGGTATTTACATCATATAATAACAATAAAACTGTTTTAAAATACATGAGAATGACAAATAACAAAAGTAAGCTAGTGGGTCCCACCACACAGAGAAGCACAGGACTGTGTGGAGGCAGATGACACAGTGACCTCAGTTTTACATATTATATTTTCTTTCCTTAGCTAGTCAGTAGGTGAGACTCCATTTTATTTTTCTTATACATATATGTGACAGAACTATTTCATAATACTAAAAGGATTGGGGGTAACCAGGAAAATCATTAGGAGGATGAGAAAAATAGGAAAAGGAGGAAAAGAATGACCCAACTATCTAACTACCAGCATATCTACTCAGAAGAAACCCCAGAGTTATTGAAAAGGTGAGCTCAGGGAGAGGATAAATCTTTGTTTCTCTTTTCCTGTTTGAGAATGATAGACTCTTGCTTCTGCCATATTGGAGATTTTTAACGTGCTGTGTTCCACAAGGCAATATCCAATAGTTGATAATTTGGTTACTGTAAGTGAGAGCTGCTCTCCCTTCTTGGGGAGGGGTTGGTTTTAAATGGGTAGGGTTGTTGCTTGGTTGTTATATTGAGAGGAATGCGATACTGTCATTTAGTAAGTAATGACCAGGGAAACTATGTACTACAGTTCAGCATTGCAAAAGATGCCAGAAAGCTCCTTGGGTGGGGGAAAGGGAGGTGGGGATAGGGGTAGAGATTCTGGTAGAACTACCCTTCATTTGATGCAAGAGGGGCACGTATGTAGGCATCCATGTGCATGAACCAGAAGGTTTTTATCACCTTGGAACTTTATTTTCTACCAGAATAACAGGAGTATAAAGGAATAAAGGAAAAACTCCATAAACTCCAGGCAATTATTACGCTCCCTTCTACACATCTAAAGATGTGTAACACTAAATTTGTACACAAAGTCTGTGAGTTAACTTTGACTTTGTTTACTCTGACTTCTTGGTCTAGCCCATAAGCTTGTATTTTCTAGACAGCTAGTTCTCACTCTTCCTTATTCAAAAGAAAAGTTAAAAGCAGGAAAAAAAATCCGTCAAGACTATCCATATAAATAATAAATTGATTTATAAATAATAAATTGATTGAAACCATGTAGGTTTGACTTTATTAACTCCTCCATGAGTGCTTTAATTTTTCTACCTTGTATTTTAATCTTTCTACCATTTCTTTTTTTTTCCCTAACAAATGATCTTGTAACACGAACATTTAGAACAAGTGTTTAAAAAACACTCTGAAATAAACAAGAAATATTTGAATTGGAATCTTTATCTCCTAAGTGTTGCCTGCAACTGAGATCTCTATGGTCAAAGCGTCTATTATTGATGCTGGAGAACTTAAATCTGCAGAAAGAGCAATTTACATTCATTGTGGCTGCTACCAGAGTGGCTGATTCTTAAATTATTTATGCAAAGAAGCAAATTGTTCTGTTCTCTTTCTGAAATTATGCCAATTGCATGCTTAACAAGGCTACATTTCTCACTGAAAATTTAACTTCTTTTTCAAGCTCATATTTTTAATCTTGTCACTAACTGTTCACACTGAAGAAGATGAATCATGAGCGCAGAGCACAAAGCTTTACCCAGACTCTTGAGAAAGTAATAACTAGAAGCTGTGATAGCAGATTCCATAAGCAAAAATCTAACAGGTTTATGCTTGGCTGGTAGGCCTATTAACGTTTCTTGAAGTTATACTGCTGAATAAACAAGTTTGGGACATTATTTTTTTTTTTTCTCAGCAGAATCCATTCAGTCAAAAAAACCTGGAGGTTAGATGACTATAGTCCAAAATCTGTTTGCTATAAAGCTAATGAACTTTATGTGCCAAAGAAAACTCAGACATATCAGAGTTGGGATTTGGTTTACTAAAGAAATAGAAAGGAACTTAGCCCAAGTGGTTTATAAGAGACGTAAAACTTTAGAAAATTGGAATTATTTTGGACATTTATCACCAAGTCCAAAGCAAACCAATACACCAAAAATTTTCTACATGCTAAGTATTATGCCCAGGGCTTTTTACAAAAATAGTCTCATTTATTATTAGCAATCCTCTTTGTGGTAGGTATGATTGTCCAGACTCAGGAGAGATGGCTCAGTCATAGCTAACAATTAATTGATCATGGAGCAGTAAGTGGATCTCTGAAGTTTTATTTTGGTACAGTGGACCTCTGATACATAGGTTGAGAAACGCTCATTTCCGTGGGTTTCTGCAGTATAAGAAAGAAGTATAATATCTTTAAAAAATTTCTTAGTATCATTAACAGGATATCAATTAGTCCCAACAGGTACTTTATTTGGTGACTCAAGCTGGAAGTGTGGTTAGTGCTTTACCATAAATTGCATGATCTCTCAGCAACATAATTTTGTCTAAGTTCACATCAGGAAACAATTCTCTCAAGAGAAAATAACCAGAGTTAGTTTCCCTGGATGTAACTGAGCAGGCCTTGCCTCATTTTTTCTTCTTGTTCTCTTCCTCTGTCAGCGCCAAGCTGTTTTTATTTTAGTGGTTTTCAAGTCCATTTAAAGAAAGTGAAGTTGGTCAGTTGTGTCTGACTCCTTGCAACCCCATGGACGGTAGCCTCTTCCATCCATGGGATATTCCAGGCAAGAACACTACAGTGGGGTGCCATTTCTTTCTGCAGGAGATCTTCCTGATCCAGGGATTGAACCCGGGGCTCTTGCACTGCAGGCAGATTCTTTACCATCCGAGCCACTTGGGAAGCCCAAGCTATACCTAAAGTAAACTACCTACTTCCGTCCTTCTATTTTCTTTGTTCCCTCTGAATATTCTAGGCCACATTTGCTAAATTTATTCTATATTTAAATTGAATTTTTCTTGTTTTAAAAACATGTAAAAAATATACCTTAGGTTTGTGATTGATATTGTATTAAATTAATATAAAGTTTGGGGGAGAATTGGCTTTTGTTTTTACTGTAGACCTTCTCATCTAAGAACATATTTCCATTTGTTCAATGTTGTATCTCATTCTTCAGTAAGATTTTCTAGTTTTTTTCACTCTTGCAAATTGAATATTTAATGCTATTTTCATTTTTTTTCACTAGCTATTGCATTAGGAATATATTTTATTAATGTATATATCATCATCTTTATTATCTTAATATTGTACTTTTGCTGGAGACTCAGGAATATAGAACTAGGAAAGATTTGCTAAGGGGACTAATATAAGCTTTGAGATAGCATATATGAAAGAGGAAGGATATCCTTTCAATAAGGAGATTTTGGTCAAGAGTGTTACATGTTTTCAAAAAGTGAAGGAAATTGAGGATTGGGATTTTGGAAGAGACTTGGAAAACCAGAGCAAAGTTTCCATGATGTATCAAATTGCATGTGTTTAACAGTTGATTGTTTTAAACAATTTCTGCAGGAATTCTTAAAGTGAAATATGAAGATACAGAATGGCGACTGGAGAGTGAGCAGTATCAAATACAGGGTTTTCTTTTGGGGACATGTTCTTAAGCAGAAGGGAATAAACCTATGGAGAGATCAGCCTGAAGATCAAGATGAGAGGGAATAATTGGGAAAGCAAATGCTTGAAGGGCAAATTGTTGGCAAAATTTCTGTCATTTTTCTTCTTGAGTATAAAATAATTGATGTTAGGTATAGAATGTGATACTACCATCTTACTTAGTCCATCCTGTATATCATCTGACCTCAGTATTAAACTTGATTCTTCCAGGTGGAGAATGCATCAGTCATATGTATATTAGAGTCTTATATTAGTTCATTGATTATCTCTCAACCTACTCAAATTGATTTCAATAGTGTTTTTCAAGAAAAAAAAATAATGCAGGTAATTATTTCTCAGATTTAGAATGCCAAATTATACATTGATCATATTTAGATTTTCTAATAAGTTGTTTTTAGTCACATGGGAGATTTCACTTCAATTTCAGACCATCATCTTCACTTAAACGAGGTTTCTTGGTTACCAGGAAGTGCTCTAGTGCATTTCCATGTACTATCTTTTGAAGTTTCAAAGCAATACCCTGATAAAGATAACATGACTCTCCTTGTCTGACAGGAAAACTGAAATACAGAAAGCTAAGTCAGGTGGCCAAATTTTCATAACTAGTAAGTAGCAGAGCGGGTATCTGGACTGCTGAAGTTTCAGTTCCAGTTTCAGCCAATCTGCGTTTAACAAATATAATTATTGCCTCCTTTCAATTTCTAAAATGTAATAAAATGTTAACCTAAAGCATAAAGATAGCAAAAGAAGGAATTTGCATGGTTAAATGGGGCAAACATATTTCGAATTCCAGAGAAGGATAGAATATTGTTCACTAAATACAGACATAGTGCATGAATAGCTCCACAGTTCATGTTTTTCTTGTGGAAGGTCTTTTAATTTGGAATGATCACTTCATAGAGTATATAATGTATTTTGGCCAATGGAAAACTGAGGTTTACATATCTAAAACTCTACACAACATTGTAGCACAACAATGTGTGGGCATCAAATAGAATGGTCTTGTATTCCAGTTTTTCTTCCCATGAGGTTCTGGTTCCATGATGTCCCCGTCCTGTGAAGGAATTGTTGGTCTTAGCCCTTCTGAATGCAGGAGTGGTCTTGCAACTTTCTCCAGCCAATGAAATATGGGTGTAAATGACCTGTGTAAATTTCAGGCAGAAGCTTTAAGGGCCTGTGGTAGTTTTCCATGTTTTGCTTTTCTCCACCAAAAATCATCAATATTCCAGAGAGAGTCCTGAGTTCTGGAAAGAGGCAACAAGCAGCTGAACCTTAAAATTCCTGATAGGTACATAGGTTCAGTAAAAATTCACCTTTGCTATCATAATTCACTGAGATTTTAGACCACACAATTTCTGAATTATTCTAGCTTATTCTGATAATAGAGTTATAACTGATTGGTGTAATTGTTTAAAGTTAAAATTACTTTTTATGTCATTACTGAGAGTATTTCAGAGATGAGTGTAAATTAACTGACCCAGTTTCTGGGTGTACTTAAGTTTCTCTTTAAACCCACAACCAATATTGTCAAGATGATGAAATGTCCCTAAGGGGCATGTTTATATTGTTTTTCATTTCTAGTGTCATACAGTCTTAGTTTACCACAGACTTTAGATTGATCTGCTTCATTTCTACTTTTGTTTCTGGTATGAGATAAAAATTCATAGTTCATAAAGTGTTATATAAAATATAAGTACATTCACACATCTTGTTTTCCTCTCTAACCTAAGATGTCTCACTTTATTTCTCTAAGCAAAATTTTTCAGTGAATAAATAAACTAGAACCAGTGTGCTTAGGCATGAACTTTCTATCATCTCTGGGCAATTAATAATACTTTGATCACTAACTCTCTCCACATTGTTAAGCGGAACCATCATATCTCCACTATAGTAAAGTCTGTTGCTATTAACTTCTGAACAAGTACCAAGAATTCTCCATTTGAAAAAGATTTTGATAGCAAGTTATTGCCAATTCCAAATGCCTTCTCCTTATTTATACTTCTGACTTAATGTTCAGATTTTAAACTGTCTTTATTTTCTCTGACTTAAGATGTGTGGATGAATGCATATTGACTAACAGTTCACATACCCCACCCTGACATCCTGAAGAATTGCTTACCTTTGTGTTGCCTAACATGGACTCCCAAGAGACTTTTGCATAGGCTGAAGAGATGAAATTTCCTACTTCAAAACCATCACCTTGGGTGAAAATCTACCTGAACATTTTAGGACCATCAGTTTTGTTTTGTTTTTTTCTGGCGAGGCTTCATTTGACCCTTGCTGCAACAGTAGAGAGTGAGAACAAACAACAAACTCCCCTGTTTTGCTTACTCCCTGAGTAGGGAGTGAGCATGTACCTTGGATGGGGTTGGGGTAGGGGTGTGTCCAAGGGTCAGTCAGAAGGGGTGGCTTAGTATGGTTTGTCCACCCCTCTAGTGGTGTTGAGTGCAGGGAACATGCTCAGTACCCTGCTTTTGCTCTTGGTTGTTTAGAAGTGGCAGTAGGCATGTTAGGGGTTTTGTGAGGTTTTTTTGGTATCTTTTTAGGACCATCAGTTTAAGGCTGTTTAGGATATGTGTTTTGATTTATACTTTAGGTCTGGTAAGATGGTGATGGAAACTTCTGGTTGATAAATGGAGTGGCAGAAACAGACTTTCAATCTGAGTATCTTATTCTTACTAACATCCCACACTCTATGCTATTTCTTATCCTTATTTTTACACATTGTAAGTAAATAACATGTATTCTATAAGCAATTTCTTTTCATTTTGAACAGTCATAAAATATTAGAGCTAGAAGCGTTAGTACTTATCTGGTTGAATCCCCTCTAAAATGAGACACTGAAGGACTTGTCAAGTATCTCATAGCTAATTAAGGGCCTGATTCTTACCAGGGATCTTTCTCCTCTAAGATGAATCTGTGTTCCTGTGTCTGCTAAAATAATTAGGAATAATGAATTGTTGTTTGCATTTGGATAGGTGCTAGAGAGCATTTTGAAGTGAAATATACAGGGAAACAGGAAATTTGTTATTACTTTTGATTTTCATTGAGAAAAACAAAGATCTATATGACAGCATCTCATGTGTATGCGAATACAGCATGAGAGGGACAGAGGGACAGAGGGACAGGTCCAGAGGCACAGATCTTGTCTCTTGGCTACAAATCCACAGTGACTTTTTGAGAGAAAACATAAACTGACCTGAAAACCTCTATACTTAAACCTGCCTTTCCCAAAATGTTAGAATATAATAAATTATAAAGAAGCAACTTGGCTTAGATGTCTTATATAACCAGAAAGAGTAAATGACTAGGAACCTTAAATCTAACTCCAGATCTTTCAGTTCAGTTCAGTTGCTCAGTCGCGTCCGACTCTTTGTGATCCTATGAATCGCAGCACGCCAGGCCTCCCTGTCCATCACCAACTCCCGGAGTTCACTAAGACTCACGTCTATCGAATCAGTGATGCCATCCAGCCATCTCATCCTCTGTCGTCCCCTTCTCCTCCTGCCCCCAATCCCTCCCAGCATCAGAGTCTTTTTCCAATGAGTCAGCTCTTCGCATGAGGTGGCCAAAGTCCTGATCCTTAGCACATATATTTTTAAGACCAGCATACAAAACAGTAGCAATTCTTGAATTTGGGATGGGTCTAGACTTATTGTACAGTGCTATTTTCCTCATGTGAACACATGACTAAATGGCCCCTCCTAGACAGTTCTTGTAAATTGATGTATTTCCTAACTGTGAGAGTTGGACTGTGAAGAAGGCTGAGCGCCAAAGAACTGATGCTTTTGAACTGTGGTGTTGAAGACTCTTGAGTCCCTTGGGCTGCAAGGAGATCCAACCAGTCCATTCTGAAGGAGATCAGCCCTGGGATTTCTTTGGAGGGAATGATGAAACTCCAGTATTTTGGCCACCTCATGTGAAGAATTGACTCATTGGAAAAGACTCTGATGCTGGGAGGGATTAGGGGCAGGAGAAGAAGGGGACGACAGAGGATGAGATGGCTGGATGGCATCACTGACTCGATGGACGTGACTGTGCGTGAGCTCCGGGAGTTGGTGATGGACAGGGAGGCCTGGCGTGCTGCGATTCATGGGGTCGCAAAGAGTCGGACATGACTGAGTGACAGAACTGAATTGTACTGAACTGAACACTGGAGTAAAAATATACACTTGATGTACTTTCTAGGACCCTTGGGAGGTCAGGATGAGCTAATGTCCAAGATGGTTAAGAAAAGGTAAAAATACATGTAAACTTTAAATTGATGTATTGTAAATATGAAGGAGTTTATTGCTTCCATAAGATCCCACAGTGGCTCTACCAGGAGTAGAAAGTGAAACTGGCAGGTTATTTGTAGATTATCTCAGTAAAGACAATTTTTATATACTGCATAGCCCTTGTCAAGAAAGCTCAGAACTATCTCTGACATATGCTGTGAGTTTTTCATTATGTATTTTACATATATTTCTTATAAAAGTTTCAATGTGGCAAGACAAACCTAAAGCCTCACTAAATTTAATAAAGAAGCACTTCTTATTCATGTGAAGCCTCATTAGTATCTACTGCAAACTGAAGAGATTTAAAATAAAAATTGGTGCCCTTTCAAGGTAGAAGTTGGGGATTACATTTGTGGCCTTTTTTTTTAAATAAGATTATGCTGATGAATATTGCGGTTGGATGTGAACCTCTTAGCAAGTTCAAATGCTGCTTTAATAATTTATTTTTGATTGTTTTTGCTTCGATTATTAATAACCTCACTCATTTGTGAATGTTTGTATTTTATAACCCAGTGTATAGTGAAGTACAGGGAAGCCTGGTGTGCTTCAGGTCAGGGGTGAAAACAGTCGGACACAACTTAGTGACTGAACAACAAGCGTCAATACCATCTACTATATTAAATTAGGAAAATGTTTGGATAAGATCTTATAAACTTTTATGATTCTTTTTTGAAATATGTTAATGAGACCAAAGCAATTTGATAGCAAGCCTTATGATATGAAAAACATGAATTCTTCCAGTTGCTATGTTGGTATAAAAACATATTATTTTTTCTGTTTCTATAAGAGGCTCATTTGTATGGGTAGAAACTTCTATATATCTTGGTTATAGCATTTAAAACAGGCATTTAAAAATTGAAATTGGTATTTTCTGCATAGAACATCACACATATTAAAGTTTTCAACTATACAAAATATGACTTATTAAACCATGTTAGTTTTCATAAATAAAGTAGATGAATATATAATGTATATGGTAGGCATATGTAAATTGTGGGTACTATTTTTATTAGGACATTCCAAGTTATTTTTTTATAATTAGAGCTAATAATTATATATGCATTCTATGTGTTTCATCTCGCTATACCCATATACACACAGTATTATAATAAAAAAATTCTTCAGCTTTTAGCAATTTGTTATTGACCGCTGTTTATTTTCTTTATTCCTCAATCTATATATCTACTTGTTCAAACAGTAATTCATTTGTTCATTCAGTATATATTTATTAAACATGGATATTTGCTTTGCTGCTGCTGCCGCTGCTAAGTCGCTTCAGCCGTGTCCGACTCTGTGCGACCCCGTAGACGGCAGCCCATGAGGCTTCCCTGACCCTGGGATTCTCCAGGCAAGAACACTGGAGTGGGTTGCTATGCTCTAAATTTCTGTTTTTCTTCTTTTTATTTTACTGAATTTTTTAGTTAAAAATTTTGCTCTCATGTCTGATTATGTCTATTCATATCTGTATCATTTTCCAAATTGTGCATATGAGTTGTCATTTAGATGACACTGAATCTTCATATTTTCATTTTCTGCTGGATTCTGGAAAGAAAGGTTTTTTACTAGCGGTGAGTTGGTAGAATCACATTCAATTAAAAATTTGGTTATTAGTCTGAAGAGAAAAATGAAAACTCAAGATACATAGCATGCCTCCACTGTGTTCTAGGGCAACTTCCTATTGGATCTTACTACCAAACTCATTTCACAGTTTAATCTAGTATTTTTTGTTGGTTAGTCGCTCAGTTGTATCCAACTCTTTGCAACCCCATGGACTGTAGCCCACAAAGCTCCTCTGTCCATGAGATTTTCCAGGCAAGAATACTGGAGTGGGTTGCCATTTCCTACTCCAGGGGATCTTTCTGACCTAGGGATCAAACCTTTGTCTCCTGCATTAGCAGGCAGATTCTTTACCACTGCACCACCAGAGAAGCCCCTAATCTAGTATTAAAGTCTGTCATAAAGAAATATAAACTTTAAAATCACATTCATATATGCAGTAGTCCACAAAAGACATTAATATGTCTATTTAATTTTCTGTTCCAATTATTCTTACAGCTTTCCATTTGAATGAAAGTGAAAGTCACTCAGTTGTGTGCGACTCTTTGTGACCCCATGGACTGTACCGTCCAAGGAATTCTCTAGTCATGTTTTATAATGCCCTGAAAGCTTTTTAATGACAATTTGTTATCAAGATTATTCACCATGGGCCCCTCCCACTGCCCCTCCCTTTTCAGATTTGTTATATATCACTGATTTTGTAATTAATGCTTGTAGAGTGGATTCTTCTTTCAATAGGCAGTGAATTCCAGACACATTTCTATTTTGAAAACAGTAGACAGGCTTATTGAGATGACTGTAAAAATATCCATGAAAAATTCAGCTTTTAAACATTACCAAGATGTATGAAATTTTCTAGGAGACAAGGTGAGAAAGGACTGAGAGAATCATAGAATTTAAAAGTTATGATTAATTGAAATTCTAGTAAGAGTCACAAGGGCTGGGTGTCATTTATCACACTGATTTGAAATGAGGGATGTGAGACTTCAAGGTTAGGCAAGGTGAAGTGGGAATTTCAAGGGAGCAATATCTGTCTTTATTCTCTTCTGAATGGAAGTTGACAACCCATAATAGTCAAAAGAAAGCCCATCTTTAAAGAGGCTCTACTCTATGATACCGAAGCCTGTCTTTGGTTTATCTTCTAAATTCATTGTTACTCTTTTTATTTCATTAAAATGCCTTTGGACCTCAATAGAAAGAAAACAACAAGGCATTAGAAAAAGCATTACTTAAGTATCTTAAAATCATAGTGTTTGGATAAAAGGACATGTGCAAATATTTTAAATTAAATTGCCATATTATTTATCAAATTGAAAAGAAGATTGATGTAGTTGTTGGTTTCTTGGTGCCTCAAAGCATGATACCTCTCTCAGCTTTTATTTGGGAGCACCTGAGAAACAGGTAAAAGAATTGTGTTTGGAAATCATATTTGGAAAAATGTGGCTTGGCCTGTACCAGGAAGTCCTGCTGTTACTTCATGTGCAGATTTATCCTACCTACAAAGTCATGGGCATTGATAAAAAGCAACTGCCATCCCATCTGGGCACCTGACTGTGTAAAATGTAGGGCAGGGAAAAGTAGTGCTTCCTGCAGACAGCTGCCTCTCAGGAAGAGAAGGGAAAGATGGGGAGCACACTCCCCCCCAAACTTGCCAAGCAGATGAGCTTTCCTCCTCCCCGCAGAAAAGTGAGTAAAGTATAAGGCTACAGGCCAGGAAATTTTTTCCAGCAAAGCCCCTCCACGTGGAAACCACAGAGTGAAGAATGCATGTATGCTTTTAATATTTTAAAATCTTGGAGGTCTGAAATGCATTCAGATCCATAAGCCATTAAATCATGTGTTGTATTCTGTTAGGTAAAAGTCACGAGGAAGATTAATTTCCATCACAATAGATCTAGAATTAACTTCTTTCAGTTAATATAAAAGGTATATCAACGTTTCAAAAAAATGGGATTTTTGAGCTGATTTCTCTTTGTGTTAATTTTTGGGGAGAGAATAAAATATTTGCTTTAATAATTCTTAACATGGAGGGAAAATCCAAATATTTCAGGTACTATAATTCTAAGTCTTACTATTATTATTAGTCTCTCTAAGTCTTACTATTAGACTTTATTTCCAAACAATTGGATTGATCTTTCAAGTGTGTGTTTCTTGTGAGGATATCTATACAAATAAATGTGGTCCTTGCTTTGTTTATCATTAAATACCAGAAAAAGTCTCTGCTTTGAAGGAAGCTATATTTTGGTAGGAAGAGCACAAAATAAACATAAATACATGTATCAAGTAGTGATAAATGCTGTGAGTAAAATCAAGTAGTGATAAGTGTTGTAAGAACCAGAAGAGAGAAGGAGGTGGTGCTTTTGAAGGCAGTCAGACTGACAAGTCTTCAAGAGAGAGCCTGAGGGCAAAGTCTGAGGAAAACCGTGTGTATATCTTTGTTAGGGGAAGCACCCTGACTGAGCTCGCCTACCCTGGCCAGGCAACATAGTAACTATTTGCATGAGTTGTTTTAGAACAGGAGTTCCTGGTAAGGAATACAGAACTAATAAGCCACCACTGACCAGAAGAGTTCAGGAAAGGTCAAAAGCAGACACCACATGTCCGACACCTCCTAGAATCCTTCTCTCTGGCATCCATCTTGTTTGAACAAGGTGTGCACCGGGAAACTAACCCCATCACCATAAAATCCAAGACTTGCAAGCCATGTGGCAGAGCTGTTCTCCTGGGTTCCCTTACACTACTGCTCTCCATCTGGGTGCCCTTTCCCAATAAAGTCTCTTGCTTTGTCAGCAGATGTATCTCCTCGGACAATACATTTCTGAGCGTTAGACAAGAGCGCAGTTTCAGGCGCTGGAAGGGGTCCCCCTTCCTGAAACATCTTTGTGAAAGAGTGTCCTAGGTTCAGTTCAGTTCAGTTCAGTTCAGTTCAGTCGCTCAGTTGTGCCTGACTTTGCAACCCTATGAATCACAGCACGCCAGGCCTCCCTGTTCATCACCATCTCCCAGAGTTCACTCAGACTCACGTCCATTGAGTCAGTGATGTCATCCAGCCATCTCATCCTCTGTCGTCCCCTTCTCCTCCTGCCCCCCAATCCCTTCCAGCATCAGAGTCTTTTCCAATGAGTCAACTCTTTGCATGAGGTGGCCAAAGTACTGGTGCTTTAGCATCATTCCTTCCAAAGAAATCCCAGGGCTGATCTCTTTCAGAATGGACTAATTGGATTTCCTTGCAGTCCAAGGGACTCTCAACAGTCTTCTCCAACACCACAGCTCAAAAGCATCAATTCTTTGGCACTCAGCCTTCTTCACAGTCCAACTCTCACATCCATACATGACCACAGGAAAAACCATAGACTTGACTAGATGAACATTAGTTGGCAAAGTAATGTCTCTGCTTTTGAATATACTATCTAGGTTGGTTATAACTTTTCTTCCAAGGAGTAAGCGTCTTTTAATTTCATGGCTGCAGTCACCATCTGCAGTGATTCTGGAGCCCAAAAAATAAAGTCTGACACTGTTCCCACTGTTACCCCATCTATTTCCCATGAAGTACTGGGACCGGATGCCATGATCTTCATTTTCTGAATGTTGAGCTTTAAGCCAACATTTTCGCTCTCCTCTTTCACTTTCATCAAGAGGCTTTTTAGCTCCTCTTCACTTTCTGCCACAAAGGTGCTGTCATCTGCATATCTGAGGTTATTGATATTTCTCCCGGCCATCTTGATTCCAGCTTGTGTGTCCTAGGTTAAGAGAAGAGAAAATGTGAAGACACTTAATGGCTGTCAGACATGCTGGGTACGTTCAAAAAGTAGCTAAAAGCCCCTGTGGCTGGTATGGAATAAGAAAGAGAAAAGCAGAAGGTTGTTATATTACTGGTGGCCAAGGGCCAGGTCACTTAGAGCATCATAAGGACTATGGACTTTATTCCAACTCCAAGAAGCTGTTTGAAGGCTGTGAACTCTAGTGGACTGATTTAAATTTAAAAGTGTCACCTAGCTGCTATATTGAGATGAGATTTTTTTGGAAGATGCAGGAGGAAGCAGGGAGAAAATTATTTCATTCAAGATATTTATTTAGAGTCCATTATAGGCCTGCTCTAGGAATTGAAGATATGTTAGTGAATAAACACAAAAAAGTCACTGCACTGATGAAGCTTATGTAAAATAAATATGTGATCTACTTCATGTCGGTATATAGAAAACCCATATAAGATGTAGGTATGGAGAGTGGTGGGGGATGTGTACATGCTATTTTACATAAAAGGTCAGGGAGCATGGTCCAGATAAAGTAACATTTAAGCAAAGATCAGAAGGAAATAAAGATATTTCAGAAAGAAAGCTTGAGATTGAGACAGGGGAAACACCAAAGGCCAGGATCCTAGTGGAAGTGCCCCTGAAATGGGGCTGGACTGAGGGGAATAAAAAGAGAGCGGGTTGGATGAGGTCAAGGGGAGAGTGAAGGGAGAGGTGGCGTAGGGGCTTCTAGGCCATGGTGTTTATGTTGAGTGTCATGAGAAACATGCAAGAAGAATGACATGGTCTCTCTCATATTTTAAAACCAACACTGGCTTCTGTGTGTAGATTTAGGGGCAGAGGAATCAGACTAGGATGGAGAGGAGCAAGGCTGCTCTGGAAGCTGGATGAAGACTTATGTCTTTCTCATTCTCTTTTAGAAGGGACACACTGCCCAGCTGTGAAGTGTGTGATTGGCTGATAGCTTCTAGGGGTGAGCTTCCCCCAGGTTCTGCCTCAGTTTTAAGTGAGATCACCCTCTTCTTGGAGCAGCCCCAGTCAATTACTGAGCAAGGTGGTGGGACAAGGGCCTTGCCATTTCCGCTCTGTGTGGGACTTTGCTTCAGAGAGCTCTACTGGGCTGGAAGAAACTTTATCTGGTGATTAGGTGGGCATCACTATTCAACAGCAACCACTGCCCAAGGCACTGTTGGCACCCCACATTCCATCTCAGTGTCTGAATGCTGGAGAACCCAACCTGTGACAGATGGAAAAAGGGAGATGAATTTGCAGACTGTTGTGCTAACTAAGTTAAGAAATCTTGGTAATTCAAATTAGGTGAGTAAGAGAAGAGATTTTGAGAGAAAGATTGCAGATATATTTGGAGGTGAAAAGAATAGTAATTATTAAAGTGTTAAATGTAAGATGTTATAGAAAGAACGAAGTCAGATTTGACTTCAAGTTTTTGCCTTGAAAAATTGGAATTATGGAGTTGCTTCTCCACCAAACTGGAGAATTTTAAAAAGAGCAGGCTTAGGGAAGCATAGAAAAAAAAAAAAATCAAAAGTTCAATTTAGCATATCACCTTGCTTATGCTTAGTTGGATTTACAAGTCTGGAGTTTGGTGAATGGTCAGTAGAGAGGTAGGCTTTTGGATGTTATTAGCCTTCTGCAGTATTTAAGCCATAGGAAAGGATAAACTCACTTAGAAAATGAGAGTAGATAGAGAAGTACCATACTTTTAGGGCATTACTAGCGTCAGTTCAGTTCAGTTCAATCACTCAGTCATGTCCGACTCTTTGCGACCCCATGAATCGCAGCACGCCAGGCCTCCCTGTTCATCACCATCTCCCGGAGTTCACTCAGACTCACATCCATTGAGTCCATGATGCCATCCATCCATCTCATCCTCGGTCATCCCCTTATCCTCCTGCCCCCAATCCCTCCCAGCATCAGAGTCTTTTCCAATGAGTCAACTCTTCGCATGAGGTGGCCAAAGTACTGGAGCTTCAACTTCAGCATCATTCATTCCAAAGAAATCCCAGGGTTGATCTCCTTCAGAATGGACTGGTTGGATCTCCTTGCAGTCCAAGGGACTCTCAAGAGTCTTCTCCAACACCACAGTTCAAAAGCATCAATTCTTCAGCGCTCAGCCTTCTTCACAGTCCAACTCTCACATCCATACATGACCACAGGAAAAAACCATAGCCTTGACTAGATGGACCTTAGTCTGCAAAGTAATGTCTCTGCTTTTGAATATGCTATCTAGGTTGGTCATAACTTTTCTTCCAAGGAGTAAGCGTCTTTTAATTTCATGGCTGCAATCACCATCCACAGTGATTTTGGAGCCCCCATAATAAAGTCTGACACTGTTTCCACTGTTTCCCCATTCACTTCCCATGAAGTACTGGGACCAGATGCCATGATCTTCGTTTTCTGAATGTTGAGCTTTAAGGCAACTTTTTACTCTCCTCTTTCACCTTCATCAAGAGGCTCTTTAGTTCTTCTTCACTTTCTGCCATAAGGGTGGTGTCATCTGCATATCTCAGGTTATTGCTATTTCTCCCGGCAGTCTTGATTCCAGCTTGTGTTTCTTCCAGTCCAGCGTTTCTCATGATGTACTCTGCATAGCAGTTAAATAAGCAGGGTGACAATATACAGCCTTGATGCACTCCTTTTCCTATTTGGAACCAGTCTGTTGTTCCATGTCCAGTTCTAACTGTTGCTTCTTGACCTGCATACAGATTTCTCAAGAGGCAGGTTAGGTGATCTGGTATTCCCATCTCTCTCAGAATTTTCCACAGTTAATTGTGATCCACACAGTCAAAGTCTTTGACATAGTCAATAAAGCAGAAATAGATGTTTTTCTGGAACTCTCTTGCTTTTTCCATGATCCAGCAGATGTTGGCAATTTGATCTCTGGTTCCTCTGCCTTTTCTAAAACCAGTTTGAACATCAGGGAGTTCACGGTTCAAGTAGTGCTGAATCCTGGCTTGCAGAATTTTGAGCATTACTTTACTAGCATGTGAGATGAGTGCAATTGTGCAGTAGTTTGAGCATTCCTTGGCATTTCCTTTCTTTGGAATTGGAATGAAAACTGACCTTTTCCGGTCCTGCAGCCACTGCTGAGTTTTCCAAATTTGCTGGCATATTGAATGCAGCACTTTCACAGCATAATCTTTCAGGATTTGAAACAGCTCCACTGGAATTCCATCTCCTCCACTAGCTTTGTTTGTAGTGATGCTTTCTAAAGCTCACTTGACTTCACATTCCAAGATGTCTGGCTCTAGATTAGTGATCACATCATCATAATTATCTGGGTTGTGAAGATCTTTTTGTACAGTTCTTCTGTGTATTCTTGCCATCTCTTCTTAATATCTTCTGCTTCTGTTAAGTCCATACCATTTCTGTCCTTTATTGAGTCCATCTTTGCATGAAATGTTCCCTTGGTATCTCTAATTTTCTTGAAGAGATCTCTAGTCTTTCCCATTCTGTTCTTTTCCTCTATTACTTTACATTGATCGCTGAAGAAGGCTGTCTTATTGCTTCTTGCTATTCTTTGGAACTCTGCATTCAGATGCTTATATCTTTCCTTTTCTCCTTTGTTTTCACCTCTCTTCTTTTCACAGCTATTTGTAAGTCCTCCCCAGACAGCCATTTTGCTTTTTTGCATTTCTTTTCCATGGGGATGGTCTTGATCCCTGTCTCCCACATGTCACGAACCTCATTCCATAGTTCATCAGGCACTCTATCTATCAGATCTAGGCCCTTAAATCTATTTTGCAACATTACTAGCGTAGAGGTCAGAAAAACTAGAAAAAGCCCCTTACAGAGTCCAAAAATACATAACGACTGAGGCAATAAAAGAGTCAAGAGAGCCTGTACCAGGGAGCCACTGAAGAAAGTATTTAAAAAAAAGGGAAAGAAAATGTCATCTGATTTGAATGCTGCTGAAATTTACAACATAATAAGATGGGTATCACTGCTGAGTTTGGAAACATACAGAAGTTGATGACCTTGGTGAGAATGGTTTTAGTGACAACAGAACCCTGAGAGACGGGAGTGCAGGAATTGCTAGGTGTGAGAGTGAGGACAGTGCAAGCAAAGCACAGTTCTTTAGATAAACTGATCAATACCCAGAGGCAGATGTATTGTTAAAGGGATGTATTTACATGATTGCTATTATTTTAATAAAGCCATATATCAATGTGCCAGACATTTTTCTATGTGCTCTATAGACGTCTAATTTAATATTTGTAACAACTATAGGATGGAGACACTATGGTTATTTTTTAGTGGAAATTTGAGGACAGAGACATGAAATCTATTGCTTAAGGTCACACAGATAGTCAGGTGTGCAGGTGGTAATTCAACCTAGGAAAGCAGCATCAAGAGCATTTTCCAGAATCAGTCCTCCCAACCCTGTCGCTATGGTGCAGGATGTTTGTGTGTTGGAGTTCATATACTGACGGGAATGTTACTATGAAGAGGTTTGAAGATTTAACAGAGAAAGGAAGGAAAACCGCAGGAGCAACTGCCATGTGTATGTGACAAGGGATCAATGCCGTTCAGTAAAGAGTTTGGTCTTAGACATAAGCCAGGATAGTTCATCCGCTGCGGCAGGACAAACAGCTAGTTATTTCTATGCAAAGGCAGGTAAGTTTTATCTTGGATGCTAGGAGAATGAGGAAGTTCTCGTCTAATTATTTCTGTTTTGTGGTGAAACATGAAGCCAGGCCTTGAGAGTGAGAAAAGGGAGTAAAGGTAATGAAGTAGTGAAGAAAAAAATAGATGGTATAAAGTTGTATGTGTGTGTATGTGTTGTGGATGGGGTAATTAAGTAACTAAGAAAATATGTAAGGATGCTTTGTACTGGTGAGAATCTACTTGTTATTTCATGTCATAAAAATGAAGTGAATCCAATCAGCACAGAGGTATTTTTCTATAGCCAGTTCAGCTGCTTATCTCTACACGTAACAGATAAAATAAATAGGTGCAGAAGTGTATTTAGCCAGGTTTGGAGTTTCGTTAGGTGAGTGTTATAGCAGGAGATAAGGATGAGGGACCTGAGGTTATACGGAAGGGACCTTGGGAAGTTCACTGGTTAAATGAGGAAGTGAAGGAGCTGGTAGACCGTGACAAGTGTGTAGAGTCCTAAATGGGAGTATCAGAATAGTTATCGCACTTGAAGGCAATCGCAGTAAATCTGGCAAAGAGCAAACAAGCTCCACTCATAAAATTAACTTCCAGGGTCGTTAGAAACCATTTCGTTAGTTTCACTGAAATGCAGTTATTTAATCTCAACAAATAGCAATTCGACTGGAGTCAGTTACTGTGTTTTACATTTGGCAAAGTTGTGGGAATGCTTTTCTGTGTGTTCAAAATAGGAAGCGACTCTTTAACACTCACTAGTGCTGATGGTGCCACAGGCAGAGCCACCACTTGTCTATTTTGGTATATAAAATATAAATATTTTAAAATAACTATTGTAATTACATGTACTACTGATAAGCACTTCCTATATGCAAGCCTTGGACTAACACCTTAAATGTATTCATTCATTTACTTCTCTCAACAGAACTATTATACCAGTTTTGTAAATAAGAAAACAAAGACATAGTAAACCATAGAGCAATTTATTGATTAAGATTCTGTCAACAAGGGACAGAAACCAAACTCACTCACAAGCTTATTGGCTCATGTAGTAGGAGCGTCCAGGGGAGTGTTGTCTAGCACAGCTGAGTTTAGGCTCTTCAGAGAGCTTTTATAACACTTCCTTTCTTCTCTTTGCTTCCCTCTGGGTTGGATTCACCCTCAATGTGGCTCTTCCCCAATACTGTCCCCTCCAAGCCTTTCCCGTACTGGCTTCTAGTCGCTTCCAGACTCACATCCTTATAGCTTGTTAACCTTGGTGGAAAGAAATATTCTCTTTCCCAATAGATGCTACACTAGTCTCAGGATGACCTGGGAAAAATGTTGTCCCTGAACTGATTGCTGGAACCAGTGGAGTGTGATTCACCGACTGGTTAAACGTACATCAAGAAGGTGTTGTATTGATCCAGTCTGAATTTCATGAACCAAAATTTGGGGCAGGATTGCGTTGTGAAGGAAAGTTGAGATGCTTTTATTAGTTGAAGGGGGATTAGAGGCAAGACAGGACTAAAATGAAAGTTCATTGATTTTAGTTACTGTCTGCAGTGATCTCACAGGGTCATTTACTGGTTCTAACGTCATCAAAACCAGCCTAATGAAGGATCATGGAAGGTTTATCAAGACTAAGAGCAATATTTATGTTCTTGTAGGTAGATGACTTGTGCTATTTGAGTAAAATTACCAGTTTTGTGTTGTTCTTCCTAATACTTTTTAGTTGTCTTCTGAACACTTGCCAATTTGCAAGGTTTTGCTTAGTTTGTTTTTCCAAATTGTGTTCCACTTCCACTTAACTGCAGCTTGCACTTACATAATGGCACTACTGTAGGAAGAATTTTCAGTGGTATTTAGACTAAATAATAACTGTAATTTGATGCATAGGAAGATTGTTCTCAAAGGTTAAGTAATTCATTTTATGATTTACATGGGCTGCAGTAGAAATAGAAACTCCATCTTGGTTTCTTATTTTGCTTTTTCTTTCTTATTCCTATTTT
Organism: Nanger dama; assembly: GCA_917880005.1. Classification (NCBI taxonomy): domain Eukaryota; kingdom Metazoa; phylum Chordata; class Mammalia; order Artiodactyla; family Bovidae; genus Nanger; species Nanger dama. The sequence goes on from CAKJTW010000002.1 coordinate 13,033,188, forward strand.
CCCTTCATGATTAATTTTTTCTCCAGGAAGAGGTTGAAATTTATTAATGTGAATGATTAGGGTGATGTTAGAAATCTAAACTAGGATATAAAATACATGATTCTGTTTGACTTTAGGCAAAACTTTTAACATACATATACCTGAAAAAAAGCTGTAATATGAAATTGTTGCATCCCATAGTTATCATGTAAGGTTATTTTGCAGTTATTTTCATGAAAAGTTTCATATATATAAATCCTGATTATATCATATTGAGCATTCATTTCCATGTTACTCAGCTTCAAAATTGTCAATTCATAGCCATTTATTTCTTCTGTGTTATGGCAAATTTGTACTTTATAAAAGTAGCACTTTTCGTGATAGTAACTCTGGTAAAATTAATTGAAATATATTCAGAAACCATTTAGGTTAGTTATTGTGTTGATCTCGGTAAGAACCTGAATTTAAGTAAATAAGAGATTGCAATTAAAAGTACATGTGGAAAATATACAGAATCGACCTAATCTGGCAATTGGTTGAATGAACAGTGCTCTAAAATATTCTAATAAGGGAAATGTTGGTGTTATTTGAGTCTCTTCTGTCCTGTTTAAATGTTTAAACATTTCCAAGGTGCTACTAAATGATCTTGTTGTACCATATAATTCCCTTTTGTGGTAGTGAAAATGATTATATATCTATGATTTAAATTAATATTCAGATTAAAATTGTTATAAAGCTTCCTATTTTTTGAGAGCGGAAGCAGAAATGTAAGAGTATACATACAACAGGAGCTTAATAAATGTGCTTTTGTAAACACATAAATGCATTGTTCAAAAAATAGTTTAAACGTGATTTTTAAATAATACTTATTTATCTTCGGCTGTGCTGGGCCTTTGTTGTTTCATTTTCTCCAGCTGCAGCGAGCGTGGGCTACTCTCCAGCTGCGGGGTGCAGTCTTCTCGTTGCAGCGCCCTCTCCTGTGGAGCATGGGGCTAGGGCTATGGGCTTCAGTAGCTGTAGCTCCCGGGCTCTAGAGCAGAGTCTCAGTAGCTGTGGCACATAGGTCTCGTTACTCTGCAGCATGTGAGATACTCCTGGATTGGGGATCGATGTAGGGAACAAAGTATAAGGGAGACTGGGAAGACTCTTGCAAGCAAGGCTCCCGGTCAGGGCTGGATATTCTTGCAAACGAGATCTTCAGCCAAGAATCCTTTGATCCCATGGGAAAAGAACATTTCTTGCATACAAGGATGTTTCTCTGATTCTTCAAAAGGAACAGACCCAGGGACAAAGTGGATTCTAAATTGATAAGGAAGTTCCCCAAAACAAAGTCTTAGCTGCAGTAAATAAGGTAAAGGTTATCTCGCCCGCGCCTGCGCACTGTATAGTCGTTAAATCATAGTGTTTGGCAACTTGCCCTGTAGACTGTTGTGCAAAAGATATAAAAAGGCAGCTGCAAGAAGCAGCAGAATAAAGAGAAAGATTCAAACCACTCTGCCATGTTGGTGTTTCATTCTGTCGCTAGTAGATCGACCTCGTGTCTCTTGCATTAGCGGGCAGATTCTTTACCCCTGAGTCACCAGGGAGGCCCTAAAAGTGATTTTTTATTTTTTACATCTCACTACTCCTAGAAATTGCTTGGGTATGTTTGTAGTGAGAATACAACAGTAATATTTTATTTGTCAATTATACTTCAATAAAGGGGCTTCCCTGGTGGCTCAGACAGTAAAGAATCTGCCTGCAATGTGGGAGACCTGGGTTTGATCCCTGGGGTAGGATGATCCCTTGGAGGAGGGCATGGCAACCCACTCCAATATTCTTGCCTGGAGAATCCCATGGACAGAGGAGTCTAGCAGGCTACATACAGTCCATGGGGCCGCAAAGAGTTGGACATGACTGAATAACTAAGCACAGCACATACCTCAGTAAAGCTTAAAATACACATACACACACACACACACACACACACAGCTTAAGAGAATACAGTAGAATTAGGCTATAAAAGTATAAATGAAAGAGAGAGAAGCCTAACAGAGAGAAGGAAGCAAATGGATAAGCAAATTGTTGGTTTAGTTAAATTCCTGTGACAAGTCAAAGGGCTGTGATGATTCTATTATTCTATCATCCTATGAATTAAAAAAAGAAACTGTTTTATTACATATGGCACCCCATTCCAGTGCTCTTGCCTGGAATAGCCCATGGACGGAGGAGCCTGGTAGGCTGCAGTCCATGAGGTTGCTAAGAGTCGGACTCAACTGAGTGACTGCACTTTCAGTTTTCACTTTCATGCATTGGAGAAGGCAATGGCAGCCCACTCCAGTGTTCTTGCCTGGAGAATCCCAGGGATGGGGGAGTCTGGTCGGCTGCCATCTATGGGGTCGCACAGAATCAGACACGACTGAAGCAACTTAGCAGCAGCAGCAGCAGCAGCAGGGTATATATAATCATATTCAGTGACTCTCAGGAGGTGTTGCAGCAATACTTGGTTTAACACTGAGATATCATAAAGAGAAAAGAGAAACATGCCTTTGACTTCTAAAATTTTTATTAAAGTCCGTATCAGTGTTTCAAATACAACAAACCATGAAAAATGACTCCTCTCCTACCCTAACTTCACTACTTGTAAGTAACAACATCAGGGAGGAAAAGAGAAATCCTATGCTTTGATCATCAAAATATAGTGTCCACATAAAGTGAACTTTTACAGGTTGGCATTATGGGAGTTGATACTTGTAAAAACACATGGGGATAAATAAAGTGCAAACTTACTTTTCATCTTGGAAGTTTCTTAATTCCCACTGTAAGAAAAACTCTCCCTACCACCCCCCACCCCCGTCTCATCCCTACCCCTATACTCTGAAGAAATGTAGAAACCTCAGGTAACCTGTTTGGTCACCAAACTGGAGAAATTTAAGTATAACCCTTTTCATATACAAACTTGATGATTAATATTCTTTGAAGGCTTATCTACTTCATTGGTTCTGAGAACAGACAGAGTCCTAAAGTAAGACTCTTCTTTTTTTTTCCTTTGTTTTTACTTGAAGTATAGTTAATTTACATTGTTTAATTTCTGCCATACAGCAAAGTGATTGTTATACATACATATACATTCTTTTAAAATATTCTTTCATTATGGTTTATCACAGAATATTGAATATAGTTCTCTGTGATACACAGTTGGACTTTGTTATTCAGAGACTGTTCTTTTTAAAAGCATAAGCTCTTCTGGAAGCTGTTTTTCTTTTAATGAAGTGAGTCGTCAGTATACAATAGAATCCCTTACTTGTCTTATGATGCATATACGTGGATAATTGATTTCTTCATGTGAAATACATAATACATTTCTAAAATCGTATTTTTCTTCAAACTGTGGGCAACTGTTTATTTTAGACTTTAAAATATCACCTGTTATTGTTTTCCTTATAATTTAAATTGTGTTAAGGTTTTATGAGTCCTTTTACTCTGAACATGCTGCTCTCTCTAAAATGATTGTTTTGTGTACTTTTTGGCATCCAGGGAAAAGGCAAGTTGGATAAATCATAGAAAGGGTCATTTTAAATTAGCAATTCCATCCAATGCAAAATCCCACTCTAATTCCAATAAATTTGCAAAACTTTATAATTTTCTGTATCCTCAAACACTTTTTAAAATTCATGAGTAGGGGTCACATAGCCATGTGGTTTTTCACTTATATTTACAAACATTGACAGAAAGAGCCATATGATAATATTCTTTCAGTTTGGTTAAATATACTACTTCAGTTAAGAAATTAGCACTAGGAGAGAGACAGGCATTTCTTTATTCACTTCATTATTTAACTCAATAAGTGTTTATTATCAATAATAAGTTATGCCCTGTGTTAAAATACTAAAACTTAAAGTATGGATAAGATATATTCATACTTTATACCATTCATATGCCATAATTAAGTCTGAAATATAACTGAGTGTCATGGCAACTAAGGACTTGATTTGTTTGAGGAGCTTAAAATAGAATTCCCTCAAAATGAAGTGAATTGACTTTAGGAAGCACTGTGTCAATGAAGTTTCTATAATAATTTGATGAGAGTAGAGTGAGTGCTATAGGCACACTACTCAAAAAGAGCCTGTGGCAGTAACCTACTCAGCCTTTCAGCAGCTGTCTTATCAAATTCCATTTCTGTATGTACTTTTTGGCAATAGTTTCTTTAACTAAAACAGTGACTGACATGCAATAAATATTTGTTGAATGAGTGAATGAAACAGTAAATTACCATTGTTAGCCATAAATATTCAACTGAAAGTTTTTCATTAGGCAGTATTTATATTTTGGATAGATGGGCTCTCTTGCCCAAAATTAAAGAATCAAGTTGATGGGTGACAAATTAAACTCATAAATACATCTTTCTCATTGAAAACTCAAAACTGATGATGTAGTGTCAGAAATACTCATAATCCATGACATTAAATGATATCATCACCTGAATTTTAAAGGTTATGTGGCCTTTTCCATGCTTGATTTATGAATTTGTTTTGGTTTTATAGTTGTGTAAGAGTTAAAGCATTTTTAAGTATCTGTGAATGTTCAATATTATTCTCCTAGAAGGAATGAGAAAACTAAACCTGTCTAGACTCACTCTTGGAGGCCACAGCAGATTATAAAGGGCAAAGAGTGACATTTATTGTGAGTGCATGAATGGACTGGCACAACCTTTAGAGGTATGAGTGAGAATAGAGAAAACTCAGCAGGTTATTTTACTGTTTACATGATCTACTTATGCTTCCTGAAAAACACTGGAAAATTCTTTTTTTTTTTTTTAGTTTTCAGAGGTTGCATAGACGGCAAGAACCACTGAACATTTTCCTTATCGCTTGATTATGATCAGAAATAACAGTTTGGAAACGGAGATTAAAAGCATTGCTTATCGTCAAAAGTACTCCAGACTAAAGTACAGTAATGCAAAGAGTAATTGTGATCACTGAATGGGAGTCTACCGCAGTTATAGGCACGTGGATTCAGCAGTGTACACACACAAAAAAACCCTGACCTTATGGGATGATATTCCTTGTACTTGAGGACAGGGAGTCAAGTGGAAAGAAGACTGCAATGGTGATTTGGAATTGGAGTGCCTGCTCAGATGCTCATTAGCTTTTTGACACTGGCAGACATTTTGCCTTTTCTTCCTTGTCATAAACATGATGAAGTTGGACTTTGTATTTTTTTTTTTTTACTTTGTATTTTGACTCAATTTCAAACTTAGAGAAAAGTTCTAAGGACACTACAGAAAATGTCATAAAAAGCTTTTTTTATATATATAAAACAAATCCACCCACTGTTATAAGGTCTTTTATAGGAAAAGGATCTAATTCAGGATCCTCTGTTGGATGTAGTTGTCTTATCTGGAACTGTTCCTCATTCATTCCTTGTCCTTTGTGACCTTAAGATACTTGAAAGTTGCAAGCTGGTTCTTTTGTAGAATTTGGCGTGGTCTGGTGTTTCCTCTTCTTAGAGTCAGGCTATGAACGTCATAGTAGTGATTCTGTGCCCTTTCCCCTGTAAAACATCATCTTTGGGTTGCTTTCTCACATCATTGGTAACCTTCACCTGGATCACTTGAGTAAGATGATGTCTTCTAGATTTTTCCACTGTAAAGCTACTGTTTTCCTTTTTATAATTAGTATATATTTTGGGGGAGATACTTTATGCTACATAAATATCCCAGTCTTCATTTGACTTTCATCCATTAGTTTTGTGGATGTTTTTGCCTGAATTAATTATTATGATTATGGTTGACAACTGGTAATTTTCAAATTTCATTTCTTCTGCATTTATTTGTTGTCATTTACTGTATGGAAATCTTTGTTATTATATATTTATTTCAGTGTGGGATTATGGATTCTTATTTCATTCTTATTCTTATATGTTTTGTTACTAAGTCTTTTGATACAAAATGTCCCAGATTATGCCAGTGGAGCCAAGTTACCTTTTGTGTCTTTCTTATATGATTCCATCGCCCTTTGTACATTTCCATAATTTGCTGGAATAACATTTTCTAGGCTTATTCTGTGATTTTCTTGCTCTACTTCTAGAATTGGTTCTTTAATCAAAGGAGCCACGGTAGGTCTTAGTGTGTGCTGATCGCTGTTGGAGTATCACTGTTTCCAGACTCTCTGACTCTTCAGGCTAGAACATAGATATTTATCATCTAGATTTTCTTTTTTTTTCCTGTTTACAATTTCTTCCTCTTTTACTGAGAAAGCTCAGTTTAAATTTGTTAAATTTTCCAATCCCAGTGAGCTGCTGTCCTTCTTGGAAGTTTCCATGATATCAACCCCTGCCAGGCTCTCCTTTCTTGCTTGAGACTGTCTGGTGTGATCACTCATCTAGAACCAGACACCCTGGAATGTGAAGTCAAATGGGCCTTAGAAAGCATCACTACAAACAAAGGTAGTGGAGGTGATGAAATTCCAGTGGAGCTGTTTCAAATACTGAAAGATGATGCTGTGAAAGTGCTGCACTAAATATGCCAGCAAATTTGGAAAACTCAGCAGTGGCCACAAGACTGGAAAAAGTCAGTTTTCATTCCAGTCTCAAAGAAAGGCAGTGCCAAAGAATGCTCAAACTACCGCACAATTGTACTCATCTCATATGCTAGTAAAGTAATGCTGAAAATTCTCCAAGCCAGGCTTCAGTAATATGTGAACTGTGAACTCCCTGTTGTTCCAGCTGGTTTTAGAAAAGGCAGAGGAACCAGAGATCAAATTGCCAACATCCGCTGGATCATGGAAAAAGCAAGAGAGTTCCAGAAAAACATCTATTTGTGCTTTATTGACTATGCCAAAGCCTTTGACTGTGTGGATCACAAGAAACTGTGGAAAATTCTGAAAGAGATGGGAATACCAGACCACCTGATCTGCCTCTTGAGAAATCTGTATGCAGGTCAGGAAGCAACAGTTAGAACTGGACATGGAACAACAGACTGGTTCCAAATAGGAAAAGGAGTACGTCAAGGTTGTATATTGTCACCATGTTTATTTAACTTATATGCAGAGTACATCATGAAAAGGGCTGGACTGGAAGAAACACAAGCTGGAATCAAGACTGCTGAGAGAAATATCAATCACCTTAGATATGCAGATGACACCACCCTTATGGCAGAAAGTGAAGAGGCGCTAAAAGCCTCGTGATGAAAGTGAAAGTGGAGAGTGAAAAAGTAGGCTTAAAGCTCAACATTCAGAAAACGAAGATCATGACATCCGGTCCCATTACTTCATGGGAAATAGATGGAGAAACAGTGGAAAGAGTGTCAGACCTTATTTCTGGGGCTCCAAAATCACTGCAGATGGTGACTGCAGTGATTAAAAGATGCTTACTCCTTGGAAGGTAAGTTATATCCAACCTAGATAGTATATTCAAAAGCAGAGACATTACTTTGCCTACTAAGGTCTGTCTAGTCAAGGCTATGGTTTTTCCAGTGGTCATATATGGATTTGAGAGTTGGACTGTGAAGTAGGCTGAGTGCCGAATAACTGATGCCTTTAAACTGTGGTGTTGGAGAAGACTCTTGAGAGTCCCTTGGACTGCAAGGAGATCCAACCAGTCCGTTCTGAAGGAGATCAGCCCTGGGTGTTCTTTGGAAGGAATGATGCTGAAGCTGAAACTCCAGTACTTTGGCCACCTCATGCAAAGAGTTGACTCATTGGAAAAGACTCTGATGCTGGGAGGGATTGGGGGCAGGAGGAGAAGGGGACAACAGAGGATGAGATGGCTGGATGGCATCACTGACTTGATGGACATGAGTCTGAGTGAACTCCGGGAGATGGTGATGGACAGGGGAGGCCTGGCGTGCTGCGATTCATGGGGTCGCAAAGAGTTGGACACGACTGAATGGCTCTTTATCTGAATTACTAAGAAAGAAAAGAATTCAGAAGGAGAGAAGAAAGGGAACTATTAATTTTGAACAAGGAACATTGTGGCAATATAGATTATTTAAGACAAGTAAGTATATGATACTCTATCAAGGTAATATAGCGATTGGATTGGGTTCATAATGTGATATTAACAAAGTAAAACACAGAATATATTTTTAATTTCTATATTTATACCTTCAATTGGCTTGTGCCTTAAAATCTAGTTTTCTTCTCTAATGGCAAGAGTAGTGCCTTTGGACTCCACATGAGCTATTGACACCATTTTCAGTGTAGGCTCTGAGGGACAAATCTCTGAAGGGGAAAGGAATGAATATATGAATTTTTAAATTTCATTTGGCTAACTACTGAGAGATATGCTGTCCAATTTCTTTGGAAAAAAACAAACTTTTAAAATTAAAGCTATATGAGTAAATTAAAAATAAACTCTCTAAGGACAAAAAAAAATTCCAGAACTCCTCATAGTTTGTGAACCTTAAAAGAAGTTAAAAATGGAAATGTCCTGACATTCTTACTTTGAAAGGTTGAGCTTAAAAATAAAAATGACCTGACAAACACAAACTTTGATTAGACATTGAACCATAACATTTCAAAAACAGACTGAGAACAGATACGTCTGAAAAAGAGCAGTGCTGAGAGCCAGGCAAGATTCTCCCAAGGGGAAAAGAAATTAAATATATTTATATATACATATATATATATGTATATATATATAGGTATATATATATATATGTAGGGAATAACTATATTTCAGTGGGCATTTTCAAAGAGATAATACTCTGGCAAGGTGGAAAGGTGTATTTAATGAACATTCTAACCAATCATAGAACCATAACTTGGAAAACTTGCGTTTTGATTTTCTCAGCTATTATTCATTTCCACAATCTTCCTAACACATAACATTTTACTTACAGGAGCATTTTGTTTTCATGGTTTTTCCATGGACATTCCTAAATCTACAAATTCTGGTTCTTTTTTAAAACCTTGTTTTTAAATACACAGTGAGTTTTTCTAGCTGTTTCCAGGTTCTCTGTTCCTGATCTTCCCCTCTGTCATGATAAAGATGTATCACAGACTTGGTCATGCACTAGCTAGTGGGTATCAAGCTTCCCTAATGAGAAAATATATTGTTCATCGAATGGATGCTTTTTTTTTTTAGCACCTACTATGTACAATCATACCATTTGACATCACTGCCTCATAAAACATATTTGCAGTCGTGGAAAAGATTTGAAAATGCATAGTAACTATAATAGCTCAAAATTCTCCTGGTTGATTTGGCTGTTTCAGTTATATTCTTAGTAACAGAAATGAATTCAACTTAATTTAGAAAAGGAAGAATCATGGGAAGAATCAGTGGAAAGTCTAGACAACTCAGGTAAGGAAATCAGCAGGGAATAAATGTGGCTGTCGGTAGGATATACAGCCAGGATCTGGATAATGGGTACTTTATACCCATCCAGAGAACTGGATGAGGTAGAGAGACAGCAGTGTGATTTTAAGCATCTGGAATACCAGTCCCAGTGGAATATCAATATCAGTGTGCTGGGGTTAATTGGGCTTTTAGTAGTTAAAGTCCCACGTCCAAGGTAACTCCTTAAACTTAGGGCAGTTGGTCACCCTTTCGGTAGCATTTGGCTAAAATTATATCCTTGTACTAGAATGAGATTTAAATATCTTAATTAAAATCATAGAAAAGAGTGCTTCATAGTCAATATATAAAACTCTGAAACAGGGGTGAAAATTTTGTTAACAGAACAATTTAACAGGTGCTTTGAGTTAATTGGCCACTATAGTTATCCTTATCCATTCATAATTCTATGTAGGCACAGCCACAGCTAAATTCATATAAAAATTTCTCCACTTACTTCCTGATCCTTACTAAGCTCCTCATTCACTTAACAGTCTTCACTGGAATCTTTTACTACAACTATTTTTTAACTCACAATACAGACATTACACTGTCTTTAATTTGCTCACTAAAACCTTTTGACATTTATTTCTCACAACAAGTTCTTGAAGTACTGTGGTGTCAACATTTTGCAAATGAAACAATTGACTCTCAGATGTTTAGCTATTTGCTCTTAGTCACATATCTAGTGATCAGCAGAGCCCAGAATTAAGTGCATATTTACTTGACTCCAGAGTACATGCTCTATCAAAATTATCTCCCAGTAGTCACTGACATTTTTTTCAACTGTATTATCTCTTCAGGGAGATAATAACACCCTGGAGGGCAGATCATGCTTGCTGCAAGAGCTGTATACTGAATAGAACAGCACTTCTCAAACCTACGGAGCCTTTCAAAGTATTGGTAGCTAGATTTTTCCCACAGAAATTCTGCTCATTTGGTGTGGATACTAATATCTTTCTAATCATGAGACTCTGAACCACTGAGGTCAAAGAGCTGATCCTAGGGAAATTTAAGCTGGCTTGAAAAATCAGGTAGGTATCTGAATAAGCTTGTGAGATTTAGTTTTGATATTTACCTAAACCATGGAAAAAGCAAGAGAGTTCCAGAAAAATATCTATTTCTGCTTTATTGACTATGCCAAAGCCTTTGACTGTGTGGATCACTATAAACTGTGGAAATTCTGAAAGAGATGGGAATACCAGACCACCTAACCTGCCTCTTGAGAAATCTGTATGCAGGTCAGAAAGCAACAGTTAGAACTGGATATGGAACAACAGACTGGTTCCAAATAGGAAAAAGAGTACAACACGGCTGTATATTGTCACCCTGCTTATTTAACTTATATGCAGAGTACATCATGAGAAATGCTGGACTGGCAGAAACACAAGCTGGAATCAAGATTGCCGGGAGAAATATCAATCACCTTAGATATGCAGATGATACCACCCTTATGGCAGAAAGTGAAGAGGAGCTAAAAAGCCTCTTGATGAAAATGAAAGAGGAGAGTAAAAATGCTGGCTTAAAGCTCAACATTCAGAACATGAAGATCATGGCATCCGGTCCCATCACTTCATGGGAAATAGAAGGGGAAACAGTGGAAACAGTGTCAGACTTTATTTTGGGGGCTTCAAAATCATTGCAGATGGTGACTGCAGCCATGAAATTAAAAGACGCTTACTCCTTGGAAGAAAAGTTATGACCAACCTAGATAGTATATTGAAAAGCAGAGACAATACTTTGCCGACTAAGGTCTGTCTAGTCAAGGCTATGGTTTTTCCAGTGGTCATATATGGATGTGAGAGTTGGACTGTGAAGAAGACTGAGCGCCAAAGAACTGATGCTTTTGAACTGGTGTTGGAGAAGACTTTTGAGAGTCCCTTGGACTGCAAGGAGATCCAACCAGTCCATTCTGAAGGAGATCAACCCTGGGATTGCTTTGGAAGGAATGATGCTGAAGCTGAAACTCCAGTACTTTGGCCACCTCATGCAAAGAGTTGACTCACTGTAAAAGACTCTGATACTGGGAGGGATTGGGAGCAAGAGGATAAGGGGACAACAGAGGATGAGATGGCTGGATGGCATCACAGACTCGATGGACACGAGTCTGAGTGAACTCCGGGAGATGGTGATGGACAGGGAGGCCTGGCGAGCTGTGATTCACAGGGTCTCAAAGAGTCGGACATGATTGAGCGACTGAACTGAACTGAACTGAACTGAAGATATATACAGGGTATTCCCCAGTGGCTCAATGGGTAACAAATTATCCTGCAATGCAGGAGACACAGAAATGTGAGTTTGGACCCTGAGTCAGAAAGATCCCCTGGAGGAGGAAATAGCAACCCACTTCAGCATTCTTGCCTAGAGAATCCCATGGACAGAGGAGCCTGGCAGGCTATAGTCCAAAAAGTCATGAAGAGTCAAACACGATGGAGATACTAAGCACCAAGATATACATAGACATATGTACACATAGTCTTAGAGTTCCTCACCCAAGGCCACATGGGCAGGCAAAAATCAAGCTTATCAAACTCATGTCAATAGATAGACTTGTAATGGTTCAGAAAAAAATATTCACTTGAAAACTTTAGGCTTAAAGTATAAACATATGTATTGTGAAGATTTAAGTGTCATTGAACATCAAGGTTTTCTGAAAAATAATTATCTTTATATGTAAACACCAAACAATTTATTTCAACTGTTTTCACATTTTTTCATGTCCATTCCCTTTGTCATCTGCTGTTTAAATAAAAATGTATAGAATCATTGAAGCAAAGCAACTTATTAACAGACTACCATTTGCTCCTTTAAATTAAATATCTTCATTAAATGAAAATTGCATTGTATCTGATAATGATTGAGTATGGTGAAAACCATATCCCTAAATTTGATCTCCAAAATCCAATTTCAGTTTTGAACTTCTCCAAGGTAAGAGAAATGTAATTACCAAGAAATAGTAAAAGGAGAGGATCCCAAGTCTAGACAGCTGGCACCTGAAGTAGAAATCAAAACTCCAAGCAGATAAGCAGGTGATATACAGTCACTGAAACATAAAGCGTGATACGTAGATAGAAAGGCAGCAATTTTTCATAACTGGTTCTTTCTGTCCTAGGACAGTAGCATTTCTAGAATCCTCTTAAGGTAGGAACTGATTCTTAATTTAGCTAGTTTGATTGTTTGGTTAAGTACTTGAGTATTGTTGTCTGAGAGGCAGTAGGAGGGAGGTGATTTTTGACAGCATAATTGATGACCCTAAATCCTTTTTGAATTATGTCAAAGTTAAAGATAGGGATATTATATTCTCCTGAAGCAATTAACCAACTTACACTACTAAATTATCTGCCCAACTATCAGTGCATCATTGCTGTTAGTGATAAAAATAAAAACGTTGAATTTTGGATGTTTTCCTTCTAGGTTTGAAATGACCACATTGAAAACTGAGTTGAAAAAAAAAAATATATATATATATACTTGTACTATACACACACACACACACACACACACACACACACACACAACTTTATTGGAAAAACACAAATTCAGTGTGAAAGCAGATGTGGTACTTCAGAATAGCACCAACAGGGTAATATAGTTATTAAATTGGCCCCAAACACTAGCACAGTACATAAAAAAAAAAAAGGTTGACAAGGAAAACATATCTCTTGGGAGTGTAGACCAGACCATCTGTCAAAGGGAGAATTGAAACCATATTTCCATTAAAGGTGGTCATTGATCATTTGGCGAAGATTTCTGTAGACAAATTGCATAGACTATGTCATCTTCCACTATCTTATCTTACATGTACAGACCTCAGACATTTTTCAAGGAAAGGCAATTTGGTGTTCAGAATTTGAGCAGAATTGTTAAAAATGTGATTCCAGGAAAGGCACTCTGTAGACATCAGTTGGATAAAACAGATAGAAGCTGTATGTTTTGTGTGGGAACCAGTAAATCATCTGCAGTACTCTCTGGGGCTGAAGCCCAGGAAGTAACTTCAATTAAAAAAAAATTAAGAGTTTGCTTTATTTGGTAGGTAAGGGGATAAGAAAAAATGCTGTAAATGAATTAACTTGAAAATTGATAAAAAGAAATTAGTACATTTTTTGAGGGGAGTCCTAGAGATAAGCATTAATAGAAATATCTTGAATTTTCTAATAACTTTTTCAGATGTAAATATTCATATATGTACAGCATTACTATCTTTGAACACTGATAGTGAGGAACAGAAAAAGATCCTTTCACAGATAATGGAAATACTTGCTAATTTCTTCAATAATTTTGGGACAGTTGTTTAGAAAAGATGACATAAATTCTAGCATTTTTTGAATGTTAAAAATCTCCCATAGATATATTAATATCTACATTAGTATCTGCATAGTATTAACATTTTAAATTTGTGTTTTTACTGTTTGTTGTTTAATTACTAAGTTGTGTCCCACAGGAAATAATGTTTACACTCATTCTTATTAACATAAAATTACAATATAACTTTCTCCATGGGTATATTTTGTTGTCTCACTAAGAAGATACAAACTCCTTAAAGGTGTATCTTGTACTATATACTCCCATATATTCCCTATTTTATTTAATACAGTGTTATGTACATACTAATTTATTAATAATATGGAATATGTAATTCCTAAAGGAATTTACATACTATTCATACTGATCAATGCAAAGGAATAGAAGAAAACAACAGAATGGGAAAGACTAGAAATCACTTCAAGAAAATTAGAGATACCAAGGGAACATTTCATGCAAAGATGGGCTCAATAAAGGACAGAAAACGTATGGAACTACCAGAAGCAGAAGATATTATGAGGAGGTGGCAAGAATACACAGAGGAACTGTACCAAAAGATCTTCATGACTCAGATAATTACAATGGTGTGATCATTCACATAGAGCCAGACATCCTGGAATGTGAAGTCAAGTGGGCCTTAGAAAGCATCACTACAAACAAAGCTAGTGGAGGTGATGGGATTACAGTGGAGCTTTTTCAAATTCTGAAAGATGATGCTGTGAAAGTGCTGCACTCAATATGCCAGCAAATTTGGAAAACTCAGCAGTGGCCACAGGACAGGAAAAGGTCAGTTTTCATTCCAATCCCAAAGAAAGGCAGTGCCAAAGAATGCTCAAACTACTGCACAATTGCACTCATCTCACATGCTAGTAAAGTAATGCTCAAAATTATCCAAGCCAGGCTTCAGCAATATGTGAACTGTGAATTTCCAGATGTTCAAACTGGTTTTAGAAAAGACAGAGGAACCAGAGATCAAATTGCCAACACCCACTGGATCATGGAAAAAGCAAGAGAGTTCCAGAAAAACATCTATTTGTGCTTTATTGACTATGCCAAAGCCTTTGACTGTGTGGATCACAATAAACTGGAAAATTCGGAAAGAGATGTGAATACCAGACCATCTGACCTGCCTCTTGAGAAATCTATATGCATATCAGGAAACAACAGTTAGAACTGGATATGAAACAACAGACTGGTTCCAAATAGGAAAAGGAGTGTGTCAAGGCTGTATATTGTCACTCTGCTTATTTAACTTCTATGCAGAGTACATCATGAGAAAGGCTGGGCTGGAAGAAACACAAGCTGGAATCAAGATTGCCAGGAGAAATATCAATAACCTCAGATATGCAGATGACAGCACCCTTATGGCAGAAAGTGAAGAGGAACTAAGCCACTTGGTGAAAGTGAAAGAGGAGAGTAAAAAGTCGGCTTAAAACTCAACATTCAGAAAACAAAGATCATGGCATCCGGTCCCATCACTTCATGGCAGATAGATGGGGAAACACTGTCAGACTATTTTGGGGGCTCCAAAATCACTGCAGGTGATAATTGCAGCCATGAAATTAAAAGACGTTTACTCCTTGGAAGGAAAGTTATGACCAACCTAGATAGCAGATTAAAAAACAGAGATATAACTTTGCCAACAAAGGTCTGGCTAGTCAAGTCTATGGTTTTTCCAGTGGTCATGTATGGATATGAGAGTTGGACTATAAAGAGAGCTGAGCACCGAAGAATTGATGCTTTTGAACTGTGGTGTTGGAGAAGACTCTTGCAAGTCCCTTGGACTGCAAGGAGATCCATCCATTCCATCCTAAAGGAGACCAGTCCTGGGTGTTCATTGGAAGGACTGATGCTCAGGCTGAAACTCCAAAACTTTGGCCACCTCATGCTAAGAGTTGACTCATTGAAAAGACCCTGATGCTGGGAGGGATTGGTGGCAGAAGGAGAAGGGGATGACAGAGGATGAGATGGCTGGATGGCATCACCAACTCGATGGACATGAATTTTGGTGAACTCTGGGAATTGGTGATAGACAGGGAGGCCTGGCATGCTGCGATTCATGGGGTCGCAAAAGTCGGAGACAACTGTGCAACTGAACTGAACTGAAAGGATTTTTAAGTACCCAATCACTTTAAAATATTAAAATAATTAATAATTAATTCCATTAATGCACCTGTTGCTATAGCAAATACTCCTGAGTTAATTCTTTGGGAGCAGTGCAGAGAGATTTTTATTTCTTTACTTTCAAGGTTTAAAGGGAACTTAACGCACTTAACAAATGTTAGTTTTTGTCTTGACTAATTGTCTCAAAATATATTTATATAGCATTTAACATCTATATCCCACTGTCTTTGGACTTGTGACGCAACATATATGAACAACTTTTTACATGAGAACATTGTAACTTGCTAACCTCATTGATTCTCACTGAGAGTAGATTCAAGCCTATTCTTTTGTGGATCTTCAGCTTAAACAATTTACATTACCCACCTGGGTTCATCCCTGGTTGGGAAGATCCCCTGGAGGAGGGCATGACAACCCACTCCAGTATTCTTGCCTGGAGAATCCCCATGGACAGAGGAGCCTGGCAGGCTATAGTTCATGTGGTCATAAAAGTCGGACATAACTGAGCAACTAAGCAGAGCACATGTATATAAGAGCAGAGTGATCTGTGTGTATTGAATAAAGTAGAAGCTAAAGGTTGGGGGTGGGATGAGGTCTGAAGAGGATAAAAGGGAACAGTTACAGAATCTTCCTGTGATTACTGACCAGGTACCCTCTTCTTCTGGTCTGCCCCTCTGGTTGTGACTGACAGGGTTTTGATTATGTTACAAATGTTTTCAATCTTTGTCCTGTGAAGAAGGAGATAAATGTTTCCTATTTGACCTTCAGTGATCAGTCTTGCTTGCATATATTCATCATGTCTTCATGCCTTGGTAAGTCAGAGTGGATTCGCTTAGGAAAGAAGATAAGGAGAATGCATTACAATGGCAATTTAGGAATACTTGCCTGATCATCATTTTGACCTGGAGTGTCAGTGTAGGAGGTTTCATATTATTCAAAGTCAAATTTTGTAACTTATGCAGTTATTTTCACAAATACTATAACATGGACTGTTTCCTCATTTCGTTTCCTTGTTTAAGATAACTTTTTAGCTGTTTACATAAAAGGGGTTCTCTGGTGGCGCAGATGGTAAAGAATCTGCCTGCGATGTGGGAAACCTTGGTTTGATCCCTGGGTTGGAAAGATCCCTGGAGGATGGCATGGCAACCCACTCCAATATTCTTGCCTGGAGAATCCATATGGACAGAGGAGCCTGATGGGCTACAGACCATGGGGTCTCAAAGAGTCGGACATGACTGAGTGACTAAGCACAGCACATGCACATCAAAAACACAGGTTTTCAAAATGAGTATATTTTACAGAATATAAAAACATGGACAGTCACATGGACAGTGTCAAGAACTCTTGTACTGACATTTACTACTTAATTATTAAGTAGGTCTTTTTTCATATTTGAGCATTTATGAAATGAGCAAGCTGATCTTAAAGTTTTTTTAAAAGATTCCAATACATGTCTACCTTTCCTACAATGACTTTGGCACAAGCTTTGCTAATTCTTAAAAAAAAAAAAAAATTATAATATAATTTCCATTGTCCCCAGATTTTATAATTAACTGTAGACCTTAGTGATTAACTGGAGTATTTGTAAAGGTCCTTCTGATTATAAGATTATCTCTTCTTGTGAAATAAACTCAAAAATGGTTAAAGCTCCTCCCCAAAATGTTTAATTTTTTTCTCATCTTATTATGAAGAACACATTTCTGATTAACTTTTGAAATTCTCTTTAGCTCATTAATTCCTATTAAACTCCTACCACTGACTTTTAGATAAAATCTTATTTCTTAACACATCTTTCTAACATATAATAATGGTAGAATATCAGGCTTTTAAAGTCTGTTTTAAGCTCAAGGATATATTTTACATGGAAATCGTTTTTAGTCCTTGCTGAGAATTACTTCCATACAGTTTTAATCAAGTCTGACTTAGAATAGGATCTCCCTGATGATTAGCTAATACAGTTAAGGTGAATGAGAGTCCAGCTGTAGGAAATGTAATATGAATTTCATTTGCATTTTCATCCAGCCACTCAGACTATAAAGAGTGATTCTAAGATAATGTAAAAAGCCAAAGATTTTAAAGTTTTCAAAAATAACCTAACTGAACAGGTCATTCACTTATATATTTACAAAGAAAATCATATAATTTATATTTTAGAGCTCTCCTGAGTATGGTTAGTTGTAAAGAAAAGAGCTTTAGGAAAACAAAGCATTATTATGATTATTATTTCCACTGTAGAAATGTCAAATCTAAAGATCCACTCATAGAGTCAATCCAAGTAGCATTTCACTGAAAGAACAAAGACAAGGCTGTCACGGCATTTCTCTTTGGGAAAAGCCCTCTCCACTGCTCAGGCGAATGCATCACATTTTGAAAGGCTAGATCCTGAGGATAGAATAAAGCAATAAAACATGACTGGGAAGAGCCTTTTTCTCATGCTGTTATTAACATCCATCAAAAACCCAGAGTCTCTTTTAATACTACTTTCAAACTGACTTCTTCCCATCAAACAGAATTACAGATGACTTCATTCACGAAAACAGGGTTTTGGTTTCCCGTCAACAAATGGCAACATGTTTTTGCCAACCAAACCAACAAGTCAGTATTTTCTATTTGATGTAGAATGCAATTTTAGTCAGTGAAATAATTTATAGGTATAAGGCAAGGAAACAAATCTTAAAGCAGACAGGGGCTAACTATATTTAATCCACTGTGTATACTGGGCCATCCCAATGGAATCAAACACAGGTATTTCCCGCACTAAGCCTTCCTTCACCATTTCGAACAGAGCCATGAAGTGTGTTTATTATGAACTTTTGAACTATCTGAACTGATTCCATGCACTGAAATATTGCTTTGAAAAATGATTAAAAAAAAAAAAACACTAGTGACATGAAAGCTAAAGCTGTTGTGTTTTGTATCATTCAGTTGGAAGGTATTGCCCTGAGAATTATATTTCCCAGCATTAGCCCAGGTTCCCTGAAAATGGTAAGCTGCACAATGAATAATTAATATTGGCAAAGTCCTTATAAACCTCTGTAGATAGACTCTATCATATTCTCCTGGAATATATCCCGAGTACAAAGCAGCTTTGATTTAATTCATTGTCCATTCCTGATTTGTTTTTCTTTTACTAGCCTGCCCTCCATTCTATGTAAGACATCATATAAATAAAATTACTGTTTCTGGCTTGACTCATCACTAGATCTGAGTTAATGGTTGCATGAAAGGCTAATTTAAACAACAGACAGGGCCCCTGCCTTATATAGAAGACAGGAAGGAGCTCTATCCATGGCCATCCTTGGCAGTAATGCTCTGTCCAATTAGAATGAATCATATTCACGTTATATGTAAAATATATCATACTACGGTAAACGAAGAATTTGCTGTTACTGAGCCAAGAATGAAAGAAAGCAAGCTTCAAAGGTCATTAGCCTGTCTGGCTTTCTGAGGACTACAATTAAAAAGTCCTCGAGAATTATCTGCCAAGTCCTTAAAATTATTCAGACAAGTAGGCACCACAGTCTCCTTCTGTAAATCATTACCGGGTCTGCCAGCCTTTATAGTCAGTAAGATCTGCTTGCTATTTTTTTTTTTTTTAAGGATATCTTAGAACTTTATTAATAAGTGTTATTAACCAGTTAAAGAAAAGAGCAACATCATATATTCAAATTATTAACAAATGGACAAAAGAAAACCATGAAAATTTATCAGTTGTTTATTGTCTCCACACCACAGCACCATAGTTTTGTTATGGTATAATTTCCTACTAAATCTTGCAGGTTAAAGAAAAAATTGGAATATAAAGAATTTTTGTTAAAGAGAGCATTACAATTGTATTGGAAAATTCTGCCAAGACATACTAAAATCTATGCAAAACATATGCATTACAAATTAATGTTACTCAAAGATAAATTGTTGGATTATAACATGAAATCTTTGAGATTATTATTAATCTCCAGATGTCCTACACATTAACTGAGTTCTGGACTTGACAGTGCTTGGTCCCTGGAGGATATAAGCTCCTCATGCAGGATTTTTGCAAGGTATAGCAAAACACAAAAGATACAAAGGAGAGGAGATGTAGTCATTACAAATTCTATTAGACACATTTCCCCATTCAGTTTTGAATTTTTCATAGATCTTTCTGGGGTTCAAGTTCTTTTATTATAATCCTTTTGTGATGTTTCTCAAAAGATACATCTAAATTATTTTCATTACAATTTTCAAGTGTACAAATTTCAATGTACAACAAATGTGAAAACACCAAAGAACAAAGATAAAAAAGTTGCAAATATATAAAGTTAACAGAGCCATTTTGATAAAAGCCATCATTAGACATTACTACATATTCCAGTCTATAATCTCATAACTCAAAGCTTTTAGCTCTCTGGATTCATATGTGACTGTATTCTTTCCAGGATGCATTCTTTCTTGTTCCAAGGGTTGCTCAATAATAGCAGGTATGTTCCTCCCATAAATTTCATAGTGTTCTAGAAACTGAACACATTCTTGAATGACGCTGTCACGAAGTACAATCATGTGTTTTGACATGTTTTCTAATAATGACAGGAAGCATCTTTTGGCATAATACCACATATCAGTTCCTAGTTTTTTATTATAAGGTTTCAAGCTTTTGATAACCCGGGAAATACCAAAGTCATAATTTCCTTTGGCACAATAAAGCGTCCCTATCACCAAATTCACAATGCAGAAATGGTAGATTTTCTTATCTGGGTCATCATAGGAGAGCTGCTCTTCCTCTTTTTCAATCTTCCTCATCAACTCCTCAGCTTCTTCATTTTGACTTGTCATAATATATGAAACACACAGGTTGGCCAGCACAATAGCACTGACTTTCAGGATGTTGTCATAATGCTTCTTGACTATGGGCTCATAAAAACCTATGGCTTCTTTGTATTTGTTTTCCTGCATGAACAGAACATGAGCCACATTCAGCTTCCACACATCGTGGTCATTACAGAATTCCACAGATTTGCGGAAGATCTTTTCTACCATTGGGTAATTTTCAAGGTTCCAATAGATTTTGGCCTGGGCCATCAACACAGGAATGTACTTCTCAAGGGTGTCGTCATATTCATTCTCTGCCTTTTGACAGCTTCATCATCTTTACTGTGTCTTGCTTCCTGCACTTGTTTGGTGAGTCTCCTGAGCTGTTCAGTCAGCATCCCTGCTAGACCATCAAGCTTAAGGAAAGCCTCTTCAGGAGCTGTCTGGCAAGTGATCATGGCATCCAAGAAGTCATAGAGATAGGGTGTGAGGAACTTGTAAGTCAAATGGGCATTCTCTGCCAGGACATCTGCTGCCAGGTCAAAATACTCATATTTACAATAGAGCAGCAACAGGTTGCCAAAGGTCTCTGGAGGAAAGGGGATCTGCTGGAGCAAAAACTGTAGTTTTTCAAACCCTTCTGTGGGCCTGGTATCCATGTTCATTAGTGCCTGATTGTGCAGGGTCACGGGGTCTAACTCCTCCTCTGCCCTTGGTGGCATGTCAGTGAGGGTTTCCTGGGCCGCCTCATAGTTTCTCAGTTGGTATTCTATTGCAGCCTTGAGGTTGAAGGCTTCCACCAGAGCAGTCTGGTGAAGGACTAAGGTGTTGCCAACACTTCGAACATCAGTGCCTTCAGTGGTCATGCCCACACCCAGCTCTGGGTGCTGGTGGATACCATGTTCAATAATCTCCACGATATGCTTTAGGGCAGATGCATACTGTCGGCTGCTGAAATAGGCCAAAGCCAGGTTGTAGGAAAGATCAGGCCGGTAGCCCGAAGCCTGCAGGGCCGCAGAGAACTTGGAACACGCGACTTCATAATGTCCCTCCTTGTAGAGCAAACAACCCAGACTGACCTGGCCATCCAGCTCGCTCTCGCCCCCGCTGTCTTCACTCAGTAGCTGCTCCACCAGGCTCCTGGCCCCAGGCAGGTCGCCCTCGCTGTACTTGATCGCGGCTTGGAGACGGAGGACCCGGTTGTGGTAGGCGGGGTTGTCCAGGAGGAGGAAGGACACGCGGGTGGCCTCTGGGTAGAGGCAGGCCTTGTACAGGGCCTGGGCCTGGTACAGGCGGTACTGCTCCAGCTCCGGGTGCAGCTGGACCAGCTGCTCATAGCACTCGGCAGCCAGCGCGAACTCCTGTAGGCGGTAGTAGCAATAGCCCATCAGCGACAGCCCGGCGCGGCTTCTCGGGCTCCGCTGGAGCTCTCCGCCCAGCAGCTGTACGGCCTCAGAGTACCGGGCATCCCGGATGAGTCGGTACACAACCGCGGTGAACTCCCCTTCGGGGGATGGGCTCACCGCCCAGCCCCGCCGTAACTGCCTCCGAGGCAGTGCGTCCCGGTTACCAAGGCAACATGCCAACCGGAAACGGAAAACTTTTTTTTTTTAAATTAAATTTATTTATTTTTTAAATTACAATACTGTATTTGTTTTGCCATACATTGACACGAATCAGTCATAGGTGAACACAATCTCCCAATGCCGAATCCCCTCCCACCTCCCACCCCCATCCTCTACTTGAATCATCCTGTGCATCAGCCCCATGCCTCCTGCATCCTACATTGAACATAGATTAGCGTTTCGTTTCTTACAGGAAAGTATACATGTTTCATTGCCATTCTCCCATACCATCCCACCCTTTCCCTCTCCCTCAGAGTCCAAAAGTCCACTCTATACCTCTGTGTCTCTTGTTGTCTCACATATAGGGTCATCATCACTGTCTTCTAAATTCCATATATATGTGTCAGTATACTGTATTGGTGTTTTTCCTTCTGGCTTACTTCACTCTGTATAATCGGTTCCAATTCCATCCATCTCATTAGAACTGAGTCAAATTTATTCTTTTTAAGGGCTGAGTAGTATTCCATAGTGTATATGAACCACAGCTTTCTTATCTATTCATTTGCTGATGGACATCTAGGTTGCTTCCATGACCTGGCTATTATAAACAGCGCTGCAATGAACATTGGGGTACATGTCTCTTTCACTTCTGGAAAACTCTTTTGTCCGGATATTACTTGGCAACGGCAAAACTGCGTCAGGAATATAAAAGGATCACTGAAGTGAATTTTTAAATTACTGTATTAGTCCCCGAGAACTCCGGGCTGCGGAGGTCGTGAGTCACGCAAGATAGATGAAAGGCCTCAGGGCAGTCTCTGCTTGCTATTTAACCCAGCCATGAAAATAGTCTCTGGCCGAAGTACAGTGGTCCCAGAAAAAGATAGGCAGTGGATCTAATTTTAAAAATGGGATGGGTATAAAAATTATTTTTTCCTTGCTCTATTTTCCAGAACTTTTGGTTTTCTTGGTAATCAGTCTTTTTGAAGTCTTAGCCTCCAAAACTGGTGAGGCAGTTTCTTATTACAATGTGGAACTTTGGCTGGACCAAACTGTGCCCTGAATCAAAATATATTCCTTGGAGAAGAACACAGACTCATGAACAGCCAGCCTATAACGCAGCCCTTGTCCTGTCCTCCAGTTACAACAAAATAATGATAGTTTATATTTACTGAGTGCTTACTATGTATTAGGCATTAATTTAAGATGCTCCAATGTATTAATTCTGCAATATCCTATAAAATGACTATTCCCATTTGAGAGGGAGAGTGTGAGGTTCTGAGGAGGTCAGTAACTTGCCTAAACCACCCACTGTGTTGTTACTGAGTTGCTAAGTTGTATCTCTTTGTGACCCCATGGGCTGTAACTGGCCAGGCTCTTCTGTCCATGGGATTTCCCAGGCAAAAACCCTGGACTGGGTTGTCATTTCCTTCTCCAGGGGATCTTCCTGACCCAGGGATCGAACTCGAGTCTCCTGCCATGTCTCCTGCATTGATAGATGGATTTTTTTTTTTTTTTTACCAGTGAGTCACCTGGGAAGACCTAAATCACCCACTAGTCAGTGGTAGAACTTGGGTCTGAACTCAGGCATTTTGGAGTAAAAATCTGTTTTCAACCTTAACAAAGTAAATACCATTTGATATTTAAGAGTCTGCATATTTTCAAGCCTTTGGAGTGAAAAACTCAAGTAAGAATCACAGAGGAATGTCTAGAAGGCCACAGGAAATGTTAGAAGTTTGTGAAATAATATAATTGTTCACATTTCTGATAGAAGTATTTAATATGGTGGGAAGCCCCTGTACTGTCTAGGCAGGAGACTGCTAAGGAGTATATCTGGCAAAATGGCTTGCCATTATTTTAACTATCAGAATTCCTGAGCTATATAATTGATTGAAATGGACTGTTTCAAGGTAAGGTTTAAAATAGGATGATAAATTTTTTGTGTGGTTTCAAGGAAGAATATCATAACAGGGAATGACTTATTCTTCTTTATTTTTATTTTTAAATTTTTATTGGGTATAAGTTGATTTACAATGCTATGTGGGTTTCAGATGTACAGTAAAGTAAACCAGCTATACACATACATATATACCTTCTTTTTCAGAATGTTTCCTGTAAAGGTAGTTACTGATTATTGAAGAGCATTACTGTCCCATGCAATAGGTCCATATTAGTTATCTGTTTTATATGTAATAGTATGTATATGTCAGTCCCAGTCTCTCAGTTGGTAGCTCTGTTAACTATAAGTTTGTTTTCTACTTCTATGACTAGATTATTGTTTTGTAATTAAGTTCATTCGTACTATATATTTTTATTATTGTATACAGCTTTATAAAATAATCTCTTAAACTATTCCTGACTTTTAAAAATGAATTCCATTTTTGTACCTGGACCAATTTTCTTGCATCTTCACTTACTCATATTGCACATTTGGTTGCCCTCACTCTCTTGATTACTCAAGTCACTATGCATTTAGAAAATAAAATATTTTCGAATTGGCAATAATTTCTTCAGTTTTGTGTTTCCCGCTCGGTTGTACCATAATTTTGGGTTCTACATATAAGTAGTATTATATATCTGTCTTTCTCATCTGAATTACTTTACTCAGTAGGACAGTCTCTGGGTCTATCTGTGTTACTGCAAATGACATTATTTCACGTTAAAAAAATTATTAGTTATTTTTTAAATATTTTTTTTTCTTACATGATAGTATACATGTTTCAATGCCATTCTCCCAAATCATCCCACCCTCTCCCTCTTCCACAGAGTCCAAAAGTCCATTCTATACATCTGTGTCTCTTTTGTTGTCTCACATACAGGGTCATCATTACTATTTTTCTAAATTTCACATTTTTAAAATGGCTGACTCATTCTTGAATTAGTAACCCCTCTACCCCCTAATCCCATCAGTGGGTTACTTTACGGTGTTTTCAAATAATGTCTCCAAAGCTTGTCTGTTCCTCAAGTCAGCATTCTTGTACCTAATTTCCACAAAACATAATTTCAAACCTTCTCCATTCTCTTCGAACTCCTTACCCCCTTTCAGTTTTGGCTATGGCTATATATCCTATTTTATTGAGCACATGATGATGTAAAATAGCAATTATCTCTTCCCTGTCACTTAAATGACAAGCACACTCATCTTTGCTGATTTTCATTCCTTCTTCCCAAGACTAATCCTTCCACTTGTTTTCCTGGGAACACATACTGTGGCGTCATCCCTCTTCTTTTTCCTTTCCTTCTGTTTCTTTTTCCTTTGCATCAATCTGTAAACAGAACTGTCTCTCTCATTATAAAATTAAATCAACTAAATGAAAGAAAATAACATTCTTTGACCCTACTAACCTCCTTTCAACTTTCTTGAAGTCATCTACTTTTGTCCTTTAATGTTTTTACCTTGGTTCATTCTCCTTGCTTTCTTGGCTTGTTAACCTCCTAATATATTTCTCTTTGAATACCATCTGATTTCTGTCTTCCAGTGTTCTATTAGTAATGTCAGAGTTACCACATTTGTTTTAGAAAATACAATGGGTATTTCTCCGTCACATTTTGGCATTATGTACTACTATTGAGTTTCCCTTCTTGAAGAAGCCCTTCTATCCTCTGGGTTTCCATGACTCCACACTAGCTTGTTCCTTTCTTTCTTTGCTCTTAGCCAGTTTTCTTACATGTTCTTCTTCTACTTGGTAATAATTTTTGTGCTCCTTTCTCATCTCTCTTAAGGAAAATTCCCCTAAAAGACTGCGTCCAACTTTATGATTCCAATTCCCAACTCTATGCCAATGATTTCCAAATAAAAATTTTCAACCAAATACTTCTCATTAGCATCAGATCTATTCTTCCAACTTCCTGTAGGATACTACATGTAGTTGTTCTGTCTAACTTTTCACATTTACCATTCAACAAAATAAGCTCATATTTTTTCCCTGCAGTTCTCTCTTCTTCTTGTGTTTTCTGCCTCAATTCATAGCAAATCCTTTGCTTAGTTGCCCAACCGTGAGGCTTGGTGTTATTCTTGACTTACCTCTTCTTCATCCCTTACATCCACTGAAATGTTTGTGTTCTAATTTTATAGCCTTCCACAATTTTTTTCAGCCCAGTAAACTTTCCCCCATAGCTATAGGTCAACTTAGGCTACTACCAAAAACATCTACTTCTGCTTTATTGACTATTACAAAACCTTTGATTGTGTGGCTCACAACAAACTGTGGAAAATTCTTATGAATTTTCCAGACAGATAGGAATACCAGACCACCTGACCTGCCTCCTGAGAAATCTGTATGCAGGTCACGAAGCAACAGTTAGAACTGGACAACAGTTAGAACAACAGACTGGTTTCAAGTTGGGGAAGGAATACATCAAGGCTGTATATTGTCACCCTGCTTATTTCACTTATATGCAGAGTACATCACGAGAAATGCTGGGCTGGATGAAGCACAAGCTGGAATCATAATCTCAGATATGCAGATGATACCACCCTTATGGCAGAAAGTGAAGAACTAAAGAGCCTCTTCAAGAAAGTGAAAGAGGAGAGTGAAAAAGTTGGCTTAAAATTCAGCTTTCAGAAAACTAAGATCTTGACATCTGGTACCAACACTTCATGGGAAATAGATGGGGAAACATTGGAAACAGTGTCAGACTTTATTTTTCTGGGCTCCAAAATGACTGCAGTTGGTGACTACAGCCTTGAAATTAAAAGAGGTTTACTCCTCGGAAGAAAAGCTCTCACCAGCCTAGACAGCATATTAAAAAGCAGAAACATTACTTTGCCAACAGGGTCAATCTAGTCAAGACTATGGTTTTTCCAGTAGTCATGTATAGATGTGAGAGTGAACTATAAGGAAAGCTGAGCACTGAAGAATTGGTGCCTTTGAAATGTGGTGTTGGAGAAGACTGTTGAGAGTCCCTTGTAGTGCAAGAAGATCCCACCAGTCCATCCTAAAGGAAATGAATCCTGAATATTCACTGGAAGGACTGATGCTGAAGCTGAAACTTCAATACTTTGGCCACCTGATGTGAAGAACTGACTCCTTGCGAAAGACCCTGATGCTGGCAAAATTGAAGGCAGGAAAAGAAGGGGATGACAGAGGATGATATGGTTGGATGGCATCACTGACTCAATGGACAAGTCTGAGTAAACTCCAGGAGTTGGTGATGGACAGAGAAGCCTGGCATGCTGCATTCCATGGGATCGCAAAGAGTCGGACATGACTGAGTGACTGAACTGAGCTGATCTCTCGGGTTTCTGCAGCAGTATCCGCTTTTGTTTTTCAGCCTTTCATGTTGTTCCATCCTATTTTCTAGCTTGCATATTTCCAAAAGGCACCATGCCATGCTTCTGGTTAACATTCTTCAGTGAGAATCCACTGCACTCGCACTGAAGTCCAAATGTCTCAGCAGAACTTCCTGATCAAACCCTTTGCTAAGTTCTTCAGCTTCGCTCTATGTCACACTAAAGTGCTTTCAATTTCTCAAATGCATCCTATTCCTATGAATTCTGGGCTTTTCATCTGTTGTGTTCTTAAACAGTCATTTATCCAATCTTATGTGGCTTTCTTTAACAAATTCTTTAGATAAACTTTTCCTTGTGAAACTTTGCCTTAATTATGAGATCTGGGTTAATCATTGTTGTTACAGGTTTTCAACAGCATTCAAGCCTTCCCTAAGAAGAGTTGTTTTTTCCTCAAATTTTTATTTATTGTTATGCTATTTTAAAGTATAAACTAAACAAAGGTAAGAAATTCATTTAGTTTTTTTTGTTATAAATTCAGGATATTATACAGTTTCAGACAATCTATATTTTGGTTTACTTGTTGAATGCAAAACTAATAAAAGTAACTCCATCTTTGGACAGCATTATTTATTATAGGAAATATGTATATACCTTCTTATATATGTATTTTAATAATTTGCAATATGAGTTCAGACTGTAATCATTTGAAACTATGTGATTACATCATAATTCATATGATCAGTTCAGTTCAGTTCAGTCGCTCAGTCATGTCCGACTCTTTGCGACCTCATGAACTGCAGCATGCCAGGCCTCCCTGTCCATCACCAACTCCCTGGGATATACCCAAACTCATGTCCATTGAGTCATGCCATCCAACCATCTCATCCTCTGTCATCCCCTTCTCCTCCTGTCCTCAATCTTTCCTAACATCAGGGTCTTTCAAATGAATCAGCTCTTCGCATCAGGCAGCCAAAGTATTGGAGTTTCAGCTTCAACATGAGGTGATTCTAATGTTTAAATCTCACCAGATTGAGATGGGAATTTTCAGAAGTCATTCAATTTTGGGTATTTGGGATCTCTGAAATATGTGGCTGGATCCCTGAGAGAAAGACTTTAAGACAATTGGATTGCTATCCATTCACTTCTTTACCCAAGAGGGTAAAAAAAATGGTCAGATGACATGTCTAATTGCTTTGTCCAGGTAAGCTGACTAATGATATTTGTTAGGGAGAAGAAATCTTGTGTCAGAAATGCCTTTTGCAGGATATCTCTGGGAAAGAATAAAC
Source organism: Nanger dama (assembly GCA_917880005.1). Lineage (NCBI taxonomy): Eukaryota > Metazoa > Chordata > Mammalia > Artiodactyla > Bovidae > Nanger > Nanger dama. The sequence goes on from CAKJTW010000002.1 coordinate 13,061,780, forward strand.
TATAGAAAAATAGAATGCAGGATTTAGAAGTCAAGGCTCCCTGGAGAATGCCATGTAAGCCATGTACTTCTATGGGAGATAAATGAAGATGTGTTGTAATTGAAACCTAACTGAAGCACCCTCTAGTTGTACAAAGACTCCAAGAACCTCATCTAGAGACAATATCTGTTCTGGGCAAACACACATGCACGCACACACACACGCATGCATGCACTCACCTAATACTGGAAAGAAGGACCTGAGTAACGGCTTTCAATGTCCCAAATTCTCACTGTTGCTTCTGAGCCTTTTGATATTATTTCATATGGGAAAGAACTCTCTTTTTGTCTTACTTGCCAATCTGATCCTATGTGGCAATGATCCTATGCAGATCCAATGCTCCTTTAAACAAATTTAACAGTTTCTGTTGATATTTATGTACAGTATATGATGTAGCTGGATTCTTATCTCTCTCTCAAGTTCCTTTCAGCATAGCTCTTGAAAACATTTAGTTTTCCTGCTTGATTATACCATATTTGAAGGAACATTCAAGGTTAGCTTCACAATCCACTGGTAACTCTAACAGTCTGTGCATTTTAAGCAGATTTTAATTGCAGTCATGAGTTTTATTTCAAAATCCATATACCCTCTTTTAGAGAACAATGCTAAGGACATTAGGTAATTGCTGAACTGAGTATTAGAGTTGGATAATTTCCTTAGATATTTTAATTGGATATCTGTGAATAAAGACTCCCTCACACATTGTACTTAGCCTTCTAAGTATCAAAATTCTAAGCATGCATTTATTACAAATGGACTGTAGTGACATTAGCTGTTCTGGGAGTTCCTAGAAATATGGTTATTCTATCTGCCTCTTAAAAGGAACCATTGATATTTACTGCCTGAGAGACTCTGATGAGTGGACAGAGGAGGGATGGAAGATGAGGAGCAGGAGCGAGTTATGAGAATAAGATGTATTGCCATGTTTGCAGCAAAGGCAGACCAAACAATGAGTCTCAGAAGATAGCATATAAATCAGGATATTCTGACATAATATAGGAGAGGTCTTTAAATGGAACTGATTTCCTAGTCTTGGTAAGTCATAAAAGGTCTATTTGAAAAACTGCAATAATAATTAGACATCTGTCAAGTTTTCAGTGTTGACATTTGCTGGAGGACTGAAAACTTTCCTGAAATCTATATTTTAAGGCATTTTCTCAGTTAATCACAAAAGGGTTTTGTTTTTTTTTTTAATCAGAGTATTCTGTGTGACCCCTTTAAGTAATAACAACAAAAAAGAATATGAACAATCTGAGAAGGAGAGGGAAATGTGGCACAGTTCCCTCTTAGAATTTCTGCTCAGTTAAAGAATCCAGGAGAGATTTCAACTCTATCAAAATACAGTTGTAATTTTAAAATAGTCAAATTGTTATGAGCGCTTTAAAAGTTCTTGTGACGGTCTCTTAAATTTTGCTTTGTAACAATCAAATTGGAATTGATTCTCACAGAAATAGCTTCAAAGAAATTAGTAAGCAAGAATGGAAAGAAACATATTTGTTCATTTCAACTAAATACAGAAAATTTATGCTAAAGGCATTAAGTTTTGAGAAGTGTAAAAATTCCATTTTTGCCATCCCATCAGCAGATTTTTTATTCTTTGCTTTTTTTTAAAAAAATGAATGAATTGGACTTTCTGAATTGTATTCAAGGAAAAATCTTGAATTGGAGTCCTGTGAAAGAAATTTTTCCTCTGCCCACTCAGAGGCAATTACCATTTTATTTTAGCTGCATGTTTTGATTTGTACTTATGTGTGTATACAACATAGAGATGAAGAAAGATATGCCTTATAGTAGTTTAAGAAAAGTCTGTAAAATTAAGAATATTTCTTAACCTCCAACAAAAATGCTGGAGAGGTGTGTAAAGCTTGTATGCTTTGGACTACAAGTGAATCTTGAAATGCATCTTGAATGCAGAATAGCTGTTGAGTTCACACTCTTTTTTCCTATGACTGTAGCCTAAAAGAGCCAGGCAGGTAATTAAAATGAGTGAGGGGAATCAAGTGACAGAAAAAGAAACAGCTCCAAGTGGTATCTAAAGGGTGAGTCTTTACTCAGCTCCAGTTGATGGTGGACATGCCAAAGCATTCGCTCAGTGGGGAGTATCTGTTTCAAGAGCATTTGTGAGACACTACAGATGTGTGAATTCTCTCAATTTTAAATGTTGGCCAGGCAGATCCAGAAGTTAGATTATATGTGGCTCAAGATCTGTTAGTTTCTATATCTAATACAAGATATTCCATATTCTATGTCCCTACCAAGCTGATGAAACCTGAAATGCCTAAACTAAAATTTCATTAGCTTAGTTCTTGAAGTAGAATCTTTCTGAATTGTGTTTAATGGTGTGTATTCAGTTCTCATTGAGAACTGATAAATAAAACAACATGGAACTGGACATGGAACAACAGACCGGTTCTAAATAGGAAAAGGAGTATGTCAAGACTGTATATTGTCACCCTGCTTATTTTACTTATATGCAGAGTACATCATGAGAAATGCTAGGCTGAATGAAGCACAAGCTGGAATCAAGATTTCTGGGAGAAATATCAATCACCTCAGATATGCAGATGACACCACCATTATGGCAGAAAGTTAAGAAGAACTAAAGAACCTCTTGATGAAAGTAAAAGAAGAGAGTGAAAAAGCTAGCTTAAAGCTCAACATTCACAAAACTACCTAAGATCATGGCATCTGGTCCCAGCACTTTAAGGCTAATATATGGGGAAACAGTGGAAACAGAGGCTGACTTTATTTTTGGGAGCTCCAAAATCACTGCAGATGGTGATTGCAGCCATGGAATTACTCCTTGGAAGGAAAGTTATGACCAACCTAGACAGCATATTAAAAGCAGAGACATTACTTTGCCAACAAAGGTCTGTCTAGTCAAGGCTATGGTTTTTCCAGTAATCATGTATGGATATGAGATTTGAACTATAAAGAAAGTTGAGCACAGAAGAACTGATGCTTTTGAACTGTGGTGTTGAGAGTCCCTTGGACTGCAAAAAGATCCAACCAGTCCATCCTAAAAGAGATCAGTCCTGGGTGTTCATTGGAAGGACTGATGCTGAAGCTGAAACTCCAATACTTTGGCCACCTTGATGCGAAGAGCTGCCTCATTTGAAAAGACCCTGATGCTGGGAAAGATTGAGGGCAGGAGGAGAAGGGGACCACAGAGGATGAGATTATTGAATGGCATCACCAACTCAATGGGCATGAGTCTGGGTAAACTCCAGGATTTGGTGATGGACAGGGAGGCCTGGCATGCTGTGGTCCATGTGGATTGCAAAGAACTGGACACGACTGAGTGACTGAACTGAACTGATTCAGTTCTCATTGAGAACTGATACATAAAAACAACACTATGAGGAATATACCTGAATAAACTATAAAACTTGTCAGTAGTCTGTTAGGTGTAAAAATGTCAGTGACTGATTAACTGTTAAATGTCACTTGTGTGAAGATTTATACAACAAATTTACTTTAGAAGTTAATACCAGTAGAACATTTTTTTAAAAATAAAATGTATCACATAATACATACTCTCTTTTAGGTATAAGCAAGTAATCGAGAAAATGGACTCAAAATTCAATCTCAGTCATGGTAATTAAATGAATTTAAGAATGATCATTTGTATCTTTCTAAGTTTATAGAATTTTGAATTCTTGTTCTCTTTTAATAGCTGTGTGTATGTATGAATGTATGTGTGTGTACAGAGTTTTGCATTTTTCTGTGTGTGTGTGTGTGTGTGTGTATATATATATATATATATATATATATATATATGCCTGTACATATATGTGTGTATATGACTGTGTGTCTTATTTTAAGTGATTTAAATCATTCTTTGGAAGGTGGAATACAATTTTAAGTAGATATTTTAAAAAAGCAGTTTGGAATCTTTCTGTTACAATGTCTGTATTATTTTGATACTTTATCAAAATTTTAAGATACCTGAATAAGGAGCTAAGTTACTGATAAGATTGTAAAAGTAGCCAAATTTTCTTTTAAGTTTCTTTCCTTTTATTAAGTAATCTATACTAATTTTTTGAGACAATAGTGATTTCATATTATTCCTGTATTAAAGATGTATGTTTAAGTATGTTTATTTTACAAGCTTAAAGAATATGAGACAGAGGTAATAGTGCACAGTATTATAGAAAATTCATGAAGTGTTTTATTGTTGTTCAGTTGCTCAGTTGTGTCCAACTTTTGCCCTCCCATGGATTAGAACACACCAGGCATCCCTGTTCTTCACTATCTCCTGGAGTTTGCTCAAACTCATGCCCTTTGAGTTGATAATGCCATTCAACCATATCATTCTCTGTAGTCCCCTTCTCCTCCTGCCCTCAGTCTTTTCCAGCATCAGGGTATTTTCCAGTGAGTCAACTCTTCCCATCAGGTGGCCAAAGTACTGGAGCTTCAGCTTCAGCATCAGTCCTTCCAATGAATATTCATGGTTGGTTTCCTTTAGGACTGACTGATTTGATCTCCTTGCTGTCCATGGGATTCTCAAGATTTTTCTTCAGCACCACAGTTCAAAAGCATCAATTCTTTGGCACTCAACCTTCTTTATGGTCCATCTCTCACATCTGTATATGACCACTGGAAAAACCATAGCCTTGACTATATGGGCCTTGTTGGCAAAGTGATATCTCTGCTTTCTAATATGATGTCTAGGTTTGTCATATCTTTTCTTCCAAGGAGCAAGTGTCTTTTAATTTCATGGCTGCAGTCACCATCTGCAGTGATTTTGAAGCCTACGAAAATAAAATCTACCACTGTTTCCATTCTTTCCCCTTCTATTTGCTGTGAAGTGATGGGACTAAATGCCATGATCCTATGGGGTGTTTAAGACATATACACGGTTTTAATTTTATGTTGTTTCCTCCATAGCATTAGCAAGATCAACATGCTTAGGAAAATTATATTTATTATTGAAGTTAATTATGTGAAGCAACCATGGTCAGAAAATAAACCTCCTAAGGAAATTTTGGAATTTTAAATTGCATTTGATTTAAAGTAAGCTTTTTCTGTTTGTTTTAATTCACCAGATGAAACTTTATCATCAATATCATATTTTGAGAAGTGGACAGTTTCATGTATGATTACAGGTGAGCTCAGATGTTGTGTTTGAGACTAGCTTTGACATCTTTTTCATCTGCCTATCATTTATATACCTAGTACAATAGCAGACATGTTTGTTTTCTATAAACTCTTATTGAACTCTATTAAAGATAACTGTTAAATAATTTTGAAAACATAGTGACATCAGAAAAATATTTTGTGCTTTATTGTATACTGTTAAGCCCAAAATAATTTTTGTTGATAAACTTTATTTTTTCAAGTTAGTAAGAAAGTTTCTGAATGATTATTGAATAATTGCCTTTTTTTTTTTTTACTTTAATCATTACAATGAAAATAGACAAATATTTTGTTAACTTTTTGCATTAATATGACCAGCATAGGTTAACTACTGAAATGTTCATAAAATATAATGGGAATGCTATAAATTAGACTTGAAAAATATTAAGAAATAGCACATTTCCAAACTTTCATCCAGTCTATACATTTAAGGCACTTTAAAAATTTATTTTACTTATTTTTGCATGTCTCTACTAGAATCATACAGGTCCTCTGACTTTTCAATGATTTATTTTCTTTCAGTGATTCAGAGATATTGCTTTCCCTGGTGATACTAGACTAGTACTAAGATAGTGCTTTTTTTTTTGGTCTAAAAGAGTCTTTGCATTCTTTATCTAAGGCTTTATCCCTGTCCTGAGTGAATAATGGATTAAAAAGTGGACTCACCAGCCTCCTTTCTTGATCCCCTTCCTCAGTTCTTAATTTTCACAGTAAAAAGATATGTACTTGGGAGAAAAGGCCAGTAGCCATAAGTTTGTGTTCTTTTCTAGAAAGTTAAAGTGCATTACGGGCTTCCTCTGTAGTTCAGTCGATAAAGAGTCTGCCTGCAATACAGGAGACATGGGTTTGATTCCTGAGTCAGGAAGATCCTCTGGAGAAGGAAATGGCAGCCCACTCCAGTATTTTTGCCTGGAGAATCCCATGGACAAAGGAGGTTGGTAGGTTCTCAGTCCATGGGGTCGCAAGAATTGGACACAACTTAGTGACTAAACCAAAGCCAGCACCAAAGTGCATTATATTTTTAGATTTCCAAATGGCTTCAAATTTAAGTATGCCTAGAGAATTTTTGGAATGCATATTCATGCCAAAGCCTTTGACTATGTGGATCAGAATAAAGTTTGGAAAATTCTGAAAGAGATGAGAATACCAGACCACCTGACCTGCCTGTTGAGAAAGGTATATGCAGGTCAGGAAGCAACAGGTCAGGACATGGAACAACAGACTGGTTCCAAATGGGAAAAGGAGTTCATCAAGGCTGTTTATTGTCACCGTGCTTATTTAACTTCTATGCAGAGTACATCATGAGAAATGCTGGGCTGGAAGAAGCACAAGCTGGAATCAAGATTGCCAGGAGAAATATCAATCACCTCAGATATGTAGATGATACCACCTTTATGGCAGAAAGTGAAGAGGAACTAAAAAGCCTCTTGATGAAATTGAAAGAGGAGAGTGAAAAAGTTGGCTTAAAGCTCAACATTCAGAAAACGAAGATCATGGCATCCGGTCCCATCACTTCATGGCAAATAAATGGGGAAACAGTTGAAACAGTGTCAGACTTTATTTTCAGGGGCTCCAAAATCACTGCAGATGGTGATTGCAGCCATGAAATTAAAAGACACTTTCCCCTTGGAAGGAAAGTTATGACCAACCTAGATAGCATATTGAAAAGCAGAGCCATTACTTTGCCAACAAAGGTGCGTCTAGTCAATGTTATGGTTTTTCCTGTGGTCATGTATGGATGTGAGAGTTGGACTGTGAAGAAAGCTGAGTGCTGAGGAACTGATGCTTTTGGACTGTGGTGTTGGAGAAGACTCTTGAGAGTCCCTTGGACTGTGAGGAGATCCAACCAGTCCATTCTGAAGGAGATCAGCCCTGTTCTTTGGAAGGAATGATGCTGAAGCTGAAACTCCAGTACTTTGGCCACCTCATGCAAAGAGTTGACTCATTGGATAGGACTCTGACGCTGGGAAGGATTGGGGGCAGGAGGAAAAGGGAATGACAGAGGATGAGATGGGTGGATGGCATCACTGACTTAATGGATGTGAATTTGAGTGAACTCTAGGAGATGGTTATGGACAGGGAGGCCTGGCGTGTTGCAATTCATGGGGTCGCAACAGTTGGATACAACTGAGCGACTGAACTGAACTGAACTGACTGATTCATGAATTTATCCTAAATGCTCTTTGTCACTGAGACCTGTTTCAATGAAGACCCTCTCTTCATCGAATAGTTTGCATTGTTCTTTAATCAGTTCACTTTCCTGCTAAGTCCTTTACTTCTCTTCACATTATATTTGAAGGATATAGCACTTTTGGTTCTCTATTCTATTCCCTGTTTCTCTGCCATTTTTCATCCAGGTATTTGACATATTATAAGCAGCTGCATAACTGTACAGACTAATAGGTAATTAATAATTAATTTTTTCTCTTCATTTAGTGTAGATGAGATTTCATTGGTAAAAACTATGCTTCTGTTGTCAGAATGTAATGACATATTGCATGGGGGAAGGGAACTAAATGCACGGATTTATCATGAATATCTGGGGATGTTTGCCAGAGAAGCTGAATTAAGAGGTGGATGGTGAGTTTCTAATGTATTGTTCATTTAGAATTCTGCCTGTGCAGGTCTACCATCTTTGTACACAAAGTGTTCATGATTCCATATGGTATAGTGACAGTCAAACTGTCTACTGAAGATCTGTGTTTTATTTCAGCTTTGCTTTTAGCTTTACACTATCTTTAAGACCTTTAAGAAAAGTCGCTTGACCTCCACAAGCTTTTTCTTCCTCAATTAAGCCAGCTATCCTTCACAGAATTGGTCAGGATATTCATATTATTACATATCAAATTATTTCATAGTCTAAAAAACAGAATACAGATCACAGGGCTTTTGCCACTGTTGTTAATTGTTACTTGCTTGGCTCTCTAAACATTGTGTTAGATAATTAAGGCAGATTCATTCCTTTATTCAACAAATAATTATTAATCACCCACAGTGTTTCAGTGCTGATCATTCAACAGTGATTAAGTTAAACAGGGGCTTCTGCCTTCCTAGAGGCTATCTCAGTGCCAGATATAGACACCATCTGGTTAAACCAGTTCTAAGTGAAGAGTTTAGCCAAAAGAATGCACTGGTCATAGCAAATACCCTTTTCCAACAACACAAGAGACAACTCTACACATGGACATCAGCAGATGGTTAACACTGAAATCAGATTGATTATATTCTTTGTAACCAACAATGGAGAAACTCAATACAATCAACAAAAACAAGACTGGAGCTGACTGTGGCTCAGATCATGAACTCCTTATTACCAAATTCAGACTTAAATTGAAGAAAGTAGGGAAAACCACTAGACTATTCAAGTATGACCTAAATTAAATCCCTTATGATTATACAGTGGAAGTGACAAACAGGTTCAAGGAATTAGATATGATGGACAGAGTGCATGAACAACTATAGACAGAGATTCATGATATTATACAGGAGGCAGTGATCATGACCATCCCCAAGAAAAAGAAATGCAAAAGGAAGAATGGTTGTCTGAAGAGGCCTTACAAATAGCTGAGAAAAGAAGAGAAGCTAAAGGCAAAGGAGAAAAGGAAAGATATAAGGATCTGAATGCAGAGTTCCACAGAGCAAGGAGAGATAAGAAAGCCTTCCTCAATGATCAATGCAAAAAAATAGAGGAAAATAATACAATGAGAAAGACTAGAGATCTCTTCAAGAAAATGAAAGATACCAAGGGAACATTTCAAGCAAAGTTGGGCACAATAAAGGACAGAAATGGTATGGACTTAACAGAAGCCGAAGATACTGAGAAGAGGTGTAAGAATATATAGAACTGTCCAAAAAAAGTTCTTCATGACCCAGATAGTCTTAATGGTGTGATCATTCACCTTGAGCCAGCCCAAGGCCTTAGGAAACACACTACGAACAAAGCTAGTGGAGATGATGGAATTCCAGTTGAGCTATTTCAAATCCTAAAAGATGATGCTGTGAAAGTGCTGCACAAAATATGCCAGCAATTTAGGAAAACTCAGCAGTGGCCACAGGACTGGAAAAGGTCAGTTTTCATTCCAATTCCAAAGAAAGGCAATGCCAAAGAATGCTCAAACTACCACACAATTGTACTCATCTCACACACTAGCAAAGGAATGCTCAAAATTCTTCCAAGCCAGGCTTCAACAGTATGATAACGATGAACTTCCAGATATTTAAGCTGGATTTTAAAAAGGCAGAGGAACCAGAGATTGAATTGCCAACATCCATTAGATCATCAAAAAAGTAAGAGAGTTCCAGAGAAACATCTACTTATGCTTTATTGACTATGCCACAGCCTTTAATTTTGTGGATCACAACAAAATGTAGAAAATTCTGAAAGAGATGGGAATACCAGACCACCTGATCTGCCTACTGAGAAATCTGCAAGCAGGTCAAGAAGCAACAGTTAGAACTGGATGTGGAGTAACAGACTGGTTGCAAATCGGGAAAGGAGTACATCAAGGCTGTATATATTGTCATGCCGCTTATTTAACTTATATGCAAAGTACATCATGAGAATCGCTGGGCTGGAGGAAGCACAAGCTGGAATCAAGATTGCTTGGAGAAATATCAATAATCTCAGATATGCAGATGACACCACCCTTATGTCAGAAAGTGAAGAAGAACAAAGAGCCTCTTGTTGAAAGTGAAAGAGGAGAGTGAAAAAGTTGACTTAAAACTCAACATTTGGAAAAGTAAGATCATGGCATCTGGTCCCATCACTTCATGGCAAATAGATGGGGAAACAATGATAGACTTTATTTTGGGGGCTCCAAAATCACTGCAGATGGTGACAGCAGTCATGAAATTAAAGATGCTTGCTCCTTGGGAGAAAAGTTATGACCAACCTAGACAGCATGTTAAAAAGCAGAGACATTACTTTGCCATCAAAGGTCCATCTAGTCAAGGCTATGGTTTTTCCAGTAGTCAAGTATGGATGTGAGAGTTGGACTATAAAGAAAGCTGAACACCAAAGAATTGATGCTTTTGAACTGTGGTGTTGGAGAAGACTCTTGAGAATCCCTTGGACTGCAAGAAGATCATGCCAGTCCATCCTAAAGCAGATCAGTCCTGAATATTCATTAAAATGACTGACACTGAAGCTGAAACTAAACAGAAGTTCAGATCATTTTAATCACCTATACATGTAATGATGAGAATATAAATGCAGTGTTATGTTAGTGTTTGCTTAAGATATGGACTCAGAATGTTCATTCTGAAGTTGCTTAGTTGCTGAATCATACCAACTCTCTGCAACCCCATGGACTGCAACATGCCGGTCTTCCCTGTCCTTCGCCATATCCTGGAGCTTGCTTAAACTCATGTCCTTTGAGTAGGTGATGCAACCCAACAATTCATCCTCTGTCATCCCTTTCTCCTCCTGCCTTTAACCTTTCCCAGCATCAAGGTCTTTTCTTATGAGTCAGCTCTTTGTATCCGGTGGCGGAAGTACTGAAGTTTCAGCATCAATCCTCCCAATGAATATTTAGGATTGATTTCCTTAGATAGACTCATTTGATCTGCAATCTTCTTGCAGTCCAAGGGACTCTCAAGAGTCTTCTCCAATTCAGTTCAGTCATGTCCGACTCTTTGAGACCCCATGAATTGCAGCACACCAGGCCTCCCTGTCCATTACCAACTCCCCGGGTTCACTCAGAACTCACGTCCACTGAGTCAGTGATGCCATCCAGCCATTTCATCCTCTGGCGTCCCCTTCTCCTCCTGCCCCCAATCCCTCCCAGCATCAGAGTCTTTTCCAATGAGTTAACTCTTTGCATGAGGTGGCCAAAGTACTGGCATTCAACTTTAGCATCATTACTTCCAAAGAAATCCCAGGGCTGATCTCCTTCATAATGGACTGGTTGGATCTCCTTGCAGTCCAAGGGACTCTCAAGAGTCTTCTCCAACACCACATCAATTGGCAGATTGTGTTCACCTATGGCTGATTCGTGTCAATGTATGGCAAAACAAATACAGTATTGTAATTAAAAAAATAAATAAATTTAATTAAAAAAATAAATAAAAGCATCAATTCTTTGGTGCTCAGCCTTCTTCACAGTCCAACTCTCACATCCATATGTGACCACTAAAAAAACCATAGCCTTGACTAGGCAGACCTTTGTTGGCAAAGTAATGTCTTTGCTTTTGAATATGCTATCTAGGTTGGTCATAACTTTTCTTCCAAAGAGTAAGCGTCTTTTAATTTCATGGCTGCAGTCACCATCTGCAGTGATTTTGGAGCCCCCAAAATAAAGTTTGACACTGTTTCCACTGTTACCCTGTCTATATCCCATGAAGGGATGGGACCAGATGTCATGATCTTCATTTTCTGAATGTTGAGCTTTAAGCCACTTTTTCACTCTCCTCTTTTACTTTCATCAAGAGGCTTTTTAGTTCCTCTTCCCTTTTTGCTGTAAGTGTGGTGTCATCTGCATATCTGAGGTTATTGCTATTTCTCCTGGCAATCTTGATTCCAGCTTGTGTTTCTTCCAGTCCAACGTTTCTCATGATGTACTCTGCATAGAAGTTAAATAAGCAGGATACCAATATACAGCCTTGATGTACTCCTTTTCCTATTTGGAACCAGTCTGTTGTTCCATGTCCAGTTCTAACTGTTGCTTCCTGACCTGCATACAGATTTCTCAAGAGGCAGGTCAGGTGATCTGGTATTCCCATCTCTTTCAGAATTTTCCACAGTTTCTTGTGATCCACACAGTCAAAGGCTTTGGCATAGTCAATAAAGCAGAAATAGATGACTTTCTGGAACTCTCTTGCTTTTCTCATGATCCAGCAGATGTTGACAATTTGATCTCTGGTTCCTTTGCCTTTTCTAAAACCAGCTTGAACATCAGGAAGTTCACGGTTCACATATTGCTGAAGCGTGGCTTGGAGAATTTTGAGCATTACTTTACTAGCATGTGAGATGAGTGCAATTGTGCTGTACTTTGAGCATTCTTTGGCATTGCCTTTCTTTGGGATTGGAATGAAAACTGACCTTCTCCAATCCTGTGGCCACTGCTGCGTTTTCCAAATTTGCTGGCATCTTGAGTGCAGCACTTTCACAGCATCATCTTTCAGGATTTGAAATGGCTCAACTGGAATTCCATAACCTCCACTAGCTTTGTTTGTAGTGATGCTTTCTAAGGCCCACTTGACTTCACATTCCAGAATGTCTGGCTCTAGATGAGTGATCACAGCATCGTGATTATCCTGGTCATGAAGATCTTTTTGTACAGTTCCTCTGTGTATTCTTACCACCTCGTCTTAATATCTTCTGCTTCTGTTAGGTCCATACAACTTCTGTCCTTTATTGAATCCATCTTAGCAAGAAATGTTCCCTTGGTATCTCTAATTTTCTTGAAGAGATCTCTAGTCTTTCTCATTCTGTTCTTTTCCTCTAATTCTTTGCATTGATCGCTGAAGAAGGCTTTCTTATCTCTTCTTGCTATTCTTTGGAACTCTGCATAAAGATGCTTGTATCGTTCCTCTTCTCCTTTGCTTTTTGCTTCAAATCTTTTCTCAGCTATTAGTAAGGCCTCCCCAGACAGCCATTTTGCTTTTTTGCATTTCTTTTCCATGTGGATGATCTTGATCCCTGTTTCCTGTACAGTGTCACTAACTTCATTCCATAGTTCATCAGGCACTCTGTCTATCAGATCTAGGCCCTTAAATATATTTCTCACTTCCACTGTATAATCATAAGGGATTTGATTTAGGTCATACCTGAATGGTCTAGCCATTTTCCCTACTTTCTTCAATTGGAGTCTGAATTTGGTAATAAGGAGTTCATGATCTGAGCCACAGTCAGCTCCTGGTCTTGTTTTTGTTGACTATATAGAGCTTCTCCATCTTTGGCTGCAAAGAATATAATCAATCTGATTTCAGTGTTGACCATCTGGTGATGTCCACGTGTAGAGTCTTCTCTTGTGTTGTTGGAAGAGGCTGTTTGCTATGACCAGTGCATTTTCTTGGCAAAACTCTATTAGTCTTTGCCCTGCTTCATTCCATTTTCCAAATCCAAATTTGCCTGTTACTCCAAGTGTTTCTTGACTTCCTACTTTAGCATTCCAGTCCCCTATAATGAAAAGGATACCTTTTTTGGGTGTTAGTTCTAAAATGTCTTGTAGGTCTTCATAGACCTGTTCAACTTCAGCTTCTTCAGCATTACTGGTTGGGGCATAGACTTGGATTACCATGATATTAAATGGTTTGCCTTGGAGACCAACAGTCATTCTGTCGTTTTTGAGATTGCATCCAAGTACTGCATTTCGGACTCTTTTGTTGACCATGATGGCTACTCCATTTCTTCTGAGGGATTCCTGCACACAGTAGTAGATATAATGGTCATCTGAGTTAAATTCACCCTTTCCAGTCCATTTTAGTTTGCTGATTCCTAGAATGTCGATGTTCACTCTTGCTGTCTCTTGTTTGACCACTTTCAATTTGCCTTAATTCATTGCGAGACATTCCAGGTTCCTATGCAATATTGCTCTTTACAGCATCAGACCTTGCTTCTGTCATCAGTCACATGCACAACTGGTTATTGTTTTTGCTTTGGCTCCACCCTTCATTCTTTCTGGAGTTATTTCTCCACTGATCTCTAGTAGCATATTGGGCACCTACTGATCTGGGGAGTTCCTCTTTCAGTATCCTATAATCTTGCCTTTTCATACTGTTCATGAGGTTCTCAAGGCAAGAATACTGGAAGTGGTTTTCCATTCCCTTCTCCAGTGGACCACATTCTGTCAGGCTTCTCCACCATGACCCTCCCGTCTTGGGATCCCCCACAGGCATGGCTTAGTTTCATTGAGTTAGTCAAGGCTGTGGTCCTAGTGTGATTAGATTGCCTAGTTTTCTGTGAGTATGGTTTCAGTGTGTCTACCCTCTGATGCCCTCTTTCAACACCTACCATCTTACTTGGGTTTCTCTTACCTTGGACATGAGGTATCCCTTAATGGCTGCTCCAGTAAAGCGCAGCTGCAGCTCCTTACCTGGGAAGAGGGGTATCTCCACACCACTGCCCTTCCTGACCTTCAACGTGGGATAGCTCCTCTAGGCCCTCCTGTGCCCACACAGCCACAGCTCCTTGGACATTGGGTTGCTACTCCCCCACCACAGTCCCTGACCTCAGACGCCGGGTGGCTACTCTCAGCTGCCGCCTCTGACCTCGGACGTGGGGTAGCTCCTCTCAGCTGCGCTTAGTGTGCCAGTTGCTGGCACCAATACCACAGTTCAAAAGCATCAATTCTTTCGTGCTCTGTCTTCTTTATGGTCCACCTCTCACATCCATATATGACTATTGGCAAAGTCATAGCTTTGACTAGATTGACATTTGTTGGCAATGTACTGTCTGTCCTTTTTCATACGCTGTCTAGATTTGTCATAGTTTTTCTTCCAAGGATCAGCAAGTGCCTTCTAATTTCATGGCTGCAATTACCATCTGCAGTGATTTTGGAGCCCCCCAAATAAAGTCTGTCACTGTTTCCACTGTTCCCATATCTATTTCCTATGATGTGATGGGACCAGATGCCATGATCTTTGTGTTTTTGTTTTTTTTTTTTTTTTTCTGAATGCTTAGCTTTATTTTTTTTCAATTTATTTATTTATTTATTTTAAATTACAATACTGTATTTGTTTTGCCATACATGAATGTTGTGTTTTAAGCCAGTCTTTTCACTCTCCTCTCTCACTTTAATCAAGGGGCTATTTAGTTCCTCTTCTGTTTCTGCAATAAGTGTGGTATCATCTGCATATCTGAGGTTAGTGATATTTCTTTTGGCAATCTTGATTCCAGCATCTCCTTCCTCTAGCCTGGCATTTTGCATGATGTGCTCTGCATATAAGTTAAATAAGCAGGGTGACAATATATGTTGTATATTGTCACTCTGAAGGATGGATAGTTAAATGAGATTTGAGTGTTGAGTGGGGATCAGTTACTTGAAGATTTGGAATAAGAACATTTCAATAAAGTATATTAACCCTTCCATATGGCTCATATCAGTTTCCAAAGTGGCACTGTGCTGTGCTTCATAGCTCAGTCATGTCTGACTCTATGCGACCCCATGGACTGTAACCTGCCAGGCTCCTCTTTCTATAGGGATTCTCCAGGCAATAATACTGGGGTGGGCTTCCTTACCTTTCTGCAAGGAATCTTCCCAACCTAGGGATTGAACCCAGGTCTTCTGAATTGCAGGCAAATTCTTTACCCTCTGAGCCACCAGAGAAGCCCAAGAATACTGGAGTGGGTAGCCTTTCCTTTCTCCAGGGGAACTTCCCAACCCATATCACATCACAGATATGTAGATGCTGATTTAGTCACCTCCACCCGCTTGCTGATTTCTCTGCTTAATTTTTAAAGATGTATGTGCAAGAAAACTGGGTCCAGAGAACTTGGGAGGATTCTATCAAAAATAAAACAAACTTCTGTGGAAACTTACCCTTACTAACATTAACTTCTCATTAAAGAAAGTGTGGAAAACAACAACAAAAAGTTAAGTGCATATTATAGCTTATGGTGAACAATGTCAGATTTGTGATCTCTGGAGAAGAAGATTTGGCTTTGGGAGCAGGGACCAGGCTTGATCACTCAAGAAATTTTGTGTAGCAGAGTTTTGTTAAAGTGAAAGAGAACAGAGAAAGCTTTTGACACAGACATCAGAAGGGGACAGAGAGTGCCCCCTTCTCTCATCTTAGCAAGACCTTATACACTTTTCTCAGACCTGCTCTCACAACATGTATCTTAAGGTAACAGTATTAGAACTAACAATTGTAAGATCTTACCAGACCCACTCTTATAGTATACAAGTTTTAAGATTGCAAGATCAGCTGGAAGGTTCTTGTTAAGGAGAAACATATCCTCCAGCAAGATCAGTTCAGTTCAGTTCAGTTGCTCAGTCATGTCAGACTCTTTGGGACCCCATGGACTGAAGCAAGCCAGGCAACCCTGTCTATCACCAGCTTCTGGAACTTGCACAAATTCATGTTGATCGAGTTGGTGATGCCATCCAACCATCTCATCTTCTGTCGTCCCCTTCTTCTCCTGCCTTCAATCTTTCCTAGCATCAAGGTCTTTTCCAGTGAGTCAGTTCTTCGTATCAGGTGGCCAAAGTATCGGAGTTTCAGCTTCATTGGAGTTTCAGCCTCAACATCAGTCCTTCTGATGAATATTCAGGACTGATTTCCTTTAGGATGGATTGGTCAGATCTCCTTGCAATCCAAGGGACTCTCAAGAGTGTTTTCCAACACTGCAGCTCAAAAATATCAATTCTGCAGTTCTCAGCTTTCTTTAGAGTCCAACTCTCACATTCATACAAGACTACTGGGAAAACCATAGCCTTGACTAGACAGACCTTTGTTGGCAAAGTAATGTCTCTGCTTTTAATATGCTTTCTAGGTTGGTCATAACTTTTCTTCCAAGGAGTAGGTGTCTTAATTTCATGGTTGCAGTCATCAGCTGTAGTGATTTTGGAGCCCAAGAGAATAATGTCTGTCACTGTTTCCATTGTTTCCCCATCTATTTGGCATGAAGTGATGGGACCAGATGCCATGATCTTAGTTTTCTGAATGTTGAGTTTTAAGACAGCTTTTTCACTCTCTTCTTTTACTTTCATTAAGAGTTTCTTTAGTTTTTCTTTGCTTTCTGCCATAAGGGTGGTGTCATCTGCATATCTGAGGTTATTGATATTTCTCCAAGCAATCTTGATTCCAGCTTGTGTTTCATCTGCCTGGCATTTTGAATAATGTACTCTGCATATAAGTTAAATAAGCAGGATGATAATATATGACCTTGTCATACTCCTCTCCTGATTTGGAACCAATTTGTTGCTCCACGTCCAGTCCTAACTGTTGCTTCTTGACCTGCATACAGATTTCTCCAGGAGACAGGTCAGATGGTCTGGTATTCCCATCTCTTTAAGAATTTTCCACAGTTGTTGTGATCCACACAGTGAACAGCTTTGGCCTAGTCAATTAAGCAGAAGTAGATGTGGTTTTTTTTTTTTTTGAACTCTCTTGCTTTTTTGATGATCCAGTGGATCTTGGCAGCTGATCTCTGATTCATCTGCCTTTTCTAAATCAAGTTTGAACATTTGGAAGTTCATGGTTTACATACTGTTGAAGCCAGGCTTGGAGAATTTTGAGCATTTCTTTGCTAACGTGAAATGAGTACAATTGTGTAGTAGTTTGAACATTCTTTGGCATTGCCTTTCTTTGGGATTAGAAAGAAAGCTGACCTTTTCTAGTCCTGTGGGCACTGCCAGTTTCCCAAATTTGCTGGCCTATTGAGTGCAGCACTTTCACAACATCATCTTTTAGGATTTGAAATAGCTCAACTAGGATTCCATTACCTCCACTAGCTTTGTTCCTAGTGATGCTTCCTAAGGTACACTTGACTTCACATTCCAGGATCTCTGGCTCAAGGTGAGTGATCACACCATTGTCCTTATCTGGGTCATTAAGGTCTTCTTTGTATATTTCTTCTCTGTGTTCTTTCCACAGTTTCTTCTTTGAGTAAGATACATTGTTATATGACCAAGACAAAGCAATGTAGAAAAAATGTTCTTTTTCTCACTTGAGAGCCTTACACTCCTTTCTTCTTCTCAAGGGCCTTCAACCCTTTTCCCCTCTTGTGGACCCTGGACTTTTGTCAACCTTCCTAGGAAATGACTCTCATATATAAATGGAGCTAAAATATTGACTTCTGTAATTGTTCAAACAAAGAGCATATGGTGCTGAGATTTCGAAAGGAATGCAGAAAGAAATATTTCACTAATTTATTTTGTTTTCTGGTTACTATCAAGCCATAACTTCAGTGATAATCCTTTATAATACACTATAAAAATTATTTATATAGTAAGTTTACTGTTTTAACAGTCACCTCTCAATTGCATTTTTTGTGCATGTTCCTTATAACAAATTTGAATAACTCAGAAAGCTACAACAATAAAAGTTTTTTTTGTTGTTTCATTATCTCCAACAGTTTAATTGCAAATGCTTTTCACTTTCAAATTGTCTTTATTTATAGGAAATTCTATATCTTTGTAGACAACTAGAAGATTTTAGAGGATAAGTCTTGGAAAACATTGATGTGGAATTTATAGATATGAAATATTAATATTCTAACACTTCTATTGGGTTTTAGAAACTAACATAGTAGCTAACATTAGCAATATATATATAATATTTTTAATAAAACATTTAAATTGTTACCTTTTATAATGTAGTGATTTATCAAAGTAGTTATCATAAAATAATAACAAATTTGTTCTGTATAGTTTTTAGGAAAGCAATTTTTTAAGGAAAATTTAGTGTTACAATATATATAAAATATAACACCAATTCAGAATATTGAAATTAATATGGATAATAAAAGTACAGTCAAACAAATGATATTATAATACAATATGAAAAAATTTTCTACAACATTTTGCTAAAAATGCTTTCAGGCAAAACCCATGATTCACAAACAATGAGTAAAAAAGAGAAAAGATTAAAGTCCTAAACATCTTGCATTTGGGACAGAGAAATTACACAGTAAACTTCAAAGATATTGAAGCACACTTATTGAATGGGAATTTTCCAATTCATAATTGCTGATTATACTTGAAGATACAGCCACATCGTGTTCTCGTTTAAGTCACAACTTATAAGCTCTCTTCTTGATAATTTTGTTTAATGTTAACTATCAGCGAGCAGAATTTTCTCCATTGTTTTTCTCATTTAGGACAGTTTAGATGGGATAGATTCATTATTTGACCTGAGAAAGCTCTTCTTTTGAGCTATGGAGCTTAGCTGTCTCGGGGCTTGTTGATTGCACTCTCTTCTCAGACTTAGCAGCTGTGTACTCTGTTCTCATACATCTTGTCAGTTGTCTCTGCATCTGAGTCTTACCTGAAGCCATAGTTATAGACCAGGTGAATCTCTCCACAGGCAGTGGACCTGCAGATCTTCAACGGCTGACTGACCAAAGGCACCTGGCAGCGTTAATTGTATGTGTCAACTTGACTCCACTGAGGGACACCCAGAAAGCTGGTAAAATATTATTTCTAGGTGTGTCTGTGAGGGTGTTTCTGAAGAGATTAGCATTTGAATCAGTAGACTGAGTAAGGTTGCCCTCCCTATTGCAGTTACTCATCATCCAATCCACTGACAGTTCCAATAGAACAAAAATGTAGGAGAAGGATGAATTTGCCATCTGTGTAAGGTAGAACATCCCTCCTCTCCTGCCTTTGTACATCGACACTCTTGGTTCTCAGGCCTTTGGTCTTGGATTGAGACTTACATGGGTGTTTTCTGGCTCTCAGACATTTGGACATGGAATGAATGACATCTCTAGTTTTCCTGGTTCTCTAGCTTGCAGGCTTCAGATCCTGGGAATTCTCAGACTATTATTGTGTGAGCTAGTTCCTATAATGTCTCTTATTACTCTTTGTTACTATCTATCTAGCTATAGCTGTCTATATATAGATGTCCTATTTTTGGATCTGTTCTATCCTATCCTATCTATCTATAGATCCCATTGGTTCTGTTCCTCTAGAGAACCCTAACTAATACAGTACCCATATCTGGTTATGAGCTCCTCCTCAAGAAAGAGGTAAGCTGGAGGAGGCTGATGTGTCACTCTGCAGTGACAGGGATGTGCTGGCAAACATTCAGCAACTTCCTCTCTAAAAATCAATGTCCTGATTTGTAGGGTTTACTGTTTTCTGTGTTAATACTCCCACCATGGTCAATTTCAAACATCATTTAAAGGAAAACCAGGGTGAGATATATAGTAGTCTCTCTTTGTATATCTGTGTCCATGCTTACAGGTATAATAGATGGAAATAAATTCAAGACCATGTAGCAAAGTAGGAAGTGGTGAGGTATGAATATTTATTATTTTTAAGTAATACATTTCAGTGTAAGTTTATATATTTTAATTTTAATATTTGGTTAAAGAGCAGCTGGCAAAATCTCTGCAACTTTACAAATCACTCTCATAAACTGCTACAAACTGACTCCAGCATGCACTTGTTGTTCAGTTGCTCAGTTGTGTCTGACTCTGGGATTCCATGGACTGTAGCATGCAAAGCTTCCCTGTCCTTCACTATCTTCCTGAGTTTGCTCAAACTCAAGTCCATTGAGTTGGTGGTGCCATCCAACCATCTCATCCTCTGTTGTCCCCCTTCTCTTCCTGTCCTCAACTTTACCCAACATCAGGGTCTTTTCCACTGAGTCAGCTCTTCACATCAGGTGGCCAAAGCATTGCAACTTCAGCTTCAACATGCTCTAGGGAGGGACAAATGGTAAGGATATCATCAAATAGGTTGTTGCCTTAATCTTGATATAGAGTAATGAGAGCTTGGACCATAATGGTCAGTCAAAAGGCAGCAATGGAGGAAAGCTCTGGAGATGATGCAAGAGAGGATCAAGAAATCACTCAAGGCAAGGGTGGTCTCTTTGAGAAAAAGTAGCACATTTTATGACTTGGTAAAATGGATAAAATGCAAGGAAGAGATCTGGAATTGGGAGCAAAATTACAAAGTCCACTTGGTTTGGATCAAAGTGCTATTAAGTTTCTGAGTTCTAGAAGAATGATAACATAAAATTGTACATGATGATTTAAGGAGAGAGGCAATGCCATAGTGGGAATCATGTCTATGTGAAGGAACTTAGCGAATGTAAATCTGACTTTCAGCATAATGCATGTATTGAAATGGAGGAGAGATTTGAATTTAAGAATAAAAGAGGAAGAAACCAGTATAGGAAGTGATGTTAAGGAACCACTCTCATAGAGTGGTACAATTTGCTGTGTTTTGAATTTAATTTTTCTGTTAAGAACTCAGGAGATAAAAATCAGTGCTAAAATAAGCTCTTTTGAATGTGATATTTTACCATTTGGAAATTCAATAACTAATAGGAACTTCTTACTTAAAAGGACAAAATTAATGCCTGAAAACATAGGAAAAGCTGATCTAGTGAGCAAACTGTACTCTTCTTTCTTCTTTATACTTTAAAAATATCTCTTTAGGCTCACAAGGTTAAATGAACTCAATTAAATTTGCTGGCTGTTAATTTATAATCTGTTCAAGATTATACTATTTCTTAAAAGAAGTCTGATATTTTAGTTGGTTTTGAGATTTAACAGAATTAAAAAGAACTCAGAGCAGCAGAGTCACTTATTGGCCAGTACTTCAAACACAAAATGCAATTTCTTTTGATACCCTATTTTTGAGGAGCCCTGGAGACCTGGTGTGTTGTAGGGTCATCTGTCTTCTTTCAAAGACTGATGCTCTGCATCTCCCATGATTGAGCAAGAAAGTGACAGCAGGCATGTTGTAAATTTACAGGTCAAAAGAAGCTCAGTGGTGTAAATTACATTACTTTGAAGTCTACAGCTATTGCTGATCCCTTTGAAAATCTAATTTTACTCAATAAATTCCTTTCACCATACAAATATTATTTTCAAGGAAAAGATGGCATGGCTTTAGAAAATGGACATATCCATAGTAGGATATAACAAAGGAAAAAAGTAACTTTATTCTGTCTCTGTGTTTAACTCTCTGTTGGGATTCACTGAATAATCTGTACCCAAAGTAGTTTATAGATATTTTTTCACACTCTGAATAGCGAGATAAAGAACAAAGGCAGGGACTGTGTACAGTTGGAGCTTCCATTAGAATGCAGAATAGGATTGGTTACTTAGCAATTAATGTCAAGAAATTACTGATTGTGATTTTTCTAGATTCTAGCTTTTCCTTTTTATGCAATGATTTTCATTTAAAAGTGATGCAGTATAATTCTAGTTGATGTATACATATATTTTTCTAGTGAGTGAGTTAGCTGTGTTGCTTCTGATGATGGACAGTCAGTTATGCTGACTTCTGATGTGTAAAGGATAAGAGATATTAATAGAAAAGTTTGTAGGCTATACTCTCAAAAGTCTTTACTGATAGTTCTTGCAAACTGCACACAGAGATACAGCAAGGATGCTGGACAGGTTAGGGAATATAGTAGGCAGCTTCTCAGATATGTCCCAGTGAGACCTTCCTCCTAATTCTCTTTTCTGTGTAATCCCCTTGTCTTGTCTCTGGGCTGAACCTAGTAACTTGCTTTTGATGAGTACATATGACAAAAACAATGAGATGTCACTTTAGAGTCTGCTTTACAGAAAGATTGTCTGTCTTATTTGTCCTTTTTTATTCTCTCATTTACTTCCTTCAAATATTGCCAGCTGCTATGTATGAACTTCCCTATGGAAAAACCCATATGACAAGAAACTGAGGGGTAGCCTCTGACTAACATATAAATGAGCTTATAAGCAGATTTTCTGTTAGTCAAGTCTTAAGATGATTTCACCCTGGTTGACAGCTCTGGGATACCCAGAGTTAAAGGACCTACCTAAGTTGTACCCAGATACTTTACCCAAAAATACTAAATGATTTTTAAACATTAAATTTTGATAATTTGTTGCATGCAATAGGTAACTAAAAGAGGCAATCTCTTTTTATTTTATGTATCCCATACTTGCATAAACAAGATCCTCATAATTATATGTGTAATCAAATTAAATCCATAGAGCGACTGCATCATTCAAAGGCAAGATGGAAAATAAATAACATCTCAAAGAGTCTAACTAAGAACTGTTTAATGAAGGAACTATTTAGAGAGGAGTAGGAAAGGTTATGAAATCCAGCCCCAAAACCAGAGAAACAGTAAGAAATTAGCCTTGGGGCAAGCTGTTAAAACCACAGACCTAAAGGGGCCAGAAGAGGGAATGGTGTTATTAGAATCCAGAAAAGGACTGGCGTTGTGGAAAACTGGCCACACTCCAGAAGCTCTAGCTTTAGGGTGAAACTGAACTGATGCTGGAGCAACAGCAAAGCTGTAAGAATAGGGGAGGGAACAATGCTTTGACCTCTTTCCTCCTACCTTTAGCTCTTCTCTCTCCATCTCCTACTGGCCAAACCCAACCAGAAGCCAGAGGGCAAGCAAGCCTAGGAGATGAAGACTTAAGCTCAGTCTCTCAGGGCGTAGCCCAGGACAAAGAAGGGTATAGGGTGTGTTGTGGATCTCCAAAGGGTGTGAAGAGAGACTCAACTGCATAAGTGAGAGTCAGAGTTGGAGATTTGCTTCAGCTTAGCAATAGGGAAGACGGTGCTTCATAAGCAGTTGGTAGAGCAGGAGAAGTTGGATGCTACTTTTCAGGAAAATATATGACCTCTTCACCCTGGGCACCAACTGTGCTTCTATTCCTATTCTTTTTGAAGTTAGGTATGCCATGTTACAGAGTTATGGCAATAGAAACAGTAAATTCAGACCACTCCCAGATTGGGCCCATGTAAACCTTGTAAGTCCTTTGTTTTCTACTTCCCTTTCTACTTCTTGCTGTGTTAGATGGTGCGCTTGCAAAAATATTTTGGGATTCAACTATCAAAAGTAGTAGTAGGTATTTAGTCCCTAAATGACTATATGGAACAGAGCTAACTATGAATCAGACCACTCAGAAATGTTAAGAAAGCAGGAGATTGATGATTAGTTTTAGAGACATTATATTTTTGAGGCTTTTTCCTCTTTCATCCTAGCCAATCTTTACTAATGAAAAGGGAAAAGGGTACCTTTTTTTTTTGTTTTTTGAATAGGGCTTCCTATTACACACATTAAGTCCCTGACCACTTTGCCTCCATGTCAAGAATGGCTCAGAGGTTAAAGCATCTGCCTCCAGTGCAGGAGACCTGGGTTCGATCCCTGGGTCAGGAAGATCCCCTGGAGAAGGAAATGGCAATCCACTCCAGTATTCTTGCCTGGAGAATCCCATGGACAGAGAAGCCTAGTAGGTTACAGTCCACGGGGTTGCAGAGTCGGACATGAATGAGCGACTTCACCAAGAATGTCTCTATCTACAGTGTTTTTAGTCACTCAGTTGTGTTTGACTCTTTGTGACCTTATGGATTGTAGTCTGCCAGGCTCTTCTGTCCACAAGATTCTCTAGGCAAGAATTCTGAAGTAGGTAGCCATTCCCTTCTCCAGGGGATCTTCCCGACTCAGGGATCAAAGCAGGGTCTCTGTATCGCAGGCAGATTCTATACTTTCTGAGCCACCAGGGAGCCTTCCCCCACCCCCTCACACACCTATATTTACTTAATACTAGCTAAACTGGATTAAGATTCTGAAGATTGAGTCAAAACGCTGCAGTTTAAAAATAACCAAACAGAAACAGAATCCCTAGTATGGCTGATCATATTGGGTTGGCCAAAAGTTCTTTCAGATTTCCCATACCATCTTATGGAATATTTTTCAAAAATACCTTAAATGCTTTGTTCAATCCCACAAGCTAATCTTAAAATTCATCTTTAACACAGGTGTATGGGCTGTGATCCCTATTTTAAAATCTGGAGAGCTTATGACTGCAATACAAATGACAGTATGTGGTTTCCAAGGCTGGGTTGCAAGAGGCAGCAGAGTTTCTTCTTGATTCTCATGAGATGCTAACTCTGAAAATCTAGTCATCATGATATAAGGAAGCAGACTGAGAGGACTGCTGAGCTGATAAGATGAATTATTTCTTACAGAAAAAGAAGGGAGACTCAGAAAGCAAAGTAAAGAGCCACAGAGAACAACTCTCAGGCAGTAGGACTTAGTTTAAACAAGAAATGTGCTAGATATCAGAGTAGCTATAGGGCAATGCTTGCTAGTATCTCTTGTTTTTACCCCTTCTAAATAGAAGTGTCTATAAGCAGTTATCCTATGAATGTTCCACCACTGTGTGCTGGGTGTGTGTCAGGCAGATATACCTTTAGTTCACAGTTCTTCAGGTTAACAGAAATGGTACTGAAGGAACTGTATGCAAATAATCACATGAAAGAGCCCCATATGTATTTGGACCTGATTTAGATAATAAGACTCTTAATTTAAGGCTCATGCTACAACTAGATTAGATTTGGGAATTTTAGAGGGCATCGAGAGCACATTTTCTATGGCAATATATGAATTTGGGAACCTAGTGGGCATATAGGGGAAACTATATTTCTCAAAACTGCTTTCATATTTCCCTCCTATATGTTCTTCTTCACTTGTGTCCCTAATAGTCCTCTCATTGAGATGTCGGGAATCTATATTCTCTCCCACTGAATTTTGGTGCACTTGTGATTACACAGAAGTCTCATACCGATTACATCTGATTATAGGATATAAAGGAAAAGAAAGCCTGGTCCCCTGGGATTGATGCTTTTAGAACTAAAAAAAAAAAAAAAAATTACTCTAGCCAAAGTTGGAGTCTGCTGCCTTCATTTCCTCTCATATATTTAAGTTAGCAAGCCTTCAGATGATTTCAAATCCCAGACATTTTGTTACCTCTAGCTTTTGAGTTTTTCTAAAGCGAGGAAAAGAAAAAGAGGTATCCAGGCCCTAGCTTATCTTAATGCCTGACTCACCTTAATATAATGGTTGTTTATACCACTAATATGGGAAGCTTTATTTTGCAGCTATATTAAATAAAATACCCTATTTCCATTCATAGACCCATATGCCACTAGTGTAATTGACTTCTGAAGTATTCAAAAGTGAAGATCTTTGAAATCTTAGCAACTTCCTAATCCTTTGGTCATCCTTAACCATTTATTAATGGTGCATCGCTAGATGACTAATTACCAAGACCATCATCTTATTAATAATTACTTTATTCTTACTTCTTCAATTAATTTGGTATAACTGATTGACTTCCACAAGCATGTTCATCTTGAGTATACAAGGTGAAGTAGTATAGCCTTGATGAACTCCACATACCTAGGGCTTTAAAGATACCACCCATATAAAGATACCATTATTTGTCATATATGTCTGTCTGTCTGTATATATCTGTCTACCTATATGAGAAAGAGGGAATCCATTAAGAAGTGGAGGACACATAAATAAATACCAGTAATAAAAATACAATGAGAAACCAGAAGACCTGCATTTAGTTTGTAGCTCTGCCTTGAGATATTCAAAAGTACTATAGAGATAGTACAGACATTGGATGGGCATGGAAAATTAAATTCCCTTTTAATGACTTCCCAACCTTGAGGAAAAAGCCCAAGATTCACTCCAAATGAGAAATCAGCTTTTAAAAATAGTGCTGTGTCTTCTCTGACAGCCTCCAAATAGGTCTCTCTGGGCAAAACTCACTGAAATACTGTAGTCTTCATCAGCATCACAATAGCTGAGGGTGAGCAAGAGAAGCATGGACTCCACATGATTGGGTTATTTATTACCTGTTGTCCCAGAGTGAAAGGTTTTTGCAACTTTCTAAAATATGATAGATTTTAAATCAACTATATAAGTTATGAGTCATATCACATTTTTCTGCTTGTTCTGTTATGGTGTAAAAATCACAAGATTTTCTCTAGGTAGTAAAAAAAAATAAAGAATGATGAAAGCCATTTCATGAAGAGACATTTAATATTGTATCACTTTCCTATGTCCTGAGCAATAATTTATGGTTTGTATTTGCTCCTCTCTGTAGAATAGAAACCTTCTCTTCCTTCCTTAGGGATGCCCTCTCTTGTGAGAGCAACTCTCAAATTTTTTGCTTTGCTATGAGCTCTACACATTTCTTAACTTTTTCTTCCAAATTCTAGTCAAACTGCAATGGCTGAACATGATAAGCCATAGCTCATTTCATCTTCTCTACTGGGGGATCCTGCTTGAGTTGACACTGATTTAATGTACAGTATTTAAAAGGCTTCCCAGGTGGCACGAGTGGTAAAGAATCTGCCTGCCAGTGCCGGAGCACAAAGCCACAGGTTTGATTCCTGGAAGAGCCCCCTGGAGAAGGAAATGGCAACCCACTCCAGTATTCTTGCCTGAAAAATTCCACGGACAGAGGAGCCTGGTGGGATGCAGTTCATGGGGTTGCAAAGAGTTGGACACGACTGAGCCTGCACACACACACACACAGACACACACACATTTAAAAGATATGTTGAAATTGTACATGAAGGATCTATTTGCAGGAATGTTGAAGGAACCTCCCAAGAAAGTATCTCATGCTCAAGAAAGACAGTCAAGGTGCCCAAGCTTGCTTAGGGCATAGGGAGGGGCCACTATGGAACACAGTATCAACTGTGACTCATTCAGTCTCAAATATCAGAAATTCATTTTCACCTAGTCTTCATCTCTCAGCTGACTGGTACCAGTGCCTGAGAGCTAATTGCTAAATTTTCAGGAGTTTGGTGAACTAGTTGTTAAATTAGTTCTTGAAATTGGCCATGGTGGAGGTTTCACACCACAGCACTTGCCAAGCATACAAATAATGTTTTCCTCCTCTCATACAGGTTGCTAACCTTTACTGGAATAACACTTGTTCGACTTGACTCATTTCTGGTGCTTAATTACCACCACAATTGTCATGAGGATGATTTCTAAAAATCAGAAGATGTCGTTTCACCGCTTGGAACCATCCACTAAGTGGGAACTGTGTTCCCCAGAATTCCCTTTCTCTGTATGGTTCTGGGCTAGCACTGGCCAAGAAAGAAGATGGAAGGGAAGTAGCATCTGTTTTTATGATCCAGAGGTCGATGTAGAGCGAGGTGTTGTTGCCACAGCCTGCTCAGTTTGCCCTTGCTGGTGTCCAGTTCAACCTTTAGTCATCTGCATGAAGTCCAATTTGTCCTTTTACACCCTTACTTTATGCCCATCTTTTTTCTTAAATATTTGCTCTAATGAGTTCAAGCTCAGAACTAGACAAAGAAATACAGTGAGACAAACTCTTTAACCAGCTCCCACACATGCACTAAGATTCCATTTATTGTATTGTTCCTAGTGGTTCTGCATCTCTGATTGATCCAAACTGATGCAACTTAGAGTGAAACCAAGGGTCTCACTCTAGCTAAAAACAGAGGTTCAAGAGGGAGGGAATATATGTATATCTGTGGCTGATTCATGTTGTGTTTTGATAGAAAACAACAAAATTCTGTAAAGCAATTATCCTTCAATTAAAAATAAAAATACTGTACTTCTACATAACTCTGCAACCATCACTGACCTTGTGGTGGACTTCTCTGTTCTTTGCTCCCTATTTTTCCATACTGGCCTTCTTTCTTAGTTCTTAGTTGTTCTTAGAACCCATAGTGATTCTACTACTTTAGGGCTTTGTATTAGCTTTTCCTCTGTCTAATCTGACTCCTCTTCTTGAATTCTCAGTTCAAATGTCATCTTCTAAGACAGGTTTAACCTGACCACCCAATATACAGCCTGAGTTGAAGCCTACTGTAATTGTGTGTGTGTGTGTGTGTGCAAAATCCTGATCATTTTATAATATATTTCTTTTATTTGTGTGTTATTATCTTTCTTCTCTAGGCAAAATCTAAATGCCTTGGAGGCAAAGCTCTTTCTGGCCTGGCCGGTAGTATATTGCCTGTTAATAAGTTTTGGATTTTTATTTTACTTGTGTGGAAAACATAGTGAACATAATTTTTATGAGCTGAAGTATTCTTGGAAGCTACAGTATTTCTTAATAAAAATGGCTTGATTGCTGCTAGGGATGAAGGAGGTAACGAGGAAGATGAGTGAAGGGAGCTGGATTGGGAGTGTTGCGTTGTCCACTGCATACTCTCAGATTGCTACCCATGTATTCTTTAAAGATTAATCCATTAAAATTGATTGAAGATAATCTTTTCTCCCAATTTGAAAGTGTGCTCAGTTTTATATGCATGTTAATGAATAAGTAAAACAAAATTTAGAGGTCTTGGAGTCCCAAATCAAAGGGAATCACAGGAACTGAAGTCTCTGGGAATTTAAAATTATTTGCAGCAGTTCTAGACCTGCTGCTGCTGCTAAGTCACTCAGTCATGTCAGACTCTTGGCGACCCCATGGTCTATAGCCCACCAGGCTCCTCTGTCCTTGGGATTCTCCAGGCAGGAATACTGGAGTGGGTTGCTATGCCCTCCTCCAGGGGATCTTTTGGACTCCAGGATCAAACCCACGTCTCTTATGTCTCCTGCATTGGCAAGCAGGTTCTTTACCAGTAGCACCACCTGGGAAGCCAAGTTTCTGTACCTCTAGGGGCACAATTAGGAATATCAAGGGAATTCTGTTTACTTCGCTGGGGCAGTGAGACTTCAAGTAATGTCTGCCTCTCAGAAGCCAGGAGGAGCTTTAGCTTAATACTTGACTGTTGTCTTTAGATCCAAATCTGAATCTATATTTTCTCTACCATTTACTGATTCTGTGACCTTAACTATCATGTTATTTATATCCTCTATGCCTTGGTTTCTCCATCTGGACTTTAGGACTAGTAAGAGTATCTATTCATTGGTTTATTGTAATGATTAAATATATGAAAACATTTCAAGAATTTAGAACAGTGCATAACACATAGCAGTTAATTGTTGTGTTAGTACTTTTTAAAATATTGATTAACAGGCATGTCTTTTTCTCTAATCAGGATACATGTTTTCCTGAAAGTGGATCTAAGTCTGTGTTCTTACCTAACCCAGTTTAAAATAAAAATTTTTGGCTTTGGCATGTAATCACTGTATCATAATTTATAATTAGTTATAATGTCAACAAACTATTTTCACATGTATCCTGAAGAGACATTTTGTGTATTTGATAAAATTAAATGATAAAGATTTTGTACCCTAAAACATTCCTTCCTGGTATGACCTAGACCATATTTTTCTCCCCAAATTTTAAACATTTTAATTGCTATTATTTTAAAAATATAGATGTATGTGTTACAAAAATAAGAAGATACAGAACAGTCATGCAGTGAAACGTAACTTTCCTCCCATACTGGTTTCTATGTCTTAATTTCTTTCTTCTGATTGTACAACCAGCTACCTTCTGGAGATAATTTGTGCCTCACAGGAGTAAACAATGACCAACTGATTTTAGATATGTAAGCACATGTTCACACATACCATTGAAGACTCCTTAAAAGAAGGAACAGCCAGATAAAGGCATGCTTGGAGGTGTCTTACTCTGCTTTAAATACATAGAAAATTAAATACTAAAAATATCAACAAAAACAACAAACAAAAATTGCTCAATATTAAATCCAGCTATTTTCTATGTGAGATTTTTAGTTAAATGATAAAGAGTTTCAATAAACTCTCAAAGAAGGAACAAAAAACCTGAGGCTTATCCCTTTAGAATACAGATAATTATGCATTATCATTCAATTATTTCTATGCAATATAAATTATGATACATGAAGTAGAAATAAAAATACATTAAAATAAAAGCTAATTATGATGTGCTAGATCAAATTTTCCTGTGAGAGCTTCTGTATATTGCAATAGGGGAGCTTGATTACGCCATCTGAACTGTTTTCTGTAGAAACTTTTATATTTTGTAAATGTATTTTTATTGACAAATTATTCACAAGAATTGAAAGTTTTCCTCTATTTTTCAATAGATGTGTAAATATATAACAGAAATATATATGACTAATATATACATTAATATATACACGTACATACCCCTGGCCATATTTTAAAAAATAACATTTTAATGATTACATTCACCTGAGGTGGTATTTCACTTGATGTTTGGTAGCTTGACTTTTGAAATCCAGTACATCTGAATTGATAATGTGACCCTACAAACTTTTAGCTGTCTGATTTCAGACAAATTCTGTAATTCCTGGAGATAATAATGGTTCACTTTAATTGAATATTTGTTATTTGTCTTCCTGATCTAAGTGCTTCACGTGTGTGAAATCAATATTTCTTGTTCAACAAATGAAGAATTTGAGGCATAGATAAGTTAGTAATTGCTTCGTGATAGAGGGTTAGAAAATGGTGAAACCAGACTCACACTTCAGGCAGTTGGCCTCCACAGCCTGTGCTCTTAACAACTGCTTTATGCTACCTTGTTGTATTAAGCCAGTGTACCTCCCAGAGTGAGTATAAAGATTCTAAATAGGATAATTCAGAGTGAACACACCTTAGATAATACTTCATGGTTTATTTGTTTCAAAATGTTTAATTGTAAAATTCATATCACATAAAACTTACCGTGTTAATCATTTTAAGTGTATAGTGTAATGGTATAAAGTATGTACGATTATGCGGTCATCACTACCATCCATCTCTACACTATTTTCATCTTCCAAACCTTAAACTTTTATACACATTTAACAATAACTCCTCCTTCCCATTTCAACCTCAACCCTCAACATTATATTTTCCTGTCTCTATTAATTTAACCACTCTCAGTTCAGTTCAGTTCAGTTCAGTTCAGTTGCTCAGTCGTGTCCGACTCTTTGTGACCCCATGAATCGCAGCACCCAACCCCACGAGTTCACTCAGACTTACACCCATCGAGTCAGTGATGCCATCCTGATACTTCATCCTCTGTTGTCCCCTTCTCCTCCTGCCCCCAGTCCCTCCCAGCATCAAAGGCTTTTCCAATGAGTCAGCTCTTCTCATGAGGTGGCCAAAGTACTGAAGTTTCAGCTTTAGCATCATTCCTTCCAAAGAAATCCCAGGACTGATCTCCTTCAGAATGGTCTGGTTGGATCTCCTTGCAGTCCAAGGGACTCTCAAGAGTCTTCTCCAACACCACAGTTCAAAAGCATCAATTCTTTGGTGCTCAGCCTCCTTCACAGTCCACCTCTCACATCCATACATGACCACAGGAAAAACCATAGCCTTGACTAGACGGACTTTAGTCAGCAAAGTAATGTCTCTGCTTTTGAATATGCTGTCTAAGTTGGTCATAACTTTTCTTCCAAGGAGTAAGCGTCTTTTAATTTCATGGCTGCAGTCTCCATCTGCGTGATTTTGGAGCTCAACAAAATAAAGTCTGACACTGTTTCCACTGTTTCCCCATCTATTTCCCATGAAGTGATGGGACCGGATGCCATGATCTTCGTTTTCTGAATGTTGAGCTTTAAGCCAACTTTTTCCACTCTCCTCTTTCACCTTCATCAAGAGGCCCTTTAGCTCCTCTTCACTTTCTGCCATAAGGGTGGTGTCATCTGCATATCTGAGGTTACTGATATTTCTCCTGGCAATCTTGATTCCAGCTTGTGCTTCTTCCAGCCCAGCGTTTCTCATGATGTACTCTGCATAGAAGTTAAATAAGCAGGGTACCAATATACAGCCTTGATGGACTCCTTTTCCTGTTTGGAACCAGTCTGTTGTTCCATGTCCACTTCTAACTGTTGCTTCCTGACCTGCATACAGGTTTCTCAAGAGGCAGGTCAGGTGGTCTGCTATTCCCATCGCTTTCAGAATTTTCCACAGTTTCTTGTGATCCCCACAGTCAAAGGCTTTGGCATAGTCAATAAAGCAGAAATAGATGTTTTTCTGGAACTCTCTTGCTTTTTCCATGATCCAGTGGATGTTGGCAATTTGATCTCTGGTTCCTCTGCCTTTTCTAAAACCAGCTTGAACAGCAGGAAGTTCAGGGTTCACGTATTGCTGAAGCCTGGCTTGCAGAATTTTGAGCGTTACTTTACTAGCATGTGAGATGAGTGCAATTGTGCTGTAGTCTGAGCATTCTTTGGCATTGCCTTTCTTTGGAACTGTAATGAAAACTGACCTTTTCCAGTCCTGTGGCCACTGCTGAGTTTTCCAAATTTGCTGGCATATTGAGTGCAGCATTTTCATAGCATCATCTTTCAGGATTTGAAACAGCTCCACTGGAATTCCATCACCTCCACTAGCTTTGCTTGTAGTGATGCTTTCTAAGGCCCACTTGACTTCACATTCCAAGATGTCTGGTTCTAGATTAGTGATCACATCATCATGATTATCTGGGTCATGAAGATCTTTTTTGTACAGTTCTTCCATGTATTCTTGCCACCTCTTCTTAATATTAATATCTTCTGCTTCTGTTAGGTCCAGACCATTTCTGTCTTTTATCGAGCCCATCTTTGCATGAAATGTTCCCTTGATATCTCTAATTTTCTTGAAGAGATCTCTAGTCTTTCCCATTCTGTTGTTTCCCTCTATTTCTTTGCATTGATTGCTGAAGAAGGCTTTCTTATCTCCTCTTGCTATTCTTTGGAACTCTGCATTCATATGCTTATATCTTTCCTTTTCTCCTCTCTTCGTTTCACAGCTGTTTGTAAGGCCTCCCCAGATAGCCATTTTGCTTTTTTGCATTTCTTTTCCATGGGGATGGTCTTAATCCCTGTCTCCCATACAATGTCACGTACCTCATTCCATAGTTCATCAGGTACTCTGTCTATCAGAACTAGGCCCTTAAATCTGTTTCTCACTTCCACTGTATAATCATAAGGGATTTGATTTAGGTCATACCTGAATGG
The DNA here is from genome assembly GCA_917880005.1 of Nanger dama. Lineage (NCBI taxonomy): Eukaryota > Metazoa > Chordata > Mammalia > Artiodactyla > Bovidae > Nanger > Nanger dama. The sequence continues at coordinate 13,095,244 of CAKJTW010000002.1, forward strand.
TCTAGTGGTTTTCCCTACTTTCTTCAATTTCAGTCTGAATTTGATAATAAGGAGTTCATGATCTGAACCACAGTCAGCTCCTGGTCTTGTTTTTGTTGATTGTATAGAGCTTTTCTATCTTTGGCTGCATAAAATATAATCAACCTGATTTGGGTGTTGACCATCTGGTGATATCCATGTGTAGAGTCTTCTCTTGTGTTGTTGGAAGAGGGTGTTTGCTATGACCAGTGCATTTTGTTGGCAAAACTCTATTAGTCTTTGCTCTGCTTCATTCTGCATTCCAAGGCCAAATTTGCCTGTTACTCCAAGTGTTTCTTGACTTCCTACTTTTGCATTCCTGTCCCCTATAATGAAAAGGACATCTTTTTGGGGTGTTAGTTCTAAAAGTTCTTGTAGGTCTTCATAAAACCGTTCAACTTTGGCTTCTTGAGCATTATTGATTGGGGCATAGACTTGGATTACTGTGATATTACATGGTTTGCCTTGGAAACGAACAGAGATCATTCTGTCATTTTTGAGATTGCATCCAAGTACTGCATTTCGGACTCTTTTGTTGTCCATGATGGCTACTCCATTTCTTCTGAGGGATTCCTGCCCGTAATAGTAGATATAATGGTCATCTGAGTTAAATTCACCCATTCCAGTCCATTTGAGTTCACTGATTCCTAGAATGTTGACATTCACCCTTGCCATTTCTTGTTTGACCACTTCCCACTCTAGATACCTCATATATGTGGAATAATATAGTATTAGTCTTTCTGTGACTGGCTTATTTCATTTAGCATGATGTCTTATATATGTAAGAATTCCTTTTTCTTTAAGGCTGAATAATACTCTATTTTATGTATATACTGCATTTTTAAATTCTACTTGTCCATTGAGGAACACTTTGATTGCTTCCTCCCTTTGGCTATTGTGAATAATGTTGCTATAGATATGAGTGTACACCTATCTCTTCAGGACCCTGGAATTTCTGAATTACCTTGTGGCTATACCATTCTACAGTACACCATCAGTGTATGAGCATTTCAGTTTCTCCAGACCCTTACCAACATTATAATTTTTAATTTTTTAATAGACAGTTTAAAGTGTATGAAATGCAGTTTCTCATTGTGGTTTTGCTTTGCATTTCCCTAATGATTTGTAGTACAGTGTTACAGAGTCCTCCTGCCAATTCAGGAGACACAGAAATGTTGGGTTTGATCTCTGGATCAGGAAGATCCCCTGGACTAGGAAATGGAAACCCACTCCAGTACTCTTGCCTGGAAAAGTCCATGGACAGTGGAGCCTGGTGGGCTATAGTCCATGGGGTTGCAAAATCACTGAACAATGATTAGCGATGTCAAGCATCTTTCCCTGAGCTTTTTGACAGTTTGTATATCTTCTTTGGAGAAATGACTATTCATGTCCTTGACCTATTTTTTAATTGGGTTGTTTTTGTTGAGTTACAGGTGCTCTTTGTATGGCATGGATATAAATCCTTATCATGAAATTAGAAGACGCTTACTCCTTGGAAGAAAAGTTATGAGCAACCTAGATAGTATATTCAAAAGCAGAGACATTACTTTGCCCACTAAGGTCCGTCTAGTCAAGGCTATGGTTTTTCCTGTGGTCATGTATGGATGTGAGAGTTGGACTGTGAAGAAGGCTGAGTGCCGAAGAATTGATGCTTTTGAACTGTGGTGTTGGAGAAGACTCTTGAGAGTCCCTTGGACTGCAAGGAGATCCAACCAGTCCATTCTGAAGGAGATCAACCCTGGGATTTCTTTGGAAGGAATGATGAAACTCCAGTACTTTGGCCACCTCATGAGAAGAGTTGACTCATTGGAAAAGACTCTGATGCTGGGAGGGACTGGGGGCAGGATGAGAAGGTGACGACTGAGGATGAGATGGCTGGATGGCATCACGGACTTGATGGACGTGAGTCTGAGTGAACTCCGAGAGATGGTGATGAACAGGGAGGCCTGGCATGCTTCGATTCATGGGGTCACAAAGAGTCGGGCACGAATGAGCGACTGAACTGAACTGCATATATTTTCTTGCTTATATATTGCATATATTTTCTTTCATTTTGTGGTTTATCTTTTCATTCTATTAGTTTTGTCCTTGGTGCACAAAAGTTTAAATTTTTAATGGAGTCCAAGTTATTTTTTCTCTTGTTGCTTGTGCTTTGGGTGTTCTATGTAACAAATTATTACTGAATTCAGTGTTATGATTTTTTTCCCCTGACATTTTCTTCTGAGTTTTACAGTTTTAGCTCTTACCTTTAGGCCTTTAATCCATTTGAACTAAATTTTGTATATTATTTAAGGTAAGGATATAATTTTATTTTTTTGCATGCAGATATCCATTTCTCTCATATTGTTTCTTCAAAAGCTGTCATTTCCTTATTGAATAGTTTTGGCACCCTTTTTGAAAATCATTTGAGTGTGTGTACCTACTTATTTCTGGGCTCTCTGTTCATCTATGTCTGTATTCCTGTCTTAATGCTATTATCACACTGTCTTGATGACTATAGCTTTGTAATAGGTTTTGAAATTAGAAATTGTGAGATCTTCAACTTTGCTCTCCTTTTTGTAGATTGCTTTGGCTATTCAGGGTTCCTTTAGAATCCATATTATTTTTGGTTCGATTATTTCTGCTAAACATGCTGCTGGGATTTTAATATGGATTGTGTTAAATCTGTAGATCACTTTGGGTACTACTGAATGCTAGAATTTTAAACTTTTCAATCTATGAATATTTTTCTATTTATTTGTATCTTAAAGTCTTTCAGCATTGTTTTGTATTTTTCAGTGTACAAATCTTTCATCTTCTTGGTTAATTTTATTCCCAGCTATTTTTTTCTTTTTATGCTATTGGAAATGTATCTTCTTTTCAGTTTTTTTTTTTTTTTTGGATGATTCATTGTTAGTATGCTGCTAAGTCACATCAGTCATATCTGACTCTGTGCGATCCCATGGACGGCAGCCCACCAGGCTCCCCTGTCCCTGGGATTCTCCAGACAAGAACACTGGAGTGGGATGCCATTTCCTTCTCTGGTGAAAGAAAGTGAAGAGTGAAAGTGAAGTTGCTCGGTCGTGTCAGACTCTTCATTAGTATGCTGCTGCTACTGCTAAGTCGCTTCAGTCGTGTTTGACTCTGTGCGACCCCATAGATGGCAGCCCACCAGGTTCTCTCCGTCCCTGGGATTCTCCAGTCAAGAACACTGGAGTGGGTTGCCATTTCCCTCTTCAGTGCATGAAAGGGAAAAGTGAAAGTGAAGTCAATCAGTTGTGTCTGACTCTTAGCAACCTCATGGACTGCAGCTTACCAGGCTCCCCCGTCCATGGGATTTTCCAGGCAATAGTACTGGAGTAGATTGCCATTGCCTTCTCTGTTCATTAGTATACAGAAATGCAATTAATTTTTGTATGCTGATTTTGTATCCTTCAACATTACTGAATTTATTTATTAATAGTTCACAGCTTTTATTATTTTTATGCACAGCCAAAGTCTATTTGTTTTCAATTTTAAATTGTATTTATAAAATAGACATTTTATTACTGTAAATAATGTTGAAACTAACATTGTATATAAATCTCTCACTGTATCTTTAGGACAAATTCCTAGAAGTGACATTATTTGGGCACATATTTGATTTTCATGACTGTCAGTAACCACAGTTAACCCTCCATATTTGCCTGGAATTGATTCCACTTCCCCCTGCCTCACCACAGATTCTTGATTAGTGCTCAAGTCCCTTAAACAAAGTGGCCCCATAGGTAGCCCTCCATATTCATAGGCTGGCTGTCCTTTGACACAAAAGGCCAGCTGAACTGACAAATAATTTTCCAGAAAGTTTTATTAATAACTTTTTAGGAAAAGATAAAATCACAACTTTTACACAGATATAAAATGAACATATATTAAATTATTTTTTTTAATAAGAAATGAGGGAACCAAGCAAATGTCATAACTATTTCAAAGGAAATATCAAAATAATACAAATGTATATGAAGCAAATGATCCCTAACTGAACAGCAAATTGAGGCAACACTGGTTATTTTCACAGAGCAGGGTAAGACAATTAAAATCACTAGCAGACAGGATTGTTGTTATATAGTCACTAAGCCCTGTATGACTCTTTATGACTCAGTGGACTGCAGCACACCAAGCTCTTTTGTCCTCCACTATCTCCCAGAATTTGCTCAGATTCATAGCTATTGAATCAGTGATGCTATCTAACCATTTTATTCTCTGCTGCCCTCTTCCTTTTTTGCCTTCAGTATTTCCCAGCATCATGAGTCAGCTCTTCACATCAGGTGGCCAAAGTATCACAGTTTCAGCTTCAGCATTAGTCCTTCCAATGAATATTCATGGTTGATTTCCTTTAGGAGTGATTAGTTTGAGGGGCCTAGATCTGATAGACAGAGTGCCTGATGAACTATAGAATGAGGTTTGTGACATTGTACAGGAGACAGGGATCAAGATCATCCCCATGGAAAAGAAATGCAAAAAGCAAAATGGCTGTCTGGGGAGGCCTTACAAATAGCTGTGTAAAGAAGAGAAACAAAAAGCAAAGGAGAAAAGGAAAGATACAAGCATCTGAATGCAGAGTTCCAAAGAACAGCAAGAAGAGATAAGAAAGCCTTCTTCAGCAATCAATGCAAAGAAATAGAGGAAGACAATAGAATGGGAAAGACTAGATCTCTTCAAGAAAATTAGAGATACCAAGGGAACATTTGATGCAAAGATGGACTCAATAAAGGACAGAAATGGTATGGACCTAACAGAAGCAGAAGATATTGAGAAGAGGTGGCAAGAATACACAGAAGAACTGTACAAAAAGATCTTCATGACCCAGATAATCACGATGGTGTGATCACTCATCTAGAGCCAGACATCCTGGAATGTGAAGTCAAGTGGGCCTTAGAAAGCATCACTATGAACAAAGCTAGTGGAGGTTATGAAATTCCAGTTGAGCCGTTTCAAATCCTGAAAAATGATACTGTGAAAGTGCTGCACTCAATATGCCAGCAAATTTGGAAAACTCCTCAGCAGTGGCCATAGGACTGGAAAAGGTCAGTGTTCATTCCAATTCCAAAGAAAGGCAATGCCAAAGAATGCTCAAACTACTGCACAATTGCACTCATCTCACACACTAGTAAAGTAATGCTCAAAATTCTCCAAGCCAGGCTTCAGCAATATGAGAACCGTGAACTTCCTGCTGTTCAAGCTGGCTTTAGAAAAGGCAGAGGAACCAGAGATCAAATTGCCAACATCTGCTGGATCATAGAAAAAGCAAGTGAGTTCCAGAAAAACATCATTTCTGCTTTATTGACTGTGCCAAAGCCTTTGACTGTGGGGATCACAAGAAACTGTGGAAAATTCTGAAAGCGATGGGAATAGCAGACCACCTGACCTGCCTCTTGAGAAACCTGTATGCAGGTCAGGAAGGAACAGTTAGAAGTGGACATGGAACAACAGACTGGTTCCAAATAGGAAAAGGAGTCCATCAAGCCTGTATATTGTCACACTGCTTATTTAACTTCTATGCAGAGTACATCATGAGAAACGCTGGGCTGGAAGAAACACAAGCTGGAATCAAGATTGCCAGGAGAAATATCAATAACCTCAGATATGCAGATTACAGCACCCTTATGGCAGAAAATGAATAGGAGCTAAAAAGCCTCTTGATGAAAGTGAAAGAGGAGAGTGAAAAAGTTGGCTTAAAGCTCAACATTCAGAAAATGAAGATCATGGCATCCGGTCCCATCACTTCATGGGAAATAGATGGGGAAACAGTGGAAACAGTGTCAGACTTTATTTTTGGGCTCCAGAATCACTGCAGATGGAGACTGCAGCCATGAAATTAAAAGACGCTTACTCTTTGGAAGAAAAGTTATGACCAACCTAGATAGTATATTCAAAAGCAGAGACATTACTTTGCCGACTAAGGCTATGGTTTTTCCTGTGGTCATATATGGACGTGAGGGTTGGACTGTGAAGAAGGCTGAGCACCAAAGAATTGATGCTTTTGAACTGTGGTGTTGGAGAAGACTCTTGAGAGTCCCTTGGACTGCAAGGAGATCCAACCAGTCCATTCTGAAGGAGATCAGTCCTGGGATTTCTTTGGAAGGAATGATGCTAAAGCTGAAACTTCAGTACTTTGGCCACCTCATGAGAAGAGTTGACTCACTGGAAAAGACTCCGATGTTGGGAGGGATTGGGGGCAGGAGGAGAAGGGGACGACTGAGGATGACATGGCTGGATGGCATCACTGACTCGATGGACGTGAGTCTGAGTGAACTCTGGGAGTTGGTGATGGACAGGGAGGCCTGGCGTGCTGTGATTCATGGAGTCTCAAAGAGTTGGACAGGACTGTGCGACTGAACTGAACTGAGCTGTGTCATAACTTGACTTCAAAGTAGCAAGGATATTTTAATTTCACGGCTGCAGTGATTTTGGAGCCCAAAATATAAAATCTGTCACTGCTTCCTTTTTTACCCTTCTATTTGCCATGAAATAATGGGACTGGATGCTATGATCTTAGTTTTTTGAATGTTGAATTTTAAGCTAGCTCTTTCATTCTCCTCTTTCACGCTCATTAAGAGGCTCTTCAGTCCTTTTCACTTTCTGCCATTAGAGTGGTATTATCTACATATCTGAAGTTGTTAATATTTCTCCTGGCAATCTTGATTCCAGCTTGTGATTCATCCATACTGGCATTTCACATGGTGTATTCTGCATATAGGTTAAAGAAGCAGCATGACAATACACAGCCTTAATGTACTCCTTTCACAATTTGGAACTTGTCCTTTGTGTCATGTTGGGTTCTAACTGCTGCTTCTTGACCTGCATACAGGTTTCTCAGGGTGCATATAAGATGGTCTGGTATTCTCATCTCTTTAAGAATTTACAGTTGGTTGTGATCCACATAGTCAAAGACTTTAGTGCAGTCAATGAAGCAGATGTAGATGTTTTTCTGGAACTCTCTTGCTTTTTTGATGTTCCAACAGATGTTGGCCATTTGATCTCTGGTTCCTCTGCCTTTACTAAATCCAGCTTGAAATTCTGGAAGTTCTTGTCTCATGTACTGTTAAAGCCTGGCTTGCAGAATTTTTAGCATTACTTTGCTTGCATGTGAGATGAGTGCAACTGTGCAGTAGTTTGAACATTCTTTGTCATTGCCTGTCTTTGGGATTAGAATGAAAACTGACCTTTTTCCAGTCCTGTGGCCACTGCTGAGTTTTCCAAATTTGCTGGCATATTGAGTGCAGCACTTTCACAGCATCATCTTTTAGGATGATAATATACAGCCTGTCATACTCTTTTCCTAATTTTGAACCAGACAGCAGACAGGGTAGCATTTATTTATCTATATTACCTATCTAAAGCTTATAAAGAGTTGCAAAATAGGTTCAAGACAGCAATCAGGGCTAGAAAATGGTAATCCATAGAATGTTCTATAGAAGATACAGTTTTCTAGTGAACCACTAAATTTTTTCTTACAAGTTAAGCCAATTTACACTTCTAATAGCAATTTATAGTTTGTCCTGGCTCACTTTCTTCTCCTGGCATAAAATATTATCTTTTGAAAAATCTGCTAAATTAATAGCAGAAAAAGTGTTATGTAATTATTGATTTAATTTATATTTTTGGTGACTGCTAAGAGAATGATTGAAGATTGTCATAGGAAAGAAACTTAAAATAGAAATTAAATTCTGAAACTGTTCCAAACTCTTGTATCTAATTTTCTAAAGATAGGTAATAAGAGACATAAATTTAGAAAATAATTTTTGAACTGAATGAAATACTTGTTTATAGTTAAGCAGTTGAGAAATTTTAAAAGTTTAAATTAGATGTTATAAATCATAAATATAAAATATTTATTTGCAAGCAGAGTTTCTAAAAAACAGTACAGTGGCAATTTGATTATTCTTGGTATTCTCTCTTTATAATTAGGATCAATTTCCCTTTCAGATTCTACTTTATCCTGGAAAGTGTGCTCCTTTTAGGCAAAGAATATTGAATGTTTAATGAAAGAAAAGCTTTCTAAACCCATTATTAAGGAATGGCTGTAACAAAAGCCACTTTTATTACTGTGTTCTCCTACTATATATTCTAAGTTTGCTAAAGGACAAGTGCTTTCTCTGGAATTTTAATCTTTTCTCTGCTATTTTTAATTGTGTGACCTTTGAAGTCTCTGAACCTCTCTCTTTGTTAGCAGAAGCGGTTACTCTATCTCTATGCAGAACTGTTTGAGAATCAAATTAATCAATATATATGAAAGCACCTTAAAAATGATGCTTTAAAGAGATATGAGAAGAGATTTGTAATATATTTATTCAACTTTTATTAACCTCTTCTCTTTCATCTGCAGTATCATATCTGGCCTTCCCTGTTTTTCTCAATGCCATTCAAGCAGTAACAAGGAAATGATGGCTTTTTCTTTATTGCCATCAGATATGAACACTGAAGAACCAACAAAAAATTAAATCTTGGCTTTTGAATCTTTAAGATGATTACTGCAAAGAAATTTTTAAAAAGCTTTAGAACAAGAGCCCTGGTGTTCAGTTGTATAGACATGAAACTGTCTTCTGGGAGAAGGTTTGATTGTTATCCTGGTTTTAATTCCAAAATCTTTGCTTTAAACTTCTAGCACCAAACCCTAGAGAACCCAGAGCTTAGAATAGACTCCATAAACTGTAGAATGGGAAACACTTTTGATACAAAGGCCTCCCTTTTAATTAAAGGGTGGTAAAACATCAGAGGGAGAGTAACTGGAGTTTATTGGTTTAAAATAAGATCTAGCATCTCATTTGCCATGGTAAATTCTGGAGAAAAATAGGAAGACAGAAAGCTCAATGGAAGCACCAGAGAAGTTAGAGGAGCCAACTTCTTTAGCACATAGAGCTGCCATCTCACTAAACTTGGTATAACCTGGCCGTGATGTTGGGATGGCCAGAATCCAGCATGTCTGAGAGCAGCATTCCAGTGTCTGCTCCACACCTCATTGCTCCCTTCGGAGGAGTCTAGAAAGGGCTAGGAGGACAGGATAGCAGGGAGGAGCCTCACAATGTGCTTGTTCCCAATGACCGAAGTTTATAGGCTACAGCCAACATAAATATTTTTATTTGGGTCAGATGACTTAGCCCAACACCAATAAGATAACAAAGGGCAACTCAGCAGGGGCCAGAAATGGGAGAAAACCATTCTGGGCTAAATGTAGAGATGATGCAAATACAAGTGGACAATGGGCAAGCCGTGTATAAAAAATGAGACTGACCCAAAGTCCTGAAGCAACCAGTTCAGGAAGCCAAACCACATTCTCTGTAGCAATCTGCCCCAAAAGGTTGATGCTTGGGTCAGTAATTGCCAATTTCCCAAGTTTTTGCACACCTATGCCCCCAATGACATTGGATGCCCTGCTTCTAGTTAACCAGCCTCTGCCTTCTCTACGCCAGTGATGTCCTGAAGCCTCCCTTATCCCTCCTCAAAAATTTTCCAATTCTCTCTCTGCTTTTGAGTCTCTGCCAAATGTGAGTGATTATGATTAACTCCTAGCTATAGCAAGCCCTGAGTAAATAGCCTTTACTTTCTCAATTTACACAATGTACATTTCCCCTTTGATGCATGAAATTATATGTAGACTTATTCTAAATCTAGAAATCATCTGGGGGAAAAGGCAAGAAGCAGCAGCAATGGGAGAATCCTAAATTCACTAAAGAGTAGCTTAGGAAAACCAAGTTTTATGTTTATTATTTTTTATTTTTAAAATTTTTTATTTTTATTTATTCTTTTACTTTACAATACTGTATTGGTTTTTGCCATACATTGACACAAATCCACCACAGGTATACATGAGTTCCCAATCCTGAACCCCACTCCCACCTCCCACCCCATATCATCTCTCTGGATCGTCCCCGTGCACCAGCCCCAAGTATCCTGTATCCTGTATCAAACATAGACTGGTGATTCGTTTCTTACATGATAGTATACATGTTTCAATGCCATTCTCCCAAATCATCCTACCCTCTCCCTCCCCCACAGAGTCCAAAAGACTGTTCTATACATCGGTGTCTCTTTTGCTGTCTCGCATACAGGGTTATCATTAACCATCTTTCTAAATTCCATATACATATATGTTAGTATACTGCATTGGTGTTTTTCTTTCTGGCTTACTTCACTCTGTATAATCAGCTCCAGTTTTATCCACCTCATTAGAACTGATTCAAATGTATTTTTTTAAGGGCTGAGTAATACTCCATTGTGTATATGTACCACAGCTTTCTTATCCATTCATCTGCTGATGGACATCTAGGTTGTCTCCATGTCCTGGCTATTATAAACAGTGCTTTGATGAACATTGGGGTACACGTGTCTCTTTCAATTCTGGTTTCCTCGGTGTGTATGCCCAGCAGTGGGATTGCTGGCTCATAAGGCAGTTCTATTTCTAGTTTTTTAAGGAATCTCCACACTGTTCTCCATAGTGGCTGTACTAGTTTGCATTCCTACCAACAGTGTGAGAGGATTCCCTTTTCTCCACATCCTCTCCAGCATTTCTTGCTTGTAGACTTTTGGATTGCAGCCATTCTGACTGGTGTGAAATAGTACCTCATTGTGGGCTTGAATTGCATTTCTCTGTTAATGAGTGATGTTGAGCATCTTTTCATGTGTTTGTTAGCCATCCATATGTCTTCTTTAGAGAAATGTCTATTTAGTTCTTTGGCTGGTTTTTTGATTGGGTCATTTATTTTTCTGTAATTGAGCTGTATAAGTTGCTTGTATATTTTTGAGATTAGTTGTTTGTCAGTTGATTCATTTGCTATTATTTTCTCCCATCCCGAAGGCTGTCTGTTCACCTTGCTTATAGTTTCCTTTGTTGTGCAGAAGCTTTTAATTTTAATTAGATCCCATTTGTTTATTTTTGCTTTTGTTTTCAATATTCTGGAAGGTGGATCATAGAGGATCCTGCTGTGATTTATGTCGGAGAGTGTTTTGCCTATGTTCTCCTCTAGGAGTTTTATAGTTTCTGGTCTTACATTTAGATCTTTAATCCATTTTGAGTTTATTTTTGTGTGTGGTGTTAGAAAGTGATCTAGTTTCATTCTTTCACAAGTGGTTGACCAGTTGTCCCAGCACCACTTGTTAAGGAGATTGTCTTTTCTCCATTGTATATTCTTGCCTCCTTTGTCGAAGATAAGCTGTCCATAGGTGTGTGGATTTATCTCTGGGCTTTCTATTTTGTTCCATTGATCTATATTTCTGTCTTTGTGCCAGTACCATACTGTCTTGATGACTGTGGCTTTGTAGTAGAGCCTGAAGTCAGGCAAGTTGATTCCTCCAGTTCCATTCTTCTTTCTTAATATTGCTTTGGCTATTCGAGGTTTTCTGTATTTCCATACAAACTGTGAAATTATTTGTTCTAGTTCTGTGAAAAATACTGCTGGTAGTTTGATAGGGATTGCATTGAATCTATAGATTGCTTTGGGTAGTATACTCATTTTCGCTATATTGATTCTTCTGATCCATGAACATGGTATATTTATCCATCATTAGTGTCCTCTTTGATTTCTTTCATCAGTGGTTTATAGCTTTCTCTATACAGGTCTTTAGTTTCTTTAGGTAGATATATTCCTAAGTATTTTATTCTTTTTGTTGCAGTGGTGAATGGAATTGTTTTCTTAATTTCTTTTTCTACTTTCTCATTATTAGTGTATAGGAATGCAAGGGATTCTGTGTGTTGATTTTATATCCTGCACCTTTACTATATTCATTGATTAGCTATAGTAATTTTCTGGTGGAGTCTTTAGGGTTTTCTATGTAGAAGATCATGTCATCTGCAAACAGTGAGAGTTTTACTTCTTTTCCAATTTGGATTCCTTTTATTTCTTTTTCTTCTCTGATTGCTGTGGCCAAAACTTCCAGAGCTATATTGAATAGTAGTGATGAAAGTGGGCACCCTTTTCTTGTTCCTGACTTTAGGGAAAATGCTTTCAATTTTTCACCACTGAGGATAATATTTGCTGTGGGTTTGTCATATATAGCTTTTACTATGTTGAGGTATGTTCCTTCTATTCCTACTTTCTGAAGAGATTTTATCATAAATGGATGTTGAATTTTGTCAAAGGCTTTCTCTGCATCTATTAAGATAATCATATGCCTTTTATTTTTCAGTTTGTTAATGTGGTGAATTACATTGATTGATTTGCGGTTATTGAAGAATCCTTGCATCCCTGGGATAAAAACACTTGGTCATGGTGTATGATCTTTTTAATGTATTGTTGGATTCTGACTGCTAGAATTTTGTTAAGGATTTTTGCATCTATGTTCATCAGTGATATTGGCCTGTAGTTTTCTTTATTTGTGGCATCTTTGTCATGTTTTGGTATTAGGGTGATGGTGGCCTCATAGAATGAGTTTGGAAATTTACCTTCCTCTGTGATTTTCTGGAAGAGTTTGATTAGGATAGGTATTAGGTCTTCTCGAAATTTTTGGTAGAATTCAGCTGTGAAGCCGTCTGGACCTGGGCTTTTGTTTGCTGGAAGATTTCCGATTACAGTTTCAATTTCCATGCTTGTGATGGGTCTGTTAAGATTTTCTCTTTCTTCCTGGTTCAGTTTTGGGAAGTTTTACTTTTCTAAGAAATTGTCCATTTCTTCCACGTTGTCTATTTTATTGGCATATAATTTCTGATAGTAGTCTCTTATGATCCTTTGTATGTCTGTGTTGTCTGCTGTGATCTCTCCCTTTTCGTTTCTAATTTTATTGATTTGATTTTTCTCTCTTTGTTTCTTGATGAGTCTGGCTAATGGTTTGTCAATTTTATTTATCCTTTCAAAGAACCAGCTTTTAGCTTTGTTGATTTTTGCTATGGTCTCTTTTGTTTCCTTTGCATTTATTTCTGCTCTAATTTTTAAGAATTCTTTCCTTCTACTAACTCTGGGGTTCTCCATTTCTTCCTTTTCTAGTTGCTTTAGGTATAGAGTTAGGTTATTTATTTGACTTTTTTCTTGTTTCTTGAGGTATGCCTGTATTGCTATGAACTTTCCTCTTAGCACTGCTTATATAGTGTCCCACAGATTTTGGGTTGTTGTGTTTTCATTTTCATTTGTTTCTATACATATTTTGATTTCTTCTTTTGATTTCTTCTGTGATTTGTTGGTTATTCAGAAGCGTGTTGTTCAGCCTCCATATGATGGAATTTTTAATGGTTTTTCTTCTGTAATTGAGATCTAATATTACTGCATTATGGTCAGAAAAGATGCTTGGAATGATTTCGATTTTTTTGAATTTATCAAGGTTATATTTATGGCCCAGGATGTGATCTATCCTGGAGAAGGTTTCGTGAGCACCTGAGAAAATGGTAACATTCATTGTTTTGGGGTGAAATGTTCTATAGATATCAATTAGGTCTAACTGGTCTATTGTATCATTTAAAGTTTGTGTTTCTTTGTTAATTTTCTGTTTAGTTGATCTGTCCATAGGTGTGAGTGGGGTATTCAAGTCTCCCACTATTATTGTGTTATTGTTAATTTCCCCTTTCATTCTTGTTAGCATTTGTCTTACATATTGCGGTGCTCCTATGTCGGGTGCATATATATTTCTAATTGTTATATCTTCTTCTTGGATTGATCCTTTGATCATTATGTAGTGGCCTTTTTGTCTCTTTTCACAGCCTTTGTTAAAATCTATTTTATTGGATATGAGTATTGCTACTCCTGCATTCTTTTGGTCTCTGTTTGCATGGAATATCTTTTTCCAGCCCTTCACTTTCAGTCTGTATGTGTCCCTTGTTTTGAGGTGGGTCTCTTGTTTGCAGCATATGTAAGGAACTTGTTTTTGTATCCATTCAGCCAGTGTTTGCCTTTTGGTTGGGGCATTCAACCCATGTATGTTTAAGGTAAGTATTGATAAGTATGATCCCGTTGCCATTTACTTTATTGTTTTGGGTTCAGGTTTATACACCCCTTTTGTGTTTCTTGTCTAGAGAATATCCTTTAGCATTTGTTGGAGAGCTGGTTTGGTGGTGTTGAATTCTCTCAGCTTTTGCTTGTCTGGAAGGCTTTTTATTTCTCCTTCATATTTGAATGAGATCCTTGCTGGGTACAGTAATCTGGGCTGTAGGTTATTTTCTTTCATCACTTTAAGTATGTCTTGCCATTCCCTCCTGGCCTGAAGAGTTTCTATTGAAAGATCTGCAGTTATCCTTATGGGAATCCCCTGTGTTTATAGTTGTTTTTCCCTTGCTGCTTTTAACATTTGTTCTTTGTGTTTGATCTTTGTTAATTTGATTAATATGTGTCTTGGGGTGTTCCACCTTGGGTTTATCCTGTTTGGGACTCTCTGAGTTTCTTGGACTTGGGTAATTATTTCCTTCCCCATTTTAGGGAAGTTTTCAACTATTATCTCCTCAAATATTTTCTCATGGTCTTTCTTTTTGTCTTCTTCTTCTGGGACTCCTATAATTTGAATGTTGGAGCATTTCATATTGTCCTGGAGGTCTCTGGGATTGTCCTCTTTCTTTTAATTCATTTTTCTTTTTTTCCTCTCTGATTCATTTATTTCTACCATTCTATCTTCTATTTCACTAATCCTATCTTCTGCCTCTGATATTCTACTATTTGTTTCCTCTAGAGGTGAGGTGAGGTGAAGTCGCTCAGTTGTGTCCGACTCTTTGCGACCCCGTGGACTGTAACCTACTAGGCTTCTCCGTCCATGGGATTCTCCAGGCAAGAATACTGGAGTGGATTGCCATTTCCTTCTCCAGGGGATCTTCCCAACCCTGGTATCGAACCCCGGTCTCCCACTTTGGAGGCAGACGCTTTAACCACTGAGCCACCAGGGAAGCCCCTGATCTCATTTATTGCATTATTCATTATATATTGACTTTTTATTTCTTCTAGGTCCTCGTTAAACCTTTCTTGCATCTTCTCAATCCCTGTCTCCAGGCTATTTATCTGTAAATCCATTTTGATTTCAAGATTTTGGATCATTTTCACTATCAATATTCGGAATTCTTTCTCAGTAGATTCCCTATCTCTTCCTCTTTTGTTTGGTGTGGTGGGCATTTCTCCTGTTCCTTTACCTGCTGGGTATTCCTCTGTCTCTTCATCTTGGTTACATTGCTGCGTTTGGAGTGGCCTGTCTATATTCTGGGAATTTGTGGAGTTCTCTTTAATTATGGAGTTTCTTCACTATGGGTGGGGTTGTATCAGTGGCTTGTCAAGATTTCTTGGTTAGGGAGGCTTGTGTTGGAGTTCTGGTGGGTGGAGCTGGATTCCTCCTCTCTGGAGTGCAATGAAGTGACCAGTAATGGGTTATGAGATGTCTATGGTTTTGGAGTAACTTTGAGCTGCCTATATATTGAAGCTCAGGGCTGTGTTCCTGTGTTGCTGGAGAATTTGCATGGTATGTCTTGCTCTGGAACTTGTCGGCCCTTGGGTGGTGCTTGGTTTCAGTGTAGGTATGGAGGCATTTGATGAGCTCCTATCAATTAATGTTCCCTGGATTTAAGAGTTCTCTGATGTCTTCAGGATGGACTTAAGCCTCCTGCTTCTGGTTTTCAGTTTTATTTTTACAGTTGCCTCAAGACTTCTCCATCTATTCAGCACCGATGATAAAACATCTAGGTTAAAGATGAAAAGTTTTCCACATTGAGGGACACCCAGAGAGGTTCACTGAGTTACATGGAGAAGAGAAGAGGGAGGGGGTAGTTAGAGGTGACTGGAATGAGATGAGGTGGGATCAAAAGAGGAGAGAGCAAGCTAGCCAGTAATCACTTCCTAATGTGCACTCCAAAGTCTGGACCACTCAGAGGTGTTCACAGAGTTATACAGGGAAGAGGAGAGGGAGGAAGTAGACAGAGGTGGCCAGGAGGATAAAGAGGGAAATGAAAAGGAGAGAGACAGATCCAGCCAGTAACCAGTTCCCTAAGTGTTCTCCACTGTCTGGAACACACAGAGCTTCACAGAGTTGGGTAGAGAAGAGAAGGGGGAGGGAAGAGAGAGAGGCCACCTGGTGGCAAAAAGGAGAGTCCAAGGAGGAGAGAGTAGTCAAGCCAGTAATCTCGCTCTCAGGTAAAATTGGGTACTGAAGATTGGGTTTTTAAATGTACAAAATTGACAACAAAAACCAAAAAGCAAAGATTAAAAATCTAGAGTAGAGGTTGGATTTTCAAAACTACAATATTAAAGAAGAAAAAAAAGAAAAAGAAAAAAAAAGCCATAGGAATTATTAAAAAACAAATACAGCAACCACAAAAAGACTATATACGGCCTTTGCTTTAAAAATAGGGTCTTTTTTTTTTGAAAAGTAATAGTAGGTTATAAAAATTAAAATTAAAGGGGAAATAGAGGACTTAAACATTTTAAAAGGTTAAAAAAGAAGAAAAAGAAAGGAAGAAAAATCACACAACATCAATAGCAATAACAAATAAAAAATAGGAATGATCATAAAAATAGTAAAGATATATCTGGCCCTTTCTCTGGTGTTGTGGGCAGTGTGGGATCACTTCCAAGGAGGTTCCCTCTGTTTAACTTCTGTTTGCTGATCTCTCAGTGTCTGATTTCCGCTCTGACACAGGTGGAGTGGTGGTGAACACTTTTTTTTTTTAGGCTCACTTGTTCAGTTGAGCTGGGGGGAGGGAGGGATGCTGCAAAGAAATAACATTGGTGTGTGCTCGCAGTGTCTCAGCCCCGCTGGGCCTGCCCCTGCTCACGACGCACACTGCTCAAGCTCTACGTTGCTCCGCTGGGAACCATCTGAGGTTGGTCCTAGGCTGCATGCACCTTCCTGTCTAAGCTGCTCAGGCTCAGCACTCAGGTAGCCCTCAGAGGCCCAGATTCCGTTGGGCCTCCCAGGTCCAAGTAGCTCAGGTGTTTGGCGAGTGCAGTCTCTGCGACTTATCGCCTGCCCCATCTCTGCTGCTCAGTTTTCTGGGTTTACCGCTGGTGTTCCTTCTCAGGCTGATGATGACTGTCCAGAAACCCCAGAAGTTTTAATTAGCAAAGAAGCCTGCTTGCATTTTGGTAGGTAATGTCTCTCTTGGGCTGCAATTGCCCCCCTTCCAGCCCTTCCAGCTCTGGATGCCTGTCACTGGAGGGGGATGGTCTGCAGCTGGCTATTTCTGTTTCATCCTTTGCTCTGTGTGCGGTCCTGGCGGTATCTTATGTTTGAGCTTTTCGCATGGTAGCTATCCCACAGTCTGGTTTGCTAGCCCAAGTTAGTTTGCTCTGGTTATGCGTGAGACGTTCCAGCCGGCTTCTTGAAAATCACTGCAGCCCGTGCCTCCCTACCCAACCCCCACTTGCTAGTGGCGCTTGCAAGCATCTGCACTGCTTCTCCGCTGGGGAAGTTACTGTTGGGCTTGTAATCTGTTGGTTTTAATTATTTATTTATTTTTCCTTCCTACTATGTTGCCCTCTGTGCTTCTAAGGCTTGCCACAGACTCGGCAGTGACAGTGTTTCCTGGTGTTTGGAAGCCTCTCTTCTTAAAATTTTCTTCCCGAGACGGGACTTTCTTCCCAGGAGGGAGCTCCCTCCCTACCTCTTTTGTCTCTTTTTTCATTTTTTTATATTTTTTCCTACCTGTTTTTGAAGACAATGATCTGCTTTTCTGGGTGTCTGATCTCCTCTGTCAGCATTCAGAAGTTGTTCTGTGGAATTTACTCAGCACTGAAATGTTCTTTTGGTGAATTTGTGAGGGAGAAAGTTGTCTCCCCGTCCTATTCCTCTGCCATCTTAGGACTGCCCTACTGAAAACTAAGTTTTAAACCAAATTAGACTGATTTTTTTTTTGTAAGACATTTTCTAAAACCAGGTATAAAAGGGAGACTGAGATAAGTTTAAGTAAAAAGATAGAAATTTTATATATTTGGGGGATGTTCCAGTGTTATAACATGTAGTATGTTGGCGAAGAATTGTGCTGAGCATTATTGCCTTTCTTATTTATTTATACTAAAAATGAAGATATAATGTTCATTTTTCATTCATTCATTTTTCAGTTATCAAATTATTATTGTTATTATTTACTATTTTCTGGATACCACTGATGCAAAGAAGCATGACATGGATATCAGTTGTTCAGCAGCCCTAGTTGGGACACTTTTGGCAGGGTCACTAGCACACATAGAACACAGAAGTGAACAAGTAATATTTGCTAGTAGTATTATTTATGTCAGAAGTTGCTTACCCCATACCTCAAAGTTCTTAGAAGATACAGTGAGGTCCCCCTGTCCAAAGGGACCACAATAGCTCTGCTCTTAAATTTCTAGGCATCACCAATATTTAAAACTTTTAGAAAACCAACACTCTTTCATGAAACCATTTCAGTAGGTACTAGTGCAAGAAAACACATGAAATTTGGGGTTCCAAACATCTAATCAGGATAACAACATTTAAGTTGTCAGTCAATTCAGCTTGCAATCTTCTTGGCAGTGAATTTAAGATGAAAAGCAATTTAAGGAGTTATATTATTTCCCTACTGTATTTAATCAAAGTTAGCAGTCTAAAATAATTAGGAAACAGAGATGTAATTTACATAAAAGCTGCACATTTTTTAAAAAGCAGATGTTTTTTAATGTACAATTTATCTCCTATAGAGCTGTGAGAAATTTAAATTTAAGATTTGGAAATTATACTCCTTCTTACCCTCAGTCTCATTTCACCAGGTGCTGTGGATTGCCTTTCTCTTAAAAAATTATTTTCTCCTGACTAGCCCCATGTCTTTCCCCATGATGTCATTTTTTAGAATAGAAAATTAATTGTGAAAAGATAGTAGATGGCAGATTTAATTATTCCCTGGTGGTTCAGGTGGTAAAGAATATGCCTACAATGTAGGAGACAGGTTAAATCCCTGGGCTGGGAAGATCCCCTGGAGAAGGGAATGACTACCCACTCTAGTATTCTTGCCTACAGAATTCCATGGACAGTGGAGCCTGGTGGGCTACAATCCATGGGATCACAAAGAGTTGAACTCAACTGAACTACTAAGTACATATACATCTTATAGGGATTAAGAAATAATGGTTAAAATAATATAAAATTCAATATGTTTAAATGTATTTCAACTGTTTGAGCACCTAATATGTGCTAAGCACTGTACCAGATCCCAAGGGAATACAAGTAAAATGACATAGCCCCTATTCTCAAGGAACTCACAGATGTATAGGAGAGAAAAAATAATAGCAGTTCTGTTTCATCTTTTTCATTTCTTTTGAAGTTTTGCACACATTTCATTAGATAGTCTTAGATTATGTTTTTGATGCTGTGGTAAACGGTATCATTAAAAACTCCATTTTCCATTTGTTTATTGTTAGGCTATAGAAGTACAGTTGATTATTTAGATCTGGTATGTTGATAAATTCACTCATTCTATAGACTCTTGAAATATAGCATATGTCTGTAGATTCTTAAGAATTATGTTATCTGTGAGTAATGACATTTCTTTCTTTCTGGTCTTATGCCTCTTATCTACATTTATTGTCTTATTACACTGATTTGGAATATGAAGTGAAGTGAAGTCACTCATTTGTGTCTGACCTTTTGTGACTCCATACTGTAGCCTACCAGGCTCCTCCCTCCATGGGATTCTCCAGGCAAGAGTACTGGAGTGGGTTGCCATTTCATTCTCCAGGGGATCTTCCCTACCCAGGGATTGAACCCAGGTCTCCTGCATTGTGAGCAGATGGTTTATCCTCTAAGCCACCATGGAAACTCATTTGGAATATAGTTTATATCAAATATAAAATTAGTAGTGGTTGGCACCTTTACTAGTTCTTACTCTCAAGGGAAAGTTTGAAATATTTTGCCATGGGGCATGTTTCTTACAGATGTTTTTTCTTGTTGTAAGTATTGTTGTTGTTGTTCATTTACTTAGTTGTGTCTGACTCTTTGCAGCCCCATGGACTGTAACACACCAGTCTCCCCTGTCCTTCACTATCTCCAATTTATCTATTCTGAATCTTCCCAACAACAAAAGTAATAATCAATTGCTCTCGACTATTCAGCAGTGGCCACAGGACTGGAAAATGTCAGTTTTCATTCTAATCCCAAAGAAAGGTAATGCCAAAGAATGCTCAAACTACTGCACAATTGCACTCATCTCACACACTAGTAAAGTAATGCTTAAAATTCTCCAAGCCAGATTCAGCAATACATGAACTGTGAACTTCCTGATGTTCAAGCTGGTTTTAGAAAAGGCAGAGGAACCAGAGATCAAATTGCCAACATCTGCTAGATCATGGAAAAAGCAAGAGAGTTCCAGAAAAACATCTATTTCTGCTTTATTGACTATGCCAAAGACTTTGACTGTGTGGATCACAATTAACTGTGGAAAATTCTGAGAGATGGGAATACGAGACCACTTGACTTGCCTCTTGAGAAACCTGTATGCAGGTCAGGAAGCCACAGTTAGAACTGGACATGGAACAACAGACTGGTTTCAAATAGGAAAAGGAGTATGTTAAGGCTGCATATTGTCACCTTGCTTATTTAATTTATATGCAGAGTACATCATAAGAAACGGGGGCTAGAAGAAGCACAAGCTGGAACCAAGATTGCTGGGAAAAATATCAATAACCTCAGATATACAGATGACACCACCCTTACGGCAGAAAGTGAAGAAGAACTAAAGAGCTCTTGAGGAAAGTGAAAGAGGAGAGTGAAAAAGTTGGCTTAAAGCTCAACATTCAGAAAATGAAGATCATGGCATCCAGTCCTATCACTTCATGCAAATAAATGGGGAAACAGTGGAAACTGCCTGACTATTTTTCTGGGCTCCAAAATCACTGCAGATGGTGATTGCATCCATGAAATTAAAAGACGCTTACTCCTTGGAAGGAAAGTTATGACCAATCTAGACAGCATATTAAAAAGCAGAGACATTACTTTGCCAACAAAGGTCCCTCTAATCAAGGCTATGTTTTTGCAGTGGTCAGATATGGATGTGAGAGTTGGACTATAAAGAAAGCTGAGTGTCAAAGAATTGACGCTTTTGAACTGTGGTGTTGAAGAAGACTCTTAGACTGCAAGTCCCTTAGACTGCAAGGATCCAAACAGTCCATCCTAAAGAAAATTAGTCCTGAGTGTTCATGGAAGGACTGTGTTGAAGCTGAAACTCCAATACTTTGGCCACCTCATGCGAATAGCTGACTCATTTGAAAAGATCCTGATGCTGGGAAAGACTGAGGGCAGGAGGAAAATGGGACGACAGAGGATGAGATGATTAGATGGCATCACTGACTCAATGGACATGGGTTTGGGTGAGCTCTGGGAGTTGGTGATGGACAGGGAGGCCTGACATGCTGCGATTCATGGGGTTGCAAAGAGTTGGACACGACTGAGTGACTGAACTGTACTGAGCGCAATGTGGGGCTTTCCAGATAATCCAGTGGTAAATAATCTGCCTGCCAGTTCATGAGATGTAAGAGATGTGGGTTCAGTTTTCTTGGTCAGGAAGATCATTTGAAGGAGGAAACAACATCCTACTCGAGGATTCTTGCCTGGAAATCTCCATCAACACAGGAGCCTGGCAGGCTACATTTCATGGGGTCACAAAGAGGCAGACATGACTGAATGACTGAGCAGGCACACAGAACAATGTGACTTTTCTTTGTACAAAGGAAGATACAGTTACCTTTTCCTATATATAGCCCACCTCCTATCTCTCGGTAGGTAATGTTCACAATCCTTGCAGTTTATTTATTGTCTTAACTAGATGTCCTTAATAAAAAGAGTAAATCATGAAATTATCATCACCATAATTAATACAGTGTGTGTGTGTGTGTGTGTGTGCGCGCGCGCACGTGTGTGTGTATACACACAGTTCATTTCAGTCACTCAGTTCAGTTTAATTACTCAGTCATGTCCGACTCTTTGCAACCCCATGAATCGCAGCACGCCAGGCCTCCCTGTCCATCACCAACTCCTGGAGTTCACTCAGACTCACGTCCATTGAGTCAGTGATGCCATCCAGCCATCTCATCCTCTGTTGTCTCCTTCTCCTCCTGCCTCCAATCCCTCCCAGCATCAGAGTCTTTTCCAATGAGTCAACTCTTCACATGAGGTGGCCAAAGTACTGGAGTTTCAGCTTTAGCATCATTCCTTCCAAAGAAATCCCAGGGTTGATCTCCTTCAGAATGGACTGGTTGGATCTCCTTGCAGTCCAAGGGACTCTCAAGAGTCTTCTCCAACACCACAGTTCAAAAGCATCAATTCTTCAGCGCTCAGCCTTCTTCACAGTCACTCAGTCGTATCCAGTTCTTTGCAATCCCATGAATCGCAGCAGACCAGGCGTCCACGTCCTTCACCAACTCCCAGAACTTGGTCAAACTCATGTTCATCGAGTTGGTGATGCCATCCAACCAACTCATCCTCTGTTGTCCCCTTCTCCTCCTGCCTTCAGTCTTTCTTAGTATCAGGGTCTTTCCCAAAGAGTCAGTTCTTTGCATCAGGTGGCTAAAGTATTGGAGCTTCAACTTTAGCATCAGTCCTTCCAATGGATATTGAGGACTGATTTCCTTTAGGATTGACTGGTTTGATCTTGCAGTGCAAGGGACTCTCAAGAGTCTTCTCCAACACCACAATTCTTCAGCATTCATCTTTCTTTATAGTCCAACTCTCACATCCATACATGACTACTGGAAAAACCATACCTCTGACTAGAGTGACCTTTGTTGGCAAAGTAATGTCTCCGCTTTTTAATATTCTGTCTAGGTTGGTCATGTTTGGATGTGAGAGTTGGACTATGAAGAAAGCTGAGCACCGAGGAATTAATGTTTTTGAACTGTGGTGTGGAGAAGACTCTTGAGAGTCCCTTGGACTGCAAGGAGATCCAACCAGTCCATTCTGAGGGAGATCAGTCCTGGGTGTTCTTTGGAAGGACTGATACTAAAGCTGAAACTCCAGTACTTTGGCCACCTCATGTGAAGAGCTGACTTATTGGAAAAGACTTGGATGCTGGGAGCGATTAGGGGCTGGAGGAGAAGGGGATGACAGAGGATGAGATGGCTGGATGGCATCACTGACTCAATGGATGTGAGTTTGAGTGAACTCTGGGAGTTGGTGATGGACAGGGAGGCCTGGCGTGCTGCAGTTCATGGGATCTCAAAGAGTCGGACACAATTGAGTGACTGAACTGAGCTGAACTGAGGTTGGTCATAGATTTTCTTCCAAGGAGCAAACGTCTTTTTAATTTCATGGCCACAGTCACCATCTTCAGTGATTTTGGAGCACCCCCAAAATAAAGTATCTCTGTTTCCATTGTTTCCCCATTTATATCTATGAAGTGATGGGACCAGATGCCATGATATTAGGTTTTTAAATGAAACCCTTGCATTAGGACAAGAAAGAAAAAAAAAAACATATAGCAAGTGCTCAATAAATATTGAATGACCAGTTAAATGAATGATACGACAGGCCCAGTTTAGTAAGACTCTTCTAGAATGCTCTTTTTCTCTCTACCAGTTGTACCACCAAGACCTGGAAGGAGACCCCCTCTCTGAGGCTTTCCTTATCCAGTCATCCTCTGATAGGATAAAAAGTGAGGATGTGGTAGAAATCATCTGCATCTTTGATGTCATTCATAATGGTACTGTATTTTATTTCCATTGGAGATTATGTGTGTGTTTGTGTGTGTGTGTGTGTATTGATATACACACGTTTATACACATACAGATATTTGGTAGAAAATAGACTTGCATGGACTTACATATGGCTTTTCTGATTTTCTGATCATGACTGCTCTCTTTCATGGATCAGAGAGTCCTAATCTTTCTAATTCCTGAGCAAACTCATCTCATCCATACTCAGGTAATTGGGGGAAATTATAGGTAAATTTTTAAACTCAGTTTACCTATTATAAAGATAAATTAATTTTAAGACTATTTATCAGTAACCTGACCCACATAACTTGCTAGTCTTAGCAACCTACAAGTACTATATTATTTGCAGTAGAGTTAGCAAATTATTTTTTCTAGTTCTAGAATCAGTTTCATTTAAGGGTAATATGCAATAACATGGAAAAAAATTTGGATAAAGGGCTGTGAGTCTTCATTATGTGAAATTAATCAAGGCCTTATTTTCTTAAACCTAGACCTTTTGTCTTTGTGTTTTGTTTGTTCAGATCATCCAGCCCTCCCCTCACTCCTATTTTTCAAATGCTAGCCATCTATTTCAATATTAGGAATTCTGTTTTAGTTTTCCATTATTGTGTAACAGATTGCCACAAACTTAGCCACTTAAAACAACACCCATCTATTATCTTACAGTTTCCGTGGGTTAGGGATCTGGGCGTGGTTTAGTTGCGTTTTGCTCAGGGACTCACAGGGCTACAACAAAAATAGCAAACAGGGTGTACTCTCACATAGAGAGTTAACTGAGACAGAATTTAAATTGTTGGAAGAATTCATTTCTTTGCAGCTATGTCACTGAAGGCTCCAGATCCACACCCCCCCCGCCTATCGACTGGAGCTACCCTTGGTTTGTAGAGAAATCCTATAGTTTCTTGACTCATGAACTGCAGGCTGACTATTTATTTCATTAAAGACCATATAGAGAATCTACAATATCCCTCCTTGCAAGATGCTCTCTCTGTGTGTCTATGTGTGTATATAATGGGAGTGGCTGCCTATAGCTTTAGCCATCTAATGTATAATTACCAAAGAACATCAATTACCTTTGCTATATATAGTGTATCCGTTGGAATCAAGTCATAGACCCCATCTGTATTCATGGGGAAGGCATTATACAAAAGATGAATGCCAGGAGGTAAGAATCATTAGGGTTACCCCAGGGTTGGTCTGAAACAAATCGCATATTGAATAAGCCATCACCAAACAGTGCAGATTGTATCTATTTTGTGATTCTCCATAAAGACAGAATGGACTCCCTCTCAGTTAATAGGTAGGATGTTCAGTCTGATGATGTGGGTGCATGTGTGCTCAATCACGTCTAACTCTTTGCTACTTCGTCGACTGTAGCCCACCAGGTTCCTCTGTCCAAGCAATTTTCCACACAAGAATACTGGAGTGGGTTGCCATTTCTCATGACATAAAAGTCTAATTGCAGAGTACAGTGAACTCTGTAGTTCTCAAGCATGTTACTTCCCTTATTATCTCTCAGTGTGTTCTGAGCCATCTAGGGAATACACGAGTAGGTCTTATATGGTAAATTCATGTCAACAATCCTATCTTCCTAAGTTTTTGTATCTTTCATCTATATTTTACTGAAGAAGTTCTAGAACCTCAATTAATAAACCTAGGCCATGGTTGAGTTCAAGTTTCATGCAGTCAACTGGACAAATGTCAGAAGTGTGTTCAGTTCCTCTGACACATTCAGTCCAGAATTTCTGATCAGTATAACTGTGTAGATAACTTCAGCCTAAGCTAAATTTGTGTTCTTCATTCCCTGAACTAGTGTTTTTAAAGTCAATTTCCAAGTATTTTATCTATGTTTATGCTGATGAATGTTAGTAAAATAATGTAGCTCTTTCAGTTTATAAATTTTAGGACAAAATTTGGCTCTAGCCTGAAGCAAATACTCCAAGGATTGCATAGTAATAGTAATAACATATTAAATAGCAATATATGTAGTCACAGTGATGAGTTGCAGAGGAAGAGCGAGGCCATTGAACTGAACAAAATGAAGTGAAATAGTTTTTCCACTAAATAGCTTAGTGAGTTTCTGAAAAAAAGGAATAAATAGGCAGTGTTTACCATGCTTTTCAGACATTGAGACCTGTTTTCCCCTTGACTAATTTATAAAACCTTGGAAATAACAAGTGAGTGCAAAGAAAAGAGCTTCAGGTGTAAGGAGACCCATAATTTAGCTTTGCTTGGTCATTAAACAGCTGTTTGATTTTTGATCATTCACTTTACCTCCATGTGCTTTGCTATTTTCATCTGTAAATTGACAAATCCAGATACACATGGATTCTAGAGTGTTCCGTCCCCTGTGTGCCCAGTTGCTCGGTCACGTCTGACTCTTGGTGACCCCATGGATTGTAGCCCACCAGGCTCCTCTGTCCATGCGGATTCTTTAGGCAAGAATACTGGAATGGGTTGCCATGCCCTCCTCCAGGGGATCTTCCCAACCCAAGGATTGAACCCAGGTCTCCCACATTGCAGGTGGATTCTTTACCATCTGAGCCACCAGGGAACCTCATCACCTCCTCTAAATATTTAACTGGGAAAAGACTTTATACAGATGAAAATAAAGAAACTCATGAATAGTTTTTGACTGCTTTAATAAACACTCTAATTATGTCCTCACTCATAAAGTTACATAATTAGAATATTTCTTTTTTCTTAATATAAATTTATTTGTTTTAACTGGAGGCTAATTACTTTACAATATTGTATTGGTTTGCCATACATCAACATGAATCCCCCACGTGTGTACATGTGTTCCCCATCCTGAACCCCCCCTCCCACCTCCCATCCCATACCATCCCTCTGGGTCATCCCAGTGCATCAGCCCCGAGCATCTTATATCATGCATCAAACCTGGTCAGGCAATTTGTTTCACATATGATATTATACATGTTTCAATGCCATTCTCCCAAATCATCCCACCCTCTCCCTCTCCCACAGAGTCCAAAAGATTGTTCTATACATCTGTGTCTCTTTTGCTGTCTCACGTACAGGGTTATACTTAACATCTTTCTAAATTCCATAAATATGCATTAGTATACTGTATTGGTGTTTTTCTTTCTGGCTTACTTCACTGTATAATAGGCTCCAGTTTCATCCACCTCATTAGAACTGATTCAAATGTATTTTTTTAATGGCTGATTAATACTCCATTGTGTATATGTACCACAGCTTTCTTATCCATTCATCTGCTATGAACATTTAGGTTGCTTCCATGTCCTGGGTATTATAAACCATGCTACGATGAACATTGAGGTACACGTGTCTCTTTCAATTCTGGTTTCCTCAGTGTGTATGTCCAGCAGTGGGATTGCTGGGTCATAAGGCAGTTCTATTTCTAGTTTTTTAAGGAATCTCCACACTGTTCTCCATAGTGGCTGTACTAGTTTGCATTCCCACCAACAGTGTAAGAGGGTTCTCTTTTCTTCACACCCTCTCCAGCATTTCTTGCTTGTAGACTTTTGGATTGCAGCCATTCTGACTGGTGTGAAATGGTACCTCATTGTGGGCTTGAATTGCATTTCTCTGATAATGAGTGATGTTGAGCATCTTTTCATGTGTTTGTTAGCCATCCGTATGTCTTCTTTGGAGAAATGTCTATTTAGTTCTTTGGCTGGTTTTTTGATTGGGTCATTTATTTTTCTGGAATTGAGCTGTATAAGTTGCTTGTATATTTTTGAGATTAGTTGTTTGTCAGTTACTTCATTTGCTATTATTTTCTCCCATTCTGGAGGCTGTCTTTTCACCTTGCTTATAGTTTCCTTTGTTGTGCAGAAGCTTTTAATTTTAGTTAGGTCCCATTTGTTTATTTTTGCCTTTATATCCAATATTCTGGGAGGTGGGCCATAGAGGATTCTGCTGTGATTTATGTCGGAGAGTGTTTTGCCTACGTTCTCCTCTAGGAGTTTTATAGTTTCTGGTCTTACATATAGATCTTTAATCCATTTTGAGTTTATTTTTGTGTATGGTGTTAGAAAGTGTTCTACTTTCATTCTTTTACAAGTGGTTGACCAGTTTTCCCAGCACCACTTGTTAAGGAGATTGTCTTTTCTCCATTGTATATTCTTGCCTCCTTTGTCAAAGATAAGATATCCATAGGTATGTGGATTTATCTCTGCTGCTGCTGCTGCTAAGTCACTTCAGTCGTGTCCAACTCTGTGTGACCCCATGGACGGAAGCCCACCAGACTCCCCTGTCCCTGGGATTCTCCAGGCAAGAACACTGGAGTGGGTTGCCATTTTCTTCTCCAATGCATGAAAAGTGAAAAGTGAAAGTGAAGTCGCTCAGTCGTGTCCAACTCTTTGTTGCAGGTCTGCAGCCTACTAGGTTGCTCCACCCATGGGATTTTCAAGGCCAAGCTCTGGGCTTTCTATTTTTTTCCATTGATCAATATTTCTGTCTTTGTGCCAGTACCATACTGTCTTGATGACTGTGGCTTTGTAATAGAGCCTGAAGTCAGGCAGGTTGATTCCTCCAGTTCCATTCTTCTTTCTCAAGATTGCTTTGGCTATTCGAGGTTTTTTGTATTTCCATACAAATTGTGAAAGTATTTGTTCTAGCTCTGTGAAAAATACCATTGGTAGCTTGATAGGGTGGAGAAGGCAATGGCACCCCATTCCAGTACTCTTGCTTGGATAATCCCATGGACGGAAGAGCCTGGTGGGCTACATACAGTCCATGGGGTCGTGAAGAGTTGAACATGACTGACGTGACTTAGCAGTAGCAGTAGCAGCTTGATAGGGACTGCATTGAATCTACAAGATGCTTTGGGTAGTATACTCATTTTCGCTATATTGATTCTTCTGATCCATGAACATGGTATATTTCTCCATCTATTAGTGTCCTCTTTGATTTCTTTCACCAGTGTTTTATAGTTTTCTATATATAGGTCTTTAGTTTATTTCAGTTCAGTTCAGTTCAGTTCAGTCACTCAGTCGTGTCCGACTCTTTGCGACCCCATGAATCGCAGCACACCAGGCCTCCCTGTCCATCACGAACTACCAGAGTTCACTCAGACTCACGTCCATCGAGTCAGTGATGCCGTACAGCCATCTCATTCTCTGTCATCCCCTTCTCCTCCTGGCCCCAATCCCTTCCAGCATCAGAATCTTTTCCAATGAGTCAACTCTTCGCATGAGGTGGCCAAAGTACTGGAGTTTCAGCTTTAGCATCATTCCTTCAAAGAAATCCCAGGGTTGATCTCCAGAATGGACTGGTTGGATCTCCTTGCAGTATATTTAGTTTCTTTAGGTAGATATATTCCTAAGTATTTTATTCTTTTGTTACAATGGTGAATGGAATTGTTTCCTTAATTTCTCTATTTTCTCATTATTAGTGTATAGGAATGCAAGGGATTTCTCTGTGTTGATTTTATATCCTGCATCTTTACTATATACATTGATTAGCTATAGTAATTTTCTGGTGAAGTCTTTAGGGTTTTCTATGTAGAAGATCATGTCATCTGCAAACAGTGAGAGTTTTACTTCTTTTCCAATTTGGATTCCTTTTATTTCTTTTTCTTCTCTGATTGCTGTGGCCAAAACTTCCAAAACTATGTGGAATAATAGTGGTGAAAGTGGGCACACTTTTCTTGTTCCTGACTTTAGGGGAAATGCTTTCAATTTTTCACCACTGAGGATAATATTTGCTGTGGGTTTGTCATATATAGCTTTTACTATGTTGAGGTATGTTCCTTCTATTTCTGCCTTCTGGAGAGTTTTTATCATAAATGGATGTTGAATTTTGTCAAAAGCTTTCTCTGCATCTATTGAGATAATCATATGGCTTATATTTTTCAATTTGTTAATGTGGTGAATTACATTGATTGATCTGCAGATATTGAAGAATCCTTGCATCCCTGGGATAAAGCCCACTTGGTCATGGTGTATGATCTTTTTAATGTGTTGTTGGATTCTGACTGCTAGAGTTTTGTTAAGGATTTTTGCGTCTATGTTCATCATTGATATTGGCCTGTAGTTTTCTTTTTTGTGGCATCTTTGTGAGATTTTGGTATTAGGGTGATGGTGGCCTCATAGAATGAGTTTGGAAGTTTACCTTCCTCTGCGATTTTCTGGAAGAGTTTTAGGAGGATAGGTGTTAGGTCTTCTCGAAATTTTTGGTAGAATTCAGCTGTGAAGCCGTCTGGACCTGGGCTTTTGTTTGCTGGAAGATTTCTGATTATAATTTCAATTTCTGTGCTTGTGATGGGTCTGTTAAGATTTTCTATTTCTTCCTGGTTCAGTTTTGGAAAGTTGTACTTTTCTAAGAATTTGTCCATTTCTTCCACGTTGTCCATTTTATTGGCATATAATTGCTGATAGTAGTCTCTTATGATCCTTTGTATTTCTGTGTTGTCTGTTGTGATCTCTTCCAGCTTGCTAGTGGCGGATGCAGGCATCTGTGCTGCCTCTCCACTGGGGGAGTTACTGTTGGGCATGTAATCTATGGGTTTTAATTATTTATTTATTTTTCCTCCTGGTTATGTGGCCCTCTGTGGTTCCAAGGTTCACCACAGACTCGGCAGTGAGAGTGTTTCCTGGTGTTTGGAAACTTCTCTCTTTTAAGACTCCCTTCCTGGGACAGAGCTCCATCCCTACCTCTTTTGTCTCTATTTTTTGTCTTTTATATTTTTTCCTACCTTCTTTTGAAGATGACGGGATGCTTTTCTGGGTGCCTGATGTCCTCTGCTAGCATTCAGAAGTTGTTTTGTGGAATTTACTCAGTGTCAAATTTTTTTAATATATAAATTTATTTATTTTAATTGGAGGCTAATTACTTTACAATATTGTATTGGTTTTGTCAAATTTTCTTTTGATGAATTTGTTGGGGAGAAAGTGGTCTCCCTGTCTTATTCCTCCACCATCTTAGTTAGAATGTTTCTTAAAGCAGTGAAAAATTATTCATGATATTTTTTATCTTCATCTATATAAAGTCTTCTTCCAGTTAAATAGTTTAATAATAATAGTAAGTGAGAAAGAACAGAAAAATCTGATATTTTGTTAAGTTTTGTAATACATGTAAGGCACTTGAAAACCTTTCCACATTTGTAGATAATTCAATTACAGACAACTGAAGGAAAGCAAACGCCTAAATTATTTTTTCTCAAGCCTTTACTGGCTTAATATTTGACCTGTTTATACTCTTATAAAATTTAATCCATACACTGGAGTAAAATACTTAAAATCAGTGAAATGATTTGTAAGAGCTGTTTGAAGTCCAAAAGCTCTTTGAATACTCTTCAATCAGCTAAAATTTTCTTTCCATTAGATGCTGAAGAATGTTTTTTTTTTGGTCAAAATTAAATCAGCATATTTCCAGTCCCTTGCCTTGAGAAGTAAGATTCTAAAGTTATTCTGAATAGTCTCTTGGAAGTTATTTGTTTTCCTTGCTTGCTAACCAGGGAAGGCATTTCTTTTTATAAACTGCACAATGAAACTAACAGTAAAAAACCCTTCTCTGATTAATCTAGAATGAAAGAATCTTCAACCTGTTAAAGTATTTAGAGATTGCTGACAGTAATAGACTACCACTAGAGTTAAGGAATGTGAGGTTTCAAGAAAGTAAATGAGATTGCAGGTCATGTAGCTGGTTAGTCAAAAAGTTCAAACTAGAATCTAAGTCTTCTTACTGTGGTTTTGAAAATGCTACCTATTATGAACAAAGAAGCCTCTGGTTGTTCAAATATCCTGCTTCTACCTTTGGCTTCCATGATAGCTCAGTTGGTAAAGAATCTGCCTGCAATGCAGGAGACCCTGGTTTGATTCATGGGTCAGAGAGATCTGAAAGGGATAGGTTACCCACTGCAGTATTCTTGGGAAGGATAGGTTACCCACTCCAGTATTCTTGGGTTTCCCTTGTGGCTCAGCTGGTAAAGAATCCACCTACAATGCAGGAGACCTGGGTTCAATCCCTACCTTGAATCTCTTTTTCATGTTTTATCAAAAACTCGAGACTGCAACATAGTTTTGTTCTGTCTTTTTATGTTTGTTTTGTTAAATTTATTTAAAGTTCTATGTTAATGTTTAATAGGATTTTTCATTTCCTACATTAGACTGAGTCATATATTCACAGATTTGGATGGATACATCTAGTTTCTACAGTAGCCTCCTTCCAATTGCTTAAACTTTGCATTACCTGGAATATGCAGGAATGATAAAGATATATTTATTATACTTGATGAAATCCCCAGTTCTTATTACCAGCTTTGGTTTATATCTTGTATGATCTGAGGGAAAAGAAAAATCATTATGAGTGCCCTGAATTCTGACAAAGCTTGACCTCTTCTGAGAAGTACTGTTGTGAAAAGAAAAGGCATGTTAAGTGAGAGTGTCTGTTACCAACTCTCTAGGTGTTTGTACACCTGTCTGAAAGGCTAGGGTTTATTCAGGGAAGGAAATGGCTCTAACCAGTTTCATAAGCAATGGCAGCCCACTCCAGTACTCTTGCCTGGGAAATCCCATGGATGGAGGAGCCTGGTAGGCTACAGTCCATGGGGTCGCTAAGAGTTGGACACGACTGAGCGACTTCACTTTAACTTTCCACTTTCATGCGTTGGAGAAGGAAATGGCAACCCACTCCAGTGTTCCTGCCTGGAGAATCCCAGGGACGGGGGAGTCTGGTGGGCTGCCGTCTATGGGATCGCACAGAGTCAGACATGACTGAAGTGACTTAGCAGCAGCAGCAGCAGCAGCAGGCTAAAGAAACTGCTTAGCATCCAAAGGAGGAGCTTGGAGGGGCTTTCTCATAAAACTTTTCTTAGAGTAATTCCACATTTTGTTAATATTCATAATATGTTCTTTTTGCAGCATTTTTGTAATGAGAAAATTGGACCTAGGAGGCATACAATGGTTTGTACTTAGTCCAATTTGTTCAACAAACAAGCATCTAATATAGAAATGAACACTTTAAGAGATAAGCTTTCTGATTTTATTGGGAGTCAGAATTGGATGAGCTAGAGAAAACATTAAAGATCTTTCTTTGAAAGCTCCTTTTCTGATCTAGTAAGAGGAGATGTCAGCCCAGATCAAATATTATTTTGTTAGTATTGGGACCAAGAACAGAACATGAATAGTTAGCCTTTCCATTTTCTTTTGGGAGTGAATTTGGACAGAAAAGAGTGTTTGAGGCACTGAGGTACCTAGTTGAGAATATTTACTTACCCACTGTTTTCTTAAGTCTGATATGTAATTTTCAAAAGTGATAATGTTTGAGTTAAACTAAATTATTGTGTGAAAAGTTCAAACTTTTAGTTCAAACACTACCTAAAGTATTTGTTAGATTACAAATTTTTGAGTTTCATGACTAATCTATTTAATCAGAATCTATGGAGTCCAAACCCTAAAATCTGCATATGTAAAAATGACTATTGGTTTTATTGTACAGATCTTCCTTAACTTATGATATTATGGCTTGATAAATCCATCTTAAATTGAGAATATCATAACTCAAAAATGCATTTAATACATCAAACCTGCCCCCTTGCCTACCTTAAATGTATTCAGAACACTTCCTTAGTCTATAGTTGGGCAAAATTATCTCACTCAAAACCTACTTTAAAATAAGGTGTTAAATATCTCATGTAATTTTATTGAATACAGTACTGGAAGTGAAAAATATGATGGTTGTGTTGGTACAGAACTTGTAAGTGTATCAGTTGTTTACTTTCATGGTCACGTGGCTGACTGGGAGCTGTCCGTCTCGTCTCTCTGTCCAGCATCCAGAGGTAATATGGCACCACAAATCACTAGCCTAGGAAAAGACTGTCATTCAAATACAATTTCTACTGAATAAATGCATATCAATTTTGCACCACTATAAACTTGGAAAATCATCAGTTGAACCATTGTAAATCTAGGACTGTATGTATTTCCTAACATTTGTGAATACTTGCCTAAAAGCTTATTCTGGATACTTTTCAGAGAAGTCTCTTAAAAGTCCCTCACTTTCCTTAAGAAATTACTGATTTTCTTAGTTTTTTTTTTTTTTCTTTTCCTAATTTGTCATGTTTTCTTTCTGTACTGTGATCTTCCTGGCATCAGTGAAAATTAATTCTAGTTTCTCTCTGGATATGTTGAATAGTGATACACTATTGATGATGCCTATTGGACCACAATCTGCTAGGCCACAGTCCATAGGGTCACACAGAGTTGGACACGAGTGGAACAATTTAGCACACAGAGAATATGTGAAATTTTACCTGATACTTTTTTTCTCCTTTTCTGCAGTTTTTTCTATAGGAAAATAGAAACATCTAAGTATGACAATTTGACTAACCAATAGTGCTTTTGAAAATTTGTTACAAATGAAAATAAACATGGAAATAATCATCACAAGAAACAGTTTATAAGACAACATTTTTAAAAATTGTGTTTAGAACTACTGAATTTTCAGTAAGTATTTATCTTTTTTCATTGAATTAAAGTAGACAAACTCCAAAAATATTAAAACTTGAGGCTAAAGTTAGCATAGCTCTCTGGATGAATGAACATCTGTTGAGAAGTATGCTACATTTGAGAAGTAAGTATTACATTTGAATTTTAGCAAATTAACCTGGACTCCTAATACTTTCAACCTTAACTACAGATAGCTTAGACTTTTTTGATTTGCTTCTAATCTATAGATTCTGAGGGCTTTCTTTGAACTAAGAAACTCAGGAAAAGGACACTAGAGAGAGGGATTTGGAGAGAAACTGACATACACTCTGTGGTTTGAGTGTAAAATATTGAAGTGTTAATGAGAAAGCATTTGTCTCAGGACTGGGGGATGAGGATTAATTTTTAAGTAAATGCTGCAATCTTTGATTCTTCACTCTTTACAGCAAAACTGATAGCAAAAGAGACTTTTTTTTTTTTAAATTTAATTTTTAAAATTTTACTTTACAATACTGTATTGGTTTTGCCATACCTTGACATGAATCCTCTACGGGTGTACATGAATTCCTAATCCTGAACCCCCTCCCACCTCCCTCCTCATATCATCTCTCTGGGTCATCCTAGTGCACCAGCCCCAAGCATCCTGTATCCTGTATCAAACCTAGGCTGGCAATTCATTTCTTACATGATAGTATACATGTTTCAGTGCCATTCTCCCAAATCATCCCATCCTCTCCCTTTCCCACAGAGTCCAAAAGTCTGTTCTATACATCTGTGTCTCTTTTGCTGTCTCGCATACAGGCTTATCATTACCATCTTTCTAAATTCCATATATATATGTTAGTATACTGTATTGATGGTTTTCTTTCTGGCTTACTTCACTCTGTATAATTGGCTCCAGTTTCATCCACCTCATTAGAACTGATTCAAATGTATTCTTTTTAATGGCTGAGTAATACTCCATTGTGTATATGTACCACTGCTTTCTTATCCATTCATCTGCTGATGGACATCTAAGTTGCTTCCATGTCCTGGCTATTATAAACAGTGCTGTGATGAACACTGGGGTACACGTGTCTCTTCCAATTCTTGTTTCCTTGGTGTGTTTTAATTATCATCATTAATTAGTTGTAGGGCCAAAAGAAATGAAACTACCTGTGCATTGTCTATTGTTTCCCAAACTAGCTTACCTTCAGTCACTGAGGGTACATATTAAAAAGACAGATATCTAGGTTGCTGACTGTCAGATTCTGATCCATATTGTCCGTGATGGGACTTTAGGGAATCTGGATTTTAAAAAAAAATTATGTAAGTTTAGAAACATCATTCTATTTTATTCTTTGTAAAAAAAAAAAAAAAGAGACTAATTCTTATAATCTCCTTCAGCTTTCTATTCCTTCAGGTTATTGCTGTGAGTGAGAAATCAGGAGTTCTATTCCTGCTCTGCCGCTTCATATGAATTAACACAAACCATATAATTGTCTTCAATTTCCTTAATTTTGTTCCTCAAACATTAGCTTATTAATTCTTATATGCAGGACATTTGTGAAAGGAAGGAATTAGGGAAAATGATCTCCTTAGTCCTTTTCATGTCCAAGATTATTATATAGAACGTGTTCTCTATCCCAGAGTCTTCCCTAGTGGCTCAGATGGTAAAGAATCTGCCTGGGTTCAATCCCTGGGTTGGGAAGATCCCCTGGGGAAGTGCATGGCAACCACTCCAGTATTCTTGCCTGGAGAATCCCCATGGACAGAAGAGCCTGGCGGGCTACAGTCCATGGGGTTGCAAAGAGTCCAACACAACTGAGCGACTAAGCACAACACATCCTAGAGTCAGTTCTTGAAACAGAATGAACTTCACCTTTTCCTTTGAACAGACAGGGTATGCGTAACACACTCTTGGCTTTTGACTTACAATTTATGTTAATGGTTTTGTGTCTAAATAGTCCATCAACCTTGAATGGAAATCCTCCTATATGTAGGTTAATGTTTTGAATTGTAAATCCTTTGTATATCACAAAATCTCTGGCTGCATAAAACAGCTTTAAGAAATCAATATTTTGGTAAAGTGTTCTTTAATAGTAGGAGAGATTCTCAGGTATAATGCAATTTCTGCCAGTGACAAAATAAATGGCAAAACTTGGAGTCACAGAATTTTAGAGCCTAGCCTTTGCTGTACAGTATTTTCATCATTTTAAGTAAAATAGCTTGGTCTCAAGATTTGGCCATCTTGAAAGTGACAAAAAGGAAGTAAATAATCAGTATCCTACATCTTCAGAACTTTTCTTCATAAGAAGCAATCCTCTGGTGTGTTTATCAGCAAGAAAATGAAATCCCTTTTGATTCTCAAATGTGATTTTTATTGCACAGTCTTCCCAATTCCCAATAGTATAAAACATACTACAGGATATTTTATAAGTGTCTTCCCTGTGTCAAATGTGCTGGAGATAGAAGAGAGTAAAATGAAGATGTCCTCCACCTCAAATCCACATTCTTAAAGGGCTTACATGCTGGTAAGGAAATCAGGCAATGCATTAAAAACCAAGGAAACCATATACTTCATTATCAGGCATGCAGTGTATTAGAAATAAACAGAGGAAGGAGAGTGTGGAATACCTAGAGACAGATGGGTTGCTAGTGACATTGGCTGGTTTCACTGAAAAAAATCCACTCAGCAAAGACTTGAAGAAGGTGAGCGTTGGAAAGATTTAAGGAGGGAGAAGAAGGAGACAACAGAGGATGAGATGGTTGGATGTCATCGCCGACTCAATGGACATGAGTTTGAGCAAGCTCAGGAAGTTGGTGATGGACAGGGAGGCCTGGCGTGCTGAAGTCCATGGAGTTGCAAAGGTTCAGACACAATTGAGTGACTGAACTGACTGACTAATTGACTGAATCTATGGCTAGACTGTTCCAGGCAGAGGGAAAAAATAATGCAAAGTCCTGAGGTGGGAAGATACTTGGCATGTTCTTAGAGCTTCTAGGATTGCAGTGGGATTAGAGGAAGAAATGCAAGAGGTATGTTTTGGGTACAAGAGCACAGAGCTCATGGGGTCATATCGTGCAAGATATGGCAGGTTACGGTAAGAATTTCAGTGTTGACTCTGAGGGACATGGAGATCACTGGAGAGTTTCGTGCAGCTCTGCCTCAAGCTTGCTAGCTGGTTAACAAGACCACGAGGGTGGTGATATAGTTTACCAGTCCTTCTTTGGACCAGTCTCTGCTCTCCATGACCCTGTTGTACCTGTGGATAAAATGTGAAGCTGGTTAATGAAAAAATTTTACAGGATAGTTTTAGCCATGTCATAATGACGGTCATGTGGCAGTGGTGTAATTAGTGTTAATAAATCAGAGATTTTCCCTTTGCATAAATAACCACTAATGCCTAATACACATATGTATATTTATATACTTTTGAATTGATTTTAATGAATCTACTAAGTTGCCACTAATATAGATGTATGTTTTGTACTTATGTTTTGCTTGTATTTGGTTGCATTTGTGATTAGGAAATGAGAAGATAAAACAAAAATTGAAAACCTCTAAAATTTAGTTTTAAAGTAAAAACACTTGCAATGTATAATGCTTTAAATGTCAAATATTTGAATATTTTGTAACTATTAGGTTCAGTTTTGAACATTTTTAATGTAAGATGTTAATAATGATAGGTAATTGATTTAGAGAATTTTTCATTTTAAATGCTAGCAGAAATTTAAGAAGATACATCATTGCATCTATGGTAGTCAAACTAAGGATAAAAATTTAACATTCATTTAGCATTGGAGTTCTTTTTTGAATAATACTTTAATCACTACTTTCTTCACTTCTTAGTAAGCATCTGCAAAGATATTAAAATCTAACATAAACTACTGGATGTATTTTGAAATCTGTAGAGCAATAAAACTTTAACATATTTTCCAACATGAAAAGCAAAATCTTATTTCTATATAAAATTGAATACAAAGGATTCTTAGATTGCCTAGAATGGAATCTAGGCAATTTCATTACCAGGTTTCTTTCATTTTTACTAGGAAAATCTTATGTAGGTTTGAATAATGACTTATTTAATAAGGAAAAAAATTCTTTGCGAAATCATGACATTATTTATGAGCCATCCTATATACTAAAACATATAACAAGATATATAATACTATTTTTAAATTAAAGCAAACATTCAAGGAAACCTAGAAAGTTTATAGGCTTCATTTCTGTTTAGTTTTATAGAATAATACCTTTTATTTCATCTTTTTTCCCTCTTCCTATTGATGTTAACCCCTCTTGTTTTCAACTTAATATTTTTCATCTACTTAGATACCAAAAATGGATATAGGGCATATAAATTGGTAGAACCTGTCAGTAAGGTAAGCTGATTAAACAATATATACAAAGATATAGTCATTTTCTAGGAATACATCTTGTCACACAAATATTGCCTGATTCTACCATATGTTGTTTTAAATGCAAAACACATTTTCTTGTCTGATATTTCCTAATCTTCCTACAACAAAGTCAAATGCTTCCAATTTTAATAGGCTTCAGAGAATGTTCAGAAACACCCAGTCATTTATTTTTACATTATTTTGCAGTACAGCAACATTACCTCACCATGGTTAACAGATGTTTTCATCTCCACACAGCTTGCTGTTATGTCATCAAACACAAAAATACAAAGAAATGCAATAAGAAATGTATATTCTTTTCTCTCATAACATTTATCACAATCACTATCGCATTGAAGCAATGCTAATACAGCCATGGTCCTTTGAGGC
This sequence comes from Nanger dama, assembly GCA_917880005.1. Taxonomy (NCBI): domain Eukaryota; kingdom Metazoa; phylum Chordata; class Mammalia; order Artiodactyla; family Bovidae; genus Nanger; species Nanger dama. The sequence goes on from CAKJTW010000002.1 coordinate 13,134,020, forward strand.
TGAGAGTGTTTGCAGAGTAGCAGTGGTGCTATGAGCTGGTGCCAGGACATGTTCATGGAAACACTTAGGATAATGCTGCTTTAGCAGAGGCAGTAATGGCATAAACAGGGTAAAGGAAATACCGGGATTGCAACAGATGCAATTGATTACATGCCTTGGGGAATATTCCACTCATTTATTTTAAGTCCTGTCCTTGTAAATCAAAAGACCGTGATGTTGTCAGGAAGACAAATCACAGACATCGTAACACACTGTGACAGTGCTCCTGCTTTCCTGACACGGCGGATCATGCCTTTGGACACGAGAGGCTGTCTGAAGCATAGCTCTTGCACTGTCAACTGTAGAAAATAATCTGACTTAAGCGTCTGAATTGCTGTGAACTGTGATATGGCTTGTTCCAAAAGGAAAAAGTGATATGAGTGCTTTAGGGTAAAGTTAACTTATGTATTTGAAAGTGAAAGAAAGAAAGTGAAGTCGCTCAGTCGTGCCCGACTCTTTGCGACCCCATGGACTGTAGCCTACCAGGCTCCTCCATCCATGGGATTTTCCAGGCAAGACTACTGGAGTGGGGTGCCATTTCCTTCTCCAGGGGAATCTTCCAGACCCAGGGCCTGAACCTGCGTCTCCCGCATTGTAGGCAGATGCTTTACCATCTGCGCCACCAGGGAGATCTATGTATTTGAACTCGGTCTTAAATCTGTCGCAGAATAGAACTTTATAATTTCAGTAGTACTCCTAGTTGTCAGTCTACACTAGAGCAATAAATCTTAGGCACCAAAATAGTCAATTGTGGATAATAACTCTAGAATCAGGATTTCAAATGAGATGTTCTTGGGAAGAGATGCTTTCAGATCAGAGGTTGCTTCATGAAGACCAAGTGTGTTTTCCTTAGTCTTTTCAGCCATTAAGTGGTTATTTTGGAGTAAAAGAATTTCTCTTTCTCTGTCATAATTATAAATTGTGCTAACCTAAGAAAGCTATGTAACATTTCTCTAATCTTATGCACAGTGAGTACAAAGATTGGAAAAGCAATTTGCATTTCCTTTTATCTCTTACTGATTGAAAGATCCATCACACTCCAGATTCACCTTGAAAGTAAAAAATGGCCGAGTGGTTCTTTGAAAGCTGGGGCTTAAAGAGAATTGCTGAGCATTTTAATAGAGGAATTGAATGTCTTATAATTAATGCTGCTGTGTGGCCTCACTCCTATAAAATAATACATTACATGCACATTAATTATGATTAGCATTCTTCAATGAATAGGAAAGGAAAAAATAATGATTTGTTACTTATTCTTCAATGCTGTCACACAGTCTTTTGTAAAGAATGTGTTTGACTTGCTCAATAGATAGTAAAGGGATGCTAAATTTCAGTATTATGATTCCTTTCACTAGATAGTTCATACAGTATGCAAATAGTGTATAGTTTAACTTCAACGCTGCTCCTTAAAAAAAAAAAAATCAGTGTGTCAATTTAACTTGTGACTTCTAAAAGAAACCTATAATTTTATTTAAAGTGGAAAATAGAATGCAATCATATTTTTATTATTACTCTTTTACTACATTTGATCCAAAAACACAATATAAGCTCTTGTTCAGTCTTGCAACAACTTGGGAATCACGGAGATAAAAGGTTGGAACTTTTCCTGTGTTATGAGTATACTTCTCATATGCAACAATATTGATATTTAGATTACATTTTTATAAGTTATGAGTCATCGTCTATAAATTCAGATGGACAAGATATGTCATACACACATGCATATACACATGTGATTAAGTTAGACTTGGAACATATAGAAATTCAGGCTTGTAAATTACAGTCATTTGGTTATTGAGGGCAGCCCTTCTTCCTGTTGTTCAAAAACCTGGCAAATAGAAGACAGTCCTCTAGCTGTCAGTCTATCTGTATAGCTGCTGATACATCGTTTAAGCTTGGGGATAATTATGTCTGTTGCTTTTATTTCAAATGTGGGGGCAGGTATCTTTCCCAAGTCTGTAATTCCATGCGGTAGGTCCAACTCTCCAATATAGCTCCCAGCTGAAATCCTACCAAATAACGGGGTGCTGCCAGGGACAGGAAATGTGTCCCCACTTTTTCTCTGGATCCAGTGGCCTCCATTACCTTTAGCTGTGATGACACTCAGCATTTTCCCTCTTTTTACTTTTCCTTGTTCCTACATTTGTCCAAAATATTCTTCTTCCTCTTTACCCTATCACTAGCCTCTCATCTCTGAAATCTAACTTTCAAAACACAAAAGCTGAGAAGAGAATCTGCTCAATTAATGCAGAGAGAATCTGGCAATTAATGCAGTTGTCCCTGTGATCACAAGCCTCTTTTGAGATAACGGGAAAAAAAGATCTGGATACCTTATGGGAACGTGGGGATGGAAAAGTTCAATGAGAACAGAATACATGTTAATAGCTAAATAAATTACCTTGCCTCATTGCTTGAAAATTCCACCTGGAATTTTTAATGTATCCATGCCCATAGTTCGGTTTGGAATTATAAGTTGAAAAGAAGCATGGAACACACCCAAAGGGAAAATGTGCATTGGTTCAAGCATTTCTGATCCAGAGGTTCTATGTCTGATTCATAGAGAAACCTCAGCAGGCAAGTGAACCATCTGGGAGGTACAGGTTGTGCTTTTCTGTACTTTTACGCATATTTCTAATGAGCTGTACCTTTCAACAATCCTGATTTTATCACTAAATTTGTGGCCATTGAACTACATATTGTGAAATCTATTATAGATAAATAGTAGTCCACTATCCATCTTCCATGGTACTCAGACATCTGTTAAAAAAATTATTCCTTTGAGACAAATTTGGTTTCACAAAGCATATAAAATTTAGTTGCCAGCTCAATCTGACTTAATACTGCCATTCACCACTGTGGCATAATGTCCATAACACATTTTCACTCCTTAAAATAAAAATATTCAAAGCACAAGACTGAGACTAGACATTGGGGATTGGAATAAATGACTGCCTGAGGGCTCTATCAGTTGAGTAGAGTTGTGCTAACAATGATAACAAGAGCTAACACTTACCTGCTGCCTGCTATGTCCCGAGATGGTTTTAAGGGCTTTATAGGTATTAACTATTTCAGTCCTTCCACAAGTCAGTGAGGCCGCTATTATTATTCTTCTCACTTTACAGGTAAGAGAGCTAAGGAAGAGACTCTCAGGGACCATCAAGTTCATATGGCTGATAGGAAGCTGATTGGGATATGAGCCTAGTAATTTGACTCTTGAATCACCGATCTTACCCAATCCACTTAACACCATGATTTCTAGGATGGAGAGAGGACACAGTCACCTTTATCCCCATCTTTCCCCAGCCCAGCTCATGTAAAGTATGATCACACAGATAGTGCGCAGGTGCCATTTGTAATGCAGTTCAGCAGCACTAGGTATTCTAGTCTATTGACATTGTTTTAATTTAATGTATTCTGTGTATATTTATTTTCCTTGACACAGAAGGTAAACATATTTTTCTTATTTTTTTCCAAGTACAATTTCCATAATAAGAATAAGCAACCTTTAACTTCCCCATAGGTTACAAATATTTTTTCCTGGTTTGGTGTTTGTATTTATTTTGCTTAACATGCTTTTTATTTTTATTTATTTATTTATTTTTTAATTTTATTTTTACTTTATTTTACTTTACAATATTGTATTGGTTTTGCCATATATTGACATGAATCTGCCACGGGTGTATCCGAGCTCCCAATCCTGAATCCCCCTCCCACCCTCATTTTAATATTAGAGAAATAATTTACTATCTTCTCTAGTTACTTTTGGTTTAATATTGTAGTTTTTCATGGTGTAACTGATCTGAAATTTACTTTGGCAAAAATTAATACTGAATTAATTTGTGTATAGTGCATCTTTTAGTATTGAATTTACTCCTCAAATGATCAATACTTTCTTCTCTCACTAAATTTTTATAGTTTTATTTTATTCATATGAAGTCTATAATTTGTTTTAAATTTTATTTTAAGATATGTATCTTGGATGCTGTTGTGATAAGGTCAGTTAATTTTCCCAGTTGTTACTTTACTAAACATATAAGCAAGATATAAATTATCACATATACTTGGTCAGCTTATTGGAAGCTCTAATGAATTTTTTTTTACTTTTGTATGTTGTACAAAAGCTATAGCTTAAACAAAAGAATGGTCATAATCATGTAAAAAAAAATTTATTTTCTTCTAATTGTTATATGTCATTGTTTTATTTTACATAGCATCTATAGAACTCCAAGAACAATATTACATAGTGGTCAAATAGGTATCATTTTTTGTTTGTTTTTTATTTTGATTGCTCACTTTTGAGCAGAATATTGGGTTTTGTTGAGGTATTTAACTCAACAATATTTATTAAAGACTGAATATAGGCCAGGTAACCTTGGAGACCATAGAGGAAGAGGCAGAGAATAAGTATGATAAATAAATAGATTTATTACATTAGTCAATGATAAATGTTAAGGATAAAAAAACCTCCAGGCAGTGGAGTGAGATATTTGGATGGGTTGCTTTTAGAGTGAGATATTTGGATGGGTTGCTTTTAGATGTTTGGATTGGTTGATTTTTGGTACGGTAGCTAGGGATGAACTCATTGAGAGGAAAGACTTTGAGGATGTGAAGGAGTGAGTCCTGGACAAAGGTTATTCCAGGAAGAGCAAATAGCAAATGTAAAGGCCCAAAGATAAGTACTTGTCTAGCATATTTAAGGAGAAGGCAATGGCACCCTACTCCAGTACTCTTGCCTAGAAAATTCCATGGACGCAGGAGCCTGGTTGGTTGCAGTCCATGGGGTTGCTAAGAGTTGGACATGACTGAGCGACTTCACTTTTCACTCGTGCATTGGAGAAGGAAATGTTCCACTCCAGTGTTCTTGCCTGGAGAGTCCCAGGGATGAGGGAGCCTGGTGGGCTGCCGTTTATGGGCACAGAGTCAGACACAACTGAAGCGACTTAGCAGCAGCAGCAGCAGCAGCATAATATTTAAAGAAAAACATGATCTTCAAAAATCTGAAAGCTAATGAGGCACCATATCGTCTAGCCTTCCATTCAGTTCAGTTCAGTTGCTTAGTCTTGTCTGACTCTTTGTGACCCCAAGGACTGCAGCATGCCAGGCCTCCCTGTCCATCACCAACTCCCCGGAGTTTATTCAAACTCATTTCCATTGAGTTGGTGATGTCATCCAACCATCTCATCCTTTGCTGTCCCCTTCTCCTCCCACCTTCAATCATTTCCAAGATCAGGGTCTTTTCAAATGAGTCAGTTCTTTGAATCAGGTGGCCGAAGTATTGAAGTTTCAGCTTCAGCATCTGTCCTTCCAATGAATATTCAGGACTGATTTCCTTTAGGATGGATTGGTCGGATCTCCTTGCAGTCCAAGGGATTCTCAAGAGTCTTCTCCAACACCACAGTTCAAAAGCATCAATCCTTCTGTTCTCAGCTTTCTTTATAGTCCAACTCTTACATCCATACATGACAATTGGGAAAACCATAGCTTTGATTAGACAGACCTTTGTTGGCAAAGTAATGTCTCTGCTTTTTAATTTGCTTTCTAGGTTGGTCATAACTTTTCTTCTGGGGAGCAAGCATCTTTTAATTTCATGGTTGCGGTCACCATCTGCAGTGATTTTGGAGCCCAGAAAAATAAAGTCTGTCACTGTTTCCATTGTTTCCCCATCTATTTGCCATGAAGTGATGGGACTGGATGCCATGATCATAGTTTTCTGAATGTTAAGTTTTATTACATCTTGTGCTTCATCCAGCCCAGCATTTCTTATGATGTACTCTGCATATAAGTTAAATAAGCAGGGTGGCAATAAATAGCCTTGACATACTCCTTTCCCGATTTGGAAGCAGTCTTTTGTTTCATGTCCAGTTCTAACTGTTGCTTCTTGACAAGCGTCTAGCCTTAGACTTCATAATGAGCACTTTGGTTTTTATTTTGAGTGAGGCAGGAAGTTGTTAAGAAGGGGTACTTAAAAGAGCCTTAAGAGAGACTTTTTTTTTTTTTAAATTAGGAAGAGATATTGAATCAACTTTAAAATGAAAGATTTTATTAAGAGGATTTGCACAAAAGGCTTAAGTATTTTTGTATCTGTCTGGGAGTATAAAGAAAAATGGAAATCAATTTTAAGTTGGTTATTTTACCACAACAAAGGGCAATTCCCTTTGGAGAAAACAACAGTATACTGTTGGGTATACTTACAGTAAAAGGTGAGTATACTCACCTTAAGAATTATCATGAGATTTAAATGAAATAACATGTAGAATATTCAGCTGATTTTTTGGTAAATAAATAGTAAATATCCAAGTATGTTAGCATAATATTAAAGTTAATCAAATATGTTATTATATAGCAAGGACTTTGATATAAAAATATATACAGTATATATAATAAACTTTGACTTTTAGAATGGAATTAAACTTGTCATACACATTTTCCCTTTAAATTTCTAGTCATGTAATTTTTTCATTTTTCTCAATAAGGTTATTTTAACTTCACAGAAAACCTGGGCCTACTTGGGGATAAATCCTAGATACTTTTTTAAATAAAATTTTTTGGAGCAATTTTAGATTCATAGCAAAATTGAGTTAAAGGTAGAGATTTCCTCTGTACCACCTACCTCCACACATATATGGCCTCTCAGCAACATCACTCACCAGAAAGGTATACTTGCTATTATTGATGAACCTACAATGACATGTAATATCACTAAAAGTTCATAGTTTACATTAGGTTTCACCTTTCAGTTCAGTTCAGTTCAGTCGCTCAGTCATGTCTGACTCTTTGACCCCATGAATCAAGCACACCAGGCCTCCCTGTCCATCACCATCTCCTGGAGTTCACTCAAACTCACGTCCATCCAGTTGATGATGCCATCCAGCCATCTCATCCTCTGTCGTCCCCTTCTCCTCCTGACCCCAATCCCTCCCAGCATCAGGGTCTTTTCCAATGAGTCAACTCTTCACGTGAGGTGGCCAAAGTATTGGAGCTTCAGCTTTAGCATCATTCCTTCCGATGAACACCCAGGACTGATCTCCTTTAGGATGGACTGGTTGGATCTCACCTTTGGTGGTACTTTTATGGGTTTGGACAAATGTCTAATGGCATAAATCCATCATTATAAAGTCATGTGCAGTTAGTTTCACTGGCCCCCAAATCCTCTGTTCATCTCTCCTCTTCATCTCTCCTTCATTCTTAACCCCTGGCAATCACTATCTTGTCTCCATGGTTCGCCTTTTCCAGAATGTCACATAGTTGAAATCATACAATATGTAGCCTTCACAGATTGATTTCTTTCACTTAGTAGTATGTATTTAAAATTTGCACATGTCTTTTATGACTCAATAACTTATTTTTGTTTTTTTTTTTTTAATTTAGCATTAAGGAATGTTTCATTCTGAATATACCAAAGTTTAGCCATTCACTCATTGAAAAACATCTCGGTTGCTTCCAAGTTTTAGTAAATAGATATAAAGCTGGTATAAACATTTGTGTGCAGATTTTGTATGGACGTAAGTTTCCAGCTCATTTGGGTGCTAGGAATAGTGCTAACAAGTACTATTGCTGGACTTTATGGTAGGAGTATATTCAGTTTTGAAACCACCACTGTCTTTCAAAGTGTTTACACCAGCTTCCATTCCTCCCAGCAATGAATAAGAGTTTCAGTTGCTGTATATCCTTTTCAGCACTTGGTGTTGTCAGTGTTTTGAATTTTGGTTATTCTAATAGGTAAGTAGTGATATCTTATTGTTGTGCTAATTTGCATTTCTCTTATGACATTACCTCATATGCTTATTTGCTATCTACTTTTCTTCTTTCATGATGTGTCTCTTAAGGTCTTTGGCCAACTTTTTAACCAGTTGTTTTTCTTATTATTGAGTTTTAATAATTTTTTTTTATTTTAAATAACGATCCTTTATCAGAAATGTCTTTGCAAATATTTTCTTACAATATTTGTATAATATTTTCTTATACAAGTCTGTGGCTTGCCTTTTCATTCTCCTCATAGTGTCTTTCACAAAGCAGAAACTTTTAAAATTTTAAGTCCAGCTTATTTCTTTCTTTCATAGATCATGCCATTGATAGGGTATCTTAAAAGTCATTGCTGAATTCCAGGTAATCTAGATTTTCTCTTCTGCTAACTTCCAGAAGCTTTATAGTTTTTCATTTAGGTCTACTATCTGTTTCAAATTAATTTTTGTGAAGAGGATAGTTTTGTGCCCACCTTTTACTTTTGCATGTAGATGTCTGGTTGTCGAGCATTGTTTATTGAAAAGGCCATCTTTCCTCATCATATTGTCTTTGCTTCTTTGACTGTAGTTATGAGGTCTATTTCTGGGTTCTCTATTTTATTCCATAAATCTGTTTTTCCTCACATACCACACTGTCTTGATTACTGTAGCATTATGGTAACTCTTAAAGACAGATAGTGCCAGAATTCTGAATTTATTCTTCTGTTTCAATATCATGTCAGCCATTCTGGATAATCCTAGGAGGTAATTTTAAATATTAAAATGTGGACAGTGAGTAGAGTGTTTTTTTTTTTTTCTGAGCATGTTTTTTTTTTTAATTAATTTTTATTGGAGTATAGTTAATTTATAATGTTGTGTTAGTTTCTGCTGTACAGCAAAGTGAATGAGTTATACATACACATATATCCATCCTTTTTAGATGCCATATAGCCATTACAGAGTAATGAGTAGAGTTTCTTGTGCTATACAGTAGGTTCTTGCTATCTATTTTATATATAGTAGTGTGTATATGTCAATCTCAGTCTCCCAATTTATTCCTCCCCATCTCTTTCTTCATTGATATCCATAAGCTTGTTTTCTACACCTGTGACTATATTTCTGTCATACATGAGTTCATTAGTACCTTAAGATTACATATATAAATGATATCATATGATATTTGTCTTTCTCTGTCTGACTTTAGTCTTGACCACTAAAAACATTGTACGATAAATCAGAAATCCACTACCTCATTTATTTTGAAATCTGCCCTTACATTGTAATATATAGATTCAAAAGAGAATATAGCAAGGTTTTCTCTTTTGAATATGTGGAATTATGCCAATTTTTTTTGGTGTGTTTCGTAGAGATGGGAAGAGAGGAATGATAACAATAATAAAGGTGTGTGTGTCTGAAGGTATAAAGTCAGTCTCTGCCTCCTTTGTATGCCAATACAATGAATAGACTACACTGCAACCAGTTTCACAAAGAAATATTTCAGAATTAGTTGAAATAAATGAGGATCAGTAAACTCACATCTAGAGTATTACATTAGCAACTTTTTGTGTGTGTAACATTCTAGCTAGTGATATCTGGGTCATTCTGAATTAATGATTGGAAAGGTTTATTTTCCCAGGCTCTGCCCTTGACCTGGTTTTATTTTAAAGTGCTTCACCTTTTAGGCATTCTGATTTAGTTACTTACTTTCTAGAAACAACAACAAAAAAGTAAGAGATGTTTGTTTTTAATAGCATTTATGCAGCATAATGTGATAAAAGCTACTTCTATTATATGTCTCCTTATGAGGAAGGGCTTTGCTGAAAGCTAATTTAACCTGAAAATGACAAGATATTGACCTGTTATCACAAATAAGAAATATCTTTAGCTATGCAGTATACCCACAAAGAAAAAAGATATGAGATAAACAATGGTCTCTTGCTATAAGCCTAAAATGATAAAGAAATAGTTATTTTTCCAGTTGTAAAAAGACTGAGATGAAAATAAGGAACTATCAGAGACAAAAAGAATATTCAGTAAGATCATATGTATTAATAGATTCAAGCATTTCAAATATTATGTGTGTGTTCTTGATAATTCAAGGTGACCAGCCCTGAAAGCCAGGCATTTGTATCCACAGAGCATGTTCGCTGAGCGGTGCTTTAATGTTAATGAAAGTTGGCATCTTGTGATATTCTGTTCTCTGCTTTTTGAATAGTTGAAGTTTATTTCCATATGGCCACTTAAGGTTGTGGAGTTTAAAGCAGTATGTAAAACGCTTTCTTTGCAATTTAATCCTATCAACAAAAAATAATTTTTGAGATGTATGGTAACTGATCACATTTTTCTCCTTTCACTTTAATTATCAAGAAGCCTAAATGATAAAAATGCTCAGTTTTATATACCTTGTGATGTCTTATATATTGAAATGCTTTTTGAATCTTGATTTCCACTTCTTTTAAAAAATTTTGATTCTATAATTCTATTTCTATTTTCTTATGTCTTAGGTTCCCAAATTTGTGCATGTGAGTAATTGTTGTGCATAAGTGAATGGATAAATAAATGTTGTGCGTTAAAAGTTTCTAATTTCTTTAGAAACTTTTCAAAGATTTGGTGCTCTTACTTAGCCAATGAACCTGTCACAGAAAATTAAACTTGCTGGAGACAGACTAACAATTAGTCAGAATTCTGGACAAAAAAATTGTTAGGGTAATTGGTCTGCCAAGTCAAGTTGAAGTGTATCAATATTCGGAATCAGCTCACAAAGCAGTGATAACCTGACATAATCAATCATGTGAAAGCTTTTTATTTAGAATTATATTTTCCAGTAAACTAGTATATGATAAGGAACATAATATTGATTTCCCAAGACTGACACTTGGAAATGCAAAGTAACCTCTCATATAAAGCCTTTGTATTTTTTTCTTTTTACATTAAAGGAATACCTTTATAAATGGCTTTCCATCTTAGATTTTTAAATAATATTATTTTAGCATCAAACACATATATATTAATAATTTCCAAAAGAATATAATTCCATTTTCCCTTCTAAAATACCATTATTCACAAGATGTTTGAAAGAGAACTTTATTCAAATATTGTGTTCAGTTTAAAATCATACATTTCAGGAAATGATAAAACAAGCAAGAGGGCATTTAATATGATTGGAGAGGTGGAAAAATTATTTTTAGGCTAATCTAGAAAAGTAGTCATTACTTATTTTGGAAAGATAAATCAAAAGGGGCAAATGGAAGACTGCCTTTGAAACTCTGTTTGCTTACTTGCTTCATCTTCCCATGTGTGGACTTAAAAAATGACCTTTGTTTATTGTGAAGGAAGAATTCACACATAGGGAAGATGTCTTTGGTAGCATGGTAGATCAAAATGCTGACCTAGTTTGCTAAGGGTTAGATTGCTGTGAATTTTAATCCCTAAGGAATCACTAAATTTGATAGACAACTATGTGATTTGAATGATTTAGATAGTGGTGCTTGGTACTGAATCACTTGAAGAGGTGAAGGTTGGGGTGCTTTTCTAATTTATGTTTCAGTGATTTTATTGAAGCAGATATTGTATATTCCAATAGTTATAGTTGCTTCTCCCTAAATTAAGCACAGAGACAGATAATTAAGTTTCTGAAAGTTTTATGTATTACATACACCTGATACCTTTTAAAAAGTTACATTTTCCTTCCAATAAATTCCTCAAATGTGCTGTACATGCATCTATTTGAAGTATTTAATATATCTCATTGAGTTATATATCCCTGGTGGCTCAGACAGTAAAGCATCTGTCTACACTGCAGGAGACCCGGGTTTGAGCCCTGGGTTGGGAAGATCTCCTGGAGAAGGAAATGGCAATCCACTCCAGGACTATTGCCTGGAAAATCCCATGGACAGAGGCGCCTAGTAGACCATAGTCCATGGGGTCGCAAAGAGTCGGACATGACTGAACGACTTCACTTTCTTTCTTTCACTAGGTAGTATTTTTTTTTTACAGTTAAGATGTTGGTGGGAATTCTTTGTATTCCTGGAACTTAGTACGGTGTTGCACATGATGTCCACAATTATGATGTGGTAAATGAAAGGAAAAAGGAAGAAAGCAAGAAAGAAAAATTTCTGGCTCCTGTCTTAAAAAGTTGTTCCTGTAATTTTGGCTTGTAGCCATAAGGTGGCAGAAGTGTGCCACCATGAAGAAATTCATTTATTCACTCATTCATTTAATCCTATCACATACTGTTAGATTTTCTTTTTTTCCATGATCTTTCTGGAGTCTTGAAGACTATAGAAAACAGTGAATAATCTGAAAAGCATCTCACCCAATACAGATTTGTCAACTGAACAGCTGAAATCTTGGTAAGGTTAAAGTTTAGCATCCTGATGCTAAAATGGAACATTCTCTAACGTATTTTTTCTCACATTTTTGCTTTTTAGTTTCTATATACACTTTTGTTACTCTGAGAGTCCTAATTTTAAGTTAATCTAATAAAATATTCCAATTTAGCTCAAAGTAATTTTGCAATTTCAGTCTCTCTGCTTTAAAATTTATGCATATTTTCTCCTGATGGGGAGGCAAAAAACATCTTTCATTATTATAAAACTAGCTATCATTCATTGTGGCCCCATAAGATATCACTTCATGGGTATAATTTTTTCTTACTTTTACGTTTGATGTAATAAATTTATTGACTTTTTAAAGATGAGGAAACTAAATAACTAAATATTTAAAGAGTTTGCTCAATGTTACACTGAAAGTTATGGGAAGAACTTGGGATATGAACCTGGTTTGGCATTCTCATAGATTTGGGCCCACCCATCAGAATTTAGCCATGTAGGGTTTTTTTAAAATTCACATTTGCTTATGTATCAGGTTTCATTTTTATTTCAGTTCACAGTCAATGTAGAGATGACCCAGCTGAGGACATATATATTAGAATTCTTATCACCATGTATTATAATTGCTCATTTACTTGCCTGCTTAATTAAAATTGAATTCTCTGAGGGCAAAGTTTGATCTTCTATCTTTGCACTCCCAGCATCTGGTAAAGAGTATGCGTGCATGCGAAGTTGCTTCAGTTGTGTCCGACTCTTTGTGACCCTGTGGACTGTAGCCTGCCAGGCTCTTCTATCTGTGGGATTCTCCAGGCAGGAATACTGGAATGGGTTGCCATCCCCTCCTCCAGGGGATCTTCCTGACCCAGGGATCACATTAAACCTGTGTCTTGTGCAACTCTTGCACTGCATGCAGATTCTTTATTGCAGAGCCACCAGGGAAGCCCGGTAAAGAATATTCTAGGTGGAAAATATTCCATATATAAAAATGTTAAATAATTTAATAAATCAAGGTTATTTTACCAAAGCTTAGGTTTCTTTTTCCTCTCCTCCATCCAAAGCCTCAGAAGTAGTTTTCTTAAAGTGAGAATATTTTTGCAGCAGACTTTGTTGCTTCCAAACCTCACTTTCTCCTCTAACTTCAATTTTGTTTAGGTGTCAGGATGCTTTATGTTTCAGGGGAGTATGATGTGGAGAGGGAATTAGTCAAGGTAATTCAATTCCCTGTTTTCAGTGGTTGAGTTAGGAGTGTGTAAGTGATATGATGCAAAAAGTGAGAAAGTCTGTTGGGAGTTGACGGCAAGAGTTTTTCTTGCCTTTAGGAAGCAAAGTAAGGAAAACATTTGGGTTCTTCTGTTGGATGTTTCAGTGTGAGGATATGATGGAAGCTGCTTCAACCATTTGGAAGATAAACATCAAAACAATGAGAATGGCAGAAAAGAAAGGTGAAAGAACTTGATTACATTGTATTTTTCTGAATTAATAATGTTTGAAATTTCCTAATCCCTTGTATTGGGGTAGATAATTCAATCAGAGCCATTACCCCACCTACCATTTGTTCACCTCAGTTTATTGTAAAATTTCCTGTACAATCAAATGTGGCCACAGCTGTGACAGGGAGAATTCCTCCCATTAACTGGCAAACTGCCACCATCTTCCATAGCAGTTAGGGAAGAGTTAGATGCCATTCACTTCGAGGAGGTTCAGTTGCTCCACAGACATCCAGAACACAGCTTATGAACTACTCACCACCTATGTCAGGACGAGGTAGTGACACAGAACCTCTGGTATACAGAACCTCTGGTATAAAAGTTTAACAACTCACTTCCCTAAAACAAAACAGCTGATATTTTAAAATTTATTAACAGTGTCACAGCATACAGTTTATAAATAATAATAAAGTATACAATACTCTTTATTGTAAGTTCCATATAGCTAATTGATTCTCACATAATGCTCTGTTTGGTGTCTGCCAAATGTCTGTATCTATAGACAAGCTAAAGTTGCAGCCAATGGATGTATTTCCAAAATGACTGTTGCTTGATATTTTCATTTGCATTAAGAATAATACAAATGAAACTATAAAGACTTATGTTGGAATTCTACTCATTTGCCAATGATATTACCAACTTCTTTGCTGAATATAAGGATGCTTTTCAAATATTGGAAGAATATTTTCTCGCTATTATGTTCTATTCACAGTGGAACAGATACAGCCATAATATACTTCAAGCTTACTCTACAGTATTAACATTTTCTCTATGAATTAAGTTTGGGCCACTAAGAAAACAATCAAGCCTTCCTTTGTAGGGTTTCCCAGTTACTCTGGTGTAAATATTCTTGCAATAACCAACTTCAAGCTACTATAATGATGACAAAACATGAAGCTGGGAAGAGATATGTAGTGGCACACTATATTTTTCCACCATGTAGAAATAAGGCAAATAATATCAAAAGCAAAGATAATTGTAAGATTAGTTCAGTTCAGTCGCTCAGTCATGTCCGACTCGTTGCCACCCCACGTATCACAGTACGCCAGGCCTCCCTATCCATTACTATCTCCCAGAGTTCACTCAGACTCGCGTCCATTGAATCAGTGATGCCATCCAGCCATCTCATCCTCTGTCATCCCCTTCTCCTCCTGCCCCCAATCCCTCCCAGCATCAGAGGCTTTTCCAGTGAGTCAACTCTTCAAATTAGGTGGCCAGAGTACTGGAGTTTCAGCTTTAGCATCATTCCTTCCAAAGAAATCCCAGGGTTGATCTCCTTCAGAATGGACTGGTTGGATCTCCTTGCAGTCCAAGGGACTCTCAAGAGTCTTCTCCAATACCACAGTTCAAAAGCATCAATTCTTCGGCGCTCAACCTTCTTCACAATCCAACTCTCACATCCATACAGGACCACAGCAAAAACCACAGCCTTGACTAGACAGACCTTAGTTGGCAAAGTAATGTCTCTGCTTTTGAATATACTATCTAGGTTGGTCATAACTTTTGTTTCAAGGAGTTAACGTCTTTTAATTTCATGGCTGCAATCACGATCTGCAGTGATTTTGGAGCCCCCAAAATAAAGTCTGACACTGTTTCCACTGTTTCCCCATCTATTCCCCATGAAGTGATGGGACCAGAGGCCATGATCTTTGTTTTCTGAATGTTGAGCTTTAAGCCAACTTTTTTACTCTCCTCTTTCACTTTCATCAAGAGGCTTTTTAGTTCCTCTTCACTTTCTGCCATAAGGGTGGTGTCATCTGCATATCTGAGGTTATTGATATTTCTCCTGGCAATCTTGATTTCCAGCTTGTGTTTCTTCCAGTCCAGTGTTTATACACTAAAATAATTAGGAAGTGATGAGGCTTGAGAATTTAATATAAAATTTATCAAATTGTAAATTTATATGACTTAATTTTTAATAATAGCTATGTTTAACAACCACCTTGCAAAATTCCTAAAAATTAAATAAACAGCTTTTGTAAGCTGGTATGGGCCAGCTCAGGCACACTGCTGTACCATATGTTTCATCACAGAAATAAGTGATTCATTTTCCTGGTTCGGTTTAGCAAAATTTGGGTAACAAATTATGTAGAATCTCCTGTTGCTATCAGATGTATTTGTTTTTAGGCAAACAATTCTACTGGCAGACTGTTTTTTCCCGTTTGAGAGTTAATGCCAGTATAGACTGGATAAAATAGTTGAGGCCCAAAATCTAATTATTTTATGATGCTTGTGAATGTCACATACCCAAATTTACCAAAATTATTTTTAATATTATGACCATCCTTATACATATCAATTGAAGGCCCCTTCAAGAAATATATGTCAATCAAAACTTTGGAGCCGGGCATTTGTTTTGAGGATTCAGTTCAGTTCAGTTCAGTAGCTCAGTCTTGTCCTACTCTTTGTGACCCCATGAACCACAGCATACCAGGCTTCCATGTTCATCACCATCTCCCAGAGTTTACCCAAACTCATGTCCATTGAGTCAGTGATGCCAGATAACCATTTCATCCTCTGTCATCCCCTTCTCCTCCTGCCTTCAATCTTTCCCAGCATCAGGGTCTTTTCCAGTGAGTCAGTTCTTCGCATCAGGTGCCAAAATATTGGAGTTTCAGCTTCAACATCAGTCCTTCCAATGAACACCCAGGACTGAGTTCCTTTAGGATGGACTGGTTGGGTCTCCTCGCAGTCCAAGGGACTCTCAAGAAGTCTTCTCCAACATGACAGTTCAAAAGCATCAGTTCTTCGGTGCTCAGCTTTCTTTATAGCCCAACTCTCACATCCATACTGACTACTGGAAAAACCATAGCTTTGACTAGACGGACCTTTGTTGACAAAACTATGGCAATTTATTTTTGTGTGATAGTGAAGTAAATGTAAGTCTTACTTAAGTTATGTTATCATAAACCTGAAATATCATATAATTTTACAATTTTTGTTTACAGTTCAGTTCAGGCCTTTTTGTTATATCTGATGAATATATGTGGGTGATTTTATTTTTACTCAATCTGGATAAATTTAGTGATTTGCAATGAATATAGCCTTGTCTTTTCAGGTTTATTTAAATCAGACAGGGAACAAAATTGAGGGATTGAAAAGTGATATCAACAGCTTTACAATACTATCCTATGATTTGTCTTCTAATTTAGGTTCAGAAATAACATCTAATTATGTTCCTATTCCTGTAGAGAATTCCTGATATATATAAAACATTCTTCATTGGGTATGTTTTTTCAAAATCTTGATTACATGCACCATTTCTTTTGTTTTAAAATAAATCAATGGAAAGAAAAGAAACTACAGAAATGCTTTCCTTCTTTAAATTTCATATTAAGTAAAAGGATTTATTTTTAAACCTGAACAACCAGCTAGTGTAGAAGAAAGGATACATAAATTTGGCATTAGAAGAAACAATATTTAATTCTGCTCCAAGCTTTTGAAAAACACATGGGAATTAAGTGTCACTGAAATTGAGCCCTCTCTTATCTCAGTAGGGTCAGGAAATAGAGAAATAATTTCTTTTTTCCATAGCTTCAGACTGGGATCTAGCTGAATTTGCCCACTCTGGCTTACTGAGTTGTGCTTACAGATAAATTACAGTTGAATGTATGAGCAACCACCTACATGGATTTTTAAATGAGGAGAAAAATAGTTTGGCTTTACTGTCACAAATGTGTTCCAATTGCGAAGGACATAATACAGTTAATATTAGACAATTTGACGAAAGTGTCTGGGCAATTCAAGAACAATCTTTTCTGTTACCTAATTATTCATGTAATTGAGGAAAATGGGGATATTATGGTGACCCCTGTATTTAATTCCAACCATTCAATTTTGTGGTGTTTGCAGAGAACTTCATTTGAGAAATTATTCTCAATGTTAATTTTATACGTGTTTTCTCTACTTACTGCCTTTAGAAACATATAAAGAGATCTTTTTTCCTAACAATTTTCCTACCTCTAATATCTCTGTACTAAAATTAAAACAAAAACAAGACCAGGAGCTGACTGTGGCTCAGAACATGAAATCCTTATTACCAAATTCAGACTCAAATTGAAGAAACTAGGGAAAACCACTAGACCATTCAGGTATGACTTAAATCAAATCCCTTATGATTATACAGTGGATGTGAGAAATAGATTTAAGGGCCTAGATCTGATAGCTAGAGTGCCTGATGAGCTATGGAATGAGGTTCGTGACATTGTATGGGGGATAGGGATCAAGACCATCCCCATAGAAAATAAATGCAAAAAGCAAAATGGCTGTCTGGGGAGGCCTTACTAATAGCTGAGAAAAGAAGAGAAGTGAAAAGCAAAGGAGAAAAGGAAAGATATAAGCATCTTTATGCAGAGTTCCAAAGGATAGGAAGAAGAGATAAGAAAGCCTTCTTCAGCAATCAATTGAAAGAAGTAGAGGAAAAGGACAGAATGGGAAAGACTAGAGACCTCTTCAAGAAAATTAGAGATACCAAGGGAACATTTCATGCAAAGATGGGCTCGATAAAATACAGAAATGGTCTGGACCTAACAGAAGCAGAAGATATTAAGAAGAGGTGGCAAGAATACATGGAAGAACTGTACAAAAAGATCTTCAAGACCCAAATAATCTTGATGATGTGATCACTCATCTAGAGCCAGACATCTTGGAATGTGAAGTCAAGTTGGCCTTAGAAAGCATCACTACGAACAAAGCTAGTGGAAGTCATGGAATTCCAGTTGAGCTGTTTCAAATCCTGAAAGATGATGCTGTGAAAGTGCTGCACTCAATATGCCAGCAAATTTGGAAATCTCAGCAGTGGCCAAAGGACTGGAAAAGGTCAGTTTTTATTCCAATCCCAAAGAAAGGCAGTGCCAAAGAATGCTCAAATTACCACACATTTGCACTCATCTCACATGCTAGTAAAGTAATGCTCAAAATTCTTCAAGCCAGGCTTCAGCAATACATGAACCGTGAACTTCCTGATGTTCAAGCTGGTTTTAGAAAAGGCAGAGGAACCAGAGATCAAATTGCCAACACCCTGGATCATGGAAAAAGCAAGAGAGTTCCAGAAAAACATCTATTTCTGCTTTATTGACTATGCCAAAGCCTTTGACTGTGTGGATCACAATAAACTGTGGAAAATTCTGAAAGAGATGGGAATACCAGACCACCTGATCTGCCTCTTGAGAAATCTGTATGCAGGTCAGGAAGCCACAGTTAGAACTGGACATGGAACAACAGACTGGTTACAAATAGGAAAAGGAGTACGTCAAGGTTGTATATTGTCACCCTGCTTATTTAACTTCTATGCAGAGTACATCATGAGAAACACTGGACTGGAAGAAACACAAGCTGGAATCAAGATTGCCGGGAGAAATATCAATCACCTCAGATATGCAGATGACACCACCCTTATGGCAGAAAGTAAAGAGGAGCTAAAAAGCCTCTTGATGAAAGTAAAAGAGGAGAGTGAAAAAGTTGGCTTAAAGCTCAGCATTCAGAAAATGAAGATCATGGCATCCAGTCCCATCACTTCATGGGAAATATATGGGAAACAGTCTTAGACTTTATTTTTTTGGCTCCAAAATCACTGCAGATCGTGATTGCAGCCATGAAATTAAAAGACGCTAACTCCTTGGAACAAAAGTTATGACCAACCTAGATAGTATATTCAAAAGCAGAGACATTACTTTGCCGACTAAGGTCTGTCTAGTCAAGGCTATGGTTTTTGCTGTGGTCCTGTATGGATGTGAGAGTTGGATTGTGAAGAAAGCTGAGCGCCAAAGAATTCATGCTTTTGAACTGTGGTGTTGGAGAAGATTCTTGAGAGTCCCTTGGACTGCAAGGAGATCCAACCAGTCCATTCTGAAGGAGATCAACCCTGGGATTTCTTTGGAAGGAATGATGCTAAAGCTGAAACTCCAGTACTTTGGCCACCTCATGTGAAGAGTTGACTCATTGGAAAAGCCTCTGATGCTGGGAGGGATTGGGTGCAGGAGGAGATGACAGAGGATGAGATGGCTGGATGGCATCACTGACTCGATGAACGTGGGTCTGAGTGTACTCCGGGAGATGGTGATGGACAGGGCGGCCTGGCGTGCTGTGATTCATGGGGTGGCAACGAGTCGGACAGGACTGAGCGACTGAACTGAACTGAAAATTTTTATAAAATGGCTAGGTATTTCCTCAGTAATAATTTATAAATATCTCAACTTGAAAAACTTTTAAATACAAACTCTAATGTTTAAAAGTTCTATTTTAAGTGTTGCTATTGATTTTGAACATGTTAGTTGCTCAGTTGTGTCTGACTCTTTGTGACCCATGGACTGTAGTCCATGAAATTCTCCAGGCAAGAATAGTGGTATGGGTTGTCATTCCCTTCTCCAGGGGATCTTCCCAACACAAGGGTCGAACCTGGTCTCCTGGATTGCAGGCAGATTCTTTACCATCTGAGCTACCAGGGATGCCCAATCAATAATCTGTTGATTATTAATGCTTAATGAATATGCTGATTTTTCCAAAAAAATTATTGATAATTTTAAAGTCCTTTTTCCTCAAAAATGATGCCTCTAGAATATATCTTGATTAAAAGAATATACATCCTGGACCCATTTTCAGTCAGACCTATGATATGTGATGTGCATATGATTTTTGGTAATTTCTGAAGTATTAATTTTATATACCAATACAGATTGTTTGCACATAATGAAAGAATGGAATCTGGTACACTGGAGAATCCTCCACACACACACCATAAAGGAGAAAGACGTTTTTAGGAATAAATGTGGGAAAGTTTTTATTCTTATTGGTACGTTGATGAAAAATAAACCAAAAACAAACCTGATGTCTTGGGCAAACTCTCCAAGATATTAGGTTACAGAACCTAACAAAATGCCTTTCTAATTTCCTCTCGTTAAAAAGCCAGAAGACTGTAAAAATGGCCACATTTTATTTAGTACCTTGGTTATTATTTTTTGTGAGTATGTCATCACAATAGCAGCTCTCAATTTCTACTATCACTTTGCAACACAACCATAGTGATTAACAGCATAGATATGGAATTTGTAAGGATTTTTCTGTGTCAGTTTGATTGGGCTAAGGGATGCTGGGATAGCTGGTAAAACATACATTCTGGATGTATCCATGAGGGTGTTTCCAGAAGAAATTAACATTTGAATCAGTAGATGTCAGTCTAAAGAGGATCTGCCCTCATCAGTGTTGGCTGGCATCACTCAATTTGTTGAGGGCCCAAATGGAACAAAGAGGTGGAGAAAGGTAAATTCTCTCTTTCCTTGAGCTGAGTCACTTGTCTTCTTCTGGCTGTGGACACTGGAGCTCTTGGTTCTTGGGTCATTAGACTCTGGTGCTTCACGAGCAGCACCTCTGGGTCTCACGTCTTCAGTCATGAAATGGGAGTTAGTCTTGTACCTTCACCATCATTTTCCTTGGTTCTCAGGTTCAGAATGAATTACACCACCAGTTCTCCTGTATCTCCAGCTTGCAGACAGCAGTTTGTGGAACTTCTCAGTTTTTGAACTGTGTGAGTCAGTTCCTATATCTCCCTTTGTAGAGATCTTGGTATGTCCTACTGGATCTGTTTCTCTAGAGATCTCTGAATAATACAGACTTGGACTGCCTGACTTCACATTTTAAATGTTTGTTTATATATTTGTAAACTTCTATACAGTGATATTGGACTTCTTAGGTGGCTCAGTGGGTAAAGAATTCACCTGCAATGCAGGAGATGCAAGTTCAGTCCCTGGGTTGGGAAAATCCCCTGGAGTAGGAAATGACAGCCAACTTAAGTATTCTTGCCTGCAGAATCCCATGGACAGAGGAACCTGGAGGGCTATAGTCCATAGGGGTTCAAAGAGTCGGACACAGCTGAAGCAACTGAGTGCATATACACTTATATAGTGGCGACTATGTGCCAGGCAATGTATTAAGCACATTTACAAATATTACCTTATTTGGTCCTCTTAACAGCAAAGCTAGTATTCAAAGCTCAGCACTGTCTCAGAGCCCATGCCCTCAGCACATTCTCAGCCCTAAGATGTTGGGCAGATGCTATAGTTTCTATAAGATGCCAATAAAAATGATATATTTTTATATTTTTGAAGAACAAATGAGTTACTACATGTTAAGCACATAGGGTGGTGGCTGGCACTTAAGTATTAAGTGTCACTATTCCTGGGCTTCCCTGGTGGCTCAGAGGTTAAAAGCGTCTGCCTGCAATGTGGGAGTCCTGGGTTCGATCCCTGGGCTCGCTCCTTGCCCACTCTTGCCCCCTCCTCTTCCATGCCCGCAGCAGAAGGATGACTTGATTACTCTTTGGTCATTATCAATAATTCCTCTTCATTTTTTCTTCAAATGACTTTTGTTTTTGTCTAATCTAAAACCTATTGGTTCTCTATAAGTCATACATTCGAACTTGCTAAGAAAGAGGATCCCATTGATTTCACTGGTCAATGTCAATCTATATAAGATTGATAGCTTTTGAGTGATCCCTTTGGATTGCTAGATTTTTAGTCTTATAGGCAACCAACCCTGGGCCCATGATCTGAGGCAAGGATGGCAGAGTCATGAAACAGCTTTTCTTAAAACTGGAACAAGTGCCTAATATATTCCATCATTCTTCACTATGAAGATATGTTGTATGCTAGATGTTTAACTATGCCAGACTTATACTCCTTTCATGATCAGTATGCTTTATTCATCAGTTTAACTAATTGTGTTGCTAGTTTGAGTTCTGGCCAAAGCATGCTCAGCCAGTAACACTCCAGTCTACCTCAGCTTGTAATTTGCTCACTGCTGTGCTTCCCAGGTTCCACTAGTTGTAAAGAACCCTCCTGCTAATGAAGGAGACATAGTGGACCTGATTCCTAGGTTGGGAAGATCCCCTGGAGAAGGAAATGGCAACCCACTCCAGTGTTCTGGCCTGAAAAACCCCATGGAGAGAGGAGCTTGGTTGTCTACAGTCCATAGAGTTGCAAAGGGTGAGACACGATTGAATTGGCTTAGCACTTAGCAGTTGGCTTTGACCTATTTGCAAGGTAGCAAGCTGGCTGTTAATTTAGATTAGGTTCTTGGTTTATTTTAATTGAATAATTTTATTTATTATTTGTAACTTTTATAGTATCAAGTGTTATTTACCATTTACATTCATTAGTCTGTTTACCTAAAATAATATATAAGTTTATAAGTAGAGCGGAGTCCTTTCTGAGACAAAACTGCCATTCAGAGTTGGAAGTGGTTGACAAAATAGTAGGACAAGTGGTTCAGGACTTTATTTGGATGCATTAATTTGAATTTAAAGAAATAAAAATGGAAAAGGTAGTCTGAAGACAGAGACTGAGGGAGGGCTGAATATTTTCTCTCCCAACTTTAAAATCTGGGTATGAGCCTTACTGGGCTTTCCTGGTTGTTCAGCTGATAAAGAATCTGCCTGCAATGCAGGAGATCCTGGTTCAGTTTCTGGGATGGGAAGATTCTCCTGGAGAAGGGATAGGCTACCCTATCCCACTCCAGTGTTCTTGGGCTTCCCTGGTGGCTCAGATGGTCAAGAGTCTGCTGCAGTGGCAGAGACCTGGACTCCATCCCCAGGTCGGGAAGATCCCCTCGAAAAGGAAATGGCAACCTACTCCAGTGTTCTTGCCTGGAAAATCCCATGGATGGAAGAGCCTGTCAGGCTAGAGTCCATGGGGTCACAAAGAGTCAGACACAGCTGAGTGACTTCACTTTCTTTCTTTCATAAATCATATAATCAGTCAACTTGTTAAGTTTCCTATCAGTATTTTTTGTTTATAATACATACAGAGTAAAAAGTGAATTCACATATTTAAATATCTTGTTGAAAGAGTTTAGGTACTTCTGTATCATAATGATTGTGAATGAAACTGTTTGCAAACTGTTTTGAACCTAGATCCTTATGATATAGAAAATAAGACCATACTTGATGAGTATCTCTAGTTCTGGTATAAACCAAGACCCACTCTACTTAATGAGTTAAGATGTCCAGGGCTTATCTTCCCTGTAGCTATGACTCTTGGGCTTCTAAGTTCATCTAAATTAAAACATAAACCAGGTGGTGGAGGAAAGTTTGATGATGAGGATAATAATGCTGACCATGATGGTGATGATTTAGACATATTTTATATGGCTCCCTCCCTATAGAAGTCAAGCAGAGCTCCATTTTATAAATTATCACGATTTTTTTCCAATTTCCCCTCAATTGCTCCTCCTTCCATTGTAGCCACTAGATTCACAAGAGTGGGGGTAAAGGGAACATCTTAGCAATGTATTGTTTCAGATTTCACCTTGTGTCTTAACAGATTTCAGATCCTTTCTTTTCCAGTGACCTTGTTCATTTTTTTCATTTTCCATACACAACATGACTTGGTATCGTACGCCTTCAGTCCAGTTCAGTTCAGTTACTCAGTAGTGTCCGACTCTCTGTGACCCTATGGACCACAGCACCCCATTCTTCCCTGCCCATCACCAACTCCTGGAGCTTGCTCAAACTCATGTCCATTCAGTCGGTGATGCAATCCAGCCATCTCATCCTCTGTTGTTCCCTTCTCCTCCAGGGAAAAGCGTTCTTTGTGCTATGCTATGCTTAGTTGCTCAGTCATGTCGGACTCTTTTACCCCTATGGACTATATCCCACCATGCTCATCTGTCGATAGGATTTTCCAGGCAAGAATCCTGGAGGAGATTGCCATTTTCTTCTCCAGGGATCTCCCTGATCCAAAGACTGAACCCACATCTCCTGCATTGGCAGCAGATTCTTTATCACTGAGCCACCAGGGAAGCCTCAGTAGAATGCTTTACATGGCTATAAAAATAATTGACACTTGCAATTTTACAGGGAAATGTTAGAGTTTTCTAGAACTTTCAAAATTGTCAAGCTTGTGCAAATAGGGCAGAACATTTAGGGTCAGATTATTTATTATCTCTTTTGGGCTTCCCTGGTGGCTCAGATGGTTAAGAATCCTTCTGCAATGAGGAACACCTCAGCTGAATCCCTGGGTCGGGAAGATCCCCTGGAGGAGGACATGGCAACCCAGTCCAGTATTCTTGCCTGGAGAATCCCATGGGCAGAGGAGACTGGCAGGCTACAGTCCATGGGGTCCCAAAGAGTCAGACACAATTGAGCGACTAAGCACATACACACTCATTTATGATCTCTTTAGCTGAAGATATTAAAAGGCTCACATCAGTGGAACAGCTCTGCTACTTGGGTAAGTGGCTATGCAGACATTATCACAGAGAAGAAACTGTGATCGATTTTCTCGCTGAGGGCCTTTCTTTGTTTTTGTAACTTTTAGGATTTAATTTTCTTTTCATTCTTTTGGATAATGTACTCTAATAGAAAATTTTGTTATTAAGTTGGTGAAATAAGTAGAAAAAAGTATAATATTGAATTGAAAGTAATATTGAAAATTCTTGAAGTTATGG
This sequence comes from Nanger dama, assembly GCA_917880005.1. Classification (NCBI taxonomy): domain Eukaryota; kingdom Metazoa; phylum Chordata; class Mammalia; order Artiodactyla; family Bovidae; genus Nanger; species Nanger dama. The sequence continues at coordinate 13,159,037 of CAKJTW010000002.1, forward strand.
AAAATTTCCGTATACAGTTTAGACAATTCAAAAGCTATTTAAGCTTCCATTCAATTTCCAAACCTTCTACACAGGGGGCATTTTTATTTTTCTTCTTAATAGACTTTATAACATCTTCAAAGAAAGTTGGCTTTTAGGCACTTTATGTGGCTGCTTCAGAAGTATCCTTTAAAGTGTCGACTTTGATCTTTAATTATTACAAAGCAATCAAACATACTTAAATTATGTTGATGTTTTCTTGAATTATTTATCTGTTACTTTCACTGACGTTCATTTTAGGTCAATTATCATATTTCAATATTTAGTTTCATTACATGCTTTTTATGACCATGACTATTACTGTTATTGGAGGTATATTTTATCACTTACTTGGAAAAGATTTAGGGTACTCTTTAATGCCTTTTGTAATTAGATAAATATATGAGGAATGCAAATTTTATTGCTACAAATTGTCAGTCAATTCATTTCATCCTAGGTTAGGTAATATTTATCTGAAAAACCTAGAGCTTCACTCACTTCAAGCAAGGCTTGATGTCATGTCTAGCAATATTGAGGATCAAATTTCTTTTTGTCACTCTGGTTTGGATTCAAATTCATTGTAAGATTGTCTCCCTTTGTGACTTCAGGAAGACTATTGGCTACTCCCAGGGCTGTATGATTTCTTAAGCATGCCAATTAGCATTCTCTTGGATGGTTTAAGGTTCATTATGAATGTGCAATTTAGGCCACATGTCTAAGTCAGTCTCCATGTATTTCAATATGAAATATATTGATTGCTTTGCCTAGGTTATGAGCTATATCTTTGGTTCTAATGATGGAATCAGCTTCCTGAGAACTTTGTTGTATGTGATATTAATATTCTACTGCTATATTCAAAAAAATATGTCAAAACATAGTGTTTTGAAACAACCACATTTAAAATACCACAGTTTCTGTGAGTCAGGAATATGGTTCCTCACAAGACCTAAAATTCAGGTGTCCGTAGGGAGTGTAGTCATCTCAAAGCCCAACTGGGAAAATATATGCTTCCAAACTCACTTGTTTGGCTATTGGCAGAAGTCATTTCCTTGTGCATCATTGGATTAAAGGACTCAGATCCTTGCTAGCTATTGGCATCTCTTGGTGGTGGTTTAGTTGCTCAGTCTTGCAACCACATGGACTGTAGCCTGCCAGGCTCCTCTGCCCATGGAATTTTCCAGGCAAGAATACTGGAGTGGGTTGCCATTTCCTTCTCCATAGGCATCTCTTAGCTCCTCACTACATGGGCCTCTGCAACATGACAGCTTGTTTCATCAAAGCTGCAAATCAAGAAGGCAATAAAGAATGTCTACAAATGTTGAAGTTATATCCACTCATAAACTGTTTATACATACTTGTGTTAAAAATATCACATTTGTGATTCTTTTTAAATTAAAAATATTTATCTCTTTTTCTATCAGGAATGCTTAGGTTAAACAGAGATCAGTTGCAACAAGAAGAAAAGTAATCATCAAATTAAGGAAGGCAAAAGGCTTGGAAAATGGATTTTATTTAATTCAGTAGTGTCTAAGTTTTAAACTGCTAATTGTAAGGACCTAGAGGCCTTTTAGCTGATCCCAGGCAAATATCCTAAAAATTGGACATGTTCTTTAAATCACTTTTAGGGGTCCCAAATTAATAGCAAAATAAGAGGTTGATCTATGAAGGATAGCAACCCTGACATCTGTCAGTCACCTGTGATCTGGAGGCAGTTCTTGCAATAGAGATAAGAAAATGTTTCTTCCTGAGCGTTTACTTATTAATAGTAGTTGAAGTTTGAAGTCTGCATCTCTATTAGAGAAATAAGGTAGAATATTTGAATTCTATAAACCTTCCAGCCTATATCAAAGGAAATATTTTAATGATTTCATAAATGAAACCACATGCCAATGTTAGCTCTGATTTCCACTGTGACTGGATAAACCATATACATTTTCTCATTTATAAAAGAAAGATACTAAAGTATCAGGCATCCTCACCCTGACTTATCAAACTCCTCTGAATCAAATATGAGTATTTTGGATGAGTTATTATCCCAGCACTTTCAATGCAACACTGAGATTTACAAGAGCTTTTTGTTTCTGGTTTAAATGCTCCCTGAATTCGATACATTTATATTAAATTTTTATGTAGATGAAAATTTCAGCATCTTAATTGCTGGTTATTTTTAGTAATAGTTACTAAATAGTAATTGTGTGTTTTTCAAATTCATGCATTGGTTTATAGTCTAGTGATGAAGAAAAAAAAATCTAGGAGAGAAAAGCAATTCAAAACAGTAGGTCTTAGGTTTATGAGAATATTAGAAATAAGGAACGAGAGGAGGGAAATTTTTCATGGCTAGGGCCAATGAAGGAAGGTTTCAAAATGGAAGTCACATTTGATGCATGACTTGAAGGATAGGTGGACTTTAAAATGTGGAGATGATGGGTCAAAACTTTTGATTCAGGGGGAGAAACAGGAGCAAAACATAGATAGCAGCAATGTACAAGCGGTGAACACTGCCAGCTGGCTCAGTTTGCCTTGATTTGTACAGGCGGTGTGTGCAATAAAGCCCTAATGGGCTTGGAGTCAGACTCTGGATAAGCTTGAAGGCCAGATGATGGAGTTTCCATGATTTTTTGTTTGAGGAGGAGAGTTATTAGGGTTTCTGAGAGACATGGTTGAAAGGCGAGAGGCAGAGTTAAGAGACTGGTGTCATAGTGCCTAAGTGAGCTACTATGCTAAGCATGGTTTTCCATACAAGCTGCTGTTCAGTTAAAAAAAAAAGACTAGTCCTGAAAATAACTTCCAGCCTTAAGTAGTTGACATCACTTGAAGTTATTTTATCATTAAATGTATCTAATAGATCAATTCCAGCTTTCAAACTATAGTTTTTCCTTTTGGGAAAACTCAACATTTTGAAACAAAAGGTAATTTTTTGATTGTTTTGTATGTCTCCCTTGTTCCTGCTATAGGATTTTTTCTTGCTGCCATTCAAATGAAAGCTCTATTCTTGAGGCAAAGAAGATTTTCAGGCAGTGAATTTATAATCCTGTATTTCTGACACTGGGTCTGTTTCCATGGGAATGGATGTAATAGAGCATATTTGGCACTATGGACTTGATCCAGCTAAAAATATTTGTAACAGTCTGGAATGTGAGGCAGTATAAAGCTATGGGTGTTGGCTCTGCCTTAGTGTTGATGTCTTCATTGAAAATGTCAGCTTTCTGTGAAGTCAGAAAGCAATTAAAATGGCACAGCAGGAGACAACCCTTCAGAGCTGACTTCTCTGCCACCTCAGTTAGGTTGTTCGGTTTATTCCTAAGAACGTTTAGAAAGGTTCGTGTGTTACTAACTATAACCAAGTGAGAAGATCCTGCAGGATCCCTGTTTCAGAAGTGTGATTTTTTAACTGCAGTAGAAAAAGATGTAAAGAATACTAGCATAGAGAAGATGTAGCATTTGCCTTCTGCTAAGAACCTACTAACACATATATATGGAATTTAGAAAGACGATAACAATAACCCTGTATGCGAGACAGCAAAAGAGACACAGATATATAGAACAGTCTTTTGGGCTCTGTGGGAGAGGGAGAGGGTGGGATGATTTGGAAGAATGGCATTGAAACATGTATAATATCATATAAGAAACGAATTGCCAGTCTAGGTTCGATGCAGGATACAGGATGCTTGGGGCTGGTGAACTGGGATGACCCAGAGAGATGGTATGGGGAGGCAGGTGGGAGGGGGGGTTCAGGATTGGGAACACGTATACACCCGTGGTGGATTCATATTGATGTATGGCAAAACCAATACAGTATTGTAAAGTAAAATTGAAAAAAGAAAAGAAAAAAAATTCTTGTTCAAGCACACTTGGGCTTCCTTGCTGGCTCAGACTGGAAGGAATCTGCCTGCAATGCAGGAGACTGGGGTTTGATCCCTGGGTCAGGAAGATCCCCTGGAGAAGGGAATGGCTACCCATTCCAGTATTCCTGAAGAATTTCATGGACAGAGGAGCATGGTGGGCTATGGTCTATGGGGTCACAAAGAATCAGACATGACTGAGGAACCAAAACTGTCACTTTTTCAAGCACACACAAAAGTTACAGAGAGAGCAGTGCCCTGTTGACCAAGAATAACATTCTCTAATATGAAGTACTAGTTGAGGGGACAAACTAACTCCTGAATCCATTGTTTTTATCGAAAATGTATAGGATATACCAATCTTTGAACAGAGTAGAATTTCAGTATCTTCATATTTAGTTCAAATATTATCCTTGAGAATCCATTAATGATTCTTTTTTAATTAAAAATTTCCCAGATTTATTGAGATATAATTAACATATAATGTATAGATTTAAAGTGTGCCATGTGATAATTTGATACCCTTATTTTTGAGAAATGGTAACCACCTTCATCACCTCATGTAATTGCCATTTTTTTAGTAAGAATGTTAAAGATCTATTCTCTTGGTTTTTCAAGTACATACTACAGCATTTTTAGCTATAGTCACTATGCTATACATGGATTCCCCAGGACTTATATTTATTCCCCAGGAGAAGGGAAAGGCTACCAACTCCAGTATTCTTGCCTGAAGAATTTCATGGACAGAGGAGCCTAGTGGGGTACAGTCCATGGACTTGCAAAGAGTTGGACATAACTGAGTGACTTCTTCACATTCTTCTTATAACTGGAAGTTTGCATCTATTGACTGACAGTTTATCTCTCCTACCCCCCAGCCCCTGGCACCTACCATTCTACTGTCTATTTCTGTCAGTTTGATTTTTGTTTTATTTTTCTAAATCTCACATATCAGTGAAATCATATACTGTTGCTTTTCCTCTGTCTTATTTAACTGCATAATGCCCTCAAAATCTATCCATGTTATTACAACTGGCAGTATTTCCTTCATTTTCATGACTGACTAACACTCCATTATGTCCGTCTACTTATTGACCTTCCGTCTTCTTTATCGATTCATCTGAACCTCACACCTATTAGGTCATTAACAGACAAAAAATATCAGAGAAGATATGGATAAAAGTAAATCCTCATGTACTCTTGATGGGAATGGAAATTGGTATAGTCAATCTGGAAGACTGTGTCGATGTTCCTAAAAAAAAAAAAAATTAAAAGTAAAGTTATCCTATGATTCAGCAATCTACTTTTTGGATATTTAGGCAAAATAATTGAGATCAGGAACTTGAAGAGGTATGTGCACATCCATGTTCACTGCAGCACTGTTTGCAATAGCCAGGACATGGATACAACCTAAGTAACCCTCTTCAGATGAATAGATAAAGAAGATGGAAGATAGATAAGTAGATAGATATAATGGAGTATTATGCAGTCATGAAAATGAAGGAAATACTGCCATTTGCAATAACATGGAGAATACACAGAAGAACTATACAAAAAAATTCTTAATGACCCAGATAACCATGATGGTGTGATAACTCACCTAGACCCAGACATCCTGGAGTGCAAAGTCAAGTGGGTCTTAAGAAGCATCACTATGAATGAAGCTAGTGGAGATGATGGAATTCCAGCTGAAACTATTTCAAATCCTGAAAGATGATGCTGTGAAAGTGCTGCACACATTATACCAACAAATTTGGAAAACTCAGCGGTGGCTACAGGACTGGAAAAGGTCTGTTTTCATTTCCATCCCAAAGAAAAGCAGTGCAAAAGAATGTTCAAGCTACCACACAATTGCACTTATTTCACATACTAGTAGTCCATGGGGTTGTGAAGAGTTGGACATGACTAAACAGCTTCCCTTTCACTTTTACTTTCATGCATTGGAGAAGGAAATGGCAAGCCACTCCAATGTTCTTGCCTGGAGAATCCCAGGGATGGGGGAGCCTGGTGGGTTGCCATCTATGGGGTCGCACAGAGTTGGACATGACTGACGCGACTTAGCAGCAGCAGCAGCAGCAGCAGCAGCAAAGTAATGCTCAAAATTCGCCAAGCTAGGCTTCAACAGTAGATGAACCAAAACCTTACCGATGTTCAAGCAGGATTTAGAAAAGGTAGAGGAACCAGAGATCAAATTGCCAATGTCTGCTGGATCATTGAAAAAGCAAGAGAATTCCAGAAAGACATCTACTTCTGCTTCATTGACTGTGCTAAAGCCTTTGACTGTGTGGATCACAACAAACTGGAAATTCATGGGAATACTACATCACGTTACCTGCCTCCTGAAAAATCTATGTTCAGGTGAAGAAGCAACAGTTAGAACCAGACGTGGAACTATGGACTGGTTCAAAATTATGAAAGGAGTACATCAAGGCTGGGCTTCCCAGGTGGCACTAGAGGGAAAGAACCTTCCTAGAAATGCAGGAGAAGTAAGAGATGTGGGTTCAATCCCTGGGTTGGAAAGATCTCCTGGAAAGGGCATGGCAACCCATGCCAGTATTCTTGCCTGGACAATCGCCATGGACAGAGAAGCCTGGTTGGCTACAGTCCATGGGGTGGCAAAAGTTGGACATAACTAAAGCGAATTTGCACTGCGCTTGCACTGCACTCACATTAAGGCTGTGAGGCTATTGTCACCCTGCTTATTTAACTTATATGCGCAGTCCATCGTGTGAAATGCCAGCCTGAAGCACAAGCTGGATCGAGATTGCCAGGAGAAATAACAATAAGCTCAAATACACAGATGACATCACATTTATGGCAGAAACCAAAGAGGAACTAAAGAGACTCTTGATGAAAGTGAAAGAGGAGAGTGAACAAACTGGCTTAAAACTCAACATTCAAAAAACGAAGATCATGACATCTGCTCTCATCACTTCATAGATGGGGAAGCAATGGATATCATGACAGACTTTGTTTTCTTGGCTCCAAAATCACTGCAGATGGTGACTGCAGCCATGAAATTAAAAGACACTTGTACCTTGGAAGAAAAGCTATGACCAACCTAGATAGCATATTAAAAAGCAGAGACATTACTTTGCTGACAAAAGTCCATCTAGTCCAAACGATGGGGTTTCCAATAGTCATGAATGGATGTGAGAGTTGGACCATAAAGAAAGCTGCTGCTGCTGCTGCTGCTGCTAAGTCGCTTCAGTCGTTTCTGACCCTGTGCAACCCCAGAGATGGCAGCCCACCAGGCTCCGCCATCCCTGGGATTCTCCAGGCAAGAACACTGGAGTGGGTTGTCATTTCCTTCTCCAATGCATGAAAGTGAAAAGTGAAAGAAGTCGCTCAGTTGTGTCCGACTCTTAGCGACCCCATGGACTGCAGCCTACCAGGCTCTTCCATCCATGGGATTTTCCAGGCAAGAGTACTGGAGTGGGGGTGCCACTGAGTGCTGAAGAACTGATGCTTTTGAACTATGGTGTTGGAGAAGACTCTTGAAACTCCCTTGGACTGCAAGGAGATCCAACCAGTCCATCCTACAGGAAATCAATCCTGAATATTCATTAGAAGGACTGATGCTGAAGCTTCAATACTTTGGTCATCTGATAGGAAGAGCTGACTCATTGTAAAAGACCCTTATGCTGGAAAGATTGAAGGCAGGAGGAGAAGGGGATGACAGAAGATGAGATGGTTGAATGGTGTCACCGACTTGATGGACATGAGTTTGAGCAAGCTCTGGGAGTTGGTGATGAGAGGAAGCCTGGCATGCTGCAGTCCATGGGGTGGCAAAGAGTCAGACACGACTGAGCAACTGAACTGAATATCTCATTTTTATTTTGATTTGCATTTCCCTTATAATTACTAATGTTGAGAATCTTTCCACATACCTGTTGACTATTTGTATTGTATGTTTTCTTTGGGAAAACATCTATATAGTTATTAGGTACATTTAAAAATCAGATTAGGACTTCCTGGTGGCTTAGATGGTAAGAGCGTCTGCCTACAATGTAGGAGACCCGGGTTCAATCCCTGGGTCAGGAAGATCTCCTGGAGAAGGAAATGGCAACCCACTCCAGTATTCTTGCCTGGAAAATCCCATGGACAGAGGAACCTTGTAGACTACAGTCCATGGGGTTGCAAAGAGTCGGACATGACTGAACGACTTCACTTACTTTACTTTAAATCAGATTGTGTGTGTGTTTTCTTTATATGTTTTGGGCATTTATCCTTGATCATTTATGTGACCTACAAGTATTTTCTCTCATTCTGTAGCTCGCCATTTTATTGTTTCTTTTGCTGTGCAAAAACTTTGAATCTGATGTAGTCCTGTGTTTTGATTTTTGCTTTTATTTGTGAATTTGATGTCATATCAAAAAAATTACAGGCAAAATCGATATCAATAACTTTTCCCCTATGTTTTCTCCTAGGAGTTTTATAGATCTGGGCTTTACATTTAAGTATTTTATACATTTTGAGTGCATTTTTATGTATGTTATAAGGCAGGGATCCAATTCATTCTTCTGCATGTGATTGTCCAATTTTTCCAACAGAATTAAAAAAAATTTAATGGAGTATAGTTGATTTACAATATTTTGTTAGTTTCTGCTATACTGTAAAGGGAATCAGTTGTATAATACATATGCTCACTCTTTTCAGATTATCTTTCCATACAGGTACTCACAGAGTATTGAGTACAACTGTCTGTGTTATATACTAGGTATAGTTCTTTGTTAGTTATCTATTTTATTTGTATTTTTTGTATTTTTAAAAATTTATTTTTATAGTAGGTCCCTGTTGGTTTTCTATTTTAAATACAGCAAGTGTATACATGTCAATCCCAAATCCCAATCTATCCTTCCCCCACAACACTCTCCCCCTGCTAACTATAAGTTCATTCTCTAAGTCTGTGAATCTGTTTTATAAATAAGTTCATTTTTATCATTTTTTAAGATTCATCTATAAACAATATCATATGATATTGATCTTTCTCTGACTTATTTGACTCAGTATGATAATCTCCAGTCGATCTATGTTGCTACAAATGGTATTATTTCTTTTTAATGGCCAAGTAATACTCCATTACACACACACACACACACACACACACACACACACACACACACACACATACACCACATTGTCTTTATCCATTCACTCATTGATGGATAATTAGGACACTGAATGTCTTTTTTTTTTTTTTTTTTGCTATATTCTTGGCTCCCTTGTCAATTTGACCGTATATGGGAGGATTTATTTCTCGGCTGTTGATTCTATTCCATTGATTCATGTTTTTATTTTTATGCCAGTATCATACTGTTTTGATCATTACAGCTTAATAGTATAGTTTGAAATTAGGAATTGTGATGCTCATTCAGTTCAGTTCAGTTCAGTCGCTTAGTCATGTCCAACTCTTTGAGACCTCATGAACCACAGCACGGCAAGCCTCCCTTTCCATCACCAACTCCTGGAGTCCACCCAAACCCATGTCCACTAAGTTGGTGAGGCCATCCAACCATCTTATCCTCTATTGTCCCCTTCTCCTCTTGCCATCAATCTTTCCCAGCATCTTTCCCAGCATCAATCTTTTCAAATGAGTCAGCTCTTCACATCAGGTGGCAAAGCATTGGAGTTTTAGCTTCAACATCAGTCCTTCCAGTGAACACCCAGGACTGATCTCCTTTACTGTCCTTTTACTTTCCTTAAATCAGGTATTTTAAATTCTTTATTGAGTAAACTGTATATCTCCATGGCTTTGTGGTCAGTTATTAGAGGGCTACTGTGATCTTTTGGTGGTGTGTTCCTTCTTTGATCTTTCACTTTTCTTGAGGGTTTGTGTTGCTGTCTTCACATTTGAAGGACCAATCATCTCTCCTAGTCTTTATCAATTTACTTTGGAAAAGAAATACCTTCTATCAGCCACTAGAAATTCAGAGGCTTTCTCAGAACCTCTGTGGATATGCCTGCTTGATGTTTCTTGCTCACTCTTGTGACAAAATTCTTAAGATTATATGACTTCTTGATTCTGCAAAGCAACAGTCTTCCTTTTAGTTTTCCAAGGTCAGAAATAAAGCTCAAATTTGCTAGTTTTTCCTTATCCAGCAATTCTGGCAGAATTTCTGCAAATGCTCACTAGCTGTCTGTCAAAGCTTTCTGTCATTGCTGTTGGGAGTAAGTACAAGGAGCTGGCTACAGGATAGGGATATATGTGGGTAAATCATGTAGAACACTAGGGGTGGCAATTGGCTTGTTTGGGGTCTATGTGCAAGGCATCCCAGTGGCTCATGAGCAGACTTATTCATACAGTCAGAGTGTAATTGGTAAAATCCATGTCCCTTTAACACCTTCTGAAGATTCTATCTGCTGTCTCAGTCTCTTCTCACTCCCCAGTTGTATAAGTCATGGATGATGTGAGAGAGAAATGGGCTTCTTTGGCTGCATTCTGTATAGTTGGGGAAGCCAGGGACTCACTCACACACTTTTACTTTTCCCTGTAGGAGAATCATTGACTGAGATGATCTCTCTTGGCACTGACCAGTATCATGTTGGGAGAGAGGATAATTCAGATCAAATCAAACTCTTCCTGTTTCTCTCTTTAATATGTCCAAATTTGTGTTTTGTTTTCTTTTCTACCAGTGGTCTTCTGGAACTTCTCCACTGAAAAGTTTTACTTCCACAAAAGCTCTTTTGTCTGTGGGTGATTGTCTAAGATAGCGTTCTCCAAAGTCTCCTGGACTGTGGTTGAGAGGGGCTGGAGCCAGTTCACAGGACACTGCAGGATCCACAGCTAATACTGAGATCTGTATCCTCTTACCCAGTACATGGGTGGGAGAGGCTGTTCATGGGTCCTGTGGCATCTTGTGTTCAATCCCATAGCTCCTATCAAGGTACTGTGGGTTGATGCCTAATTATTGTTGAGGAAGGGGTACAAATGAGAGATGTTTTATTTGGCTTTGTTGCTAACATCACTGCAAGGAGTTCTTTGATTTTGGATTTTTAAAAAGGAATATGGAAAGATTATTTAAGGACAGTTGAAACTTTAATATGAACAATTACTTACTTTGCTGCCAGTTTCTCATGAACACCTGTGAATCACTACTTACCAGTTTCCTTTGTTCTCTTATAGCTATATCTTGAGTTGACTGTGCAAAATATCCTTTCCATATAGTCAGTCATGTAATTTGAATAAGTTTGTGTCCATCCTCAAACCTTTCTGGGGGCTCTCAATGGTTATTCCAAACATATACCCTAGTGCTTGCTTCAAGGATATATAATAATGGTAGATTATATTATTTTGACAAATATTTACACCTTCATGTTCCTATTCATATCAATGATCTATGTGGCCAATGTAACATGTTTTGGCCCGTTCCAATGGTATATGAAGAGTGATGATCTATGCCATATCCAAGAGATTACTTTAAATGTCCTGTGTGTCAGAAAATGGGTGTATCAGTCAGGAATTACAAGGGGAACAATTATGATGAGTTTTATAGGATGAGGAATTTATTTTGAGAATTAGAACTTACATGTCAAAAGAGGTGAAGAAGATATAGACAGAGAATTTGAATATCGGAGAAATCATAAGTGAATCTTGGAAGTTAAGCAAAGAAAGAAAAGTTTGTGTGGAGGTATTTTGCTATGTGCACTGACAGCCAAACATTTACTGGTGAGTGATTCAGTTGCTAAGTCATGTATGACTCTTTGTGACACCATGGACTGTAGCATGCAAAGCTTCTCTGTCCTTCACTATCCTTGAGTTTAATCAAAGTCATGTCCATTGAGTCAGTGATGCCATCCAACCAACTCAACCTCTGTTTTCCCTTTCTCCTCCCACCATCAATCCTTCGCGGCATTAGCATCTTTTCCAATGAATCTACCCTTCGCATGAGGTGGCCAAAGTATTGCAGCCTTAGCATCAGTCCTTCCAATGAATATTCAGGGTTGACCTCCTTTAGGATTGACTGGTTTGATCTCCTTGCTGTTGAAGGGACTCTCAAGAGTCTTCTTCAGCACCACAATTTGAAAGCATCAATTATTCAGCACTCAGCCTTCTTTATAGTCTAACTCTCATATCCATATGTGACTATTAGAAAAAACCATAGCTTTGACTAGATGGCCCTTTGTTGGCTAAGTGATGTCTTTGCTTTTTAATAGGTTTGCCATAGCTGCCTAGTGTTTTCATAGCTTTTCTTCCAAGGAGCAAGCGTCTTTTAATTTAATGGCTACAGTCACTGTCCTCAGTGATTTAGGAGACCAATAAAATAAAATCTGTTACTGTTACTACTTTTTCCCCATCTATGTGCCATGAATTGATGGGACTGGATGCTATGGTCTTAGGTTTGGGAATGTTGAGTTCTAAGCCAGCTTTTACTCTCCTTTTTCACCCTCATCTAGAGGCTCTTGAGTTCCTCTTTGCTTTCTGCCGTTAGAGTGGTATCATCTGCATATTTGAGGTCGTTGGTATTTCTTTTGGCAGTCTTGATTCAAGCTTGTGCATCATCCAGCCTGACATTTCACATGATGTACTCTGCATATAGGTTAAATAAGTAGGGTGACAATATACAGCCTTGACGTATTCCTTTTCCTAAGTTTCAACTAGTCCTTGTTCCATGCCTGGTTCTAACTGTTGCTTCTTGATCTGCATGCATGTTTCTTAGGAGACAGGTGAGGTGATCTAGTATTCCTGACACCACTATTGGTCAATAAGATAGCATTCAAAAAGAATACTTAAATGCAGAGCAAAAAGAACAAGACTAAATTACAGTGTACCCAGTCTATGTGTAACTAGTTTTATCTGTATTGAGTCCATAAGCTTTTGACTTTCTCATCTGTTCATCATGATATCTTACTCTGATGTTCTTCTGGCAATAATGGTCACTGGTTCACTTCTGCCTTGCATATGTAAAGCAAAATTGTCTTATGATCAACTCTAATATGAAGTTTTAGAGGGAAATAGATTCTGGAAAACAGTTTTAAGCTTAACAGATGGATAGTACAGGATACTGAAATGGGTATTTGCCAAACTGAAACTACTCTTTCAACCTGGATCAGGATAAAGAATACATGTAATTGAACCACAGCTGGAATAGAGTTTCAGTTAACCAGCAGCTCTTATATAACATGAACAAAAAAATATTTGTAGTCAGTCACTGAGAGGTTGGAGTTGTTTGTAATTGTAGCATACTTGACTCACAGGAAACTGATACTAGAAGTGATGTACTGCCCAAACCCAGAGCCAAAAATATATATCATTTCTTTTATTGTTGGCTAGGGAGGAAAGAGGAATCTGGAAAAAGAGTGACCTGTATTTTCAATAAAATGCACAATGGATAACTTGGAGGACAAATAATGACATAATAAAGTTGTCTAGCCATTCCATAAATGCAAAGGAAAAAGAGACATAAATATTGGAATGGAATAATTAAAACTATCTATATAAACAGAACATTATCTCTGTAGAACATCACAAGACATTTCTAAAATACTGATGGAATAAAGAAGTCAAATCAGTGAATTCCCAAGATAGAAGATCAGTATAAAAATAATATTTTTAAATTCTGCAACTAAGAAACAGAAAATAAAATAAAAATAGAGGCATTTCCAATAAAATAAAAAGTGTAAAATATATGCAAGCAAACAGAAGATGTTCAAGACCTGTGAACTGAAAAACTAAACATTACGTAGAGAAATGAAAGAAAATGCAAACAAGAGAAGTGATATACCAAATTCATAGATTGGAAACCTCAACATTATCAAGATGTCCAGTCTCTCTCAATTCATCTGAAGAGTCAAGGGAATAACAATCAAAATTCCAGGAGGTCCTTTTTGTCCTTTTTGCTGAAATTTGAACATAATTAAAAATTAACATGAAAATGCTAAGGACCTAGAATAGCTAAAACAATTTTTACAAAGGGAGAAATGAGTAATTTTTTTGCTTGACTTAAAAATTGATGGAATAGAAGAGAAATTCCAGAAATAGAATTACACATAGTAAATTAGCTGAACAACAAAGTTACCAAGGGAAGTCTTTGTGAGAAATGATAATTTTCAATAAGTGATACTGAGACAACTGAATATCTGCAAAAAAAGAGAAAGAAACTAAAACCTGACTTAGTGCTTTACATATAATACATTCACTATGGGCTATAGACATAAATGTAAAACCAAAATAAATATATTTGTATAAAATAGAGATTCTTTATAACCTTGGAGTAGGCAGATTCCTTTGGTCACATAAAGCAGTAAACATTAAAAAATTATAAATTGGACTTTGGCAAAATTAAGTGTATTTATTCTTTGAATAGTCATTGGAAGGACTGATGCTAAAGCTGAAGCTTCAATACTTTGGCCACCTGATGCAAAGAGATGACTCATTGGAAGAGACCCTGATGCTGGGAAAGATTGAGGGCAGGAGGAGAAGAGAATATCAGAAGATGAGGTGGTTGGATGGCATCATCAATTCAATGGACATGAGTCTGAGCAAATTCTGGGAGATAGTGAAGTATAGGGAAGCCTGGCATGCTGCAGTCTGTGGGGTCTCAGAGTTGTGCATGATTAAATGACTGAACCACAGCAACAATGCTTTAAAAAGCCATTCTGTTAATATTAAGGCTCTCTTTGTATTATTTGTAATATATATGTTATATTAGATCAATTATTTTTAATAGCTAAGGCTTTTACAAATTTTAATCCACAAAGGATTTGATAAATTATTATATTCACACAGTGGAATACTGCTCAGCAATAAGAAAGGATAATTAATTGAAAAAAATAGAGATATGTAACAACATGGATGAATCTTTTAAAAAAGCTTAGGGGAAGAATCCAGACACAAAGAGTTAATGTTGTATAATGAGGGTTGGCAAAGTTTCTGTAGAGTTTTTAAATCCTTTAGGTTTTCTGAGCCATATAGTCTCTGTCACAACTACTCTGCTGTGTCATGATAGCATGAAATCAGTAATAAACAAGGTGAAAATGGGCCTATGTTCTAAGACTTTACTTTCAAAAGTAGGTGTCAAAGTTGGTTTGGCCCATGAGCTATAGTTTGCCAACTCTTGCTGTATGATTTTATTTATATGAAGTTCAGAAACAGGCAAAACTAACCTATAGAGATAGAATTCAAAATAGTGGTAACCTAGGGTGGCGTTCGGAGAAGGCAATGGCACCCCACTCCAGTACTCTTGTCTGGAAAATCCCATGGACAGAGGAGCCTGGTAGGCTGCAGTCCATGGGGTCGCTAAGAGTCAGGCACGACTGAGTGACTTCACTTTCACTTTTCACTTTCATGCATTGGAGAAGGAAATGACAACCCACTCCAGTGTTTTTGCCTGGAGAATCCCAGGGACGGGGGAGCCTGGTGGGCTGCTGTCTGTGGGGTCACACAGAGTTGGACACGACTGAAGCGACTTAGCAGCAGCAGCAAGGTGGTGTTAGGGGTGGAAAATTCATTGCTAAGGAGCAGGAGAGAATTTTCTAGTGCACAGTGAATGTTGTATATTTTGATTGGCATGGTAGTTACACAGAGTATACATTTGTTAAGGCTCATTAACTTATGTAGAAAGAACAACATGTGCAGAGGTATGAAGGAGACAAGAAACAACACAGAGAGTGCAATTTTAATTTTTCTAGCTTTAGTTTCCGACTTCTAGATTACTTAGGTCTGTAACTGGATGTTAAATTAGGACTCAACATTAGTTTCTAGAAGTTCCAAGACTTTTTCTGCCAAATGTCTCTTCATTCCCAAGCAAGGATGGAATCTCATCATGACTTGCAGAGAAGGATGGAGAGATGGTCCAATATATGATTTGCAATCCTCAGCTCCTCATCTAGTTCAAGTATATTAAACAGTTGGCATAGAACTGTCCAGATTTGGTATGTTTGTGTGTGCCAAGTGAGTGGTTCTATGGAAAGAATGCTAGTATGCTGTTGACCCCTTCTTCTACCTTGAAGAGGTGATTTCCTCCTTACATGAGCCTAGAGGGTCTTCAAGGAGACAAATTGAAGAACTTCACCTATGTCTCCAGTTGGCTGAATGAAGATAGTTTTGTATCTACACCTGAGAAAGCCAAGAGGCAAGAGATGGTAGCAAGAGAGCAACCCATATAATAGAGTGAGGCATGGTAGCTTTTGAAATGCTTTGTGTGCCCAGAGCTATTTCAGGCAAAGGATGATCCATTTTCCAGGAAAAAATGTAAGCTTTTGTTCAAGAGGAATAAGGTACCTCCCAAAGAAAATCTTTTTTATAGAGTTTCTTGAACAAAGAGCATTCACCCACAGCATAAGGAGCCTTGGCTAAGGACACTGCTCGTGAGTCCCCAGCAATGGAAGTACTCTGAAGAACCGTAAATAATCTCCTATAAAAGGATGGTTTCTGTTTTTGTTTTTGTTTGAACTGGCCAACCTAAGGGAAACTAACACCAAATTATATCTGTGTCAGTCAAGGGAAGTTTTCTTGTCCTTTGCCTCTTTTTCTTCCCCCGTTTCAATCCTGAGGACCTAGAAACAGCCCATGGTGTGGGAAAGCAGAAATGAGAGCTTCAGATGGAGGAAAAAAAGAAGAAACTGACCCCATCACCTTTTCTATTGTGGCAGCCAGCCTGCAAGCAGGCCCACTTTGAAAATTCAAGACCTTATACTGTAGACATTTTAAAAAAAAAATTTAGTAAGTATGCAGATTTGTGAACCTCCTGCATAAAGCTTGCCTAATTCCAAGTATCTGTGGCCCATAGGTTGGGAATTGCCTCTTTGAAGAATCTCTGTGTTAGTTTAATCCAAAGGGTTGATCTTCTAGTCATTTCTTAAGTAAAGCAAAATATTTTAAACCCTGTTGACTCTTCAGCTTTATCTCCTATTCTGCTTCTTTGTTTCTCAGACATGTAAGATTCATTTAAGCCCTCCTATCTCTGGAGAAGTGAATGGCAATCCACTCCAGTATTCTTGCCTAGAGAATTCCATGGACAGAGAAGTCTGGCAGGTTACAGTCTGTGGGGTAGCAGAGTCAGACATGACTGAGCGACTAACACACGCACACAAGCCCTCCTATAGCTCTTCTCTCTCTTAATATTCTGTTAAATACTTTTTCAGAACCCAAAACAGTTCTTTGCTATTTCCTGGAATCATTTTGTACTTTTTTGCCCTTCTGTCGTTCCTTTAGAGGCTCTGTGGAAGTACTCTCCACCTTTTGAAATTACCCATCTTTCATGGCCTATCTCAAAATGTTGCTTCCTTCATAAATGATATTTCTTATTCAATCAGAATTCTGTCTCTCTGTGAAACTTTATTACCATGTTATGGCTTATAGTATTTAACATGTTCTCTGTTGTAGTATAACTATTTATTTTATTTTTAATTAGTAAACTAACATATGCATGGTTTATTTAAAATTCCAATGACATATTATAATAGTGAAAACTACAAATCTACATTCAATTGAGTAGCCACCCTCATCCCTATTTCCACTCCACCATGTAATATTATTGAAACTTCGATGTTTATCTTCAGGTTTCATATTTGTGAAATAGTACTACATAGTTACATGGTTGATAAGAGGACTAACCAAGATAGTCTATAAAACTGGCATATAGTGATTATTCAGTATTGGTTATTTTTATTATTGTGATTACATTATTGTTAACATCCTTTCAGATTTTTTCCATTGCATTTATAAAATTTTTAATAGCCTACATATCATTACATATATGTACATAATATTTATTTTTGAAAATGTAATACAAACAATGTATATATTATTAGCACATTTTCATCCTATGTCAAATATGGGATTTTACAATTCTGATGCCTTGCTGTGAAAATGTTGTCTTGAATACACTCTTATATTTTGCTTTCTGTTTAAATATTTCTGAAGGATGGATTCTTAGTAAAAATTTGTTTTATCAAAACTTGTAAATATTTTAGAGTTTGATAGGTACTACTGTGGAACATTACCTTACTTCACCATACTTCTATTAGGATCAGGTATTGGGGATTTTTTAAAATTTCTTTTGAACAATTGGATGGAAAAATGATATTCCATTATTACTTTAATGTACAATTATCTGATCACTGACAAGTCAAAGGATCATTTATTTCTTTTTATGCTAATTGATCTCTGTTTAATTTTCTCAATTTTAAATAGGGTTGTTGTCTTTTTGCTGTATCTGGTGTATTGTCCCACATTATCTAGTACAGCTATGTACAAACATCATCTTACTAAGTTCTATAAGAGAATCTTCTTGGATTCTAATTGTAATTAGGTGGATTTGTAAAATATATAAAATTTAATGGGGAGAATTTGCTAATACTTAGTCTTGCCATCCAGATTCAGAGATTATCTATCACTCATTTATTACTAACATAATGCCATTGAATATTGCCTGATATCCTTGCTTACTTGAATGTTTGAAGTGATATATGTCCTGGCTCCTACATATATGCGTGTGTGTGTTTCTAATTTAGAAACTCAGTTATTTGACCTCTCCTCTTCTTTTGTTGGAAAGGAAGGAGGATAAAAAGATACTAAATTTTAAATGTTGGAAACAATGCTTTTTAAGGCTTCTAACTTTCCCTCTAGAACTAGAATGGGGGAAACAATAAATTTGGTAAGTATGAGTCTGAGAGAACTATACTGATGTAACAATTTTAAATTTGACACGATTTTAAATGAAAATATGGCTGTACCTTAGCCATCTACATCACTTGTATAATAGCAAGGTTCAGCTGCTCAATATGGCTGTGTACTACAGAAATATGGGCTCCAAAATCACTGCAGATGGTGACTGCAGCCATGAAATTAGAAGACACTTACTCCTTGGAAGAAAAGTTATGATCAACCTAGATAGTATATTCAAAATCAGAGAGATTACTTTGCTGACTAAGGTCCGTCTAGTCAAGGCTATGGTTTTTCCTGTGGTCATGTATGGATGTGAGAGTTGGACTGTGAAGAAGGCTGAGCGCCGAAGAATTGATGCTTTTGAACTGTGGTGTTGGAGAAGACTCTTGAGAGTCCCTTGGACTGCAAGGAGATCCAACCAGTCCATTCTGAAGAAGATCAGCTCTGGGATTTCTTTGGAAGGAATGATGCTAAAGCTGAAACTCCAGTACTTTGGCCACCTCATGAGAAGAGTTGACTCGCTGGAAAAGCCTCTGATGCTGGGAGGGATTGGGGGCAGGAGGAGAGGGGGACGACCGAGGATGAGACGGCTGGATGGCATCACGGACTCGATGGACGTGAGTCTGAGTGAACTCTGAGAGATGGTGATGAACAGGGAGGCCTGGCGTGCTGCAATTCAAGGGGTCGCGAAGAGTCGGACACGACTGAGTGACTGAACTGAACTGAAAATCTCATTTCTCCTTTCCACTGTTTATGTGCTTAACAAACTTATAATAAAATTGAATGACTATAATAATGTTCTCTATATGTAAGCCATTTTAATAACGCTGTCCCATCAGGAAAGCACAAATATCATTTTAGTGCCATCTACATGTTTTGGTTAGATAGCATCACTGACTCAATGGACATGAATTTGAGCAAACTCCAGGAGAGAGTGGAAGACAGGATTCTGATGTGCTGCTGTCTGCAGGCACGCAGAGAGTTGGACATGACTAGTGACTAAACAACAAAAACACATTTTGAAGTCTTCTTAAGTTTTGATGATTATATGAGAAAACAATTGTAATGGTAATAAATGTTTTCCATCTTTTTTGTAGAAGGTAAAAGATCTAATCTCAAGATATAGCAAAGCTTCAAATTGACAACAGGAGGAATTTACTTCCCAACAAAAGGATGATTCTCATGAAGGGATTTCTGAGCATCTCTGCTCCCAACAAAAGAGCTTGAAAATACAACATTTAAGAACAAGTTTTCTTTGACTAGTTTTATGGGGATCTCCATAAACCAAAAAATTAGCTCAGAGCAGAAAGATAAATCTTTTTATATAAACTTTCACAGCTTGGTGTATTTGGTAACTGAGCCTTCTTTTTCAGATCACCAAATTTAATGAAACTTGGACAGTTATAGGATGGGAAATTTCATAAATAAATACAAGCTGCATCAAACTAACCTAGAGTCTGGAATGATTTAAAATATTTCCTTTGATATGATTCCCAAATTCTATATAAAAGTAAAGTAATAATGCAGAAATAAAACATAATGTGGCATGTCTAGAACTTTTATAACTAGCCTGACTTTGAAACTGAGTGAAATAAGTAAGAGATCAAAGCTTTAATGACTTTAGCTTCTCTCGCTCCCTTTGGAAAGGCTGTTGTTATATGGGGAAACTAGAACAACTGACACTTCAAAATAAAATTATATATTTAGTTAAGAATATAACATTGATCATCTCATAGTAAAGATTCATAGGTAATATGAGATGGGCTTTTAAAATTTTTATTTCTACTGCATTTGTCTAAGTAGTTTAGAAACAGTTTGTCAGGCATGTGCTGGAAAAAAAAACTAGGAGAGGAGCAATTCTGAATATAATAGTAATAAAATATTAAATGAACTATTATAGAATATATTTTTCGGTTGAATATGAATTTGCAGGAACATATTACTACATGTTATGATAGAACAAAACTTTATCAAATACCTTCCTTTCCCTGGGTTTTTAAGTTCTATCATTTAATAGAGCAGATTGTGTGCTTAGGAGGAGGAGCTAGCATTTGGCAATTCCAAAGAGAGCTAAATGAAAAATAAAATTGATTTGGTCTTATAAAATACTAGTGACTTTGGTTTTTGTGTTCAATTTATGCTTTTGTGCACTTTCAGGGACATCATTTCTAACAAGATTTTGTGATTTGGACATGTGCAAGCTGAAGTACTTAATTACCCCCTGGAATGAACCAATTAGATTTTTTACTCGATTTCTTTTGTCAAGAAGCTGCTCTCTCAGGTCTTGAGCTGAATTCAGTAATTTTGCTCCTGATAACATTAGCTACACTACTGGCTTAAGTTCGGGCGTAGATCAGACTCACCTGGAGAGCTTGTTAAACGCAGACTCAGTCTCTGCCTCAGGAGTAAGTAGTTTAGTAGACTAGTAGACGAGGCAGAAAGCTCAGTGATCTCGATAGCTAACTGTTCTCAGGTCATGCTGACAGAGTAGTTTTGAGAAGCATTGGCTTAATAACTTGTTTGGCTTATAGTGTCTGCTTTCTCTTCTTCTTCAGACCTGAAGGTACCTGTTTCTGAGCCTAATGATTTGGAATTTCTTTGTATTTTTATATTCCGGATCAGTGGAAAGCTAAGCAAGAGGTGTGTACTAATCCCCTCCTCAGGAAGTCAACATTAAGTCCACTATGCTCCTAAATTTGGCTGAATTTATGCTCCAGTTCTGAAGGTAACTTTAAATTTCTTAATTTCTCTGAAGTGTACTAGATTTCTTCCTTCACAATCTTCTTAGTGATTTTCTTTTTGTTGTTGTTGTTCTAAGTAATAAGCCTTCTAATGTACCTCCTACTTTTTCTAATAGATTTTTAAAATTCTACCCAGATAAATTTTCCATAACACTGCTTTGCCTATAACATTCTTTCCCGAGAGATTAAGTGATATAACATATATGAATAAGAATTTTAATGCATCATTTAAATTGTCACTGTGCTTAAAATCCTGCAGTTGTTCCCAATGCCTAGAAACGTTTCCTACTGTTGACCTAGGAAATGTGATAAAAATTTCCTGGAGTGAACCCACTTCTTGACTGTCTCTTAGGTTTTGTTGCAGTTGTTCAGATTATTTCCCCACCCTCACATCCATGTCTAGGAATTTAGATTATTTGCTTGTTGATACTGAAACTAAGGTTTGGAAATGTGGGTTAAAAACAAACCTCTAAATACTGAACGTGAACTTTGTCTCCCTCTACTCTGCCTTTCACCTAATTCTCTACTATTTTCTTCTCTAGAGAGGCTGGGTTTTTGTTCTCTTCCAGACTCATTTCTAAAACATTCTACACCATCTTCCTACATGGATTTCACTCTTAAATTTCACTTCTTAATTTACCCTAGTCCTTCTTGTTCTTTAAACAACTGCATACTCTTCTACCGTGTAGCCCCGGTGGAGTTTTCCCTGAGTTTCTGCACACTCCTAAAATGTCTCCCTCCACAGGTGTGCCTTGTTCTTCTCATGAAATCCTTCAGCACTTAGTGTCTTTAGTATTCTTCCTATTCTCTGTACCCAGGAGAGTGAAACTCTGTGTCCTATACAAGTTAGAGCTTGTCTGACGATTATTGTAGTTGGTGTGTTTTTATAAATAATGTTTGCTAGTGATTTTAAAAAAAAATTCTAAGAAAACAAAGCAGCAATGACTGGGCATCATGAGGAAACACAAAATAAGATAGCCAAATTCTTGGGCTTTTGTATGTAAAGTTCTGAGGTCGTGCTGTGGTAATTTTGAAATGGAAGAAGCCTAAGAGGATAGTCTATGCTAATACCCTTTTTATTGTCTCAGGGGACTAGGTTAGTGTTGATGTGGTTTTTCCATTCTAATATCTGGATATCAAGCTGGTGATAACTGATGCAGGCATGATGGCTCACACAATCTTCCTCATGAATGTTCTCAGGTTAATGTTATAGAAGTTACAAGGCATGTACATATCCTTTGAAATTTTTGTAATACAATGAGCAGATTTACTTGATGTATATCTATGATTTCTCTTTTTATTTTATCTGATCACTTCTGGCTGGAGAACTGCTAACTACCTTATTTTCAATGATTAAGTATCATGTTTATTATTTACATTCTTAAATATTCATGTCATTAGAATGCTGAAAAAGCTAGTAGTTAAAATTTACTCATGAGTTTACATTAAGATATTAATGAAATCTGATTTTTTTTCTCAATTCTGCATCTTATTTTTCAATTTTGGGTTGACTCCTGTTACTCATTAGTGTTTTCACTAGGATTTCTCTATTGACTTATTCTTTTGAATGATAAGAATGAGCTGGTTGTATAGGTGTGAATGATTATTTTTCTACCTTTAACCTCATTAAAATGTAGTGAGAATCAAGAGGAGAAGCAAATGAGAAACAAGTTTGGCAGTGCTCTAATAGTGCAGATTGGGAGCCATCCATATTAGCAGATGGTTTGACTAGTTTGACTAATGTGGCTTGGTAAATTAATTGATAAAGAAAGAAGCAAACTTCAGAAAGGGTTTGTGTGGTTTTTCTTGGTATTCACATCTAAATCTGTAGCTTTGAAACTTACAGAGTACAAAGTTCAGTTACTGTGCATGTTGCACATCCAGGACTGTGTGAATGGCTGCGTTTAGGGATTTCCTTTTGTTTGTCAAGGAGAGTAAGAAAATCAGTTATTAGCTTTCCCCTCCTCCTCTCTCCTACACTTAGCATTATGTATAAAAAGGCTGCAGTTGGCATTAACTTGTACAATCAGTCTCAGTTCCTGGCATGATTCTCATTCTGTACAAATCTTGAACGTTCTAAAGGAGTATGTGTCACTCTTAATCAAAACTCTTAGTGCCAAAAGTGAATAAGTTAATGATAAGAATAGTACTGCCCAATTTACCTCAAACATATCATTTTAGAATCTTTTCTTGAGGTCAACTGTAAGCAGGGAATGTCTCAGCAGTAAGCTCTTCTACTATGCTGCATTTTCTTACATATAAATACAAATATGTGAAGTTTTTATTTCATTGTTTCAGGTGTGTTTGAATCTCTAAGTAAACTATTATAGATTAATGTAACTTCTTTAACCAATGTTTCCCTTGAGCTCAGCATATCCTATTCACTATGACTGTGACTTCTTGGCAAAAGTTGCTAGATACTGTGTAAAAGCCAACAGATGGCCAATGTTCATAGACTTTTATTCCACATATTTTATGTCGTTCTGACATGTTCAAGCTCAGCTTACTACATTCAGTGATATCTGCAAAGTGGTATTCTTTCAACTTCAAACAGGATTCCAATTAGCCCATGTCCCATAAACCCTTTCTAAGCAATTGCCTACCCAAACCGTCCTGTTTTTGATGTAGCTGCTATACTTTCTAGCATGAAACAAAATTATAGGCAAGGGGAAAACCAGAGGGTTATAGGTTACAAGAATATTTTTGTCTGTTTTATGAATGCTTATTTCTTTAGTAATAAATTGAAGGATTTGGAAAATGGAATATCTTATTTTCAGATTCTAAATTTCTATGATTATTTGACCTTACATATAGTGAAAAGTATAATGCATATTAAATACTTAGTTTTGAAAACAAATTTACTCAAGCAAAGAGAATGATTGACTTGTGAATACAAAATGAGTGACCTGTGGAGGCAAATGGAATTTTCATTTTTCAGTGAGGCTTCAATTCTTAATTTTCAATTTGGAGTAATTTTTCTTTTATTGAATAAATGCAATAAATAAATTGCATTTATTCAATAAAAGAAAAATTACTCCAAATTGAAAATTAACTATAAAGTGAATGCAATTCACTATAAAGTGAATGCATCTAAATATATAGATTTATCCACATTTATATATTTTATATATTAGTAACCTGTAAGAATAAATACACAATAAATATTCCAAAATATCTGGTTTTATCCTAAATGAGTTTTATTAAAAGAATGAAAAATAGTAATCTTAATATTATTATAAAATATTTTCCAGGGGAAACATTTTAAAAAGGAATAAATTGACAATTGACCTGGCATTAGGTTTGACTTAGTAACTTAATCACAGGAATACATTTTCCAGACTTCAAGATCTATAAATTATCCATGTGAATCTGTATTCTTGCTTGGGCTCCTAGTTCTTTGCCTTGACTTTTGTCCTTTTCCCCTCCTATATTAGGCTGCTCAAGCTGTCATAATGTATCACAGGCTGGGTTGGGTGGGGGGGCGGGCACGGATGCTTCTTTTCTCGCAGTTTTGGAGGCTTGAAGTTCAAAATAGGTTCTGGCACATTTGGTTTCTGGTGAAGGATCTCTTTCTGACTTATAGGAGGTCAGCTTCCTTCTGTGTCCTCACATGGCTGTTTCTTGGTTTGTTTACATGGGGGGTAGAGAAAGCTCACTGGTGTCTCTTCTCAAAAGGACACTAATCCTATTGCATCAGGGCCCCACCTTTATGACCTCATTTAACCTTAATTATTTTTTTTAGTGTATCATCTCCAAATACAGCCACACTGGGGATTAGGGCTTCAGTGCATGAATGATGGGGAGCGGGGCACAAACCTTCAGACCATAACACACTTTCATTTCCCTTTCTGACAACAGGTCTTTCATCTCATGCTCTGTGACCGTATTTCCCTCTGGAGCTTCACGTATTGTGTTGCTTCCTTCTTTCTGGTTTTTCCACTGCTGAACTGTACTAGGCTGCAACTTACACTCTGTGTATGGTGCTACTTTACATGGCACCTTCAATACCCTTAACATTCGAAAGAGTCTACTCTCTGTTTCTTATAGAATCTTTTTTTCCTACTCCTTATTTTCTTGTGGTTGGAGAAAAAGCTTCCCTATGGATGTGGTAGAGAGAGTTATGGGTATTCCTTCCTCTCCAAAGTGTCTGAGTCTTAATACCAAGAACCTGTAAATATGTTACATGGCAATAGGGAAGGTGGCTCACCAGTTGATTTTTTTTTTTTTTTTTGCTTTTAAAGACATTTTATATAAAATGAAATACTTGAAGAAAGAAGTCATTGCATTAGAAAAAGGAAATGTTGAAGTTACTTTCAATTAGGAATATAAAACAGTTAAATGTGTACACACAATTAAAGTGTATCCATTTAAGATGTAGGACTGCATCTAAATTAGCTAGAAAATGATAAGGATTTTTTTTTTAGGGTTGTGGATTTTTTATTTTTTAAAATATAACTTTATTTTAATAGGAGGTTAATTATTTTACAATATTGTATTGGTTTTGCCAACCAGTTGATTTTTAAATGAGATTATCCTGAATTATTTGACTAGGCCTAATATAATTACAATATCCTTTTAAAGTGGAAGAAGCAGGCAGAAGAGTTAGAATCAGAGATGAGAAGATGCTTTAATACTGGATTTGAAGATGGCTGAAGGGATTACAGAAGTGTAGCTGACCTCTGGAAGCTAAATAGGCAAGGAAATTGATTGTCTTTAATGCCTTCAGAAGGAACACAGCCCTGTCAAAACCTTGGTGCTAGTCCAAAAAAACCCTTTTCAGACTGTACTGTAGATCTGCAAATCTATAAATTGTTTTGATTTTTAACCCATTAGCTCAGTTCAGTCACTCAGTCGTGTCTGACTCTTTGCAACCCCATGAACCACAGCACTCCAGGCCTTCCTGTCCATCACCAACTCCTGGAGACCACCCAAACCCATGTCCATTGAGTTAGTGATGCCATCCAACCATCTCATCCTCTGCCGTCCCCTTCTCCTCCTGCCCTCAATCTTTCCCAGCATCAGGGTCTTTTCCAATGAGTCAGCTCTTTGCATCAGGTGGCCAAAGTAATGGAGTTTCAGCTTCACCATCAGTCGTTCCAGTAAACACCCATGACTGATCTCCTTTAGGATGGACTGGTTAGATTTCCTTGCAGTCCAAGAGACTTTCAAGAGTCTTCTCCAATACCACAGTTGAAAAGCATCAGTTCTTCAGTGCTCAGCTTTCTTCACAGTCCAACTCTCACATCCATACATGACCACAGGAAAAACCATAGCCTTGACTAGACGGACCTTTGTTGGCAAAGTAATGTCTTCGCTTTTCAATATGCTATCTAGGTTGGTCATAACTTTCCTTCCGAGGAGTAAGCATCTTTTAATTTCATGGCTGCAGTCACCATCTGCAGTGATTTTGGAGCCCCCAAAATAGTCAGCTACTCTTTCCCCATCTATTTGCCATGAAGTGATGGGACTTGATGCCATGATCTTAGTTTTCTGAATGTTGAGCTTTAAGCCAACTTTTTCACTCTCCTCTTTCACTTTTATTAGTTCTTCTTCACTTTCTGCCATAAGGGTGGTGTCATCTGCATATTTGAGGTTATTGATATTTCTCCTGGCATTCCTGATTCCAGCTTGTGCTTCTTCCAGCCCAGTGTGTCTCATGATGTACTCTGCATATAAGTTAAATAAGCAGGGTGACAGTAAACTGCCTTGATGTACTCCTTTTCATATTTGGAACCAGTTTGTTTTTCCAAGTCCATTTCTAACTGTTGCTTCCTGATCTGCATACAGTTTCTCAAGAGGCAGGTCAGGTGGTCTGGTATTCCCATCTCTTTCAGAATTTTCCACTTAAACCATTAAGTTTGTTTCAATTTATTGTAGTCGCAGTAGGAAATGAACATTGAGAAACTCAGAAGGCCGGTAGATACCATTGCTAAATGATCAGGCCCCTGGTTTACCATCAATCTGGATGAGAGCAGTTTGTTAATCTCGCAATTCCTAAACATAAAACTTCCCAGAAAAACTCTCTTTCTTGAGAACCATATCCCATCTTAGAAGGTAACCAGTGTTATTTTCAAATCTAATCCTCATTGTTTACTATCCCTGGGGGCCAGTAGAATCTACTTTATGCTTCCCAAAAGCTCCTCTTTGGTATAATACATGCCATACATGGCATCCTTGCTTTAGTTAAGACATTCTCATGAATGGTTCTGGAACATCCCCTTGAGAATAACTTGGGGTGCTCTATCCAAGACTTGGAGATACTGTGTCAACATGTTTAATGAACGTTTCAAGTGATTTTAATGTCCACTAACATTTGAGGTCAATTACCATTACTTATGACCAACCTAGACAGCATATTGAAAAGCGAAGACATTACTTTGCCAACAAAGGTCCGTCTAGTCAAGGCTATGGTTTTACCAGTAGTCATGTGTGGATTTGAGAGTTGGACTATAAAGAAAGCTGAGCACCATAGAACTGATGCTTTTGAACTGTGGTGTTGGAGAAGACTCTTGAAAGTCCCTTGGACTGCAAGGAAATCCAACCAGTCCATCCTAAAGGAAATCAGTCCTGAATATTCATCAGAAGGACTGATACTGAAGCTGAAACTCCATTACTTTGGCCACCTGATATGAAGAACTGACTCCTTGGAAAAGACCTTGATGCTGGAAAAGACTGAATGCAGAAGAAGAAGGGGATGCCAGAGGATGAGTTGATTGGATGGCATCACAGACTTGATGGACATGAATTTGAGTAAGCTCTGGGAGTTGGTGATGGACAGGGAGGCTTGGCCTGCTGCAGTCCATAGTGTCGCAGAGTTGAACATGACTGAGGTACTGAACTAACTGACTCTTCCTTAAAACAGTATTTATGAGACTAGTTTTCAGAAAGGTCTTAGATGCTAAGCTATTTTTCACAGTAAAATAGTTCTACATGAATACATATACCTAGAGACACAATCAGAGAAGGTGATGGCACCCCACTCCAGTACTCTTGCCTCGAAAATCTCATGGATGGAAGAGCCTGGTGGGCTGCAGGCCATGGGGTCGAGAAGAGTTGGATACGACTGAATGACTTCACTTTCACTTTTCACTTTCACTTTCATGCATTGGAGAAGTAAATGGCAACCCACTCAGTGTTCTTGCCTGGAGAATCCCAGGGACAGGGGAGCCTGGTGGGCTACCATCTATGGGGTCACACAGAGTCAGACATGAGTGAAGCAACTTGCAGCAGCAGCAGCAGCAGAGAGACAATATTTACTTCTGATTTCCCAGTGATTGTAAACTAGTGAACAGATGTTTCTGAGAAACTCTTTCCATCAAGCTTATACATGTTAGTTGCCCAGTCGTGTCTCTTTGCTGCCCATGGATTGTAGCCCACCAATTGCCTCTGTCCATGGAATTCTCCAGGCCAAAATACTGGAGTGGGTTGCATTCCCTTCTCCAGGGGCTCTTCCTAACCCAGGGGTCGAACTCAGCTCTCCTGGATTGCAGGCAGATTCTTTACCATCTGAGCCAGCAGGGAAGCCCCTGCAATATCTTATATATTACCTGCCTCAGGGTAGTTTTTGTTTTTGGTATTTTCAGTAAAGCCAACAGTTTTCACATTTGCCTTGCACTTGTATTCTTTCCTTGTATTATGTCATTTCTATACTACCTACTACTCCTTTGAAATATAGGCCTTGAAGTAAAATGCCTCAACAGTTTTTCAATTTTTTTTTCTGATTAAAAATATTTTGTTATTTAGTCCAGGGGACCACAGTCTATGGTCTACTACCTACTTTTATCAATAAAATGTTATTGAAATACAGCCACACTCATTCAGTTAAGTATTGCCTTTGGCTGCTTTATTGCTATGACCACAGAACTGAATAGTTGTGACAGGGACTTTATGGCTCACAAACCCTACAATATTTACTATATGGTCTTCAGAAAAAAAAGCTACTAACTCCCACCTTATCCTGTTAGTAATTCCTCTTTCTAAAATTTATTTCCAGTCTAATTTTTTGGTACCCAAATCTATGTCTTGTGTTGTCTTCATGGATACAAAGGATGGCTGTATTTTACATTTTGAAAGTTCTAGGATTGTGAAGTGGTTCAGTAAAATAAACTTTAAATTAGAACAGAAAAGTTTCAGCTCTGCCATTCACTGGCTGTGTAAATGGCATTCAGATTCTCTGGACATCATTTCTCTTATCTGTGACTCATTAAATGAGTTCATGTATATGAGATGTTTAGCTCATTTTCTTGGCATGTGATCCACCTTTGTGACCTTGTTAAATTATCATTTTTAGCAAAGAACCCTGAGGTCCTATATGGTGAGCCTTGGTTTAATAGCAGATTACAAGGGAATTGAGATAGAGAAGTTTATTACTTCCTGGAGAAAGTAGTGGCATGGGGAGGTTAAGGCAGGATGCAAGCACAGAAATTGCAGGACATAGGGCATATGCCTTTAAAGTCCATGGCTGGAGAATTTTGGGCTTCTTAAGGTAAGTCCAGATAAATCAGTTGAAACCAAAAGAGGAGGAACTTGATAGGCTTCTTGAGTATTTTATCTAAGAAACACAATAAGGAAAGACTCTGCAAAGTGGGGAACTGTCACAAGGGCTATTAGAGGAGTTGTATCATGAACTTACATTTATTTGTGATTCTTCAGGCTATTTATCTAGGGCATGTGCTCCAGGGAGGAGCTAGTGTCAGTTCAGATCCTCTATAAGTTACTTGGTTAGCAAGGATCCAATGTTATAAAGTAGCTTATGTATTGTATTATAATACAACATTATAAAGTAGCTTTTAATGATTTATTGTATCAAAAAGTAATAAAGGTAAATATTAATGGTTTAGCTAATCTACTTTATGACTTCTTATGTCAAGGGCTTTCCTGGTAGCTCAGCTGGTAAAGAATCTGCCTACAATGCAGGAGACCCCAGTTCGATTCCTGGGTCGGGAAGATCCACTGGAGAAGGGATAGGTCACCCATTCCAGTATTCTTGAGTTTTGCTGGTGGCTCAGCTGGTAAAGAGTCCACCTGCAGTGCAGGAGACCTGGGTTCAATCCCTGGGTTGGGAAGATTCCCTGGAGAAGGGAGCAGCTACCCACTCCAGTATTCTGGCCTGGAGAATTCAATGGACTGTATAGTCCATGGGGTCACAAAGAGCTGGACACGACTGAGCAGCTGTCACTTTCAACTCACTTTCATTGTCTCAGAGTAAAAATGAGATATAAATGTGACAAGCCTATCTTAAAATAATAGTTTCTTTATATTTACCTTGATATTCATGTATTTATGATGAATATTCATGTTTATATTGTGAAGATACTATGTATCTCTTGCATTACAGATATATTAATAGCTTAGGCTGTGATGTCAGTTCTACTAGATGCTGCAAACTTATACAAATTAGTGACTCTACTGAGCCTTATTTTTTCTTCTTTATAAGACAGAGATCTAGAATGATCATAACAGTTCTATGTATTTCTTTTTATATAAAAATATTGATAGTGCTTTAGCACAGTACTGAGTGATTAGTAGTTAATATGTGATGGATATTTATTATTTTAATTATTTAAATAAGTATTATAAGGATTTTTTATTAAATATGTATTGAAGATTTATTATTGGTGACCTGAACTATTCATCAGAAAATGTCTTGGGAATGTCAAAATGAACAAGATGTAGTCTCCTCAGTGAGTTCACAATCTAGTAAGGTAGGTGTGTGTATGTGTGTATAATTAGTGCCACATGTGTGACAAATGTTACACATAAAAAAGGCACCTGAGTCTTGACTTAATTAATGGAAGAGTTAATTCTATTTATTATATTTTGGATATAGTCAAGGGAGGTTTCCAGAGGGAGATGAACTTAACTTCAAATGAGTGTAAATAAGTATAAGTAAAAATGTAGCAATAGCTGGATATTTAGGAAAATATATATTTCAGTTGAAGTAACAGTATTTTCAAAGCATACAAAGAGAAAAACACTAAAGTCAAGGAAACACAAGACTGTTAAGTAGACTGCGGTATAAGTGATAATTGGAGTGAGTTGAGAAGTGAGGCTGGAGGTGTGAGCTGAAGCCAGGTCATGGAAAATCGCTTAAGATAACACAAGAGTTTAGATTTTATACTGTAGGTGATGAGGTGTATTGAAAGGCTTTAAATTTTTATTGGATCCTACATTAAAGTGTTTTAAACAGGAGTTTCAGAATCATGTTAGAATTTTTCATCATAACAACTGCCACAACAGCAACAATTATGTACTTGGCACTCTGCATATTCATCCTGAAACTTTGCAACACATCTTCTAGATAGGCACTGTTTCCTTATTTAAAACTGAGACCCTGATAACTCAAAAGTCCATAGTAACACAAGTAAGTGAAAGAGTAAGAATACATAATTGGATTATTTTCAATTTCCTATTTTTTCACTATACATTATATTCTTTCTAAGAATAATCTGTCTACAGTTTGTAGAATAGAAAAGATGAGATAGGGGATGGATCAGGGCAAGAACAAGAACTGTTAAGAAGGTATTCATTTCTCTAGTAATCTATGATGTTGATCATCTTTCATGTGTTTTATTTTTGGCCATCTTTGTGTCTTCTTTGGAGAAATGTCTATTTAGATCTTGTACCCATTTTTTGATTGAGCTGTTTGCTTATCTGATATTGAGCTGCTTGAGCTGTTTGTATATTTTGGAGATTAATCCATTGTCAGTCGCTTCATTTGCAAACATTTTCTCCTATTCTGATGCTTGTCTTTTTGTTTATGGTTTCCTTTGCTGTCTAAAAGCTTTTCAGTTTCATTTGATCCCATTGGTTTATGTTCATTTTTGTTTTCATAAGCTAACACAATATTGTAAATCAACTATACACCAAATTTTTTTTTTTTTTTTAACTTTTTGAAGGTATTGTGTCACAAGGGAGAACAAGGGCATCTACTTGCATCTCATTTCCCCACTTTTTACTCTCTCCTGCATCCTTCCTGGAATGGTCAGTACAACGGTCAAAGACATGGAACAATGAGGTGGGGATGTGGATCAGAGGAAGAATCAGTCCTGAGTTGAGGAGCTCCTCCATGGTGGCATGCGACGGCAGGCCTGGAGAAAGAGGACACAGGGCCACAAGGGACTGCTGCAGAAGCAGCGACAAGAAGAGATGGCTTGCATGTTGGAAGATGGGTTAAAGTAGACAAATAAGTAAACTGAAGAAATGAATGAGTATATTGTGTTGTTTCTCAGATATGGAGGAGATATAATCATTGATATGCGGAAGACTTGAAATAACTCTCGGTTGTCAGATAATGGGACCTCAGGGTAAACTAGTATGTGCATGTATTACATATGTCACATTATGTTAGATGCAATACAAATGTTTCCTAGTTCTTAGCAGGTTTAGAAACAATGATGTCTCAGGAGCAGTGAGTGACCCACATGCCCAAAATTTGCTTTCTAAATATCACCCTCCGTTAAAGGAGAAATGACTGATGACAGGTTGTGGCAGACAAGGTTCAAAGTCTTGTTCAGCTTGTATGTAAAAAGTAAGGCCTCTAAAATAAAATGTTGCAAAAGAATAAAATAACTAGTTTGAAGGCAGTCTCAATGGATGAATAGAGGAGGACTTGAGTATTAAAATAGTGATACTCATTAATTATTGATTTTAAAAAACAAAATCTATTAATGTATTAGTATATTCATATACAGTCATCAGATGAGTTTGATTAAGTTGGAAACTGTCCAAGGATGCTAAGGCTGGTAGGTAGAATTTGAGGAACAGGTTATTAGTTTAACACCCCTTCACCAAACACTATTCAATTACAATCAGAAAAGTTGTGAATTTAAGGTGGAGAAAGCTTATAGACACCACAAGCCAGGTCATCAGCACTGATATCACTCATGCTGGAACAAGTTGACATTGTGTGTTTCCTGATGTAATGTACCACAAAGAACACTGTCATTTCTGTGGTTCTCCTGCCAAGAATGCATGGTCTGAATCTGGCCCCTGAAGGCTCTGTTGATGGGCCCAGCTCCAAACCCACCCTTAAGACTGTAAGGCCTGTTCTCTTTATAACTGTGAGGACATAAAAGACTGAGAAGGACTCAAGAATTGTTCCAGATTGAAGGGGTCTGTAATACATACTAAGTAAGCATAAGCATATTTCAAGGGTCTTAGACTGAAAAGAAAACACACATTGGAGACATTTTATCTATTTCTGGGCAAAAGTGTTCCCCATAATGTAGTGACATAAAGCAATGGTCATTGTGTTACATTTCATGACATTTTAGGTCAGGAATTTAGGCAAGGCTTACCTGAACAATTGTTCTCTCTAGTGTGGTGTTGAACAGGTGCAGGTAGGAGGAATGAAGAGCCCAGTATGGCCTCAGTTACATTTCTAAGGCCTTGGCAGAGATGGTCAAAAGACTGGGTACAGTTGGGGCTTTCAAAGGAACTGCTTAGCTGTAGAACACTCCAGCATAGTGGTGGCAGCAGCTCAAGACACCATGCATAATCGTGGTAAGTAATTACTGGTGTCAACCCTGATTCAAGGGAAGGGTAATTAGGCAACACAAATCAGTGGGAGAAACAGTGAAGTCACTGCAGTCACCTTTGGTCTACAACATTGGTATGGTGAGCAGACTTAGAATGGGGTCTGAGAAGGTGGTGGTGTTAACAGTTTTGAATAACTGATTTGAAGGGTTATGTAGTAGTTTATATAGATGTGTCTTTTAGTTTAAGGATAGTGGAGTATTACATTTGTAGCTTACTGTCATAGCGTTGAAACATACACATTACCATATGTAAGATAGGTAGTAGGAAGTTGCTGTATAACACAGGGAGCTCAACTAGGTGCTTTGTGACAACTAGAGGGGGTGGGATGGAGGTTCAAAAGGGAGAGGATACATATCTAAACACACTTAAGGCTGATTCATGCTCTTATATTGCAGAAACCAACACAGTAGTGTAAAGAAATTATCCTTTAATTAGAAACATTTTAAAAGGTTTCTGGAAAGGACTTAGATATGTACATGTGTATATTTGGGGCTTCCCTGGTGTCTCAGATGGTAAAAAATCTGCCTTGCAATGTGGGAGACTTGGGTTTGATCCCAGGATCAGGAAGATCCCCTGGAAAAGGGAATGGCAACCCACTCCAGTATTCTTGCCTTGGGAATTCCATGGACAGAGGATCCTGGCAGGCTACACTCCATGAGTTGCATATATTTATGCACATGTATATATACACATTGTCTATGTGTACAAACGTGTGTATATATGTATATGGAGCAGGGCACAGTGGGGCAAATGTAGTAAAATGTTAACAACTGGCTGTTCTGATTTAAAGGGATATGGGAGTTCTGGGTACTCTTCTGTATGTTTGAAATTATTTCAAAATATAAAACATTAAAATTTAAGAGAAAGGAAAATGTGATTAGATTCTGAAGTAAGGCAGCGGCAATGGACATGAAGAGAAAAGGATGAACTGATGATCAATAAGATTTTAACGGTCAAAAGGATGTTAGGCTGAGAGAGATGGTTTGCTTGGAACACTGTCATAAGCACAGAAGTTCCATTGGCTGCTCATTTACAGAGAGATGCAAACAAGCAAAGCTTGCCAATAATGCTTCGCTCTAACATTTTGCTTTGTCCTTTAATGATCACCCTGGGAAACAAACAATAAGCCAAGTTTAATTTTAAAAAGCATTGAGACTATTTAAGCAGAGTCAGATTTACTTAAATGTATAATGGATTCTTTCATTAAGAACAAAATCTGTGGCTCTTTTTATTTGATGGAAAAATTCTTCTACATAAGTGTATTCCAAATGGATGCATAGACTCAGTGTGAGTAATGTGGTTTAGTTTGTGCAGAGTATACACTTCCACAAGAGAAATTCTTTCATAATAAGCATATATCTTTTTTTTTTCATTTTATTTATTTATTTACTTTATTTGACTTTACAATACCATATTGGTTTTGCCATACATTGACATGAATCCACCATGGGTGTATACGAGCTACCAATCCTGCATTCCCCTCCCACCTCCCACCCCATATCATCTCTCTGGATCATCCCCGTGCACCAGCCCCAAGCATCCTGTATCCTGTATCGAACATAGGCTGACATATAATAAGCATATATCTTAAAGTATATTTCTGGATTAAAAAAACTTTTACCTTTTGTATGAAATGGAGTATGGAATGAGTGTGTGGTGGATTCTGTATGAGCTACTTAAAAGTCAGAAAGAAAAGTTATAAAGCAATGCAATTTGAAACAAGGAATCTGAGGACAGTGTTATAAAGAGGTTCAAGTATATGAATAAATAAAACCATTCTTAAGATACATGGAATTAATGTTACCTCACATTTTGAAGCCTTAAAATAAATAACCCAGTCATTTTCAGTATCTCTGCTCTGGATATAATGTTGACATCTATCTTCATGGGAGGGTGCTGATATTTTGCTGGAACCTTATAAAAGAAAGCTCCTGCTGTGGCTCAGAAATGCTATTTCATCAAAACTGAGAAATCAGAAGTCGAATATACTGTAAGGAGAGTTCTCATCACCTTTTTAACTGTAGTCATTTTTTTCTGTAACTGAATTCTTTAGATGACAAATATGTGATTTTACTATATATGTTAAAAAATAGGTGGAAGAGTGGCATGGATTATTTAGATTAGTTTTCATGAGTCAGGATGATTGCAGAAAACTACCAAAAATGGCAATTTTTTTTTCTAAATTTGTATTATGATGTGAATCACCTCAATTCAGTTCAGTCGGTTCGTTATGTCCGATCACCTCAGGCACTTCATAAAGTGCCTAATCTTTATGCAAGAGCAATGGTAAACCTGCTTCTCCAGTGTGTGTGCCCACATAGGCACATGGTCTACATTGTGGGAAATGGGAGTGGACACATACACGAGATGGGAATGAACAGAAGATGAAAGGTGACTTTAGCTGAGAATTAGAAAGGCTTATCAGAGACTTTAACTTTCTGAATTAATTTTACTTTTCATAAATATGTGTGAAGGAAAGCGAAAGTGTTAGTCAGTCAGTCATGTCCAGCTCTTTGGGACCTCATAGACTGTAGCCCTCCAGGCTCTGTCCTTGAAATTCTCTAGGCAAGAATACTAAAGTGAGTAGCCATTCCTTTCTCCAGGGAATCTTCTTGACCCAGGGCTCGAACCAGTGTCTCTTGTATTACAGAAGAGTCTTTACAATCTGAGCTACCAGGGAAGCCCATAAATATGTGTACATCTATGTATTATTGTTAATATCATGGCTTCCGATACTGATTTGTAAGGATTCTATACTAGTCTTTTGTTTCTTACTTGATATTTGAAGTAAGCATTTCAAATATAGCATATTAGATAATCATGTCTATATTAGTTATCTATGACTATATACCAAATTACCTCAAAACCTAGTAGCTTCAAGCAGCACACATTTATCGTCTCATAGTTTCTGGGGTCAAGAATCTATGCACAGCTTAGGTATGTGCTTTTGACTCAGAGTTTCTCACCTGTTTGCAATTCAAGGGATGGGCTGGGGCTACAGTTATACCAGTAAGGGAGCCTTCAAGGTCATTCACATGGCTGTTAGCAGGCCTCAGGTCTGGCTTTTGTTGGGAAATCTCAGTTGTTTGCCGTGAAGACCTCTGCATGGAGCTACTAATAAAATGGCAGTTTCTCCCCCACCTCCAGCTTCCCCCACCTTCTGGCAGGGTGAGGTGTATAAGGGTGAGAGGGAGAGATAGGAACTGAAATTATGTCTTTTTGTATCTAATCTTAGAATTGACATCTAATCAGTTTTGTAATATTATTTGTTATAAGCAAGTCCGTAGGTCCAGGGGCAGACTTTATTTTCTTGGGCTCCAAAATCACTGCAGATGGTGACTGCAGCCATAAAATTAATAGAAGCTTACTCCTTGGAAGAAAAGATATGACAAACCTAGACAACCTATTATAAAGCAGAGACATTACTTTGCTAACAAAGGTCCATCTAGGCAAAGCTATGGTTTTCCCAGTAGTCATGTATAGATGTGAGTTGGACCATAAAGAAAGCTGAGTGATGAAGAACTGATGCATTTGAACTGAGGTGTTGGAGAAGACTCTTGAGAGTCCCTTGAACAGCATGGAGATCCAACCAGTCAATCCTAAAGGAAATCAACCCTGAATATTTATTGGAAGAACTGATTCCGAAGTTCCAATATGATGGCCATCTGATGAGAAGAGGCAACTTATTGGAAAAGACTGTGATGCTGGGCAAGATTGCAGGTAGGGGAGAGAAGAGGATGACAGAGGATGAGATGGTTGGATGGCATCACTGACTCAATGGACATGAGTTTGAGCAAGCTCCGGGAGTTGGTGAAGAACAGGGAAGCCTGGTGTTCTTTCTGCAGTCCACAGGGTGGCAAAGAGTTGGACACAACTGAGTGACTGACCTGAACTGAGGTCCAATATTTACTCAGAAAGATAATTTACACAAATAGATGAGTACCAGAATGTGAGAATCCCTGGGCACCAACCACCATAATGCTAAAAGTTCCTGACCACCCCTGTATCGTTAATTTCTCCCTGTGCAGCTTTCTACTAGACTGTGACCTATTGCCAAATTAAGTCATTGCCTCTTTCATTCTCGTTTCTCTTCTCTTCCCTCTTTTATCGGCTTTCTCCCATTTCCAAGGGGCTTCCTGGTGGCTCAGAAATTTGTTTTTAAATCATTGCTTATCAAACTGAGAGTTCAAAAAAGTTACCTAGGTAATTTCTACATCAACTTCATGTCCTCTTTCCTAAAATAATTCTGCCTCAGATATTCCTGGACTCACACTGGCACTTTTCCATTACAAATGTAGGATAATCCTCAGTCATCTGACCATTCCTTTTAGTGCTCCCAGTCTTGCTCTGGGGCACTGCTTCTATATATAACAGCCTCTGGGATACAGACAAACGGAGGTGTCCTTTAACGGCTCATCACGATATCTTAAAGCCTGAGTGCTTCCCCATTTTTCCTCTCTTTGTGTGTATATCTTTTTCAAAATGTGGTATTTTCACGTATATATCATTTTCAAAATGAAGCATGATTTTTACAAGTTGGATTTTTTTCCCCATCTTTTGTGATATTCTGAATTTAAATATATGGTCATATATGGTCTTGAATATGAAGTCTACTCTTTTTAAAAATGATTTGTCTCCTTATCCTTGCTTCCATCTCCATTCCCTCCTTTTTAAAATGTATTTTTTTTCTAATGGAAGAGTCCTTCAGAGAAAAAGTAACTACTTAAAAGTGGCATTTTCATGTATTTAATCATAAACAATTCCTCTCAACTATTCTAAACCCTCCTCTCTGGGATATATCATTAGTTGGAAATAAAAACAGTCATAAAAGTTGAAGAAGAATAAGTTTTTTTAAAAAATCACTAAAGTATTTTCTAGGTCTGCAAAAATAATCTAGGTATGTTGGATAAAATCCAAAGATAAAATTTGTATGTTATTTCTTCAAGACTTAATGTATATTTTTAAAAAGTAGGAAAAGTGATCTTTATCAAATCATATGGAATATGTCTGAATCACAGTCAGTCCTTCCAGAAAATTTCTTATTTCTTTCCACAAAATGCTTAGTCTTCTATGCTTTCTTTTAAAAATGACTTTTACCAAAAAATGTTTAGGTACTAGACACAATTTTCAACACATTATGCCTTTTTGTTTGGGTGAAAGGAAAAAACTAGAACATCTAGACAGATCAATAGGGAATCAACATATATGAGACTATAAATAACATAGACAAATCAGATCTATAGACATATACAGACGATTTCACCCAACAGCAGAAAAATACACATTCTTAATGTCTATGGAACTTTCTTCAGGTTAAATTTTATATTAGCTCATAAGATGAATTTTAGTAAACCAAGTTAAGAATTTAAAAATTTAAAAAGATTGAAATTATACCAAGTGTCTTTTCTGACCACAGTGGGGAGAAACTGGATATCAATAGCAAAACTGGAAAATTCACAAACATGTAGAAACTTAACAACACATGCTTGAACAATGATTGAGTCAAAGAAGACATTTAGAAGGAAATTAGAAAATACCCTGGGGCAAACCAAAATGAAAATACGACATAAAAAACAAGAGATACAACAAAAAGTAGTACTAAGAAGAATTTGTAATAAGTGCTTACTTAAAAAAATCTTAATCAGACAAGTTAACTTTATACCCCAAGGAACTAAAGAAAGAACAAACTATATCAAAAGGAAGGAAATAATAGGTAAGGGCAAAAAATACAAAACAGAAAAATAGTAGAAAACAAAATAAAGAGTTAGCTTTTCAAAATAAAACGAAATTGACAAACCATTAACTAAGTTAAGGAAAAGAACACTTAAAAGCATAAATGAAAGAGAAGACATTACAACTAATTCCACGGAGATAAAAAGGATCATGAGTGGCTACTACGAACTATTATGTCAACAATTTAGATTTCCTAGAAAGATTGGTTAAATTCATAGAAATATACAACTTGCAGAAGTCAATTCTGAAGAAATAGAAAGTATGAATAGACCTATAGCTGATGTAGAGAATAAATCAGTTGTCAAAGCCTTCTAACAAAGAAAAGCCTAGAGTTAGCTGGCTTCACTGGTGAATTCTATCAAACATTTAAAGAGTAATTGATGCCAATCCTCCTCAAATTATTTCAAAAACTTAAGAAGGAACTGTTCCAAACTCATTTTATGAGTCTAGTATTACCCTAATACCAGGGCCAGACAAAGATGCCAAAGAAAATAAAATTTCCAGCCAGTATCCATGAGGATCGCATGCCATGACCTAGTGAACTTTATCCCTGGGACACAAAATTGGTTCAACATATTAGCATGGTACTGCTGCTGATGCTAAATCGCTTCAGTCATGTCTGACTCTGTGTGACCCCATAGATGGCGGCCCACCAGGCTCGCCCTCCCTGGGATTCTCCAGTCAAGAATACTGGAGTGGGTTGCCATTTCCTTCTCCAATGCATGCATGCATGCTAACTCACTTCAATTTAGTCCAACTCTGTGTGACCATATGGACAGCAGCCCACCAGACTCCTCTGTCCATGTGATTCTCCAGGCAAGAATACTGGAGTGGGTTGCCATTTCCTTCTCCAATTAGGATGGTACATCATGCTAATTGATCTTAACAGAGCAAGAAATTAAATCATATTTCAGCAGATGCAAAACAAAAGATCATTTGACAAAATTCAACACTTTTCATGATAAAAACTCACGAACTAGGAATAAAAGAAAATTGTCTCAATATAGGCTATATATGAAAATCACATTGCTAACATCATACTCAATGGTAAAATGCTGAAAGCTTTTTTTCTAATATCAGAGATGAGACAAGAATGCTTGCTTTCACTCATTCTATTCAACATAGGACTAGAAATCATAGCTGGAGTAATTAGACAAGAAAAAGAAAAGGCATCCAAATTGGAAGAGAAGAAGTAAAACTGTCCATGTTTGCAGATGACATGCTCTTATATATAGAAACCCCTAAAAACTCCATAATGAAAGATAAACTATTAAAGCTGATAACAGATTGAGTAAAGTTGCAGGATACAAAATCAGCATGCAAAAATTAGTTGCACTAACAACAAACTACTTGAAAAGGGAATTAAAAAAATAATTTCATTTTCAGTAGCATTGAAAAGACTAAAATATGTTAGAATAAACTTAACCAAGGCGGTGAGAGACCTATATATCGAAAACTGTAAAACATTGATAAAAGAAATTAGAAAAGACAAAAACAAATGGAAAGAAATGCTGTGCTCATGAGTTGGAAGATTTAATATTGTTAAAATATATACTATCAGAGTGATCTATGGATTTAATGCAGTCTCTGTCATAATTCCAATGGCTTTTATTAACAGATAAGTAATTTAT
The DNA here is from genome assembly GCA_917880005.1 of Nanger dama. Lineage (NCBI taxonomy): Eukaryota > Metazoa > Chordata > Mammalia > Artiodactyla > Bovidae > Nanger > Nanger dama. The sequence goes on from CAKJTW010000002.1 coordinate 13,200,150, forward strand.
GTAGAACCATAAAAGTTCACAAGTAGCCAAATCATTCTTAAAGATGAACAAAGCTGGAGGCATCATGCTACCTCATTTTAAGCTATTAATATCTTACAAAGCCATAGTAATCAAAATAGTACAAGACTAGCATAGCGACAGACATATAAGGTCAATGGATCTCCAAGAGTGGTAAGAAAACCCAATGGGAAAAGAACAGTCTTTTCAAGAAATGATTGAAAAAAATGGAAAATCATATGCAAAAGAATGAAATTGGGTTTTTAAACTACACACAACCCAAAATGGATTAAAGATTTAAATAGAAGACTTTAAACTGAAAGTTTCTAGAAGAAAACAGGGAGAAAGCTTCTAGATCTTGGTCTTGGAAGTGATTGCATAGTTATGACACCAAAAGCAGAGGCAACAAAGACAAAAGTAAGCAAGCAGGACTGGATCAAATTAACTAGTTCTTCATAGCCAAGAAAGCAGCAGAGTGAAAAGGCAACTTATGAAATGGGAGAAAATATTTGCAAACCATATATAAGAAGTTAATACCCAAAACATACAAGGACATCTGACAACTCAGTAGGGAAAAATTTTAAAACTGGATTAAAAAGTGGTCTATGGACCTGACCATACATTTCTCCAGAAAATACATACAAATGATCTAAAGGTATGTGAAAAAAATGTTCAATGTCACTAGTCTTCAGGGAAATGCAAATTCATACCACAGTGAGGTATCTATTCATCCTTCTCAGGATGACTATTAGAAGAAAGTGTTGACCAAGTGTTGATATTGGTGGTGGTAATTCAAAATAGTGCAGTTGCTATAGAAAATAATATGGAGGTTCCTCAAAAAATTAAAAGGAGAACTGTCAAATAGAACTAGCAATCCTACTTCTGGGTATTTATCCAAAAGAATTGAAATCAGAATCCCCCAAAATATTAGTACTCCTATGTTCATTGCACCACTGTTCACAGTAGCCGAGAAGTGGAAACCACCTCAACACCCATGAACAGATTAATGGATTAAAAAAATGTTGGGGATATAAGGGAATATAGGGGAATATCATTTTGTCTTAAAAAATTCTGACATATGGTACAACATTGGCGAACATTATGTTAATGAAATTTTAAAAGTTACAGAAAGACAACTATTTCATAATTCTATTTATGTGAGGTGTAAAACAGTCTATAGCACCAGAGTGAAATGGTGATTGCAGGGGCTGGTTGAAGGGGGAAAAGAGGAGTTGCTTGTCAAGGAGGGGCATAAAGTTTCAGTTAAGTAAGATAAACTCTAGACATCTATGTACCCTATATCATAGTCAAAATAATACATTGTATGCTTAAACATTTTAAAAGAGTAGATCTCAGGTTAAGCGTTCTTACTACAATAAAATGAATACTAGAAAAGTACAGTCATGTAGAATGAAATTGATACAAAATTTTTGTTCTAGTTTCTTACTTATTCAAAAAGCTCAGCTCAACTTATGAGGAATATATATGCATGTGCCAAGATACGTACCCCAAAGGAATTCCTTACCTCATAATTTAGTTTTAATATTTGCTATTCATCATATTGATTTAATAGTAAAATAATAGGAAACAACATACTAATTTATTAGTTTTCTAAATTGTAAAAATAAATTAACGGTACTAGATCTTAACACTGCTTTTGACATAATGCTTTTGCTACTGTACATTATCTAGATGACTACTTCTAATGATTTTGGTGTATTTTGTAAAATTCACTAAACTAGAATTGAAAAATAAAGTTAGCATATTTTTTCTCAACCTAAAGTAAGATTTGACTGAGTTTACAATATGAATTGGTTTTGCAAACTAGATTATATATAGTAAATATTTTTAAAAATAAACTAAACTGCAGAGACAAGATTAAAATAGATGGTAAAGCATCTGCCTGCAATGCAGGCGACCCAGGTTTGATTCCTGGGTCGGGAAGATCCCCTGGAGAAGGAAATGGCAATCCACTCCAGCACTCTTGCCTGGAAAATCCAATGGATGGAGGAGCCTGATAGGCTACAGTCTATGGGGTCACAAAGAGTCAGACACGACTGAGCAACTTCACTTTTACTTTCAAGCTATATTAAACATAACATCTGTTTCCTCCTTCAATTGTAAGTTTATCAGGATTAAGTTACATTCATCATGTTGTTATTATATATTCACTGCTCAGTATGGCATCTAGTACAGATTATTATTTTCAATAATACAGAGAAATTTGGTTATAATTCTGCCTTTCCTCAATTGTAGAATCTTCAAATGAATTGCATCATTATTGAAAAGTTTTATAGATATTTGACTTATACGATTTTTTTTAAATAGATGGAAAGAGGAAGAATCAATATGTTAAACTGATTATCTTGATATTTATGCAGTACTCTATGTCTTTCTGTGGATTTGAATTACCATCAGATGCCCTTTTGTTTCAGCCTAAGGACTCCCTTTAATATTCTTATAGGACACATTTGCTAGTGATGAATACTTTATCTGGAAATGTTTAATTTCTGCTTAGTTTTTGAAGAAAACATTAGCAGCATGTAGGATTCTTAACTGAGACTTTTTCTTAGAAAACTATGAGGATATTATCCAATTGTCTTCTTGGTTCAATAGTTTCTGATGAGACATGAGCTGTCAATCTTATTGGGGCTACTTAAGTCATTATTCACTTGCTGCTTTCAAGATTCTCTCTTGGTCTTTGACTTTTGCCAATTTGCTTAAGATGTGTGGATCTCTATGTTTTATACTTATTGAATGAGTAGACTAATATTTTTCACCAAATTTGTGAATTCTTTAGCTACCATTTCTTCCATTTTTTCTCCACAATTTTCATCTCCTAGAATTCTCAACAGGTGTATGTTGGTATACTTGGTGGTAACCAATAGCTTGCTGAAGGTTTCTACATTTTTCTTCATTAGCCTTTGATTCTGTTTCTCAGACTGATAAGTCTAAACTGACTTCTTTCAAGTTCAGAGATTCTTTTTCTACAAGTTCAGCTCTTTTGCTGAATCTCTCCAGTCAGTTTTCCCTTTCAGTTATTGTACTTGCTACTCCAGAATTTTTATTTGGTAATTTTATAACACTGTTTATTGATACTGATATTCTCTATTTGGACAAGACATTATGCTCCTACTTTTCATTCATTCTTTAGTCATTCCAATATCTCTCTTCCTCTGGGACATTTTCTTTTGGCTGCTGTCATGGCCCAAGTGCAGGTTGAAAAAGAATTTCCAGACGTGACACAGAATGAGAGGCAATTGAAGCTTATTAGAGTGGGAGACACTGTTAGAACAGCAGGCCAGTTCAAGGGAGAACTGACATTGAGTAGTGGTCTTTAGTACACTTTTATACCCAGTGTACTAGGAGTGGGATATGGGTCTTGTGGGTCATTTGTTGATTGGATGAAGCATATATCCTGGAGTGGGGGAAGAGTAAGGCAAATACCTTCTCCCTAAGGGGTAGGAGGGGAGGTAAGTTATACTGCTCAGGAGGACCTGAAATCCATTAATAGTTAAAACATGGGAGAGGGAAGGATGATAGGGGTCTGGTTTTTCCGTTCCTGCATTCCAAGACCCTCCTTGGTTTTATCTGTTCTTTCATCATCCTTGGGTCACCACAACTGTTCCCCTCATTCCTGTACAGGTGGTCTACTTTCCTTTTTGTTTGCATTGTTGCCTTTTTTCCCCTCGTTGCTGCATATTGTTTAACAACCTTGCTGGGCTAATTCTATTGTTTCCGTATTCTGTGTGGTGTGTGGGCACTGAGTTTTCTACTATCTTTTTGTTTTTAAGTTCTTGTTTTTATTTTTAAATCTGCTTTCTAGAGATCAGCTCTATGTCAGTATAGTTTAATGGTCTGTCAGTCATCAGTCAATCTTCCTTAAAGGCCTTGTGTGCTGTGTGCTAATTTTCTTTTATTTTTATTTCTTTTATTTTTACTTTATTCTATGTTACAATACTGTATTGGTTTTGCGATACATTGACATGAATCAGCCACAGGTATACACGAACTCCCAGTCCTGAAGCCTCCTCCCACCTCCCACCCCATATCATCTCTCTGGATCATCCCCGTGCACCAACCCCAAGCATCCTGTATCCTGTATCAAACATACTGGCGCTTTGTTTCTTACATGATAGTATATATATTTCAATGCCATTCTCCCAAATCATCCCACCCTCTCCCTCTCCCTCAGAGGCCAAAAGTCCGTTCTATACCTCTGTGTCTCTTTTGTTGCCTCACATACAGGGTCATCATTACTATCTTTCTAAATTCCATATATATGTGTCAGTATACTGTATTGGTGTTTTTCTTTCTGGCTTACTTCACTCTGTATAATCGGCTCCAGTTTCATCCATCTTGTTAGAACTGATTCACATTTATTCTTTTTAAGGGCTGAGTAATACTCCATTGTGTATATATGTACCACAGCTTTCTTATCCATTCATCTGCTGATGGACATCTAGGTTGTTTCCATCTCCTGGCTATTATAAACAATGCTGCAATGAACATTGGGGTACACGTATCTCTTTCAATTCTGGTTTCCTTGGTGTATATGCCCAGCAGTGGGATTGCTGGGTCATAAGGCAGTTCTATTTGCAGTTTTTTAAGGAATCTCCACACTGTTTTCCATAGTGGCTGTACTAGTTTGCATTCCCACCAGCAGTGTAAGAGGGTTCCCTTTTCTCCACATCCTCTCCAGCATTTATTGCCTGTAGACTTTTGGATCGCAGCCATTCTGACTGGTGTGTAGTTGTGTCCGACTCTTTGTGACCCCATGGACTGGAGCCTGTCAGGTTCCTCTGTCCATGGATTCTCTAGGCAAGAATAATGGCATGGGTTGCTATTTGCTTCTCCATAGGATCTTACCTGTGTACTTTCTACCATTTGCCAAAGGGTTCTGTGTAAGAAGATTCACCTCAAGCTTCTCAAATTTTGCAGGATAGCCTTAGGTTATCACAGTGCTTATGTGGGCCTCAGTGTCAACTATAGTTGAACAACTGGTACCTTCTTCTCTCCTAGGTCTCTCCTGGACACGTGTACATCCAAAACTCCAAAATATGTCCTATTGGAGATTTTCAAAGTTTTCTTGTCATATGGTTCTCTAGGATTTCCTTTAAAATTCCCAGTGTGACTCTTAATGCCCTCACATAAATAGCAGCCTTAGGCAACCAAATAGTTGCCAGCAGTTCTGTATTATTTTGGTAATGCCTTGAGGATTACTTTACCCTCCCCTGAGGAATGAATGAATGAATAAGTGGTATAAATGGAATCTACAGTATTTATTTAGAATTATCTATGCTATTGCTGCCTGTGAGAACTGGTGATTTATAGTTTATATGTTCCTTTCACATGCATTATATTCTTGGGATTCTAATTCTGTCATTGAGGCAAACCAATACCTAGCTTGCTAAGTATTATTCTTAGGGATGGATGTGTGAATGAAGAATAAAATTTATTTGAGAGCAACAACTATGTATTATTAGTTCAACACAGTAGTTTTCAAAGATACAGAAATTATATATATATAAATATTAGCAAACATGCATTTATTGAAAATTTATAATATTTTTTTCATAGTAAACAGCTCCAAAGGAGTCTTCATTCATCCAGCTCACAATCTGTCAATTAGCAGAGGAGAAATACTTGATGGGCAGAGTTTACAGGAAATATCAAGGTTTTAATTTAATCTAATTAAAACTAATTTAATTAATAAATCTAATTTAAACTAATCCTATGAAGGCTGACACTTAGATACACTAATTACTTTATTGACTATGCTTTAAAAAAAAAAACCCCTAGATTGCTATTGTCTTTCTCTAGAATATAAGCTGCAGTAGTGCAGATACCATGTCTCCCTTGTCACCAGTGTTTCTTATATGCTCTAGCAGACTTGGTGCTTGATATATAATTTATTTAATGAATGAATTCTGTTCTAGAGCTAGACATCTTAAGTAGAAAGAGTAATTTTTTCTCTCCCTCATATGAGAACTTCTAAAATACAGAGTGTATCAGAATAACACAGATATCTACTGAAAAATTCTTTCTTAGAATACTTGACACAACTTACTGTGAACATCTTTTCCATCGTGTATTTTGCAGTGATTATTAATCTTTTTAAATATAAAAACTATTTGGGAATTCATTGAGATATATGTGGACCCTATTGCTAGAGGGAGAGGAGGAATATATTTCTTTATCCATCCACCCACACACAAAACCTTTTTTTTTCTTTTTGGCTTTTATTTTGTATTAGGGTATAGCTGACTAAAAATGTTGTGGTAGTTTCAGGTAAACAACAAACCGCTCAGCCATGCATATATATGTATTCAGTCCAGTTCAGTAGCTCAGTCGTATCTGACTCTTTGCAACCCCATGGACCTCAGGACACCAGGCCTCCCTGTCCATTACCAACTCCCATGGTTTACCCAAACCCACGTCCATTGCTTTTTCGATGATCCATCAGATGTTGGCAATTTGATCCCTAGTTGCTCTACCTTTTCTAAAACCAGCTTGAACATCTGGAAGTTCACAGTTCACATATGGCTGAAACGTGGCTTGGAGAATTTTGAGCATTATTTTACTAGCATGTGAGATGAGTGCAATTGTGCGGTAGTTTGAGCATTCTTTAGCATTGCCTTTCTTTGGGATTGGAATGAAAATGGACTTTTTCCAGTCCTGTGGCCACTGCTGAGTTTTCCAAATTTGCTGGCATATTGAGTGCAGCACTTTCACAGCATCATCTGAATTCCATCACCTCACTAGCTTTGCTTGTAGTGATGCTTTCTAAGGCCCACTTGACTTTACATTCCAGGATGTCTGGCTCTAGGTGAGTGATCACACCATTGTGATTACCTGGGTCATGAGGATCTTCTTTGTACAGTTCTCCTATGTATTCTTGCCACCTCTTCTTAATATCTTCTGCTTCTTTTAGGTCCGTACCATTTCTGTCCTTTATCGACCCCATCTTTGCATGAAATGGTATATCAGTGGTTCCCTTGGTATCTCTAATTTTCTTGAAGAGACCTCTATTCTTTCTCATTCTGTTGTTTTCCTCTATTTCTTTGCACTGATCACTGAGGAAGGCTTTATCTCTCCTTGCTATTCTTTGGAACTCTGCATTCAGATGCTTATATCTTTCCTTTTCTCCTTTGCTTTTCATTTCTATTCTTTTCACAGCTATTTGTAAGGCCTCCTAGACAGTCATTTTGCTCTTTTGCATTTCTTTTCCATAGTGATGGTCTTGATCCCTGTCTCTCGTACAATGTTATGAACCTCTGTCCATAGTTCATCAGACACTCTATCTATCAGATTTAGTCCCTTAAATCTATTTCTCACTTCCACTGTATAATCATAAGGGGTTTGGTTTAGGTCATACCTGAATGGTCTAGTGGTTTTCTCCTTTCTGCAATTTAAGTCTGAATTTGGAACTAAGGAGTTCATAATCTGAGCCACAGTCAGCTCTGGTTTTATTTTTGCTAATTGTATAGAGCTTCTCCATCTTTGGCTGCAAAAAATATAATCAATCTGATTTCGGTATTGACCATTTGGTGATCAAAAAAAAATAAGAGAGCTCCAGAAAAATATCTATTTCTGCTTTATTGACTATGCCAAAGCCTTTGATGGTGTGGATCACAGTAAACTGTGGAAAATTCTTCAAGAGATGGGAATACCAAACCACTTGACCTGCCTGTTGAGAAACATATATGCAGATCAGGAAACAACAGTTAGAACTGGACTTGGAACAACAGACTGGTTCCAAATAGGAAAAGGAGTCCGTCAATACTGTATATTGTCATCCTGTTTATTTAACTTCTATGCAGAGTTCATTATGGGAAATGCTGGGCTGGAAGAAGCACAAGGTGGAATCAAGATTGCTGGGAGAAATATCAATCACCTCAGATATGCAGATGACACCACCCTTATGGCAGAAAGTGAAGAGGAACTAAAGAGCCTCTTGATGAAAGTGAAAGAGGAGAGTGAAAAAGTTGGCTTAAAGCTCAACATTCAGAAAATGAAGATAATGAAATCTGGTCCCATCACTTCATGGGAAATAGATGGGGAAACAGTGGAAACAGTGTCAGACTTTATTTTTGGGGCTCCAAAATCAGTGCAGATGGTGACTGCAGCCATGAAATTAAAATATGCTTACTCCTTGGAAGAAAAGTTATTACCAACCTAGACAGCATTTTCAAAAGCAGAGACAGTAATTTGCCAACAAAAGTCCCTCTAGTCAAGGCTATGGTTTTTCCAGTGGTCATGTATGGATGTGAGAGTTGGACTGTGAAGAAGGCTGAGTGTCGAAGAATTGATGCTTTTGAACTGTGGTGTTGGAGAAGACTCTTGAGAGTCCCTTGGACTGCAAGGAGATCCAACCAGTCCATTCTGAAGGAGATCAACCCTGGGGTTTCTTTGGACAGAATGATGTTGAAGCTGAAACTCCAGTACTTTGGCCACGTCATGCGAAGAATTGACTCATTGCAAAAGACTTTGATGTTGAGAGGATTGAGGGCAGGAAAAGGGGATGACAGAGGGTGAGATGGCTGGATAGCATCATTGACTTGATGGACGTGAGTCTGAGTGAACTCCGGGAGTTGGTCATGGACAGAGAGGCCTGGCATGCTGCAATTCATGGGGTCTCAAAGATTCAGACACAACTGAGCTACTGAACTGAACTGAGTGAGTGATCTGAACTGAACTGATGTCCATTGAGTCAGTGATGCCATCCAACCATCTCATCCTATTTCATCCCCTTGTCCTCCTGCCTTCAATCTCTTCCAGCATCAGGGTCTTTTCACATGAGTCAGCTCTTTGCATCAGGTGGCCAAAGTATTGGAGTTTCAGCATCAACATCAGTTCTTTCAATGAACACTCAGGAGTGATTTCCTTTAGGATGGATTTGTCGGATCTCTTTGAAGTCCACAGGACTCTCAAGAGTCTTCTTCAACACCACAGTTCAAAAGCTCACTTCTTTGGTGCTCATCTTTCTTTATAGTCCAAATCTTATATACAAACATGACTACTAGAAAAACCATAGCTTTGACTAAAGCGATCTTTGTTGGCAAAGTAATGTCTCTGCTTTTTAATATGCTGTCTAGGTTAGTCATAGCTTTACTTTCAAGGAGTAGGTGAGGTGAAGTCACTCAGTCGTGTCTGACTCTTTGCGACCCCGTGGACTGTAGCCTACCAGGCTACTCCATCCATGGGATTCTCCAGGCAAGAACACTGGAGTGGGTTGCCATTTCCTTCTCCAGGGGATCTTCCTGACCCAGGGATCGAACCCAGGTCTCCCGCATTGGAGACAGACGCCTTAACCTCTGAGCCACCAGGGAAGCATCTTTTAATTTCATGGCTGAAGTCACCGTCTGCAGTGATTTTGGAGCCCCCAGAAATATAAAAATAAAATAAAGTTGACACTATTTCCACTGTTTCTCCATCTATTTGCCATGAAGTGATGGGACCAGATGCCATGATCCTCGTTTTCTGAATGTTGAGCTTTAAGCCAACTTTTTCATTCTCCTCTTTCAATTTCAGCAAGAGGCTCTTTATTTCCTCCTCACTTTCTGCCATAATGCATATCTGTAGTTATTGATATTTCTCCTGGCAATCTTGATTCCAGCTTGTGCTTCATCCAGCCTAGCGTTTCTTATGATGTACCCTGTGTATAAGTTAAATAAGCAGGGTGCCAAAATACAGCCTACATGTACTCCTTTTCCTATTTGGAAACAGTCTATTGTTCCATGTCCAGTTCTGTTGCTTCCTGACCTGCATACAGATTTCTTAAGAGGTGGGTCAGGTGGTCTGGCATTCCCATCTCTTTCAGAATATTCCACAATTTTTGTAATCCACACGGTCAAAGGCTTTGACATAGTCAATAAAGCAGAAATAGATGTTTTTCTAGAACTCTCTTGCTTTTTGATGAGCCAACGGATGTTGGCAACTTGATCTCTGGTTCCTTTCCTTTTCTAAAACCAGCTTGAACATCTGGAAGTTCACAATTCATGTATTGCTGAAGTCTGGCTTGGAGAATTTTGAGCATTACTTTACTAGCATGTAAGATGAGTTCAATTGTGCAGTAGTTTGAGCATTCTGTGGCATTGCCTTTCTTTGGGATTAGAATGAAAATGGACCTTCTCCAGTCCTGTGGCCACTGCTGAGTTTTCCAAGTTTGCTGGCATATTGAGTGCAATACTTTCACAGTATCATCTTTTAGGATTTGAAACAGCTCAACTGGAATTCCATCCCCTCCACTAGCTTTGTTTGTAGTGATCCTTCCCAAGGCTTACTTAATTTTGCATTTCAGGATGTCTGGCTCTAGGTGAGTGATCACACCATCGTGATTATCTGGTCATGAAGATCTTTTTGTACAGTTCTTCTGTGTATTCTTGCCACCTTTTCTTAATATCTTCTGCTTCTGTTAGGTAACATACATTTTCTGTCCTTTATTGAGCCCATCTTTGCATGAAATGTTCCCTTGGGATTAGGTAGTTAGAATAGGAGAAAGGAGTCCAAATTAGCGGTGGCTAAAAGACAAAGAAAGGAAAAAGCTCGTGAAAATAGAACAAAGGAAAGTCCGAGTACTGGAGTAAGAAACTCAGGTGAAGCAAAAGCCCACCTGGCTAGCCCAGTTTACATGGGGGCAAGCTCAGGAGAAGGAGAAAAAAACATAAAAAGAGGAACCATAATTGAGTTGTGTGCCTGTTTTGGGTCAGCCCACCTCTAGCCTCGAGGATGTATTTTCCTTTGATTGCCAAATAAAACTGAGGTGTAACTGAGCGTAACACTGGTCCGCCAATTCAAATTTTTGCTGTGGCAAGACAGAACTGAGGAAATTACATACTCCTCTGACATATCTGGTGCAATGACTTGGATTTAACCTGGTTGAAACTACCTCAGCTTGGCCCCTGTGAGGCAGAGTCCAAGCACAGCAGAAACCCAACTCAGCAAAAGCTCACGTAGTTGAAGCTGAATGTGAAGAAAACCCAGCACAGTGGAAATGACAGGAAGCCCAGCATGCTGGAAACTGGGACAGCAAAAACAAACTAAGCAGGAAGTTCACACAGCTCAGTCTCAGATTTCAGAAGATCTCTGGTTAAGGTAGGAGCTCCTTACCCCAGTGGCTGGAAGCATATATGGCTAACAAAATCTTAATTCCTTTACTGTGTCTTGTTTCCTTGAACTCCCTGTGAACAGGCAATCAGCAGTCGGTGCAACTGAGGGACTCTGCCAGGGGCTACTTCCCAGTGTGTCCGAAAGCCTCCACTATCTTCTGTGCCTTAGTAGCTGCTGCCCAAGCAGGTAAAGGTTCTTCTGTCTTTAATCTTTTTTTGTACCAAGGATCAGGTTAATGAAAATTGTGAGCACAGATCATATATTTAGCAGATTTTCTGGCAGGTTATGAAGGGAATTCCTCAGCACATTTTTCACACTGTTTTTTCCTCCTGTCCTTCAGCCCCTCTCTCCACCTGTGCCACTGCTCACAAAGTATTGGGCAGGTCATCATCTTCTCATTTCTGAAAGTTGTGCTTGAAACTGTTTACCTAAGATTGGTACTCAAACCCATGTGGCAGGGACTGTGTGCTATGCTTTGTCACTCAGTTTTATCTGACTGGGACTTGAGCCTGGCCTAAACCCATGGTACCTGGTTTAAGGACCTAATGAAGCTGAGGTTCTTGATGTCTTATTGCAAAAAGTCAGTAAGAGACACAGCCATAGGTGAGAGGTGGATTTTCAGATTTAGAGAGAAGCACACTCCAAGAATGTGGGCCATCATAGAGGGTGAGTGTGTTGGCCATGGAATGTGGTGTGGTTAGTTTTCATGAGCTGGGTGTTTCATATGCTAATGAGTGGGAAGTTCATTCCAACAATTGGAAAATCACCCACTCCTTGGTCTTTTGATAGTGCCTTGGAATTCTGGATATGTCATTTAGCTTGCAGATTGAGAATCAAGGTTTAGTTGAAATTGACTTGTCTGTCATCTTGGACCTATTTGATTTTAATCAGTTTATGCTATGCCCTTGTGCTATGTCATTCTTTCAAAAGTTGTGCCTTGCCCACTTCCCTCCTGTTTAATGCCCTTTTCCTGAGCCCTGTCCAGGTGCACAACGTTGCTTCTATAATCTTCTTGAGGGACAATCAGAAAATAGCTGGCCCTTGGGAGGGAAATACTGTATGATATCCAATTCCATTAGACATTCAGGCCTTCATTTTCCATGTTTCCTACAACACGTGCAACAACAGCATCTCTCAGTGGACACGCTAGGGCAGATGACATGCACATAATGCCTGCTAGAAGTCCATCTGTTGGTGACATCCCTTCAGGGGAAATAGGGCTTCCAGGGATAATGGCTGTCACTTTGGGAGTTAGCCCTGTAGGCCATTGAGCCCAAACCCTTGCCACCCTTCTCCTAAATTTACAAACATTACCCGCCCCTCCCCCTGCCTCCCCTGCCCCCCCAGATCAAATCTCCACTCCACTTTTATGGAACATCTGCTGTTGCCTCTTATCAATTTGTTCTTAAGCCACCAACTAACTCCTACAACCAGGACCCTGCCCCCTTGTAGGCAACATCCCTCTATCCCATTTAATACTTAAATAATTTTAATGTCCCTAACAGGACCAGATAACACACCCCTTTGTCATTACTTCTGTTATTACCTAGAATGGGTCTATGTCAATGAAATGTTTACCATTGAAAACACCCTAAATCTCTTATGGAGAACTAGGGGAGGAAATCAGTGACTTATATTCCCTCAAAGCAATAAGAGGATAAGGCCTCTGGCTATTTAACCAGGTTCCCAGTCTCAGGCCACAGGTTTGGACTGCTTTACATCATGGTATTTATTCCCATCTGCAGTGGAGAAACCAGCAATGATTTAAGATTACACTCCCTTAATTCTACCCAGCAATTGTCATGCTGCAGACTTTGGGAATGGCCAACTCCAGTCTGGGGGTCCTAGGAGGTCGACCTGCCTCAACCTGCCTAGGGATCCAGTCCCCATGAAGTTGTCATGGCTCAGCTTGCTCAGGGTCTCAGGAGTTCAACATGCTTCAGCATACCTAGGGTTCTGATCCTTGAGAAGTTGTCACACCTCAACCTGCTCAGGAATCTGCCGGTCCCAGAAGGTTGGCATGCCTTGACCTGCCCAGGGACCCAATTCTCAGGAGGCTGACCTGTCTCGACCTGCCTCAGGATTCGATCTCTAGGAGGCTGTCACACTTCAACATGTCTGGGGATCTTCACTCTGACCCAGGGACTCCTAGCTCTCAAGTTGCAACAGTACTGGGTAGGATAAACTTCAGAAAGACCCTCAGGAAGTCCACCCATAGAAATAGAAAGAGGCCTATTAGTTTTTTTGTTTTCCTCACTGTCATCACTGTATTTCAGGTGGGAAATAACCAATCCACTTCCTAACAGATGCCCTTGAGATGCATCCTTGTTAACTGGAAGCTGTTCAATCCTCTAACTCTAAGGAGAAGTAGCTTAAAATTCCTTTGCACCAGTGCATGGCCATGCTATCCTCTGGGGGATAAGGAACACTGGCCTGAGGATGAGAGTTTAAAATACAATACCATCCTGCAGCTGGACTTATTCTGCAAAAGACAAGGGAAATGGACAGAGATCCCCTATGTCCAAATTTTCTTCTGACTAAGAGATATGAAGGAACTCTGTTTTAAGTATGGGATTGTTGTAGGCCCTAAAAGTGAGCCTATTAGGCAAATGGTGTTAGGCACAGACAACCAAGAGGCTCACTTCCCATGGCTCCTGAGTTGCATGGTCCTCCTTCCTTGTATCCAAACATGGCCCCATATCTGGGAGCACTCCCTCCACAAAAGCCAACTCAAGTATGTCCCTTAGCTGAAACTGGAGGAGAATTTGGATCAACTCAGGTCCATAAGCCCTTCTCCCTCTTAGAACTAAGACGGATCAAACGACCTGGGAAGCTATACAGATGAACCAGGAAAATTATATGGCTACATTCCAACACATTATCCTGGCCTTTGATTTGACATGGAAGGATATCAAGGTCATATTTACTGAAACTTTATCTGACCCTGAGTATGCTAGGGTCTTAAAGGAAGCCCAAAGGTATGCTATGGGGCTTCACATGTCACCTTCACATAACACCTTCACAGTTGATAAACAGGCAGTGGGGGAAACTGTGGTCCCCTCCTAATTGGAATTATAATGGCCCTGAGCACATCTAAAGCATTCTAAAGGGATCAGCTCTGGAGGTGTTCTTTGGAAGGAATGATGCTAAAGCTGAAACTCCAATACTTTGGACGCCTCATGCGAAGAGTTGACTAGTTGGAAAAGACTCTGATGCTGGGAGGGATTGGGGGCAGGAGGAGAAGGTATGACAGAGGATGAGATGGCTGGATGACATCACTGACTCAATGGACGTGAGTTTGAGTGAACTCCGGGAGTTGGTGATAGAGAGGCCTGGCGTGCTGCGATTCATGGGGTTGCAAAGAGTCGGACACAACTGAGCGACTGAACTGAAGTGATCTGAGCACATCTGGGAAAGGAATTATTTTCTGACCTATGTAAAGACAGGACTAAAAGCATCCCAGCAAAAAGTAATCAGCTATGCCTGGATCTCAGCAATAACTCAGGAGACCAGTGAGATTCCCCATTGCTTTTCTAGAAAGGCAAAAGAAGCCCTCAAAAAGTTTACCAATCTGGACTTAGACTCTTATGAGGGACAGGTGGTTTTAAAGGACAAATTCCTGTCCCAATGTGCATCAGACATCAGGATAAAGTTACAATAGCTACAGCAGCAGGACCCTGCTGCCTCTTTAGATGAGATGGTCCAGACAACCACCAATGCCTTTTATAACAGAGAACAGGAGAAGAAGGCCAAGGCCCAGGAAAGAGAGAAAAGGAAAGAGACAAGGCATTCCCAGATGCTGGCTGCCTTCCAGGGAAGCCCTATGGCAGACCCTGAGTCCTTAAAGGACAAGGCATGAGCCAAATGCATAGACAGACAGGACAATGGGCCAGTGTCCAAACCGAAACAAGTCTCCTAAAATGACTTGCTACAAATGCCATCAGTTTAGACATTGGGCAGCACTGTGCCATCAGGACCCAAGAGCCTCAAGGTCAAGCGCCAAGCCTTCCCTCATGATGTTCAGCAGGACTGAAGCAGCCCACTCCAGCCAGCCTGCCTGTCACAGATAACCATCATGGGGCTGGAGCCAAGGGTGTAACTGGATGTGGCAAGTAGGTCTGAGAATTTCTTGGTTAACACAAGGGCTACCTATTCTGTCCTGACCTCCTACTTCTCCTCCCAAACCTGTACCATTTGGGGTACTCCAGGAAAAACAATTACAAAAAGATTCACCCAAACACTTATTTATTTCTGGGATGGACAAATATTTTTCAGTCAGTTTCTGGTGGCCCCTGAGTGTCCTACTCTCTTATTCAGTTCAGTCGCTCAGTTGTGTCCAATTCTTTGTGACCCCATGAATTGCAGCACACCAGACCTCTCTGTTCATCACCAACTCCCAGAGTTCACTCAAACTCACATCCATCAAGTTGGTGATGACATCCAGCCATCTCATCCTCTGTTGCCCCCCTTCTCCTCCTGCCCCCAATCCCTCCCAGCATCAGAGTCTTTTCCAGTGAGTCAACTCTTCGCATGAGGTGGCCAAAGTATTGGCGTTTCAGCTTTAGCATCATTCCTTCCAAAGAAATCCCAGGACTGATCTCCTTCAGAATGGACTGGTTGGATCTCCTTGCACTCCAAGGGACTCTCAAGAGTCTCTCCAACACCACAGTTCAAAAGCATCAATTCTCATTCCTTTATTGAACCACCCTTGGGAAGCTTTTCAGCTCCTAGAGCCCTAGAGGGCTACTGAAGAACCCGTTACACCCTCTTCAACAGGGAGGGAACCAAAACTATGGGAGGACAAAATTAACTCCCAGGTGTGGGACCAGGGCTCTGCTACCAAGCTGAACTGGCCATCATTGATCAGTCAGTTTCCAAACTGGGAACAATACCCCCTCAGAAGAGAAGCTCATGAAGGACTGCAGCCTCTAGTAAATAAATTCCTTGTCTGTGGGCTACTGGTCCCCACCAATTCACCATGTAACACCCTGATCCTCCTGTAAAGAGAAAGGACAGGACCTGACGAATGGTTCAGAATCTCCTGATCATAAATGAAGCTGTAGTCCCCCTCCATCCCACAGTACCCAATCCCTATGTAAGCTTGGGAGAAATCCCACCCAGTGCCAAGTGGTTTATAGTCCTGGATATCAAGGATACATTCTTTTGCATACCACTGGCTAAAGAATCCCAATATCTTTTTGCCTTTAAGTGGGAGGCTTCAGGAGAAAAACAACAGATGACTTGGACAGTATTTCCTCAGGGATTATGAGATAGCCCCAACCTGTTTGGGAAGGCTCTTAGCCAGAAATCTAGATCTGGACCTGGGACCTAATGGGAAAATATTACAATATGAAGATGATCTACTAATGTCTCCACATGAGAAAAATGCCCAGAAACATACAATTCAGGTTCTAAATTTGAGAGGGGATATAAGGTCTCCTGTGCTAAGGCACAAATGATCAAGACAAAAAACACTTGCCTGGGAGTTCAGATTACACATTGGTCCAGGAGGCTGTCCTTTGATTGAGTATAAGGAATCCTCCAGTTGCTGCCCCCAACTTGAAAGCAATTGTGAGCTTTCCTGGGGCTAACTGGGTATTGTAGAATCTGGATACTCAACTATGGTCTAATTGCCCAGTCCTTACATGAAAGCTTGAAGGGATGGGATGACTGAATCCCACTGATGTGGGGCAATTCTCAAAAAGGCAGAGGCTACGGTAAAATAAGCCTTACCTCAAGCACCCACCTTGAGGTTGCCAGACCCAGAAAAAGCATTCCAACTTTATGTTCATGAAAGGAAGGAATAACCTTGGGAGTGTTAACTCAAAGTTTGGGACCTAAGCCCCAGCCTGAGCTTACTTATCCAAGAGGCTCAACCCAACTGCCTAAGGCTGGCCTCCTTGCCTTCAAAATCTTGGAGCTGTTGCAGTAATGATGGAAGATGCTTTCAACCTCTCTTTTGGGGACAAACTATTTTTACCAGCCACCAAGTGAAGCAACTCCTGAATGGGAAAAGCCATTTATGGATGTCTGATCAAAGGATCCTCAGATATCAAGTAGTGCTGATGGAAAATCCAGGCCTCACTATATCCCATTGTGAGGTTCTTAACCCAGCTACCCTCCAGCCTACCCCCGAGGGCTATCTCCCCTTTCACTCTTGCCCAGAAACCTTGGATAAAACCCGAAAGGGAATGTCAGAAGATCCTCTGACCAACCCTGAGGAAATCTGGTACACGGATGGGAACAGCTTTGTCTTGGATGAAAAAGGAGGGTTGGATATGCAGTAGTCTCCAATTTTGAGACCATAGAGGCTAAACCTTTGCCATCAGGCACATCAGCCCAATTAGCTGAGCTCATAGCCCCCTGACTTGAGCTTTAGAGCTGGGAAAGGAAAAAGAATAACCTTTACACTGACTCCAAGTATGCCTTTCTGGTGCTACATGCACATGCTATTTGAAAAGAAAGAGGCCACTTGACCACCTGAGGGTCCCCAATCAAATATGGTGATCAAATCCTTAGGCTCTTAGAGGCAGTCAAACTGCCCACTGAGGTTTCAGTCTCCCATTGTAAAGGACACGAAAAAGGGAACACAGAAGTGGCATGAGGGAACCAAGCAGCCAATCAGACAGCTAAAGAGCAGTTCTACAGAACAATGACCTAATAGGGGTTGCCATCTTAGTTCCACAGACTAATTTGCCAGAAACTCCTTCATATACTGAAGGTGAGACTCTTAAAGCTAAGAATGAGGACTTCCAAGAAGATCATATGGGGGTGGTTCCAAAAGGAGGAACTCCTTTTTCTGCCTGGAACCTCCAATGGGAGTTGGTTAACTCTTTACATGCCATCACTCATTTAGGGGAAGAGGCCCTCCAAAAATTACTAGAAAGATCCTTCAGAGGAACAGGCCTCCAAACGACTATAAGGCAAGTGGTCTCCTCTTGTCCCACTTGCCCAAGGAGCTCAAGACCCAAGCTGGCCCAGCCTGTCCAATGGCATGGGACCTACCCAGGAGAGGACTGCCAGATGGACTTCACCCAAGTGCCAGTTTCTCAGGGTATAAATACCTATTAGTCATGATAGATACATTCACAGGGTGGATTGAAGTCTTTCCCACCCAGACTGAGAAAGCTGAGAAAGTGATAAAAAAAAAAAAAAAAAAAAGAAAGAAAGAAAGAAAGAAAGAAACTGCTCCATGAAATCATTCCAAGATTTAGTCTGCCCAGGTCATTACAAAGTGACAATAGGACATCATTTATTTCTAAGGTCACTAAAGCATTGGACATTATTTATTATCTCCATTGTGCCCGAAGGCCTCAGTCTTCAGGAAAAGTAGAAAGAGCCAACCAATTCTTAAAATCAGTGATAAAAAGATAACCCAAGAGACTACCCTGGGTTGGAAGAAGGCTTTACCAATAGCTCTCCTCCGCACCTGTGTTGCCCTTAAGGAACAGGTTGGTCTTAGTCCTTATGAGATGCTATATGGGAGCCCTTTTGCTTATGTCAATGACCCCTTCCTAGATCCAGAGGCTCAGACCCTCCTGTCTTATACCATGGCCATTGGGCAATTCCAGCAGGATATACACTTGTGGGGTGTCAACCAGGACCCAAAAGATTCTAAAGAGCCACCAGTATATGCTCCATGGATTCAAGTCCTATTAAAGTCTGGAAAGATGGGTCCCCAAAGGCTCAACTCCAGCACACATGGAAGGGCCCCTACCCTGTAATACTTTCTACCCACAGAGCACTCAAGGTACCAGGACACGACTCCTAGATTCACTACTCATGAGTTAAGCCATGGAAGAAAACAGAAGAGGACACTCAATACACCTGTGAGCTCCTGGGAGATCTCAGATACCTATTCAGGACTACAAATGAGTGCCATTCTAATGAACACCCCTAAAATTAAGTTTCTGGGGATAGCTATCTCAGGATAGCTCTAAAGAGCCAACACAGCTTGGCAGGGACAACACAAAATAGACAGGAGATAGATCTCCTGAACCCTGAACAAGGAGAAACTTGAGCCACCTTGAATGAGACATGTTATTTCTGGGTGAATACCTCTAGCTAAGTTAAAGTCTCATAACCCTCAAAGAAAACATTCAAATCCTGCTGCTGCTTCAGTCATGTCCAACTCTGTGCTACCCCATAGATGGCAACCCACCAGGCTCCTCTGTCCTTTGGATTCTCTAGGCAAGAATACGGAAGTGAGTTGCCATTTCCTTCTCCAATGCATGCATGCATGCTAAGCCATTTAGTCATGTCTGACTCTCTGTGACCCCATGGACAGCAGCCCACCAGTCTCCTCCATCCACAGGATTGTCTAGGCAAGAATACTGGAATGAGTTGACATTTCCTTTACTTTCAGATCCTACAGGACCTCAAAGAATGAGCTGGAGAATTTGCAGGGTGGCTGCAATCTCTCTTTAGGGGATTCTTCTCCTGGCGAGGGAATTTAGAGTTGACTAATGCTCCTACTAATCCCTGTTATCACCATATTGATGGTGCTTATGATTGCTCCATGTATTATCAATCATCTATCCCATTTTGTCTCTGCCCAGGTTAACAAGGTACAATGTGCAGTGCCAGTTTAACGAGGATATATAAAACTATGCCTACTCACAGAAAATATCACTCACCCTTAGATGGACACCACTATAAGGATTCTGAGGCTTGACATGAACAAGAGGAGGCCCAATGCCCCTTGCTGTTCCAGCTCAGCAGGAAGTAGCCAATGAGACTTCGACACCTCTACTCCCAAGGAATTGCACTGCTCATTTCTTGAGGGAGGGAATTTTAGGTAGTTAGAATAGGAAAAA
This sequence comes from Nanger dama, assembly GCA_917880005.1. Classification (NCBI taxonomy): domain Eukaryota; kingdom Metazoa; phylum Chordata; class Mammalia; order Artiodactyla; family Bovidae; genus Nanger; species Nanger dama. The sequence continues at coordinate 13,220,075 of CAKJTW010000002.1, forward strand.
GGAGTCCAAAATAGTGGTGGCTAAAAGACAAAGAAAGGAAAAAGCCCACAAAAGTAGAACAAAGAAAGCTCCGAGGACCAGTGTCAGGACCTCAGGTGAAGCAAACAGCCCTCTTGGCTCACCCAATTTACATATGGCAGGCTCAGGAGGAGGAGAAATAAACATATAAAAGAGGAGCCAAAACTGAGCTGAATGCCTGTTTTGGGTTGGCCTACCCCTCACACCTTGAGATGTATTGTCCTTTGCTTGTCAAATAAAATTGAGCTGTAACCAAGCTATAACTCTGGACTGCCACTGCAAATTTTTGCTGCAATGAGACGGAACCGAGGAAATTACATACTCCCCAACATATGTATCCATTCTCCCCCAACCTCTCCTCCCATCCAGGCTGCCATATAATATTGAGCAGAGTTCTATGTGCTTTATAGTAGGTCCTTGTTGGTTTTCCACTTTAAATATAGCAGACAAGGATGAGGAATACCTTTCTTTATTCATCCATTCCACACAAAATATTTTTATAAATTTTTTTTGGAGATGGGTGAAGGCATTAGTTCAATAATCCATTGAGACAGTACAGTTGACCCTTGAACAACATGAGTTTGAACCACAAGAGTACACTTTTGCAAAGATTTGTTTTCCAATAATAAATATGATAGTCCTACACATTCTATGTCTGGCTGAATCTATGGATGTGGAACTGCAGATATGGAGGAACCACATATATGGAGGGCTGACTCTAAATTATGTGTGGACTTTGGCTGTACAAAGGATTGATGTACCTAATGACCTCATTGTTTGAGGGTCAACTCTACTAGTCCATTAAAGCTACTTTTGCTGTAGTAATGAAGTTGCAAAATCATTAAAACAAGCAAGGCCTATCTCTTGTTCACATTTATGTTCATCACTTGTAAATTAGTCATAGCTGTAGTCTCTATGCCTTTTCACTCTGGGGTTCAGTATGAAGAAGCTATCTTTCATACTGTCATAACATGCTGCTTGTGTAGCACAGCAAAAACAGTATATACTTTCAAATCGTATAGACAATACTCATTTGTTGGTCAAAGTGAGTCACATCTGCAAGCTTTATTTTGTTAATAGAGTGAGAAGTATAATTTTCCAATGAAAAGGTTTCCTTCTATGTACACCATCAAGTCTGATGCTGACAGTCCTCAGAAAGTGGGGGGTAGGGATAATAGAGATGACTACAAAACCTCTCCATGGTCCCAGATTAAGACTAAACCATTTCACTATTTTCTCTCTGTGCATTAGTCAAGGTTCTCCAGAGAAACAGAACCAGTATGGTATGTGTGTTTGTGTGTGAGTGTGCACATGTGTCTGTTTTAGCAATTGACTCATGTTATTATGGAGGCTGACATGCTCAAAATCTCCTATTCAAGCCCAGATATCATCAGGTTGAAGACTTAGGGAAGAGGACTTGCTGCAGTTTAAGTTCAAAGGCAATCCTACTGGTAGAATCTTCTCTTGTTTGGGGGATGTCAGGCTTTTTGTTCTATTCAAATCTTCAACTGATGCCAACCCATGTTATAAAGGAAATCTACCTTATTCAAAATCTACTGATTTAAATGTTAATTTCAGCTAAAAATATCCTTGTGGAAACATCCAGAATAATGTTTGACTGCAGAGCTGGGTACCATGGCCCAAACAAATTGACACATAAAGTTGACTGTCACACTATGTATATAGTTATCTTTAGCTCATTTATTTATGTCCTAGTGTAAGTCAGCCTTAGCAAAAGATTTATTGAACATTTCTATCAATTATGATATGCACAGCACTGAAAGAGAATCAAGATATGCAAGATAGTCCTTTCTTTTTCATATGGGCAGAATCTCTAGTGTTTTGTCTCTTGTACATTTCTAGTACTTAGAACAATGTTTTGTGTCATAGAACATACTTATAAAGATTTGATTAATGGGTGAAAATTACCTGGATATCCCAAGGAAGGAGTAGACAAGTAACTGTAAAATAAACTAAGTGTCAAAATAAAAAGTCAACCATATTCTGAGGATAGTTTAAAAAAGAATATTATTATGTAGAATTTCAGAGATTAATAATATTTAAGATACCCTGAATGACATTTAATAGAAGTTGAATCAGGTAAGGAATAGAAAGGAAGGAATATTAAGTTCTCTGTGTTTAAGAAAACAGATATAAGGATATTCACTATAGCACTACTGATACACATTTTGAAATGACTAAATGCCCATCTATGAGAGAATAAATAGTGATATATCCATTGTATGGAATATGATGTTAGAATTAAAAGGAGATAGGTAATATGATAGATGTCTAAGGCATTGTAATTTTTTTAAAAAACCTACATAATCATACTATGTATTTTCTGTGAGTGCATATATGGGTGTAAATGCACAAAAATACAAGTGTATCTATGTAAAAATGATGGTTACATCTGAGAAGTGGAATTGACAATGATGTGAAAGGAATTTTAGTTTTTTGGTAATATTTTTAATGAGAATTTTATTCATATATAACTGAAAGAATAATGATACAGAAAGAAAACTAGCCACTGGAACATTAAAATAAAAATGTTAATCTAGTATGGCCCTTATAAAAGAGGAAAAGAAACTGATTTTAAATATCCCAAGCAGTTGTTAGAATCTCTATTATCACTTTGTATTGAGTGTTGTTTTAAAATGCTATGTGGAAGGATAATTGTGAAATTGAAATCAAAGTAATGAAAGCAAATTTCAAGTAACAGAAAGAGTTGGAAGGAAAGAAATGATAAGTTATTGGCAAATGCAAGTGTTAATTTCTACATTCTTACTGTACGGAGTAATTGGCTAGTTCAGTTGTTATCAAGGGGTTTGGAAAGAGAAATAATATTTTAGAGTATTCATGCTAAGTCACAAAACTACAGATGCCCTTTGTCAGTATGTATAAATGAAAAATCGCACCAAAATTTAATTATGAAATGAAAAAGAGCTATTTGTTCCATTTTCTGCCAGTTTTGACCTGCCATGACAAATGGAACAATTTCAACTGTTGAGGATATATTAACTGTGGTGGTTTAAAAACATAGAACGTTATCTTTAAACATAACCTAGGATAGCAGTAGTATATTCAACTCTACTAGATAAGAAAACATATATAGTAAAATCTAGTTTCCTAGAAAAGAGTTAAGCCTTTATTACATGATGTACATAACAAAGTGAATTACCCCCTTTGGGTTGATTTTTGTTTTCTAAGGAGAGTGTCATGGTCTTGTGAAATAACTAGATTCTAGAGATAATAGCAAATAATCTAATAGAACCACAGAATCTCAGAATCATACAGGTGAGCTAACACAGTTTACTACTCTTTTCTTTCTCTCTCAGTCTCACTTTATCCATCTTCTGGGATGCTTTATCTGTACTATATACTTGAATATCACTAGTCTTTGGGAATTGATTCTTAGTTCTGACAATTCTGTCTTTCAGTTCTGTCTCTAAACAATCTATGTGGTCATGAACATTTTATTTAGTTAGTTTTTGTCATTCCTTGGTTTTGACTGAGGAAACTATGGGGCTATTTTATTTTTCTTTCTTGAAATATCTTTTATAAGCTTTATGTGAATAATATCTAGTAACATACACATATAATTTAAAATCTCTATTAACATTTTAAATGTAAATAATTCTCTAGGACTATTTATGTTTTATCTGGTACAAAGTTGGGAGCCAATAAAACAGTAGAATCTATGATAAAAAGTAACAATGCTGAAAGAATAAATAAATATGCCCTTCTATTAGGAAATGAACCTGGTTTTGTAAAATAAAATCATGCTTGACTATTATAGATCTTTGAGTGGGTAACTAAAATAATGAATTAGTGAGGGCTAGAGAATATGTGTTATTTATTTATTTATTTTTTTTTTAGGATCACGGCTTTCCTCATGGCTAGGGCCCCTGCCCTGAGCCTGACAGTCCAGAAAAGCTTAGGGATTGACCGGTCACCAAAACAAAGGCCTTTTCTGCATGTGGGTCTCAGAGACTTTCTTCTTCTTTTTTTTTTATGTTTTTTTTTTTAATTTTTAATTTTTAATTTTTTATTTTTAAAATTTATTTATTTATTTATTTATTTTTTTAATTACAATACTGTATTTGTTTTGCCATACATTGACACGAATCAGCCATAGGTGAACACAATCTCCCAATGCGAAGCCCCCTCCCACCTCCCACCCCACATCCTCTACTTGAATCATCCTGTGCATCAGCCCCATGCTTGACTATTATAGATCTTTGAGTGGGTAACTAAAATAATGAATTAGTGAGGGCTAGAGAATATGTGTTATTTAGACTTCATTTGGATTTTGGCAAAGTTCCTCATCAAGGGCTATTTTCTAAGAATGTGAATTACTGTGAAATTGCATTGAATCCAGAGAGGAATTGGTTAGTCATGGATAGAGAATTAGCTTAGTGACAGAAAACAGGGATGAACAGGCACTTTCCTACAAAGATAAGAATAAATGGTAGAGTCCTCCTCTGATGCTGCTGGGCCCAGGTTTACTTAACCTAATCTGGGAAAAGGCAAGACCACAAATACTTCCAATCTCCATATGTTCTGGACTCCCACTGCTTAACAAAATGCTCTTTTAATTAGTGTACAGCTGCAGAAAGAGCTCCCAAGGCAGGGGGAAACAGCAGTTTCATAAAGTCTACATATGAGCAAGGTTAAGGGGAAAATAATCTGAATTCTGTATATATTTATAACAGAATGTACCGCAAACTAGTTTATGATCAGAAATGGAATTTGAGCTCCTCCTCAGAGAAACAAAAGCATTATTCTATAGCCAATGTGGTCCTCATGACTGCAGGCATCATCAGAGTAATGGAAATAAAACAGAAAACATCTTCAGTTATCTCTAATAAACCCTATTTGTTCCTAAAATATTATGAAAGTGTCCATTTTCTTTGTCTAAGGGAAACAATCACAGAGTTTAAGATTAATAATTGATTTGATCAAGGAAAGAGATGAGGGAAAATAAATGAGGAAAAACTGATAGAAGGCAGCAGCAGTCATATTCATTATGTATAAAGTATTTATACATGGGCATCTGAATCTTTCTTAAAGCTAGAGAAAAAATAAAAGGAAATAGTGTCTTTATAAGTAAATGTATGAAAATCACTATTGTAGTTAGCACAGGTAGAAATAACGTGTTGAGTGTTTTATCCAGACTGCTCGTGGGGCAGGAAGCTAGGGATAGTGTAGATTTGATCATTCATGTTGTATTTATAATTGATGTTATAAAGGAAAGCCATGCCTTTTACTAAATTTCCTTTAGTGCAGTTGTTACAGACATATGGACAACTGTCTAAAAAAAAAAAATTACATTGAAGCTGCTAAGAGAGAAGTGATAGACAGACTATGTGTTAAAACAGGGAGCTTTGCAACAAGCCTCCATGTGAAAAAATTATGAACTTTCCATGAATGTTATCACCTACTTATAGTATCAGACTTTCACGGTAAGAAGATACCCTAGCCTCATGTTGAATTTAGAAAAATTAATGCTCTGATTTTAAAGCTTCTGTATATTGTTGTAATAGAAGATTCTAGTAATGATTCCATTTGCTATTACAGGTCAGTACCATATCCAGAGCATAGCTTAGCCAGAGGTTTATCCAAAGTGGTGTACTAACTTGAGTAGGACCCTCCTCACCACCAAATTCATATCTTTCCGGAATTTTAGAATTGACTTTATTTCAAAATAGGATTGTTAATATGATTATCTAAGATGAGGTCACTCTGGATTAGGATGGGCCCTTTATCCAATATGATTAGTGTCCTTATAAAAAGGGAGGGTGAGATATAAAGACAAATACACACAGAGGGAAGGACACTGTGTGACAAAGGAGGCATAGATTTAAGTGATGACTCTACAAACTAGGAATCAAAGACTGCCAAGAGCAATGTAGGAAGAGAATTTCCCTAGAACCTTTAAGAAAAGATTTTCCCTAGGACCTTCAGAGAGCATGGCCTTGCTGATATCTTGATGTAAGACTTTCACCTTCTAGAACTTTGAGAGAATAAATCCTGTTGTTTGAGATCATGCATTTTCTGGTAATTTGTTACATCAGCCCCAGGAAACTATTAATATGCAGATAAGGAGGACTGAGGTCTGCATAATATTGTAGTGATGTTGTTGTTGTTGCCTGGGTTTTCAGGTGTGTGCTTTTCTCTACAGACCTTGATAGTTTAGCTTGTGGATATGGACTGTGTTTTCTTTCAGAGCCATATGGTGTGTGTGTGTGTGTGTGTGTGTGTGTGTGTGTGTGTGTGTGTGTGTGTGTGTGTGTGTCAGGGAGAGAGAGAGAAGATGGAGAGAAGGGAAAGGAGGGGGACACAGAGTTCTGGAAGGAGACTAATCTGACTGCCAAAATCCATCCTTCTCCATGCTCCCTCCCACTGTTACTCTAGAACAAGCAATGAACTTTTGGGACTTTGTAGAATGTATTACTTAAAAGCCATTGACTGTGTGGATCACAATAAACTGTGGAAAATTCTGAAAGGGATGGGAATACCAGACCACCTGACCTGCCTCTTGGGAAATCTGTATGCAGGTCAGGAAGCAACAGTTAGAACTGGACATGGACCAACAAACTGGTTCCAAATAGGAAAGGAGTACGTCAAGGCTGTATATTGTCACTCTGCTTATTTAACTTATATGCAGAGTACATCATGAGAAACACTGGGCTGGAAGAAACACAAGCTGGAATCAAGATTGCTGGGAGAAATACCAATAACCTCAGATATGCAGATGGCACCACCCTTATGGCAGAAAGTGAAGAGGAGCTAAAGGGCCTCTTGATGAAGGTGAAGGAGGAGAGTGAAAAAATTGGCAAGACACTTCCTCCTTGGAAGAAAAGTTATGACCAACCTAGATAGCATATTCAAAAGCAGAGACATTACTTTGCCGACTAAGGTCTGTCTAGTCAAGGCTGTGGTTTTTTCTGTGGTCATGTATGGATGTGAGATTTGGACTGTGAAGAAGGCTGAGCACCAAAGAATTGATGCTTTTGAACTGTGGTGTTGGAGAAGACTCTTGAGAGTCCCTTGGAGTGCAAGGAGATCCAACCAGTCCATTCTGAAGAAGATCAACCCTGGGATTTCTTTGGAAGGAATGATGCTAAAGCTGAAACTCCAGTACTTTGGCCACCTCATGTGAAGAGTTGACTCATTGGAAAAGCCTCTGATGCTGGGAGAGATTGCGTGCAGATGACAGAGGATGAGATGGCTGGATGGCATCACTGACTTGATGAATGTGGGTCTGAGTGTACTCCGGGAGATGGTGATGGACAGGGCGGCCTGGCGTGCTGCGATTCTTGGGGTCACAAAGAGTCAGACACGACTGAGCAACTGAACTGACTCACTGATTACTTGCTAAGATTCACCTATGGCCTGGTTATATAGGGTGGCAAATGACAAACCAAATAGTATAAAGGACATAATTTACATAAAGGATATTGAATTTGCACGAGTCAGGTTTGAAAATATATAACAAGAATATATTGAATGAAAAATGGTGCTCAAGGTCAAGGAAACAAGGTGCATTTACAGTATAATTCCCCTTTGGAAGGTTTAATATTTATGAGTGCATTTCTTTTGGACCAAGGCAACTAGAGTCTACCATTTTTCCATTTTTAAGACATGGCAGGGAAGAATCTACTCTAACTCTTCAGATGCTGAACCACCATTACTGATGGTTATCTTAATCAATGTTTCCAATTTATGATAGGTAAATAATTGAAGACCCTAAAAGTAGATGTGAATTATGTTTTTACATATACCAGTGGTGGATGATTCTTTTCAAATGAAGGAGAAAGCTGAAACTTGAATTTAAAAGTTTTTCTTTTATTTATTCTTTAAATATTTATTGAGTGCCTACTGTGTGCCAGACATTAGTTTAGGCCCAGGGGATGTGGTATGAACAACAGACACGATATCTTCCTTAAACAACTTTAATTATAATGCTGTTAAAGTAACTCAGTAGTACTTACCAAAATGGCTATTTTCAAAATGTCTTTTTAAGAGTGGTCTTTAGGGAAGATATGGAAAATACTACCAAACTGTTTCTTATGTCAATCAGAGCTCTTTGTTGATAAGCACAAGTCCAAACATTGTGTTAGATCCTGGAAACAGAAATAACTTTCATTAAGAATTCACTGGCCAGGATAAGAATGGATGTAAATAAGTACACAATTCAGTGGTTTATGCAGGAGGGTAGAAATGTATTCTGAGTTGAATGGGGCAGAAAAGCAGGGATGGATGACTTTGCAAAATAGGTTGGAATTTACAAAGTTGTTCCTTAGAAAGAATGACACTTGAATTGAAAATATAAACAAAGAGAAAAGGTGACAGAGAAAGAAGTTGAATTACAGAACAAAACACAGAGCACATTCACCTTCTGTTACTGTGGCATCTGTATTATTGCCTTCCTCCTTTGTTCTGACAAATTCTCCATACTGTATCCAAAGTACATTTTTTCAAATACAGTTATGATTGTATGGATGGCTTCTTTTAGCCTTAGGATTAGCTTCAATTTCTTAGAAGGCTTTCAAAGGCCTATGAAGCTATGTGAAGTATGAAGTTTAAGATATTTATGAATCTATATTCTCTTAAATTACTCTCCACCCTTGAGTAAAGTCATTACTCAGCCTTTTTGGTGGAGAAGTGCTAATTCATGACTGCTGTGCAGTCACATAAAATGAACATTCCCAGTAAACCTTTCCCTAAAATACCTAAACAGAGGAAGAGAAACGTTTACATTTTTGTGCTTTGCTGCCACTGCATCGCTTCAGTCGTGTCTGACTCTGTGCGACCCCATAGACAGCAGCCCACCAGGCTCTGCCATCTCTGGGATTCTCCAGGCAAGAACACTGGATTGGGTTGCCATTTCCTTCTCCAATGTTATGAAAGTGAAAAGCGAAAGTGAAGTAGCTCAGTCATGTCCACCTCTTTGCGACCCCATGGACTGCAGCCTACCAGGCTCCTATGTCCATGGGATTTTCCAAGCAAGAGTACTGGAGTGAGTTGTCATGGCCTTCTCTGTTTTGTGCTTTAGTTATCCAGATAGTGACTTCAATTCTCCACTTTATTCTAGAAATGTTTATACACAGCATTAGTTAGATTTTTAAAAAATTTTGATTCTCAGTCTTTCTATTTGACTGGGTTCTATTTCCTGAATTAGACTGGCCACTATTTATTTCTCCATTTTTATCATTTGAACAGGACATTCCCCACCCCCCCCCCCCCTTGAACAGATACTACTCATTCTATGGAAAAGGCTCTTTTAAAAACAAAATTTTTAAGTCAGGTTAGTTTATGTGTCACCCTTAGCCCCATCATAGAACCACTGAGCAGATGACCCACAAACTAGAGAACAATTATACCAAAGAAGTTCTTACACTATTATGAAAGTTCTAGGATGTACAACAGATTTCCCAACCTGGGCATCTGGCAAAGAGGCTGCGATTCCCCCAGGGATTTTGCTTTGGAGGCCAGTGGCATTTGATTACAGCACTTCCACCTGACTGGGAAAACAGATTCTTGGGGAACCCAAACAAAACTGTGCACACCAGGAGCCAAGAGAAGGGAGCACTGACCCCATAAGAGACTGAGTCAGACTTGTCTGTGAGTGTCCAGGAGTCTCTGGCAGAGGTGTGGGTCGAGAACCTGAATACAACAGTGCTGGCGTAACTCCTTTTGAAGGAGGTCTCCATCACCCCTACCTTAGTTTGGTCTCAGACCAAACAACAGGGAGGAACACAGACCCACTCATCAACAGAAAGTTGGATTAAAGGTTTACTGAGCATGGCCCTGCCCATCAGAAGAAAACCCGTATATTCCCATAGCAGGTCTGTCCCATCAGGAAGCTTCTATAAGCCTCTTATCTATCAGAGGGCAGGCAGAATGGAAGAATGGAAACCACAATCACAGAAAACTAATCAAACTGATCACATGGAACAAAGCCTTGTCTAGCTTGATGAAACTATGAACCATGCTGTTTAGGGCCACCTAAGATGGATGGGTCATGGTGGAGAGTTCTGACAAAATGTGGTCCACTGGAGAAAGAAACGGCAAACCTCTTCAGTATCTTTGTCATGAAACCCTATGAACAGTATGAAGACAAAAGATATGACACTGAAGATGAACTCCTCATATCAGTAGGTGCCCAATATGCTACTGGAAAAGGGTGGAGAAATAACTCTAGACAGAATGAAGAGAAAGAGCCAAAGCAAAAACAACACCCAGTTGTGGGTGTGACTGTTGATGGAAGTAAATTCTGATGCTGTAAAAGCCATGGAGAATCCCAGGGATGGAAGAGCCTGGTGGGCTGCCATCGATGGGGTCACACACAGAGTCAGACACAGCTGAAGCGACTTAGCAGCAGCAGCAGCAGCAGCAAAGAGCTATATTGCATAGGAACCTGGAATGTTAAGTTCATGAATCAAGGTAAATTGAAAGTAGTCAACAGGAGATGGCAAGAGTGAACATTGACATTTTAGGAATCAGTGAACTAAAATGGATTGGAATGGGTGGATTTAATTCAGATGACCATTAAATCTACTACTGTGGGCAAGAATCACTTAGAAGAAATGGATTAGCCACCATAGTCAAGAAAAGAGTCCAAAATACAGTACTTGGATGCCATCTCAAAAATGACAGAATGATCTCTGTTCATTTCCAAGGCAAGTCATTCAATATCACAGTAATCCAACTCTATGCCCCAACCACTAATGCTGAAGAAGCTGAAGTTGAATGGTTCTGTGAAGACCTACAAGACCTTCTAGAACTAACACACACGCACACACACACACACAAAATGTGCTTTCATCACATGAAATGCAAAAGTAGGAAGTGAAGCGACACCTGAAGTAACAAAGTTTGGACTTGAAATACAAAATAAAGCAGGGCAAAGGCTAACAGTTTTTCCAAGAGAACACACTGGTCATAACAAACATCCTCTTCCAACAACACAAGAGACAATTCTACACATGGACATCACCAGATGGTCAATACCAAAATCAGATGGATTATATTCTTTGCAGCCAAAGATGGAGAAGCCCTATACAGTCAGCAAAAACAAGACTGGGAGCTGACTGTGGCTCAGATCATGAACTCCTTGTAGAAAACCTTAGACTAAAATAGAAGAAACTACAGAAAACCACTAGACCAGTCAGTCAGTCAGTCAGTTCATTCACTTAGTTGTGTCTGACTCTTTGCAACCCCATGGACTGCAGCATGCCAGGCCTCCCTGTCCGTCACCAACTCCCGGAGTTTACTGACTCATGTCCATTGAGTTGGTGATGCCATCCAAGCATCTCATCCTCTTGTCGTCCCCTTCTCCTCCTGGCTTCATCTTTCCCAGCATCAGGATCTTTTCCAATGAGTCAGTTCTTCACATCAGGTGGCCAAAGTTTTGGAGTTTCAGCTTCAGCATCAGTCCTTCCAATGAATATTCAGGACTGATTTTTTTAGGATGGACTGGCTTGATCTCCTTGCTGTCCAAGGGACTCTCAAGTGTCTTCTTCAACACCACAGTTCAAAGGCATCAATTCTTTGGTGCCCAGATTTCTTATAGTCTAACTCTCACATCCATACCTGATGGCTAGAAAAACGTAGCTTCGACTAGATGACCCTTTTTTGGCAAAGTAATGTCTCTGCTTTTTAATAAGCTCTCTAGGTTGGTCATAACTTTCCTTCCAAGGAGCAAACATCTTAATTTCATGGCTGCAGTCACCATCTGCAGTGATTTTGGAGCCCAGGAAAATAAAGCCTGTCACTGTTTCCACTGTTTCCCTATCTACTTGCCATTAAGTGGTGGGACCAGAGGCTGTGATCTTAGTTTTCTGAATGTTGAGTTTTAAGCCAGACCATTCAGGTATAATCTAAATCAAATCCATTACAATTATACAGTGGAAGTGACAAATAGATTCAATGGATTAGATCTGATAGACCAAGTAGTGAAGAACTATGAACAGAAGTTCATGACACTGTACAAGAGGTAATAATCAAAACCATTCCCAAGAAAAAGAAATGCAAAAAACCAAAATGGTTGTTTGAGGAGGCCTTACAGGGAGCTGAGAAAAGAAGAGAAACTGAAGGCAAAGGAGAAAAGGAAAGATCTATCCATCTGAATGCAGAGTTCCAAAGAATAGTAAGGAGAGACAAAGCCTTCCTAAGTGATAAATGCGAAGAAATAGAGGAAAACAATAGAATGGTAAAGACTGTAGATCTCTTCAAGAAAATTAGAGATACCAAGGGAACATTTCATGCAAAGATGGGCTCGACAAAGGACAGAAAATGGTATGGACCTAACAGAAGCAGAAGATATTAAGAAGTGGCAAGAATACACAGAAGAATTGTACAAAAAAGATTTCATGACCCAGATAACCACAATTGTGCAGTCACTCACCTAGAGACAGACACCCTGGAGTCTGAAGTAAAGTGGGACTTAGGAAGCATTACTATGAACAATGCTAGTGGAGGTGTTGGAATTCTGGCTGAGCTGTTTCAAATCTTCAAAGATGATGCTGTTAAAGTGTTGCACTCAATATGCCAGCAGTGGCCATAAGACTGGAAAATGTCAGTTTTCATTCCAATTCCAACTAAAGGTAATGCCAAAGAATGTTCAAAATACTGAACAATTGCACTCATCTCACATGTTAGCAAAATAATGCTGAAACTTTGCCAGACTAGGCTTCAACAATACACGAACTGAGAGCTTCCAGATGTTCATGCTAGATTTAGAAAAGGCAGAGGAACCAGAAATCAAATTGCCAACATCTGCTGAATCATAGAAAAAGCAAGAGTATTCCATAAAAGCATCAGCTTTATTGACTATGCCAAAGCCTTTGACTGTGAGTATCATCACAGTTCAGTTCAGTTCAGTTCAGTCACTCAGTCGTGTCCGACTCTTTGCGGCCCCATGAATCGCAGCACGCCAGGCCTCCCTGTTCATCATCATCTCTTGGAGTTCACTCAGACTCACGTCCATCGAGTCTGTGATGGCATCAGCCATCTCATCCTCGGTCGTCCCCTTCTCTTCCTGCCCCCAATCCCTCCCAGCATCAGAGTCTTTTCCAATGAGTCAGCTCTTCGCATCAGGTGGCCAAAGTACTGGAATTTCAGCTTTAGCATCATTCCTTCCAAAGAAATCCCAGGGTTGATCTTCTTCAGAATGGACTAGTTGGATCTCCTTGCACTCCAAGGGACTCTCAAGACTCTTCTCCAACACCACAGTTCAAAAACATCAATTCTTTGGTGCTCAGCCTTCTTCACAGTCCAAATCTCACATCCATACATGACCACAGGAAAACCATAGCCTTGACCAGACGGACCTTAGTCGGCAAAGTAATGTCTCTGCTTTTGAATATGCTATCTAGGTTGGTCATAACTTTTCTTCCAAGGAGTAAGTGTCTTCTAATTTCATGGCTGCAGTCACCATCTGAAGTGATTTTGGATGCCCAAAAATAAAATCTGACACTGTTTCCACTGTTTCCCCATCTATTTCCCATGAAGTGATGGGACCGGATACCATGATCTTCGTTTTCTGAATATAGAGCTTTAAGCCAACTTTTTCCCTCTCCTCTTTCACTTTCATCAAGAGGCTTTTTAGCTCCTCTTCACTTTCTGCCATAAGGGTGGTGTCATCTGCATATCTGAGGCTATTGATATTTTCTCCCGGCAATCTTGATTCCAGCTTGTGTTTCTTCCAGTCCAGCGTTTCTCATGATGTACTCTGCATATAAGTTAAATAAGCAGGGTGACAATATACAGCCTTGGTGTACTCCTTTTCCTATTTGGAACCAGTCTGTTGTTCCAAACTACAAATTCTAAAGAGATGGGAATACCAGACCACCTTAACTGTCTCCTGAGAAATCTGTATGCAGATGAAGAAGCAACAGTTAGAGCTGGACATGCAATAATGGATGGGTTAAAAATTGGTAAAGGAATACGTCAAGGCTATATTTTGCTTATTTAACTTATATGCTGAGTACATCATGAGAAATACCAGGCTGTATGAAGCACAAGCTGGAATCAAGGTCCCTGGGTGAAATAATAATAACCTAAAATATGCAGATGACACCATCTTTATGGCTGAAATTGAGGAACTGAAGAGCCTCTTGATGAAATTGAAAGAGGAGAGTGAAAAAGCTGGCTTAAAACTCAGCTTTCAATAAACAAAGATCATGACATCTGGTCCCATCACTTCATGGCAAATAGACGGGGAAATAGTGGAAACAGTGAGAGAGTTTATTTCCTTGGGCTCCAAAATCACTGCAGATGGTGATTGCAGCCATGAAATTAAAAGATGCTTGCTCCTTGGAAGAAAAGCTATGACCAACCTATATGGCACATTAAAAGTAGAGACTTTACTGACAAGTTCCATCTTGTCAAGGGTATGGTTTTTCCAGTAGTCATGTAAGCTGAGCATTGAAGAATTGATGCTTTTGAACTGTGGTGTTGGTGAAGACTCCTGTGAGTCCCTTGGACTACAAGGAGATCAAACCAGTCAGTCCTAAAGGTAATCATAATATTCATTGGAAGAACTAATGCTGAAGCTAAAGCGCCAATACTTTGGCCACCTATTGCAAAGAACTGATCATTGGAAAAGACCATGATGCTGGGATCGATTGAAGATGGAAGGAAACAGGGGTAATTGAGGATGAGGTGGTTGGATGGTATCACTGACTCAATGGACATGAGTCTGAGTAAGCTCCAGGAGTTGGTGATGGACAGGGAAGCCTGGCGTACTGCAGTCTATCGGGTTGCAAAGTGTCAGACACGACTGAGTGACTGAACTGACTGACTGATGTGATTATTACCTACTTTTTGATAAGTTTTTCTAAGACAAAATAAGCTTTATTTTCTTAAGGCGATTTTCTGGTATGTTTTGCTTTTATGAAGTCAGTAAGATTTCTGTATATTTTTGCATACATTTTGATATTTTTCTTGTCATTTAGGTTTAGTCCCTTGGAAAATTTTGACCTCTGATTCTGTTACCTTTATTTAAAGAATTGTTTAAATTCCCCAACTACCAGTCAGACAATCCAAGAAGAAGAGAATGTATACAGCTATAAGAAAAAATAAATTCACAATCCACATTTTTTTTTTTTGCCACAGTTACTAAAATGTCTGTGAAGCTTTATTTATGTGAACTCTACTGAAGAAGATTATTTCACATAAAAATATTTCTTTATGAGGGGCTTTGTATGGTGATTGACTTGATTAAAATCCATTCAAAATTGGGAAGGATCTTATGTTTTAAAATCAGTGTGTATGTCTATAGTTTACTAAATAAACATTCAAATGTATCTGTAACTATAGACAAGTTTTTGTTGTTGCTTTTTAAAGGGATAATTTAGATATTACATATGCAAGCATACTGTGTTTGCATTACTTATTAGCCAAAGATTTAAATTATGTTAAATGATTTTTATGTAAACCAAACTATTCTTACACCTGTCTTTTGTGTATGCACATTAATTTTATCCTCTTCCATCACCCCATTTTTTGTAAAGGGTATAAGTACCTTTTTGGGTAGAAAGTACCATTTTATGTTTTAGTCTTTGAAATTATGAAAAATAATTTTAAATATAACTTTATGCCAGGAACCAGCACATCAAATATGTGTTTTATATATTCCACAAGAAAATATAAATTTTCCCCAGTGTCTTCTCTTTTCCTTGCTATTTATATTCCCTTTTAATTAATATACAACTTAATATTTAGCTTTCTTATTAATCTGTTTTCAAGCGGGTATGTAATGAGATTTTCATCTTAAATTAGAACATTCTCAAATTTTTGCTGGAAATTAGACTTCAAGGGTGTTTCATTCATATTACTTTCTATGCTGTTTGTAACAGATTACCACAAAGGTGGTGACTTAAGACAACACATTTATCATCTGACAATTTCTGTGGGTCAGGAGCTCAGGTATGGCTTAGCTGATTCTCATTTGAAAGGCCTACTAAGGAAGAATCAGCTTCTGAGTTTTTTTTTAGTTGTTGTTTGTAGTTGTAATCCTTTAGTTGTAATCACTTCCTTATGACTATAGGATCCATGTTATTAATAGCTTGTTTTTTTTTGAAACCAGTGAAAGAGACAGAGAGGGAGCTACTGAGATTTGAGCATGAGTTGACTAGTAAGACTGAGTCTTAAACAGTCACGGAAATGCCACTCCATCCCCTTTCCCATACGAGTGTGTGTGTGTGTGTGCTCAGACGTGTCCGGCTTTGCAACCTCGTGGACTGTAGCCCACCAGGCTCCTCTGTCGAAGGAATTCTCCAGGCAAAAATACTGGAGTGAGTTGTCATTGCCTACTCCAGCGGATCTTCCTGATCCAGGCGTTGAACTCACCCCCGGTTCTCTTACATCTCTGTGTCTCCCTCTCCTGCATTGGTAGGCGGATTTTTCACCACTGCGCCACCTGGGAAGCCCCCCTTTCCCATGTAATGCAACAGAATCATGCGAGTGATTCTGTCACATTTGCCACATTCTGTTATTTAGAAGGAAGTCATACTCAAGGGAAAGGACATCAGGGATGGAATCAAGGGGATCACCTTAAAATCATCCTACACACCACATCAATGATGTCCACTACAGTAAGAAAAATAAAAACATTTTGGCTTGATGCATTGATATCTTTCCTCATTTTCTGTTTCAATTTGCCATGATTGTGTGATATATACATCACTAATTCCTGAGCAGAGAAAGAAATGGTAAATGGTATTAGATCTTACTACCTCTTCTCTAGTAGATTGATTTTACCTTGACTGGGTAGAAAAAATAGTACTTCCTTATCTTGCTGCTTCTATGTCTTTCTTTTTAAAAACATATATAATATACCTTTATTATAAATATAAGCATTTCTTATGGTAAAATATTTAAACAAATGAATGTAAAATAAAGGTATGCCATTAAAGGAGAAATCATGAAAGTAACCACTATTCGCTATTTCAGTCATTTTCTATTCAAGGCTGTATAAATATGTGTGTATGTAGATTTTAACATTTTTTAATGGCACTGCAATATTCTTTCATTTCTAGAACTTTGCTATATCATAGATATCTGTCTGTCTTATGTGTCTGTCCATAGAAATATCTATAGCTATATCTTATTCTCTTTAATAGTTGTTTAGTATTTAAGTGTGTCACAATTGTCATAATTAAAATTCTCTACAGAGATGATTTTTTTCCCCATTTATGTGCTAAAAGCTATGTTTTTATTGAGCTTTTGATGATCAAGTGTTATAAAAGCCCAATTAAAATTGGCTTAAACAAAAAGGGAAATTTGTTTGCCATTACAGTTCAAAAAGAGCTAACTTTGAGCGTAGTTGGCTCTAGAATCTGAATTAATGTTGTCTGTAACTGTTTCTCTCCATCTTTTGGCATGCTTCCCCTCTTGGCTGCTTCTCTCATTAAGCTGGATTTCATTTTAAGATGGCAGAAGGGCTGCCAGCAGTTTCAGACCGGGAGTCTTGTCCCAGGAAACCTGCAGAAAAGAGAGACACTCTTTTCTGTTTCCTCAAGCAAAATCAGTGAGAATTACTCTGTTTGGGTGTGACTGGTTCATGAGCTTTTCTCTTGACCAGTTGCTGTGGTCATGGAAACTGAGTCTCTGATTATTCAATTTTGGGTCACATGCTGCTTTTGGAGGACAGGATATGACCTGTACTGAAAGTGCATGGACTATGGCGGTAGATGGACCAGGAGAAAAATGCTTGCCAGTATCTTTGGTGTCTTGTTTATTTTGCTGTTTGCTGGGTAAATTGTTAGAAGTACTAATGCTGGGTACATGTATGTATATATTTTCACTTTTCCTTGGTATTTCCAAATTTTTCCCACAACGAGTACTTCAAATACTTCAGCCAATAATGCATACTTGTGTTCATTGTAGGTTTCATCAGACTTAATAATCTTGAGATTCCCCTGGCAGTCCAGTGGTTAAAAATCTGTGCTTTCACTGAAGGGTGCAATAGTTTTGATCCCCTAAGATCCCACATGCCACATGGCATGGCCAAAAAAACAAACAAACAAACAAACAAATAATCCTTTCAATCAAATATGTGAAAATTGGAATCATGTTGTTTCAACAGCTATTTCTTTAATAACTACAGACAGGCAGGTTTTATTTTTCTTTCCCTATTTATAATTTGTGTTTCCTTTACTGTGATCTCCTTTCATATATGGTTTCCTAATTTTGACAATGCAAATGGCATAATAGAAGTGCAAAAAATAATCTTGTGTGTGTGTGCTTAGTCATGTCCGACTCTTTATGACCCTCTGGAATGTAGCCCACCAGGCTCTTCTGTCAGTGGAATTTTCCAGGCAAGAATACACAGCAGGATCCTCTATGATCCACCTCCCAGTATAATGGAAATAAAAGCAAAAATAAACAAATGGGATCTAATTAAAATTAAAAGCTTCTGCACAACAAAGGAAACTATAAGCAAGGTGAAAAGACAGCCTTCTGAATGGGAGAAAACAATAGCAAATGAAACAACTGACAAACAACTAATCTCAAAGATATACAAGCAACTTATGCAGCTCAACTCCAGAAAAATAAATGATCCAATCAAAAAATGGGCCAAAGAATTAAATAGGCATTTATCTAAAGAAGACATACGAATGGCCAACAAACACATGAAAAGATGCTCAACATCACTCATTATCAGAGAAATGCAAATCAAGACCACAATGAGGTACCATTTCACACCAGTCAGAATGGCTGCCATCCAAAAGTCTACAAGCAATTAATGCTGGAGAGGATGTGGAGAAAAGGGAACCCTCTTACACTGCTGGTGGGAATGCAAACTAGTACAGCCACTATGGAAAACAGTGTGGAGATTCCTTAAAAAATTGCAAATGGAGCTGCCTTATGACCCAGCAATCCCACTGCTGGGCATACACACCGAGGAAACCAGAATTGAAAGAGACACATGTACCCCAATGTTCATTGCAGCACTGTTTATAATAGCCAGGACTTGGAAGCAACCTAGATGTCCATCAGCAGATGAATGGATAGGAAAGCTGTGGTACATATACACTATGGAATACTACTCAGCCCTTAAAAAGAATAAATTTGACTCAGTTCTAATGAGATGGATGAAACTGGAGCTGATTATACAGAGTGAAGTAAGCCAGAAAGAAAAACACCAATACAGTATACTGACACATATATATGGAATTTAGAAAGATAGTAATGATGACCCTCTATGTGAGACAACAAAAGAGACAGAGGTATAGAACGGACTTTTGGCCTCTGAGGGAGAGGGAGAGGGTGGGATGATTTGGGAGAATGGCATTGAAACATGCATACTATCATGTAAGAAATGAAGCACCACTCTATGTTCAGTACAGGATACAGGATGCTTGGGGCTGGTGCATGGGAGGATCTGGGGAGAAGATATGGGGTGGGAGGTGGGAGGGGGCTTGGGCATTGGGAGATCATGTACACCTGTGGCTGATTGCTGTCAAGGTATGGCAAAACAAATACAGTATTGTAATGTAGGAAAAAAAAAGAATACTGGAGTGGGTTGCCACTACCTTCTCCAGGGGATCTTCCCGACCCATTGATCAAACTTGTGTCTGTTGTGTCTCCTGCAGTTAGGCATATTCTTTACCACTGTGCTGCTTCTTAGATATATCGAATTTTTATGTAATTTGAAGATAAAACTTTGCTAATGCATGGATGAGATTATGTCTTGATAATCAGATGAGATAAAGGGACTATAGGAAGGAAGCAAGTTATTTCCAGAGCAATATTTTTGTTTGTTTTATTTTTACCATGACATCTAACTCCTGTTACTTATTACTTTATCAAATAAGGAAACCTAAAGATTAAAACGGAGCAGCAATACAGTGTTACAGTCTAAGCAGACTTGATGTGTCACTAAGAGGCTTGATGTAGATTTTTTCAGGGCATGACAAGGGGTGAATGTAGCCAATGTTTGCAGGAAGCCCAGAGGAAGACCAGTCATGCAATAGGCATAAGGCTAAGGGTCAGTCCTTTTGAAGACTGGAGACCCAGAGATCTATCTCAGGATAGGAGATGGACAAAGACAAACTTCAAAGTAAATATAGAAGAAAACAAAGAGTGGAAAACAAAAACAAAAACTGTGATCTAAAACATCCATCTGCAGAGCTCAGTTATGCAGAGGTCAAGAGAAAGTGTTACAATTTCCACAGTAACAACAACAGTAACGTAGAACTCTTGCCTAAATTTCAGAGGTCTTTAAACTATAATATTTGTGTATCTGAAAGATCAGATGTGGTCTCAGAACCCACATGGAAAGCCCCTGGTGCTACAGAAAATACAGAAGCCTCAAATTTTAAAGATAAGGTTTATTAAAAGTAGACAATAAATAGAAAATGATATGCAAGTGGATTTGGTGACTCATGGCTAAAATATTTTGTTAGTAAGAGTGAATTAGGATTGAAAAAGAGCATAATTGTGTAATATAATTCTTTACATGTATGTCTATGTTAATCATCAGCGAATGGCTAAAGGAACCACACATTTTTTTCCCCATAGTCAAAGGAAAAACAAAACCAGATGTATATGCTTTTAAGTGTAACTTTTTAAACCTAGTCAAAAATAATTACTTGATTCAGTAATTGCTTATTGCATATCTACTGCATACCTTATATTACATTTGTCACTGATAAGATGTTATAAATAAGAAGGCACGTAAATATACTCTGCTTAAAAGAGTTCTTAGTCTTCTAAAGAACCAGGCCTATGAAATGAAACAAACCAAGCCAACCAAAAAGTAATTGCAAATTGTAAAGTGCTATGAAGAAAACTAACATGAACTGAACATTAACAGGACAGTGCCAGAACCAGTTCTCATTAATCTTCTTAGCAGTGTAGGAGGTAGGTACCATTGTCGTTCTCTAAAAATGAGGGAATGAGGTACAAAGAGGACAAGTGAGTTGTCCAGGGTAAGAAGAGGTAAAGCTGAGATGTGAGCTCAGGCAGAGCCTGTCAACTTCATCCCTAAACTTACGTGACTAGAGAATGTTGGTAGAGCATAACAGGATAGATACGATGTTTAGGAAAGTTCTCATTGATGAGGTGACATTTAAATTGAAACTTGAAAGATGTGACAGAGCCAACCCTGTTCAGAACCTGGAGAACAATAGCATTTCAGGTATCAGGAAACATGTGAAAGTGAAAATCACTCAGTTGTGTCCAACTCTTTTGACCCCAAGGACTATACAGTCCATGGAATTCTCTAGGCCAGAGTAGTGGAGTGGGTAGTCTTTCCTTTTCCAGGGGATCTTCCCAACCCAGGAATCGAACAAGGGTCGAACAAGGGCCTGCGTTGCAGGCAGATTCTTTACCAGCTGAGCCACCAGAGTAGTCCTGAAACATATATACTATGTGCCTATGTAGGGAGGAAAAGTGGCATATTCTTGGAGATGAAGTGATGCTAATAATAATTGAGACTATTATTATTTTATATATAATAAATATATACCTTATATTTATTATATACAGAATAACACATATAAACATTACATATATAATTTACTCATATTTTATATACTTATTTTATATATTTATACATAATATATAGAATTATTTTCCATTTTATATATAATATAAATATATACTTATTTTATACATTTATACTTAAAATTGGAGACATTATCTGTCAAGTCTGACATAATCTCTAACATAAGAGTCAGACTTTTCAAATACATGTAGGCCAATATCAGAACTTTTGATTTGAAATGCAGTGGGTAAATGTTAAAGGATTTTTACAAACAGGCCTGACCTGATCTGGTTCATGTCTAATTGGCTGCTGTGTAACAATAGGATGGAAGCAGACCACAGGCAAAGCCAAAACACCAGTAATGAGGCTATTTTAGTGGCCCTGGAAGGAGTTTCAAAAGGTGGTAAGAGATAAGCTGGAGAAAAGCAGACATAATCAAGATATACTTTTGAGGCAAAACTCATGGGAAAAAGAGGAAGGAAGTAAGGATTACTCCCTCTTTTTTTTTTTTTTTGGTATTATCACCTACATGATGCCACTTTCAGTAGTCTGGGCATGTGATGATGCCCTATATGCCTAGAAAAGACTGGGGGGAGAACGATTTGCAGAAGACAGAGAGAGAAGACTTTGTTTTGAGACTTGTTTGAGATGTCTGTGAAGCATTTGGTTAAATAGACCATATAGAAAATTGGATATGAGTGCCTGGAATAGTACTGGCATCACCAGCAAAGAGATAATACTGAAAACTATTAGAACAGGTACAACTTCCAGGCAGAGGGTTCAGTATCAAACACAGAGAAACTCAGTGATAGATCATGGTAGAGAAGGAGTAGCTAGAGTAGCTGGTAAAGTAGAAACCCTCAGAAATATTTAAGAAAATATATCACAGAAGAGAAAAGAGTATTTTCGGGAGTAAAGATTGGTTACTAGGATGAAATGTTTTTGAGACACCACATAAATTAAGAACACGATAATCTATATATGTTCTTCATATCTAAGTAGCAACTGTCTTATGTTCAGGTCATAAATTACAAACCAATAAATAAGCAGCAATTTAGAGCATGCCCTTGAGTTCCTATGCTTTAATTTGTTTAATAGCCAGTCAATTACTATCTGATATATTTCTTTTCCTGTAATTAACTGCAGTGTTTCTCTCTCAAAAAAAGTCAAGGCACAAAAACACAAGCACTATGAAACATTTGTGGTCACTGTAAGCTAATGCTATCAAAATATCTGTCTGTGAATAATGAGTCCAAGAACACAAATATTTGGAGTCCTTTTAATAAGTGGATTGTCAATTGGAGGAAGGAATTGGCTGAGGATTCACATTCAAGAATGATACTGATGGAATCAAGTGAAAAGGGGCCAGCACTTTCTGAGCTAATTGTTTAGAACAAGATTTTTGCTCCAGCTGCTATAAATTGAAAGATGGATGATGTGAGAATTTTTAATTTGTAATTTAAAACTTCATGAACCATGAAACTTTTGGAGACTTTGGTCAGTCAGTTGACTTACTAGAAATGATGAGACCACCATAATCCATAAACTGTCTATTTTCCCACCACTAAGCCAATGAAATAGAGAAGAAAAACATGCAAATTGCTCATTTATGGTTTTTTTATTTTGCTTTCCTAAATTACTTCTAAGCTTGCTGAGTCGGATTTCTATAACATCTTTAATTATGATGAAGTCTTGGCTTAAAAAGAAAAGTTGTTTAGTTAGAGCTTCATAATTGGCAATGAAACATTTAACCAAAGTGCCTGCTCTCAAATTTGTTATATGTTGCTTTTTATTTGGATTATGGGAACAGCATCATGGAGACTTGTGGAATTTGATACTGGGACCTTAAAATGTTAGTATGAATATCTGTAAAATAATTCCAAACAAAACTGAGCATTATGTATAAATTGCAAAACATGGACAAAATTCTGAATGTATTTAAGTAATACAATACATTGTAATATAATAAATCATAAAATATTAGAACAGTAATGGATTGTACAGGTTCGGCTCTCTTTTAATGAGAGAGGCGATGTGATTTGTGATGCAAAATCAGCCATTTGTGAAGCAAAATAAACCATTTGTGAAGTTTCCAGCTGTTCAATTAAGAGCTTTCATTTCTGTAAAGTAGGAAAACTAAAGGAATTTCTTTTGAAAAAACTATGAATTGACTAGCACAATAACACATGTGGCTTTAAAACATTTTCAATAATGAATTTTTTTCATAGTAGTCTCACAAATATTAATGAGGAATTATCATGCCAGTGTTCTCACACTAGGGTTTAAAAAACAGATCTCTCTTCATTTTAATAAATAATTAAATATTAAAAATAAGGACTTAAATTCTGAAAAGAAATGATTCTGTTGATAGGTTCTATTGTTTCAGTGGGGATTGTAGTAAAATTAAAGGAAAAATTGTTCTTGTTCAAAATTTGCCTTCCAAAGATATAGAAAAACTACGGTTTCAAAGGTGACAGTTATACTTTGATTTTTTTAAAATTCAGATTTTTGAGATTAAAGTTACTACAAATTCTTTATAATTCCTCCTGTTTTAGCAGAATGCTTTTTTCTCATTCCAAGATGATTCATACCAAGCTGATTTCTGACACCCTAATCCCATTTCCGAGGAGAGTCACAAGTCCTGATGACTTAGTCTAATTTGCTACAGATGATTAAGGCACAATTCAAAGCTTAGAGTAACTTGTGGAATTTTTTTCCCCTTCTTCCTCTTTCCCTTCCTCACTCCTTCATTCTTGCCCTTCCCTCCTTGTTTTAAACAGAACAGAAACTATGGCTGGCATCAGAATCATCTTATGAGAAGATACTTTACATGTTTCTAATCACATGTAGGTAATTATGGCAGAAAGTGAAGAGGAACTAAAAAGCCTCTTGAGAAAAGTGAAAGAGGAGAGTGAAAAAGTTGGCTTAAAGCTCAACATTCAGAAAATGAAGATCATGGCATCTGGTCCCATCACTTTATGGCAGATAGATGGGGGAAACAGTGGAAAGAGTGACAGACTTTATTTTGGGGGCTCCAAAATCACTGCAGATGGTGACTGCAGCCATGAAATTAAAAGACGCTTACTCCTTGGAAGGAAAGTTGTGACCAACCTAGAGAGCATATTGAAAAGCAGAGATGTTACTTTGCCAACAAAAGTCCCTCTAGTCAAGGCTATGTTTTTTTCTAGTGGTCATGTATGGATGTGAGAGTTGGACTGTAAAGAAAGCTGAGTGCTGAAGAATTGATGCTTTTGAACTGTGGTGTTGGAGAAGACTCTTGAGAGTCCCTTGGACTGCAAGGAGATCCAACCAGTCCATCCTAAAGGAGATCAGTCCTGTGTGTTCATTGGAGGGACTGATGCTGAAGCTGAAACTCCAATATTTTGGACACCTCACTCCAAGAGTTGACACATTCGAAAAGACTCAGATGCTGGGAGGGATTGGGGACAGGAGGAGAAGGGGACAACAGAGGATGAGATGGCTGGATGGCATCACATACTCGATGGACATGAGTTTGAGTGAACTCCAGAAGTTGGTGATGGCCAGAGAGGCTTGGCGTGCTGCGATTCATGGGGTCGCAAAGATTTGGACACGACTGAGCAACTGAACTGAACTGAACTGAATGAAGGCAGATTGGAGGAGGCAATGGCAACCCACTCCAGTATTCTTGCCTGGGAAATCCCATGGACAGAGGAAGCCTGGTGGGCTGCCATTCCATGAGGTTGCAAAAGAATCAGACACGACTTTGCAACTAAACAACAATAATAAAGGTGGATCAAATGCTTTTAAAAAGAAATTAAGTGTTAAGACATACAGTAATTGTCTTAAGGGCAGGCAGAATTGGCCTGTGTTTATTCTTGTTTTTAAAAAATTAAAAATAGTATTGAATTAGCATTCTGTAAAAGATAAACTTGTTTCTTTGTCTCCTGGTATTTCTTAAATATATTTCTCCTGCAAATGCTCTCCTAAGTTGATGATTTGGGGGACTTCTCATAAGAGGTGGCATCCTGGAGCTTGTTCACTGAACTCTGATTGGCTTGGCTTATTCCTCTGTGACAAGCCTATGGTTCAGAGTCTAAGAGCTGTTCAGGAAATAATTTGATTGTAAAAGTAAGTCCAAGTACAGTCAAGAGTAACAGTATCTCACGTTTAACCTAATAAGGATCTATAGTTCTTTTAGAAAATCCAGGGGTTTTTATTTTTGAAAACTACATGTTCAATTAGTGATTATTTCCCTTTTCATCTCTCATATGAAAGTTTATCATGATTCTCAGAGCTTGTTGATAAATAAGTGTTAAGCATATTTAATTCCTTTACTTCATACTGAATTTTTAATCAGTTTTTAAATTTGTTATGCTATCTGAGTGGTTCATTGTTATTCCCTGATTTAATTTATTCATTTCTTAATATATATCTTATATAATCTATATCTTATGTAATCTATATCTTATATAATGATAATATAAAGCTGTCTTTCCATTTACTTGATCTCTAGAATCATCATAAAGATTAAATAACATCTTAAGTATCCAACAAATATTTGCAAAAACTGAATATTACAAATTACAACAAACAACAATTTTATCTTAAAGAAAATTAAAGCCTTTTAACATATGCCACTTCTGCCATATCCTTATTTAGAAAAGACAGAAGATGACTCCTGCAGCTGCTTAGTCGCTTCAGTCGTGTCCGACTCTGTACGACCCCATAGACGGCGGCCCGCCAGGCTCCCCCGTCCCTGGGATTCTCCAGGCAAGAACACTAGAGTGGGGTGCCATTTCCTTCTCCAATGAGTGAAGGTGAAGTAGCTCAGTCATGTCCAACTTGTAGCGACCCCCATGGACTGCAGCCTACCAGGTTCCTTGGTCCATGGGATTTTCCAGGCAAAAGTACTGGAGTGAGGTGCCATCGCCTTCTCCAAAGATGATTCCTAGTTGTCTATAATTCAAAAGTAATAGTTAATCATATAAAGCATGCTTGATCTTGAAGAAAAATCATGAATATAGAACACAGTAAATTATTTTGGATATAAAAACCTTCTGAAATATTTGGATTTAATAGTTTTAAATTTCTTCTTTTAATCCAAAATGCCATTAAAGTATAATTTTATAATAAAAACAAAGGACATAAACACGTTTATTCTCAGATATTCAATACCTGATAATTTGCACAAATGTATATCTTTGGAGGGAATGATGCTGAAGCTGGAACTCCAATACTTTGGCCATCTCATGCGAAGAGTTGATTTATTGAAAAAGACACTGATGCTGGGAGGGGTTGGGGCAGGAGGAGAAGGGGACGGCAGAGGATGAGATGGCTGGATGGTATCACTGACTAGGTAGATATGAATCTGAGTGAACTCCGGGAGTTGGTGATGGACAGGGAGGCCTGGCGTGCTGCGATTCATGGGGTCACAAAGAGTTGGACACGACTGAGCGACTGAACTGAACTGAACTGATATCTATGATTTGGTTAATGGCAATTATACATGCTATCTTGCTAATGTTATTTTCTTAAGGGTTTCTGAGGTGGTCATCTAGAAAATAACATTAATTATTTCTAAAACAGTGGTTATTTTAAAATAGAATAGAAACCAAAGTGAATGGAAAAATCTCATAAATAATAGTACAGATATTAAATTATATAAAGGCCAATTCTTTAAAAGATGTATAACCAGAACAAACTATGCTATGCTATGCTATGCTAAGTCACTTCAGTCGTGTCCGACTCTGTGCTACCCCATAGAAGGCAGCCCACCAGGCTCCCCCATCCTTGGGATTATCCAGGCAAGAACACTGGAGTGGGTTGCCATTTCCTTCTCCAATGGACGAAAGTGAAAAGTGAAAGGGAAGTCACTCAGTTGTGTCCGACTCTGCGACCCCACGGACTGCAGCCCACCAGGCTCCTCCATCCGTGGGATATTCCAGGCAAGAGCACTGGAGTGGGGTGCTATTGCCTTCTCCTGAACAAGCTATTTGTTCATTTGATTAATCAAATATGAAGAAATGAGAAACCTTAGGAATGAGAAGAAAACATAATTTCCAAATACAGAAAAGACGAACAGAATTTGAAGAGGTTATGGCAGGCAAATCTATTTTGTAACCCAGATGAAGTGAATAATTGCCCAGCAAATTAAAAAGTGCCAAAATTGCCCAAGAAGAAGTAGAACAATTTAGTAAATACATTAGCCTGGAAATAAAGGAAAGGTGATTCAATATCAATCAATAAAATGACTAAGTAGATTAACTGGTGAGTTTTAGCAAACTTTAAATGACAGAAAATCCCATATATACCTACACAAATCCATGTGCAGTCATACACCCAGTTCATTTTTGTGTTCATATTATGTATGGTTATTTTAACAAGAGAAAAATATGGAATGATTCATATCAGTAAAGTCTTTGAAGGGAGATCGTGTGACAAGAAGAGAGAGCAAAAAGAAAATACAAATGTATATAACACATTAAAAAAATGGTAATTTCAAGTGGTGATAAAACAAGGGCCAAACAAAAAGAGAAGAAAAGGTAGCACAGTATTTAAAAGCCAATACGGTATTGTAAGGTAAAAAATAAATAAATAAAAGAGCTGTGACGTTTAATGTCACAGCTTCCCTGATAGCTCAGTTGGTAAAGAATCCACCTGCAATTCAGGAGAGACTGGTTTGATTCCTGGGTTCAGAAGATCCACTGGAGAAGGGATAGGCTACCCACTCTGGTATTCTTGGGCTTCCCTTCTGATTCATCTGGTAAAGAATCCTCCTGCAAAGCAGGAGATCTGGGTTTGATTCCTGGGTTGGAAAGATCCCCTGGAGAAGGGAAAGGCTACCCACTCCACTGTTCTGATCTGGAGAATTCCATAGACTGTACAGTCCATGGGGTCACAAATTGTCGGACACGACTGAGTGACACTTGTTTGTTTAAAATTTTTATCTATGTTTGTGTCTATATGTTTATATATCTATCTGTGTATGAACAAGTGAACTATTCACATTTTCTCTTTGAGCCATGGGGGTATCCTCACCTGAACCCAAAATTGTCAGAGTTGGTTTAAGTCTTCTTCCTTTCCTACTTTCCCTGAATTTCTCTTCTGTGTTACACACTGCCAGGAGGTCGACAGTAGGCAGAAGACATATGAATGGTTTGTGTCACTATTAGTCTTAACCTTGTAGCTTTAGTGACATGACTGCTTATCTCATTTTTATCTTTTTCATCCTTTTAAAATTTTGAGACTTATAAATCTTCACTGACAATCATGGATCATCTGAGAAAAAGGCCAGAGGACATTTAAAAACTAAAATGCTCAAAACAATCATCAGAATTTCTTGAATTATAGCTTATCTTTTAAAATAGAGCATATTATAGATTATAATTTGTGAAAGGCAAAGTTACTTGCAAGTGAAGATAAGATTTGTTTTATCCCTGAAGAAAGAGGAACACATCACTGACTTGGGAATCCCTGGAAGAGAGAGGAAAAAAAAAAAAACTCTAGATGGCCTAAAAATTGTGAATTATATGAATAGCTTGCTAATGCATTTTGATTTGAGCATGCAAAGAAGTCATTTTATTTTAAAGAATATATTGATGTTGAAATAAGCAAAGAGAAAAATTAAGTGAATTAAGAAGAAAGCCAGTAATGAATACTTTTGTATTTACTGTTAAGAGACTGATATGCTTTGAATGGTGGTATAAGTCGTCTCCTGAGAGCTGCTGTGGTTGTTGTTCAGCCTCCTAATCCTGTCCAACTCTTCATGCCCCATGGACTGCAGCATGCCAGGCTTCCCTGTCCCTCACCATCTCCTGGAGTTTGCCCAAGTTCATGTCCATTGAATTAGTGATACTATCCAACCTATCTCATCCTCTGTTGTCCCGTTCTTCTGTCTTCAATATTTCCTAGCATCAGGGTCTTTTCCAGTGAGTAAGTTGCTTACATCAGGTGGCCAAAATATTGGAGCTTCAGCTTCAGTATCAATCTTTCCAAAGAGTATTTGGGGTTGATTTCCTTTAGAATGGACTGGTTTGATCTCCTTGCTGTCCAAGGGACTCTCAAGAGTCTTTTCCAGCATCACAATTCAAAAGCATCAATTCTTCAATGCTCTGCCTTCTTTATTGTCCAACTCTCACATCCGTACACGACTACTAAATAGACCATAACCTTGACTCTGTGGACCATTGTCAGCAAAGTGATGTCTTTGCTTTTTAACACAATGTCTAGATGTGTCATAGCTTTCCTACCAAGAAGCAGCCATCTTCTCATTTCATGGCTGGAGAGACCAGCCACAGGGATTTTAGAGCCCAAGAAAAAGAAATCTGTCACTGTTTTCACCATTTCCCCTTTTATTTGTCATGAAGTGATGGGACCAGATGCCATGATCTTAGTTTTATGCTACTGAGTTTTCAGCCAGTTTTTTCACTCTCCTCTTTCACCCACATCAAGTGACTCTTTAGTTCCTCTTTGCTTTCTGCCATTAGAGTAGTATCATCCGCATTTCTGAGGTTATTGATATTTCTCCTGGCAGTCTTGATTCCAGCCTGTATCTCTTCCAGTCTGGCATTTCACATGATGTGCTCTGTGTATAAGTTAAATAAACAGGGTGGAATTAAACAGCCTTGTCATACTCCTTTCTCAATCCTGAACCAGTCAGTTCCACACAGAGTTGTTTTGCAAAAAGTTTTCACTTTCATCTCATGCTCAAAGGATTTGTTAACAAAATAAGACACTCGTTCTATACAAATAAATAATACTAATACTTATTAGAGAATTATCTGACTTATTTTCAAGACATTAACATTAAAAGAAAAGAGAGATAGAAAGAGCAGAGGATACATCACCAAATTGGGTTTTGACCAACAGTTCAGTTCAGTTTAGTCACTCAGTCGTGTCCGACTCTTTGTGACTCCATGAATCACAACACGCCAGGCCTCCCTGTCCATCACCAACTCCCAGAGTTCACCCAAACTCATGTGCATCGACTTAGTGATGCCATCCAGGTATCTCATCCTCTGTTGTCCCCTTTATCACCTGCCCCCAATTCCTCCCAGCAACGGAGTCTTACCAGTGAGTCAACTCTTTGCATAAGGTTGCCAAAGTATTGGAGTTTCAGCCTCAGCATCAGTACTTCCAATGAACACCCAGGACTGATCCCCTTTAGGATGGACTGGTTGGATCTCCTTGCAGACCAAGGGACTCAAAAGAGTTTTCTCCAGCACCACAGTTCAAAAACATCAGTTCTTCAGCACTCAGCTTTCTTCACAGTCCAACTCTCACATCCATACATGACCACAAGAAAAACCATATCCTTGACTAGATGGACCTTAGTTGGCAAAGTAATGTCTCTGCTTTTGAATATGCTATCTAGGTTGGTCATAACTTTTCTTCCAAGGAGTAAGCATCTTTTAACTTCATGGGTACAGCCACCATCTGCAGTGATTTTGGAGCCCCCAAAATAAAATCTGACACTGTTTGCACTATTTCCTCATCTATTTCCCATGAAGTGATGGGACCAGATGCCATGATCTTCATTTTCTGAATTCAAAAGCTTTAGGCCAACCTTTTCACTCTCCTTTTTCACTTTCATCAAGAGGCTTTTAGTCCTCTTCACTTTCTGCCATAAGGATGGTGTCATCTTCATATCTGAGGTTATTGATATTTCTCCCAGCAATCTTGATTCCAGCTTGTGCTTCTTCCAGCCCAGCATTTCTCATGATATACTCTGCACAGAAGTTAAATAAGCAGGGTGACAATATACAGCCTTGATGTACTCCTTTTCCTATTTGTAACCAGTCTGTTGTTCCATATCCAGCTCTAACTGTTGTTTCCTGACCTGCATATAGGTTTCTCAAGACGCACGTCAGGTGCTCTGGTATTCCCATCTCTTTCAGAATTTTCCACAGTTTGTTGTGATCCACATTCAAAGGCTTTGGCATAGTCAATAAAGCAGAAATAGATGTTTTTCTGGAACTCTCTTGCTTTTTCCATGATCCAATGGATGTTGGCGATTTGATCTCTGGTTCCTCTGCCTTTTCTAAAACCAGCTTGAACATCTGGAATTTTATGGTTCACATATTGCTGAAGCCCGGCTTGGAGAATTTTGAGCATTACTTTACTAGCATGTGAGATGAGTGCAATTGTGTGGTAGTTTGAGCATTCTTTGGCATTGCCTTTCTTTGGGATTAGAATGAAAACTGACCTTTTCCAGTCCTGTGGCCACTGTTGAGTTTTCCAAATTTGCTGGCATATTCACACCATCATCATTCAGGATTTGAAATAGCTCAACTTGAATTCCATCACCTCCACTAGCCTTGTTTGTAGTGATGCTTTCTAAGGCGCACTTGACTTCACATTCCAGGATGTCTGGCTCTAGGTGAGTAATCACACCATCGTGATTATCTGGTTGTGAAGCTCTTTTTGTACAGTTCTCCTGTGTATTCTTGCTACTTCTTCTTAACATCTTCTGCTTCTATTAGGTCCATATCATTTCTGTCTTTTATCAAGCCCATGTTTGCATGAAATGTTCCCTTGGTATCTCTAATTTTCTTGAAGAGATCTCGTCATTCCCATTCTGTTGTTTTCCTCTATTTCTTTGCACTGATCACTGAGGAAGGCTTGCTTATCTCTCCTTGCTATTCTTTGGAACTCTGCATTCAAATGGGAATATCTTTCCTTTTCTCTTTGCTTTTCACCTTTCTTCTTTTCACAGCTATTTATAAGGCCTCCTCAGACAGCCATTTTTCTTTTTCACCTTTATTTTCCATGGAAATGATCTTGATCCCTTTCTCCTGTACAAGGTCATGAACCGCTGTCCATAGTTCATCAGGCACCCTTTCTATCAGATCTTGTCCCTTAAGTCTATTTCTCATTGCCACTGTATAATTGGAGGGATTGGATTTAGGTCATACCTGAATGGTCTAGTGGTTTTCCCTACTTTCTTCAGTTTAAGTCTGAATTTGGCACTAAGGAGTTTATGATCTGAGCCATAGTCAGCTACCGGTCTAGTTTTTGCTGACTGTATAGAGAGAACGTCTCCATCTTTGGCTGCAAAAATATAATCAGTCTGATTTTGGTGTTGACCATCTGGTGATGTCCATGTGTAGAGTCTTCTCTTTTGTTGTTGGAAGAGGGTATTTGCTATGACCAGTGAGTTCTCTTGGCCAAACTCTATTAGCCTTTTCCCTGCTTCATTCCGTATTCCAAGGCCAAATTTGCTGTTACTCCAGGTGCTTCTTGACTTCCTATACTTGCATTCCAGTCCCCTATAATGAAAAGGACATCTTTTTTGGGTGTTTGTTAGTTCTAAAAGGTCTTGTAGGTCTTCATAGAACCGTTCAACTTCAGCTTTTTCAGTATTACTGGCTGGGGCATAGACTTGGATTACCGTGATATTGAATGATTTACCTTGGGAACAAACAGATCATTCTGTTGTTTTTGAGACTGCATCCAAGTACTGCATTTTGGACTCTTCTGTTGACCATGATGGCTACTCCATTTCTTCTAAGGGATTCCTGCCCACAGTAGTAGTTATAATGGTCATCTGAGTTAAATTCACCCATTCCAGTTCATTTTAGTTCGCTGATTCCTAGAATGTCAACATTCACTCTTGCTATCTCCTGTTTGACCGCTTCCAATTTGCCTTGAATCATGGATCTGACATTCCAGGTTCCTATGCAATATTACTTTACAGCATTGGACCTTGCTTTTATCACCAATCACATCCACAGCTGGGTATTGTTTTTGCTTTCACTCCATTCCTTCATTCTTTCTGGAGTTATTTCTCCACTGATCTCCAGTAGCATATTGGGTACCTACTTTCCTGGGGAGTTTGTCTTTCAGTATCCTATCATTTTGACTTTTCATACTGTTCATGGGGTTCTCAAGGCAAGAATGCTGGAGTGGTTTGCCATTCCCTTCTCCAATGGACCACATTCTGTCAGACCTCTCCACCATGACCCGTTCGTCCTGTGTGGCCCGACATGGCATGGCTTTAGTTTCCTTGACCAACATCCAGACTCAAACAGCACTAGGAAGTCCCATGACACAGCATATCTGAAGTCCCAGTTGGGAAAAGATCCCAGGCAATGTGTCTGCTCCATGGGTAAGGCATCAAAGATCGCAGTTCAGAGTTCCTTCTTATAATCCCAGGACACAGGCTGATATCATCACCAGTCTGTAAGCAAATAGTAGCTCTGACTTCATGTTAATGGATAAAACTTGGAAATTTGTCTAGCCCAGGACTTGGTTGGCCAGCCCCACTCCAGGGACTCAACAATCTCAAGATTCCTCCCCTATCTTATTTATTGTGCTGCAAGTCTTGCACTCACAGCAGGCAGTCATTGATGTTTAGGCCAGTGTCCAGGCAGGTTAGAAGCAAATTCAGAGGCCTGCTATGCTTTATCTCTGAAGCCTAAACAAGACTATTTTTCTAATTTCCCTAACAAGGGTTCTAATTGTTTTTCTTGACTTTCATACAGGTTTCTCAGGAGACAGGTAACATGGTCTGGTATTCCCATCTCTTTAAGAGTTTTCCACAGCTTGTTATGATCCACACAGTCAAAGCTTTAATGTAGTCATTGAAACAGAGGTAGATGTTTTTCTGGAATTCCCTTGCTTTCTCTATGATCCAGCAAATATCTGCAATTTGATTTTGATTCCCTCTGCCTTTTTAAACCCAGTTTGAACATCTGGAATTTCTTGGTTCACATAATGCTAAAGCCTAGCTTGGAGGATTTTGAGCACAACCTTATTAACATGGAAGATGAGTGCAGTTTTCCTGTGGTCTGAGCATTCTTTTGCACTGCCCTTCTTGGGAAGTGGGATTGAGGATTGATCTTTTCTAGTCCTGTGGCCACTGCTGGGTTTTCCATATCTGCTGACATATTGCATGCAGCACTTTATTAGCATCATCTTTCAGGATTTTAAATAGCTCTGCTGGCATCCTATTGCCTTCACTGTCTTTACTGGCAGCAATAGTGCTGCCACTTAGTGCTTGCTGAGGCCCACTTGACTTCACACTCCAAAATGTCTGGCTCTGAGTGAGAGGCTACACCATCGTGGTTATCCAGATCATTAAGATCTTTTTTTTGGTACAGGTCTTCTGTGTTTTCTTTCCATCTCTTCTTGATATCTTCTGCTTGTGGTCTTTACCACTTCTTTCCTTTATTGTGCCCATTTTTGGATGAAATGTTCCTTTGATAGTTCCAGTTTTCTTAAAGAGATCCCTAGTCTTATCCTTTTTGTTGTTTTCCTCCATTTCTTTGCCTTGTTCATTGAAGAAGGCCTTCTTTTTCTCCTTAATAGCCTCTGGAACTCTGCATTTAGTCAGGTGTACCTTTCTGTTTCTCCCTTACTTTTCATGTCTCTTCTTTTCTCAGCTGTTTGTAAAGCCTCTTCAGACAACCACTTTACTTCCTGCATTTCTTTTTCATTGGGATAGTTTTGCTCGCTGCCTCCTGTACAATCTTATGAACCTCTGTCCATTGTTCTTCAGGAACTCTGTCTATCAGATCTAATCCCTTTACTCTGTTCATCATCTCCACTGTATATTCATAGGGGATTTAATGTAAGTCATACCTGATTGGCCTAGTGGTTTTCCCCTGTTGCTTTAGTTTAAGCCTGAATTTTGCTATGAGGAACTGATGATCTGAGCCACAGTTAGCTCCACGTCTTGTTTTTGCTGACTATATACAGTTTCTCCATATTTGGCTACAAAGAATGTAA
Source organism: Nanger dama (assembly GCA_917880005.1). Taxonomy (NCBI): domain Eukaryota; kingdom Metazoa; phylum Chordata; class Mammalia; order Artiodactyla; family Bovidae; genus Nanger; species Nanger dama. The sequence goes on from CAKJTW010000002.1 coordinate 13,255,308, forward strand.
TCAATCTGATTTTGGTATTGACCTTTTGGTGATGTCCATGTGTAAAGTCGTCTCTTATGTTGTTGAAAAAAGGTGTTTGCCATGACCAGTAGTTTCTCTTGGCAGAATTCTGTTAGCCTTTGCCTTGCTTCATTTTGTACTCCAAAGCCAAAGGTGCCTGTTACTCCAGGTATTTCTTGACTTCCTACTATTACATTCCAATCCCCTATGATGAATAGGACATTTTTTTACAAGACTTCCTAGAACTAACACTAGGAAGTCTTGTAAGTCTTCATAGAACTGATCAACTTCAGCTTCTTCAGCATCCGTGGTTGGGGCATAGACTTGGATTACTGTGATGTTGAATGCTCTACCTCAGAAATGAACTGAGATAATTTTGTCATTTTTGAGGTTGCACCCAAGTACTGTATTTTGAATTCTTGTTGACTGTGATGGCTACTCCATTTCCTCTATGCAATTCTTGCCCAGAGTGGTAGATATAATGTTGATCTGAATTTAATTCACCTATGCCTGTCCATGTTAGTTCATTGATTCCTAAGATGTTGATGTTTACTCTTGTCATCTCCTACTTGACCATGTCCAATTTACCTTGATTCCCATGAATCATTCCCAACATTCCAGGTTCCTAGGCAATATGTTCTTTACAGCATCAGATTTTACTTCCAACACTAGACACATCCACAACTGAGATTCATTTCCACTTCAGCCCAGCTGCTTCATTCTTTCTGTAGCTATGAGTAGTTGTTCTCTGCTCTTCCCCGGTAGCATATTGGACACCTTCTGACCTGGGGGGCTCATCTTTCAGTGTCATATCTTTTCCCCTTTTATACAGTTCATGGGGTTCTCATGGCTAGTATACTGGGGGAGTTGCCATTCCCTCCTCTGGTGGATCAAGTTTTGTCAGAATTGTCCATTATGACCTGTCCATCTTGGGTGGCCCTACCTGACATGGCTCAGTTTCACTGAATTATGTAAACTCCTTCACCACGACAAGGCAGTGATCCATGAAGGGAATCACTGAAAGCTAACAGTATTATAAAATAATTTTGACACGGTAAACTTTTCCCAATATGTCATACTTTATTTTTATTTGTACTTTGATCTATCAGTTGAGAAGTTTACTCCAGTTGGCACTTATGGGGAAAGTTTTGGATAACCCACTAATTTAATGTTTTCTCAGTAGGAAAAATACTTTCATTTCCCCAATTCTGTGAAGTTTAATAATTTTATATCTTCATATATTTTTATCTTAGTAGATAATCTTTTAAAAATACTGTCTCATGCCAGACATTGATTTACGAACTTAACTTGTATTAACTCATTGAATTCTTATATAACTGTATAAATTATTACCCATTTAACTGAAGAAAAGACTGAAGCACAAAAAATGAAATGACTTACTAGTAAATGACAGAACTGAAATTAATACCCAGACAGAGCTGGGCCTTCTTGATCTTACACTGTCCCTTGTCAAAACAATGATGAAATTTCATAAATTATTTGAATACATATTTCTCTGAAAAATGGTCACAGCATTTATTTTAGGATGTTTATTGTCAGAGTCATCATTTAACAACTTGAGATGTTTATCATTTGATTTATAAGAGTCAGAATTCCGTGTTGCTTTTCTTTTTCCAAAGGTACTTAAGGCATTAGACTACATAGAGTTAAAAAGTGGGACTCTGAACAAGAGGCATATGGTTTGAATGTAAAAAGTCCAGGGATGCTTAAAGACCATATTTTAGGACTCTGTAAGAATGATAAAAAGTTCTCAAAGTTTTCAAGCCAACAGAATAATTAAATTTAGGTCTCTGTTCACTGAAAATTTGAATACAGCCTTTTAACAATGCATTTTTAAGTTGGGTTGCTGAATAAAATAAGATTTTACACATTTTAACTAGGTCTTTTTTCCAGCTAAGGTTTTAAATATCTCTCATTCTGTCCATCTCTCAGCAACAGATCATTTTACATATGAGTTCTAGTATATATCATAAGAAATTATGATTAATTATCATTGTCTTTTTGAATTTATAGAGCACGTTTCCTCTGAAAGTGTGTGTGTGTGTGTGTGTGTGTGGCATGTGTGTCATAATGAAGAAAGTTAATGCCTAAAGGAAAAAGTAAATTATGTTTTTCAAAAAAGCTTTCATAGTTTTTAAGACAATGAGTAAAAATAATCCAACAGCACAATTCCTGTGAAAGATAAAAATATCATTTAAGGAAAAAGTTTGAGGTATTCTTGTGACCTGGCAGCCATAGGGATAGTTGATTTCAAGTTTCCTTTGACAATCCTGAGTAAGGGGCTAAGTTGATAGAGTAATAAAGAAATGAGAAGGCAACATTGTTGAAGATTAAGAGAACATTATGAACACCCCATCCCCCAGATGGGAATAACCAGTGTCATCTGGAACAAAGATGATCATTATTAAGTTTAAGGTAGCTGCGATATTACTTGTACTTGTATTTCTCTCCTGCTTATAATCAGCCTAATACAATTATGTCTGTTTTGGGGGAAGAATTCAAAGGAGATTAAGGAAAACAAATTATTTTCCTAATTTGGGGGAAGTAAAAAGCAGAATACAGATACAAGTGAAATTAAAGTTTAGCAGAAACAGTAAATTAGGGCAAACAGACCTGAAGAAACATGGACTCTCAAGATTCTTGCAAAGGGCATGAGGAGGAAGGATTCTTAGTTCTCCGACTACAGATGTTATATGGGCCTCTTTTTCATGAGGAAATATGTGTGTTATTTACACTTGAGGGATAAGAATGATTTCATAGGACTACGTGGATTGAGGAATATCCGGGTGAAATTATCCACTGTAACTTTTTCTTTTAGCTATAACTTTATATTTGATTTGAAATACTATTTCCAAACAGGCCAGTTTGGTGAAGTTTAGTTTGAACTGAGTATTTGTATGTTTTAATGGCTTTAAAATAAGATTATACTTTTTAAAGAATAAATCTTTATTTATTTTGGCTGTCTGGGTCTCTGCTGCACAGGCTTTTCTCTAGCTGCAACGAGTGGAAGCTAGTCTCTAGTTGCAGTGGCTTCTCACTGCCATGGCCTCTCTTGTTGTGGAGCACAGGCTCTGGAGTGCACAGGCTTCAGCAGCTGTATGTGTGGGCTCAATTGCACACTGGCTTAGCTGCTCTGTGGCATGTGGGATCTTCTGGGATCAGGGATCGAATGCATATCTCCTGGACTGACTGGATTCTTTACCATTGAGCCAGCAGGGAAGCCCTAGATTGCAATTTGTGTGTACCTATATTGACTATTAGAATTTAAAAGTGTTAGGCAAGTGATCTGATCTCTGCTCCCCACACCCCTGCTGAATTCATCTAGTACCTTTCTCTCACTGATTACTTTTTTAAACCTTGTTGCCACAGCACTTCAAACTGGTTCCCATCCCCATGAATCTATTCCTCTAGTGTATCTTACACCTGGAAGGTTCAAATCCTACCTCTTTAGGGAGATCTGCCCTAACCAGCCAATCTAAAACATAGCTCCCTTCTCCCTACCTAGCTCTCTGGGCCCTCTCTATCACTTAACTCTGTTTTATTATCATCTGAAAATTACCTTGATATTTTAAGTGTTAACTTGCTTATTGCTTGTCTCTTGGTACTAGTGTATAGGCTCCTTCATGGCACAGGACTTTCAACTATGCTGGTTAGGACTATATCTTCAGCACTTGAAGTTGTGAAATTAAAAAATAGTGAAATAAATATACAAATCATAGTATATATGTTACTTAACAAAGAGAATTGTTGTTGTTCAGTAGCTCAGTCATGTCCGACTTTTTCACCACCATGGACTAAAGCACACCAGGCCTCCTTGTCCTTCTCCATCTTCTGGAGCTTGCTCGAACTCATGTCCATTGAGTTGATGATGCTATCCCACCATCTCATCCTCTGTTATCCCCTTATCCTTCTGCCTTCTATCTTTCCCAGCATCAGGGTCTTTTACAGTCAGTCAGCTCTTCACATCAGGTGGCCAAAGTATTGGAGCTTCAGCTTCAGCATCAGTGCTTCCAATGAATATTCAGGGTTGATTTCCTTTAAGACTGAGTGGTTTGATCTTGCAGTTGAGGGGACTCTCAAGAGTCTTCTCCAAAACCACAGTTTGAAAGCATCAATTCTTTGGTGCTCAGCCTTTCTTTATGGTCCAACTCTCACATCAATATATGACTACTGGAAAAACCATAGTTTTGACTATATAGACGTCTGTTGGCAAAGTATTATCTCTGCTTTTAATACACTTTCGAGGTTTGTCAGAGCTTTTCTTCCAAAGAGCAAGCATCTTTTAACTTCATGACTGCAGTCACTGTCCACAGTGATTTTGAAGCTCTCATTTTTTCCATTGTTTCCCCATCTATATGCCATGAAATGATGGACTGGATTCCGTGATCTTCATTTTTGAATATTGAATTTTAAGCCAGCTTTTTCACTCTCATCTTTCACTTTCATCAAGGGGCTCTTCTTTAGTTCCTCTTTGCTTTCTGCCACAAGGGTGGTGTTATCTTCAAATCTGAAGTTATTGATATTTCTCCCAGCAATCTTGATTCCAGATTGTGCTTCATCGAGCCTGGTATTTTGCATGATGTACTCTGCATATAAATTAAATAAACAAAGTTACAATAATTATGAATTTTAAATATACATAAAGAAATTAATTTGCTAGTGTAAAGAATCCACCTGCCAATGGAGAAGACATAGACGCAGGTTAAATCCCTGGCTCTGGAAGATACTCTGGAGAAGGAAATGACAACCCCCTCCAGTATTTTGGCCTGGGAAATCCCATGGATAGAGGAGCCTAGGGGGCTACAGTCTATGAGGTCACAAAAGAGTCAGACATGACCGAACAACTAAACAAGGTTATGAAACTTACAGTAGGAAGATTATTCTGGATAATTTGGGCAGGTCTAATTCAATCACTTCAAGAAAATTAGAGATACCAAGGGAACATTTCATGCAAAGATGGGCTCGGTAAAGGACAGAAATTGTCTGGACCTAACAGAAGCAGAAGATATTAAGAAGAGGTGGCAAGAATACACAGAACTATACAAAAAAGATCTTCATGACTCAGATAATCACGATGGTGTGATCACTCATCTAGAGGCAGACATCCTGGAATGTGAAGTCAAATGGGCCTTAGAAAGCATCACCACAAACAAAGCTAGTGGAGGTGATAGAATTCCAGTTGAGCTGTTTCAAATCCTGAAAGATGATGCTGTGAAAGTGCTGCACTCAATATGCCAGCAAATTTGGAAAACTCAGCAGTGGCCACAGGACTGGAAAAGGTCAGTTTTCATTCCAGTTCCAAAGAAAGGCAATAAAGAATGCTCAAACTACTGCACAATTGCATTCATCTCACATGAAAGTTAAGTAATGCTCAAAAATCTCCAAGCCAGGCTTCAGCAATATGTGAACCGTAAACTTCCAGAAGTTCAAACTGGTTTTAGAAAAGACAGAGGAACCAGAGATCAAATTGCCAACATCCACTGGATCATTGAAAAGGCAAGAGAGTTCCAGAAAAACATCTATTTCTGCTTTATTGACTTTGCCAAAGCTTTTACTGTGTGGATCACGATAAACTATTGAAAATTCTGAGAGATGGGAATACCAGACCACCTAACTTGCCTCTTGAGAAACATATATGCAGGTCAGGAAGCCACAGTTAGAACTGGACATGGAACAACAGACTGGTTCCAAATAGGAAAAGGAGTATGTCAAGGCTGCATATTGTCACCTTGTTTATTTAACTTCTATGCAGAGTACCTCATGAGAAATGCTGGGCTGGAAGAAGCACATGCTGGAGTCAAGATTGCCAGGAGAAATATCAATAACCTGAGATGACACCACCCTTATGGCAGAAAGTGAAGAGGAACTAAAAAGCCTCTTGATGAAAGTGAAAGTGGAGAGTGAAAAAGTTGGCTTAAAGCTCAACATTCAGAAAATGAAGATCATGGCATCTGGTCCCATCACTCCATGGGAAATAGATGGGGAAATAGTGGAAACAGTTTCAGACTTTATTTTTGGGGGCTCCAAAATCACTGCAGATGGTGACTGCAGCCATGAAATTAAAAGATGCTTACTCCTTGGAAGAAAAGTTATGACTAATCTATAGAGCATATTGAAAAGCAGAGACATTATTTTGGCAACAAAGATCCGTCTAGTCAAGGCTACGGTTTTTCTAGTGGTCATATATGGATGTGAGAGTTGGACTGTAAAGAATGCTGAGCACCGAAGAATTGATGCTTTTGAACTGTGGTGTTGGAGAAGACTCTTGAGAGTCCCTTGGACTGCAAGGAGATCCAGCCAGTCCATCCTGAAGGAGATCAGCCCTGGAATTTCTTTGGAAGGAATGATGCTAAAGCTGAAACTCCAATACTTTGGCCACCTCATGTGAAGAGTTGACTTACTGGAAAAGACTCTGATGCTGGGAGGGATCGGGGGCATGAGGAGAAGGTGACGACAGAGGATGAGATAGCTGGATGGCATCACTGACTCGATGGACTTGAGTCTGAGTGAATTCCGGGAGTTGGTTATTGACACAGAAGCCTGGCATGCTGCGATTCATGGGGTCACAAAGAGTTGGACATGACTAAGCGACTGAACTGAACTTAATTACACAAGTTTTAAAAGAAAACAGTCTTCTCTGGCTTGAGTCAGAGAGATGTGATGGAAGAGAAAGCAAGAAAGATGCTGCACAAGGGGAAGGCAGAGATTCCAAGTGAGGATTCAGTGTGTCATTTCTTGTCCTGAGCCAGGAGCCCAATTGCAAGGACCAAAGAGAGGCCCTGGGAGATAAAAGACAGCCCATAACTGGAAATCTTCAGGAAAATAGGGACCTTTTCCCTATAAGTACATGAACATTTCTGCCAACAAATTAAAAGGGCTTTGAAGTCCCTCCAAAAATCTGCCTCTAGAAAGGAACACAATCCTGCCAACATCTTGATTTGGTTCTTGTAAGACCTGGACCAGAGGATCCAACTGAACTGTGCCATGCCTAGACTTCTGACCCATGGAAACAGTGAGATAATAGATGGATGTTGTTTAGTGGATATTGTTTAAGTTGCTGTGTTTGTGATAATTTGCTATGTCAACAGAACGAGTACAGTGTCTAACAATAATAATCATAAGAATAACAAGTTGCCTGGAATTCTTACTGTGCATAAGAATTTTGCTAAGGATTTCAGGAGTGTTCATTTAATTTTTATGCTCATTCATGAGGTAGTGTACTTGGCCCATTTTGCCTCTGTTTGCCCCAAACCTCTTTACTTTGAGAACCGCCTCTCTTTATTTCACACATAGGAGTGGGCCTTTGGCAATGATGTTAGCATTTTGTGATCCCATGGCTTTGTTTTAAAGTGGACAAATGGTTAACACTTGGCCTAAGACAAGTCACATGGATTCTATCTCCTTGAGCTTGAAATTGCAATTGTGAGTTTTTACTTTCTGGAACATGGGTGTGTAAAATCCAACTCTGAATTGGCATTTACATGTAAAGATAAAATAATGAACGTAGAGAGAGATAAGATATTTTAAAACTGATTCTTAATTTTTCGGATGGCTTTCCTGACTGTCTCTATCTTCTCTTAAAAACCAGCTGTTCTCCTGAACTATCAGTTTGCTATGGGAAATTTCTCCATTTAACTTAAGGTTGCTTCAGTGAAGTTTTGCTGCTTCCAACCAAAACAATGTTAATTAAGTCAGGTAGTGGTATTATATTTTTGTTTAAAGAGATGTTGTGTTCATCCAGGTATGCTGAACTGATATAACAGATGCTTTGAAGTTCAAAGACAATGCACTCAAGGAAAAGTCAAAGTGATGGCTTTGGTCTGCAAGTAACTCTTCTCCTTGTGGTAATTCAAGGAACCAGGCTTGTTCCAGCTTCTTTCACCATGCTTCAGAGTCTTTATTGTCATATGAATCTGTATTTCAGTCTGTATTGAAAAAGGAGAATGGAGGATGGAATACTAGCTTCATAAAATCCTTAGTCCCCAAGTACCATCTCTTGCTTTTCTGTTCATGTTCCATTGGTAAAACTGGTCAGATGGCCACAATTAACTGCAAGAAATGTTGAGATATGTAGTCTAGCAGGGAACCTAGGAGAAGTAAAATATGATGATCAGCTGGCAGCCTCTGCCAACAGATGTTTAATAACTTGTTCAATATCATACAACTGATATTGGCAAATGTGGGGACTGAAACACATCTCTGGCTCAAGAAGTCTAGATCTTAACCATATTTCTCTACTACATTTTTGTTTTACCAGATGGCTTTCATTTGTTTAATTAGTTGATTTAAAATTCTACTCACTCTGTTAGTTAGCCGCCTCACGTGTGCATCTTTTAAAATTTACTTTAATTTAGATAATATCAGAGAACAGAAACTCAGTACATAGTATATTCAGAGAGAGCCAGTGACAAATTACACAAAAATAGCTGAGCTCTCAATTAGGCTACTGACTGCATGCATGGCTCAGAAATAAGACCACCTGCTAGGCTTTTTAATAACAAATGGTAGCCAAAAATTTTGAAACCCTGTAACCTTTTATATAAGTACTTATGATAATTTAATAACATGAAGTCATGTTTTCATGCTACTAATATGAAACAATTAATGGGTAATTGGTAATCAATTTAATTTCATGTTAATTGAGCTAAAATGCAAATACCCTGAATGTATTTTAGTATACTTGATTTTGCCCTGTAATTGTTCCAGACTTCTTCAGTGATGTATTGGTGGGGTATCTAGGATCAGTGTCTGGCACTAAACCTGTAGGTGTGAGTTTTAGATTGAGCATATAATGAGAATAGGTGTGGCAATGTGGATGGCCTACTTGAATAAGGAAGTTTACTTTCACACAGAGACATTCTGTTGGAGGTGGGTTGGGTGGATTCCACAGTCTACAAGTTGTTCACATTTATAGTTCAAGTAAAATAATTGACAGAAGTTCCAAGATGAAGAAAAGAATCATAGGTAACCTAGATAGATGTGCTGGAGCTGGTTTTGTCTGCTCATGCTGGCCACCAGTGCACAACTCTGCATTCATCCTCGTTTTCTGAATGTTGAGCTTTAAGTCAACTTTTTCACTCTCCTCTTTGCTTTCATCAAGAGGCTTTTACTTGCTCTTCACTTTCTGCCATAAGGGTGGTCTCATCTGCATACCTGAGGTTATTGATATTTCTCCTGGCAATCTTGATTCCAGCTTGTGTTTCTTCCAGTCCAGCGTTTCTCATGATGTACTCTGCATAGAAGTTAAATAAGCAGGGTGACAATATACAGCCTTGACAGACTCCTTTTCCTATTTGGAACCAGTCTGTTGTTCCACGTCCAGTTCTAACTGTTGCTTCCTGACCTGCATACATATTTCTCATGAGGCAGGTCAAGTGGTCTGGTATTCCCATCTCTTTCAGAATTTTCCACAGTTTATTGTGATCCACACAGTCAAAGGCTTTGGCATAGTCAATAAAGCAGAAATAGATGTTTTTCTGGAACTCTCTTGCTTTTTCCATGATCCAGCAGATGTTGGCAATTTGATCTCTGGTTCCTCTGCATTTTCTAAAACCAGCTTGAACATCAGGAAGTTCACAGTTCACGTATTGCTGAAGCCTGGCTTGGAAATTTTGAGCATTACTTTACTAACATGTGAGATGAGTGCAATTATGCATTAGTTTCAGCATTCTTTGGCATTGCCTTTCTTTGAGATTAGAATGAAAACTGACCTTTTCCAGTCCTGTGGCCACTGCTGAGTTTTCCAAATTTGCTGGCATATTGAGTGCAGCACTTTCACAGCATCATTCAGGATTTGAAAAAGATCAACTGGAATTCTATCACCTCCACTAGCTTTGTTTGTAGTGATGCTTTCTAAGGCCCACTTGACTTCACATTCCAGGATGTCTGGCTCTAGATTAGTGATCACACATCGTGATTATCTGGTTGTAAAGATCTTTTTGTACAGTTCTTTGTATTCTTGCCACCTCTTCTTAATATATTCTGCTTCTGTTAGGTCCATACCGTTTCTGTGCTTTATCGAGCCCATCTTCACATGAAATGTTCCCTTGGTATCTCTAATTTTCTTGAAGATATCTCTAGTCTTTTCCATTCTGTTTTTTTCCTCTATTTCTTTGCATTGATAACTGAAGAAGGCTTTCTTATCTCTTCTTGCTATTCGTTGGAACTTGGCATCCAGATGCTTGCAGGCAGCGGTGGCAGCCGGCGCACTAAGCACGGCCAAGAGCTACCTCACGTCCGAGGCCAGGGGCAGCAGCCTAGAGTTCCAGGCTGCAGGAGCGCAGGAATGGCCGAGAGAAGCTACCCCCTGTCTGAGGTCAGGTGCGACGGCCAAGAGGAGTCACCCTGCATCCGAGGCCAGGGGTGGCGCCTAAGAGGAGCCACCCTGCGTCCGAGACCAGGGGCGGTGCCTGAGGCCAGGGGCAGCAGCAGGAAGGACCAACTGCACACCTGAGGCCAGGGCAGTGACTGGGAGGAGCAACCCCACGCCCAAGGCCAGAAGCGGTGGCCAGGAGAAGCAACCCCATGTCCAAGGAGTGGTGGCTGTATGGGTGCAGGAAGGCCCAGAGCACCCATCCCACATTGAAGGTTAGGAAGGGCAGCGGGAGGAGATACCCCTCATCCAAGGTAAGGAGCAGGGGCTATGCTTTGCTGGAGCAGCTGTGAAGAGATACCCCATGCCCAAGTAAGATAGTAGGTGTTGCAAGAGGGCATCAGAGGACAGACACACTGAAACCATACTCACAGAAATCTAGTCAATCTAATCACACTAGGACCACAGCCTTGTCTAACTCAATGAAACTAAGCCATGCCCATGGGGCCACCCAAGATGGGTGGGTCATGGTGGAGACAGAATGTGGTCCAGTGGACAAGGGAATGGCAAACCACTTCAGTATTCTTGCCTTGAGAACCCCATGAACAGTATGAAAAGGCAAAATGATAGGATACTGAAAGAGGACCTCCCCAGATCAGTAGGTGCCCAATATGCTACTGGAGGTCAGTGCAGAAATAACTCAAGAAAGAATGAAGGGATGGAGCCAAAGCAAAACGATACCCAGCTGTGGATGTGGCTGGTGATAGAAGCAAGGTCCGATGCTGTAAAGAGCAATATTGCATAGGAACCTGGAATGTTAGGTAGGTCCATGAATCAAGGCAAATTGGAAGTGGTCTAATAGGAGATGGCAAGAGTGAAGGTTGACATTCTAGGAATCAGTGAACTAAAATGGACTGGAAAGGGTGAATTTAACTCAGATGACCATTATATCTACTACTGTGGGTAGGAATCCCTCAGAAGAAATGGAGTAGCCATCATGGTCAACAGAAGAGTCCAAAATGCAGTACTTGGATGCAGTCTCAAAAATGACAGAATGATCTCTGTTCATCTCCAAGGCAAACCATTCAATATCACAGTTATCCAAGTCTATGCCCCAACCAGTAATGCTGAAGAAGCTAAACTTGAATGGTTCTATGAAGATATACAAGACCTTTTAGAACTAACACCAAAAAAGATGTCTTTTTCATTATAGGGGACTGGAATGTAAAATTAGAAAGTCAAGAAACACCTGGAGTAACAGGCAAATTTGGCCTTGGAATGCGGAATGAAGCAGGGCAAAGACTAATAGAGTTTTGCCAAGAAAATGCACTGGTCATAGCAAACACCCTCTTCCAACAATACAAGAGAAGACTCTACACATGGACATCACCAGATGGTCAACACCGAAATCAGATTGATTATATTCTCTGCAGCCAAAGATGGAGAAGCTCTATACAGTCAACAAAAACAAGACCAGGAGCTGACTGTGGCTCAGATCATGAACTCCTTATTATCAAATTCAGACTGAAACTGAAGGAAGCAGGGAATACCGCTAGACCATTCAGGTATGACATAAACCAAATCCCTTATGATTATACAGTGGAAGTGAGAAATAGATTTAAGGGCCTAGATCTGATAAATAGAGTGCCTGATGAACTGTGGAATGAGGTTCATGACATTGTACAGGAGACAGGGATCAAGACCATCCCCATGGAAAAGAAGCAAAAAACCAAAATGGTTGTCTGGGGAAACCTTACAAATAGCTGTGGAAAGAAGAGAAGCAAAAGCCCAGGAGAAGAGGAAAGATATAAGCATCTGAATGCTGAGTTCCAACAGGCCATAGTAGGAATATTTATAGAAATTGGTTTATATTACAAGTCATGATGTCATTATGAAGGGTAAGAAAATCAAGATCTGCCCACTGCTAGTTGGAGGCATGTGAAAGTCTGTGGTTATAATTCTAGTCCAAGCTTAAAAGCCTGAAAACCTGGAGTACCAAATCTAAAGACAGAAAATGATGATGTCCCTGTTCAAGCAGGAAGCAAATTCATCCTTCAACTGTTCTTTATTTTTCTCTTGTTCAGGCCCTTTATGAATAGAATGATGCCCACAAGAATTTATAAGGGTGATCTTCTTTATTCAGTTGACTAATTCAAATGCTAATCTATTCTAAAAAGATCCCCACAGACACACCCAGGAATAATATTTTACCAGTTATCTGGACACACCTTAGCCAAGTTCACACATAAAGGTAGCCATCACAGCTGCAGATTACTGGTGATACCTATAATCCAGGTAGACTAACAGAGATCATCTGAGGTTTTCTTCAGAGGACACTATTACTGCCCTGGGTCAGGGTTCAGAGGTAGACTTGTTGACATTAGAGTGTGCTGTGTGCTGTGCTCAATCGTGTCCGACTCCTTGCGATCCCATGGACTGTAGCCTGCCAGCTCCTCTGCCCATGAGACTTTCCTGGCCAGAATACTGGAGTGGGTTGCATTTCCTCCTCCACGGTATCTTTCTGACCCAGGGATCAAACCAGCATCTCCTGCATTGCAGGTGGGTAGGGACCCGACAACAGCATGTAGGTCTAAGTTAGTGAGAATGAGAATCAACAATCATTATGTTGTGGTAGCATTTCTCCTTTAACAACTGGGTAAAGATGACTGGAACTGCATTATCAAAGTGGAGTACCACAGCATAGGTGGTAGAGGGTAATGAATTTGGTTGGTCTTTCAGAGATCTCGGGGCTCATGATAATCCACTGTCCCAGAGGAATGATGATTTGATACTAAATTCTACCTTATATTCTATTTAGAAAACATGAGGAGAAAGCAAATCCACCTGCAACAACGAGGTGACATGAAAGTCTTACTGTAACTACAGAATTGGCTGGGAAGTCTTTGAACCAAGTCAGCACCATCCCCTTTAATTTGGTGGAGCCCTTCTATGACACACATGTATAATCTTGCTATAAACCAGATAAAACCTGTCAGCCCTGTCTCTTTTGGTCTGTCTTTCTGTCTTCTTCTTAGGTGATTTACACATTTGCCCACCATAATGTAGAAAGTCCCTAGTAATTCAGAAACCTGCATTACTTCAAGGTTAACAGTGCCTCTAAGCTGAAATTAAATATATCTCTCCTTTTTAACACCAGCTTCATATAGAAATAATGCATAGGAATAAAGATCAACCTGATATTCACATTTCTGGTGATAGGAACAATGACCAACTGTGAGCAGGATCTATGGGTTGTTGAAAACATCATTAAAATCATATTAGACATGGTTACTTAGGAAGACTCTACCAAAGGGAGTAGTTTCTATGCAATTATCTTACCTTGAGTGCTAGCTTATTAAAATAAAGAAAGATAGTTGGAAGTTAGCTAGGGGTCCAGTAAAAAGTGACTTTTTTTTCCTCATGCATCCTTTAAAAAAGGAGAGAGCCTGAAAGGTGATTTGAAGGAATCAGGAAATATTAATAATTGTTAAACTGATAAATGCCTCTTGGCATCAGGGTACTTATTTCCTCTTTTACTGGAAAATGCCATAACCAAAAGCTGGGATTGTTTTCAGGAAATTGTATCTTAGCATCAGGTCAGTGACCTTTTGAACTATGACCCAGCATGTTTTCCTGAGTTGCTGCTAGATACAAAAAATAAAGAGTAGAAAATTCTGTAATTGAGTGCTAGTCCAAACCAAAACAAATAACAACAAAAAACCAAGCAAGTCGTGACAGTGGCAGAATGTGTAAATGCCTTCAAGTGGGCATTTTGGTGAGTAGAGAGCTGGAGGGCTATTGTAGCTAAGTGCTAAATAACTACTTCCCAGAATGATAGGAGAAATATAACTTTACTACGTAAAAAATCTGTGGAATATGGATTTGACTTCAAATGTTTTCTGGATCAATTCCAAGCCCAAGTTTTTCCAAATATAAATTGTTCTAAGTAGAATATGATCGCCTTCCCATAACTTTTTCTTAATTATATCAAAGAAGAAAAGGAGGCAGAAGCTGAAGGCAAGTTGAGAGAATGTTTAAAAAAAAATCACTAGAACAGCATGTGGAAATGACACTAGCCAAGACTGAAACCTACTGCCAATAAGACTATATCAAAGCATATGTGGTTTCTAATAGTAGTGCTACATGTTTTCAGATAGCCCAGGGGAGATACTTGAAATATGCCACCTTGATACATTATCATGAACCCAAGCAGTAAAGCAGGACAGTGAAGGGAAAATACCCTGTGGCCTCAGGGAGCAGTATTAGTTATTTTTCAAAAACATAAGTGACATCTCTGGATTTACATTTGATTTTGTTTTTCTTTCTCCTTCTCTCTGTGCTGAGATTCTGGAACCCATCCATTTCTAGGTAATGGTATCATTTAATTGGAATTTCCTTACTGGATAATAGCAGCATTCAGTAGGTAGATACTGCCACACTTACATGCCCAGATTTGGAAAGAGTTCAGACGCACAGACACTTCTGATTGCAGTGAATTCCAAGATTATTTTTTAAGTGCTTGTTCAACTCTGTCAGCAGCAGGAAGACATCCAGTAAGTGGATGCCATTTCTTTCCACAGTCTGTGTACTAATGCAAGAGAAGCAAAACGAATAGATGAGTCAGTATCCCTTAATTCACGCTCATCATGAATGGTACCTGGAGTATTCCTCGTGCAAAAGCTTACAAACTGATTTTGGAAGCCTCCTCAGTAGGTTCAGAGTGGAAGGAAAATCTATGGAAGAGTCTCCAAGCCAGAAGAAATGACTTCTCTTTCCATGAGGAAATATCGGATAGAGTTGAATAAATTTAATAGATTTGGAGAGAACTCTAGGGATATTGCATTGTTTGAAATTGAGAGAGTGAGGAAACACATTGAAAATTTGCAGTTTATACACTTACCATATCAGTGTATTTAACCCCCAAAGTGTATGTACTTATGTTGTTTCATTAGGTTAATCATGTTTCCATTATTGCTTGTGATTGTAATTATCTTTTATTTTTGTCTGGCTATTGATTGTGAAAACTGATAAACATATCTTATTATTGTGATTATGTAACTATTATTTGCTTGATACCATTGTATCATGATTGGTCTACAGAAAATGATAGAACTTTATATCACTAAAACTACAATTTGATAGAAAAACCTGTAATCACTTTTTAAAATACAGATGCACATATCAGAATTATCTTGGAAATTTTTGAAAAATGAAAGTGCCCAGGTATTGCTTTTTCTCTCCAAAGTTCCAAATGTGTTTCTGATGAGCAGCCATGTTTAAAAATAACTGTATTATATGACTATATGATGATCTTTTACTTTTATCTAGTTTGTTTCACTTTTTCTATTTCATATTCAGTACTCCCATTTCATTCAGTTTATTTTTTCCAATTTGCCTCTTTCTTGTTGTTCTCTCTCAAACCTTTATCAAGTGTAGTAGAAAAACTTTTGTATACATATAGAGGATATATAATATATATATTATAGAAAATAATAGATATAGAATATCTATATATTTCTTTTACAAAACTTATGAATTGTTGCCTAACTAAAAATTTATGGCATTTTGATTCCACTCATTTGACTTAGTATAAATAGAATGCTAGATTTCTAATGTATATTCACTAAAAACATTGATTTAATTCCATGTACTTTGGCATGTAGTATTGCTGCTTAACATCTAGAAAGTTTATTATCTTAATGATTTAAGAAAAAAATTGAATGAGGCTTGAAATGTCTAATCAAATTCTGAGAATATAAAGAAATACTCTGTTGTTTTTTAAAAAAACCAGGAAATTCACATGTGATACAGTATTATTAACTAGAGACTTTGCTCAAATTTTGTAAAAATTTTAGGCTAGTGTCCATTATTTATTTCCATACCTTATAAACGATTCCACATTGTATTTAGTTGCATTGAGCAGCTTTCAGCTGCATATAACAATTTCTGATAAATTCTGTTTTCATTTTTGTTTTGTCACAAAGATTTTCTAATGTTTTTGTTAGGGAAAAATTTCAGTTTAGCAGTAAAACCTCCATTAATGGTGATGCAGGAAAAGCATCAGAAAAAACATAGTTACATTAAGGTGAATGAGCACATCATACCCTGAATTTAAGAAGCTTTGAACTCTTTACTAGGGATCCAGAAGCCAGTGTTGCACTGAAGTGATTTTTAGCAGATACCCAATGGCTAGTGAGTATAACTAAGCAAGCAAAAACCTCCACTACAAGTACTAAAAAAATCTTTCTGTTATAATTTATTAATCTAAATTTTATTAGTTTTAATTTTGAGATATGACTTTTTAAAGTGTTATTTACTTAAATGACATAGTAAGATACTAAAACAGAGCAAAGCTGTTACAGGCGCTAGTTTCCTAACAGCATACAGATTTGTGATGTCTGCAGATTTAGGTATGAATTATCCATACTTTCATGAAATATAGTTGATAGTATTTAAACATTTGTTGAGCACCAATGCTTAAAAGTATATTACCCTCCCTAATTGAAATTGACTTACCAATCACAGATATTTCAAACATTTTAGGGATTAGTGGCTACTAAGCAAACACTGGGGATTTTAATTTGAACACTCAGTGATTCAGTGACTTACCTCAGAATTATGAAAAGAAGTTTCAGTGGCATCTGAGAAAGAAAATACTGTATTCAAGACCTGCAGAACTTTTGGAAACTTAGGAATGGATGAAAGATGTTGACAGGCAGTTAAAGTATGAGAAGATTGTGGGTTTTTTTAATACTATTATTTTATTTGGCCGTGCTGGGTCTTCATAGCTGTGTGGACTTTTCTCTAGTTGTGATGAGAAGGGGTCCCTCTCTAGTTGCAGAGCAGGGGCTTCTTATTGCTGTGGCTTCTCTTGTTGAGGAGCCACAGGCTCTAGGGTGTGAGGGCTTCAGTTGTCGTGGTGCGTGGACTCAATAGTTGCAACTTCTGGGTTTTAGAGCACAGGATCAATAGTTGTGGTGCACGCGCTCCACGTATAACAGTGGAGCTGTTAAACTCCACATATAATCCTTGGTGTGATGTTTTATCTGAGTCCAATGGGATTTGTAGGAGAAGAAGAATGAAGCAAATGAGGGAATCTGAGAGTAAAAGCAATGTTTGTCGCCAGATACAGGCCATAAATAAATGGAGTTGTCTGAGTGTTCCTGGTTTCCAGGCTGGATTTGACAACTTTGCCTCCACTTGTCCAAGGTTGTTTTTAGAGTGATCCCAGAATCTGTTCATTGTAATGGATCTACTCAGAGAAGATCAGTCTTTCCATAGAAAGAATATAAATATTTGATGGTTGTGTACCAATTTATGTATAAATAGACACACCCAGCAGAGATAAGCAGTGTACTTTAGAATTCTTATTTCACTGTTTGCTTCCTTGACATGAAGGGAATAGAAATGTATTATGAAGTGGACAGGACCCAGAGCTCTAGGATCATAGGGATTTGAATCTGCATATTGGCACACATTGCCACTCTAACAGCAGAAAATGAAGAGGAAATTAAAGAGCCTGTTAATGAGAGTGAAAGAGGAGAGTAAAAAGCTGTCTTACAATTCAACATTGAAAAAATGAAGATCATGGCATCTGGTCCCATTACTTCATGGCAAATAGATGGGGAAAAGTAGAAACAGTGGTAGATTTTATTTTCTGAGGCTCCAAAATTCACTGCTGATGGTGACTGCAGCCAAGAAATTAAAAGATGCTAGCTCCTTGAAAGACAAGTTATGACAAACGTAGACAGCACATGAAAAAGTAGAAACATCATTTTGCTGACAAATGTCTGTATAATCAATGCTATGGTTTTTCCAGTCGTCAGGTATGGATGTGAGAATTGGACCATGATGAAAGCTGAGTACCAAAGAAATGGTGCTTTTAAGTTGTACTGAGATAATCTTGATGGTGTGATTACTCAACTAGATTACTCAACTGTGGTTACTCAACTGGAATGTGAAGTCAAGTGGGCCTTAGAAAGTATCACTATAAACAAAGCTAGTGGAGATGATGGAATTCCAGTTGAGCTATTTCAAATCCTGAAAGATGATACTGTGAAAGTGCTGCACTCAATATGCCAGCAAATTTGGAAAACTCAGCAGTGGCCACAGGACTGGAAAAGGTCAGTTTTCATTCCAATCCCAAAGAAAGGTAAGACCAAAGAATGCTCAGACTACTGCACAATTGCATTCATTTCATTTCAGTTCAGTTGCTCAGTTGTGTCCGACTCTTTGTGACCCCATGAATTGCAGCACACCAGGCCTACCTGTCCATCACCAACTCCCAGAATTCACTCAGACTCACATCCATTGAGTTAGTGATGCCATCCAGCCATCTCATCCTCTGTCATCCCCTTCTCCTCCTGCCCCCAACCCCTCCCAGCATCAGAGTCTTCTCCATGAGTCAGCTCTTCACATGATGTGTCCAAAGTACTGGAGTTTTAGCTTCAGCATCATTCCCTCCAAAGAATCCTAGGGCTGATCTCCTTCAGAATGGACTAGTTAGATCTCCTTGCAGTCCAAGGGACTCTCAAGAGTCTTTTCCAACACCAAGTACAAAAGTATCAACTCTTCAGTGCTCAGGTTTCTTCACAGTCCAACTCTCACATCCATACATGACCACTGGAAAAACCATACCCTTGACTAGATGGACCTTTGTTGGCAAAGTAATGTCTCTACTTTTCAATATGCTACACACTAGTAAAGTGATGCTAAAATTCTCCAAGCCAGGCTTCAGCAATACGTGAACTGTGAACTTCCTGATGTTCAAGCTGGTTTTAGAAAATGCAGAGGAACCAGAGATCAAATTACCAACATCTGCTGGATCATGGAAAAAGCAAGAGAGTTCCAGAAAAACATCTATTTCTGCTTTAATGACTATGCCAAAGCCTTTGACTGTGTGGATCACAATGAACTGTGGAAAATTCTGAAAGAGATGGGAATACCAGACCACCTGACCTGCCTCTTGAGAAACCTGTATGCAGGTCAAGAAGCAACAGTTAGAACTGGACATGAAACAACAGTTCTTTCCAAATAGGAAAAGGAGTCCATCAAGGCTGTATATTGTCACCCTGCTTATTTAACTTATATGGAGTATATCATGAGAAACGCTGGGCTGGAAGAAGCACAAACTGGAATCAAGATTGCTGGGAGAAATATCAATCACCTCAGGTATGCAGATGACACCACCCTTATGGTGAAAGTGAAAGAGGAACTAAAAAGCCTCTTGATGAAAGTGAAAGAAGAGAGTGAAAAAGTTGGCTTAAAGTTCAACATTCATAAAATGAAGATCATGGCATCTGGTCCCATCACTTCATGGGAATTAGATGGGAAAACAGTGTAAACAGTGTCAGACTTCATTTTTTGGGGCTCCAAAATCACAGCAAATGGTGACTGCAGCCATGAAATTAAAAGATGCTTACTCTTTGGAAGGAAAGTTATGATCAACCTAGGTAGCATATTTAAAAACAAAGACATTACTTTGCCGACTAAGGTCCGTCTAGTCAAGGCTATGGTTTTCCCAGTGATCATGTATGGATGTGAAAGTTGGACTGTGAAGAAAGCTGAGCACTGAAGAATTGATGCTTTTGAACTGTGGTGTTGGAGAAGACTCTTGAGAGTCCCTTGGACTCTCAAGGAGATCCAGCCAGTCCATTCTGAAGATCAGCCCTGGGATTTCTTTGGAGGGAATGATACTGAAGCTGAAACTCCAGTATCTTGGCCATCTCATGCGAAAAGTTAACTCATTGGAAAAAGACTTTGATGCTGGGAGGGATTGGGGGCAGGAAGAGAAGGGGATGACAGAGGATGAGATGACTGGATGACATCACCGACTCGATGGACGTGAGTCTGAGGGAACTCCAGGAGTTGGTGATGGACAGGGAGGCCTGGCCTGCTGCAATTCTTGGGGTCACAAAGAGTCGGACACGACTGAGCGACTGAACTGAACTGAGGAAGAATCTTGGGAGTCCCTTGGAGTACAAGGAAATCAAACCAGTCAATAGAGAAATCAACCCTAAATATTCATTGAAAAGACTAATGCTGAAGCTCCAGTACTTTGGCCACCTGATGTGAAGAGCCAGCTCATTGGAAGTACCCTGATGCTGGGAAAGATTGAAGGCGGGAGGAGAAAGGAACAATAGAGGATGAGATGGTTGGATGATGTCACCGACTCAATGGACATGAGCAAACTCCAAGAGACAGTGAAGGGTAGAGAGGCCTGGCATGCTGCAGTCCATGGGGTTTAAAAAGTCGGACATGACTTAGATCCTGAACAACAACAAATTTCATAGGTATTCTTTACCCTTTTGTGTCTCAGTTTCTTCACATGAATAATGAAGAAATTGTACCTAAGAGAATTTCTCTGAGGATCAGCATAATTCCTAGCTCATATAAATGTTAGACTTATTTTTAATAAAGGATTCAAATGCCACTCTGATCAAAGGTTCTCTTACTGCTTTCTGGTCTCAATTATTTTTCAAAGCACTGATATTTAAAAATATCTCTCAGATTTATCATTGTCACCTCAGGAGCCAAATTCTGTTTCACAGTAAGCATTTATTATTTTTTTGCCATTGTTAAAGTCTAATTTGCATTGACTATCTTTTGTTTCCTGAGAATGACTTTCTTCCCTCTAATACATCTTTTCAAATACTGACTTCCTGTTCTTTACTTGCTAGCCACAATTTCTCCCTGTTAATTCCATTGTATATCACAGAGGGGCAAAGGGAAAGCTTCTATTATTTTTGCTCTATTTTTCAAGAAAGAGATGTTTCTTCTGAGTCCCAAAGCAAAATTGAGGTCTACTATGAAGCAACATCAGTATACTTTCAAGGGTACCAGTTTAGTTTGCATCTTTCCCGCTTGGGAATGCTAGTTTAAATATAAAGTTGTCCCCCAGAATCCAGTGACGATTAGTCCTAGGATCATCCTCAAATACCAGAATCCTGAATGTTCAAATCCCTTATATACAAAGATATATTTGCCTATAAGCTATGCTCATCCTTTGGTATACTTTAAATCATCTCTGGGTCACTTGCAATACTTAATACAATGTAAATGCTACATAACTGTTTACAAATGCATGGAAAATTCAAGTTTTGATATTTGGAATTCTCTCAAATTTTTATTCTGAACATTTTTGTCCTGCATTTGATTGTGTCTACAGATGTGGAATCCGTGGGTACAGATGGTTGATTAATATGCTTACCATTGGGTATATTGCCCTAAGAAGACCAAGAAAAACCAAAATTTTAATCAGTTAAGACCTTAGTGACAGTCTATATAGTAGGCTTTCAAAGTAAAATGCCCTAGGGCCAAAGCAGGGACTCTAAGTGAATGAAGCTCACAAGAAATAATATTGTTTTCCTCTTTACTGAAAGAAATACAATAGTGTGACTATTTATGATGATAGATGGCAATTGATACTCAGTGAACAGTCAAGCAGCTACTATGGAACTGGCCAATGTAACTGCCTTAGTTGAAAAAGTGACCAAGGTACTCCCTTGGGGGAAATGTGCCTAGCATTGCCAGACATTCAGTGTTTTAAGAACGGGAGAAACAAGAAACACCAAAAGAGAGTGTTTGTCTTTCTCTGTCCGACTTGTTTCATTAAACATAATACTCTCTAGATCCATGCACATTATTGTAAATGGTCAAATCTGCCTCCTTTTTATGACTGAGCAACATTCTGGTTCAGTCGCTCAGTCGTGTCTGACTCTTTTTGACCCCATGGACTGTAGCACACCAGGCCTCCCTGTTCATCACCAACTCCTAGAGTTTACTCAAACTCATGTCCCATGAGCCGCTGATGCCATCCAGCCATCTCATCCTCTGTCGTCCCCTTCTCTTCCCACTTTCAGTCTTTCCCAGCATCAGGGTCTATTCCAAGGAGTCAGTTCTTTGCATCAGATGGCCAAAGCATCAGTCCTTCCAATGAATATTCAGGACTGATTTCCCTTAGGATGGACTGCTTGGATCTCCTTGCAGTCCAAGAGACTCTCAAGAGTCTTCTCCAACACCACAGTTCAAAAGCATCAATTCTTTGGTGCTTAGCTTTCTTTATGGTTCAACTCTCACATCTGTACATGACTACTGGAAAAACCATAACTTTGACTAGACAACCTTTGTTGGCAAAGTAATGTCTCTGCTTTTTAATAAGCTGTATATTTTGGTCATAATTTTTCTTCAAAAAGCAAGCAGCTTTTAATACCAAATCTATTTATCTGTTAATGAGCAGTATAAATATACAATTATTTTAAGTTGCTGATCTCTTAATTACAAATATATTTTTTAAACCAAGTATTATATGTTCTTAAAAATATTTTGTGCACTTGTTCCATCACTTATTGAGAGAGGATTTTTGAAGTCTCCTTCTGTAATTCTGATTTATTTTTGTCTCCTTGCTCTTCCAGTTTTTACTTCATGCATTTCAACGCTCTGGTATTGGGTGCATAAATATTGTGTTATTGAGTGCATAAAGAACATTGTTATGTTCTTTTGATTAACTGACTCCTTTATCATTATGAAGTGACTTTCTTCATCCCTGATGATATTCTTAGCTCTGATCTACTTGACTGATTGGAGAAGGAAATGGCAACCCATTCTAGTCTTCTTGCCTGGAAAATCGCACGGACAGAGGAGCCCACATTCCATGGAGTCACAAGAGTAGGACATGACTTAGTGACTAAACCACCACCACTTGGCTGATATCAACACTGAGACTCCACTGAAACTCTCCTTTACTTGGATTATTATTGTCATGTTATATCTTTATCCATTCTTAAACCCGTTAACTATAATGTCTTTATATCAAAAAGAAGGATTTCTTATGGTCCTCTTTTATTCAGTTTGACAATTTCTATCTTTTATTTGAAGGTTTTAAAACCACTTATATTAATATAATATTATGGTTACTTTTTCATAACATCTTTAGGTAACTCAGAAAATCCAGAAAATGATCAGTTTGAAATGTAATATATGTCAGAATCATGAATAGAGTGTGTTAGAGTTTTTCTTTTTTTTAAATTTTTATTTTTTATTTTTTTCCCCATTTTTTTAAAATTTATTTATTTTTTAAATTACAATACTGTATTTGTTTTGCCATACATTGACACGAATCAGCCATAGGTGAACACAATCGTCCAATGCCGAAGCCCCCTCCCACCTCCCACCCCACATCCTCTACCTGAATCATCCTGTGCATCAGCCCTATACATCCTGCATCCTACACCAAACATAGATTAGCGCTTCGTTTCTTACAGGAAAATACACATGCTTCACTGCCATTCTCCCAAACCATCCCACCCTTTCCCTCTCCCTCAGAGTCCAAAAAGTCCACTCTATACCTCTGTGTCTCTTGTTGTCTCACATATAGGGTCATCATTACTGTCTTCTAAATTCCATATATATGTGTCAGTATACTGTATCGGTGTTTTTCTTTCTGGCTTACTTCACTCTGTATAATCGGTTCCAATTACATCCATCTCATTAGAACTGAGTCAAATTTATTCTTTTTAAGGGCTGAGTAGTATTCCATAGTGTATATGAACCACAGCTTTCTTATCCATTCATCTGCTGATGGACATCTAGGTTGCTTCCATGTCCTGGCTATTATAAACAGCGCTGCAATGAACATTGGGGTACATGTGTCTCTTTCAATTCTGGTTTCCTCAGTGTGTATGCCCAGCAGTGGGATTGCTGGGTCATAAGGCAGTTCTATTTGCAATTTTTTAAGGAATCTCCACACTGTTTTCCATAATGGCTGGACTAGTTTGCATTCCCACCAGCAGTGTAAGAGGGTTCCCTTTTCACCACACCCTCTCCAGCATTTATTGCTTGTAGACTTTTGGATCGCAGCCATTCTGACTGGTGTGAAATGATACCTCATTGTGGTCTTGATTTGCATTTCTCTGATAATGAGTGATGTTGAGCATCTTTTCATGTGTTTGTTAGAAATCCGTATGTCTTCTTTGGAGAAATGCCTATTTAGTTCTTTGGCCCATTTTTTTATTGGATCATTTATTTTTCTGGAGTTGAGCTGCATAAGTTGCTTATATATCTTTGAGATTAGTTGTCTGTCAGTTGTTTCATTTGCTATTGTTTTCTCCCATTCAGAAGGCTGTCTTTTCACCTTGCTTATAGTTTCCTTTGTTGTGCAGAAGCTTTTAATTTTAATTAGATCCCATTTGTTTATCTTTGCTTTTATTTCCAGTATACTGGGAGATGGATCATAGAGAATGACCTTCTTAGTCCAGTATTTCACAGTTGCAACATCTGCAGTTAGTGAAAGAGAGTCATTTCCTAGGCAGGTTGATAAGAAGTCTAAGGGTCCCCAAGGAGAGAGGAGTCTGGAATTCTCAAGGAGGAAGAAAATGAAGAAGGAAGTAAAATGTTTCCCAGGGAGTTGAATACTAGGTCAGCTTTACTGGGACGGCAAGCCCCAAAATTTTAAAGGGAACAATGGATACCAGGTGTGTCACTGCAATGTTTGCCCTGCAACCTAAGAAACAGGATCTAGCTCTAGGAAACAGGGACTCGACGCTAACTGCAAATTGTCACCAATGGTTACATAAACCTTACCTGCCTGCCCACCAATCATGCTCTGCCGAGTAGCCTGGTCCCCTCCTCCCCTGCACAACAGGATAAAAGGCTCCCAAAGCGGGTGTTCGGGGCTCCCCACCTTCGATTGGCTTGGTGGGGGCCCGGATCCGAAATTGCCAATAAACTGCTTTTCTCTGAACTCCGACTGGTGGTCTCTATTGGCAGCTAGTCTCTAACATTTGGGGGCTCGTCCGGGATAAGCTGCCTGGAGACTGCCAGCGGACTATTCTTTAAGACTATTCATCTGGAACCCTGCACGGCGCGCCCGGTAGGTCAGGCCTGTTTAATTTACTGATCTGGTATTAGTCTGCAGACTCTGTTCTGAGTTGCGTGTGGACGGTGGGACGCCGCCGGGAGGTCCCACGCAATTGCCGAACGGAGTGACGACTCCGGGAGGCCTGGATCTGAGTTTCTGGTTTTAAGATTTCCTGTTTGGTTGTTTGGTGTCTGTTTTCCTTTCTGTTCCTTTTGTCTGATTGTCTAATTGTCAAATCTACCTCTCCCTCCCGGCCAGGATGGGACAATGTAGTTCGAGCGGTCCCTTGAACTCGCTCGAGTGCTCAGTGATAACTTCGCCAATTTCAGGCGAAGGGCGGAAGGCTATGGCGCCTCTGTAAATGTGTTTGAGCTAAAACAATTTTGCAAATTGGACTGGCCCACTTCGATGTGGGGTGGCCAAGTAAGGGTACTCTCGATCTGGCTATAGCCAGGCGGGTTCAGCGAGTTTGTTACGGAAGTCCTGGCCACCCCGATCAGATCCCCTATATCGATATGTGGGCCGAAATTATTTGAGATAATCCATCCTACCTAAAAAGTGCAGGTGCCAGGAACCTGTGAGGGCGGGAGGCCGGGAAGGCAGTCATCTAGCATTATGGTAATGCGCCAGTTAAAACCTAAGAAGCCGACTGCTCCCCTGTTGCCTCCCTGCCCCGGGAGTCCCCTCCCCGCTGGCGACCTCCACCCTACCCTGAGCGGGAGCCAGAGGGGAGGCGATCCCAGTTCCCTGATTCGACCGAGGCCGAGGCAACCGCCGCCTGATGACTAGCCCTTCCCACACTCGGGCTGGGACCCCTTTTGGGCCTACTGGGGCGGCAGGGCCCCCTGAGGGAGACGGGGGGAGGTGAGTCCCACCGGTAGGCCCGTATACTCACCAGCCCACTTGGGATGACTGCCAACAACTCCTCAGCACCTTATTCACTACTGAGGAGAGAGAGAGAATAAAAAATGAGAGTAGGAAGCAGGTCCGAGACAATCAGGGAGAGCTGACTACAGACCCTAGACTGGCTGATGAAATTTTTCCCCCAGCCGTCCTAACTGGGATCACAATGGGGCAGGAGGGCTGGGCTCCCTCAACCAGTACCGCCAGACTGTATTAGCGGGACTATGTGCAGCTGCCCGGAAGCCCACTAATATGGCAAAGATAACTGAGGTTAGATCTATACTGTTACTGTGTACTGTGGCAAACTTAGATTGGTAGTCAAAAAAAAAAATAAAAATCAAGGAAGATCTGGGAGACTATTTAGAGGGCCCAGAAAAATATTTTAGAGCTTTTAAAGGTGTTATTCTGCTTTATGACTTTACTTGGAAGGATATGACCTTACTTGGAAGGATGTGATGTATATCTTGGGACAAACGCTGACTCCTAACTCAAAGACTCGAGTTTTGGGAAAAGCGGTTGGTTATGGAGATGAATGGCTTGGTAATAAATCAGTAGGAAAGTGGGAAAATGAGATAGCGGCCCTCCCCACTGGGAATCAGGTGGTCCCAACTATAGAACCAGAATGGGACTACAACACAGCTAAAGGAAGATGGGATCAGAGTCATTTTGTCAGATGTTTTCTTAAAGGACTCAGTCAGGCCCGTTCTAAGCCTTTAAACTATAGCAAATTGGCAGACATAGAACAGGAGGAGAAGGAAGCTCCTGGTAAATTCCTAGATAGACTAAAAAAAAGCTCTTCGCAGATTCACTGAGATTGATCCCAAAAGTAAAAAGAAAAAGTGATCTTAAAAGATAGATTTATCACTCAGTCGGCTCCAGATATCCGCCATAAGCTACAAAAAACGGGCGTATGGACCAAATCAGTCTTAGATACTCTGTTACAACTGGCTCAGATGGTCTATTACGGTAAAAAATATAAAAGAAAAAAAATGCCCAGAGGGACCTAGGTAAAAGGGATGGGCTTGCTATTCCTGTGGAAAGGAGGGGCACCTCAAGTGAGATTGTCCTCAGGCATCTAAGCCGCCCCCGGCTCCATGTCCAGTCTGCAAAGGACCACACTGGAAGAGAGACTGCCCTCAGAGGCGTAGGTCTCCGGGGTCAGACTCTCAAGACAATCAGGACTGAAGGTGCCCGGGGTCCCCACACAAGCTCCCGTCCTAATTACATCTGAGAAACCCTGGGTATTGATAATTGTGGGGGGGCCAATCCGTCAATTTCCTTTTAGATACTGGGGCAACTTACTCTGTGCTTACTGAAGCCCCTGGCCCACTTTCTTCCCGATCTGCTTCTGTAATGGGACTGTCTGGACGAGCCAAAAGGTATTATTTCAGTTATTCTTTATCTTACAACTGGGACTCTGTGCTATTTTCACATGAGTTTCTGATCGTGCCAGAATCTCCCTCACCCCTTTTGGGGAGGGATATACTGAGCAAGGTCCATGCCTCTGTTTTTATGAATATGGAGCCCTCCCTTCCTCTCCCTCTAGTTGAACATTTATAAAAGGCCTTTCTTATGCACAGACATTGTTATAGACCCTGAAGCCTTGGAATTAACTAGTCATGTAACTCAGCTCTCAGCTTTTCAACAGACATTAACAGAACTCCGGGAGAAGACTCCAGACCCTGCCTCTGAGTCAAGCAAGCCTCTATTTGAGCCAGGAATTGAGCTGTCAAAGTGCCAGGAATTGATTCGTGGATACATCACACTCGAGTTAAGAGGTGACACCCTGACCAAAACTAAGTGACATCTTTTTATGTCTTTACTTTCTATGCTCTGACTTTGTACTTTTCAGATAGGCCTGATAACCTGTGTGAACTTACTTCTGCTGACTCCAAAAGTCCTGAGTCTGCCGTTTGATCCCCAAGACAATGCCTTCCTGTCCTGGGCTCACTCCTACGCTGCATTCCACAATCGTTCTAACTGCTGGGTCTGTGGAGCACTCCCTCTTCATCAGTAAAAGGCTTTCCATGGTGACATCTCCAAGGCTGTAAATACCTTTGACAACAATAACATGCGATGCCTCTTCTTCATCTGAGGACATCTACCAACCTTAAAATGGACTGGTGCAATATGTTGCACTTTAACTATGGGCTTAATGTGACTTTTAATTCTGATTTTAACTTGTTTTAATGACTATGTTGCCTTACATCTGTAACTGTATAACTAGATTTGTTTCTAGCCGCATGAAAGCTCTTAAGTTACAAATGGCTGCTCAAACTCCTGCTACTGCTGCAACTTCCTCCAACTACTACTTGGGGCCCCTGGATCAGATATCTTCAATATGAGGATTAGGAGAATATGTTGCCTCCCCAGTTTAGGGACAACGCCCCTTCTCAGCTCGGAAGCAGTTACGAAATGAAAACGACGCCCCTTTTCCCTAGGCAACATAATTCTCCTAAAAGAAAAGGGGGAATGAAAGAGAGTCATTTCCTAGGCAGGTTGATAAGAAGTCTAGGGGTCCCCAAGGAGAGAGGAGTCTGGAATTCTCAAGGAGGAAGAAAATGAAGAAGGAAGTAAAATGTTTCCCAGGGGAGTTGAATACTAGGTCAGCTTTACTGGGACGGCAAGCCCCAAAATTTTAAAGGGAACAATGGATACCAGGTGTGTCACTGCAATGTTTGCCCTGCAACCTAAGAAACAGGATCTAGCTCTAGGAAACAGGGACTCGACGCTAACTGCAAATTGTCACCAATGGTTACATAAACCTTACCTGCCTGCCCACCAATCATGCTCTGCCGAGTAGCCTGGTCCCCCTCCTCCCCTGCACAACAGGATAAAAGGCTCCCAAAGCGGGTGTTCGGGGCTCCCCACCTTCGATTGGCTTGGTGGGGGCCCGGATCCGAAATTGCCAATAAACTGCTTTTCTCTGAACTCCGACTGGTGGTCTCTATTGGCAGCTAGTCTCTAACAGTTAGTACCTTTAATCAGATACACCAGCTTTCATAGGTTTTGTAAGAGAACTGGTCTCTTACAGAAATCAAGAACTTTCAGAAATCAAGTTGCCCAAACATACTTAAAAAAATCTTCCAATGATAACTTAGTCAAGTGTTGTGTTTTTATTTTTTATTTTTGATAAAATTGAATATATTTAAGGTTTATATATGATACTTTGATATATATGAACACGTACACAGTAAAATTATCACTGCTGCTGCTGCTGCTGCTACTAAATCACTTCAGTCATGTCCGACTCTGTGCGACCCCATAGACGGCAGCCCACCAGGCTCCCCGTCCCTGGGATTCTCCAGGCAAGAATACTGGAGTGGTTTGCCATTTCCTTCTTCAATGCATGCAAGTAAAAACTGAAAGTGAGGTCGCTCAGTCGTGTCCGACTCCTAGCGACCCCATGGACTGAAGCCTACTAGGCTCTTCTGTCCATGGGATTTTCCAGGCAAGAGTACTGGAGTGGGGCGGTCAAGCTAATTAATGTAATTAATGTGTGTGTGTGTGTGTGTGTGTGTGTGTGTGTGTGTGTAATGAGAGCACTTAGAACCTACTCTCAGCAAATTTCCATTATTCAGCACAATATTATTAATTATAGTTATCATATTGTATGCTATGATAGATATCTAGAATTATTCCTCCTGCATAACTGCAATTTTGTACCCTTTGATCAACAGCTCTTTGTTTCCCCCACCTCCTTATCTGTTGTAACCAGCATTCTCCCCTTTGCTTCTATGTTTTTGACTTTTTATTTTAGATTTCACACATAAGTGTGATCATGCGTTTTTTTTCCTGCATCTGACTTATTTCACTTAGGATAATGTCTTCCAGGTTCATTTATGTTGTTGCCAATAGCAGGATTTTTTTTTTTTAAGTCTGAGTTTTGATGCTGGGAGGGATTGGGGGCAGGGGGAGAAGAGGACGACAGAGGATGAGATGGCTGGATGGCGTCACTGACTCGATGAACGTGAGTCTGAGTGAACTCTGGGAGTTGGTGATGGACAGGGAGGCCTGGCGTGCTGCGATTCATGGGGTCACAAAGAGTTGGACACTCTAAGTGGCTGGAACTGAACTGAACTGAATATATACCATGTTTTGTTTATCCATTCAACTATAAATAGTTGTTCATAGTTCATACTCAGGTTGTTTCCATATTTTAGTCATTATAAATAATGCTGGACTGAACATGGAAATGCAGATAACCTTTTCAGATTGCTGATTCATTTCCTTTGGGTGTATACTCAGAAGAGAGGTTGCTTGACCATATGATCATTCTATTCTTATCATATTAAAGCACTTGTATACTGTTTTTCATAATGTCTTTATTAATTTACATTCCCAACAACAGTGTATGAGGGTTCTCTTTTTCTTTGGCAACACTTGAATTTTTTTTTTTTTTTAACAGCCATTCTGATAGACATGAGTTTATATCTTTTTAGTGTGGTTTTGACTTGCATTTCTCTGATGACTAAGTTCTTTTTCATCAGTATTTTACACTTTTCAGTGTAGATCATTTACCTCTTTGGTTGAATTTTCTCTTAAGTATTTTATTCTCTTTGATACTATCCTAAAATGAGAGTTTTCTTGAGTTCCTTTTTGGATACTCACTGTTGGTATAAAATAATGCAATTGATTTTTGTATGTTAATTGTGTATTCTGCAACTTTACTGAATTTGTTTCTTCTAACAGATTTTTTTTTTTTTTTGGTGTGTGGTCTTTAAGGATTTCTTGATGTAGAATCTTGGTATTTGCAAATGGAGAGAATTTGCTTTCTTTATGATTTGGATGCTTTCTATTTCTTTTTCTTATCTGATTGCTCTTGCTGGGACTTTCAGCACTCTCTTGAATAGAAGTGGAAGAATAGGCATCCTTGCCTTATAGCAAATCTTTCAGTTTTTCCCCATTGATTATGATTTTTAGCTGTGAGCTTTTCATAAAATGGTCTTTATTGTGTTGAAATAAACTTTTATTAAATTTGATTTCCCCTATTTTTTGGGAGATTATATCATGGATGAATGTTGAACTTTATCAGAGTCTTTCCCCCATATCTATTGAGATGATCATGTGGTTTTTATTTTCATTCTGTTAATGTATTGTATTACACTGATCAATTTTTGATTATGTTAGACTAACTTTGCATAAATCCCACTTGACCATGGTGTATAACCTGCTTGTTGTGTTGTTTGATTCAGTTTGTTATTGTTGAGAATTTTTGCATCTATTATCAGAGATATTACCTTGTAATTTTCTTGTGGAGTCTTTGGTTTTGTCTGACTTGGGTAGCAGAGTAAACCTGGCTTCATAAAATGAGTTTAGAGGTATTCCCTTTACTTCTCATTTCCCACTTACTGCTTCAAAATATTTTCTTTATTTTTAGAAGTTTGATTATATGTGAATTTCTTTTGGTTTATCCTGCTTGGAATTTGTTCAGATTTATGAACCTCTAGGATTTTTTTTTCTCCAAACATGCAAAGTTTTGTCATTCTTTCTTTGAATATTTGTCCAGTCCTGCCCACCTTTTACTCTTTCTGTTACCCTGATATCACAAATGTAAAATCTCTTGACCTAATTCAACAGGTCCTTGATGTTCTGTATATGTATTATTTTCTCTGTAGTTCATTAGAAAATTTCTATTCTGTCTTCAATATCACTGATTCTTAACTCTATCCTCTCTATTTTGTTTATAATCCCCTCTGCTGGGGTTTTGTTTTTGTATTTTTAGTTCTAAAATTTCTATTAATGTGTTTTTAATATCTACTATTGATTTCTCCTTCTTGATGATACTTCTAATTTTTCTGATGAGAATTTCTATGTGTGTGTGGTTTTTTTTTTTTTATTTGCTCTTAGGCATGTTTATGTTATCTTATTGAAGTATTTTTATGATGGCTGTTTTAAATCTTTGTTATGTAACTCTAAATAATCTGTCATATTAATCTTGGCATCTATTGATTTGTGTGTGTTTCTTTTTTTCATTCAAGTAGAAATTTTTCTGGGTTTTGGAATGACAGATAATTTTCAGCTGGAATCCGAGTGCTTTGTATGAGTATCTAGATCTTGTTTAAACCTTCCATTTTAACTGGCTTTCTCTGCTGACCTCACTTCAGCATACAAGAGGGCATCACCTCATTATGCAGGATGAGGCATAAGCTCCCCACACAGCCTCTTGACACCAAAGGAAATGTAACCTAATGATTGCTGCATGGAAGTTGGAGTTCTAGCTCCCACTGGAGCCCCATTAGTTGCATAAATGGAAAGAGACAGGAGTCTCTTGTTACTTCTTCTCTGGTAGTTTTCATTGATACCATTTGGGTGGAGGCTTTTCACCACCTAGAAAAGATAAAAATCCTGGTTTTATCTGACACCACCCTGGAAGTAGGGAGGGGCTGTGATGATTTATTACATCCTGGCTAGGTTAGAATCTATATTCTGATAGTGCATTCAGCTCTTCCTGGAGTCAGTGATACCTGACCACAGTTTTTTTTGTTGTTGTTGTTTGTTTTCTTCTGTCATGTTTGATGTTTGGCTGAGTAGAACAGTAATTGTCTAAAACTTTTCTATATTACTAGGCTGCCCCCTTTTCTCTGTCTTATCATTAGAATGTGCAGGTATGTGTGTTATCACCCTTAAATATCTTTGATACTTGACTTCCAATGTCATTAAAAATCACTGTTACTTATATTCTGATCATTTTAAAATGTGTTTTGGGGCCATACTGGCCAGAAAAATAAATCTTATCTTACTTTTTCAAAAATAATAACTTTCTATTGTCAACTACAAATTGGCACTTGCTAAGAGCACTGCCTGATGGCTCAACTGGTAAAGAATCTGCCTGAAATGAGGGAGACCTGGGTTCCATCCCTGGGTTGGGAAGATCCTTTGGAGAAGGGAAAGGCTACCAATTCTAATATTCTGGCCTGGAGAATACCATGGACTGTACAGTCCATGGGGTCACAAAGAATCAGACAGGACTGCAACAAGGGCAGGGCATTTACCATCTGCCTCTGTGGAGGTGAACCCTGTGTTGCTATAGCTGTTGACCTTCAACACCCCCTGAGGGAATTTAGGGTGGAGTGCTCCAGGGAATCTGGTGGGACAGGTCTTGGATAATTGGATGTTTTTCAGAACAGATTCCCTGGTGGCTCAGACGGTAAAGCATCTGCCTGCAATGCGGAAGACCCGGGTTCGATTCCTGGGTTAGGAAGATCCCCTAGAGAAGGAAATGGCAATCCACTCCAGCACTCTTGCCTGGAAAATCCCATGGACGGAGGAGCCTGATAGGCTACAGTCCATGGGGTCACAAAGAGTTGGACACGACTGACTGACACTTCACTTCACTTCACTTCAATCCTTGCATCTCCTCATATCTAGAGATGCACTAAATCCCTTCGTGGTAACATCAGATCTTGGTGACTAACAAAAACTTTTGTAAAATGAGTACTTAATGGTGCTGAACTCCCATTTCACTAAAACGTTATATATTGACCTTCCTCCCACTGCTTCTTTGGAGCAGTCTCTCAGCGCTATCTGAGGTGCTGCCTCCTAGGCTGCAGTCCTCATTTTGCCCCTAATAAAATGAACTTGCAACTTTCAAGTTGTGCATCTTTTTAGACAACTATATAAATATTCCTTCTGTGGGTTGCTGGCTTCTAAAACTCTGTGTTTGTGATATTGAGGCAAAAGAAAACCCAGGGAATGAACTACCATCTCATTCCCTGGATCACATTTTCCCTACCCAGTCTGATTTTTTTCTCTAACTTTTGAAGACTTTTATATATATATATATATATATATATATATATATATATATATATATTTTAATATAGCATTCAGTATTGTACTTAACAAGGAAATAAACAAAAGTACTTCTGCTAAATCTTCTTGGAAGCAGAAGTCCAGTTTTTTTTCTTTTAAGTAAATTTTTAAAATGAACAACAACAAAAAAATCATATGCATTTACCAACATAGTATTTATAGTGCTCTTCAGTTTATTGCTTAGG
This sequence comes from Nanger dama, assembly GCA_917880005.1. Taxonomy (NCBI): domain Eukaryota; kingdom Metazoa; phylum Chordata; class Mammalia; order Artiodactyla; family Bovidae; genus Nanger; species Nanger dama. Next base: position 13,289,401 of record CAKJTW010000002.1, read on the forward strand.
TACAGATATTATGAATTCTGCCTTGTTGGATATTGGTACTGTTTGTATTCCTAAAAGTATTCTTGAGCTTTCCTCTGGGATATGGCTGAGTTACTTGGAAAACTGACACTTTGAGGTCTCGCCTCTAAGATTTATTAGGTAGAACGAGAGCAGTCTTTAGTGTATGGCTAATTATTTATTCCCCATTACTGAGTCAAGATCTTTCCACGCATACTCTCCAGTGTCTTATGAGTTAAAGGTTTTCATTCTGGCAAAGAGACACACATTATTCCTGTTCCTGTGTGTGCTCTGAATGCTGTTTCCTTTAATCCTTTTGAGTGGTGCTTTCCTGACTTTGAGTAATTTCTTCACACACATGTGCTGCTCAGTACTCTGTGGAATACTCAAAGCTAGGGCCTCTGCAGATCTCTGGGGTATTTATTCTGTGCAACTCTCTCCTAACCAGCATTTTACCCTGTGAATTCCAGCCACTGTGGTCCCCGTGGCTTTCAGCTCCATTTCCTCTGTTGAAGGAGACTGTTGGGCTGCATCTGGATCACTGTCTGTGTCAGGGTCTGGGATGACTCTGAGAAGAGGATGTGGGGTTGGTCCTAAGGCTCACCTTGTCTGTTGCTCACCTCTCAGAAATCATATTACCTTTTGTCACTTTATGTTCAATGTTTTAAAAATAGTTTCCTATATGTTTTCTTGTTTTCCATGTGGTTTTAGACAGGAGGATAAATCTAGCCCCTGATAGAACTCCAAATTGTTTCAGAAGGATAAATCCTATTTTATTTTTTAAAAACATCTTTCTGTATAAATGGTCTTTCTTCTCAGCTTAGCTCTATACACTTTGTGTGGCAGTGACTGTTTTTTATAAATTGTCTTATATATAGTTGATTTAGAGCATCAACTATTTGTTGGCTGGAATATATGAAATGTTGGTGATTTGAGTTAATCAGTTTTAAATAATGCTATATCAAAACGTTGAAGTCCACTTTGCTGCCTTTTTCTGTTGGCTCAGTTTTTGTTAACTTTCCCTCTAGCTAAGACAATTTTGTTATTTGACTACCAGCATGTTTAGAGAGTTTATTATGCTCTAAGTGTAAAATATGAAGCAAAACTCCAGATGTAATGAAGGAACTGTACTGGCTGATCCTCGAGGCCATTATATATCAGTCACCCTTCCATGAATCTATGAGAACTTGCCCCGTGTGTCTTTTTCAAGTTTATTTTTAGTTCTTATATGAAAAAAAATAATGTGGCTTTATCCTGAGCTTTTATCATTCAATTATTAGGATTTCAGCTTGAGATTTATTCCTATTATTTTTCTGGATATGATAGTTCTCTGTTTTCTTTTCCTCTTATTTTCTTTTGTCCTTCCTTCATCCTTTCCCTTTCCTTTTCTTCCCTTTGTTCCCCCCACTTCTAACATTTAGGGTCCCTTCTGATGCTTATATTCTGTAATTCTCAGAAATCTGAAAAATTTATTTTAAAACCAAAAGTTTACTTAGTTCTTTTGAAAAAGAACTTCAAGAATGGTTAACTTCTAGAAAATTAGTACTGGAGAAATAAATTTTTTCCCCTCTAAAGTTCACTTTAGTTTGTAACATAAATCAGAGTATATGCATTTTCATAATTTAGTTTTAAAACAAATTTACTACCACTTCCTGGAAGATCCCCTGGAGAAGGAAATGGTAACCCACTCCAGTACTCTTGCCTGAAAACTTCCATGGACAGACAAGCCTGGTGAGCTACAGTCCATGGGGTTGCAAAGAGTTGGACATGACTAAGTGACTTCACACTCACACTAATGAGACCGATAGTTTACTATTTTCCTTTTACAAGCGAGGAAACTAAAGTCTTAAAAAGTTCAGTCTAGGTTGACTCTAGCTCTAGAGCTCATCCTCACCTGCTTGCTAAATAATACTGTTTCCATTATAAGGCAAGAGGCTATAAAGGCAAGGATATAGCTGACCTTTCCTTGAAAGATAAATAAACAAGGGAGAGATGAACAGAATAATTGATTGAGAAGAAAAGAAGAGGAAGACATGGAGGAAAATCACAGAACTATTGATCTGCTCTCCTTTATACTGAAGAGAGCTTCTGAAAGGAGATATATATTCATGAGAGAGAGGGTCCCAGGGGAAAAGCTATTCATTGGTTAATCTTCTATGTTATTATCCAAACTTAAATACTTTTTGATAATGAAAGGGAGGTGATTAATATTTATTCTGCTACAGGAGACGTAAATTATGCTTTTTCAGTTAAATCAAGATGTATAGTCACCATTAACAACCAGAAAGGGTCTGATCTAAGCGAATGAATGTTACAGATTTTGCTGTCACTGTGACCTTTTTCTTATAATCTTTGAAAGGGGTTTCATCTGTTGGTAGAAGATGTAGGTGTGAAAAATGATAGAAAGTGAAGATAAAGGTTTTTCCTTTCTTTCAATAAATCAGTGTGCAAGTGTGAAAGTTGTTCAGTCGTGTCTGACTCTTTGCAACTCCATGGACTATACAGTCCATGGAATTCTCCAGGCCAGAATACTGGAGTGGGTAGCCATTTCCTTCTCCAGGGAATCTTCCCAGCCCAGGGATTGTACCCAGGTCTCCTACATGGCAGGCAGATTCTTGACCTTCTGAGCCACCAGGGAAGCTCTCAATAAATCAGTTGCTGCTACTGCTGCTAAGTTACTTCAGTCGTGTCCGACTCTGTGCGACCCCATAGAGGGCAGCCCACCAGGCTCCGCCATCCCTGGGATTCTCCAGGCAAGAACATTGGAGTGGGTTGCCATTTCCTTCTCCAATGCATGAAAGTGAAAAGTGAAAGGGAAGTTGCTCAGTCGTGTCCAACTTAGCGACCCCATGGACTGCAGCCTACCAGACTCCTCCATCCATGGGATTTTCCAGGCAAGAGTATTGGAGTGGGGTACCATTGCCTTCTCCGTAGATAACTATAAATTGCTTGTCTCTGAAACTTCATTAGACAGACAGGGGCTTGGGTGCTACAGTGTGCTTCAGTTATAATAAAAAGCAAAAAGCGAAAGGATTTTGAAAATTATGGGGCCATGGTGACATATGAGTGACTGATCAAATTCTTTTTTAAACCATTCATGAGAAAAGCTACATTTGGCTCCTAATTTTTATTCTTTAATGTTCTATGTCAATCACGTTAACTGAAAATTTCTTAGGTTTTTCCTCTTTTCACCCTGTATATAATTTCTTTTCAGGGGAAAAAAATCTATTTCCTGTGTCACAGTAGTTAATGAGTTTGTTAATGAGTTAATATCAAAAAAATTAATGGCAAAGCCAATATTGTGCTTTAAGAATATAACAACAAATAGTCAATGTTATAACCATTATTCCTTTTTCAGAAGGTGATTCTCAGGTTAGAGATTGGTCCTGTTCCAATATAAGTTATCTACTATTCTCTGGTGGCTTCTAGTTCCATTATCATCATTCATAAGAAATCTTAACCCCATCAAATGTTTGTTTTTAAATTGAATTTATATAATACCAGCCTAATGTAGCATGTTTTCAAAGCAAAGGACTAAATGGAGGTAACTTTCTATATATTTAAAAGAGAAATACACAGTTGCTGATATCAGACCAAGTTTAATAGGTAACTCAGTTCAGTTCAGTTGCTCAGTTGTGTCTGACTTTTTGTGACCCCATGAACTGCACCACGCCAAACCTCCCTATCCATCACCAACTCCTGGAGCTTACCCAAACTCATGTCCATTGAGTCGGTGATGCCATCCAACCGTCTCATCCTCTGTCGTCCCCTTCTCCTCCTGCCCGCATCCCTCCCAGCATCAGGGTCTTTTCAAATGAGTCAGCTCTTCTCATCAGGTGGCCAAGTATTGGAGTTTCAGCCTCAACATCATTCCCTCCAATGAACAGCCAGGTCTGATCTCCTTTAAGATGAACTGGTTGGATCTCTTTGCAGTCCAAGGGACTCTCAAGAGTCTTCTCAATATCACAGTCCAAAAGCATCAGTTCTTCAGTGCTCAGCCTTCTTTATTGTCCAACTCTCACATCTATACGTGACCACTGGAAATGCCATGGCCTTGACTAGACAGACCTTTATTGACAAAGTAATGTCTCTGCTTTTCAATATGCTATCTAGGTTGGTCATAACTTTCCTTCCAAAGAGCAAGCATCTTTTAATTTCATGGCTGTAATCACCATCTGCAGTGATTTTGGAGCCCAGAAAAATAAAGTCAGCCACTGTTTCTACTGTTTCCCCATGTATTTGCTATGAAGTGATGGGACCAGATGCTATGATCTTCGTTTTCTGAATGTTGAGCTTTAAGCCAACTTTTTTTTAAATTTAATTTTATTTTACTTTATAATACTGTATTGGTTTTGGCATACATCAACATAAATCTGCCATGGGTGTACACGTGTTTCTAATGCTGAACCCTCCTTGCACCTCTCTCCGCATACCATCTCTCTGGGTCATCCCAGTGCACCAGCCCCAAGCATCTTGTATCCTGCATCAAATCTAGACTGGCAATTCATTTCTTATATGATATTATACATGTTTCAATGCCATTCTCCCAAATCATCCCACCCTCGCCCTCTCCCATGGAGTCCAAAAGACTGTTCTATACATCTGTGTCTCTTTTGCTGTCTTGCATACAGGGTTATTGTTACCATCTTTCTAAATTCCATATATGTGTTAGTATACTGTATTGGTGTTTTTCTTTCTGGCTTACTTCACTTCGTATAATAGGCTCCAGTTTCATCCACCTCATAAGAACTGACTCAAATGTATTCTTTTTAATGGCTGAGTAATACTCCACTGTGTATATGTACCACAGCTTTCTTATCCATTCGTCTGCTGATGGACATCTAGGTTGCTTCCATGTCCTGGCTATTATAAACAGTGCTGTGAAGAACATTGGGGTACATGTGTCTCTTTCAATTCTGGTTTCACTCTCTTCTTTCACTTTCATTAAGAGGCTCTTTAGTTCTTCACTTTCTGCCATAAGGGTGGTGTCATCTGCATATCTGAGATTATTGATATTTCTCCTGGCAATCTTGATTCCAGCTTGTGTTTCTTCCAGCCCAGCATTTCTCATGAGGTACTCTGCATAGAAGTTAAATAAGCAGGGTGACAATATACAGCCTTGATATACTCCTTTTCCTATTTGGAGCCAGTCCTGTTGTTCCATGTCCAGTTCTAACTGTTGCTTCCTAACCTGCATACAGGTTTCTCAAGAGGCAGATCAGGTGGTCTGGTATTCTCATCTCTTTCAGAATTTTCCACAGCTTATTGCGATCCATACAGTCAAAGGCTTTGGCATAGGCAATAACTGCTTCACTCCATATTGATATATGGATATAGATGTACTTACGGTATTCTGTATCAGAGTTGAATCATATTTCCATTAAAAGGGTAATGGAAAGCTGGATGACTCAATGTAAACAATCAATGTGAAAAATTTAAACCTCAAACTCCTGCATTTTCCTAATAATAGAGATTGGTAATTGACTAGGCACATAACTGTCTCAACCCTCTATTTAATTTAGACCTATTCTTACAAAGTCTCAGTGTCAAAGAATCTGTACATTTCACTTAAAACTAGAATACACTGAAAAATGTATTAATGTAATCATTAAGAATTGTGGACATCATTATACTAACTCTTGGTACATATACAAAAGGGCCAGTAAAATTTCAACTGTCAGAATCATCAGTAATAGTTGCCAAAATTTTGAATATTGAGCACATGTGCTTGCATGCACACACACAGAATCTGAAGGAATAGATAAAGTCTTGGGAGATTTTTTAAACCCTCCAAAGTCTACTGTGTAAATAAATTGAGTTTGTTTGATTGATTAATTAATTAAAAAATTGAAGTATAGTATATTCTTATTATATATATTCTAGATATAGAGATGGTTGGACAGTATTACCGATTCTATGGACATGAGTTTGAGCAAGCTCTGGGAGTTGATAATGGACAGGGAGTTGGTGATGGACAGTTCATGGGGTCACAAAGAGTTGGACATGATTGAGTGACTGAACTGAACTGACTGATACTATATTTGTGATGTTTTGTTCCAGGTGTACTGCTCAGTGACTTAGATTCTTTTTCATATTCTTTTCCTTTATAGGTAATTACAGAATATTGAGTATAGTTCCCATGGTATACAGTATGTCCTTGTTGGTTATCTATTTTATATATAGTAGTATATATACATTAATCTCAACCATTTAATTTATCCACCTCCCCTGCATCTTTTGATTTGGTAACCTTAAATTTGTTTTCTATGTCAGTGGGATATATTTCTGTTTTGTTAATTCATCCCTCCCCCACCCCTTTCAGATTCCATGTATAAGCAACATCATTTACTTCTCTTTGGCTCATTTTACTTAATATGCTAATCACTAGATCCTTCTGTGTTATTGCACATAACAATTCATTTTTAATGGCCAAGTAATATTCCACTGTATATATGTACCACATCTTCTTTACACATTCCTTTGTTGATGGACATGTAGGTTGCTTCCATGTCTTGACTATTGTAAATAGTGCTTCAGTGAACATTGGCATGCATGAATCTTCTCAGTTTATAGTTTTCTCTAGATATAGAGAAATGCAAGAGTGGCAGGAGTGGCATTGCAGGATCATATGATAGTTCTATTTTTAGTGTTTTGAGCAATCTCTATACTGTTCTCCATAGCAGCTGTACCAATTTACATTCCCACCAACAGTGCTGGAGTATTCCTTTTCCCACTACACCCTCTCCAGCATTTATTTTATCTGTAGACATTTTGATGATGGTCATTCTAACTGGAGTGAAGTGATATCCCACTGCAGTTTTTATGTTCATTTCTCTAATAATTAATGATGTTGAATGGTTTTTCAGATGTTGGCCATCTGTCTTTTTTGGAGAATGTATACTAAGATCTTCTGCCCATTTCTTGATAGGCTTTTTTTTTTTTTTTTTTTTTGATATTGTGCTATGAGCTATTTGTATATTTTGATAATTACCCGCTTGTTGATCACATTTGCAACTATTCTTTCCCATTGTGTAGATTGTCTTTTCAAATAAAGCTGGTTCTTATTTTTTAAAAATCCAACAAACAGAGATTTAGGGAAAAATGGAACTAAGCTGCAAAAGCATTTTGGGTAAATTATATTTAAAATAGTATTATGTTTCTTTCACTAACTAGAAGCTAATTTTCTTTTTAATTCAAATTCTGTAATTTTTAGGTACCAAAATAACTCTAAAGCTGCATAAGATTTCCATAACAGTTGTCTATTTCTGTGTTAAAATTCACCCCAAATTCAATGGTTTAAAACAACAGTGATTTATTATGTCTCCATATTATCTTTTATGAATAAGAGTTTCTTTTCTTGGTTTTTCTCTAAGCTCAATAAAGAAGCTGCATTCTGCTGAGGTTTGGGTTGGGCTACAAGGCACAGGATGTTCTGAGCCATAGGTCTCCTGTCCATGAAGTCTCCAACTCAGTACCTCAGAGAATAGTGATTTCGGAATTCCAAAAACCAAAATCACAAGCTAAAAAGTGTCCTAAGACTTAGTCCTGGAAGTCATACAATGTTGCTTGTGCTCCATTATTTTGGCCAAAGCTAGCCAGTTCCGTTCAGTTCAGTTCAGCTGCTGAGTGAGTCGTGTCTGACTCTTTGCGACCCCATGAATCGCAGCACGCCGGGCTTCCCTGTCCATCACCAACTCCCCGGAGTTCACTCAGACTCATGTCCATCGAGTCAATGATGCCATCCAGCCACCTCATCCTCTGTTGTCCCCTTCTCCTCCTGCCCCCAATCCTTCCCAGCATCAGAGTCTTTTCCAATGGATCAACTCTTCGCATAAAGTGGCTAAAGTACTGGAGTTTCAGCTTCAGCATCATTCCCTCCAAAGAAATCCCAGGGCTGCTCTCCCTCAGAATGGACTGGTTGGATCTCCTTGCAGTCCAAGGGACTCTCAAGAGTCTTCTCCAACAGCACAGTTCAAAAGCATCAATTCTTTGGCACTAAGCTTTCTTCACAGTCCAACTCTCATATCCATACATGACCACTGGAAAAACCATAACCTTGACTAGATGGATCTTTGTTGGCAAAGTCATGTCTTTGCTTTTGAATATGCTATCTAGGTGGTCATAACTTTCCTTCCAAGGAGTAAATGTCTTTTAATTTCATGGCTGCAGTCACCATCTGCAGTGATTTTGGAGCCCCCAAAATAAAGTCTGACACTGTTTCCACTGTTTCCTCATCTATTTCTCATGAAGTGATCGGACTGGATGCCATGATCTTCGTTTTCTGAATGTTGAGCTTTAAGCCAACTTTTTCACTCTCCTCTTATTTCCTCTTCACTTTCTGCCATAAGGGTGGTGTCATCTGCATATCTGAGGTGACTGATATTTTTCCCGGCAATCTTGATTCCAGCTTGTGCTTCTTTCAGCCCAGCGTTTCTCATGAAGTACTCTGCATAGAAGTTAGATAAGTAGAGTGACAATATACAGCCTTGACGTACTCCTTTTCCTATTTGGAACCAGTATGCCAAAAGGCATGCAAAATTTCAAAGTTGGGAAGTGAACTCTATTGTTTGAAGGAATAGAAAGTAATTTGCAATTCTGTTTAAGATATTACACTTTAATATTGCCTAATATGTTAAGTATACACTGACATAACTCAAAAATTAAAGTTCTTCAGGGTCTTCAGTAATTTTTAAGCAAGTCAGAGGTCCTGAGGCTATGAAGGTAGAGAATTTTTACTCTAGATCAAATGACACAAATACATAGATACCAACTTTCTCTATTGCTGGGCTAAGATACTTCCAGGCAATTTTAGAACTGATATTTATTTACATAAGATGTTTAGTCAGCTCATACATCTCAACATTTATATTTAAGTGCTTTATATAAAAAAAAATATGTATTCATTTTTCTGCAGTAGATCCATGCAGGATCTTCAATCTTTGTTGTGGCATGTGGCTTGAGGCGACAGTTAAGTTATTGGTACATGGTTGGTCATTATGTATTTACAAAAATTATCTTCTTAGTTAAACTTTAGGAAAGAATTATCCACTGAAGCACTTCTAGGTGGGATCTAGTTCCTTGACCAGGGATCAATCTCATTCTCCCCTGCAATAGGAGAGTTCTAGCCACTGCCCACCCTCCACCCATCCCCTTGCCCCCACCCAGGAAAGTTCCCTAATGCTTTATTTTAATTTTGTTATAGGCAATTAGTTTTACATTTTTATTGCTAATAGTTAACATAAATAATGCTAAACATTTATGTTGTAATTGCATTGTTTTAATTGCTAGCATCTCCCATTCTATTGAACAAAGTAATTCCAGTTTGGGAAGAAACTTGTTCCTAAGAGAAAATCAGATACAACAGGCTTAGCTCTGTTACACAGTATCAGAGTTGTTGAGAGAGAATGGTTTTGGATAGAAAGCACAGTGATTTCATTTAGATTGCTCACAATTCAGTAACTCATAGATTCGTTGCCAGATCCTAAGGGTTAAGAAAAGGCTTTAAGTAAAAGCTGAGAGAAATTTTCCATGAAACCTCTTTAAATATTTAGAAGCATGGTTTACAACCTGTGTTTTGGAATCAGATGTAGATGGGGAAATCAGCACTGCTGCTTACTGAGTGATCTTGAATTCACTCAATTTACTCAGTGACTTTAGCTTCAGATTTTAATTTTCAAATAATGAACATTATATAAGGTGATTTAGTAGGGTGCCTAGTGCATTGTAAGTGCTGGAGTGATGATACCTGTTACTAAGCATTGCTTTAGAACTCGGCTCAGTGTGTAACACTAATGGACCTTCTTCATGGAGAGTAATCTTGAGGGCACTAGGGGATGCACTTTGGTATATGGAGGTAGCAAACGATGAATATAACTTTTTACTGGTAATAATTCTTGTATCCGTTCTTGGGCTGGTGTGCCTTTGACGTGACAGTTCTTGGTACATGGTTGGTCATTATGTACTTACAAAAATTATCTTCTTAATTTAAGTTTAGGAAAGTTATCCTATGAAACGCGCTTCAGTGAAAAGCAAACCGAGGAAATGCAGAGAAAATCAGAAAATATAGACAGGTTTTATAAATGTCAAACACATCACAACTTTGTACTCAAGCAATTAAGTTGTACAGAGTCTTTCCTTTCCAAAATATTGAATTGTGGAAAGTTTTGCTTGTTTCTTTAACTGAAAGGCAAAGTTCTTTACATTCACTCAGCCCAGCTAATGTAGAAGATCCCAATATTGCCACAGAGTAATTATTTCAATTGGTTTGAAATAATTGGTTTTCTGAGGTGATAGCCTCTAGAGAGAAACTATGAACGTAGATTACTTCTAAAAGCGCCATTCTTACTCAGCCATTAAAAAGAATACATTTGAATCAGTTCTAATGAGGTGGACGAAACTGGAGCCAATTATACAGAGTGAAGTAAGCCAGAAAGAAAAACACCAGTATAGTATACTAACACATATATATGAAATTTAGAAAGATGATAACGATAACCCTGTATGTGAGACAGCAAAAGAGACACAGATGTATAGAACAGTCTTTTGGACTCTGTGGGAGAGGGCGAGGGTGGGATGATTTGAGATAATGGCATTGAAACATGTATAATATCATGTAAGAAATGAATCGCCAGTCTATGTTCGATACAGGATACAGGATGCTTGGGGCTGGTGCACGGGGAAGATCCAGAGAGATGATATGGGGTGGGAGGTGGAAGGGGGATTCAGGATTGAGAACTCATGTACACCCGTGGTGGATTCATGTCAATGTATGGCAAAACCAATACAGTATTGTAAAGCAAAATAAAGTAAAACTAAAAAAAAAAAAAAAAAAATAAAAGCACCGTTCTAAATGTAAACCTTGTAGAAGAAATGTATATCATTAGTAAAAGACAGTCATTTTTGTGTGATTTTTTCCTTATATTAACACTTTGCATTACCTATCACACATGTATTCATTTATGCTGATATTGTACAGATGCACATGTCAGTATGACTCAGAATATCAAAATGATAAATGGTATTATTATTAATGAAAATAATAACCCAAAGCATATTGTTTTGACAATAATAGTTATGGAAGATTAGCAGAATTCTTTCAAAGGGAATAGAGATTGTGACCATTTCAATTTTGAACAGTTAGGAACAAATTATAAGTCATGAATTTCATGTGATGTTAAGCCCTTTTGGGCTTCCCTGATGGCTCAGCTAGTAAAGATTCCGCCTGCAATGCAGGAGACCTGGCTTTATCCCTGGGTTGGGGAGATTCTTAGGAGAAGAGAATTCCAGTATTCTGGCCTGGAGAATTCCATGGACTATACAGTACCTGGGGTCGCAAAGAGTCAGACATGACTGAACGACTTTCACTAAGCCCTTGTTATTTTAAAGTTATTTTGTATTTTAATTTCAGAACAATCCTTTTAGGGGAAAAAAAAAGAATCTTAATTGGCAGTGTAAAAGGGAGACATAAGAAGTAAAATGGCTTGATTATATTCATTTGTTCTGTGAGCATTTATATATAACACTACATTTTCATTTTGTTCATGGGCCATTTGTTTTACATTTTTATTGCTAATAGTTAATCTAAATATTGCTGAACATGTATGTTGTAATTACATTGTTTTGATTTCTAGCATCTCCTCCTCTATTGGGCAAGGTATTGATAACTCCGCCTTAATTTTACCTTGTGGTCCAAATGGGAACTGATGTATTTTCTATGGAACTTGCTACCTAGACATGGCAGTGGTTCAAGAAGTGGCCATGGACCCAAGCCCAGTCTATCATACCCCTTCACGGGGAAATTTCTAACTTTTGATGGAGGAAGAGCTTTTTTAGTTCTGTGACTAATGTGTGCACATTTTAGCCAGTATGTGTTGATGCCATGCCCTTGACTAGCAGAAGACATGCCTTAGTAGCAAGGGAAAATTAAGCTAACATGCAAAGAAATGCAGTGATGCAAATGAAGGAGACAATCCTGATAGTTTCAGGACCTGAGTCGTGCAAAATTGTAGGCCTCCTTCCTTGAATCTAAATATTACTGATATTACAATCATATCACTTATATACTGCATACAATTTTATTTTGACATATAACATATACAACTTTTAAATGTATGTTTTAAATTACCAGTAAGTTTTCTAGCATAGTTTGAGGAATAATCCTTCTTTTTATGAGAATTATTTGCAATTTTTTTTCATATATTCACTTCATCTATATATAATAAATACTCCAGGGCTTCCATTCAGGTGCCAAAGTGAACATTTTAAAACATAGTTTATACTGAAAGGGAAAACAAGTGATAAAGGAACATCCCAAGGCACAGACTGAATCACATCTTTCTCTTCCACTACAAAATTATTATGATGGAAACAGCTCTCATATAAAGTATATAAGGACATTAAAATACTAATTTTGGAAAAAAAGTCAGGATTAGGTAACAGGTATTTGAAGAAGTCAAGGAATGGAAATAAATCAAAGCTGATATTCTATGTGCAGATCTTAGGCTTCAAAAATTAGAGCAAAACACACCTCACTCTCTATATACTTTTAGGCCTGTGATTTAATTGTATTTTTCAAAGACAGTCTATTGGCATTTTGCTTCATTTTCTTTGACAAAAGAACTTCCATTTGGTTTAACATTGATGGCTGGTGCATTTGTCTCTCTTTTGAATTTCTCAATAGAATTAAGATGCAAACTTTTTAAAATTCCAAATTTAAGATTTGGAATCTGCTCTTTCACTATAGCATTGATGACTAAGAGTAGTTCACCATTGTAATTTGTTTCATTTGCAGTTTTTTTTTTTTTTAATCATTCTGAGGGTTGTCTTTTCCTCTTGTTTATAGTTTCCTTTGCTGTGCCAATGCCTGTAATTAAGTCCCATTTGTTTATCTGTGTTTCCATTACTCTAAGAGGTGGGTTGTAGAGGATCTTTCCATGATTTATGTCAGAGAGTATTCTGTTTTCCTCTGAGAGTTTGAATATTTCTTATCTTACATTTAGGCATATATATGGAATCTAGAAAAATGATACTAATAAATCTATTTGCAGGGCAGCAATAGAGACGCAGATATAGAGGACAGACAACAGACTTGTGGACTCAGTGGGGAAGGAGAGGGTAGAATGAATTGAGAGAGTAACACTGAAACATTTACATTACCATATGCAAAATAGATAGCCAGGAGGAATTTGCTGCATGAGGCAGAGAGCTAAGTCCAGGGCTCTGTGACAACCTAGAGATGTGGGATGGGGCAGGGAGTGGAAGAGAGGGTCAAGGGGCAGGGGCCATATGTATGCCTATGGCTGATTCACGTTTAAGTATGGCAGAAACTAACAAAACATTGTAAAGCAATTATCCTCCAATTAAAAATAAACTTAAAGCATTACACACAAAAGAATTGCCAACACCGCAGCATTACACTTTATGGTTTTATTGCATGAAATTATTTTATTGCATGAATTTTTACTTACTTGGTTTAAATCTTTTTGGAAGTGATATAATTACCTCATCTCCAATTTTCTGATTTTAAAAGTGAGTTTAGTGATTGGCAAGACTGTTACAAGGATTCACGGGAGGATCTAGGGAGATGATATGGGGTGGGAGGTGGGAGGGGGCTTTGGCATTGGGAGATCGTGTACACCTGTGGCTGATTCATGTCAATGTATGGCAAAACGAATACAGTATTGTAATGTAGAATAAAAAAAAAACACATTTAAAAGAAATTGGGAATTATGACATACACATACATGTGGAACAAACACTTTTAATACTGTTAATGGAGGTTGGTAAATAATACATGACTAGAAACATCTCTGATAATATGTCAGCTGCTTATTCGATTTAGACATTAAGAATTGAGGGGGTAAATCATGCATCGGAAAGAATTACTGTATACATCATATTTTGTTCCCCTAATCTCAATCTGTGTTGTTATTAATATTTTAACAATATGTTAGAAGCCAAAAAGTGCTATATGTAGAGGCCTCTTCTTATTCTCATAGCAGATTTTGTAGTTTCAGAGAGGTCAGGATCTACCCCTCTAATAATCTCATTAATTCACCTATTCACCCTTATATTTGTTAATGCTTTCATTTATTTATTTTTTTATTCAATAGATGTTTATTTAGTTCCTATATGCATGAACTACTGGACTGGTCTCTAAAATATGTATAGATATGTATACATAGATGTGTGTGTGTGTGTGTGTGTGTGTGTGTGTGTGTGTATTGCTGAATGGTGCTCATGAGGCTCAGTAGATTTAAAATATTTAAATTTAAAAATTCCAGAATTGTTTAATTGTTCCAAACTGAGCCTATAAATGAAAAGTGGCTCATGCAAAAGCCACCTTATTTTTTTCTTAGGATTACAGAAAACCCTTTTCTTTGCCCTTATAAATATTTCAAATTGTTTCAGCATGCTAAGATTTTTGTGAAATCTATGATTAATTGCAAGGAGAAAAATCCTATAGAAAGATATAGCTTTAGTCAACTTAAAATGGAATCTATAATTTATAATTAGTTTCCCTTGTCCATAAATGTTCTAAATGTCTTTATTTTGTAACCCTTTATATATGATGAGTACAAAAGATTCTGCATCAGAATAGGTGGAAAATTGTACTTAATAGTATTTCATTCCACAGGGTTATTTATGTCAGCCCAATACAAGTTGAAGTTGACCAGTAATTTTGAGGATTCAGATAAAATTACGATCACATAGACTTGGTTGGTACCAGATGTCTAGGGATTCAAAGGGTTCTAATTCAGAAAAAAATGATAATGAGATGATTTTTAGCACATGTACATCAGAGACCATTCTAAGTTAATGTTTTTAAAGTTAACTCTCTGGGTGACCAAAAGCTGTGAGAAATCATGTTAGCCACAAAATGAAGCAATTTACCCACATTATGATAAATCAACATTTTAACAATTGTTCTTGATTTTCACAATGGTTTCTAAACGGAGTCATTTACTTGTCTAAATGGCAAAGCCCGTCAAACAAGCATGGAAGGATCATAGCTTTTTCGGGTATTTAGTTTTCAGAGTTCAAGTTTTATATACAACAAATTGAACTGAATCTGTTGACAAGTTAAGAAGAATGATGGCTTTGGGGAATGTCAGATTTGTTTTGGAGCAGGAACACCCCTGTGATTTTCTAGAGGGCTGTAGTGATCTAGGATAGAACCCATAAAACCTGAAATAGTCAAATTTATTAACATAAAAGCACAGTACTTTGCTTTATGTTGAGAAAAAACTGCTGACATCTTTTCATATTAAGTTGATAATGAAAAACTGAAAATATAGTATGCTTTTCTTTTGTTAAAAGTATTTATAGGCAAATTGGATTTACCTATACATCATTTATATTCCCTTTATTTTTTAAAAAGGCTTAGTGATTCTTTTACCTTGCTTAAAATATAAATTAGTCAAATACTTAAATGATTAAATAATTTTTTAAATAAATACTTCCTGATAGCTTATTATGTGGAGGGCACAGTGTTATATTCTGTGGAGGAAAATAAAACTGTTAAGCTTGGATCTTGCCTTAAGGAGAGCTTTATATCCTTGGAGAATTGACTAATATCACCTAATCTCTCTGAAAATATGCTGAGTAATATCTGAGATGTTCTATTCGCCCTTGGTGACTCTTGAGTATTCATGCACTTTTGCTTTCACTGATTGAGTTATATACTTACTAAAAATCAGCTATGTGTGTTCCAAAATCAGCTCTATTTGTTTTAGTAATGTGGTAATTTAATTTAGAATTACTTTGTGTTTTGAGTCACTGAGATTGCTCCCAACTTGGGTGATTTGCTAGAAGGATTTCCTATATAGTTGTAATTACACCTAAGATTTATTACAGGGAAGGACATGAAGCAGAATCAGCAAATCGAAAATGTGTGCAATGCAGGCTTAGGAGATCTGGTGCAGATTTCCAAAAGTCCTCTCCCGGGGGAATCACACAAAATACACTTAATTCCTCTTGCAACTAGTTGTGGCAACCCATGTGAAGTGTTAGCTTCTAGGGAAGCCTATATGAGCATAAGAGTTCAGGGTTTTGAGAGTCAGTCTTATAGGCTTCCTCTGCTTAGCATACACCAAAATTTCAGACTCTCAGAAGGAGCACAAGTGTTCACCATAAACTACATCAGTGGCACAGAGAGGCACTTTGACTGTTTCAAGACAGCTTTATACCAATATAGAAAATTGTTTCCTAGGCAGGTTCCCTGGCACCAGCCAAGGGCCAACTTTGAAAGCAGGACTTTCTAAGAACAATATCAGACCTGCTATGTTAAGTCTTTTTGCAGATTCATATACCAATGAAAAATATATGCAGAAAAAAAGAGAGATCAAGAGAGACAGTTGTGTCTAGGAAAAGCAAGCTCAATATTTTGAAGAGGTTTAATAATGACAGGTTAGTTTTTAAATAAATTGCAGTTGAATTGGAGCAGTGCTTAGACCATTATTTATGCAACTTTTATAAGAATCACTTGAAGATTTTGTTGCAGTATGGATTCATATTAAATTAATTCTGATACAGATCCTGAGATTCTGTATTCATAATGAATTCCAGGGTATGATGATGAGGGTGTTGGTTTGTGAACTGCACCTAGAGCAGCAAGGAAACGACTGAAAGACAGAAAGTGAATAAACATTCAAAGATTTTTACCTTGAGATTAATATATATAGGTTTCTTTAGGTTGCTGCTCAGTATTAATTAAAACTAAGATCAGTAGACAAAGCATTATGAACATTCTTTAGGAGAGAGCATTATCTAAAACTATAATCTGTAGATCCACACAAAAAGAAAAGTCTTAACCTTACACTAAAATATTCATGAGTGTGCAATTACATACTTTAATTTACTATAAAATATGATGTGAATGTCTTTGTTAACAATTCCACATTTTTATAATACTTTTCAATTATTTGACCTATTACCTGAAAGTTGTATTGAATAATAGGGCTTCTAGGGAAGTAAAAATCTCATGGAGAGATCAAAAGATAAAAAGATGAAGGATAGAGAAATTATTCCAATCAGAAATGTTCTTTGTAAAGGAAGTGGCAGTTATCCTTGGAGGCCTTGAAAGATGAGTAGATTTTGATAAGCAATGACAGAAGTAATGGGAAATGATGACAGGATCTTTTCCTAGAGAATTAGGATTTATGAAATAATGTTAAATCAGGGAGGTAGATTGATTGGTTCCAGATTGTAGAACTTGGGTGGACAGAGTAAAAGCATGCATTAATAGCAAAAATAATGACTCGCTATCCTTCTCCAACCCCTGTTCAAAAACCTCCATTGACTTTTCCTAACACTTAGAATGAAATTCCAAATCGTGGCAAGACTGCTAATGGATGCCCTACCTCTTCTGGATGCTGGCTACCTCTTTGAAAGCCCTAGTATCCTTCTTTGTAGTCTTGAATATCTCAAACAATGGCAACTCACTTCAATATTCTTGCCTGGAAAATCCCATGGACAGAGGAGCCTGGTGGGCTACAGTCCATGGGATACCAAAGAGTCAGACATGACTGAGCGACTTCACTTAAATGCTACTACAAGGCTTTTGTATCTACAGTTATCTCTGATAGTAGACTCTTTTTTGGGTGTTCCCCTGGCTTTCTCTCTGTTTAATATTTACTTTGTTTAGGTGTCCCTGGTCAAAGAAGTCATCTTGGATAGATCCATATAAAATAGCACCTACACTTTAACTCTGCTTTAGCTTTTCTGCATAGCACTTAGAGGAACTTTGAATTATTTTTATTTTATTTATTTATTTTTTTTGCTGTAACTACCACTGCATATGGTGACTGCAGCCATGAAATTAAAAGACGCTTACTCCTTGGAACAAAAGTTATAACCAACCTAGACAGCATATTCAAAAGCAGAGACATTACTTTGCCGACTAAGGTCCATCTAGTCAAGGCTATGGTTTTTCCTGTGGCCATGTATGGATGTGAGAGTTGGACTGTGAAGAAGGCTGAGTGCCGAAGAATTGATGCTTTTGAACTGTGGTGTTGGAGAAGACTCTTGAGAGTCCCTTGGACTGCAAGGAGGTCCAACGAGTCCATTCTGAAGGAGATCAACCCTGTGATTTCTTTGGAAGGAATGATGCTAAAGCTGAAACCAGTACTTTGGCCACCTCATGCGAAGAGTTGACTCACTGGCAAAGACTCTTATGCTGGGAGGGATTGGGGGCAAGAGGAGAAGGGGACGACTGAGGATGACATGGCTGGATGGCATCACTGACTCGATGGACATGAGTTGAGTGAACTCCGAGAGATGATGATGAACTGGGAGGCCTGGCGTGCTGCGATTCATGGGGTCGCAAAGAGTTGGACAAGACTGAGCGACTGAACTGAAATGAACCACCAAAAAGGCAGAAGAATAAGAGATCAAATTGCCAACATCCATTGGATCATGGAAAAAGCAAGAGAGTTCCAGAAAAACATCTATTTCTGCTTTATTGACTATGACAAAACCTTTGACTGTGTGGATCACAATAAACTGTGGAAAATTCTGAAAGAGATGGAAATACCACACCACCTGACCTGCCTCTTGAGAAACCTATATGCAGGTCAGGAAGAAACAGTTAGAACTGGACATGGGACAACAGACTGGTTCCAAATAGGAAAAGGAGTATGTCAAGGCTGTATATTGTCACCCTGCTTATTTAACTTCTATGCAGAGTATATCATGAGAAATGCTGGGCTGGAAGATGCACAAGCTGGAACCAAGATTGCCAGGAGAAATATCAGTAACCTCAGATATGAAGATGACACCACCCTTATGGCAGAAAGTGAAGAGGAGCTAAAGAGCCTCTTGAGGAAAGTGAAAGAGGATAGTGGAAAATTTGGTTTAAAGCTCAACATTCAGAAAATGAAGATCATGGCATCTAGTCCCATCACTTCATGGGAAATATATGGGGAAACAGTGGAATCAGTGTCAGACTTTTTTTGGGGAGCTCCAAAATCACTGAAGATTGTGGTTGCAGCCATGAAATTAAAAGCTGCTTATTCCTTGGAAGGAAACCTAGAAAGCATATTGAAAAGCAGAGACATTACTTTGCCAACAAAAGTCCATCTAGTCAAGGCTATGGCTTTTACAGTGGTCATGTATGGATGTGAGAGTTGGACTGTGAAGAAAGCTTAGTGCCAAAGAATTGATGCTTTTGAACTGTGGTGTTGGAGAAGACTCTTGAGAGTCCCTTGGACTGCAAGGAGATTCAACCAGTCAATCCTAAAGAAGATCAGTCCTGGGTGTTTATTGGAAGGACTGATGCTGAAGCTGAAACTCCAATACTTTGGCCACGTTATGTGAAGAGTTGACTCATTCGAAAAGACCCTGATGCTGGAAGGTATTGGGGCAGGAGGAGAAGGGGACGACAGAGGATGAGATGGCTGGATGGCATCACTGACTCAGACATAAGCTTAAGTAAACTCTAGGAGTTGGTAATGAACAGGGAGGCCTGGCATGCTGTGATTCATGGGGTCGCAGAGTCGGGCATGACTGAGCGAATGAACTGAACTGAACCACTGAAAAGTGAGCTAAGATATTTACTGAAATATTTCTGGAGCCTAGAATAGTGAATGAAACATAATAGGCGTTAAGTAAATATTAGATGAAGCAATAAGTATCAAATATATCATGTATTGAATTTTTCTTTTTCAGAGCTGATTTAATGTGATATGATAGAAAGTCCTATGAAATAGATGGTTTTGGTGATATAAAATTTCTCCCCAGAGCTAAAACAATTCTTGATATATAATAGGCATTCAATAAATATTAGATGAATGCATAGTTATTCTAATTTGTTATGCACTGAATTTCCATTTCCATGTCATAACTAATCTTATGCAAACAAAATGTGGCCATATATTCAGAAAGGTTGTATACATCTTCAGTGATAGTCTCATGTTTTATATCTCAGTTCATTGAACTGTTTCTCATTTATCATAAAATATGATCCAATAAGAAGAAGTGAAAGACGTTGGCTTTACCAAAAATAAAAAGGTAGACTCAGGAAATAAAGAGGGAGGTTACATTGAAGAGGTCAAGACTTTAGTCTGTCAGTGTGCCATATAAATGTGTGTGTTGAGTGTTTGCGTGGTATGTATATATACTTATATGTATTGCAGCTCAGTACCCATTCACATCCACTTTATTTATACCATTGTTAAAAATGAGCTTATACCTCAGATATTCCTTTGGGCAGCTTTTAGATTCTATAGATGTTGGCTTTTGCATCAAGAAAGCATATAATTGCTACCGAAAGGAGACATTCCAGGTTGAAGAGGTAAATTAAAAATGATGTAAAGATCATGCAGCTGATGCATCTGTGGGTGGCAGGACAGAGCTCATTAGCTTCCTTTGGCCTCTAGCTTGTGGGTGGGATGGTCAATGTGAAGATGAATGTTCTCTTGCCCTAATTCTGGCTCAATTATATGATTTGCTTTTGCCAAGAGAATGAGGCAGAAGCAGAGTTATGCATTTCTGAGTTCAGGCCTCAAAAGGCCTTGGCTGTTTCCACTTGCTTTCTTTACCCCTGCCATTGAACTAAAGAAGATACCTGGGCTAATCTATTAATTCCAGGAGGAGACTGAGGGACATGTAGAACAAAGCCAACCCACAGATGCATGAGTGAATAAGCAGGGATCTGCCAAATTCAGTATAGACAGCAGCTGAATTCTACATGTGAGAAATATACGTTTACTGTTTTAAGCCGTTGAGATCTGGGGGTGATCTGTTTAGTAGCAAAAGCCACTAGATACCGGCTGGATTCCAGCTGAATATCCTCTTTGTGTTGACTCTCTCCTTCCCTTCATATCCATTTTACTTTTCTGTCTTTCCACTTCTGCAGCAACTATTTACACAGCTTCCTTCTCAAGTTATATTTTCTATTCACATCAGCACTACCTTAAATATATGTATTTTTTACATGTTATACCTTAATTTTCTCTTTGCCTCTTCCTCATACTGCTTTATAAGATGCTAACAAAGTGAAAGTGAAAGTTAGTCGTTCAGTTGTGTCTGACTCTTTGCCACCCTATGGAATGTAGCCACCCACCAAGTTCCTCTGTCCATGGGATTCTCCAGCAGGAATAATGGAGCGGGTGGTCTTTCCTTCCCAGGGATTTTCCTGACCCAGGGACTGAACCTGGGTCTCCTGCATTACAGGCAGATTCTTAACCATTTGTGCCACTAGGGAAGATGCTGACAGGAATATAGTAATTAAGTGGTCTATTCTTTTTTTTTTTAAGATTAAAAAGAATTCTTCAATATAATCAGAATAAAATGCTATTCTTTAATGGTATTCCAAAAGATTTTATTGTGCTGTTTGATTGAATTGTGTTCCGTAAAAATTTATTTGTTGATATCCTAATCCCTGGGACCTCAGAATATGGATTTATTTGGAAGTAGGGTTATTGCATATGTTGGTTACATTGAGGAAGGTCATGCTAGAGTGTGAAGGACACCTAATCCAATATGACTGTGTCCTTATGAAAGGGGACTTTGGACACAGACGTGCACACAATGATAACACCATGTGAGGAGGATTGGACTGATGCTGCCATAAGCCAAGGAACACCCTCCCAGAAGCTTAGGAGAAAGGCCTGCAACAAATCCTACCCTACCCCTTCAGGAGAATCATGGCTTCCTGCTAAGTCTAGACTTCTGGCCTTCAGAGCTGTGAGACAGTGAATTTCTATGTGTTTAAAACACCCAGTCTGCGGTATGGTTAGGGCAGCTCTGGTAAAGTAGAAGGAAAGGGCACCCACTCTAGTATTCTTGCCTGGAGAATTCCATGCACAGGGGAGCCTGGTTGGCGACAGTCCATAGGACTGTAAAAGAGTTGGACATGACTCAGCGACTAACCCCTAACACAGTAAAGTAGGATATTTGCTAAGATGCATATTAATCTTTAGGAAAGAAATATATAATGTTCCATTGTTTAATTAGCTACTGAGAGTTTCACATGTATTCTCTTACCATGTCTTCAGGAGGAGTGTTAAGTAGTATTCCAAGTTCAGCAAATAAGGCCTGAAAACATAGATTTCTTTTCCAAGGCTTCGTATCAAATATTTGCTTGATGATGTATGTAATACTAGGGTGATATTTAATGAAACCCGTGATTCTAAAATCAAGATTAAAAAATGGTTAAGAGTGAAGGGTTCTAAAACCCTTTCAGTACTAAGCACGTGTCATACACCTACCTTTTATAAAACTACACTCATTCATATTCAATGCCTTTAAAATATAAATCACAGTTTGAAGTCTTTCACATAATTTTTTCTCATATATTACTCTCAGAAAAGTAAATCATCTGTTATTTGAGCAAAATCTCCCACCATCATTCCCCACTGATGCCTTGGTGCACATAGCCTATTAGGGAAGAATAAATAGATATGACTCTTGGCCTTTCCATAAAGGGAGAATTTGTTAGCTTTACCACTTCCTGAATGGAAATGAATTTTAGAAAAAGTGTGGGATAAAGTCCCCTGCAGTGCATTTTATATAACTCTTCTTTATCATCAAACATGGAGCCTACACTAATAGATCACCCAGAATTTATAGTGTCCTTTGTGTTTAATAGGATCCAGCCTAGGTAGCACCAGCAACTGACAACCATTTTAAGTTATTAAACAGAAATTATTAGTCTGACACTCAGATATTCTTCTTGAGCAAGCATTGTTTGAAGATGATCATAAATTATGATACTTGCTATTCAATTGAGCAAGAGCCCATGATTCTCAAGGGCTTAAGCAGCTTCTTACACATTCTCATATATCCTATAGGCCTGCCACAGAGGAGGCATCTGGTGATATTTTTTATAAGCTTGTTTCAAGGTCTTGCATACTTTTATTTTTATTTTGAAGATTTCACATGTTACTTAGGAAGAATAATGTCTAGAGGCAAGGTGAAAGAATTTTTAAAGTATTTAAAGTAGTGGTAGCATAGTCTTGTGGAAAGATAAATGGATTCCAAGTTAGGAGTTGATAGGCTCCAATCCTGAAACTGGAGTAGACTTTGAACATCTTCCCTAACATCTGAGACTTTGCTTTTCTTAGCTGTAAAAGGAGAGGATTGGATGAGATAGACTCAAGCTGTAACATTTTACAGGAAATGTTTTGCTGGAAACTAAGTAGAGCCTGTGGTTAAGTCTGAGGCATGTCTGAATATATCTAGTGAAGAGGTCATGCAGGCCCATTAAGAATATATCTCATGAGCTGATCGCAAGGGATGCTGTGGGTCTTTATGGAGAATGTTTGAATATAGGACCTTAGGGGAAAATGATCGGTGATCAGTGTGCTGTATAGTTCTCAGATCAGCTGAATGAACTAGTTTTCAATGCTCCATAGGAGGTGCAGCAGGCAGAACTTAGAGGTGGTGTCAGAAAGGATTGCAGTATTTCTTTCACTCTAAGAAGCCATTCTTCATCACAAGCATTGTTAATAACACATTTTCACAGAAAACAGCTTAAAAGGATGCACGACATTAAATCTAATATCAGTGTAACAGACATCCTGATTTCAGAGTCATTCACTATGAAGGCAACTTGTGACGCAGATGGTAAGAAATGAGGCATTTGAGATATGGCTCACAGGCTATGCTCTAACACTAAAATGATAAGACTTGTCAAGTATTTATTATCTCTTGTCTCACTTATATTGAAATGCCGTGATAAGATGTACATTTGCTATCTTGTTCATTATTTTACCTTTACCGTCTCCTATGTTGTTTGAGGTTATTGATATTTCTCCCGGCAGTCTTGATTCTTGCTTGTGCTTCTTCCAGCCCAGCATTTCTCATGATGTACCCTGTATATAAGTTAAATAAGCAGGGTGACAATATACAGCCTTGACGTACTCCTTTTCCTATTTGGAACCAGTCTGTGGTTCCATGTCCAGTTCTAACTGTGGCTTCCTGACCTGCATACAGATTTCTCAAGAGGCAGATCAGGTGGTCTGGTATTCAATCTTTCTCAGAATTTTCCACAGTTTATTGTGATCCACACAGTCAAAGGCTTTGGCATAGTCAATAAAGCAGAAATAGATGTTTTTCTGGAACTCTCTTGCTTTTTCCATGATTCAGCAGATGTTGGCAATTATATCTCTGGTTCTTCTGCCTTTTCTAAAACCAGCTTGAATATCAGGGAGTTCACGGTTCACATATTGCTGAAGCCAGGCTTGGAGAATTTTGAGCATTACTTTACTAGCATGTGAGATGAGTGCAATTGTGCAGTAGTTTGAGCATTTTTGGCATTGCCTTTCTTTGGGATTGGAATGAAAGCTGACCTTTTCCAGTCCTGTGGCCACTGCTGAGTTTTCCAAATTTGCTGGCATATTGAGTGCAGCACTTTCACAGCATCATCTTTCAGGATTTGAAACAGCTCCACTGGAATTCCATCACCTCCACTAGCTTTGTTCATAGTGATGCTTTCTAAGGCCCACTTGACTTTACATTCCACGATGTCTGGCTCTAGATGAGTGATCACATCATCATGATTATCCAGGCCTTGAAGATCTTTTTTTATACAGTTCTTCCGTGTACTCTTGCCACCTCTTCTTAATATCTTCTGCTTCTGTTAGGTCCATACCATTTCTGTCCTTTATCGAGCCCATCTTTGCATGAAATGTTCCCTTGATATCTCTAATTTTCTTGAAGAGATCTCTAGTCTTTCCCATTCTGTTGTTTCCCTCTATTTCTTTGCATTGATTGCTGAAGAAGTCTTTCTTATCTCTTCTTCCTATTCTTTGGAACTCTGCATTCAGATGCTTATAGCTTTCCTTTTCTCCTTTGCTTTTTGCCTCTCTTCTTTTCACAGCTGTTTGTAAGGCCTCCCCAGACAGCCATTTTGCCTTTTTGCATTCCTTTTCCATGGGGATGGTCTTGATCCCTGTCTCCTGTACAGTGTCATGAACCTCATTCCATAGTTCATCAGGCACTCTGTCTATCAGATCTAGGCCCTTGAATCTATTTCTCACTTCCACTGTATAATCATAAGGGATTTGATTTAGGTCATACCTGAATGGTCTAGCGGTTTTTCCTACTGTCTTCAATTTCAGTCTGAATTTGACAATAAGGAGTTCATGATCTGAGCCACAGTCAGCTCCTGGTCTTGTTTTTGTTGATTGTATAGAGCTTCTCCATCTTTGGCTGCAAAGAATATAATCAATCTGAGTTCAGTGTTGACCATCTGGTGATGTCCATGTGTAGAGTCTTCTCTTGTGTTGTTGGAAGAGGGTGTTTGCTATGACCAGTGCATTTTCTTGGCAAAACTCTATTAGTCTTTGCCCTGCTTCATTCCGCATTCCCAGGCCAAATTTGCCTGTTACTCCACGTGTTTCTTGACTTCCTACTTTAGCATTCCAGTCCCCTACAATGAAAAGGATATCTTTTTTCCCCCTTATGGCAGAAAGTGAAGAGGAGCTGAAGGGCCTCTTGATGAAAGTGAAAGAGGAGAGTGAAAAAGTTGGCTTAAAGCTCAACATTCAGAAAACAAAGATCATGGCATCTGGTCCCATCACTTCATGGGAAGTAGATGGGGAAACAGTGGAAACAGTGTCAGACATTTTTGGGCTCCAAAATCACTGCAGATGGTGACTGCAGCCATGAAATTAGAATACACTTACTCCTTGGGAGAAAAGTTATGACCAACCTAGATAGTATACTAAAAAGCAGAGACACTACTTTGCCGACTAAGGTCCATCTAGTCAAGGCTATGATTTTTCCTGTGGTCATGTATGGATGTGAGAGCTGGACTGTGAAGAAGGCTGAGCGCTGAAGTATTTATGCTTTTGAACTGTGGTGTTGGGGAAGACTCTTGAGAGTCCCTTGGACTGCAAGGAGATCCAACCAGTCCATTCTGAAGGAGATCAACCCTGTGATTTCTTTGGAAGGAATGATGCTAAAGCTGAAACTCCAGTACTTTGGCCACCTCATGTGAAGAGTTGACTCATTGGAAAAGCCTCTGATGCTGGGAGGAATTGGGGGCAGGAGGAAAAGGGGACGACAGAGGATGAGATGGCTGGATGGCATCACGGACTCGACAGATGTGAGTCTGAGTGAACTCCGAGAGATGGTGATGAACAGGGAGGCCTGGCATGCTGTGATTCATGGGGTCGCAAAGAGTCGGACATGACTGAGCGACTGAACTGAACAGAACTGAGCTGAACTGATGTTGTTTGATCTCCAGTGCCTTGAGTAGTATTTATCATATAGAAAACATGCACCACTGATTTATTGATCAAATACATGAATTAATGATGAGAGTGTCATTCAGTTGGAGACAACAGAGTCCTCACTGTTACATGAAAAACAGCAGAGCACCTGACCAGCATTGACTGAAGGGAAACCGGTGCTTCTCTCGCAGCTTCAAGTTTAGCTTTGGGAAATTACTGCCCTAAGCAAGAAAACTGTCACTGTGAGTGGTATCCATAAAGTCCCATTAGCATGTAGCTTTCACCTCAAATAATTTTTACAGGAAGGCAACAGCAGCATTGTTTATGAGCCCATGTTAGTCACCATCATGTAAAACCACACACCACAAGGAGAAGCTGAAATTCCAGCATAAGGCAAGTGAATAGAGCAGACCAGTGACAGTTGAATTAAAACGCTGAATGTGATCTCCCTGGGGAAATCTAGGTTAAAATTCAACCATTTTGTCTATTCAACAAACATTTATTAAATGCTTATTATATAAATTAACTTGCCAAGTACTAAGAATACCTGATAAACAAGAAATAATTTCTGTTTATCCTACCCTACTGGCTCCTGCCAAAAACTTAAGAATTTTGGGGGAGGATACATTATTTTTTATAACAATATTTAAAATAAATATGAAAAATATATTACAAATAATGTTTTATAAACCATAGAAAGATGAGAAATTTATCTTGTATCTTTTAGGAAATAAAAGGCAAAGAAAAACTCACCAAATTGTTTCTTTTTCTTTTTTTTTTTTGGGCTGGTTTATTTTTTTATTTTTTTTCTTTCTTTTTTTTTTTAATACTTTATTCTACATTACAATACTGTATTTGTTTTGCCATACATTGACATGAATCAGCCACAGGTGTCCACGATCTCCCAACAAAGCCCCCTCCCACCTCCCACCCCACATCCTCTCCCTGAATCATCCCGTGCACCAGCCCCATGCGTCCTGCATCCTGTATTGAACATAGACTGGCACTTCATTCTTACAAGATAGTATACATGTTTCAATGCCGTTCTCCCAAATCATCCCACCCTCTCCCTCTCCCTCAGAGTCCAAAAGTCCGTTCTATACCTCTGAGTCTCTTTTGTTGTCTCACATAGAGGGTCTTCATTACTGTCCTTCTAAATTCCATATATATGTGTCAGTATACTGTATTGGTGTTTTTCTTTCTGGCTTACTTCACTCTGTATAATCATCTCCAATTTCATCCATCTCATTAGAACTGAGTCGAATTTATTCTTTGGTACTGGCACAAAGACAGAAATATAGATCAATGGAACAAAATAGAAAGCCCTGAGATAAACCCACACACCTATGGACACCTTATCTTCGACAAAGGAGGCAATAATATACAATGGAGTAAAGACAGTCTCTTTAACAGGTGGTGCTGGGAAAACTGGTCAACCACTTGTAAAAGAATGAAACTAGATCTCTTTCTAACACCATACACAAAAATAAACTCAAAATGGATTAAAGATCTAAGTGTAAGACCAGAAACTATAAAACTCCTAGAGGAAAACATAGGCAAAACACTCTCCGACATAAATCACAGCAGGATCCTCTATGATCCACCTCCCAATATACTGGAAATAAAAGCAAAAATAAACAAATGGGATCTAATTAAAATTAAAAGCTTCTGCACAACAAAGGAAACTATAAGCAAGGTGAAAAGACAGCCTTCTGAATGGGAGAAAACAATAGGAAATGAAACAACTGACAAACAACTAATCTCAAAGATATACAAGCAACTTATGCAGCTCAACTCCAGAAAAATAAACGAACCAATAAAAAAAATGGGCCAAAGAACTAAATAGGCATTTCTCCAAAGAAGACATACGGATGGCTAACAAACACATGAAAAGATGCTCAACATCACTCATTATCAGAGAAATGCAAATCAAGACCACAATGAGGTATCATTTCACACCAGTCAGAATGGCTGCGATCCAAAAGTCTACAAGCAATAAATGCTGGAGAGGATGTGGAGAAAAGGGAACTCTCTTACACTGCTGGTGGGAATGCAAACTAGTACAGCCACTATGGAAAACAGTGTGGAGATTCCTTAAAAATTGCAAATAGAACTGCCTTATGACCCAGCAATCCCACTGCTGGGCATACACACCGAGGAAACCAGAATTGAAAGAGACACATGTACCCCAATGTTCATTTGCAGCACTGTTTATGATAGCCAGGACATGGAAGCAACCTAGATGTCCATCAGCAGATGAATGGATAAGAAAGCTGTGGTATATATACACAATGGAGTACTACTCAGCCCTTAAAAAGAATAAATTCGACCAAATTGTTTCTTTAAAAATATTTACTTTGTCACTTTCAAAAGGTTAATTCTGAGTCCAAAACTGACTAGTGATGGTGACGATCTCCAGGGAAAGAAAAGAAACAATATTACATGTAACTATAAACAAAGTATATATATACATATACTGAAAGTGAAATACCTTGATGTGATTATAAAGATAATCTGCAACTTCAGAAGCAAACACCCTTCAACACAGCACCTATGAGCCAATGCTTCTATGTCATCAGATGCAAGGAGAAGTGTGTGGAAATGCTACAATATTTTAAGGATTCCATAGTGTAAGTAAAAAAATAAGAGATATTTGAAAGGACAGTTTGTTTGCATGCAAATGTTAATCATTTCCACTAATAACTGCCTTATTTTGATAGAAAAATATGGCCTACTTGTGTTAAGGAGCTAAACATGAAAATAAAAAAAATAGTTTTTGCCCATTTCTAAATGTAGTAGACGTGGCAATGTTTTGTATTTTTCCTTCAGTTCAGTTCAGTCACTTAGTCATGTCTGACTCTTCGCAACTCTGTGAACCACAGTATGCCAGGCCTCCCTGTCCATCACCAACTCCTGGAGTTTTCCCAAACTCATGTCCATTGAGTCGATGATGGCATCCAACCATCTCATCCTCTGTTGTCCCCTTTTCCTCCTGCATTCAACTTTCCCAACATCAGGGTCTTTTCAAGTGAGTCAGTTCTTCACATCAGGTGGCTAAAATATTAGAGCTTCAGCTTCAACATCAGTCCTTCCAGTAAACACGCAGGACTGATCTCCTTTAGGATGGGCTGGTTGGATCTCCTTGCAGTCTGAGGGACTCGCAAGAGTCTTCTCCAACACCACAGTTCAAAAGCATCAATACTTTTGTATTCAGGTTTCTTTATAGTCTAACTCTCACAGCCATACATGACGGCTGGAAAAACTATAGCCTTGACTAGATGGACCTTTATTGACAAAGTAATGTCTCTGCTTTTTAATATGCTGTCTAGATTGGTCATAACTTTTCTTCCAAGGAATAAGCATCTTTTAATTTCATGGCTGCAATGAAATCTGCAGTGATTTTGGAGCCCCTAAAAATAAAGTCAGCCACTGTTTCCACTGTTTCCCTATCTATTTCCCATGAAATGATGGGACCAGATGCCATGATCTTAGTTTTCTGACTGTTGAGCTTTAAGCCAACTTTTTCACTCTCCTCTTTCACTTTCATCAAAAGGCTCTTTAGTTCTTCTTCACTTTCTGCCATAAGGGTGGTATCATTTTTCCTTAGCTGATAAGAATTTAAGTTTGTTCCCAATTCTAAAAGCACTTATTTTTATCTGTGCTGAATAAAGGAAAGAGATGTCAAAACAAACGAATAAAGGTTAGCTTAAATGTTGAGCAATGGTGATGGGATGAATGAGGGACAATGTAATTGACTAAACTCTGGAAAGTTTCTTTATAACTAGAGTGTGCATCACAGAAAACCATCAAGTGGCACAGCAATCATTTATAATAAAAATCCATACCTGGGAAAACCTGCAAAAGCCAATAGCCAATATTGAAGTGGAATGAAATAAAGAGAATTACCTGCTGTTCTGCATAATCCCTCTAACCCTCTGTTTCTCCTATAGATTGGAGTATAATGTTAGCTAGCAGATTTTTTACAGAAAGTTAGGTTTCCTATATTATATTTTAAATAATATAATTAATAATCTCTTAAAATTTCTACAAATTATAATGAAAGTGGAAGTGCTAGTCATTCAGTCATGTTCAACAATTTGAGACCCTATGGAGCCCATCAGGCTCTTATGTCCATGGAATTCTCCAGGCAAGAATACTGGATTTGGGTTGGCATTTCCTTCTCTAGAAGATCTTGACCCAGGGATTGAAACAGGTCTCCTACATTGCAGGCAGTTTCTTTATCTTTTGAGCCACGAGGGAAATACTTACTTTACTCTCAAAAGTGGGAGGAGGGGAAATTTAATAGGGAGCAGAGGAAAACATTTGTGTCATCCCATGGCTTTCATCTCTCTAAATTGAAAACTTTCTGAGCATGTATATTAAAATTCTGTGACCACATAAGCATATTGTGTGCATCCTACCTTCCTATATCCAAATATATAATCAAGCAAGGTTAAATCCAAGGATAAGTCTAACCATATTCTTTTCCTTTTTTCTCTTCCACACATAATTAAACATGCTCAATCCTCTCTTTTTTCTAAACTGGTTGTAGAGTTGGCTATATAATTTGCGGAATCCAGTGCAAAGTAAAAATACAGGACCACCTACTCAAAAGGAGGAAAAATATATCTAAAAATAACAGAACATGAAGCTTTTTCTTCCACAGTCTCTAGACTTGCCATTTTATTTTGTATTGGTTATTTAATGTCATTATAAGTTAAAATTATTTTAAATTATGAGCTTGAATTTTACTGTTCATTTTCATATTACACAGCACCAGTTTTAATGCAAATATAGCAACATTTAACTGGTGACTGCAGCCGTGAAATTAAAAGACGCTTACTCCTTGGAAGGAAAGTTATGACCAACCTAGATAGCATATTCAAAAGCAGAGACATTACTTTGCCAACAAAGGTCCATCTAGTCAAGGCTATGGTTTTTCCAAGAGTCAAATATGGATGTGAGAGTTGGACTGTGAAGAAAACTGAGTGAAGAAGAATTGATGTTTTTGAACTGTGGTGTTGGAGGAGACTCTTGAGAGTCCCTTGGACTGCAAGGAGATCCAACCAGTCCATTCTGAAGGAGATCAACCCTGGGATTTCTTTGGAAGGAATGATGCTGAAGCTGAAGCTCCAGTACTTTGGCCACCTCATGCGAAGAATTGACTCATTGGAAAAGACTCTGATGCTGGGAGGGATTGGGGGCAGGAGGAAAAGGGGATGACAAAGGATAAGATGGCTGGATGGCATCACCAACTCGATGGACATGAGTTCGAGTGAACTCCGGGAGTTGGTGATGAACAGGGAGGCCTGGCATGCTGCAGTTCATGAGGTTGCAAAGAGTTGGACACGACTTAGCAAGTGAACTGAACTGAACTTCTTCAAACCACCAAATGCATATAATTCATATTTCATACATATGGAAATGCTGAACAAAATTTTTTCTTATGTTAGGTTTTGATATGCACACATTGTATCAATGTACTGCCTTTAACTCTCTGAGTTTCTGTGTTTTTTCCCTCATGTCATCATTTTTCAGTGCAAATGTTTAGCTAATACAAGGAAGTAACACAAATATGAAAGGATACCGTAGGAGTTCTTAGATCATATTTTAGAATGCCATTGTCTTTGGTCTGTATTTGAAGCAAATTATGGTTCTGATAGTTAAGTGTGACCTTTCAGGGCTGACCTACTCTCCTTATTCAACTGTGGCTATAACACAGGTATCCTGTGCTAAGTTTGAGTCTCATGGAACTGCACATATTGTGTGTCCACCAGAATTGTGTGTCATGGAGTATTGCAAATGGCGTGACCAGCAACAGTGATGGACGTGTACATTGTGGATACGTTTTCAAATAACATTAGTGCTCCATTGTCCAATCAGTCTTCACTAGCAAAAACAAGTTCCGAGACACAATTATTAGGAATTTGAAGAGGCAACAACATAACTTTAAAGCAAGCTGGGTCTCTTCAGGGCATGTGACTCTTTTGTGATTACCCAAGTCACACACTATGAAGCTAGTCCTGACTGATTGTGTATATTATTTCTACTTAGGGAAAATGAGAGGCCCTTCATGTCTGAGCCCATATCAGTCATACCTTGCCTTAATTGTTATTGTGATACATATATTCTCAACACTGTACTGTATGTATCTTTAAGGAGGAGAGATGGCTGCAGGGTTGTTGCTCCCTGAAACATATACCATATAATAAGATCCAATCTGACACCATTAATGGGCTTCTCAGGTGGTGCTAGTGGTAAAGAACCTGCCTGTCAAAGCGGGAGATGTAAGAGACATGGCTTTTATCCCTGGGTTGGGAAGATCCCCTGGAGAAGGGCATAGCAATCCACTCCAGTATTCTTGCCTGGAGAAGTCCATGGCCAGGGGAGCCTGGAAGGCTACAATCCATAGGGTTGCAAAGAGTAGGACACGACTGAAGCAACTTAGCATGCATGCATGCACAGTATTAATGCTATCTGATAACTATTTATAGCTATTTGAGTTAAAAATAACTCTAATACTTGTTAGATAAGATATAAGAATCAGAATAATGATCACAGGAGACCATAGCCCACCTGATAAATGTACCAGCTATGCCAAATATTTTCAACAGGTGAACTCAAAGGCATAGAAAGAGGCCCAATATAGATAATAGAATCTTTTCCATCCTTGGTTATTTGAATGCAGCCAGATTTGCACATCTCACATGCTAGCAAAGTAGTGCTCAAAACTCTCTAAGCAAGGATTCAACAGTACATGAACCATAAATTTCCGATGTTGAAGCTAGATTTAGAAAAGGCAGAGGAACCAGAGATTAAATTGCCAACATCCATTGGATCATCAAAAATCAAGAGTTCCAGAAAAATATCTACTTTGCTTTATTGACTACACCGAAGCCTTTGACTGTGTGGATCACAACAAATTGTGGAAAATTCTTAAAGAGATACTTGACCTGCCTCCTGAGAAATCTGTATGCAGGTCAAGAAGCAACAGTTAGAATGGGACATGGAAAAACAGACTGGTTCCAAATTGGGAAAGGATTGACAATATACCTCAAGGATGTATATTGTCACCCTGCTTATTCAACTTCTATGCAGAGTACATCATGAGAAATGCTGGGCTGGATGAAGCACAAACTGGAATCAAGATTGCTGGGAGAAATATCAATAACCTCAGATATGCAGATGACACCACCCTTATGGCAGAAAGTGAAGAGGAGCTAAAAAGCCTCTTGAGGAAAGTGAAAGAGGAGAATGGAAAAGTTGGCTTAAAACTCAACATTCAGAAAACTAAGATATGGTGTCTGGTCCCATCACTTCATGGGAAATAGATGGGGAAATAATCTAAATAGTGACACACATTTTTGGAGGGGCTGCAGAATCACTGAAGATGGTGACTGCATCCATGAAATTAAAAGAAGCTTACTTCTTGGAAGAAAAGCTATGACCAACCTAGACAATATATTAAAAAGCAGAGACATTATTTTGCCAAAAAAAGGTTCGTCTAGTCAAAGCTATTGTTTTTCCAGTAGTCATGTATAGATGTGAGAGTTGGACTATAAAGAAAGCTGAGCACCAAAGGATTGATGCTTTTGAACTGTGGTGTTGGAGAAGACTCTTGAGAGTCTTGTGGACTACAATGAGATCCAAGCAGTCAATCCTAAAGG
The DNA here is from genome assembly GCA_917880005.1 of Nanger dama. Lineage (NCBI taxonomy): Eukaryota > Metazoa > Chordata > Mammalia > Artiodactyla > Bovidae > Nanger > Nanger dama. The sequence goes on from CAKJTW010000002.1 coordinate 13,323,242, forward strand.
AAATCAGTCCAGGATATTCATTGGAAGGACTGATGCTGAAGCTCCAATACTTTGGCTACCTGATGTGAAGAACCTACTGTTTGGAAAAGACTCTGATGCTGGGAAAGATTGAAAGCAGTAGAAGAAGTGTTGACAGAGGATGAGATGGTTGGATGGCATCACAGACTTGATGGACATGAGTTTGAGCAAGCTCTGGGAGTTGGGATGGACAGGGAAGCCTGGAATGCTGCAGTCCATGGGGTCAAAGAGTCAGACACGACTGAGCAACTGAACTGAACTGATCTTTGCACATATGCTGCAGAGATCTTATATTCACCAAGGTCTCTATCCTATTGAACTGCTGCTTCTGCTTTTTTTTTTTTTTTTTTTTTGGTCATGTTGTCCTGGAGCATTTCTATCCCAGTATTTCACATTGCCTTGTTACTCTTATTTGTGTCCATTTCTCCTTGTTTTGGCATAGTCAATAAAGCAGAAATAGTTGTTTTTCTGGAACTCTCTTGCTTTTTCCATGATCCAGCGGATGTTGGCAATTTGATCTTTGGTTCCTCTGCCTCTTGATGAAAGTGAAAGAGGAGAGTGAAAACGTTGGCTTAGAGCTCAACATTCAGAAAACAAAGATCATGGCATCTGGTCCCATCACTTCATGGGAAATAGATGGGGAAACAGTGGAAACAGTGTCGGACTTTATTTTTTGGGCTCCAAAATCACAGCAGATGGTGACTGCAGCCATGAAATTAAGATGCTTACTCCTTGGAAGGAAAGTTCTGACCAACCTAGATAGCATATTAAAAGCAAAGACATTACTTTGCCAACAAAGGTCCATCTAGTTAAGGCTATGGTTTTTCCAGTAGTCATGTATGGATGTGAAAGTTGGACTGTGAAGAAGATGAGCACAGAAGAATTGATGCTTTTGAACTGTGGTGTTGGAGAAGACTCTTGAGAGTCCCTTGGACTGTAAGGAGATCCAACCAGTCCATTCTGAAGGAGATCAACCCTGGGATTTCTTTGGAAGGAATGATGTTAAAGCTGAACTTCCAGTACTTTGGCCACCTCATGCAAAGAGTTGACTCATTGAAGAAGACTCTGATGCTGGGAGGGATTGGGAGCAGGAGGACAAGGGGATGACTGACGATGAGATGGCTGGATGGCATCACTGACTCAATGGATGTGAGTTTGAGTGAACTCTGGGAGATGGACAGGGGAGGCCTGGCATGCTGCAGTTCATGGGCTTGCAAAGAATCGGACACGACTGAGCAACTGAACTGAACTTGTTTTATAATCATAATGACCTCCTTTTGCCAGTTAGCTTGGTTCTATCCATTAAGGCTCTGAATGTTCTTTTTGCATCTTCTAGCAGGCCCTCAAGCAAAGTATGGTGAGAATTTGATGGAAATGTATGTCTATGGTAGAGAGGTTTAAGAAATAGAGTTAAGTGAATTAAAGAGTTGAGGATAATAAAAATAAGTAGAGGGATGAGGGATCATACTGAGGTGATGATCAGATTCTGTAATATTAAAGAATTGGTAAAAGGAAAGGACAGGAAGTTGTGCTCAAAAGAAGAAAGTAAGTTTGATATTATAGAGCTTGAAATGAAGATGAGGTCAAAGTTGTGACTGTGTGGATGGGTTGGCTGACCTAAATTGAAAGGGTAAGGCTAAGTAGGACAAAGAACTTTATTTTGTTTGATTATTAGAGCATCGAGAATGCTTGTCATAGGTTTTAATAATCACAGCAAGGTTCTTTAAATCTTGAAATGTTTTTCTATAAGCATTCAAAAGGTAATTTTGTGCTTAAAAGCCACCCCATTAAGACAGTTATTATCTTACCTTCTCAATGCCCTAATCACTCATAAATTGAATTAAAAGCACTAGATGCCAGATTTTCTTTTGGATTAATCATAATTACCCAGCAAATAGTTTTCAAAAATTATTAGGCTGCAAAAATAGTATTTGGTTTGTACCGCTTGCTTTAATCTCATCCACATTTATTAGTCAGCCATGTCCTCTGCTGACCTCTTTTTGTATTTGAGAGCAACCTTGTATAATCAGACTTAGAGAACAAGAACATCTTGAAGCATACACTGTGCCCATGTCTTCATGTCATCATAATAACTGTTGAAAATGTAAAGATTCATTCAACTCCTGTTTGAATTTTAAAGGTTTTAAAAAGTATCAATTTTCTTGATTGTTCTAATAAATGGATTATTTAGTTAGATTTTTCCCTTGAAATTTTCTACAAAGACAAATCAGAAAGTAAATATTATGAATATTTTATCTTACTGGGTGATCTGGTGTTATTTCATTCAGTTCAGTTCAGTTCAGTTGCTCAGTAGTGTCTGACTCTTCGTAAACCCATGGACTGCAGCACACTGGGCTTCCCAGTCCATCACCAACTCATGGAGCATACTCAAACTCATGTCCATCGAGTCAGTGATGACATTCAACCATCTCATCCTCTGTCATCCCCTTCGCCCACCTTCAGTCTTTCCCAGGATCAGGGTCTTTTCCAAGGAGTCAGTTCTTTGCATCAGGTGGCCACAGTATTGGAGTTTCAGCTTCAGCATCCAATGAATATTCAAGACTTATTTCTTTTAGGATTGACTGGTTGGATCTCCTTGCTGTCCAAGGGACTCTCGAGAGTCTTCTCCAACACACAGTTCAAAAGCATCAATTCTTTGGCACTCAGCTTTCTTTATGGTCTAACTCTCACATCCATATATCACTACTAGAAAAACCATAGCTTTGACTAGACGTACTTTTTTGGCAAAGTAATGTCTCTGCTTTTTAATATGCTGTCTAGGTTGGTCATAGCTTTTCTTCCAAGGAGCAAGCTTCTTTTAATTTCATGGCTGCAGTCACCATCTGCAGTGATTCTGGAGCCCCCAAAATAATGTGTGTCACTGTTTCCACTGTTTCCCCATCTATTTCCCATGAAGTGATGGGACAAGATGCCATGATCTTAGTTTTCTGAATGTTGAGTTTTAAGCCAACTTTTTCACTCTCCTTTTTCCACTTTCATCAAGAGACTCTTTAGTTCTTCTTCACTTTGTGCCATAAGGGTGGTGTCAACTGCATATCTGAGGTTATTGATGTTTTTCCCAGCAATCTTGATTCCAGCTTGTGTTTCATCCAGTCCAGAATTTTGTATAATGTACTCTACATATAAGTTGAATAAGCAGGGTGACAGTATACAGCCTTAATGCATTCCATTCCTGATTTGGAAAAAGCCTGTTGTTTCATGTCCAGTTCCAATTGTTGCTTCTTGACCTGCATACAGATTTCTCAGGAGACAGGTCAGGTCATCTGTATTCCCATCTCTTTAAGATTTTTCCAGGCTTTTTTTTTTTTTTTTTTGTGATCCACACAGTCAAAGGCTTTTTCATAGTCTATAAAGCAGAAGCTGATGTCTTTCTGGAACTCTTTGGTTTTTTTTTTGATGATCTAATGGATGTTGGCAATTTGATCTCTGGTTCCTCTGCCTTTTCTAAATCTAGTTTGAACATCTGGAAGTTCTCAGTTCGTGTATTGTTGAAACTTCACTTAGAGAATTTTCAGCTTTACTTTGCTAGCATGTGACATGAGTGCAATTGTGTGGTAGTCTGAATTTGGCAGTGCCTTTCTTTGGCACTGGAATGAAAACTGATATTTTCCAGGCCTGTGGCCACTCTTGAGTTTTCCAAATTTGTGGGCATACTGAGTGCAGCACTTTCACAGCATCAGGATTAACTAATTGGGATTTGAAATAACTCAACTGGAATTCCATTATTTCCACTAGCTTTGTTCATAGTGATGTTTTCTTAGGCCCACTTGACTTTGAATTCCAGGATGTCTGTCTCTAGGTGAGTGTTCACACCATCATGGTTATTTGGGTCATGAAGATCTTTTCGTATATTTCTTTTGTGTATTCTTGCCACCTCTTCTTAATATCTTCTGCTTCTGTTAAGTCCATACCACTTCTGTACTTAATTGTGCCCATCTTTGCATGAAATATTCCCTTGGTATCTCTAATTTTTTTGAAGAGATCTCTAGTCCTTCCCATTCTGTTGTTTTCCTCTGTCTTTACATTGATCACTGAGGAAAACTTTCTTATATCCCCTTGCTATTCCTTGAAACTCTGCATTCAGATGGATATATCTTCCCTTTTCTCCTTTGCCTTCTGCTTCTGTTATTTCTCAGCTATTTGTAATGGCCTCCTCAGACAAGCATTTTGCCTTTTTGTGTTTCTTTTCCTTGGGGATGGTCTTGGTCATTGTCTCATGTACAATGTCACGAGCCTCTGACCATAGTTCTTCAGGCACTCTGTATATCAGATCTAATCCCTTGAATCTATTTGTCACTTCCACTGTATAATTGTAAGGGATTTGATTTAGGTCATACCTGAATGGTCTAGTGGTTTTTCCCTACTTTCTTCAATTTAGGTCTGAATTTGGCAATGAGTTCATGATCTGAGCTACAGTCAGCTCCCCATATTGTTTTTGCTGACTGTATAGAGCTTCTCCATCTTTAGCTGTGAAGAATATAATCCATCTGATTTTGGTTTGACCATCTGGTGATGTCCATGTGTAGAGTCTTTTCTTGTGTTGTTGGAAGAAGGTGTTTGTTATGACCAGTGCGTTCTCTTGGCAAAACTCTATTAGTCTTTGCCCTGCTTCATTCCATATTCCAAGGCCAAATTTGCCTGTTACTCCAGGTATCACTTGACTTCCTACTTTTGCATTCCAGTCCCCTATAATGAAAAGGACAAGTTTTTGGATGTTAGTTTTACAAGATCTTGTAGCCTTCATAGAACCATTCAACTTGAGCTTCTTCAGCTTTACAACTCGGGACATAGATTTGGATTACCATGTTATTGAATGGTTTACCTTGGAAATGAACAAAGATCATTATGTTATTTTTGACATAATGACATTTTGACATAATTGACAAGTACTGCATTTCGGACTCTTCTGTTGACTATGCTGGCTACTCCATTTCTTCTAAGGGATTCGTGCCCAAAGTAGTAGATACAATGGTCACCTGAGTTAAATTCACCCATTCTGGTCTATTTTAGTTCACTGATTCCTAAAATTTGACGTTCACTCTTACCATCTGTTTAACCACTTCCAATTTGCCTTGATTCATGCACCTAATATCCAGGTTCCTATGCAATATTGTTCTTTACAGCATCAGACTTTACTTCCATCACTAGTCATATCCACAACTGGGTGTTGGTTTTGCCTTGGCTCCGTCTCTTCATTCTTTCTGGAGTTATTTCTCCACTGATCCCCAGTAGCACATTGGGCACCTACCGACCTGGGGAATTCATCTTTCAGTGTCCTAACTTTTTGCTTTTTAATGACAAAATGTGTTCCACTGGGAAAGGAATGGCAAACCATGCCATTATTCTTGCCTTGAGAACCCCATGAACAGTTATTTCATTAGTAACATAATTTTTTTGAAGGATACTTCCCCCTTAAGGATCAATTTAGAGAAAATAAAGATGGTTGCAAGATATATATTAAATGTTAATGCACAATTTATTCTAATAAACTCCATGGAAAATGCATATTCTTATAAGATTCATTATATATTGAGTAGAGGAGTGCAGTTTTGAAAAGTAGCTCTATGTTTATGTCACTAAAATTTTTAATGTCTGGGCATATTTGAGAAGTAACATTAAAGTTATTTTCTAATTTTTAACCCTTTGTGTTTTATTGTTTTAAGATGAAAATTATATGTTTCCACTTAAGTTATTTTATTTCAACTTTGCAATAGCCCTAAAATGTAGATATTGTTTCCAATAATAGGTGAATAAACTGCATAGAGTAGAGAAATAACTATACTTAAAATAGTTTAAAACAGACCTAAAATATTTTATTTCATGAAATAAATTTGTTGGGGATGGATATGGTCTGCAGGTATACATTTAGGAGTAGCAGGATATAGATGAAATAAAATCACTAGACAAGAGGCAGAGCCTAAAAATTATATGTAGGAGAAACCCAAAATTTAGAATTTGAGAAGGTAAGGAGAATCAGCAGAGTAAACTGTTAGGGACTCTCAATGAAATCTGAGTTGGACCCAGAGACAGTGATGTCATGAAGGGCTAAGTTGAGGAACTCTTATGAGAAGGAGACCATAATCAACTGTGTCAAATGCTGCCAGTAATGCAAATAAGACCCCGAAAACAACCAAGACAAATAAGAAGCCCCCAAAACAACCACAGTATTTAGCCACAATGGAGATAATTACTAGATATGTCAACTGTTGTTTCAGTGGCTAGCAAAGATGAAACCTGATTGGACTAGAGAGAATGAGAGAACAGAGATGATTAAAAACATTTTACATCCAGAGCCCCCAGAAGTCTTAGTAAGCCAGAAAGAAAAACATCAATACAGTATACTGATACATATACATGAAATTTAGAAAGATAGTAATGATGACCCAGTATGTGAGACAACAAAAGAGACACAGAGGTATAGAATGGACTTTTGGCCTCTGAGGGAGAGGGAGAGGGTGGGATGGTTTGGGAGAATGACACTGAAACATGTATACTATCATATAAGAAACGAAGCGCCAGTCTATGTTCAGTACAGGATACAGGATGCTTGGGGCTGGTGTACGGGATGATCTGGGGAGACTGTGTGGGGTGGGAGGTGGGAGGGGCTTCGGCATTAGGAGATCGTGTACACATGTGGGTGATTCATGTCAATGTATGGCAAAACCAATACAGTATTGTAAAGTAGAATAAAGTATTAAAAAAAAACAAAGTTAAAAAAATAATAAAAAGAAAGTCATAGCTTACACTTCCAGCAATATTTACCACTTCTTTAAAAAAATAAAAAAGATCTATGTTTCATCAAAAAAAAAAAAAACCACACACACACGAAAAAAACCACAAAAAACCATTTTACATATTTTTTTACTGAAAGAGGAACACAGACATATGTTTTCTGAAGGAGAGTCAAACATTACAACAGGGTTTTTATTTTGTGTTGAGATGGGAGATATTTTGGAATGTTTATTTGATGGAAATGATCCCAGATAGGGGAAATACTTATGACTAAGAAGAAAGAGATAATAGGTAGGATGAAGGAAGGCATGGAAGAATAATGTAGCTGAATGGTGTTTCATAGGTACTCAAATGTTTGTAGAATCTAGTGGTCCCCGTGGTTGCCTGGGATTATCCTTGAGATGATGGAAATGATGGCACATGGAAAAGTGTATTATGCAAAGCAGGAACAACAGGATTCCCAGGAGACTATATTCAGTAGATCATAATCATATTCTAAAGTGACATTGACATTTTGCCATAGATAAGTATGAGAAAGCAGCATGCACGGGTTTATTACATCATCTACATCTGTAGTAGTGTTTCTCCTAGACCTCGCCTGGGTTTCACTGGAGCTCAGGAGCCTTTAATATGTAGGCATTATTCTCTGTCTAGAAGTGAGGTGGTATATTTTCATATTATTCTAAAACATAGGAGCTGCCCATGCCCTTTATACTTTCTTTTTCTTAGAGTGGTTTTGTCCTTCTAAGACAGTTAAGGCAGAAATAAAATAGAAAGTTAAATTCCATTTATCCAACCTGGCTGAATGTTGATACCTTGCACTATTTTATGTCATCCATGTGGAACATTGTGTGCTTCCCTGGTGGCTCAGAGGGTAAAGCATCTGCTTGTAATGCAGGAGACCAGGGTTCAATCCCTGGGTCAGGAAGATCCCCTGGAGAAGGAAATGGCAACCCACTCCAGTATTCTTGCCTGGAAAATTCCGTGGACCGAGGAGCCTGGTAGACTACAGTCCATGGGGTCACAAAGAGTCGGACACGACAGAGCGACTTCACTGTCACTTTCGTGTAGAACAGGAGATTCTAGATGCTCTTCTGGCAATAGACACAGTATTGCTCAAGCCAGATGCACCTTGATATACTCACACATACCTAGGATAATATGAAAAAACATTAGGCATCCAGGTATAATGAACAGGGAGAGGAAGAATAGGGGAAAGAAAGAATAAGTAGAGGTCAAGAGGGAAGGAAGAAGAGGAAGAGGCTGAGAGGGGAGGGAAAAGGAAAGAATGGGAAGGAAAAAAAAAGCACACTACCTTTTGTCCTCCAAGGAGCTTGTGGTAAGGAAACACAAGGAGCTTTCAGCATACATGTTTAGAATGTAATATCGATGGAAAAGGAGAAGCTCCCTTTTTCTTTGCTCAGGTTGTCTTCTTTACAATGAACACCAGGGCTTCTGTGAGGGAAGGTCTGGTGAACTGATGAAAGATACTGACAGAGGTTAAATGTCTTGGTTTGGAGAGTTATCTTGTTCAGAAGAAAAAGACTGCTTACCAGATAGAATGGGTGGGCATTCAAGTTGCCCCATTTGAAAACATTTTAGGCTGGATAGCCTATTAGCCTGTGATGTCATGCAGCTGGCATGTTAACATTTGTGCAGGCTTTGCAAAGGGAGGGAAGGGGAATGTTTTTATAGCAAAAACCAGGTGTGCAAAACAGGAATGTTCTTTTGGCTTCGGTTTCATTTATGAGGAGGGTGGAACATGGGTTTGCAACCAAGAAAATAGAACACTGGGAGATGTAGTTAGAGATAATAGAAAGTGAATCAGAGGCTCAGTGTTGGAATGAAGATAAACAAGAAAGGGGAAGGAAGGATAGATATCAGCATGATGCTGAGAAAGGTGGATAACCATGGTGATAGTGATACCAGTGCACATCATGAATGTTTGCATATATTGTGATCCTGGCAAAAATGGAGTGAGCAAGATGCTGTGATCTCTATCATGTAGAGAGAAGAAATGGGAACCAGATGGGTTAAGGCAGCTGGCTCAAGGTTAAACAGCTAGGGTGAGAGCTTGGCCTTAGGGGGTTGTCTAATTCCAAAGTTGTGATCCTAATAGCTGCTTTCCACATTGGGAGGCAGGAAAATAGTGGTACCATGAGTAGAAACAGGAAAATGAATAACTACTGTGTAAGAAAGGATGAGAAGAAAGACTGAGGTTGATTGTTTTTATTACCATAGTGATGAATGCACCTTTACAGATTATTACTGCATTCTTACAACAAGTAAGATTACTCAGAGTATGTAGTTTATAAGTATTCTTTATGCATATAAAATAACTCCAGTGATCCTTCCAAGAAAGCTTAAAGCATCAAACTTAAAACTTCTTCAACTAAACCTATGCTTATTTATTGCTCTAAACATAAATTAGTGGCCTGCCACAGCCGACATCTGTAGAAAATCACTATGACGAAATGTCTCTTCCTCAGTATGATTTAGTAGTATTTGTTACTTTTCACGACGCATTGGGGAAATATGTTTTTCCACATGGCATATTTTTACTTTTTTCTTTGATGCTTATTTTTATAGTACATTGTTTTGTTCTCCACCCAACCCATTGTTCTTTTCATTTAAATTTTCTTCCAAATAAACATTATTGCTTTTCTGAAGTAGTATTTTCAAATCCAAAATTAGTTTCCCATGTGCCTGGGGGTCCCTTTTAAAAATATGACTCCTTTGAGATATTTTGAGTGGATGCATATTTGGTATTCAGTTTTTATTTATCTTCTAATTCTGTCACTGAGATGGACAGTAAAAAAAACCCTGCTGATCATTGTCATATGTTTAGGCGATTTAAGGAAAAAACAAAACAAAAATAATACAGAAGCATCTGGAAAAGTTGGACCAGCAATGAGGATAATAATCTGGATGAACTATTGTGAGATAAAGGCATATGTTTCTCCGAGTAAAATTTCTGTGACATCACACAGGATGAATAACTAAATACAGTTGACCCTTGCACAAAGTAGCTGTTAGGGTCTGACCTTCCTGGAGTTGAGAATTTGAATATAACATAGAATTGGCCTTCCTCATATGTGTTTTTCCCATGAAACGGTTCCACATCCACAGATTTGAACAACTGTGGATCATGTGGTACTGTAGTATTTATAGTTGAAAAAAATTCACTTCTAAGTAGATCTGAGTAGTTACATTACCCATTTGTTTTTAAGTTTTTGAAATTTATTTTATTATTTTGGCTGTACTGGGTCTTTGTTGCTGCCTTGGCTTTTCTCTAGTTGAGGTAGGTGTAGTCTAGTCTCTAGTGGTGCACTGGTGGTTTCTCATTGCTGTGGCTTCTCTTGTTGCAGACCACAGGCTCTAGGGTGTTTGGGCTTCAGTAGTTACAGCTCATGACCTCAGTAGTTGTGGCTACTGGGCTCTAGAGCACAGGCTCTGTAGTTATGGCACGCAGTTTAGTTGCTACTCGGAATGTGGGATCTTCCTGGATCAGGGATCAAAGTCATGTCTTCTGCATTGGCAGATGGATTCTTTACCACTGAGCCACCAGGGAAGCCTCTATAACCCATGTTGTTGAAGGGTCAACTGTATTTCTTTTGAACCTTCTCTTGTAGCTCAGATGGTAAGAATCCTCCTGCAGGGCAAGAGACCTGGATTCGATCCCTGGGTTGGGAAGATCCCTTGGAGGAGGGCATAGAAACCCTCTCCAGAATTCCTGCCTGGAAAATCCCCAGGGACAGAGGTGCCTGGAAATCTACAGTCCATAGAGTTGCAAAGAATCAGACAAAACTGAGTGACTATGCACAGCACAGCACACAGAGCTAGCTTTGGTGCTTCCCAGGTGGTGCTAGTGGTAAAGAATCTGCTTGCTAACGCAGGATACATAAGAGAGAGCTACCTTTGAAAATACGTTTTGAAAATAATGCCCCAAATAGACTTGAACCCATAAATTTGTTGTTGTTCAGTCCCTTAGTCATGTCCAACTCTTTGTGACCCCATGGACTGCAGAACACCTGGTTTCTCTCTTCTTCATTATCTCCCTAAGTTTGCTCAAACTCATGTCCATTGGGTCGATGATGCCATCCAACCATCTCATCCTCTGTGCCCCTTTCACCTCCTGCCTTCAGTCTTTCCTGGCATCGGGTCTTTTCCAATGAGTCAACTCTTTGTATCAAGCGGCCAAAGTATTGGAGCTTCAGCATCTGTCCTTGCAATGAATATTAAGCTTGATTTCCTTTAAGATTGACTGGTTTGATCTCCTTGCAGTCCAAGGGACTCTCAAGAGTCTTCTCCAACACCACAGTTCAAAAGCATCAATTCTTCAGCACTCAGCCTTCTTTATGGTCCACCTCTCACATCCATACATGACTACTGGAAAAACCATAGCTTGGACTACATGGAGCTTTGTCTGCAAAGCAATGTCTCTGCTTTTAATGTGCTGTCTAGGCTTGTCATAGCTTTTCTTCCAAGGAGCAAGTCACTTGCTTCAGTCACTGTCCACAGTGATTTGGGAGCTCAAGAAAATAAAGTCTGTCACTGTTTCCATTTTTTCCCTCATCTATTTGCCGTGAAGTGTTGGGGCCAGATGCCATGATTTTAGTTTTTCAAATGTTGAGTTATAAGCCAGCTTTTTCACTCTCCTCTTTCAACTTCATCAAGCGGTTCATTTAGTCCCATATATACTTTATTTTTTATCAGTACCACAATTTATTATGTTTTGATTGTCATGTTAAGAGCATATGAACACATTGCAGTGACCACATTTCTAATTTAGCACAAAAATAATGAGCTGCACCATACCCTCACTTGCTCCCCTGTATAACTACACATCACTCCTTGAAGTGCTCTTATGCTTCCTGCCATTTTGTGACATGTGCCATGTTTGTTATTAATTGTGCAAAGCTTCCTGAGAACAGTCTAGACATTTATGTCTAGTTTATTATTACTTACCTACCCTTGAACATCTGAAAAGTAAGTAGGTATTCAGAGTATGTGTAAAATGAAATAATGAGAGTGACACATTAGTTCAGAAGATTATATACATAAACACAGTACCTCTGAGAGCAGATAAATATAAAAATCCTAAAGCTGCGGGCTTGACATATATGTTATGTTTCTCATAGAAGTTTTAGCTTAATAGGAAATAAATTTCTAGTCTGAGTTACTTTGGGTTTATTTTTTGATACAAAGCCTTACTAAATATTTTTAAAAGACACATTTAAAACATTTGACTCATGATTGATCAGTTCAGTTCAGTTGCTCAGTCGTGTCTGTCTCTTTGCGAGTCCATCGACTGCATGCTTGATATTTTATGATAATTTCATATTTAAAGTAGTTATGGAATTAAGATTGGAATTAGGGTTAGGGTTAGAAATATGCATACTTCACCTAGTAATCATAATTTTAAAAATAATATTAATGTAACATTTCTTGGAATTGCTCTTGCTTTCACAGAAAATGCCCTGTGTGTACTTCTAGTTCTTTATGCACAGGGAAATGTTATTTAGGAAAAATCAAAGTTTATCTATATGTTCACAGGATTAGTCCATGATAGATTTATTAGGGGGCTTCCTAGGCAGCACAGTGGTAGAGAATCTGCCTGCCAATGCAGGAGGCACAAGAGATGGTGAGTTCTATGTCTGGGTTAGAAACAGTAGGAAATGGAAACCCACTCTAGTATTCTTGCCTGGAAATTCCACGGACAGAGGAGCCTGTAGACTAAGTGCGAGGGATCACAGAGAGTCAGACACAAATGAGCGCGCCACACACACACACACACACACACACACACACACACACACACAGAGTTATTATTTTTCATTTTGTGTCTTTCTTTATAAATATAAACCAGTATGCTTAAGAAACACACCTCATGATATAATCAGGACATCAAATAATGAATTATTTCTCCCATCCCTGTAGGCTTTTCTTAGTACACTAATCTTCCCCTTTTCTGGATGAAAACTCCATTAAATCTCTGAGTTTTCAGCTTAGACCTTAGTCCTTTAAATTGCATTTAATTTCAACTCAAATTAGAATGTTCAATGTCTATAATTAAACACTGAATTAGCATTCATTAAATCTTTTCTCCCTCACAACCCCCAGTTGAAACAGTCTGTTTCAGACTGGAAAGTATCAGGAAAAAGGGCAGAGTGATGGTCAGTCAGATGGGTTTCTCCTTACAGTTGCTATTTTGACTTCAATAAGGGGAAGGAAGGTTTAGTCAGGGGCAAGGACAAGAACAACTTTCAGTTGGTGTGATCTGATAATAACCTTGGTCCTGCACTGTGACTTGGACAATGGGGTATGCTTTGGGGTTCCACCCAGGTTTGTTCCTGGTCCCCCTTTTCTGTGGAGGAAGCACCTCTCTTGAGAAAGTTCCCTTAACCGCCATTTTTAGGCTCTGAGCATCTGCTGCCACAACTCAGGACTCTTTCTCCAGAGGCCTCTGCTTCCTCCAGACAGTCTTATAGGGAAAGACCCTATAAGACTCTTTTCCTGGTGTGGCCTTCATTGGTCTGTAGGAAACACTTCTTTTGGATCTCATAGCCTATCACACTCTGAAGTGCAAGTGAATCCTTCCATAGTCACATTCTCCTGGCTTCATCATCTAAGCAAACATGGAGCACATTTCTCATAGGCAGGAGTCAGATCCCAATTACAGTTTAGATTTCTCAAACTTGAACCAAGTATCAGCTCTCTCTGCATCAAACAATTTCAGCAAACATACTTCAAAAACAATTTTCCTAGGTAAGGAAATTGAAGCCCCATCTCCTCTTACTAGGAGGAGATAACACTAGGAATTAGAAGTAGGATTTCATGACTTTTAAGCAGCCCTCCCTTCTCTCATCTTTTATAAATATCTTTGATCTGGATCAGGGATCCCAAGGACCGTGGAATGGGTTTTATTGCATTCCTATGCCAGATTCCCTTTGGGTGGGTTGTTAGGTAAGTCTGACCCAAACTCATTATTGGACCCTCAGTTAAACCTGAGAACTAAGCACATTTCATTTCCTGGGGAATCTCATGGACAGAGGAGCCTAAATAGCAAGGGTATGTCATTCCTTATCTGAAATCTTTGGGCTCAGGTGGGTTTCAGAATTCAGATTTTTAGATCTTTGACTTAGATTTTTTCATGTAGTCCAGCATATATTCTTTATATTGCACATCTCCCGAAGCCCTCAGATTTATCTACTGGGAGTATCTGGTCATGGAAAAATTTGTTTTATTTATAATGACAATTGTGGTCTCAGACTTAGAATTTGCATTTCCTATGAACTTTTAGTAATGTGATGAGAAGTCTAGGAGTATGTGAACAATAGGCAGGGGATACACTGCCTTCTGTCCAGGGTTTCTTTAAAGCTCAACACGGAGAAGGTGATGGCACCCCACTCCAATACTCTTGCCTGGGAAATCCCATGGACGGAAGAGCCTGGTAGGCTGCAGTCCATGGGGTCGTGAAGAGTTGGACACGACTGAGCGACTTCCCTTTCACTTTCATGCATTGGAGAAGGAAATGGCAACCCACTCCAGTGTTCTTGCCTGGAGAATCCCAGGGATGGGGAGCCTGGTGGGCTGCCGTCTATAGTGTTGCACAGAGTCAGACATGACTGAAGCGACTTAGCAGTATGATAACATCATCTTAAGAACTCTCTGTCATTAATTCATTTCATTTCATGCTGTCTTAGCAACTGAGTTCACTCTCCAGTATGTGAACACACTATTTCATAAAATCATAGCAAATGAATAGGTTCGATTTTAGAGGTTTAACATTGAAAATATAGCGAGACAAGCAGGGATAGTTCATAGTTATAAATCTGCCTCTTATTCATTTGCTACTAGGAATGTGATCAATATATGTCAAAACTGAATTTCTAGCTGCTCTACCTAGATTTTCTTCTTACACTAGTTTCAGTTCAGTTTAGTTACTCAGTTGTGTCCAACTCTTTGCGACCCCATGAACTGCAGCATGCCAGGCCTCCCTGTCCATCACCAACTCCTGGGGTCCACCCAAACCCATGTCCATTGAGTCGTTGATGCCATTCAACCATCTTATCCTCTGTCGCCCCCTTCTCCTCCCACCCTTAGTCTTTCCCAGCATCAGGATCTTTTCAAATGAGTCAGCTCTTTGCATCAGGTGGCCAAAGTATTGGAGTTTCAGCTTCAACATCAGTCCTTCCAATGAACACTCAGGACTGATCTCCTTAAACTTTATCAAATGTTAGTGTGTAGAACAATTATTTTATAAGAGCACACATATAGAATATATATAAGTCATGGGTATTAAGTCTTTTCCCCCAGGGTAATGGTTACCTACATATGGCTTTCACTGAAGGCTTTTACTGTAGAAAATGACCTCTTCCTCTACCTAAAAGGTGGCATCACAGTGACAGGCCCTGTAAGTATAATGATAAAATCGATGTGAGGACTTCACTGGGGCTTCCTCTTTGTTGAATGTATATAAGTGGCTGCTGCTCACAGATGTGCTGGAGCAGGAATATCCATTTGGCTTTATGTCATTACACTTGGCATCATAGGAATTCACTTTTCCTGCTTTCTGTAAATGGAAACTGTATAAACTTTGGGAACTGATTAATAAGAGAACAGGTATGATATGAACAAAAAATACTGTCGTCAGGCATTCAGGAAGCCATTTCTTTGTGCCTGCCACTATTAGTAGCAAATAACTTGTTTATGCCTCCCCTACCCCGCGCCCCCAAAAGCGGGTTTAGTCTGAAAGTAACAGTAATGAGTTACATTTGTATGGCAGAAATTCTAAAGGAAACCAGTCCTCAATATTCATGGGAAGGACCGATGCTGAAGCTCCAATACTTTTACCACCTGCAAAGAACTGACTCATTTGAAAAGACCCTGATGCTGGGAAAGATTGAAGGCGGGAGGACAAGGGGACGACAGAGGATGAGATGCTTGGATGGCATCACAGACTCGATGAACATGAGTTTGAGTAAGCTCTTGGAGTTGGTGATGGACAGGCAAGCCTGGTGTGCTGCAGTCCATGGGGTCACAAATAGTCAGACACGACTGAGCAACTGAACTGGCCGAAGAGATGGATCTAAAAATCTTTATCTAGAAAAATAAACCCTACTAAAGCCAGAAGAATAATGGTGTTAATGGTGAATGTGTTAGATATTTATTGCTGCAAGACAAATCACCAAAAACTTAGTTTCTAAAACAACACACATGTATTGTCCACAATGTCTGTCAGAAGTCTGGGCACAGTTTACCTGGGTCTCCTACTTCAGTCACAGGAGACTACAATCCACATGTAGGCTAGAGAATCGGTTGTGGGAAACATCTGCTTTAGAGCCACTTTAGGTTGTTGGCAGTATTTGAGTATTTGCATTACTGAGGTTTCAGTTTCCTGCTGGAGAATGCTCTTCCATTTTGGCTTTTGGTCATGTCTGCATTAGGAGGTATAGAATTCCATGGACAGAGTAGTCTGGCAGGCTACAGACCATGGGGTCACAAGAAGTCAGACACGACTGAACAATTGACATGATGCTATCTATTTACCTACGAGTTCCTTTGATATTTTCTAATTTTGTATATAATTAATACCACCATAAACCAAAATGGTAGCCACACAATACATTTATTAGTTTTCATGTAATATTGAATGTGAATCACGTACATTGCATTATGTTCACATGTATATTCTCTGGAATTGGCCAAACCAGAGTGTTTCATTTTACTATGTTGAGTGTGGTAGATTTCAAAATAAACTCACCAGCTACACAGAGATGAAGACATCCATAAAAATATGTAGTTATGAGTTCTAGACATAGCAAAAATGTAAAATGTTTCTTATAAATGAGGCCTAGTGGAAAGTGTTAGGGATGATATCTCTATTCTTTAGCCACATGGAGAGCTGGATAATAAAAGAGAGGGAATTTGGTGCTGCAGGAAATCTTGTCTTCTATAGTTGGTGTTTACTGACTGTAATCATAGCATTATTTTTAATGTTGTATTTCACATCAAGTGCACTAAATGGTAGTGTTCACAGTATCACTCTTTTATCAGGAATAATGAAAAGAGGTAAATAAGAGTCAACTGTCATGAAACGTAATAGAAAAACTCCTGTTAATTGTTCTGAGATGTATTTCACCCATCCAAATTATGTTAAATTTGCATAAGGACTTATTTGCATTGCATATTTCACTTAGTTTTTAAGTTTTAACCCTGTCTACTGAAATTTGGAATTGACATTTTTTTCCCCATCTCAATTGTACAGAAAAGAGTATTGTATGATTCTAAGATTTTTATGTTACAGTTAGTAAATTTTAGCTTCTTTGGAGTATGCTTGTGTGGAGTTGGGTAAAGGTTGCTTCAGTGAACAACTGTTGAATATCAGGTATCAGTTCTAAACTAAAGAGGAATTTCAGATCACATTTCACAGGATTATGTGAACAGAGATGATAGCTACTTCAGCCAACTCAGCTTCAGTTTTTCTCGGCTGACTGAGCATGCCATCAACTCTCACCTTTCTCCTGCCCTGTGTTTCCCGTTTACATCTCAGCATACAAAGAAAAGGGCTTAGTTGAAAAATCCTAGGGATTTTTAAAGAAAAATTGTGTCCTGAGATGTTGTATTAGCCCTGTATAAGTCAGAATTGAGCTATAGGAAGAAACATAAGCAAAGACTGAAAACTGAGATACTGGAGAGAGAGGCTCCTGGAGTCCAAACTCTGAGATTATTCTTTAGCTTTGTGTTCTTAGACAAGTTACTTAATCCATGAAAATCTGGTCCCTCATTGGTAAAATGGGGGCTTCCTGGTGGCTCAGATGATAAAGAATCTGCCTGCAGTGAGGGAGACCTGGGTTCGATCCCTGGGTTGGGAAGATCCCTTGGAGAAGGGAACAGCTACCCACTCCAGTATTCTTGCCTGAAGAATTCCGTGGATAGAGGAGTCTGATAGGCCACAATTCATGGAGTCACAAAGAGTCAGACACAGCTGAATGACTTTCACACACAGTAAAATTGGGGCTAGAATTGTGTCTGCTTTTGCTGTGGTGATTAAATGAGAAAACATGTAAAGCATTTAGTCCAAGTTACATCAGTTATTAAGCATTATTATAGCTTCCCCCCTTGTATTTTTGAGATGACTCAAAAATATGGACTGCTGATGACAAAATATGGGAACTCAAAAATCAGGCAAGATATTCATAGTTACTTTTTCATAAAGCCATCTATACATGTTCTTTAATATGCTTATTACAATGTTTATTTTCATAATGTTGTAAAGATTGCTTGTTTTGATGTCTGTTTTCATAAGCTTTAAGAGCAGAGATTGTGCTCTTCATTAGAAGAGCTTCATTAGAGCAGAGATTGTGTTGATTTTTTTTAAAAATAATGAATGTGTTCTTATTACTGAGGCAAATACCTGGCATATATCAAGTGCCAAGTAAACATTTGTAAAATGAATATATGGATGAATCTATGGATGGATTGGCTGAAAACAGTCATCCATGTGATATATATACATACTAGAAGGCCATGAAAACTGTAGTGTATTAATTTATTTATACACATCAGATTCTAATCTGGTTCACGTTATATCCTTAGTGCCTATAAGTGATCCTCAAATACATATATGATTGAATAACTGTCAAATTTAATGACATAAAAAGACCAATATTCAACTACTTCTGCCTTACAAAAATGACAATTTCATATAGTTCAACATGATATTTGAGAAGAGATTAGTAAATAAAATTTCCAATCCTTGAGTAATTTTCCTTTATGGTTTTAATTTTAAATACGTATTTATTTGTATTTATGCATGTTAATTGTGTATCACAAACTTCTGGGAGTTATACAGTAAACAATAAAGATTGCCAAGAGGCAGTCCTAAGAGGCAGAGGAATAGGATGGGGAGACCACTTTCTCCCCCACAAATTCATCAAAAGAACATTTAAATGCTGAGTAAATTCCACAAAACAACTTCTAAATGCAGGCAAAAGACATCAGGCACCCAGAAAAGCAGCCCATTGTCTTAAAAAAAAAAGTAGGAAAAAATATAAAAGACAAAAAAAGAGACAAAAGAGGTAGGGACAGAGCTCCATCCTGGGAAGGGAGTCTTAAAAAGAGAAATTTCCAAACACCAGAAAACACTCTCACTGCTGAGTCTGTGGCGAGCCTTTGGAAGCACAGAGGGCAACATAACAGGAAGGAAAAATAAATAAATAATGTAAACCCACAGATTACGAGCCCAACAGTAACTCCCCAGTGGAGAAGCAGCGCAGACACCTGCATCTGCCACTAGCAAGCAGGGGCTGGGCAGGGAGGCTGGGCTGCATTGCTTAGAGTAAGGATAACCCCGAGGGTAATCAGAGCGAACTAACTTGAGCTAGCAAACCAGACTGTGGGATAGCTACCACACGAAAAGCTCTAAACTAAGACACCGTTAGGACCATGCACAAAACAAAGGACTGAACAGAATTAGCCAGCTGCAGACCATCTCCCTCTGGTGACAGGCAGCCAGAGCCAGAAGAGGGCAATCACAGCTCCAGAGAGACATTATCTACCAAATTGCAAGCAGGCTTCTTTGCTAAGACTTCTTGGGGTTCTGGACAGTCATCATCCTCCTGAGACGGTGCGCTGGTTGTACACCCAGAAAACTGAGCAGCAGAAAGGGGAGGGGGCAATAAGTCACAGTGACTGCACTCACCAAACACCTGAGCTACTCAGACCTGGGAAGGGCAGAACATGCAGGCCCAACCGAATCTGCGCCTCTGAGGACTACCTGAGTGCCTGAACCTGAGTGGCTTAAACCTGGGAGGTGCATGCAGCCCAGGGCTGGGCTTGGATGGTTCCTGGAGGAGCAACCTAGAGCCTGAGCTGTGTGGGCAGGGAGGGCGCATGCGCCGTGAGTGGGGGCAGGCCCAGTGTGGCTGAGACACTGTGGGCACACGCGAGTGTTATTTGTTTGCAGCATCCCTCCCTCCTCACAGTGCGACTGAACAAGTGAGCCTAAAAAAGGTGTCTGCCACCGTCCTCCTTGTGTCAGAGTGGAAATCCGACACTGAAGAGACCAGCAAACAGAAGAAGCTAAAACAGAGGGAATAGCCTTGGAAGTGACAGGTGCAATAGATTAAAACCCTGTCGTTAGTACCGACTACATAGGAAGGAGCCTATATTGAGAAATATAAGCTGGACCAAGGAACTATCCGAAAACAAACTGACCCCACACTGCCCACAACATCAGAGAAAGTCCTAGATATATTTTCACTATTTTTATGATAATTCTTTTTTTTCTTTTTTATAACTTAAAAATTTTTAAGTCCTCTATTACTCCTTTAATTTTCATTTTTATAACCTACTATTACTTTTCAAAAAAGACCCTATTTTTAAAAGCAAACTTCATATATAAATATATATATACATTTAAAATAATTTTTGTGATTTTTTTCTCCTTCTTTTATTTAATATTGTATTTTTGAAAATCCAACCTCTACTCTAAATTTTTAATCTTTGCTTTTTGGCATTTATTATCAATTTTGTACCTTTAAAAACTCAATCTTCAGTATCCATTTTTACTTGGGAGTGAGATTATTAGCTTGACTGCTCTTTCCTCCTTTGGAAGCTCCTTTTTCTCCACCAGGTCGCCTGTCTCTCCCTCCCCCCCCTTTTCTTCTCTACCCAACTCTGTGAATCTCTGTGTGTTCCAGATGGTGGAAAACACTTAGGGAACTGATTACTGGCTGGATCTGTCTCTCTCCTTTTCATTCCCCCCTTTTATCCTCCTGGCCACCTCTGTCTCCTTCGTCCCTCTTCTCTTCTCTGTATAACTCTGTGAACATCTCTGAGAAGTCCAGACTGTGAAGTGCACATAAGGAAGGGATCACTGGCTAGCTTGCTCTCTCCTCTTTTGATTCCACCTCATCTCATTCAAGTCACCTCTAACTCCCTCCTCCCTCTTCTCTTCTCCATGTAACTCTGTGAAACTCTCTGGGTGTCCCTTACTATGGAGAAACTTTTCATCTTTAACCTAGACGTTTTATCAATGGTGCTGTACAGAAGGAGAAGTCTTGAGACTACTGTAAAAATAAGACTGAAAACCAGAAGCAAGAGGCTTAAGTCCAAATCCTGAGAACAAAAGAGAACTCCTGACTCCAGTGAACAATAATCAATAGAAGCTCATCAAATGCCTCCACACCTACACTGAAACCAAGCACCACCCAAGGGTCAACAAGTTCCAGAGCAAGACATACCATGAAAATTGCCCAGCAACATAGGAACACAGCCCTGAGCTTCAATATACAGGCTGCCCAAAGTTACTCCAAAACCACTGACATCTCATAACTCATTACTGGATGGACACGTTATTGCACTCCAGAGAGAAGAAATCCAGCTCCACACTCTAGAACACTGGACACAAGCTTCCATAACCAAGAAACCTTGACAAGCCACTGATACAGCAACACCCACAGTGAGGAAACTCCACAATAAAGAGAACTCTGCAAACTGTCGGAATAAAGAAAGGCCACCCCAAACGCAGCAATATAGACAAGATGAAGAGACAGAGGAATACCCAGCAGGTAAAGGAACAGGAGACATGCCCACCAAACCAAACCAAAGAGGAAGAGATAGGGAATCTACCTGATAAAGAATTCCAAATATTGATAGTGAAAATGATCCAAAATCTTGAGATCAAAATGGAATCACAGATAAATATCCTGGAGACAAGGACTGAGAAGATGCAAGAAAGGTTTAACAAGGACCTAGAAGAAATAAAAAAGAGTCAATATATAATGAATAATGCAATAAATGAGAAAAAAAACACTGTGGAGGCAACAAATAGAATAACGGAGGCAGAAGTAGAAGATAGAATGGTAGAAATAAATGAAACAGAGAGGAAAAAAAAATTAATTAAAAGACATGAGGACAATCTCACAGACCTCCAGGACAATATTAAATGCTCCAACATTCGAAACATAGGAGTTCCAGAAGAAGAAGACAAAAGAAAGACCATGAGAAAATACTTGAGGAGATAATAGTTGAAAACTTCCCTAAAATGAGGAAGGAAATAATCACCCAAGTCCAAAAACCCAGAAAGTCCCAAACAGGATTAACCCAACGTGAAACACCCCAAGACACATATTAATCAAATTAACAAAGATCAAACACAAAGAACAAATATTAAAAGCAACAAGGGAAAAACAACAAATAACATAAAGGGATTCCCAGAATAATAACAGCTGATCTTTCAGTAGAAAGTCTTCAGGCCAGGAGGGATTGGCAAGACATACTTAAAGTGATGAAAGAAAACAACCTACTGCCCAGATTACTGTACCCAGCAAGGATCTCATTCAAATATGAAGGAGAAATCAAAAGCTTTACAGACAAGCAAAAGCTGAGAGAATTCAGCACCACCAAACCAGCTCTCCAACAAATGCTAAAGGATATTCTCTAGACAGGAAACACAAAAAGGGTGTATAAACTTGAACCCAAAACAATAAAGTAAATGGCAATCGGATCATAAGTTCAGTTCAGTTGCTCAGTCGTGTCCGACTTTTTGCGACCCCATGAATCGCAGCATGCCAGGCCTCCCTGTCTATCACCAACTCCCGGAGTTCACTCAGACTCACGCCCATCGAGTCAGTGATGCCATCCAGCCATCTCATCCTCGGTCATCCCCTTCTCCTCTTGCCCCCAATCCCTCCAAGCATCAGAGTCTTTTCCAATGAGTCAACTCTTCACATGAGGTGGCCAAAGTACTGGAGTTTCAGCTTTAGCATCATTCCTTCCAAAGAAATCCCAGGGCTGATCTCCTTCAGAATGGACTGGACTGGTTGGATCTCCTTGCAGTCCAAGGGACTCTCCAGAGTCTTCTCCAACACCACAGTTCAAAAGCATCAATTCTTCAGTGCTCAGCCTTCTTCACAGTCCAACTCTCACATCCATACATGACCACAGGAAAAACCATAGCCTTGACTAGACGGACCTTAGTTGGCAAAGTAATGTCTCTGCTTTTGAATATGCTATCTAGATTGGTCATAACTTTTCTTCTAAGCAGTAAGCATCTTCTAATTTATTGGCTCAATCACCATCTGCAGTTATTTTGGAACCCCCCAAAATAAAAAAAACATAAAGTGTGACACTGTGCCACTTTTTCCCCATCTATTTCCCATGGAGTGATGGGACCAGATGCCATGATCTTTGCTTTCTGAATGTTGAGCTTTAAACCAAATTTTTCACTCTCTTCTTTCACTTTCATCAAGAGGCTCATTAGTTCTTCTTCACTTTCTGCCATAAGGGTGGTATCATCTGCATATCTGAGGTTATTGATATTTCTCCTGGCAATCTTGATTCCAGCTTGTGTTTCTTCCAGTCCAGCATTTCTCATGATTTATTCTGCATAGAAGTTAAATAAACAGGATTACAATATACAGCATTGGCGTACTCCTTTTCCTATTTGGAACCAGTCTGTTGTTCCATGTCCAGTTCTAACTGTTGCTTCCTGACCTGCATACAGATTTCTCAAGAGGCAGGTCAGGTGGTCTGGTATTCCCATCTCTTTCAGAATTTTCCACAGTTTATTGTGATCCACACAGTCAAAGGCTTTGGCATAGTCAATAAAGCAGAAATGGATGTTTTTCTGGAACTCCCTTTCTTTTTCCATGATCCAGCGAATGTTGGTAGTTTGATCTCTGGTTCCTCTGCCTTTTCTAAAACCAGCTTGAACATCAGGAAGTTCATGGTTCACATATTGCTAAAGCCTGGCTTGGAGAATTTTGAGCATTACTTTACTAGCATGTCAGATGAGTGCAACTGTGCAGTAGTTTGAGCATTCTTTGGCATTGCCTTTCTTTGGGATTGGAATAAAAACTGACCTGTTCCAGTCCTCTGGCCAATGCTGCGTTTTCCAAATTTGCTGGCATATGGACTAACAGCACTTTCACAGCATCATCTTTTAGGATTTGAAATAGCTCAACTGGAATTCTATCACCTCCACTAGCCTTGTTTGTAGTGATGCTCTCTAAGGCCCACTTGACTTCACATTCCAGGACGTCTCGCTCTAGATGAGTGATCACACTATCGTAATTATCCAGGTCATAAAGGTCTTTTTGTACAGTTCCTCTGTGTATTCTTGCCACCTCTTCTTAGTATCTTCTGCTTCTGTTAGGTCCCACGATCATACTTATCAATAATTACCTTAAACGTAAATGAGTTAAATGCCTCAACCAAAAGACAAAGCCTGGCTGAATGGATACAAAAACAAGACCCCTATATATGCTGCCTACAGGAGACCCACCTCAAAACAATGGACACATACAGACTGAAAGTGAAGGGCTGGAAAAAGATATTCCATGCAAATAGAGACCAAAGAAAGCAGAAGAAGCAATACTCATATCAGATAAAATAGACTTTAAAACAAAGGCTGTGAAAAGAGACAAAGAAGGACACTACATAATAATCAAAGTTCAATCCAAGAAGAAGATATAGCAATTAGAAATATGTATGCACCCAACATAGGAGCACCACAATATGTAAGACACATGCTAACAAGTATGAAAGGGAAATTAACAATAAGACATAATAGTGGGAGACTTTAATACCCCACTCACACCTATGGATAGATCAACTAAACAGAAAATTAACAAATAAACACGAACTTTAAATGATAAAATAGACCAGTTAGACCTAATTGATATTTATAGGACATTTCACACCAAAACAATGAATTTCACCTATTCCTCAAGCACACATGGAACTTTCTTCAGGATAGATCACATCCTGGGTCATAAATCTAGCCTTGGTAAATTCAAACAATTTGAAATCATTCCAAGCATCTTTTCTGACCACAGTGCAATGAGATTAGATCTCAATTACAGGAGAAAAACTATTAAAAATTTCAACATATGGAGGCTGAACATCATGCTGCTGAATAAACAACAAATCACAGAAGAAATCAAAGAAGAAATCAAAAAATGCATAGAAATGGATGAAAATGAAAACACAACAACCCAAAACCTGTCGTAAACTATAAAAGCAGTGCTAAGTGGAAAGTTCATAGCAATACAGGCATACCTCAAGAAACAAGAAAAAAGTCAAATAAATAATCTAACTCTACACCTAAAGCAACTAGAAAAGGAAGAAATGGAGAATCCTAGGGTTTGTAGAAGGAAAGAAATCTTAAAAATTAGGGCAGAAATAAATGCAAAAGAAACAAAAGAGACCATAGTAAAAATCAACAAAGCCAAAAGCTGGTTCTTTGAAAGGATAAATAAAATTGACAAACCATTAGCCAGGCTCATCAAGAAACAAAGGGAGAAAATCAAATCAATAAAATTAGAAATGAAAATGGAGAGATCACAATAGACAACACAGAAATACAAAGGATCATGAGACTACTATCAGCAATTATATGACAATAAAATGGACAACTTGGAAGAAATGGACAAGTTCTTAGAAAAGTACAACTTTCCAAAACTGAACCAGGAAGAAATAGAAAATCTTAACAGACCCATCACAAGCATGGAAATTGATACTGTAATCAGAAATCTTCCAGCAAACAAAAGCCCAGGTCCAGACGGCTTCACAGCTGAATTCTACCAAAATTTAGAGAACAGCTAATGCCTATCCTACTCAAACTCTTTCAGAAAATCACAGAGGAAGGTAAACTTCCAAGCTGATTCTATGAGGTCACCATCACCCTAATACCAAAACCTGACAAAGATTCCACAAGGAAAGAAAACTACAGGCCGATATCACTGATGA
Source organism: Nanger dama (assembly GCA_917880005.1). Taxonomy (NCBI): domain Eukaryota; kingdom Metazoa; phylum Chordata; class Mammalia; order Artiodactyla; family Bovidae; genus Nanger; species Nanger dama. The sequence goes on from CAKJTW010000002.1 coordinate 13,348,772, forward strand.
ACATAGATTCAAAAATCCTTAACAAAATCCTAGCAATCAGAATCCAGCAACACATTAAAAGATCATACACCATGACCAAGTGGGCTTTATCCCAGGGATGCAAGGATTCTTCAGTATCCGCAAATCAATCAATGTAATTCACCACATTAACAAATTGAAAAATATAAGCCACATGATTATCTCAATAGATGCAGAGAAAGCCTTTGACAAAATTCAACATCCATTTATGATAAAAACTCTCCAGAAAGCAGGAATAGAAGGAACATATCTCAACATAATAAAAGCTATATATGACAAACCCACAGCAAACATCATCCTCAATGGTGAAAAATTGAAGGCATTTCCCCTAAAGTTAGGAACAAGACAAGGGTGCCCACTTTCACCACTATTATTCAACATAGTTCTGGAAGTTTTGGCCACAGCAATCAGGGCAGAAAAAGAAATAAAAGGAATCCAAACTGGAAAAGAAGAAGTAAAACTCTCACTGTTTGCAGATGACATGATCCTCTACATAGAATACCCTAAAGACTCCACCAGAAAATTACTAGAGCTAATCAATGAATATAGTAAAGTTGCAGGTATAAAATAAACACACAGAATTCCCTTTCATTCCTATACACTAATAATGAGAAAATAGAAAGAGAAATTAAGGAAACAATTCCTTTCACCATTGCAACGAAAAGAATAAAATACTTAGGAATATATCTACCTAAAGAAACTAAAGACCTATATATAGAAAACTATAAAACACTGGTGAAAGAAATCAGAGACGACACTAATAGATGGAGAAATATACCATGTTCATGGATTGGAAGAATCAATATATTGAAAATGATTATACTACCCAAAGCAATCTATAGATTCAATGCAATCCCTATCAAGCTACCAATGGTATTTTCACAGAACTAGAACAAATAATTTCACAATTTGTATGGAAATACAAAAAACCTCAAATAGCCAAAGCAATCTTGAGAAAGAAGAATGGAACTGGAGGAATCAACTTGCCTGGCTTCAGGCTCTACTACAAAGCTACAGTCACCAAGACAGTATGGTACTGGCACAAAGACAGAAATATAGATCAATGGAACAAAATAGAAAGCCCAGAGATAAATCCATGCACCTATGGGCACCTTATTTTCGACAAAAGAGGCAAGAATATACAATGGAGAAAAGACAATCTCTTTAACAAGTGGTTCTGGGAAAACTGGTCAACCACTTGTATAAGAATGAAACTTAGAACTCTTTCTAACACTATACATAAAAATAAACTCAAAATGGATTAAAGATCTAAACATAAGACCAGAAACTATGAAACTCCTAGAGGAGAACATAGGCAAAACACTCTCCAACATAAATCAAAGCAGGATCCTCTATGACCCGCCTCCCAGAATACTGGAAATAAAAGCAAAAATAAACAAATGGGATCTAATTAAAATTAAAAGCTTCTGCACAACAAAGGAAACTATAATCAAGGTGAAAAGACAGCCTTTGGAATAGGAGAAAATAATAGCAAATGAAGCAACTGACAAATAATTAATCTCAAAAATATACAAGCAACTTCTGCAGCTCAATTCCAGAAAAATAATGACCCAATCAAAAAAATGGGCCAAAAAACTAAATAGATATTTCACCAAAGAAGACATACAGATGGCTAAGAAACATAAGATAAAATGCTCAACATCACTCATTATCAGAGAAATGCAAATCAAAACCACAATGAGCTACCATTTCACGCCAGTCAGAATGGCTGTGATCCAAAAGTCTACAAGCAATAAATGCTGGAGAGGGTTTGGAGAAAAGGGAACCCTCTTACACTGTTGGTAGGAATGCAAACTAGTACAGACACTATGGAGAAGAGTGTGGAGATTCCTTAAAAAACTGGAAATAGAATTGCCTTATGACCCAGCAATCCCACTGCTGGGCATACACATTGAGGAAACCAGAATTCAAAGAGACACATGTACCCCAATGTTCATCATGGAAGCAACCTAGATGTCCATCAGCAGACGGATGGATAAGAAAGCTGTGGTACATATACACAATGGAGTATTACTCAGCCATTAAAAAGAATACATTTGAACCAGTTCTAATGAGGTGGATAAAACTGGAGCTGATTATATAGAGTGAAGTAAGCCAGAAAGAAATACACCATTACAGTATACTAACACATATATATGGAATTTAGAAACATAGTAATGATAACCCTGCATGCAAGACCCTGCATGCAAGACAGCAAAAGAGACACAGATGTATAGAACAGTCTTTTGGACTCTATGGGAGAAGGAGAGGGTGGGATGATTTGGGAGAATGGCATTGAAACATGTATAATATCATATAAGAAATGAATTGCCAGTCTAGGTTTGATGCAGGATACAGGATCCTTGGGGCTGGTGCACTGGGATGACCCAGAGGGATAGTATGGGGGAGGGAGGTAGGAAGGGGGTTCAGGATTGGGAACACATGTACACCCGTGGCAGATTCATGTTGATCTATGGCAAAACCAATACGATATTGTAAAGTAATTAGCCTCCAATTAAAAAAATAAAAAAATAAATAAAATAAAAATTGCCATCCCATATTTGTAATCTTAAAATTTCTGGTACTGAATACTGAAACTTGGTATTTTAAGTAAAGCTTTATAGTTATTTGTAAATTCTTCAGATATTTATCAAATCTGTAAACTACTCATCGTAATTTTGTTACTTTTAGATTATCTTGAAAATGATTAAGCCTCTTTACGATGGTCTTCTTTAACAGTACTTACCTTTTGTTATTATGTTTTTACTTCAGGTTAAAATATTTGGAAACAGATAATCTAACCCATGGGGATTTGTATAGCAATAGCTAGGGTACAGCTTTCCTTCTTAGATTTACAGTTTATTGAAGATGACAAAAAAATTTTTTAGCAATTACTGAATTCATTAAGGAATAAGAAATAAGCACATTTTCTACTTAGGTATCGTGTTGAACAACTGTGCCTATAGATGGGTTTCTGAGATCCATTTCTAGTCTCCTTTCACCTGGAAAGTACTTACAGTTTATTATCCTTAGAACTAAGGGACTGGTCCCACTTCTGGTATGACAGAGATTATGCCTTCAAATTCTGCTTTATCCTCTTCTGAATCTCACAACTATGATTTTCTGGAATAGGATATCTACTTTTGAATTTGGTCAATTAATAATCATGTTTAAATTTTATATTACTCTTATGTATTTAAGTAATGCCCTGGAGAAGAAAGTGCCTACCCACTCCAGTATTCTTGCCTGGAGAATTCCACGGACAGAGGCTACAGTCAATGGGGTCACAAAGAATTGGACATGACTGAGCAACCAACTAATTAATAAATACACTTTAATGAAATAATCAGACATTATTTGTGATTTACATAGAAGACTATGTGTCTTTCCTATCAAATTTTCATGTCACAAAAACTGGGAGCTTGTTTTTTAAAATATTTAAATTTAGATATATTGAATATTTACTTTTTAATGAATGCTAGTGGCTGTTGTTTCCTGGTTGTGTATGTCTGTCTCTCTCCTTCACACAAGTGTGCACGTCTGGGTTCTTTCTTCTTACCAGCAAACAGCTTTATTTCTTTATACTTTGGCCATGACAAGTAAGAAGAAACACTGGTTCAGCTAGAATTCAGAATCAGGTTTCCTGATCCTGAAGTTCAAGGTTTTGTTTTTGTTTTTCTTTTGTTTTGGAATTGCAACCAAATTCTAAGCTCAGTAAGAATAGCCAAGTACAATTTAAGATAGATGTCAGGCAAAAGTGTTTTTATTAAATGCCAAGTGAAGTGTCTGGTTTATTCTTTAAAAATCATGTTTGGGAGATAATCATAGCAGTCCCATGAACATTTTAGTGTTTTTAAAGACCTATGTTCCAACTATGTCATCTGTGAAGACCAACTCCATACTGAAATCTCTCTAAGCAAATTACTCCCCAACTTAAAGTTAGTCTGTGTTTAACTATTCTTATTGTCAAAATATTGCACTATATGACTAAGTATCTTGTGCTACTCCTTTATCCTATGTCTTGTTCATTCCATAGTCTACTTTAGGGACAATTTTTCATGATTCTCTGATGTATTATGAAGCCTTTCTAATGTCTCAAATTCTTATTCTAGAGTATTCCTCTGAGTCCTTCCCTAACCCTTGTATGCTTTTCATTGCTTAGGTAATTCAGAAAGCTTCATCTTATATCTGTGCTGCTATTCTACTGTAAAAGCACTCAATAACTCATTAACTTTAATAGGTAAATCACATCATTGATTTATATTTATTTGGCATGTGAATTAGCATGACCTTCAGCATGTCAGTTTCATTTGGGGAGATTTGCAACACATTGTTTCTCTTATTTACTTGTGTATTGTGTTTGATATACATTCAGTTTCATTTTTGTTGTCTGCTTGTATCTTGTTTGCTAATCCAGTTAAAGTATAAAGTGCCAGCATTTTCACCCTGTAATTTTGCATTATGAAGGTATTAAATCTTAGTGTAATATTATGGGGAATTTTATTCTTGTTTTTCTTAAACTTTATTTTTTGTATCTTCAACTGTATAAATACATAAACATTTTTAAAATTTAGAGAAAAGCATCAGTGGGTAGTATATCCATTGAAATGGATATACTAAAATCTTTTTTGTCTGCAGATTTTTAAGCCATATGCTCATTTAGACATGAAAAAAAATTGGCCTATTTATTGCTCTTTTATTACCTGTTCTAATGGAATGTTTCACTTCTATCCATAAGATAGAGTTGTTGAACTTTAAGAGTAGCGATAAAAATATATTTTGGAAGATTGCATTTTAATTTAGTAAATAACCTATAATATTTTATTTTACTTCTAGGTTAGAGTTTAAATCAAGGAGTGTACCACAACATATTAGCATGTACTAGATTTTAGGAGAAACTAGTTGGTTGCAATAACTGCCCTCTCTTAAAATACTGTAAAAAAAAAAAAGAAATCCATTTTAATAGAAAAATCCTCTTGATTTTTAATTATGTAAGTTATTGTCTATTTAATAAAGAACATTCATAGACATGTAGAAGGATAAAATTTATGTAAGAGGAGAAAAGAATCCTATGAAAAATAAAATGCATGAACAAGCATTAATATTGGTGCTGACATTAGTTTGAATTCTGTAGTTATTCTGTCTCTGACTAAATTTTCCAAAGAGCATGAAATAAATTATGCCAAGAAGTATGTCATATTAACCTATCAGAATAAATACACAAACTTGTAATGAAACATAGGCAGAAACATAGCTTTGAACTGTGATTTACAAAGTCTATGGCAGAGAGAGAAAGGTGCTAGATTTAAGATGTACAAGGATCTGGCAAATGGAAGACAGTGGTATTTGACTATCAAGTAGGTGATCAGTAATAAAGGAAAGCAGGCAAACCTGGGAGGGCTCCAAAATAGAGATAAGTCAGCTGACCTCTGAAATCTAGGAGCATGAGCACAATTCAGAATCTGAGAATCAGTCAGACCCTCAAATCATAACCAAATAACACTGGCAAGTGTGAATCCTAAAATTCCTGTTTTTTTTTTTTTCAATCCTTGTCTACCACACATGCTCATACAATAATTTATAGTGAGAAGGAAGTCAGTATCCCCAGAAATATTGAGTTGGCCAGAAAGTTCATTCAGGTTATTCTGTAACATCTTATGGAAAAATGAATGAATTTTTTGGTTCTCCCAATATTTTACCTTAAGCCAAGTATGCTGCTTTCAAAAGGCAATCAGGGTTTCTGAAATTTGTGTGTAAAAACTGTGGAAAAAGCTGACATTTTTTGACTGCAAGTTGGGGGATCAGGTACTATCTGTAGGTACTTTATATGCATTAAATCTCTTAATCTTTTGTTTATTTTATGAGAATTTTCTCTATTATACAGAATGGAGGATTAAATCTTTTAAGGTTGCACAACTAATAATGAGTTAACTCTGGATTGGAGGTCAGGCAATTTGACTCAAAATTACAATGAAATATTATTCTAGAACAAGGAAAGGTGAGACCCTAACATGAATGTGATTATATTGGACTGGCCGAAAGTTTCTTTCAGATTTTGCATAGGATCTTTTGGAAAAACCTGAAAGAATCTTTCAGCCAATTCAGTATTTGAATGGGATTCATCTTTGAAAATCATACTAAAGTAGTGAAACTAAAGAAACTCTTGACCTCTCCTATATTTGAAATTGATAGTTTATAATAAAAATATTAAAGAGCATTCTATTTAAGCCACCAAGGATGCACTGTTCATGATACAAGAGAATAGGTAATAAAATTTTAAATAGAATGAGAAGTTTGAAGTATTGAATCTTGTCATGGATTTATCTAAATTCATTAGTTTTCTCATCATTCATTCATTCAGTACCTATTTTGCTATCACTGTTGAGTACTATGATAAGGATAGAAGAATTAGTAAGACAGAAAGTAAGTCCTTATAAGTCTATAGTCCATCGGTAGAGGTAGTCAATAAATAAGCAAATATATTACTATATATGCTACTATCATGATTTTTCTTGGAAATAGTGTTATAAAGAAAAATAAAGCAGATTAAATGTAATAAGTTAAAGGGGAAGGTTATTTTAGAAAAGATGTTCATGAAAGGATTCTCTAAGAAGGTAAATTTGACAAAAGCCCTGAATAAAGTGTATGAATATGTCTTTTCAATATATGGAAGAAAAAATTTAAATGAGGAAGTAAATGTAAATATGTTGACTTCAGAAAATAGGGGAGGAGCATTAGGAGATGAGATTAAAGAGACATGTAAGAGGAAGGTATGGAGAATCTACAAGACCATGAGGTAAGGTCCCCATGGTAAACCAGATGGGAAGCCTTTGGGAGTTTTTGACAATGAGAATTTTATAGTCAGATTTTTAAAAAATTAAAATAACTCCAGCTAGGTGAAAAAGTTGGCTTAAAGCTTAACATTCAGAAAACGAAGATTATGGCATCCAGTCTCATCACTTCATGGGAAATAGATGGGGAAACAGTAGAAACAGTGTCAGACTTTATTTTTGGGGGCTCCAAAATCACTGCAGATGGTGACTGCAGTCATGAAATTAAAAGACACTTACTCCTTGGAAGAAGTTATGATCAACCTAGATAGCATATTCAAAAGCAGAGACATTACTTTGCTGACTAAGGTCCGTCTAGTCAAGGCTATGGTTTTCCTGTGGTCATGTATGGATGTGAGAGTTGGACTGTGAAGAAGGCTGAGCACCGAAGAATTGATGCTTTTGAACTGTGGTGTGGAAGACTCTTGAGAGTCCCTTGGACTGCAAGGAGATCCAACCAGTCCAGTCCATTCTGAAGGAGATCAGCCCTGGGATTTCTTTGGAAGGAATGATGCTAAAGCTGAAACTCCAGTACTTTGGCCACCTCATGTGAAGAGTTGACTCATTGGAAAAGACTCTGATGTTTGGAGGGATTGGGGGCAGGAGGAGAAGGGGACGACTGAGGATGAGATGGCTGGATGGCATCACTGACTCGATGGACGTGAGTCTGAGTGAACTCCGGGAGTTGGTGATGGACAGGGTGTCTAGCGTGCTGCGATTCATGGGGTTGCAAAGAGTCAGACAAGACTGAACGACTGAACTGAACTGAGGTGGATAGTGATACCTTAGAATAAAGTGCTCACAGTGGAGGTTTAAAAAATAATCCAATTCAGATATATTTTGAAGACTGAGCACAATATAACTAATTTTTCATGATTTAGGGGTTGAATTTCAGATGTAAAAAATAAAATACTCCAAAGCTTTGACCACAGCAACTCGTGGTGCCAAGTTTGAAGGGATAGATATACTCAAATTTCTATTTTAGAAACATTAAGTGTGAGATGTCTCTTAAAGATCTAGTGAGGAGAGAGATTTGGCAGTCAGATGAACAGTCAAGAGATAGTGGGGCTGTTCTAAGATGAGTATATAAATTTAGTAGTTATGAAATCATGTAGATGGTTTCCAGAGGCCTGAGACTGGATGACATTACTTAGGGAGTGGGGGTGGGTAGAGAAAGCAGAGGCAAAGATTTGATTTCTAGGTCATTCCAGGGCTTAATAGTTAGGAAGAGGAAGAAAATATAAAGAATGAGTCTGAAAAGAAACAGTAAAATGAAACCAGGTTTATGTAGTGTCATGGATTTGAAAAGAAGAAAATATTTCAAGAAAGAGGTAAATGTCTAGTCAAACACTGATGAAATGTTGAGTAGAATTAAAACTAAATATAGACTGTATAACCATAGAATTTACCAGCATGGAAATTGTCATTATCCTTGAGTAAAACAATTTCAGTGAAATGGTTGTGATAAAAGCACTAAGAGATCAGATGGAGGCAGCAAATGTAAACAAACCCTTTGAGAAATTTTGCCAAGATGAAAGCAGAGAATTTAAGGAGTAACTAAATGGCACATACGTATAGCTGTCTTTTTCTTTAGTGAACGTTATTACAGAAAGTTGGTATGGAAATAGAAACAATCCAATAATTTGAGAAGTAAAATTTGTTTTGAGAGGGAAATGATAATTAAAGGAACAAAATCTGAGATGGAGACAAGGTTGAAATGCATATCAGTGAATAGGTTGGCCTTAGCTAGATGTAGAGATTTGTCATCCAGTGTAACAGAAAGGATCTTCAGAATTCATCCACAGAGGCACAGACATGATGGCAGATGAAGTGGGAGGAGAAGTTCTGATTTGGTTGCTTCAGTTTGCCCTGTGAACTAAGATCTAGTTGTCACACAAAATTGGGGAGAAGTAGGTGCTGAAAATTTAAGGCGATGCAAGATGGTATCAGATAATATTTTTATAATTGGGAGACTGAACTCATTGGGGGCATATATTAGAATCCCAGAGCACTTCTGAGGTCCTGAGTGAGATAAGTGGTCCTGAATATGAAGTGAGACTAGCCCATGTGCTTGTATGTGCTTTCTACAGTCATGCTGAGCAGTTCAGGTGCAAGCATAGTGTGCTAAGAGAGTTGGATTAAGTGAGGATTCAGCTCAGTTCAGTTCAGTCACTCAGTCATGTCCGACTCTTTGTGACCCCATGAAAAGCAGCACGCCAGGCCTCCCTGTCCATCACCTCCCGGAGTTCACTCAGACTCATGTCCATCAAGTCAGTGATGCCATCCAGCCATCTTATCCTCTGTTGTCCTCTTCTTCTCCTGCCCCCAATCCCTCCCAGCATCAGAGTCTTTTCCATGAGTCAGCTCTTCATATGAGGTGGACAAAGTACTGGAGTTTCAGCTTCAGCATAATTCTTTCATCATTCCAATGAACACCCAGGGTTGATCTTCAGAATGGACTGGTTGGATCTCCTTGCAGTCCAAGGGACCCTCAAGAGTCTTCTCCAACACCACAGTTCAAAAGCATCAATTCTTTGGTGCTCACCCTTCTTCACAGTCCAACTCTCATCCATATATGACCACTGTAAAAACCATAGCCTTGACTAGTTGGACTTTTATTGGCCAAGTAATGTCTCTGCTTTTGAATATGCTATCTAGGTTGGTCATAACTTTCCTTCCAAGGAGTAAGAGCCTTTTAATTTAATGGCTGCAGTCACCATCTGCAGTGATTTTGGAGCCCCCAAAATAAAGTCTGACACTGTTTCCACTGTTTCCCCATCTATTTCCCATGAAGTGATGGGACCGGATGCCATGGTCTTTGTTTTCTGAATGTTGAGCTTTAAGCCAACTTCTTCATTCTCCTCTTTCACTTTCCTCAAGAAGCTTATTAGTTCCTCTTCACTTTCTGCCATAAGAGTGGTGTCATCTGCATATCTGAGGTTATTGATATTTCTCTGGACAGTCTTGATTCCAGCTTGCACTTCTTCTAGCCCAGCATTTCTCATGATGTACTCTGCATAGAAGTTAACTAAGCAGGATGACAATATACAGCCTTGACATTCTCCTTTTCCTATTTGGAACCAGTCTGTTGTTCCATGTCCAGTTCTAACTGTTGCTTCCTGACCTACATATAGGTTTCTCAAGAGGCAGGTCAGGTACTCTGGTATTCCTATCTCTTTCAGAATTTTCCACAGTTTATTGTGATCCACACAGTCAAAGGCTTTGGCATAGTCGATAAAACAGAAGTAGATGATTTTCTGGAACTCTCTTCCTTTTTCAATGATCCAGCAGATGTTGACAATTTGATCTCTGGTTCCTCTGCCTTTTCTAAAACCACCTTGAACAGCAGGAAGTTCATGGTTCACATATTGCTGAAGCCTGGCTTTGAGAATTTTGAGGATTACTTCACTAGCGTGTGAGATGAGTGCAATCGTGCAGTAGTTTGAGCATTCTTTGGCATTGCCTTTCTTTAGGAATGGAATGAAAACTGACCTTTTCCAGTCCTGTGACCACTGCTGAGTTTTCCAAATTTTGTTGACATATTGAGTGCAACACTTTCACAGCCTCATGTTTCATGATTTGAAATAGCTCAACTGGAATTCCATCACCTTCACTAGCTTTTTTCATAGTGATCCTTTCTAAGGCCCACTTGACTTCACATTCCAGGATATCTGGCTCTAGGTGAGTGATCACACCATCATGATTATCCAGGCCTTGAAGATCTTTTTTATACAGTTCTTCCGTGTACTCTTGCCACCTCTTCTTAATATCTTCTGCTTCTGTTAGGTCCATACCATTTCTGTCCTTTACTGAGCCCATCTTTGCATGAAATGTTCCCTTGGTATCTCTAATTTTCTTGAAGAGATCTTTAGTCTTTCCCATTCTGTTCTTTTCCTCTATTTATTTGCATTGATCACTGAGGAAGGCTTTCTTATGTCTCCTTGCTATCCTTGGAATTCTGCATTCAGATGCTTATATCTTTCCTTTTCTCCTTTGCTTTTTGCTTCTCTTCTTTTCATAGCTATTTGTAAGGCCTCCCCAGACAGTCATATGCTTGTTTGCATTTCTTTTCCATGGGGACGGTCTTGATCCCTGTTTCCTGTACAATAAGGGTTGTTTTTTTTTCCTTCAAGTAAATACAGGTAAGGGCTTCCCTGGTGCCTCAGAGGTTAAAGTGTCTGCCTCTAATGCGGGAAACCTGGGTTTGCTCCCTGGGTCGGGAAGATCCCCTGGAGAAGGAAATGGCAACCCACTCCAGGATTCTTGCCTGGAGAATCTCATGGATGGAGGAGCTTGGTGGGCTGCAGTCCATGGGGTTGCAAAGAGTTGGACACAACTGAGCAACTTAACTAACTAACTAGACACAGGTAAAAGAGTACAGGAGCTCAGGTTTTATTCAAAGACTAGATGAGAGTTGTGGATGGGGAATCTAAACTGGGTTTTTAAATGAGTAAATGAGGGACTGGTTGCCAATGAAAAAGTAATAGATCAATGGATCAGTGGTCCCAATGGATTGAAGAGCTTTTGGAGTAGGACTGATGATTAGAGTAAATGACCTGAAAAAATAGTGCTTTGAAATAGAAGAATATTGTCAGTTGGCTATTACAGGATACTTGAGTCATAAGCAGCTGGACCTGCCACTGCAGCTACCTGCACTGAGGGGTAGCATTCTTCTTTCTCATATTAATAATTGAAAAAGTGGCTGTGCAATTCATGTGTCATGTGACATGCTGAATAATGGAAAAATTGAACCTTCTTTTTGAAATGGCATGTGTATACTCCAAAATAATGATAAAGGTAAAAATTTATACTCTTGTGTAAATGGCCCTTCATTGAGATATTCTGTATTTATGTGATTTTTAAAAAATCTAGTCCATAGGTCAATTTTGAATAATTTTTACTGAAGTCATAAAATAGAGGATTAATGTTTAAGCTTGTCTTTATATGTGGTGTGCTAAAAACATTGGTATGCATGAAGTCAATGTAATAAAAGATGATTTAGCAAGTTTCTATAATTTTTATACAGTATTTTAGCCAATATCGTATCAGTGCAAAATAACTCTTGAAATTGATTTGATTTATCCTGTTTAATTTTATCCTAGTGATCTTCATAAACTCGTCTTTGGCCTTGCATATAGCTTTTATGCAATTATAGGCTCCCAAAATAGTACATTACAATTTTGCTACAATTCTCTGTTTTTACTCTAAAATACATTGTCAATACCTGGAGATAACTGAAGGTATTGAGTTAATACCTTAATATTTCGAAATATTAAGAAGGTATGGGAGTTTGAAAATGTTGCATTCTTATCACTTATTTTACCTACATGTTTATATGAATATGAGCATTAAAAATGATTCTTTGTGTAGAAAATTTAGTAGAAGCTAAATGCCAAATTCATTGAACTTATTTTGGAAAAACATTGTAAACATTCCTTGTTGATAGTAAACAAAATAGGTAGCTTTATTTCAGAGATAAAAAAATAATATAATTGCACATGTATTATAATTTCCTAAATGGCATATACTTTCATCAAAATAATTTTATATATATATATATATATACATGTATGTATATATATGTATATATATATATATATATATATATATATATATATATACATACTCTAAAAACCATGGCACGATTCACTGATGTCAGAAGGCATTCACAAAGTACTAGCTGGAGATAATAAGATTTGCTTACTTGATAAACCATATCTCAACCATATGATTGCTAGGAAAGGAGTCATATAAAAACATGAGATATGTTATTTGTATTTTAAAAATATGCTTTAAATCACAAGGACAGACTAGTGCCAGGAAATTGCTATGACTCTAAATATTTAAAATTATTTTGATGAAAGTATATGCCATTTAGGAAATTATAATACATGTGCAATTATATATATATATATATATATATATATATATACATACATACATACATGAGAATCCCATGGATGAAGAAGCTTAATAGGTTACAGTCCATGGGGTCGCAAAGAGTCGAACATGACTGAGCAACTTCATCTCACCGTACCTCACCTCACACACACACACACACACACATACATATATATAATATGCTTTTATTGTACACACACATTACACACGTACACACACAAATTAAGTCTTTTCTTTCTGATAGTATCAGTGATACTCTCACTTTTGTGAAAATTTGAACCCCACAGGGACATCTGGGGAATCTGGTTGAAAAATATTGATGTGGAAGCCTAGTTTGAAGACAACAGTGGCGCCCCACTCCAGCACTCTTGCCTGGAGAATCCCATGGATGGAGGAGCCCGGTGGGCTGCAGTCCATGGGGTCACTAAGAGTCGGACACGACTGAACGACTTCACTTTCACTTTTCACCCTCATGCATTGGAGAAGGAAATGGCCACCCATTCCAATGTTCTTGCCTTGAGAATCCCAGGGACTGGGGAGTCTGGTGGGCTGTCATCTCTGGTGTCGCACAAAGTCGGACAGACTGAAGTGACTTAGCAGCTTAGCAAGAAGCCTAGTTATCCCTTCTTTGACAGTTTTGGCATCCTTTTTGATCCTTGGTTGTATAATCTACTACTGCTGCTTCCCTGAGCTTCTTAGTATTAATTGGTTATGCATCTGAATCACAGAATGGTAAAGGTTGAAGGACAAGACTCAGAATCCTTTCATTTTCCAGAGGAGAAGACTGCAGTCCAGATGGAATGAGACTTGTCCAAAGCATAGAGCAGATGCTGAACTTGAGCCTTCTGACTTGAAAAGTTGTGCCCTTTTCATGTTGAGCTAGAGTGGGGCCTGGAAGAACTGGAAGGGTTTATTGAAGCCTGATCCAGAGGAAGTTCATCTAGGTTTGGAAAGCAAGAATTTTATGACAAGCTACCAGGGAAAAAGAAAAAGAGAAAAGAAAAAGCAGTGTCACTTGAAGTTTGGAGGACAAAGAGTGAATAAAGTATAGATAACTGTAAAAGAACATCATGTAAGGCTGCTAATACATCATCTGTAGTGTTTATTTTGAGCAGTTGGTGACATTTAGAAAGAAGTGAGGGTTCCAGCCATTTTCAGTAGGTGGTCAGTTTGACATTTCTGTATAATGCCTCTTTGGGCTAATAAAACTTGTCTCTTCCTGCTGGTTCCACTTTTGTTGTATTCTTTCTGTTCATTTAAAGTAACAATTTAGTAAATCACAGTATATAGGCAAATGCTGGATGTCAAGTGTTTATATAAATTTTTTAAGCCAGGACTTTTTTTTTTTTACATAACAGATGGGAGAAGCATGAGTAATTTCACTGAAATTCTGTAGTCTTAGTTAAAAAAAACTTTTTTTTTACTTCATGACATTTAAATATTCAGTTTATAGTTAATAAAACAAATCATATTTTTAAATAAGCTCCTCAGTTATTATCAAAACAGAGTCATGTGGTTTGGCAGCTAGCAAATAACATGGACATCTGTTACTGGGAAAATAAATTATACCCAAATAAATCAAACCATGGTGAATGTTGCTATAATTTAGTAATTAGTTGATATTTTAAAGTGTAAATTTTTTTTATTTCTTTTCTTTTTTTTTCTTTCTGGAACATGTCACGTTATCCAATATTCCCTAAATATCTCAAATCCTGAAACATGGCCACACCATCTTCCCAGGACCATCTTCTCATAAATTATCTATTCCTCTATATTTATTTGAATATAGTCCTCACACTTTTCCTTATTTATACCTCTGTATTTTAATTCCCCTTCATTCCCACCTCAGAAGATTTCTTGTTTCCTTATACGTGACTTGGCATATATCTTTGCTCTTGACTACATTGTTCCTCCTTAGATCTTTTTGCATCACTTGTCAAAAAATGTAGTTGGACTAGACCTCAACTCTGCCTCTGTTGGGACAGACTAGAACTGACTCTGCTTATCCCCCTCCAAGTACAAGGGCTCTACTTTCAAGTGTCTCCCTGGTTATCTAGGACCTTATCCTATTTGGAGAGCATGGGTCTTAGATCACTGAAGAATAGCTTGTCCCGTGGGAAGAGTTGTGGAGGGAATTTTCCTACTGAAATTTGACCAGCACCATGCAAATCTCTACAAAGTCTACCTTTGCTTACTACCTGCAGTATGAAGGATTGCTTACATTGCTCCTCAGAAAGGCAATGTCGCCCTTTCACTGGTTTAGACAAACAACACTTGCTCTTGGAAGAAGTGGGAATGCTTAACGATAACGGTCTACTTGGGTTGGGGTGACTCTTTCTTTTATGCTTTATGGACTTTCCTGATCTTTCAGCCAGAAATAAAACTATCAAAGAATGACTATAAAATTTGCTCTTCATCTACCTCTTGAAACTCGGTTTATGAATCAGGTTCCTTCAGGGATTTGACTTTTGACCCTCAATCCTCATCCTGTTTTTCCTTCTTGATGATCTCTAATGTTGCAAACTTAAAAGTTTTGTTTTTTTTTTTTTTTTTTGCTGTTACAAATCCATCAATGAAATGAGCTTCATGAGCCAGTTTAAAAGGCAATGTTGTTCCTTAACATTTTCCTTTCCTTTTCAATCTTAATTCTCTGCAAGATACTTGTGGTTGAATGGAGGATGATCAAGCACAATGATTTGTGCATGAGAAAAGCACATTAACCTGTTTTAAAATTCTTTGTATTTAAAATTAACTGTCACCAACAAGACAATATGTGACTTTTAAAAATTCTTCCATTACCATTCCTGCAAGGCAACATCTGCATCCAAATCCATCCATGCTGAAACATTTTCTGTGCAGAAGAGGTATTTCTCTTTCTAGTCAAGGTTAATTTCTGCACTTTATTCTCTGACTCCTGTAACTAGAACACTCCAAACATTTCTGAATCAATTGCTTTTTTTTCTCTATATCTTCAAATTCTTTGGCCCTCCCTATTGGCTATTTAGCTATTTTTCCTTTTCTGTTGTTTTGTATGACCTCTAGAAATAGTTTTCCTGAAATTTCTCCTTTCACCTCTTTCTCACCATGCTTTTTTCAGTCTGTCTGCTAAGTCACTTCAGTCGTGTCGGACTCTGTGCAACCCCCTAGACGGCAGCCCACCAGGCTCCCCCATCCCTGGGATTCTCCAGGCAAGAACACTGGAGTGGGCTGCCATTTCCTTCTCCAATGCACGAAAGTGAAAAGTCAAAGTGAAGTCGCTCAGTCGTGTCCGACCCTCAGCGACCCCATGGTAGACGGCATGGTAGACGGCAGCCTACCAGGCTTCTCCATCCATGGGATTTTCCAGGCAAGAGTACTGGAGTGGGGTGCCATTGCCTTCTCCTCAGTCTGTCTAAGGGATTGCATTTGTTTTCAAGATTTTAATGACCAGATACTTAGTTGTGCTGTGCTGTACTTAGTCACTCAGTTGTGTCTAAGTCTTGGTGACCCCATGACTGTAGCCTGCCAGGCTCCTCTGCCCATGGGGATTCTCCAGGCAAGAATACTGGAGTGGGTTGCCATGCCCTCCTCCAGAGGATATTCCCGACCTAGGGATTGAATCCAGGTCTCTAGCACTGCAGGAAGATTCTTAACCATCTGAGCCACAAGGGAAGCCCATGTAATTTGTTATTCATGCCCAAATCTTGATCTATTATTTATTTATTTATTTATTTATTTATTTTGGCTGTGCTGGGTCTTAGTTGCTTCATGGGCTTTTCTCTATCGCAGAGAGCAGGGGCTACTCTTTAGTTGTGGTGAGTGGGTTTCTCATTGTGGGGTTTCTCTTGTTTTGGCACCTGAGTTAAGATAGTTTTTGTTCCTGGGCTCTAGATCACAGGCTCAATAGCTGTGGCACACAGGCTTAGTTGCTCCATGGCATGTGGCATCACGTGGGACTGAACCTTTGTCTCCTGCATTGGCAGGCAGATTCTTTACTAATGAACTACTAGGGAACTCCCCATCCCCCCAATCTAAAGTAAATCTACTTTTGTAGTTTTATGTAAGCATTACTTTAGTGGTACAGTAATATTAAAGTTGAAGTGATACTAAAGTAGGTTAGAATGTTAGGAGATTTAAAAGAAAGCTACACAAAACCCACACATTTAATTTTCTTCCTTGGAGCAAAACAATTTGCTAACTGAGGCAGCCAGTAAAGTAATATTTTAATTTTGCTTTATGTTTTTGCATCTTCGAGTTTGAAAACAAAGCACATATTAACTTTGGATTTCAGTCTGACTTATAGCAATATGTTGTGTAAAATAGTCTTTGAGCTGTTCTTGAGCACAGTATGGAAGTTTGTTATTAATATTTGCTTATAGCTTCCCTCATAGCTCAATTGGTAAAGAATCCCCCTGCAATGCAGGAGGCCCCAGTTCAATTCCTGGGTTGGGAAGATCCACTGGAGAAGAGATAGGCTACCCACTCTAGTATTCTTGGGCTTCCCTTTGTGGCTCAGCTAGTCAAGAATCTGCCTGCAATGTGAGAGACCTGGGTTGATCCCTGGGTTGGGAAGATCCCTGGAGAAAGAAAAGGCTACCCCTCCAGTATTCTGGCCTAGAGAATTCCATGGACTGTAAAGCCCATGGGGTCACAAAGAGATGGACAGGACTGAGTGACTTTCACTATGAACTTAGACCTTTCTAAATTGTAAAAGTACAAGTGATTTCTCCAAGGTACCATTTTAGTATGTCACTTGAGTTTGGGCTATTTTTTGACCTTCCAACCTCTTTCTTTCAACACAGTGTTAAATATCTTATTAAATTGTAGAAGCTTTCTTACTTGTAGAATCATCTTAAGGAATTTTATTAGCATTCTTGATTCATGTATTACAATATGAAAAATGAGATTTATATCTTAACTCATAGCAAAGAAGTAAATTTCACCTTTGCTACTGCTGAGTAAATGTTGTCTTTTTCAAACAATGAGTAAAGTAGACATACTTCTGAGTTTTGTAATGTTATATATGTCCTAAACTAATTATGATTTTAGCAATATCAAAAACATCAGGTTAACTTTTCATTAGGTAAAGATACTGAAATTAATAGAGATAAATAGATATAAACAGGCACACCATAATTTTAGTGGAATTTGGAGGCGCATAAAGGAATATAGTTGGAATTAAAATGAAAAGATGAGAGGATATGAGTTAAGCTTGACTTTGAAAAGCCTGCCGACTTGCCCAAAGTCATACATTAAAATATCTCTTCTTTCTTTAAAATAACAATAATTTGGGAAGGATTTCAAGAAAGAATAATTACTAAGAAATATGAAGTAGATAAGGTGTTGTAGAACCACTTTAGACTGGATTCAATCTGCTTAATTTCCTCTATAGAAAAAGAATGTTACTAAAAATTATATCTATTGACATGTAAGGAGTTAATTAGCGTCAAGAGCTTTACCACCCAGAGAGAACAGTTTTCTCAATAGAATTACATAGTGTACTATATGTTTTTCAAAATAGGAGGGATGGTAAGAATTAAAATGTTTCAGAGTTTGTGTTTCTTAGTCTTCTAAATTCCTAACAATAGTTAATTTTAAAACATATACTTTTTTAACCTTGTTTTTTTCCCATGTATAATGGAAACAAACAAAACTAAATATAAATAACATTCTAAAACTATATTTGCATTTGGGGGAAGCAGGGAGGTAAAGTCAAAACAGTGAAATAAACACTGACTTCATAGGAAAACTTTTTGGTCCTGTCAGAGAAGACAGTGTTCCTTTCTCAAAGAACAAACAAAAGAGCATTTGGCATGATTTGAGTGGCAGGAATGTTGAGAGAGTGCTGTTAAACTGATCAAGAGTTTGAATGCTTTATTGTGTTCACCTATGGCTGATTCATGTCAATGTATGGCAAAACAAATACAGTATTGTAATTTAAAAATAAATAAATAAATAAATAAATTTAAAAAAAAAGAAAGTGCATGTAGCAATTTTTTAAGATAAAAATTCAGAATCCTTTTTTAAAAACACCATTGAAATAAAACAATAAAAGGATTTTAAAAGAATAATCAGACTGTTGTTTCATAGCCTAAATATCAATTATTTAAATTGATAGAGAAATCAGAATTTCAGATCTCAGTTATATCAGATGATGCATTCTGATTCCACAGACTTAGTGAGGAAGATATTGTTTGCCCTAGGGGATGTTGAAAAATAATACCACATTATTTGGTGCTTGGCTACCTCAATGTCTGCCGATCAAGGATCTTTGCATGTCTATAGGCTGATATCTCAGAAGAGTGTTTCTGTAAGGTCATATCTTCTGTTAAATAATAGGTTCTGATTCAGTAGAAGCAATGTACACACACATTCCTCAGGAAAGACTCTCCTGCTGCAGTAGTTTCCAAAGAAACTATTGATGGCTTAATTATATTCATTCACTAAGAATGTAGCTTATAAGATTTGAACACAAAGTTTTACTTTTTATATACTGTAAACTATTTAGCAATTAAAAAGTAGGACTGTGAAAGTGCAAGTATCAGTTGCTCAGTTGTGTCCTACGCTTTGTTTGTGACCCCCTGAACAGGTCCATGCCATCCTAGGTCCATGGAATTCTCCAGACAAGAATACTGGAGTGGGTAGCCGTTTCATCCTCCAAGGGATCTTCCCCACCCAGACAGACTCTTTACCGTCTGAGCCACCAGGGAAGCCCCTGATTTAAATGAATGGCCAAGTATTATATGTAATATTGGAGGAGGAAATATGGCAGCACACTCCAATATTCCTGCTGGGAAATCAGATGGACAGAGGAATCTGGTGCGCTTAGTCCCTGGGGTTGTAAGAGTCAGTTGCAGCTTAGTGACTAAAGCACCACCACCACCACCATAGGTGATATAGCACTGAGTCTATAACTTTTTTTTTTTTTTTTGATATCCAGGAACTGCACAGGAACAAAACTTCTATAAATAGACCACAAAGTAGTATCATTTTGTTCAACACTTTTATACTGTTGCTTTAAATAGTGTCTATCACATGGTTGTACTCAACATATACCAGGCTCCTCTGCCCATGGGATTTTCCAGGCAAGAGAACTGGAGTGGGGTGCCATTGCCTTCTCCATATGTATAATATAGCAATATATATATATTGGAGGATGGATATGATAAATATCATGAGAATAAAAGTGTTCCAAGTGTTCAAAGGGTGGGTGGGAGTGCATGATGTTTGTAGAAAGTTGTGTGAGTCACATTCCTGGCCATTGCTCAGTGCTGTGTTCTGTCGTGCTGAATTTAAAACCCTGTGATGCATGGTAAGCAAGATGTGAGACATTGCATTTCTTCCCTTCCACATTCATTTGTTCACTCATCATTCTATGGTTTCTGGAACAGTTCCAAGGTGACAAAACTAGAACACAGAAGTAAAAATAAGATCTTCCAGCAATAAAGTCACTATGTTTTGGATGAGACAGGCAAATATATAAGAACGGAAATGATTATGATAAATGCCAAATGCTCTGATAAGCTCTAAGAGAGACACAAAGAAAAGGAATATGTAGTATGTCAGAGTTTGGTGCATCTGATTTTGTTTCTTGACATCTGAACTAAATCACAATGAATGGGACTTAGTCTGACTTATTAGAGTAACATTGATCCTTAGTTTAGTCCCAGTTCCTCTCTTGCCTTCTCTCACCACATAGCAAGACCATTACACATTTTCAGATACAGTTGTCCACACACACTCCTTTTTGATTTCTTACTGGGTGAACCACAATTACCGCTGCATTATATTTTTTTGTAAGCTCTTTGATTGAACATGTTATAATGTCTCTATCTTAATAGTAAAGAGGTAACTTGTCTTACTAATTGACCCTGTGTATCTTTGTAAATCATATGTAAATGCTCTTTGCTTTGGGCTTTTGCTTTGAAACATAGTAGCAAGTTGACTCAATTTTCATTTTGCTTGGCATTTCTATCAGTGGTTCTCTTTTCTCTTGTCAGGCCCACTTTAAAGTCTTCCTTTATGTCGTATGTGAACTGCCTCAACAGTACGTGGCAGACTCCCATACTGACTCCATAGACCCAACTATCTTTCATTCAGGTAGTCAATTTTCCGTAATTTTCATCACCTCCCATATTCCCTATTCGGTGATTAAAAAAAAAAAAAATTTGGTGGTTCCTCCTACTAGGGTAAACTATTATGCATTTTCAGCTCAGGCTGAGCTTCAAAGAGATGCCTAACATGCCCTCAAGAATCAGGCTGTCTGTGTTCACATCTGCCATGTATTCACTTTGTGAGTTAAGGTCACTGAGCTCTTGGGCCTCACCTGCCTCAGCTGAGAGCTGGTGATCATAAGAGTACTTATGGGAAGTTCTTGTGAGGCTTAAACACATTAATGTCTGTGAAATGCTTACAATAGAAATTAATACCTCACACCACATACAAAAATTAACTCAAAATGGGTCAAAGGCATAAATGAAAGAGTTAAAACTGTGAAACTCTAAAAGGAAAACAGAGTAATTCTTCATGACCTTACAATGGAATATTAGCAATTAAAAAAAAGAAGAAGTACTGGTGCAGACTTCAAGATGAACCTTGAAAATATCATGCTAAATGGAAGATGCCAGTCACAAGGGACCACACATTATGTGGTTCCATTCACACAAAACATCAAAAACAAGTGAATCAATAGAGGTGGTAATATTAATGGTTTCCTAGGGCTCAGAGTCAGAGAAGGCAATGGCACCCCACTCCAGTACTCTTGTCTGGAAAATCCCATGGATGGAGGAGCCTGGTGGGCTGCAGTCCATGAGGTCTCTAAGAGTCAGACACGACTGAGAGACTTCACTTTCCCTTTTCACTTTCATGCACTGGAGAAGGAAATGGCAACCCACTCCAGTGTTCTTGCCTGGAGAATCCCAGGGACGGGAGAGCCTGGTGGGCTGCCGTCTATGGGGTCGCACAGAGTCAGACACGACTGAAGCGACTTAGCAGCAGCAGGACTCAGAGTAGTTAGGGGGTTGAGGAGCAACATCTAAAGAAGGTGAGATTTCTTTCTGGAATAATGAAAATCTTCTAGAACTGATTGTTATGATAGTTGCACAACTTTGTGAACATACTAAAAGCCAATGAACTGCACACTTTAAGTGAATGAAGTGTGTGATATGTGAATTGTATCTCAGTCAAGTTAAAAATATGTTCGGAATGACAGTGGGTACTGAACATCCCATCTAGCTTCTTGTGAAATCTCAAGCCGAAGTCAGCCCTCCCACTGCGGTAGCTGTTCAGCACCGTGTGTTCCAGATTTGCTGGCCAGCATATAGCAAGGAGTCTTCTGTGTAAATGAGTCAGGTCAAATATCCCTAATGTACAATGAAACCAGCCATTTGTGTGATCATAAACAATTTTTAAAATTTGTAGTCATAGAGGTGAACTGATGAAGTTACCCAGAACTCAGGAATAAATCAAAAGGATGACAGATGTCTTGTCAACATCATATAAGAGCATGGCCTAACAAACTGCTTAAAGATCATTTGACTCTCTAGAAATAAGTATGTTTGTCTGATTTACTATTTACTGTTAATTAGGGTCCAGAGATTTTATAATTGTGTAAAGTTAGATGCTAACTTGTAGAATGTTTGATTAGGTATAGTTTGTTTGGTGAGTTGGTTGTTAAGTTGGTTTGTCCAGTAGAGATGCAAATTGCTCCTGTTTGATAGAAAAGATAACCCCCAAAGTTGTGTTTTTACTGCCCCATGGGGCATTAACCAATTTTGCATCTAACAGCAATATTTTGTCAGCATTCTTTGTCATCTTATATTTCCTTTGTTTAAACATCTAAATAAAACTGTGATACACGCTTACTGTAAAAAAAAAAAAAGAAGTTAATAATATTAGTTACTTATCTACATGTTCTAACCAGATTATTATTACCCTGTATTGAAATGATGGAGATGCTACTGACAGTAATCATGGCTAATATTTACAGATGGATTTGCCATGAATATTGTAAAGCTTAATCTTCAATATCCCTCACTTTAACAGGTCTCTTAAGGGTTATGAAATTTTAGTAATATTTTCAAAAGTGATATTATAACTAGAGTCATTGAGAACACTGTCTCCTCACTATATGACTTTCCACTCCATCACACTTCCCCTAGTAGGGTGACTGGTGGCTCAGACAGTAAAGAATCTGCCTACAATGCAGGAGACCCAGGTTCGATCCCTTGGTCAGGAAGATCCCCTGGAGAAGAACATGGCAACCCACTCCAGTATTCTTGCCAGGAGAATTCCATGGACAGAGGAGCCTGATGGGCTGTAGTCCATGGGATAGATCACAAAGAGTCAGACATGACTGAGTGACTGACACTAAGGGGAAGTTGAGTTGGGGATAAATGTCTTTGGGGTTTAGTAAGAAGTAGTTGAGTTGTTCATGGTATCTTTGATGTACAGCAAAATAATTGCTAGCTATGCCAGTTATGAATAGCATACTGCAATATTTGTACTGCTTATATTTCATAGCTACCAGGGCATACTGACAGGGCTAGAGGTTGGACTGAAATGTAAACTCTTTTGATGGCTCTCAGTGCCAAAAAAATGTGAATAGTACAAGGAATAAAAAGTTTGAAATGTGTGTGAACACAGAAGCTAGTTTGTGAACAATCTAATGGTGGTGGCTGTTCAGTCACTAAGTCATGTCCAACTCTTTGTGACCCCATGGACTGCAGCACACCAGGCTTCCCTGTCCTTTACTATCTCCTAGACTTTGCTCAGATTCATGTCCACTGAGTTGGTGATGCCAACCATCTCATTTTCTGTCAGCCCCTTCTCCTCCTGCCCTCAGTCTTTCCCAGCATCAGGGTCTTTTCCAATGAATTGGCTCTTTGCATCAGGTGGCTAAAGTATTGGAGATTCAGCTTCACATTCAGTCCTTCCAATGACTATTCAGGGTTGATTTCATTTAGGATGGACTTGTTGGATCTTGCAACCAAGGGATGGACTCTCAAGAGTCTTCTCCAACACCACAATTTGAAAGCATAAATTCTTTGGCACTCAGCATTCTTTATGGTCCAACTCTCACATCCGTACATGACTACCAGAAAAACCATAGTTTTGACTATATGGACTTTGTCAGCAAAGAGATATCTCTGCTTTTTAATACACTATCTTGGTTTATCATAGCTTTTCTTCCAAAGAGCAAGCATCTTTTAATTTCATGGCTGTAGTCACCATCGGCATAGATTTTGAAGCTGAGAAAATGAAATCTAACACTGTTTCCACTTTCCCCCTATCTACTTGCCACAAAGTCATGGGATTCGTTGCCATGATCTTCATTTTTTAATGTTTAGTTTCAAGTCATAGAACATATAAATTATATGGGGAAATTTTGTGTCTTTTGTTAAATCTATCAATAATAATAAAATGTTTTAACCAATTATATACTTAAGCAATTATATATTTAATTAACTATATTATTTTATCAATAATATATGTAATAAATTATATCTCTAATCTTTATAGAAATACTTCAAATCATTTTTATAAAATTGAATTTATAATTTTTATTATTTTTCAATATAATGTTTCAAATTATATAAACATAATACCTTAATTTATATCTCTGATCCCTAGTTTAAGCACCACCCAAGCAATCTTAGTTCATTGGTTATCAGCCTTCACAATACATTGAAATCATCCAGGGTGCTTTAAAAATTCAATACCCAGGCAATAACTCAAACCAATTAAATCATAATTTATGTTGGTAGAAACAGTACATTAGTATTTTTTAAGGGTTAATCCAATGTGCAAGGAGATTTGAGAACCAATTCCATGGTTAAAATTTTTGATTTTTGATTTAGGATAAAAAGAATGCTTCCCTGAGGGAGAAGATAGCACTCAGCGTAAAACCAACAACAAGAACAAATCTATGCAGAGCATAGAGATTTCTAGGAAGAATCCTGTCACTCACTCTGTAATAGCTAGTGTAGTAAATAAGGGCAGAGATGTGAATTCTGGCCCTGTCATTTTACCAGTTGCATGCGCTCAATGAAACCATTAAATTCTGTGCCATCTCAAGATCCTTATCTATAATATGTGTGTAATAGGTACCCTATATAAAATTAAAGATAACAGATGTAAAGTAACTGTTGATTTAAATTAACAGAATGTCAATATTGTTATTAATTATAAAGACATAGCACATGGTGGTTGCTTCAAGGCAATTGTCACTCTTATCTGCATACAATTGTATATTACTCTCCAGTGATGGAATTTGCTGACCTCTCCAAGGGCCAGGCCACTTTTGTCTTGTTAATTGCTAGGGTCACAGATCCTAATAAATAGCCTGGTATGGGCTATGACTTGAAATATTAAATGGCAGACACAGAAAGATAAATATAGCCTGATATCACTTAATGTAGAAACTAAAAAATATAGCAAACTAGTGAACATAACAAAAAAGAAACAAACTCACAGATATAGAAAATAAACTAGTGGTTATCAGTGGGGAGACTGAAGGGGAAAGAGTTAGAAAGGGGTAGGGGTTTAAGAGATACAAACTATACTATAAAATAAGCTACAAGGATATATAGTACAATGCAAAGAATATAGTTAGTATTTTTATAATAACTATAAAAGGAATATAACCTTCAAAAAGGGCTTCCCAGGTGGTGCTAGTGGTAAAACAACAACAATAACAACAACAATCTCTCCTGCCAATGCAAGTAGACATAAGAGTACCAGGTTCGATCCCTGGGACGGGAAGGTCCCCTGGGTCAGGAAGTTCCCCTGGATAAGGGCACAGCAACCTACTCCAGTGTTCTTGCCTGGAGAACCCATGGACAGAAAATCATGGCCGCCTTTAGTCCATAGGGTCACACAGAGGTTAACATGACTGAAGTAACTTAGCATACATGCATGCAATCTTTAAAAATTGTGAGTCACTATGTTGAACACCCAAAACATAATATTGTACAACTATAAATCAGTAAAAATGAAATAAAAATTTATTAAATGGGTGAGTAAAATTCATGTGCCTCTCATGGGTCTAAAATAGAAGAATACCACCAGGTTATATGTTTTTTTGTGTGTGTGTTCTCCTATAACCTCTTCTTTCTCTTGAACAGAACATTATTAACAATAATAGCTTGTCCTGTGTTAGGTACTGTTGTAAGGACTTTACACTAGACAGTTGTTGAGCTGCAATTTGAATTTATATAAGTAAATTTATCTAAGTAAATATAAGTAATGTCAACTGGTCCCATCACTTCATGGCAAATAGATGGGGACACAATGGAAACTGTGAGACACTTTATTTTTTGGGCTCCAAAATCACTGAAGATGGAGACTGCAGCCATGAAATTAAAAGACACTTGCTCATTGGAAGAAAAGTTATGACCAATCTAGAGAGCATATTTAAAAGCAGAGACATTACTTTGCCAACAAAAGTCCTTCTAGTCAAAGCTATGGTTTTTCCAGTAGTCATGTATGGATGTGTTCAGTTCAGTTCAGTCACTCAGTCGTGTCCGATTCTTTGTGACCCCATGAATCGCAGCACGCCAGGCCTCCCTGTCCATCACCAACTCCCCGAGTTCACTCAGACTCACACCCATTGAGTCAGTGATGCCATCCAGCCATCTCATCCTCTGTCGTCCCCTTCTCCTCCTGCCCCCAATCCCTCCCAGCATCAGAGTCTTTTCCAATGAGTCAACTCTTCGCATGAGGTGGCCAAAGTACTGGAGTTTCAGCTTTAGCATCATTCCTTCCAAAGAAATCCCAGGGCTGATCTCCTTTAGAATGGACTGGTTGGATCTCCTTGCAGTCCAAGGGACTCTCAAGAGTCTTCTCCAACACCACAGTTCAAAAGCATCAATTCTTCGGCACTCAACCTTCTTCACAGTCCAACTCTCATATCCATACATGACCACAAGAAAAACCATAGCCTTGACTAGATGGACTTTAGTCGGCAAAATAAAGTCTGTGTATTTGAATATGCTATCTGGATTGGTCATAACTTTTCTTCCAAGGAGTAAGCGTCTTTTAATTTCATGGCTGCAATCACCATCTGCAGTGATTTTGGAGCCCCAAAATAAAGTCTGACACTGTTTCCACTGTTTCCCCATCTATTTCCCACGAAGTGATGGGACCAGATGCCATGATCTTCGTTTTCTGAATGTTGAGCTTTAAGCCAACTTTTTCACTCTCCTCTTTCACTTTCATCAAGAGGCTTTTTAGTTCCTCTTCACTTTCTGCCATAAGGGTGGTGTCATCTGCATATCTGAGGTTATTGATATTTCTCCTGGCAATCTTGATTCCAGCTTGTGTTCCCTCCAGTCCAGCGTTTCTCATGATGTACTCTGCATAGAAGTTAAATAAGCAGGGTGACAATATACAGTCTTGACATACTCCTTTTCCTATTTGGAACCAGTCTGTTGTTCCATGTCCAGTTCTAACTGTTGGTTCCTGACCTGCATACAGATTTCTCAAGAGGCAGGTCAGGTGGTCTGGTGAGAGTTGGACTATAAAGAAAGCTGAGCACAGAAGAATTGATGCTTTTCAACTGTGGTGTTGGGGAACACTCAAGAGTCCCTTGGACTGCAGTGAGAACCAACCTATCCATCCTAAAGGAATTCAACCCTGATTATTCATTGGAAAGACAGATGCTGAAGCTGAAGCTCCAATACTTTGTTCACCTGATGCAAAGAACTGATTCCTTGAAAAAGGCCCTGTTGCTGGGAAAGACTGAAGATAGGAGGAGAAGGGAATGACAGAGTATGAGATGGTTGGATGGCATCACCAACTCCATGCACGTGAGTTTGAATAAGCTCTGGGAGTTGGTGATGGACAGGAAGCCTGGCATGCTGTAGTCCATGGGGTCACACAGTTGGACATGACTGAGCAACTGAACTGAACTGAAGTAAATCTGAAAACAAATTCTCTTGTTAACCTTCCTGTTGCAATCATCACTCCTTTTGTATAAAAGCAGCCATTGCTATGAACTACTTGAAGTTCTTGAACCAATTTTTAATTTCTTTATTCAGTGTTCCAAGCAATTCTTATCCTCTAGGCTTCTTGGGGACTAGCTGTAACTCTGAGGGGAAAGAATACGTTGTTTAAAGAGATATAATCATCGTATTTACTTTGGTTGGAAAAATAATTTTTACTTTGCAAAAATGAACTTATTAATTTATATTTGGCTTAGGCAAAAACATGTGAACCCAAATCAATACAGCTAGTACTTCTGTTATGCTCAGATATTCTACTGCTGGAAGCAATGATAAATGTAAACTTTTCCTGTGTAGTATTATGTCACATTTCATTAGAGAGTTAACAGTCATATTTAAGAGCCTTTACATTGGAACCTTAGGTTTTACTTATTAAAAATTGCTCATTACTTGTAAGGGATTCACTAAATAAAAGCCTACAAAATCTGATTTTCTACTAAAAAGTAGTGATGGGAAGGTGTATGCCATAGGTTATGCAATTCCATTCCATTTCCTTTAAAGCTTCTCAGGAGATAAAATACAAGTCAAGATAAAATCTCACTCTATAACCACAGAACTCAAGTAAACACCAGATGTATCCCTTTTTAATGAGAAAAACCTCTTCCAAGTCTGAAGTTATTTTCAGATGGATAAATAAAATGATTGATTGCCCTTTATATTGCATTAATCGGTATTCTCTTTCCATTACTCTATTGTAATAATTTTTATCTGAGTTATAAGTCTATCTTACCTTTATTAGTTTTGGGTTGTATAAATATAGGCAAATAAAAAGATTATAGAATCACAAAGAAACAGTTTCAAGTATCTCAGCAGAACACAATTGGAGTTCCAGGAAATATTAAGAAAATTGTTGCTCATTCCTAATAACATAAATATGTTTGTTTAAGATGGATGGTAGATGGTTTTGGTGATGAGCCACTGGCCTTTGTAAGTTTTAGAAATAAAATGGCAGTCTTTCTCCTTCCAACAGCAGATGTTTCTCTGCTAATATTGAAATAAACATTTCCTTTGGAAACATCTGTCAGAGTAACATATCTAAATTGAAATAAACATTGAGGATATTAAAATATGCCAATTAAAAAATCCACCCATTTACTGGAAAATATACTATTAAAAAAAAAACCTGACTTCGAGGTAAATTTCCACTATAAATCTCAGTTAATAATATATACCATAACATGTGTAGAATATAGTACCATACTGTAGGCACAAGCTACTTTTATGATATTTAACTTAAAATGTGGAATATATCTATTTATGGATTCTATTGGTGTGCCTTGCCAAACAATATGGCTAGCCTCTGATTTTGCATAGTTTTGATTTAATCCAACAAGGAACTATACCATTATCTATGAAAAAAGCATAGGAGAGGTGTTTAATAATCCAGAAATTAGAATTTAGAGTCTTCTTGTGCAGATCTAACATGAAGATGTATCTCCATAGAGGCTCAAATTAGGAAAAAAAAAAGTTTGATTTCTGAAAACTCAATGTTTTCCTACAAGTTGCATTAAAGGATGAACAACACTAAAGAAAATAACTTGGATCTCTTCTACCAATTCAGTGTGTTGATCTCATTTATCCTATTGGCAGAAATACTTAGTTAATATAATTCCAGTTTACAAAAGGCAAAATGGTTATCTGAGAAGGCTTTGCAAGTAGCTGAGAAAAAAAGAGAAGTGAAGGCAAAGGAGAAAAGGAAAGACACACCAAACTGAATGCTGAGTTCCAAAGAACAGCAAGGAGAGATAAGAAATTTTTCCTAAGTGAACAATGCAAAGAAAAAGAGGGAAAATAAAATATAATGGAAAAGACTAGAAATCCCTTTAAGAAAATTGGAGATACCAAGGGAACATTTCATGCAAAGATGGGCACAATAAAGGACAGAAACAGTATGGACCTAACAGAAGCAGAAGATATTAAGAAGAGGGGCAAGAATACACAGAAGAACTATACAAAAAGATCTTTATGACCTGGATAACTTCAGTGTTGTGCTCACTCACCTACAGCCAGACATTCTGGAATGCAAAATCAAGTGGGCCTTAGGAACAAAGCTAGTGGAGGTGATGGGATTCCAGCTGAGCTACTTCAGATCTTAAAAGATGATCCTGTGAATGTGCTGAACTCAATATGCCAGCAAATTTGGAAAACTCAGGAGTGTCCACAGGACTGGAAAATGTCAGTTTTTAACTCCAGTCCCAACAAAGGGCAATGACAAAGAATATTCCAACTACTCTACAAATGCACTCATTTGTAGAGTGCTAGCAAGGAAATCCTAAAAATTCGCCCTCCAAGCTGGGATTCAACAGTACGTGAACTGAGAAATTCCAGATGTTCAAGCTGGATTTAGAAAAGGCAGAGGAACCAGAAATCAAATTGCCAACATCCGCTGGATCACTGAAAAAGCAAAAGAATTCCAGAAAAACATCTGCTTCATTGACTATGCTAAAGCCTTCAACTGTGTAGATCACAACAAACTGTGGAAAATTCTTAAAGAGATGGGCATACAGACCACCTGACCAAATCCGTATTCAGGTAAAGAAGCAACAGTTAGAACCAGACATGGAACAACGAACTGGTTCCAGATTCAGAAAGGAGTACATCAAGGCTGTATACTGTCACCCTGCTTATTTAACTTATATGCAGAACACATCGTGCGAAATGCCACGCTGGATGAATAAAAAGCTGGAATCAAGATTGCTGGGATAGATATCAATAACCTCATATATGCAGATGACACCACCCTTATGGCAGAAAACAAAGAGGAATTAAAGAGCATCTTGATGAAGGTAAAAGAGGAAAGTGAAAAAGCTGAATTAAAGCTCAACATTCAGAGAACTAAGATCATGGCATCTGGTCTTATCACTTCATGGCAAATAGGTGGGAAAACAATGGAAATAGTGACAGACTTTATTTTCTTGGGCTCCAAAATCACTATAGACATGACTGCAACCATCAACTTAAAAGATGCTTGTTCCTTGGAAGAAAAGATTAGACAGTGTATTAAAAAGCAGAGACATTACTCTGCCAACAAAGGTCCATCTAGTCAAAGCTATGATTTTTCCAATAGATATGTATGGATGTGAGAGTTGGACTGTAAAGAAGGCTGAGTGCCAAAGAACTGATACTTTCAGACTGGGGTGCTGGAGAAACACTCTTGAGAGTCCCTTGGACAGCAAGGAAATCCAACCAGTCAGTCCTAAAGGAAATCAACCCTGAATATTCATCGGAAAGACTGATGCTGAAGCTGAAGCCCCAGTACTTTCACCACCTGATGTGAAGTATAGACTCACTGAAAAAGTCCCTGGTGCTGAGAAAGATTGAAGGCCAGAGATGGAGACGACAGATAATGAGATGGCTGGATGGCATCATTGCTCAATGGACATGACTTTGAGGAAGCTCTGGGATGTAATGAAGGACAGGGAAGCCTGGTGTGCTGCAGTTCATGGGGCTGCAAATAGCTGGACATGACAGAGTGATTGAAAAACCACAACAATTTACAAAAACTAATTTCATACTGTGATGGTGGTGTGCTTAGTCACTCAGTCATGTCCAACTCTTTGTGATCCCATGGACTGTGGCCCACCAGCACTGCTGTGCATGGGGATTCGCCAGACAAGAAAACTGAAATGGGTTGCCATTTCCTTCTCCAAGGGAACTTCCCAACCAGGGATTGAATGCAGGTCTTCTGCATTGCAGGCAGATGCTTTACCATCTGAGCTACCAGGGAATCCTAATATACTTTAAAATTTTTATTTACTCTTTCCCTATGTATTCCAAAGTAATATAAGATGCTGTGAAATTGCTTCTTTGAGTTTGTAACCAAAAGTATTATTTACATTCTTTGATTGGCTCATTTATTTTTCTGTAATTGAGCTGCAGAAGCTCCTTGTATATTTTTGAGATTAATTCTCTGTCAGTTTCTTCATTTACTATTATTTTCTCCCATTCTGAAAACTGTCTTTTTACCTTGCCTATAATTTCCTTCATTGTACAGAAGCTTTTAAGATTAATTATATCCCATTTGTTTATTTTTGCTTTTATTTCCATTACTCTGGGATGTGGGTCATAGAGGATCCTGCTGTGATTTATGTCAAAGTGTGTTTTGCCTACGTTTTCCTGTAGGAGTTTTATAGTTTCTAATCTTACATTTAGTTCTTTAATCCATTTTTTCCAAAGAAGGCATGCAGATGGCTAACAAACACATGAAAAGATGCTCAACATCACTCATTATCAGAGAAATGCAAATCAAAACCACAATGAGGTACCATTTTATGCCAGTCATGGCTGTGATCCAAAAGTCTTCAACCAATAAATGCTGGAGAGTGTGTGGAGAAAAGGGAACCCTCTTATACTGTTGGTGGGAATGCAAACTAGTACAGCCACTATGGAGAACAGTGTGGAGATTCCTTAAAAAACTGGAAATAGAACTGCCTTATGACCCAGCAATCCCACTGCTGGGCATGCATACTGAGGAAACCAGAATTGAAAGAGACACGTGTACCCCAGTGTTCATCACAGCACTGTTTACAATAGCTAGGACATTGAAACAACCTAGATATCCACTAGCAGATGAATGGATAAGAAAGCTGTGGTACATATACACAATGGAATATTACCCGGCCATTAAAAAGAATGCATTTGAATCAGTTCTAATGAGGTGGATGAAAATGGAGCCTATTGCACAGAGTGAAGTAAGTCAGAAAGAAAAACACCAACACAGTATATTAACACATATATATGGAATTTAGAAAGATGGTAACGATAACCCTATATGCAAGACAGCAAGAGACTCAGATGTAAAGAACAGACTTTTGGACTCTGTGGGAGAAGACAAGGGTGGGATGATTTGAGAGAATAACGTTGAAACATGTGTATTACCATATGTGAAACAGATCGCCAGTCCAGGTTCGATGCATGAGGGTGCTCAGGGCTGGTGCACTGGGATGACCCTGAGAGATGGGATGGGGAGAGGAGGTGAGAGGGGAATTCAGGATGGGGAACACAGGTCCACCCATGGCTGATTCATGTCAGTGTATGGCAAAACCACTACAATATTGTAAAGTAATTAGCCTCCAATTAAAATAAATAAATTTTTTTTAAAAAGTAAAAAAACACACAAAAACCCAAAAGTATTGTTTACAAAAGGATTTTTTTTCCTCTTCAGGTAAAAAAAAAAAACAAAACTGATTTTCATATTCCACTAGTTCTACTGGAAAAAGTCATGATGTTAATTGGACATTTCACTATTTTACTATTAGTTTTTTGCTTTCTTATTTAGCTATTATATTTATGTCTTCTGGGTTTTTCTTTACATTTATACTATAATTTTTTTTCTACCTTAGATACAAAAGTCACCTGTTTGAAATTATACTCTTCAAATACTGCTTAGGATCAATATTGATTGATTTTTCATGTACACATAGTTTTTCAAAATATCCACTTATCGTCAAGTTTTCATGGTCACTTCCATTCTGCTACTCAGATTCATGTCACAATTCCTCAGCTCTTAACCAAGCAAAATATGGCAGAGATTATGTGTATTCACCTTTTACTCCTAGGCATGCAAGTAGACTGTATATTCCAGCCTCCTTATAGTGTTACACAGTGGAATGTGGACAAAGGTGATTCATGTATGTCACTTCAATACCCAGCTTCCAGAAATCTTTCTTACAAAATATTTGACCTTCCTTATCTTTATTCAGCAAGTGAATGGAGATACTGAACACGATATAAGCGACAAAATATAAAGTGCCTGCCCGTGAATAATTACCTGAATGCTTGCCAACAGGAATATCTGCATTGGAGCAAGGAATACACGTACTATAGGAAGCTGCTAAAATTTTCAGATTAGTTATTACAGCCACTGACATCATTTACTTTGGGCATACAGGTAAGATAATTGCATATTATCTCCTTAATCTTCATCTGTATAATGTATCTAAAGCCTCAAAATAGAATCTTAATATTCCACTTAAATCAGTTCTTCTTTGTAACAGTTCTGTTATCAACATCATTCTCGAAGTTAACTGTCAAAAGGACAATATGGTGTAATCTTTCTAGTTTGGGATTTTGGTGAGGTTGAGAACAGGGTCATTTCAAAATCTGACCATAGGAGAAATAACTCTTTTAAAGGTATTTGATACATTCAATTGTTACATTGCATGTAGTAGATATGATTTGGCAGCAAAATCAAACTCCTTATTATTAAAATATTCATAATATATCACTTTAGAATTTGGAAAGGCACTGAATAAAGCTGTAGCATGCTATTCTCTACTCCAGCATAAATTGAAAATTTTGAAATTATTATATTAGTTCCTGCTCATCAGAATTCATTAGAATAATTTATTAGTTTCATCATGAAAACTATCCAGATATTCATTTCCTGAGTTCATGGGAGTGATCATTCATATGGATACCATTGTGTAGTAAGATGTGTAAGAAAAGCCTCCAACCACAGATGAGTCATGTCATCTCTACACATGTAGAAGATATACATAATTCTTTCTCTCTCGAAAGTAATCAAAGGAATACTCCAGACAACCTTATTACAAAGGACTGGTAAGTTTCCACCACTGGCAGGGCTGGCAGCTGCACTGCAGTTGTTAGAATGCCAAATCCCAGACGTGGCATGATTGAATCCAGTGTCTAATCACTTTGTTATAGTCAATTCACAAAGCAGTCTGATTACAGCATGCTCTGTCTTCATGGTGGTACACGTGTTATACATTTGCTATGAAATTGCTAGTGTGAATTAGTAACCAAAAAGTATTGTTTACAAAAGGATTTTTTTCCTCTTCAGTTAAAAAAAAAAAAAAGCTGACTTACCTATTCCACGAGTCCTATTGGAAAAAGCCACTATGTTGATTGGACCTTTCACTATTTTGCTAGTAGTTTTTGCTTTCCTATCTAGCTACAATATTTATACTTTCTGTGTTTTTCTTTACAGTTGCTATAAATTTTTTCTAACTTAGATGCAAAAATCAGCTATTTGAAATTATAATCTTCAAATACCATTTAGGACAAATATTCATTCATTTTTAAAAAAACAAATATTAGAGTTGTTTATTAGAGTTATACATGTTAATAAGATCATTTAAAATAGGTTCTGTGCCTTTAGGCTATGAAGGAAGAAATATTTAGAGCTACAAGTTATTTTAAAATCTTGCCAGGAAGAGAAAGAGAAGCATTTTAAGAAAATAAATCATTTGTTTCTGTATACTCTATTAATGAGCAAGAGAACACATTTATTAAACTCTCTTGACAGTATGTAATACATTAAATAAATCCTTAAAGCTTGGCTGTGAATCTACAGGGTTTTTTTGTAAGTATTTTTCTGGTATGAACAATAGTATATGTGCTACAAATATTCTCTTCTGGTCCTTTTGTGCATAAAAACCAGCACATGTAAATTTGACTACTTTTCATTTGAGGCAATTTTCCTTCCCTATTTTTGTCTTTGTATTAAAATATTACCAACCCTCATTAATTGGTGGAAAATCTCTGAATTTTTGCAGCTCACTGAAAGGTGATCATGGAAAGAAAATCTGGAATCCTATTGATCTAGTAATTTATCAAGCTACCCAGACACACATTTGTGAACAAAATCACACATCTGAACAGATGTCAACAAATATTTTGGAGGGCTTACCTGAAATCCTGACTTTTAGTTTCTTGGTGAGCATTTGCTTTTGCACCAAAAAATTCAGTATCTTCTTAATTACCTGTAAGCACTTTCCCTCTTTTCCTCCTATGAACTGTGTAGTCTTCAAAAGTATTCTCTCATATCATGAATTCCTCCCCCAATTTTTTTCACTAATCTTGTCTTTCCCCTCAGCACAAGCATGATATATCTTTCTACTTAGACAGATAAATTTAATGTGCCAAAAATGACCTCAGTATCCCTCTCCAAGCCTGCTGCCGCCATACTGGTTCCCACCATAATAAAAGGCACTACCAATTTTGCAGTTTTTCAGCTCCTAAACCTACAAGTAATCCTTGTATCCTAGTTCTATCACACTTCACATTCAATTCACCCATAAATTCTACCTTTTATCTGCTACCACTGTCATCCAAATTACCATCTACTCTTGTTTTGACCTCTACTCTAGACTTCTAAGTGGTTTTACCTTTATTCTACTCTTGCCCCACTTATAGCTTCTTTATACAGCAGTTGAGCAAATCATGTCAATTTTCCCATTGAAAAATTTCCAATGATTTCACACAAAATTTGGAATACAATCTGGCATCCTTGTGATGTCCTCAGAGACTCAGCCCTTTCCTCTACTTCTGTCTCCTACCTTCCCTTCTGTTCCCTATGCTGCAGCCACACTGGCCTTCTTGCTAATTTTTGAAATGTTCAAGTTCAGCCCGAGGTATTTGCATTTTTCTGTTCTTTTTGCCAGAATCTATTGTCCCCAAGTTGATGTCTACTCCCCCAATTTTATTCATTTTCTTGTTTAAATATTCCTCTGTTTTGCTCATCCATCATTTCGTTCTAGTCATTACTAATCCCTTAGAAAGTTTCCTTTTATCACTCATACAGTGCCTTAAAATTATAATAAAATATTTAGTTTTTTTCTTCCCTTTGAATAATTCAGAACATGTATCCCCAGAATATGCTATTTTGTCATAATGATTATTTTAAATTAAAGGCACTTAGAATCAGCAGGTACAGGAAGGGTACTCTGACCCTTTTCCTCTTCCTGAAAGTCAGAGATAAAACTCTCAATGTGAAAGGTACCCTTCCTGTACCACAAGAAAGGAAGACATTGTTATATCACCAGAGATGGGGAATTGAGGCTGAAAAATCTATGCAAAGCAACCTTGTTAAATTAACCCTCACTTCCTGATCACTTGTCTACAGTTTGTTATTGCAGCCCCAAATCCTTTATCAGTTCTTCACAAATGTCTTTTCTTTGTCTAAAGGGTATAAAAGCTTTTCACTCTGGTCACTTCTTTGGGTTTTCATTCTCACATAAAGGCTTCCCACCTATATGTAAAACTGACTAAACTTGTATGGTTTTTCTCCTGTTAATCTGTTTTACTTCAGTTTAATTCTTAGGCCTTGCCAGGGACTCAAAGAGGGCAAATGAGACTTCTTACACATACTAGAATTTAACTTTAGAAGTATAAGGTCCCTGTCTTCCAAACTGCAGCGTTCTGATTGTCTAGAAAAAGTTTCAAGAAACATTTGCTGAATAAACACATGACTAAGTCAAACCATAGATAAAATTTTATATCTTTCCAACATAACCAGTTGATAATAATCCTTTTACTTATTCTAAGTACAATCTCTCTTTCTACCTCTGTGAATCATTTGAATAAACATCAGGAAAGGAACTATAGTACATTAGGTCTAGTTGTTGTTTTTTTTTCTCCTACTGTTTCTCTCTTAATTAACCATGTTGATTTATTTCTAGATCACTCTCCTGACTCAGCAGCAAAGTAACTTTCTTACATGGAGAGTTACTTTGTTGGACATCATCTACAGTGATAATTCTTAAACTGTAGCATGAATCAGAATCACCTAAAGAGCTTATGGAAACAAAAATGCAGGACCTCAATGCCAGGGTTTCTAATTTAGCAGGTCTAGAGTGTGGTTAGAAATCTTCCATTTCTCACTTGCCTTCCAATATTACTGATTCTGCTAGTCTGGAGCACAGTTTGAGAACTACATGTCCACAGAATGTCTGGATGATGGCCAGCTCCTTTTGTCTTGACTTTCTTTCAGAGGGACCTTGGGAGAGAGAACCTTGTATAAACTTTGCAGTTTGTATACAGCAAGTTAACGAGTGGAACCCAGAGCCCTCCTAGCTGTGTATACTGGTTGGAAATGTGAGCAGTTGTTAGAAAAAGTGTCCTGAACAGTTTTCTGAGGAGTATTTCAAACTTAAAATTTAAAAAAATGAGAAAAGAGCAGCAATAATAAAAGAGGTTGAGACAAAGAATAGGGAGAAGGATTGGAAGGTGGAAGAAGGGGAGGGAATTTGAAACAACTGGAATGCTGACATATGTAGAAATTCTAAAACCATACAGAATGCCTGAAGGAAGCAGCTGAAGCTGGTTTGGAAAAGTTGGTGTTTACAGTGAATTTTGTATGGTATTTATGGATTCAGATTTAGAAAGATTTGCAGTTGATTCTTGAACAATGACAGTGTTAGAGATGTTGACTGCCCCCCCTCCCCACCTCATGCACAGTCAAATATCCACATATAACTTATCTTTGCTTCTGCATTTGCTGATTCAACCAGCCCTGTACCAGATAGTACTATAGTATCTATTTAGTGAAAAATCTCACATATAAGTGGACCCGCACAGTTCAAATCAGTGTTGTTCAAGGATCAACAGTACTGGACTCATGTGAGAGACCTAAAGAAATGGACACAAAACAAAGATCTTCCATCTCCATTATGTTTAGAGGTCTTTATATAAGTTTACATATATTTAATGCTTGCTACATATATTTACTGTTTGTTACACTGCTAAGTATTTTACATGTTAACAACCTGATTTGATTTATCTGTTTAAATAATGCCTCTCCCACCTCAGGTTTATTATTCTAATCCCACGGTAGTATTAATAGCAACATTAAAAGATGAGGAAATCAACTTATTAGTCAACAAATAGGTTGGCAAAAATATAATTCTGCAGCTGTAGATGTTTTAGTATTCTTCAGACAGTACTGTGGAGGTAGTTGTCTGCTCTTTGTTACCTTACCTGCCTTTTTCTTTGTCACTTTTATTTGTATTCTCCTTATATAATCTAATTCATATGAAACAATTAGTGAAGAGGGGTATATTTAAGAACATAACTTGTCTTTGCTAAAAATATGACTTAATTTTGACTATGTGTGTGCGTGATTGTGTGTGTTGACATTTCATCTTTAGAAATTCCTGAGTTTAATGAAATTATATTGGGCAATAAATCATTTTTAATATTAATTTTTTTTGGTTATGGCAATAAAATTAGTTATAGTATAAGCCATTTTAAGTGACTCCTGATTTCTGTCAAATGTTACTGATTTTTTTGACTTGATGAAAATATTTTAAATTTTGCAGAAGCTTTTCCAGCCAGAGCTATCTGAGTGCTACAGCTTGCCTCTCATATGTCAAAGCACTTATAGCTATATATATAATAACAGATTTATTGGAGAGTCTGAGCTTTGTAGGGTAAACTCTTGAAAAGGATTTATATTTTTTCTAATAATTTTCCCAAGTGTGCTACATCAAATCTTCCTTCTCTGATGGTAGCAAATCTTAATGA
The DNA here is from genome assembly GCA_917880005.1 of Nanger dama. Classification (NCBI taxonomy): domain Eukaryota; kingdom Metazoa; phylum Chordata; class Mammalia; order Artiodactyla; family Bovidae; genus Nanger; species Nanger dama. Next base: position 13,387,767 of record CAKJTW010000002.1, read on the forward strand.
TGCCTTGGGCAGATTCTGAAACTTCTCTCAACTTTAAGTTATTAAAAGCCTAGTCTAATTTACAACTCTAATTTCATATTCTACCCTCATCACAATTCAGACCTGGTTTGGGGTCAAAGGACTTGGAGCGGGGAGGAAGTGCAGTGGTCTGCTCTCTCATTTTCTTCTTATCACCAGGAGTCACATGGAAGGTGATAGTGTATCGCTCTAGGCCACCTCCTCAACTTCTATCTTATGCTTTTATATCTTTAGCTGCTCTAGGAAGAGAGATAGAAGAGAGGAACAAGTTTCTTGCAGGAACAGTACTCTTTATTGTCAAATACCTTACTTTCCTGGTTAAGGCCGATAGATCATCAAACTCCTGGGGGAGAGCTGTCTAATTATTGGGTTTCTAATGAGGTACATGAATAAGTTCCTTGGAGGGAACATCCTCACTGTAAATTTCCCTCATTTATTATTATTTATATTTACTTAACACCTAAATAGCTCAATCTGTCTTATACCTTCTTATACATGTTTGATAAATATCAAATAATTTAACTATCTGGAGAAACTGAACCACAGTGAAACTGAGCAACTTTGCAGGACCATGTATTTAAAATAGTAATTGACAAACTTGGGGTTTGAATCCAGGCAGCCTGGCTCCAATGCTGTTATCGTTGTTGCTTAGTCACTGTGTCCTGTCTGACTCTTTGCGACCCATAGACTGTAGCTGCCAGGCTCCTGCTGAAGTGAGTTGCCATTTCCTTCCCAGGGGTCTTTCCAACCCAGGGATCAAACTCAAGTCTCCTCTTTGGCAGATGTGTTCTTTACCACTGAGCCTCCAGGGAACCGCACCCCACCCTACCCCCCACACCCAATGCTCTTAACTATGTTAAGCTGCCTTCATGTGGTTGTCTCTGACTTGAGACAGTAGTTTAGAGTAAATTGGTAATAATGGTCTGGAGCCAAAGGTTTTTAAAGATATGATTATAGATTTTGGAGTCATCAATTTTTTTTTTTTTTTGAGTTATGAGAGTAGATAAGATCTCTGAAGGGGAGGACCCAATTGGTGAAAACAGTAATATTTAAAAACATAAAAGATCCCAGGGAAGAAGACTTTAAAGGGCCAGGTAGATGTGAAGATTTAGGGTCTACAGTACAAACCAATAGTTGGATGTTCATTCCAATATTGCTCTCTAAGTGGCTGTTTCTCATTTATTCAAAGAAGCTAAAATCTTGTATGGGACGATGTTGGAAAAGACTTGCCTTTTATTGCCTCACAATAAGTAAAGCAAAACCTTGGAGTTGAAAACCTACCTCCACAAAAATTGTTTATGGAAGGTGAGTCAGGGAAGAATGACTGAAGTCATTTAATCAATAATACACATAGGAAATACTTTGGAATTCATTTTTATTCTCACCACTTATTCAGTTTTTTCACTTTAGCTTTATTTATATATTGGCATCTTGTACCTGATGCGAAGAGCTGACTCATTTGAAAAGACCCTGATACCTGGAAAGATTGAGCGCAGGCAGGGAAGGGGATGACAGAGGATGAGATGGTTGGATGGCATCACCAACTCAATGGACATGAGTTTGAGTAAACTCTGGGAGTTGGTGATGGATAGGGAAGCCTAGTGTGCTGCAGTCCATGGGGTCTCAAAGAGTCGGACACGATAGCAATTGAACTGGCCTAAACTGGCATCTTGTAACCATAACTATCTGCCTGACCTGAGTCTACTTTGAACCCTGAAGTCACTCAAGCCAAAGATTGGAGGGTTTTAACTGGAAATGAACAGCTGCAAATGTTCAAATATGTTCAGTGGATCAAGGATTAGGAAATGAGATTCTGTAATTAGGTCATTATGGCTTTACAAGATCAAATTAGGGTCATTCATTTCACAGCTATACTGCATGCCTTTGTTAAAATTTGACATTTCCATATTTGATTCATTTTGCATTTTTTTCTAAATATGACATGAAATACAGTTCCAAATTTATTTGTGTATTGATGGTTACCCAGTTTTCCCCAAACCTTTTATAAAATGAGCTATTTTTTTCCTAACTTTAGATCCAAACATTTTCACATATTATAATATTATGTACATGTTTGTATATATATTTCTATATGTTTTCTTCTATTCCAATAGTCTATTAATGTACTATCTTGTTTTATTTATGAAAGGTTTATATTTTATATTAGTGGCCCCCATTGACCTTGTTTTTATTAAAGAATTTTCCTGGTTATTCACATTTATTTTCCATATGAGCTTTGAGACAACCTGTTTAGTTAAAAACATTTTTTTTTTAATTGACATCACGTTACATTACAAATCATTTGAGTCTTCTACCTTCATGAGTGTTTTACAGTTTCTAGTCAAAAACAATATTTATTCATTTCTGGTTAAGTTTATTTATAGGTACTGTGCCTCTTTTGTACTCTTACAAGTGAGATCTTTTCTCTACTATAAATTTATCTTTTTACTTTACTGATTGCTGTTAGTAGTGTTTAACTGACTTGCTGATGTTTTTATGGTTTAATAATTGTCCAATATGGCTCAAACTATTTTATTTGAATGCTTATTTATGAATATTCTGTTTTATGCCATACTATACTGAGTTATTTTATTTCTTACAGAATAATTTTTGTTGATTCACTTCTATTTTACAGGTATTTAAACATATCATCTGTAAACAGGCCACTTTATTTCTAAATCTTATATCTCTAGTTTATCTTTTATCAAAATATTTTTGCAAGTAGCTAAAGTAAAATGTTAGCTACTAATGTGGCAGAGGACAGCCTTATCTTGTCCTTGACTTTGCTAGGGCAAATATTTATTGCTCCTCTATTAAGCCTCTTGAACTAAGAATAAGTGTATTTTAACATTTTAAGACAATATCTCTAAATATAAAATATAAAATATTTTATATTTAATTAATATCTATGGATAATATTGTGATATTTCTCCTTAGGCTTAGTAATGTGTTAAATTATATTAATAACAGATAATGTGGAACAATCTTCTATCTAGAATAAAATCTCTTGAAAAATGACATTTTATTCATATAATGATTAGAATTCTGTTTGCAAAATTTGTATAATAAATGTCTCATAATTCATAAATGATCTTACTATTTTTATACAGTTCTTGACAGGTTTTGTGTTTGAAAAAACAGAATTCAGGGTTTTTTTTTTTTTTTTAAACATGTGGTGCATGCATGCGTGCTAAGTCACTTCAGTCATGTCTGATTCTATGCAACCCTATAGACTGCAGCCTGCCATGCTCCTCTGTCCACGGGATTCTCCAGGCAAGAATACTGGAGTGGGTTATCATGCTCTTCTTCAGAGAATCGTCTTGACCCAGATTGAACCCACATCTCTTATGTCTACTTGCACTGGCAAGTGTCTTCTTTACCAGTAGCACCACATGAGTAGAGTTTAAATAGCTTTGAAATGATCTATTTGTCAGGGATTTTATATATTTTTCATGTAAAATGATCTAGCTCAGTTCAGTTCAGTCGCTCAGTCATGTCTGACTCTTTGACACCCTATGGACTGCAGCACACCAGGCTTCACTGTCCATCACCAACTCCTGGAGTTTACTCAGACTCATATCCATGGAGTTGGTGATGCCATCCAACCATCTCATCCTCTGCTGTGCCCTTCTTTTCTGCCTTCAATCTTTCCCAGCCTCAGATCTTTTCTAGTGAGTCAGTTATTTGTATCAGGTGGCCAAAGTACTGGAGTTTCAGCTTCAGCATCAGTCCTTCCAATGAATATTCAGGACTGATTTCCCTTAGGATTGACTGGTTGGATCTCTTTGTAGTCCATGGGACTCTCAAGAGTCTTCTCCAACACCATAGTTCAATTCTTTGGTGCTCAGCCTTCTTTATAGTCCAGCTCTCACGTCCATACATAACTACTGGAAAAACCATAGCTTTGACTAGACAGACCTTTGTTAGAAAAGTAATATCTCTAATTTTTAATATGCTGTCCAGATTGGTCATAGCTTTTCTTCCAAGGAGCAAGCGTTTTTAAATGTCATGGCTGCAGTCACCATTTGCAGTGATTTTGGAGCTGAAGAATACAAAGTCTGTCACTGTTTCCATTGTTTCCCCATCTATTTTCTAGGAAGTGATGGGACTGGATGCCATGAACTTCATTTTTTGAATGCTGAGTTTTAAGCCAGGCTTTTCACTCTCCTCTTTCACTTTCATTGAGAAACTCTTTAGTTCTTTAATGAGAACCCCATGAACAGTATGAAAATGATCTATGCCTAGTGCTTTTAGAGAGATCTCAGTTTACAAACATTATTTATTCTCTGGTAATTGACATATTTAGATTTTGGTTGCAAATTCAGTTTCCATTTTTATTTAAATTTTTGAAAAGTTTTATTTTCTTAAGAAATCACAGGGGTTACCAATTCTAGTATAGATTTAACAATATTAGTTTAATACTGAAAAATATTAATTCCGTGTAAGTCAACCAACTATTCATTTAAAATTAACTGATGTAAGTATTGTAATAAAATAGTACTATATGTGCTAAAATAATGCCAAAACTTTGTGCTTTCAATATCATCTGAATTTTTTCTTTCATTTTCTTTTTAATTGTATTTTTAAAAAATTATTTATTTATTTTTAAATTTTATTTTTGCTTTATTTTACTTTACAATACTGTACGGTTTTGCCATACATTGACATGAATCCGCCACGGGTGTACATGAGTTCCCAACCCTGAATCCCTCTTCCAGCTCCCACCCCATATCATCCTTCTGGATCATTCCTGTGCACCAGCCCCAAGCCTCCTGTATCCTGTATCGAACCTAGACTGGTGATTCATTTCTTACATGATAGTATACATGTTTCAATGCCATTCTCCCAAATCATCCCACCCTCTCCCTCAGAGGCCAAAAGTCCGTTCTATACATCTGTGTCTCTTTTGCTGTCTCGCATATGAAGCTCCAGTGGCGCAATTGGTTAGTGTGCGGTACTTATATGTCAGTTTCCATTTTTCTAGAAAAAAATTTTTGTTTATCCCATTGTTTTTGTTTTTTACATTTCTCATTTTTAAATTTGATATTTTTAAATTTTAGGGATTTTTTTCTACAATTTTTTTTCATGACTAGGTTGGTTATTAGTTTAACGCATATATAGTTATTTTGAAAACTAGATTTGAATTTTGCTATTATTTTCAGATTTATAAATAACTTCTGTTTTTATCATTAATAATTATTACCCGTTTTCCTTTGGCTTAATTTGTAATTTGTTTTCTAATGTTTTCAATCAGATAGTTTGTTTTCATTATTTTTATTGACACAAAATTTGTAGCTGTGAATTATCTTAATGTGTTAGGTGTATTCTATAGATTTCAATAGGGAATGTTTGCATTTAAATATTTTCTAGATTTTACAACATGTAGATTTGATTTACTTGTTTGCATTTAAATATTTTCTAGATTTTACAACATGTAGATTTGATTTACTTGTTTGCATTTAAATATTTTCTAGATTTTACAACATGTAGATTTGATTTACTTATTTAGAAGATTAAGGAAAAATTTATTTATTTTGATATTTGAGTGTTTAAAACTTTTTAGTTTCCTTTAATCAGATAATGATATTGGTATAATATTTATATTTTAGGATCTATGGAATTTTTGTAGTTAAGAGTCTAGTCATGTTTATTGTTTTATGAGCATTAGGGAGCATTTTTACATGTCTAGTTCTATCAATACAGTCTATCTCATTCTGTTAGGTCTTCTGTCTTTTGATTATTTTTCCCATTGGTATTATTTACTGTGTTGACTTATCTATCTGGACTAAAGAAATAAATTGTTTCCTCATACTAAGGATTTTCTAATATTAATTTTTCTTCTATGATTTTGCCTTATAATATTGACTTTGTTATTCTTAGTACATAAATACTCCATTATAACTTCATTTTTAATAGCTGTCATTATAATTATATATTTAAAAGTGTAAAATGTGTGATTTGATATCCATTTACATTATATAATATTTTTCAATATCAAAGAGATTAATACATTCATCACCTCATACAGGTAACATTTTAATGTGTTAGATAATAAAAGTTAAGAAGATCTACTCTCAGCAACTTTCAAGTATACAGTATTATTAAGTACAGTCACCATGGGCTTCCCAGGTGGTGCAGTAGTAAAGAATCTGATTGGCAATGCAGAAGATGCAAGAGATGTGGGTTCTATCCCTGGGCTGAGAAAATCCTCTGGAATAAGAAATGGCAACCCACTCCAGTATTCTTGCCCAGAGAATTCTATGGACAGAAGAACCTGGTGAACTACAGTTCGTGGGATCCTAAAGAGTTGGACACAACTGAGGAACTGAGCATATACACACACAGTCACCATCAGTTCAGTTGAGTTGCTCAGTTGCTCAGTTGTGTCTGACTCTTTGCAACCCCTTGGACCGCAGCACATCAGGCTTCCCTGTCCACCACCAACTCCCAGAGGTTACTCATGTCCATTGAGTTGGTGATGCTATCCAACTGTCTCATCCTCTGTCATTCACTTCTCCTCCCACCTTCAGTCTTTCCCAGCATCAGGGTCTTTTCAAATGAGTCAGCTTTTCGCATCAAGTGGCCAAAGTGTTGGAGTTTCAGCCTCAGCATCAGTCCTTCCAATGAATATCAGGAGTGATTTCCTTTAGTATTGACTGGTTGTATTTCCTTGCAGTCCACGGGATTCTCAAGTCTTCTTCAACACCACAGTTCAAAAGCATCAATTCTTTGGCACTCAGCTTTCTTTATAGTCACAATGCCCTACATTAGATTCTCAGAACTTATTCTTCTTAAAATTGAATGTTTTTATCCTTTGACTTGCATCTCCCAATTTCCCCTTCCCTCAGCTGCTGATTCTATCCTCTGTTCCTATGAAATTAACTTTTATTTGTTTTTATTTTCCACATATAAATGTTACCATGTATTATTTATCTTTCTTTTGGTGATTTATTTACTTAGCATAATTGCCTCTAGGTTTACCCATGTTGATGCAAATGGCAGTATTTCCCTTTTTAAAAAATGTCCAATTACTATTCCATGTGTATAGGTACCACAATTTCTTTATCAGTTCATCTGTTTAAGAGCATTAAGATTATTTCCATATCTTGGCTATGTAAATAGTACTGCAAGGAATATGAGAGATATTTTGAGATTGTTATTTCATTTCTTTTGGATATATTCACAGGATGGGAATTATTGGATTATATGTTAATTGTATTTTAAATTTTTTTAGGAAGCTCCATACTGTCTTCCATAATGGCTACTTAATTAATATTCCCACCAACCAGCTATATGGAATCCTTTTTCATATTCTTATTTCATAATTTTGACTACAGCCATTCTGAAAGTGAAAGTCACTCAGTTGTGTTCGAATCTTTGTGACCCCATGGACTATACAGTCTATGGAATTCTCCAGGCCAGAATACTGAAGTGGGTAACCTTTCCCTTCTCCAGGCGAATCTTCCCAACTCAGGGGTTGAACCCAGGTCTCCTGCATTGCAGGTGGATTCTTTACCAGCTGAGCCACCAGGGAAGCCCAAGAATACTGGAGTGGATAGCTTATCCTTTCTCCAGTGTATCTTCCTCACCCAGGAATCCAACCAGGATCTCCTGCAAAAAAATGTTAAATGATAAGTATTTGTGGTTTTGACTTGTGTTTCCCTGGTATTAGTGATGTTGAGTATATTTTCATGTACTTGTTAGTAATTTTTATGTCTTCTTTGGAAAATTGCCTTTTCAGGTATTCAGGTCTTTTGCCTATTTTTTTTTTTTAATTGGATTAATTGACTTTTCACTATTGAGTTCTTATATAATTTGGCTGTTTATCCATTATCATATATAGAACTTGCAAATATTTTCCCCCTATTCCATAGGTTGTCTTTTCTTTTTGTTGATATTTTCCTTAGCTGCGCAGAAGCTTCTGAGTTTGATGTACTTCTTATTAGTTATTTTAGCTTTTGTTGCCTATACCTTGTCTTATCCAAGAAATCATTTGTAAGATTGATGTCAGTGACCTGTTTCCTTGTGATTTCTTCTAGGAGTTTTATGGTTTTAGGTCTTATGTTCAAGTCTTTAATCTATTTTGAATTAATTTTTTAAAGGAGTGTAATATAGGAGTCCAGTTTCATTCTTTTGCATATGAATATTGTTTCCCCACCATACTTTATTGAAGAGACTACCTTTTACCCATTGTGCATTTTTGGTATCACTGTCAAAAATCAGTTGGCTGTGTATGTGTAGGGTTAGTTCTGAGCTTCTTGCTTGTTTCACTTGTCTGTACACCTGTTCTTAGGCCAATAGCATACTGTTGTGAATACTATAAACTTGTAATATAGTTTGAAATCAGGAACTGGGGTGCTTCAAGGTTTGTTCTGTTCTGTCAAGATTGCTTTGGCTATTCAAGGTCTCTTGGAGTTCCACACAAATTTTAGGATTCTTTGTTTTAATTTTGTGGAAAATGCATTGGGATTTTAATAGGCATTTCACTGATTGTGTAGATTGTTTTAGGTCATATAGAAATATAATATTTTAATAGTATTGATTCTTCTAAGTGAAATATGTAGAATATCTTTACATTTATTTGTGTTTCCTTTCATTTCCTTTATCAATATCTTATAGTTTTCAGTGTACAGGTCTTTCACCTACTTGGTTAACTTATTCTTAAGTGTTTTATTGTTTTTGATGCGATTGCTTTCTTAGTTTATCTTTTACATCCTTTGTTAGCAAATAGAAATATAATTTTTGTATACTGTTTTTGTATCCTATAACTTCATTAATTTTTTATTAGTTCTAAAAGTTTTTGATGGAATATTTAAAGTTTTCTAAATATAGTACTATATCATCTACAAAGAGGGATAATTTTGTTTCTTTCTTTTTGATTTGGGTGCTTTTACCTTATTCTTGCTGAATTACTGGGGCTAGATTCCAGTACTCTGTTAACTGAAGCGCTGAAAGTGAGCATTCTTGTCTTGATACTGATCTCAGAGGAAAGGTTCTAACTTTGACCACTGAGTGTGATATTAGCTGTAGTCTTTATTATATTAAGATAAATTCCTTCTATACCTGACTTGTGAGTTTTTATTAAGACTGCTGAATTCTAGCAGTTTTTTACATCTGTTGAAACAATCATATGAATTGGTCCATCTTCTGTTAATGTGGTATATAACATTTAATGATTTGAGTGTGTGGAACCATCCTTGCATTCAAGAGATATGTCCCATTTCATCATGGTTTTTATTAATAAGTGGCTTTGAATTTAGTTTATTAGTATTTTGTTAACAGTGTTTGGATTTGTGTTCTTCAGAGATATGACCGGTTATGTTTTTTTCTTGTACTTTCTTTGTCTGCTTTTAGTGTAAGCATAATGTGGCCTCAAGTGTCCTTCTCTTTTGTGGAAAAATTTGAGATGGATTGATATTAATTCCTTTTAAAGGCCTAGTAGAATTCATCAGTAAAGCTATCTTGTCCTGAACTCTTGTTTTTGTTTTTTTCGGAGGACTTTGATTCAATCTCCTTACTAGTAATTGGTTTCATAAGACTTTTTTTCATGGTTCAGTTTCATAGGTTGCATACTTCTAGGAATTTGTCTATTTCTCTATTTGTCTAAAATATTGGCATATGATTGTTCATAGCAGTCTTTTAGATCCTTTAATATCTGTGGTAACAGTAGTTATGTCTTTTTCTAATTTTGAGTCTTCTTTCTTTTTTTCTTGATGAATATAGCTAAATACTTGCCAATTTTGTTTATTTTTTTAAAAAAATAGGTTCATTGATATTTTCTACTGTCTTTAGTCTCTGTTTCCTTTATCTCCACTCTGTTCTTTATTTCCTTCCTCCTACTAACTGTAGTCTTAGTTTGTTATTCATTTTGTGGTTTTATAAAATTAGTTTATTTGAGATCTTTCTTGGGCTTCTCTGGTAGCTCAGCTGGTAAAGAATCTGCCTGCAATGCAGGAGACACCAGTTGATTCCTGGGTCGGGAAGATCCCCTGGAGAAGGGACGGGCTTCCCATTCTAGTATTCTTGGGCTTCCCTAGTGGCTCAGCTGGTAAAGAAACTGCCTGCATTGTAGGAGATCTGGGTTCGATCCCTGGATTGGGAAGAACCCCTGAAGGAGGACATGGCAACCCACTCCAGTATTCCTGCCTGGAGAATCCCCATGGACAGAGGAGCTTGGCGGGCTACCATCCAAAGGGTCACAAAGAGTCAGACGTGACTGAGTGGCTAAGCACACACACAGATCTTTCTTGTTTCTTACTGTAGATGTTTATTGCTATATGTTTGTATTTAGAACTACTTTTACTGCCTTCCATAAGTTTTGATATGCAGTATCAAAGTATTTTCATTTTTTTCAGGATTTTCTTTTATGGTTTCTCTTTTGATTTTTCCTTTGACTATTGGTTTTTTTAGTTGCATTTTGCTTAGTATTTGTGAAATTTCCAGTTTTCTTCTTATAATTGATTTCTAGTTTATATTGTTATCTGAAAAGATGCTTGATATGAGTTCAACCTTCTTAAATTTATTATGACCTTGTCTTTGTGGCCCCACATATGATTTATCCTGGAGAATATTCCATGTGTACTTGAGAAGAATATGTATTTTATTGCTTTTGGAGGGAATGCTTTCTAGATGTCTGTTAAAGCCATATGGTCTAACACTTAGTCTATGTCCAATATTTTGTTATCTGCCTGGATGGTCATCCACTGGTTAAGGGGTTGGAGAGTATTAAAGTTCCTTATAATTATTCTACTGATGTCTATTTCTCCTGTAAGGTATGTAATATTTGCTTTATATATTTGGATTCTTATATGTTGGATGCATAAATATTTATAAATAACATATGCTCTTATTGAAATCACAGCTTTATCATTATATAAGAACCTTATCTGTGTCTTATTACCAAATTTGTCTTTTAAGTCTCTTTTGTCTGCTATAACTGCCCCAGCTTTCTTTTGGTTTCCATCTGTACAGAATATCCAGAATATCTTTATTTATCTCTTACTTTCAGTCTATGTGTGTGCTTACATCTGAAGTGAGTCTCTTGTAGACAGGACTAGTTGGGTCTTGTTTTTTAAGTGTCTATTCAGCCACTCTGTGTCTTTCTATTTGAGAATTTCACCATTTACACTTAAACTAATTCTTGTTAGATATGGACTGATTTCCTGGAGAAGGAAAGGGCAACTGACATCAGCATTCTTGCCTGGAAAAACCCAAGGACAGAGGAGCCTGGCAGGCTACAGTCCATAGGGTTGCAGAAAGTTGGACATGACTGAAACAGCTTAGCACACATGCTTAGATTGTTATATCTTTAACTTTGTATATCTACTATACTTTTTGCTCTATGGTTACCATGAGGCTTACCCAAACTGTCTTAGGGTTATAATATTATATTTTAAGTTGATAACAACTTACACTCAAACATATTCTAGAAATATATTTTTACTCCCGCTCTCTTGTTTATGTTTTTGATGTCACAATTTACATCTTTTTCTTTTGCATTCAATGATAACCTATTGTGATAATAGTTATTTTTACCGCTTTTGTCTTTTTGCTTTAATTTCTGGCTGTGCTAGGACTTCATCGCTGTGCAGGCTTTTCTCTGTCGAGGCGAGTAGGGGCTACTCTTCATTGTGATGTATAGGGTTCTCATTGTGGTGGCTTTTCTTATCATGGAGCTTGGGCTCTAGGGCTCAGGGCTTCAGTAGTTGCAGTTCCCAGGCTCTAGAACACAGGTATAGTAGGTGTGTGGTGCATAGGCTTAACTGCTCCACAGCATGTTCATGTCCATGTTCCTGGACTAGTGAACAAACCCATGTCTGATTAAACCCATGTCTGAAAATGGCAGTCAGGTTCTTTACCACTGAGCCACCAGGGAAGCCCCTGCTCTTGTCTTTTAACCTTCATATAGATATATGTTATTTGTCACCACCATCACATCATTATCATTTTTTTCTGAATTTAATTATGCATTTACCTTTACCAGTCAGTTTGCACTTTAATATATTTTACTGTTACTAATTACTATCTTGTTATTTCAGCTTAAAAAACCCCCCTCATATTTCTTGTGAGTCTAGGCTAGTCATGAAGACTTCTTCAGCTTTCAATTATATGAAAAATTCATTATCCCTTCATTCTTGAATGACAGCTTTACCAGGCAGTGTATTCTTGGCTGGTAGTTTTTCTTTTTCCTTTCAAAAATTTGAATATACCATGTCATTCTCTTCTGGTCTGAAAATTTCTGCTGAAAAATATGCTCAGAGTCTAATGGTTTTTTGTACTTTATTTTTCTCTTGCTGTTTTCAATATTCTCTTCTTGTCTTTAACTTTTGAGATTTTAATTATAATATATCTTGGTCTGAGGGCCTTTGGATTCATCTTATTTGGAATCTATGGGCTTCCTGGATCTGGGTGTCTATTTCCTTCCCTGGGTTAGGAGACTTTTTCATCCATTATTTCTTCCAATAAGCTTTCTATCCCTTTTCTCTCTCACTTTGCTTTCTTGAATCCATATAACATGAATATTGATTCCCTTTATATTGTCTTTTAAATTCTTTAAGCTATCTTCATCCTTTTTTTTAATTCCTTTTACTCTTTGCTCCTCCAATTTGCTCTATTTTCAAGTTCACTAACGCTTTGTACTGCTTCATTTAATTTACTTTTGAACCCCTCTGTTTAATTTTTGAGGTCAGTTATTCTGCCACATTGTAATTTCTGTTTGGTACAGAAATCTTAAATTTTCTCTTGGTTGAAATTCTCACATTTTTCATGTATTGTTCTCTAGTGATCATCTCTATAATCATTATTTTAAACTCTTTTTCAAGTAAATCACATGTATTCATACTTCATATGAATATATTTTATATAAAATATGATATATAACATTTATATTATTCTTTTATTGGAACATATTCTGTTGTTTTTTCATTTTTGTTGATTTTCTGTGAATTAGATAAAGTAGTCATCTGTCTCACTCTTGACTGAGTGCCCCTGTGTAGAAAATAAGTCTTATCATTGAATTCTGCCCTGATTCTTGGTTGTTTCTGAAACCTTGAATTGTTCAAGCAGATTTCTTTTCTCTCAGTGATTCTTATGGTGGACTGTGTTCCAAGACTGGTCAGTCACCCAAGGGGCAATGTCTCCGTCAATACTTAGATGCAGGCTTGTTGAAACTCAGACCCTCAGGCAGCAGATTTTGTAGTACGCAAATAGCCTTTTCAGGAGAAGACTGAGGATATCTCTCTTTCAGGAGATTAGCTTTTCCACCTGCTTCAGCTACATGGAGCCTAAGGGAAAAGCCAGTTAAGAAGTGTTTTTTATTTGCTACAACCCCATTGAACCCATGAATACAAGTCCTGTTGGCCACCAGAGCCAGACAATCAAAGTCTGTGTAATTTGGATGGCCGCCAGAAAAGCTGAGGTGCCAGACATGTGCATAAACTCCTTTCAAAGAGACACCTGCAATCTGGTGTGGGGCAGAGGGACAGCACAAAGATGATATCTGCTGGCCTTCTTGGTCTCTAGGGAGAATTTGAATCAGCTCGTAGATGTGTGATAAATTAGAAGTCTGCCCTAAGTCTATACCTTTTAAAGTAAGCAAAACAGGCTTCTTTCACAAGAGGTCTTGGCATGTGGGACTCAAAAATGTATCTTCATTGGTCGCCAGAATTAGTTGATGAAGGGATGTGTACTCTGGGTAACAACCATAAAGGCTAAGGCATTAGACATGTACACAAACTTCTCTCTGGCCTTATGGAATATGACAGAAAACGTATGAGGTTGGCAGCTGCTAGCTTCTCCTGCCTCTGGAGAGTATTGTAATCAGCCCTTTGTTATTGTTCAGTCACTAAGTCCAACAAAGTGTCCAACATTTTGTGACCCTATGGACTGCAGCATGCCAGCCTTCCCTGTCCTTCACTATCTCCTTGAGTTTGCTCAAACTCATGTCCATTGAGTCAGTGATGCTATCTGACCATCTCATCCTCTGTTGCCTCCTTTTCCTCTTGCTTTCAGTTTTTTCCAGTATCATGGTCTTTTCCAGTGAGTTAGCTCTTTGCATCAGGTTGGCAAAAAAGTATTGGAGCTTCAGCTTCAGCACAAGTCCCCTCAAACACTATTTAAAGATGATTTCCTTTAAGATTGACAGGTTTGATCTTGCTGTCCAAGGGACTCTCAAGAGTCTTCTCCAACACCACAGTTCAGAAGCATCAGTTCTTTGGAACTCAGCTTCCTTTATAGTCCAACTCTCACATCCACACATGACTACTGTAAAAACCATAGTTTTGACTCTACGGACCTTTGTTGGCAAAGTGATGTCTCCGATTTTTCACATGCTGTCTAGGTTTGTCATAGCTTTCCTTCTAAGGAGCAAGCATCTTTTAATTTTGTGGCTACAGTCACCATCTGCAGTGATTTTAGAGCCCAAGAAAATGAAATCTGACACTGTTTCTAATTTTTCCCCATCTATATGTCATAAAGTGATGGGACCGGATGCCATGATCTTCATTTTTTGAATGTTTCACTCTCTTTTACCTTCATCAAGAAGCCCTTTAATTCCTCTTCACTGTGGTTAAACTAGAAGCCTACTCCTCAGGCTTCAGCTTTTAAGATAAGAAATAAGGCTTCTTTCAAAAGAAAGACTGGGGATTTCAGTCTTCTGCTTCTCACTGAACACTGGGGAGGAAATCATGGTGAATCCTTGGAAGTTTTTAAAGAACTTTTTCTTAGTTCACTATAACATTATTATCTCATGGATCTTCTGATCTAGATGTTTTGGGGTCCTGTCTATCAGGTAGAAGTCTCAAAAAGATGGGGAGTCAGAAGAGTGGTCCAAATCCTTCCCTGCTCAGGGAGGAGCTGGGAGTTATCATTTCCTGACCAGTTATGTGTCTCAGCCTCTTTTACCCATTTCAGTGTTGTTGTTGTTGTTATTGTTGTGGTTTTCTTATTCACCTGAGTGGCTGAGCTACTTTGGATTTCTTTCAGAGGTAGTCATTC
Source organism: Nanger dama (assembly GCA_917880005.1). NCBI lineage: Eukaryota > Metazoa > Chordata > Mammalia > Artiodactyla > Bovidae > Nanger > Nanger dama. Next base: position 13,402,779 of record CAKJTW010000002.1, read on the forward strand.
CATAGTTAACTGTAAATTCGGTGTGTCCATGGGAGGAGGTGATTTCAGAACCATCCTCTGTCAATATTTTGAAGAGAAAAACCATTCCTTTTCATTATTATTTACCACCTCCTATCACTAGAGATCTGATCAGAAATTTTCTCTGTCTAGAGATCTATCTTCAATGTTTCAGTTTTTCCTTCTGTCTGATTGAGCCTGCTATTGAAGCTCTCTGTTGTATTTTTAATTTTATGCATTGTATTCTTGAAGTCAAAAATATTTTTTTGTGATTTCTCTGTTGAATCTCGTATTTTGTTCATGCATTGTTGTCTGAGTTCATTGAGTTGTCTGTGTTCTCTTGAATTCCACTGGACTTCCTCAACATAATAATTTTGAACTCTTCTTCAGATAACACATAGGTCTGTATTCTTTTGGTGTTCAATTACTGAAAAGTATTGTCTCTCTTGGTATTATTATGTTTTTCCTTTTTGTGTATTTCTGTGCATTGATGTCTGTGCATAAATCTCTTTCAGTCTTCTCAAACTGGCTTCAGTGTGGAAAGATTTGCACCTGATGGTGACTGTGAGGGTGCCAGCTAGGAGGAGTGATAATTTTCCTGGGAAGGCACAGTGGTGAAGTTTCTGCAGCTCTGTCTATTGGTGGCAGCATCAGCAAAGACTATGGGCTCTTTTGTGGTCAAGACTGTGGCCTTTCTATGGCTGGCATTAGTGGCTCGTGTTGTGGTGGTCCTCGGAAGTTAAGTCTCCTGGTGTCCTCCTATTCTCCATTTTTGCCCTTGAGAAGAAATTCTAACTGATTTGGTCCTTCTCAATGGCAGATTTGGCAGATCGGCACTCAGAGCAGCAGCAAAGCCAGGGTCCTAAAATCAGGTACTTACAAAACTGTAGGAGTTCCTTGGTCCTGGGGGATAGATACACTACTGCCACTGTCTGAAGTGCAAGAGTAGACAGATCTACTGTGGGACTGGATTCGTGGTCAATGGGGCTTGCTGAAGTGATTCGGGTCCCAGGGGCAGGACATAGAAGTGGCGTGGGTTCTTGGATAACAGGATGAAAAGCAGTGTTTGGGGCCTAGTGGGCAAGGTGTAGGAGCATGGTGGGTCCAAGTCCCAACTCTGGCATTAGGGGACATGGAACAGAGGAGAAGCAGTGCAACTCTGGTAGCGGCAGGTCAAAGATATCAGTTAGAACCCTGGGGTCTGGGACAAAGGGCTCCTGCAGTGCAGTCTGTGACGTGGGTCAGAACCCTGACTTAAGACCTAAGGGAGGGATCAGAGCAGGGAACTCTTAGTCCTGGTACTAGCCTGTCAGAGTCACAGTTTGAGACCTGGGAGATAGGCATGGAGAAGCATCTGTTGTCTTATAGATGCTGAGGCACAGTGGCATCCTTTTATTGGAGAACAGAGCACAGCAGTGATTAGTGTACCTGTAGGAAGATCTACCTGCAGAGAGAGAGCTCCAGCCCCCATAAGTGGAAGAGAGGAAACAAAAAGGCAAACAAACAAACAACAACAACAACAAAAAAAAAACAGTGGGGATTCTGGGCAGCTCTGTCAGCTGGGTTTAGAGTTGCAAAAGACTGTGGGGCTTCTTGGTCACAAAGGCTGCAAATGTCCGTGGTGGTGAGGCTTGCTGAGGTTCACAGCTCTCCAGCTCCCTTGGAGTGGATCCCTCTTGGCACAAAAGTGCTCTGGACAAGGGGAAAATAACACATATAAAAACTTCCTTTTCTTTTCCATGTGGCTATTCTTGGTTTATAAGCTTTGCAGGATGACTGTTGCTGCTGCTTTGTAGTCCAGAGATTTCCTAGAACTATTTTCATCAGGCTGTAGTTGTTTATTATTTCTTATTTTTGTAGGGGAGATGAACATTGGAACCTCTTAGCCCTCTATCTTTCTTGAATTTGATTCTGTTTTATAAGCCCCTAATCCTCTGTTTGTTTGTTTTAAATAGCATCATAAAATACTGCACTTATTTTCTTTTAAATCTCTAAATCACTTTGTTTTATGGGTTTTCTTTTTACATGTTTAGATTATGCCTTTTAAATTTCCAAGCCTAAAATCTCAATCCCTTCTCTCTCCCTCCTACTCTCTTTTCCTCCCCCATTTCCTCCCTCCCTCCCCATACAACCATATACCTACGTCTCGCTCTCCTTCCTCTAGCTCTTTTGGATTTTAAAGACTTTAGTTGAGTTCACTTAAAATTTTAACACAAATAAACACTTTAAAAATATTTTATCTATTTTAAGTTTTTATAAATTAAAAGTATTAAAGATGATTTGTTTTTAAGGGGTAGAAAAAAGGTTGTTTGGTAGATTTAGAGAAAGACGTTCATTCATTTATCCACTGAATATATATGGAATACATACATACGTATACATATATTTTGTTCACAGTGCCCATACTGAAAAAATATAAAAGAATGCCTGTTCTGTAGAGGCGCTGATTTTTTCTTAAAGAACACAACATAGACCAACTGATTAAGTAAACTGTGTGGTTAGTCTATGGCTAAAACCTGGTATGGAACAAAAATAGAGTGTGGTAAGAGCCTATGAACGAGTTTGTTGTTGGTCAGTTGTTGAGTCCTGTTTGAATCTTTGTGCCCACATGGACTGCAGCATTCCAGGCTCCTCTGTCCTCTGCTAACTCCCAGAGTTTGCTCACACTCATGCCCTTTGAGTTGGTGGTGCTATCTAACCATCTCACCCTCTGATACCCTATTCTTTTTTTTTTTTTTTTTTTAAGAAAACAGTCACCTTTGTAATTTATTTTGCCAGAAAAGTTCTGGTAATATCTTTTTAAAATTCTTTTTTATTTTTTTAATACTTTATTCTACATTACAATACTGTATTTGTTTTCCCATACATTGACATGAATCAGCCACAGGTGTCCACGATCTCCCAATGCCAAAGACCCCTCCCACCTCCCACCCCACATCATCTCCCTGGATTATCCCGTGCACCAGCCCCGTGCATCCTGTATCCTGTATTGAACATAGACTGGCACTTTGTTTCTTACAAGATAGTATACATGTTTCAATGCCATTCTCCCAAATCATCCCACCCTCTCCCTCTCCCTCAGAGTCCAAAAGTTCGTTCTCTTTTGCCTTCAGTTTTTCTCAGGGACCTTCCCAATGAGTTGGCTCTTTGCATCAGGTGGCCAAAGTATTGGAACTTTAGCATCAGTCTTTCCAATGAATATTCAGGACTGATTTCCTTTAGGACTGACTGGTTTGATATCATTGCAGTCCAAGGGACCCTCAAGAGGCTTCTCCAACACCACAGTTCAAAAGCATCAATTTTTTGGCACTAAGCTTTCTTTATAGTCCAACTCTTACATCCTCTGGAAAAACCATAGCTTTGACTAGATGGACTTTTGTTGGCAAAGTGATGTCTCTGCTTTTTAATATGCTTTTAATAGGTTTGTCATAGCTTTCCTTCCAAGGAGCAAGTGTCTTTTAATTTCATGGATGCAATCACAGTCTGCAGTGATTTTGAAACTCAAGAAAATAAAATCTTTCACTGTTTCCTATATTTCCCCTTCCATTTGCCATGAAGTGATGGGACCAGATGCTATAATCTTAGTTTTTGAATGTTGAGTTTTAAGCATTTTTTTACTCTCCTCTTTCACCCTAATCAAGAGGCTCTTTAGTTTCTCTTTACTTTCTCCCATTAGAACAGCATCATTTGCATATCAGAGATTGTTGTTATTTCTCCCAGCAATCTTGATTACAGCTTGTGATTCATTCAGCCCTGCATTTCACATGATGTACTCTGCATAGAAGTCAAAGAAGCAGGGTGACAGTATACAACATGTACTCCTTTGTCAATTTGGAACCAGTAGGTTGTTCCATGTCTGGTTCTAACTGTTGTTTGTTGACTCACATACAGGTTTCTTAGGAGACAGGTAAGGTTGTCTGGTATTCCTATCTCTTTAAGAATTTTCTTCAGTTTGTTATCCACACAGTTAAAGGCTTTAGCAGAGTCAATGAAGCAAGAAGTAGATATTTTTCTGAAACTCCCGTACTGTCTTCATGATCCAACAAATGATGGTAATTTGATCTCTTGTTCCTCTGCCTCTTTGAAACACAGCTTGCACACCTGGAAGTTCTTGATTCATGTACTACTGAAGCCTAGCTTGAAGGATTTTGAGTATAACCTTGATAGCATGTTAAATGAATATAATTCTTTGGTAGTTTGAACATTCTTTGCCCTTGCTCTTCTTTGCTATTAGAATGGAAACTGACCTTTTTATTTCCTGTGGCCACTACTGAATTTTCCAAATTTGCTGACATATAGAGTGCAGCACTTTAACAGCATCATGTTTTAGGATTTGAAATAGCTCAGCTGCAGTTCCATTACTTCCACTAGATTTGTTTGCAGTAATGCTTCCTAAGGCACACTTGACTTCACACTTTAGTATGTCTGGCTAGGTGAAGGTCCATACCATCATGGTTATTCTGATCATTAAGACCTTGAATTCTTTCTCTGTATTCTTGCCACCTATTCTAATCTATTGTGCTTCTGTTCAGTCCTTACCATTTCTGTCCTTTATGGTGACCATCCTTGCATGAAGTACTCTCTTGATCACTCCAATTTTCTTGAAGAGATCGCTAGTCTTTCCCATTCTATTGTTTTCTTCTATTTCTTTGCATTGTTCATTTAAGAAGTCCTGCTTATCTCTCTTTGCTTTTCTCTGAAATTCTGCATTCAGTTGGGTATATCTTTCCCTTTCTCCCTTGCTTTTTGCTTCTCTTGTTTCCTCAGTAATTTGTAAAGCCTCCTCAGACAACCGCTTTGCCTGCTTGCATTTTTTTCTTTGGGATGATTTTGGTCACCATCCCCTGTATAGTGTTATGGACTTCAGTCCATAGTTCTTCAGGCACTTTTTCTTTTTCCAGATCTAATCCCTTGAATCTGTCACCTCCATCATATAATCATAAGGGATTTATCCTAGTTCATATCTGAACTAAATCAAATTTCTTTACTTTCTTCAATTTAAGCCTGAACTTTTCAATAAGGACCTCATGATCTGAGCCACAGTCATCTCCAGATCTTGATTTTGCTGACTATATGGAGCTTCTCCAGCTTCGGCTGCAAAGAACATAATCAATCTAATTTCTGGTTTGACTATCTGGTGATGTCCATGTGTACACTTGTCTCTTCAGTTATTGGAAAAGGGTGTTTGTTCTGACCAGTATGTTCTCATGACAAAGCTCTGTAAACCTTTGCCCTGCTTCCTTTTGTACACCAAGGTCAAACTTGCCTGCTTTCCTGGGTATCTCTTGACTTCCTACTTTTGCATCCCATTCCCCTGTGATGAAAAATGCACCTTTTTGGTGTTAATTCTAGAAGGTGTTGTATGTCTTCATAGAACCAGTCCATTTCAGCTTCTTTAGCATCAATGATAGGGGCATAGACTTGGATTACTGTGATGTTGAATGGTTTGCTTTGGAAACAAATGAGATCATTCTATTATTTTTGAAGTTGTCATTTTGGACTCTTTTTTGCCTGTGAGGGATACTCCATTTCTTCTTAGTGATTCTTTTCCATAGTAGTAGATATAACAGTCATCTGAAATAAATTGCTCATTTCCATTCATTTTAGTTCATTGATTCCTAAAATGTTGATATTTACTCGTGCCATCTTCTGCTTGACCACATCAATTTACCTTGATTCATGGACCTAACATTCCATATTCCTATGCAGTATTGTTCTTTGCAGCATTGAGCTTTAGTTTCACCACCAGGCAAGTCCACAACTAAGAATTATTTCTGCTTGGAGCAAAATGCTTTATTCTTTCTGGTGCTATTAGTAATTGCCCTCTGCTCTTCCCCAGTAGCATATTGGATAACTCCTGACCTGGGGGCTCATCTTCCAGTGTCATGTTTTATGCCTTTTCATAGTATCCATGGGGTTCTCCAGGCAAGAATACTGGAGTGGGTTGCCATTTCCTCCTCTAGTGGACCAGGTTTCAACAGAACTCTTCATTATGACCTGGACATCTTGGGTGACTCTGCACAGCATGGCTCATAGCTTTACTGAGTTGCACAGTCCCCTTTGCCACACAAGGCTGTGATCCATGAAGGAGATGAATGAGTTGAGTTTAACGTTTAAATAGGAGGATCCAGTTAGGTCTCATTGAACAGATGATGTCTGAGCAAAGATTTAAATGAGATGAGAGAATGCTATATAGATATAACTAGAAGTGTATTCTAAGGAGATGGATTCTAGGAGAGCCAGTTACTCATCTGGTAACTAAGGAAAGAGGATGAAAATGGGTAAAAAAAAAATAGAATTTTAAGGTAAAATGTGCATGTCTAGATTTGTTAGTGAAATAGGATATTAATATTTCATTTGAGGATGGGTTGAAATGTATGGAAGTTGACAAAACATGGAAGTCTTTGTGGGAAAGAAAATGGGCACAAACTAGGGATGAGTGAGACTGGTGCCCAGGATCAACTTCAAGTGAGAAGAGAATGGATGTTATCCATCTTTAGTAGAGCCATTCAACATGAGTAGGCAATTTTCTTTGAAGTGTGTTTTGAGTTAGAAGCAGCTGAAAACAAACTATATACTATATGCTAGCCTTTTGTCGACTGACTTTTAATATCTTGACACTAGTGCACAAATGATTAATTCTGCATATGAAGTAACTTAGACTCAAACAGGATAAGCTATCTAATGTCAAAATATTAATAAACATCTGAGCCATTATTAGAACAGAGTATTGCTTAGGAAAAGAATCAAACAAAAAACAGACACACTCTGGTTGGTTTTAGGTGAAGTTTTTAGTTTATAAGGTGAAAATGCCTAAAAGTCATGCTGATTAAAAAGTGATAATTTATACAGACAAAGCACAGAAGCAAGTGTTCCAAAGGTGATGGCTCACCCACTAAGGGACAGTGAAGAGGCTGGAGATCATGGTGAAAGCAGGACAAGGCAAGTTGCTTCTTCACACCACAAGAGACTTCACTTGTTTTTTATTAAAAGTTTCAAATTTTATAATGCTGAATAGCAATATATACTTTGTGAACTGAAATAAGGTATTTAGAAACATGAAGTCACTTATTTTGTATTGTAGTATGACAAAATTCATAGTTGTCATGAAATGTATTTATGAGTAATTCTTCCTTTTCCACTCTTTACCAATATATTTTCTCACTAAGGTATAGCATTTATGTGAAAATTCAAGACACTTTGTGGGATTTTTAAAAGACATATTACAGATGGAAATGCTTTCAAAATTATTTACATCAAACATTATCTCTGTGTTACTTTCTCATGCATTATGTTGAAAATGCCATTATGGATCTCTTGCCATGGCTATAAAGCATTTTGAATGGCACTTTAAAATAACACCAAATGTAAGTGATACAATTAGAAAAAAAAACATTCTGGGAGTTTAGTATTTTGCATTAGGAATGTGATAAAATGTAATCATTCACTTCTTTGTTGGAAGCAATTTTAATTGCAACCACCAATCAGATATCATTTGATCTATAATATTAATGGCTCAGCCTTGAATTTTTATATCGTTATCAATAATTACACATACAATTCATGTGATGCAATGCTGTTCAGTTTTCAGAGCTAGGTTTTTAATATTTTTATATCAATACAGTGGCATATCCCATAGAGATGCTTCAACAACTATCTAGACACAGTGTGAGGTTGATAAATATGAATTATCTTAAATCATTTGTAATGAAATTGAACAGCTAACCCAAGGGCTTGGGTTAAGAGAGGCAAGTGAATATATTGTACAGTGTCATTTTTTATTTCTTTTCAGTTTGATTTTTCTCTGTGATGTGTAATGAACTAGATTAATGGGCCCAATTCCATTACTGATTAAATGGATTTGATTTGGACCTTTAACAGGAAAGTCACAAAAGCAGTCAGCATCAGAGTAAAAGCTTTAAAATAAAAATGAAGGATGGTTTCAAGAGAGAAAGAGAACTACTAGGCAGTAATATAGAGACAGACTTGTTTAAATTCAGATTTGATTAATGCAAGGATCAGGCTGTTACACATTGCTGATGAGCTGGCACATATAAAGTAGGTACTGTTAAAATATGAGAACATCTCATGTTAAGAACAACTTTTTATTCAAATATATTTTAAGTATGTTGTTGCTGTTCAGTCATTCAGTCATGTCTGACTCTTTGCAACCTTATGCACTGCAGCACACCAGGCTTCCCTGTCCAGCACCAACTCCCAAAGTTTGCTCAAACTCATGTCCACTGAGTCATTGATGCCATCCAACCATCTCATCATCTGTTGTCCCCTTCTTCTCCTGCCTTTAATCTTTCCCAACATCACGGTCTCTTCTAATGAGTCAGCTCTTCATGACAGGTGGCCAGTGTATTGGAGTTTCTGCTTCAACATCAGTCCTTCCAAAGAACATTCAGGACTGATTTCTTTTAGGATGGACTGGCTGGATCTCCTTGTAGTCCAAGAGACTCTCAGGAGTCTTCTCCAACACTACAGTTAAAAAATGTCAATTCTTCAGTGCTCAGCTAACTTTATAGTCCAGTTCTGACATCCATACATGACTACTGGAAAAAACATAGCCTTGACTAGAAAGATCTTTGTTGGCAAAATATTGTCGCTGCTTTTTACTATGCTGTCAAGGTTGGTCATAACTTTCCTTCCAAGGAGTAAGTGCCTTTTTACTTCATGGCTGCAGTCACCATCTGCAGTGATTTGGAGCCAAAAATCATAGTCTGCCACTGTTTCCACTATTTCTCCATCTCTTTGACATGAAGTAATGGGACCACATGCTATGGTCTTTGTTTTCTGAACGTTGAGCTTTAAGCCAACTTTTTCATTCTCCTTTTTCACTTTCATCAAGAGGTTCCTTAGTTCACTTTCTGCCATAAGGGTGGTGTCATCTGCATATCTGAGGTTATTGATATTTCTCACAATCTTGATTCCAGCTTGTGCTTCATCCAGCCCAGCTTTTCTCATGATGTACTCTGCATATAAATTAAATCGGAATGGTGACAATATACAGCCTTGATGTATTCCTCTTCCTATTTGGAACCAGCCTGTTGTTCCATGTCCAGTTCTAACTGTTGCTTCCTGACCTGCATACAGATTTCTCAAGAAGCAGGATAGGTAGTCTGGTATTCCCATCTCTTTAAAAATTCTCCACAATTTCTTGTGATCCACACAGTCAAAGGCTTTGGCATAGTCAATAAAGTAGAAATAGATGTTTCTCTGGAACTCTCTTGTTTCTTTGATGATCAGTCCCTTCGATGAGGGAAATTTGATGTGGTTCCTATGCCTTTTCTAACACCATCGTGAATATCTGGAAGTTCATGGTTCACGTATTCTTGAAGCCTGGCTTGGAGAATTTTGAGCATTAGTTTACTAGCATGTGAGATGAGTGCAATTGTATGGTGTTTTGAGCATTCTTTGGCATTGCCTTTCCTAGGGATTGACTTCCCTGGTAGCTCAGATGGTAAAGCATCTGCCTAAAAATCTGGGAGACTTGGGTTCAATCCCTGGGTTGGGAAGATCTCCTGGAGAAGGAAATGGCAACCACTCCAGTATTCTTGCCTGGAAAATTCCATGGGCAGAGAAGTCTGGTGGTCTACAGTCCATGGGGTTGCAAAGAGTCGGACACGACTGAGCAACTTCACAACTTCACTTCACTTTCCTAGGGATTGTGATGAAAACTGATATTTTCCAGTCCCGTGACCACTGCTGAATATTCCAAATTTGCTGGTATATTGAGTGCAGCACTTTCACATTATCATGTTTTAGAATTTGAAATAGCTCAACTGGAATTCTATCACCTCCACTAGCTTTGTTCGTAGTGATGCTTTCTAAGGCCCACTTGACTTCATATTCCAGAATGTCTGGCTCTAGGTGAGTGATCACACCATCGTGATTATCTGGATCATGAAGATCTTTTTTTTGTACAGTTCTTCTGTGTATTCTTGCCACCTTTGTTAATATCTTCTGCTTCTATTAGGTCCATACCATTCTTATCCTTTACTGAGCCTATCTTTGCATGAAATGTTCTCATAGTATCTCTAATTTTCTTAAAGAGGTCTCTAGTCTTTCCCACTCTATTCTTTTCCTCTATTTCTTTGCACTGGTCACTGAAGAAGGCTTTCTTATGTCTCCTTGCTATTCTTTGGAACTCTGCATTCAGATGTTTATATCTTTTCTCCTTTGCTTTTTGCTCCTCTTTTTTTCACAACTATTTGTAAGGCCTCCTCAGAGAGCCATTTTGCTTTTTTGCATTTCTTTTGCATGGTGATGGTCTTGATCCCTGTCTCCTGTACAGTGTCACGAACCTCCATCCATAGTTCATCAGACACTCTGTCAGATCTAGTCCCTTAAATCTATTTCTCACTTCCTCTGTATCATTGTAAGGGATTGATTTAGGTCATAACTAAGTGGTCTAGTGGTTTTCCCACTTTCTTCAATTTAAGTCTGAATTTGGCAATAAGGAGTTCATGATCTTAGCCACAGTCAGTTCCTGGTCTTGTTTTTGCTGACTGTATAGACCTTCTCCATCTTTGGTTACAAAGAATAATCAGTCTGATTTTGTGTTGGCCATCTGGTGATGCCCATGTGTAGAGTCTTCTCTTGTGTTGTTGGAAGAAGGTGTTTGCTATGACCGGTGCATTCTCTTGGCAGAAAACTCATAGCTTTGACTAAACGCACCTTTTTTGGAGAAGTAATGTCTCTGCTTTATAATATGCTATCTAGGTTGGCCATAGCTTTTCTTCCAATGAGCAAGCATCTTTTAATTTCATGGCTAGAGTCACCATCTGCTGCGATTTTGGAATCCAAGAAAATAAAGTTTCTCTGTTTCCATTGTTTCCCATCTATTTGCCATGAAGTGATGTCATGATCTTTGTTTTTTTCATATTGAGTTTTAGCTTTTTCATCCTCTTTCAGTTTCATCAAGAGGCTCTTCACTCTCTAAAATTCCTCTTTGTTTTCTGCCATAAGGGCTATGTCATCTGCATATCTGAGGTTATTGATACTTCTCCTTGCAATCTTGATTCCAGCTTGTGCTTCATCCAGCCCTACATTTCACATGATGTACTCTGCATCTAAGTTAAATAAGCGGGGTGACAATATATATCCTTGACGTACTCATTTCCCCATTTTGAACCAGTCTGTTGTTCCATGTCCCGTTTTAACTATTTCTTCTTGACCTACATACAGGTTTCTCAGGAGACAGGTCAAGTGGTCTGGCATTCCTATCTTTCTAAGAATTTTCCAGTTTGTTTCGATACATACAGTCAAAAGCTTTACTGTAGTCAATGAAGCAGAAGTAGATTTTTTTCTGAAAATCTCTTGCTTTTTCTATGATTCTACAGATTTTGGCATTTTGACCTCTGGTTCCTCTGCATTTTCTAAATCCAGCTTGAACATCTGGAAGTTCTTGATTCATATCCTGTTGAAGCCTACCTTGGAGAATTTTGAGCATTACTTTGCTAGCATGTGAAATGAGGGCAATTGTGCGGTAGTTTGAACATTCTCTAGCATTGTCTTTCTTTGGGATTGGAATGAAAACTGACCTTTTCCAGTCCTGTGACCACTGCTGAGTTTTCCAAATTTGCTGGCATACTGAGTGCTGCAAAACTCTGTTAGCCTTTGCCCTGCTTTGTTTTGACTGCAAGGCCAAACTTGCCTGTTACTCCAGGTAGCTCTTGGCTTCCTACCCAGGTCTCCTACATAGTAGGCAGATTCTTTACCATGTGAGCTGCAGACAAGTCCTGTTTTAAGTATTTTACTATTTGTCAACCATTACCAACTATTATTATGGGTTGAATTGTATCTTCCGAAAAGGTATATTGAAGTCCAAACCAAGGTTCCTATGTAATGCGAATGCATTTATGATAGGGTCTTTGCAGAGGTAATCAAATTAAGATTAGGCCATTAGTGCATGCCTACTAAGTCACTTCAGCCATTTCTAACTCTGTGTGACCCTGTGGTCTGCAACCTCTCAGCCTCCTCTGTCCATGAGATTCTCCAGGCAAGAATCCTTGAGTGGGTTGCCATGCCCTCTTCCAGGGGATCTTCCTGATCCAGTAGTCTAACTCACATATCCTGAGTTGGCAGACAGGTTCTTTACCTGGAGCACCACCTGGGAAGCCCCCAGGTCATTAGGGTAGGCCCTGATTCAGTTGACCAGTATCCTTAGAAGAAGAGAGAAATTTAGACAAAGATACACACAAAAAGGAGGACAGACAGCCACATCAAGACAGAAACAGATAATGAGGAAGCCATGTGACAACAAAGGCAGCGATTAAAGTAATGCAGTTGCAAGCCCAACCACACTAGATTAATGGCCACCAATAGAAAGTAAGAGATAAGAAAGGATTTCTCCCTTACAGGTTTCAGAGAAAGTATGGCCTTGCTAACACTTTGATTTTGCCCTTCTTGTCTCCAGATCTGTTGAGAACATGAGTTTCTGTTCTTTTAAGTCATGCAGTTTGTGGTACTCTGCAACAGTAGCCCTAGGAAACTAACATGTAATTATTTTAATATTAGAATACATGTTGTATATTTTAATAAACCCTAGAGAAAGCTAAATGGTTTGATCAATTTAGGAATAAAATTGATGTAATATCTCATTCAGATACCATCACAACTAGTGATAAATATAGGTCTCAGAAGAAATACATTTTGGGGACTTAAAGTATCACTAATAAAATATATAACAGAAATATTCCAATATACATGAGAATTTTTCTACTTCATGACAGTGGTACAGATATGACTCTAAGAATTTATAGTGAAGAATAGACCATCTTTACTATTTCTGTTGACTAGAAGAGGCAGCACTTTGAATTGAGCTTAGGATAGCATAGACTTGAATATACAAACCTGGAGGGAAGAACTTGAAGGAACCATGTCAACAACTACAGAGGCAGAAAGCCACATATGAGTGGACTATTGAACACTAGGCTCTGGAGTCTTGTCTAACGATCTTTGGCCTTGGCAAGTGCCCTGTGCAAAGCTTTGATTATGAAATCATGTTTTTCCATTACTTTCTCATGGGCTCAGCCTCTGAGGGAGCAGGAAGGGTTTCTATAAACTGTATCTTCAAGGCAGAGATGATAAGAATAAAACAAAAGGGAAACAATCAAGGGGTCAAATTCTTGATTCCCTGAATGTCTATAAACCTCTGGTGGAAATGATGTTTTAAAAAGGCTGGACTTTTGATTGTAAGAAATTTGTGCCTTTTTCTTTCACTGCTGGAAGCTCCACTTAATTATGAAGAACCAGTGCCTGCTGGAATTGGAGCCAAGAATTGATATCTTAGAGTAGGAAAGGGAGGTTTAGACTGATTAGCTTATGGGAAGAGAGACCACAAAGGAATGTAGCTAGAGTTAGAAACAATGTTTCTCTGGGAAGTGCCCATCCCTTGATTTTTGAACCAAGCCCCAAAGAGTAGACTAGATGAAATAAATCCCCAGATATGAGAAGAAAGACTAGCTGCTTGGCTTCCCACAGTATAATGTAGAATTCTGCAAGTCTTATGGGAAAACCCAATGTCCAGTTGGCACCCAGGATTAGACTAGCAGTGATTGAAGGAGTTTTAAATCAGTATGAGGTCAATGATGCAAAATCATAAACTCCCTGAATAGTGTGGGAAGATAACCAACATTTCTGAGCAACCAGTCCCTAACAAATGTTCAAAATTTTTAGCAGGATTAAAGTACCAGAAGAAGACTTATGTTTAGGACAAATAGGATATGGATTATATGGTTCTGACAATGAAAACAGATATGAACTGGGTCCTTTAAGGTAATAGAGTAGTGAGGGCCAGATGAGTGTGAACTACATTTCCATGTGAATCTGAGGAGCCAGGAACTGGCACAAGGACCAGATGCCTCGCTTCTAATGCTGGGATGATACGTGACTCCATCCTTGTATTATGATGACTCTGGAGAAATTAAGGCGGACCACGCCTGTGTATGTTTGTGTGTGCATGGTGATGGTGGTGGCGTGTGTGAGAGGTGAAATTCTGAGACTTTTAAAACAGAAGTAATTTAATTAACATAAATTGGTAGAGTTAAACATTTTTGATATCCATAGAATAGGAATTTCAGTAACAATAATTGTAGCTAAAAATAAAGCTGTATTTTACACATCTGATTTTGGGAACTTTTTACTAGTTAGTTGGTATTTACAATGAAAGAAGTTGAAACAGAGGGCGTAATGAATGAAAGTATGCCCAAGATCCTATATTTAAGCCAGGATTGACTAATGATAAAAAGTTACAGTTGTGAAATACCATGTTGCTGCCAGATTTAGGCTAAATACTTTCATATTAATGTTCCCTATATGCTTCAGGCAACTTTATTTTTATTCGTCAGATGAAGGGAACTGAAACTCTTTCATATTTAATAATATCTCTGACATAATATAGTCAGAGTTGATAATAGAACTTGTGTTGGTCCGAGAATCAAGTTCATCACATCCTGCTTTATTTTAGACAGAGCATGTTCCATATGATTCAAACTAAACTTTTTATAAGAAAATAGTTAGGAAGGGCAGAAAAAGATGGCAGAGGAATAGGATGGGGAGACCACTTTCTCCCTCACTACTTCATCAAAAGAACATTTCAACGCTGAGTAAATTCCACAAAACAACTTCTGAATGTTGGCAGAGGACATCAGGCATCCAGCAAAGCAGATTATTGGCTTCAAAAACAGCTAGGAATAAATATAAAAGATGAAAAAAGAGACAAAGAAGTTAGGGAGGAAGCCCCTTCCCGGGAAGGGAATCCCGTCCGGGAAGAGACTCTTAAAAAGAGAGGTTTCCAAACATCAGGAAACATTCTTGCAGCCGAGTCTGTGGCGAGCCTTGAAAGCACAGAGGGCAACATAACAGGAAGGAAAAATAAATAAATAATTAAAACCAACAGATTACGAGCCCAACAGTAAATCCCCCAGTGGATAAGCAGCACAGACACCTGCATCCGACACTAGCAAGTGGGGGTTGGGCAGGGAGGAGCGGGAGGCGCAAGCGGCATTGCTTTCTAAGAATCGGGCCACAGGAGACTCAGGCTGCAGGGCTTTTCTTGAGAATCGGTCATAACGCCCACGTGTGGCCAGAACGAACTAACTTGGGCTAGCAAACTAGACTGTGGGATAGCTACCACATGAAACGCTTGAACATAAGACACTGAGAGGACCATGCAAAGAACAAAGGATGGATCGGAAATAGCCGGCTGCAGACCATCCCCCTCCAGTGACAGGCAGCCTGAGCCTTAAGTGCTGGAAGGGGGGCAATCGCACCTCAAGAGGGACATTACCTGCCAAATTGCAAGCAGGTTTCTTTGCTAACTAAGACTTCTGGGGGGCTCTGGACAGTCATTATCTGCCTGAGAAGGAGCCCCAGCGGTACTCCCAGAAAATTGAGCAGCACAGAAAGCCCAGAAATCGTAGCAATTGCGCTTGCCAAACTCCGTGGCTACTGGGACCTTGGAAGGGCACAAAGTGCAGGCCCAACCAAATCTGTGCCTTGGAGGGCTTCCTGAGCACCAAATCTGAGTGGCTTAGACCGGGAGGTGCATGAAGCCTAGGGCAGGCCTCAGACGGTTATCCGGCAGAGCAACATAGAGCCAGAGCAGTGTGCACCGCGAGCAGGGGCAAGCCCAGTGTAGAGTCCATCACCGCCCTCCCTGTGTCAAGATGGAAATCAGATTCGGAAGAGACCAGCAAACAGAGGAAGTCAAACAGAGGGAACTGCCTTGGTAGCGACCCCACACAGCCCACAGCGTCAGAGAAAGGGCCAGATATACCTTTACTACTTTTATGATCAATTTTTTTTTTGTGGGGGCGTTGATGTGGAAGCGTAATTTTTTTTTTAAATAATTTTTTAAAATTAAAAAAATTTTTTTCTTCTTTTCTCTTTTGGCTTTTTTTAAAACTTTCTTAAATTTTTAAGTCCTCTATATCTCTATTTATTATTTTTATAACCTATTATTACTTTTCAAAAAACCCCTATTTTTAAAGCAAATGCTGTGTATAGTCTTTTTGTGGTGGAGGTTGTTGTCTTTTAATAATTCTGGTGGCTTTTTTTTTTTTTTTTCCTCCTTCTTCTCTTTCATATTTTCTTTTGAAAATCCAATCTCTACTCCAGATTTTTAATCTTTGCATTTTTGTATTTGTTGCCAATTTTGTACATTTAAAAACCTAATCTTCAGTACCCAATTTTACAAGAGTGCGAGATTACTGGCTTGACCACTCTCTCCTCCTTTGGACTCTCTTTTTCTCCACCAGGTGGCCTCTGTCTCCTCCCCTCCCCCTCCTCTTCTCTACCCAACTCTGTGAATCTCTCTGTGTTCCAGAAGGTGGATAACACTCAGGGAACTGGTTACTGGTCGGATCTGTATCCCTCATTTTCATCTTGCTCTTTTATCCCCCTGGCCACCTCTGTCTACTTCCTCCCTCTCCTCTTCCCTGTATAACTCTATGAACACCTCAGAGAGGTCCAGACTGTGGAGTGCACACAAGAAAGTGGTTACGGGCTAGCTTGTTCTCTCCTCTTTTGATTCCACCTCATCCCATTCCAGTCAACTCTAACTACCCCCTTCCTCTCTCTCTCCTCCAAGTAACTCAGTGATCCTCTAGGGGTGACCCTCAAGGTGGAGAAACCTATCATCTTTAACCTAGATGTTTTAACATCAGTGCTGTATAGATGGAGAACTCCTGAGGTTATTGTAAAAATAAATCTGAAAACCAGAATCAGGAGGCTTAAGTCCAAATCCTGAGATCATCAGAGAATTCCTGAATACGAGGAACATTATCCAATAGGAGCTCATCAAACGCCTTCATACCTACACTGAAATTGAGCACCACCCAAGGGCCCACAAGTTCCAGAGCAATACATACCACACAAATTCTCCAGCAAAACAAGAACACGCCCCTGAGCTTCAATATACAGGCAGCTCAAAATACTCCAAAACCATTGACGTCTCATAATCCATTACTAGACACTTCACGGCACTCCAGAGAGAAGAAATCCAGCTCCACCCACCAGAACTCCAACACAAGCCTCCCTAATCAAGAAACCTTGACAAGGCACTGATACAACCCCACACACAGTGAGGAAGCTCAATAATAAAGAGAACTCCACAAATTCCCAGAATATAGAAAGGCCACCCCAAACGCAGCAATATAACCAAGATGAAGAGACAGAGGAATACCCAGCAGGTAAAGGAACAGGAGACATGCCCACCAAACCAAGCAAAAGAGGAAGAGATAGGGAATCTACCTGAAAAGAATTTCAAATATTGATAGTGAAAATGATCCAAAATCTTGAAATCAAAATGGAATCACAGATAAATAGCCTGGAGTCAAGGATTGAGAAGATGCAAGAAAGGTTTAACAAGGACCTAGAAGAAATAAAAAGAGTCAGCATATAATGAATATGCAATAAATGAGATCAGAAATACTCTGGAAGCAACAAATAGTAGAATATTGGAGGCAGAAGATAGGATTAGTGAAATAGAAGATAGAATGGTAGAAATAAATGAATCAGTGAGGAAAAAAGAAAAAAGAATTAAAAGAAATGAGGACAACTTCAGAGACCCCAGGACAATATGAAATGCTCCAACGTTCGAATTATAGGAATCCCAGAAGAAGACAACAAAAAGAAAGACCATGAGAAAATACTTGTGGAGATAATAGTTGAAAACTTCCCTAAAATGAGGAAGGAAATAATCACCCAAGTCCAAGAAACTCAGAGAGTCCCAAACAGGATAAACCCAAGGTGAAACACCCCAAGACACATATTAATCAAATTAACAAAGACCAAACACAAAGAACAAATATTAAAAGCAGCAAGGGAAAAACAACAAATAACACACAAGGGGATCCCCATAAGAATAACTGCAGATCTTTCAATAGAAACTCTTCAGGCCAGGAGGGAATGGCAAGACATACTTAAAGTGATGAAAGATAATAACATACAGCCCAGACTACTGTACCCAGCAAGGATCTCATTCAGATAAGAAGGAGAAATCAAAAGCTTTACAGACAAGCAAAAGCTGAGAGAATTCAGCACCACCAAACCAGCTCTCCAACAAATGCTAAAGGATAGACTTTAGACAGGAAACACAAAAAGGGCGTATAAACCCAAAACCCAAAACAATAAGGTAAATGGCAACAAGAGCATACTTATCAATAATTACCTTAAATGTAAATGGGTTGAATGTCCAAACCAAAAGGCAAAGACTGGCTGAATGGATACAAAAACAAGATCCCTATATATGCTGCTTACAAGAGACCCACCTCAAAACAACGGACACATACAGACTGAAAGTGAAGGGCTGGAAAAAGATATTCCAGGCAAATAGAGACCAAAAGAAAGTAGGAGTAGAAATACTCATGTCTGATAAAATAGACTTTAAACAAAAGCTGTGAAAAGAGACAAAGAAGGCCACTACATAATGATTAAAGGATCAATCCAAGAAGAAGATATAACAATTATAAATATATATATTCATCCAACATAGGAGCACTGCAATATATAAGACAAATGCTAGCAAGCATGAAAGGGGAAATTAATAATAACACAATAATAGTGGGAGGCTTTAATACCTCACTCACACCTATGGACAGATCAACTAAACAGAAAATTAACAAAGAAACGCAAACTTTAAATGATACAATAGACCAGTTAGACCTAATTGATATCAATAGGACATTTCACCCCAAAACAATGAATTTCACCTTTTTCTCAAGTGCACATGGAAACTTTTCCAGGATAGATCACATCCTGGGCCATAAATCTAACCTTGATAAATTTAAAAATCGAAATTATTCCAAGCATCTTCTCTGACCATAATGCACTAAGGTTAGATCTCAATTACAGGAGAAAAACTATTAAAAATTCCAACATTTGGAGGCTGAACAACACTCTTCTGAATAATCAACAAATCACAGAAGAAATAAAAAAAGAAATCAAAATATGCATAGAAATGAATGAAAATGAAAACACAACTACACAAAACCTGTGGGACAGTATAAAAGCAGTGCTAAGGCGAAAATTCATGGCAATACAGGCATACCTCAAGAAACAAGAAAAAGTCAAATAAATAACCTAACTCTACACCTAAAGCAACTAGAAAAGGAAGAAATAGAGAACCCCAGAGTTAGTAGAAGGAAAGAAATATTAAAAATTAGGGCAGAAAAAATGCACAAGAAACAAAAGAGACCATAGCAAAAATCAACAAAGCGAAAAGCTGGTTCTTTTAAAGGATAAATAAAATTGACAAACCATTAGCCAGACTCATCAGGAAACAAAGAGAGAAAAATCTAATCAATAAAATTAGAAATGAAAATGGAGAGATCATGACAGACAACATAAAAATACAAAGGATCATGAGACTACTATCAGCAATTATATGCCAATAAAATGGACAACTTGGAGAAATGGACAAATTCTTAGAAAAGTACAACTTTCCAAAACTGAACCAGGAAGAAATAGAAAATCTTAACAGACCCATCACAAGCATGGAAATTGAAACTGTAATCAGAAATCTTCCAGCAAACAAAAGTCCAGGTCCAGACAGCTTCACAGCTGAATTCTACCAAAAATGTAGAGAATAACGAACACCTATCTTACTGAAACTATTCCAGAAAATCACAGAGGAAGGTAAACTTCCAAACTCATTCTATGAGGCCACCATCATCCTAATACCAAAACCTGACAAAGACGCCACAAAAAAAAGAAAACTACAGGCCAATATCACTGATGAACATAGATTCAAAAATCCTTAACAAAATCCTAGCAATCAGAATCCAACAATACATTAAAAAGATCATACACCATGACCAAGTGGGCTTTATCCCAGGGATGCAAGGATTCTTCAATATCCGCAAGTCAATCAATGTAATTCACCACATTAACAAACTGAAAAATAAAAACCATACGATTATCTCAATAGAAGCAGAGAAGGCCTTTGACAAAATTCAACATCTATTTATGATAAAAACTTTCCAGAAAGCAGGACTAGAAGGAACATACCTCAACATAATAAAAGCTATATATGACAAACGCACAACAAACATTATCCTCAATGGTGAAAAATTGAAACCATTTCCCTTAAAGTCAGGAACAAGACAAGGGTGTCCACTCTCACCACTACTCTTCAACATCGTACTGGAAGTTTTGGCCACAGCAATCAGAGCAGAAAAAGAAATAAAGGGAATCCAAATTGGAAAAGAAGAAGTAAAACTCTCACTGTTTGCAGATGACATGATCCTCTACATAGAAAATCCTAAAGACTCGACCAGAAAACTACTAGAGCTAATCAATGAATATAGTAAAGTAGCAGGATATAAAATCAACACTCAGAAATCCCTTGCATTCCTATACACTAACAATGAGAAAGTAGAAAAAGAAGTTAAGGAATCAATTCCATTCACCATTGCAACGAAAAGAGTAAAATACTTAGGAATATACCTACCTAAAGAAACTAAAGACCTATATATTGAAAACTATAAAACACTGATGAAAGAAATCAAAGAGGACACTAATAGATGGAGAAATATACCATGCTCATGGATTGGAAGAGTCAATATAGTGAAAATGAGTATACTGCCCAAAGCAACCTACAGATTCAATGCAGTTCCCATCAAGCTACCAGCAGTATTTTTCACAGAACTAGATAAAATAATCTCAAGATTTGTATGGAAATACAAAAACCTTGAATATCCAAAGCAATCTTGAGAAAGAAGAATGGAACTGGAGGAATCAACTTGCCTGACTTCAGGCTCTACTACAAAGCCACAGTCATTAAGACACTATGGTACTGGCACAAAGACAGAAATATAGATCAATGGAACAAAATAGAAAGCCCAGAGATAAATCCACACACCTATGGACACCTCATCTTTGACAAAGGAGGCAAGAATATACAATGGTGTAAAGACAATCTCTTTAACAAGTGGTGCTGGGAAAAATGGTCAACCACTTGTAAAAGAATGAAACTAGATCACTTTCTAACACCACACACAAAAATAAATTCAAAATGGATTAAAGATCTAAACGTAAGACCAGAAACTGTAAAACTCCTAGAGGAGAACCTAGGCAAAACACTCACCGACATAAATCACAGCAGGATCCTCTATGACTCACCTCCCAGTATACTGGAAATAAAAGCAAAAATAAACAAATGGGATCTAATTAAAATTAAAAGCTTCTGCACAACAAAGGAAACTAGAAGCAAGGTGAAAAGACAGCCTTCTGAAAGGGAGAAAACAATAGCAAATGAAACAACTGACAAACAACTCATCTCAAAAATATACAATCAACTTATGCAGCTCAACTCCAGAAATATAAATGATCCAATAAAAAATGGGCCAAAGAACTAAATAGGCATTTATCCAAAGAAGACATACAGATGGCTAACAAACCCATGAAAAGATGCTCAACATCACTCATTATCAGAGAAATGCAAATCAAGACCACAATGAGGTACCATTTCACACCAGTCAGAATGGCTGCCATCCAAAAGTCTACAAGCAATAAATGCTGGAGAGGGTGTGGATAAAAGGGAACCCTCTTACACTGCTGGTGGGAATGCAAACTAGTACAGCCACTATGGAAAACAGTGTGGAGATTCCTTAAAAATTGCAAATAGAACTGCCTTATGACCCAGCAATCCCACTGCTGGGCATACACACTGAGGAAACCAGAATTGAAAGAGACACATGAACCCCGATGTTCATTGCAGCGCTGTTTATAATAGCCAGGACATGGAAGCAACCTAGATGTCCGTCAGCAAATGAATAGATAAGAAAGCCGTGGTACATATACATAATGGAGTATTACTCAGCCCTTAAAAAGAATAAATTTGAATCAGTTCTAATGAGATGGATGAAACTGGAGCCAATTATACAGAGTGAAGTAAGCCAGAAAGAAAAACACCAATACAGTATACTGACACATATATATGAATTTAGAAAGATACTAATGATGACCCTGCATGTGAGACAACAAAAGAGACACAGAGGTATAGAACGGACTTTTGGCCTCTGAGGGAAAGGGAGAGGGTGGGATGATTTGGGAGAATGGCATTGAAACATGTATATTATCATGTAAGAAACGAAGTGCCAGTCTGTGTTCAATACAGGATACAGGATGCTTGGGGCTGGTGCATGGGATGATCCAGAGAGATGATATGGGGTGGGAGGTGGGAGGGGGCTTCGGCATTGGGAGATCCTGTACACCTGTGGCTGATTCATGTCAATGTATGGCGAAACCAATACAGTATTGTAACGTAGAATACAGTATTTAAAAAAAAAAAAAAGAAAATAGTTGTAGTTAGAAGTGAGTTGTTATTTTGAGTTTCCTCTGCTGGAGTGTGTACTGGTTTTCAATTTCAGTCTGTGATTATGTTAATATAGCTCTCTCCTTGGTCTTTTCTTTGCTTATCCTCGCTTTCTCTCTTTGCCTGCAAGTTATCCTAAAGCATTAGGCTCAAGAACAATGGAAAATGATAGGTCTCTACTTATAATGTGTTACCACTGTTTTCATCATACAAATAGATAAAGAGCTTCTTGAATAGAAGGTAAAAATGTACATTTGCCTATAATGTTTTATTGAATCAATTTGGTTCTTAAATAATTCCAGCATCTAAATTTAAAGACCACATTATCCCAGAAATAGAATCTGGTTCTGCCTGTAAAAATAGGCAGGTAATCTCAACCCATTTTGGCTGTGATGGCCTTACTTACTGCTGATGTCAAAATTTGATTCAGGAAAAGGTTTTGATAATTCCTTTAAAATCATAAGGTGATTTTGAGTTGGAAACAATGAACATGGTTAATATTAATAATTATGTGATTTACTCAAACAAAATCCGTTAATATTAATTGAAAAATAACTGAAATATTACACTCCCTAAACCATTTTTCCTGTGAGTTCTTATCATTTTTGACTGTAAACAGTTGTATGTGTCCATGGCATATTTAGACTATGTATCCAAAATTCAGTGGGTACTTGAGTAAAGTTCAAAATATTGTAATAAGATACTGTAGAATTTTCTTGGGAGAAAAATATGAGTTAGAAGTGAATAAGTAATGTTATTACTAATGGTTTTATATTAACATTGTGAAAAATGGAATCAAGATAGGTTTTCTCACATTATACCTACTATGATAAAATATAGATAACTTTATATTTTAGAACAGCATTATTTATATTAATATACCTGCTTCTACTATCCATGCTTCTAACCAGGAATAGCTTTTGTTCTTGGTTAGTAAAGAACACATATTTTAAAATGACTTATATTCCCTGTTTTTAAAATTATCTGATGTTGAGTTTATTTTTGTGTATGGTGTTAGAAAGGGGTCTAGTTTCATTCTTTTACAAGTGATTGACCAGTTTTCCCAGCACCACCTGTTAAAGAGACTGTCTTTACTCCATTGTATATTCTTGCCTCCTTTGTCAAAGATAAGGTGTCCATAGGTGTGTGGGTTAATCTCAGGGCATTCTATTTTGTTCCATTGATCTATATTTCTGTCTTTGTGCCAGTACCATAGTGTCTTAATGACTGTGGCTTTGTAGTAGAGCCTGAAGTCAGGCAAGTTGATTCCTCCAGTTCCATTTTTCTTTCTCAAGGTTGCTTTGGCTATTCGAGGTTTTTTGTATTTCCATACAAATCTTGAGATTATTTGATCTAGTTCTGTGAAAAATACTGCTGGTAGCTTGATGGGAACTGCATTGAATCTGTAGATTGCTTTGGGTAGTATACTCATTTTCACTATATTGACTCTTCTGATCCTTGAACATGGTATATTTCTCCATCTATTAGTGTCCTCTTTGATTTCTTTCATCAGTGTTTTATAGTTTTCAATATATAGGTCTTTAGTTTCTTTAGGTAGGTATATTCCTAAGTATTTTATTCTTTTCGTTGCAATGGTGAATGGAATTGTTTCCTTAACTTCTTTTTCTACTTTCTCATTGTTAGTGTATAGGAATGCAAGGGATTTCTGAGTGTTGATTTTATATCCTGCTACTTTACTATATTCATTGATTAGCTCTAGTAGTTTTCTGGTCGAGTCTTTAGGATTTTCTATGTAGAGGATCATGTCATCTGCAAACAGTGAGAGTTTTACTTCTTCTTTTCCAATTTGGATTCCCTTTATTTCTTTTTCTGCTCTGATTGCTGTGGCCAAAACTTCCAGTACGATGTTGAAGAGTAGTGGTGAAAGTGGATACCCTTGTCTTGTTCCTGACTTTAGGGGAAATGGTTTCAATTTGTCGCCATTGAGGATAATGTTAGCTGTGGGTTTGTCATATATAGCTTTTATTATGTTGAGGTATGTTCCTTCTAGTCCTGCTTTCTGGAGAGTTTTTATCATAAATGGATGCTGAATTTTGTCAAAGGCTTTTTCTGCATCTATTGAGATAATCATATGATTTTTATTTCTCAGTTTGTTAATGTGATGAATTACATTGATTGACTTATGGATATTGAAGAATCCTTGCATCCCTGGAATAAAGCCCACTTGGTCATGATGTATGATCTTTTTAATGTGTTGCTGGATTCTGATTGCTAGAATTTTGTTGAGGATTTTTGCATCTATGTTCATCAGTGATATTGGCCTGTAGCTTTCTTTTTTGTAGGCGTCTTTGTCAGGTTTTGGTATTAGGATGATGGTGGCCTCATAGAATGAGTTTGGAAGTTTACCTTCCTCTGTGATTTTCTGGAATAGCTTCAGTAAGATAGGTGTTAGCTCTTCTCGGAATTTTTGGTAGAATTCAGCTGCGAAGCCGTCTGGACATGGGCTTTTGTTTGCTGGAAGATTTCTGATTACAGTTTCAATTTCCGTGCTTGTGAAGGGTCTGTTAAGATTTTCTATTTCTTCCTGGTTCAGTTTTGGAAAATTGTACTTTTCTAAGAATTTGTCCATTTCTTCCAAGTTGTCCATTTTATTGGCATATAATTGCTGATAGTAGTCTCTTATGATTCTTTGTATTTCTGTGTTGTCTGTCATGATCTCTCCATTTTCATTTCTAATTTTGTTGATTTGATTTTTTTCTCTTTGTTTCTTGATGAGTCTGGCTAATGGTTTGTCAATTATTTATCCTTTCAAAGAACCAGCTTTTTGCTTTGTTGATTTTTGCTACGGTCTCTTTTGTTTCTTTTGCATTTATTTCTGCCCTAATTTTTAGGATTTCTTTCCTTCTACTAACTCTGGGGTTCTCTGTTTCTTCCTTTTCTAGTTGCTTTAGGTGTAGAGTTAGGTTATTTATTTGACTTTTTTCTTGTTTCTTGAGGTACGCCTGTATTGCTATGAACTTTCCTCTTAGGACTGCTTTTAAAGTGTCCCAAGGGTTCTGTGTTGTTGTGTTTTCATTTTCATTCGTTTCGATGCATATTTTGATTTCTTTTTTATTTCTTCTGTGATTTTTTGATTATTCAGTAGGGTGTTGTTCAGCCTCCAAATGTTGGAATTTTTAATAGTTTTTCTCCTATAATTGGAATCTAACCTTAGTGCATTATGGTCAGAGAAGATGCTTGGAATCATTTCCATTTTTTTGAATTTATCAAGGTTAGATTTATGACCCAGAATATAGGCAAAACACTCTCCGACATAAATCACAGCAGGATCCTCTATGATCCAACTCCCAGTATACTGGAATTAAAAGCAAAAATAAACAAATGGGATCTAATTAAAATTAAAAGCTTCTGCACAACAAAGGAAACTACAAGCAAGGTGAAAAGACAGCCTTCTGAATGGGAGAAAACAATAGCAAATGAAACAACTGACAAACAGCTAATCTCAAGGATATATAAGCAACTTATGCAGCTCAACTCCAGAAAAATAAATGATCCAATAAAAAAATGGGCCAAAGAACTAAATAGGCATTTCTCCAAAGAAGACATACGGATGGCTAACAAACACATGAAAAGATGTTCAACATCACTCATTATCAGAGAAATGCAAATCAAGACCACAATGAGGTACCATTTCACACCAGTCAGAATGGCTGCGATCCAAAAGTCTACAAGCAACAAATGCTGGAGAGGATGTGGAGAAAAGGGAACCCTCTTACACTGCTGGTGGGAATGCAAACTAGTACAGCCATTATGGAAAACAGTGTGGAGATTCCTTAAAAATTGCAAATAGAACTGCCTTATGACCCAGCAATCCCCCTGCTGGGTATACACACCGAGGAAACCAGAATTGAAAGAGACACATGTACCCCAATGTTCATTGCAGCGCTGTTTATAATAGCCAGGACGTGGAAACAACCTAGATGTCCATCAGCAGATGAATGGATAAGAAAGCTGTGGTACATATACACTATGGAATACTACTCAGCCCTTAAAAAGAATAAATTTGACTCAGTTCTAATGAGATGGATGAAATTGGAACCGATTATACAGAGTGAAGTAAGCCAGAAAGAAAAACACCAATACAGTATACTGACACATATATATGGAATTTAGAAGACAGTAATGATGACCCTATATGTGAGACAACAAAGAGACACAGAGGTATAGAGTGGACTTTTGGACTCTGAGGGAGAGGGATAGGGTGGGATGGTTTGGGAGAATGGCAATGAAACATGCATATTTTCCTGTAAGAAATGAAGCACCAATCTATGTTCACTGTAGGATGCAGGATGCATGGGGCTGATGCACAGGATGATTCAAGTCGAGGATGTGGGGTGGGAGGTGGGAGGGGGCTTCTGCATTGGGAGACTGTGTTCATCTATGGCTGATTCGTGTCAATGTATGGCAAAACAAATACAGTATTGTAATTTTTAAAAAATAAATAAATTAATTAATTAAAAAAATAAATAAAAAATAAAATTATCTGATGTTTATTCCCAGGGCTGAAGTTCTGCAAGGCTTCCTGCTACGTGACCACAGCAGGCACAGTTCCAAGGAGCAAGGTGAGTCATATTTGGGAATTTTGGTCATTACCAGAGGAGTAATATTTATTATTAGATATGAAAGCTGAGTATAGAACAACTAATAATACGTGAAGCGAGTGATAAAAAATTAAGTTGATTAGAAGGTTCAGGAACTCAAGAGAAGAGTAAAGAAAATACCAAGACTTGGCCGTCAACAAGGTAAGGATGTCAAGACTTTTCTTTTCTCAGTGGATTATGATTTTGAATCAACCAGGTTATAGGTAGTATTAGAATAGAAAAATTATTTGGAGAAAAACGATCTTCAAGAGGTTTTATATGGTCTCAGACTCTATATTCAGAGAAGTAATTGGCAACCCACTCCAGTACTCTGGCCTGGAAAATCCCATGGATGGAAGAGCCTAGTAGGCTACAGTTTATGGGGTCGCGAAGAGTTGGACACGACTGAACGACTTCACTTTCACTTTCCACTTTCATGCATTGTAGAAGGAAATGGCAACCCACTCCAGTGTTCTTGCCTGGAGAATCCCAGGGATAGGGGAACCTGGTGGGCTGCCGTCTAGGGAGCCGCACAGAGTTGGACACAACTGAAGAGACTTAGCAGCAGCAGCAGATTCTATGTTGATAAGTGATCATTTAAAAAATGATTAAATTACTGTTTTGACCTTGTGGATCATGATTCTCTTTCTCAAATTAAAAACTTTGCAACCATGTTCTTCCTTTGTAGATTTTTCTAGTATGACAAAAGACAGTTATAAAAGAGGAACTGAGAAGCGTTTACTATGCTTTACACAGGTTAAGTTTGCTAATGGTCACTTAATAGTTTGTTTTATTTGGAGGGAGCAAAATCTTCTAAGATGGTCACTTATGAATTATTCTTATAATTTGTAAGACAAATAATTCTGATTCCTGAGAACTGACCTCAATGTGAAAAGTGGCAGATTGTTGAAACTGATTAACTGGAAATTAGAGAATATGTTCTTAGCTTCTGGGCTGAGTTCAGATTATATAAAATAAATTAGGAAACCAAAAAATGTGTTTTTTGTTCTATTTATTCTTATATCAGTAAGTATACTGATATTATTATTGACCACAATGTATACCATATTTTGGGCTATTCATAATATGCTTAATTAACACCTGAATATTTCATATGACCACACTACAAAATTTAATACTGTAATAGAATATCCTTTTAGCATGGAAATTAGATTTTTTTATTAGGTTTTTTTAATTAAAAATATATCTAACTTATAGGAATAACTGATGCTTTAAGAAATAATTATTTTATTTACTCTGTTAATAAAAAGTACATTTGCAATTAAGACATATTCAAATTCCCATAACATGTAATTTGTATCTCTTCAAGGAATGCTTATTACTAATATTTACTATAGTTCATTTCTTCAGCAAACAATAAATTGTGGGATATAAACATATGGCCACCCTAGAATTATATTTTTCCTTAATTTATTAGGAGAGATTTTTCTGTGTCCATACTAATCCTTGTTTCACATTGGCGCTTTCAGATCTCAGATGCAATGTTCTGAAATTTATCCTTTATTGTGTCCGCTTCATTATTCAGTATTATTTGAACAGCAGTGGACTTTGGAATAGTTGTGACATATTGGTATTATCAAACAACAGAAGACCTTTGATCCAAGGAGCTCATAGAATAGTAGGCTATCATGACCTCTGCGTTAACAGCTAACACCTCCCCTGCTACCTGCATATTAACATCTGAGTGTTAAATGCTTTACATGTATTAACTCATATTTTTAATAACAAATCAGAAAAGTGACTCTTTTAAAATGATCCTAATTTTATTAGAAAAGTGGGTCACAGAAAGAGAGTATTTAGCTTTGAGGTATACAAGTAATATCAGAACAATATTTGAACAAGAGCAGTCTATGCCAGTGTCTATGCCTTAACCCACTATATGAAAGAAGAAAATGGACAGGATGTTACTGGAGCACAGAGAAAATCCATGCCAGTCCGATTCAGGAAAATCGTTTCAGTGAAGATTCATTTAGT
Source organism: Nanger dama (assembly GCA_917880005.1). NCBI lineage: Eukaryota > Metazoa > Chordata > Mammalia > Artiodactyla > Bovidae > Nanger > Nanger dama. The sequence continues at coordinate 13,431,699 of CAKJTW010000002.1, forward strand.
TTTGAGGAAGGGACAACTTACAGTAATCTCTCTAATTTCTAAAAAGCTCTCTGCAAAAGATCTTATTCATGTTGTTTTATAATGAGGTAATAAGGGCTTAGAGATGCTTAGCAGCTTTCTCAGAGTTTACAGCTAGTCATTGATAAATTTGGGATTCAGATTCATGGCTTAAATTCCTTCTAGTCTAAGATGCTGCTTGCTATGAAAGTCTTTAAGTTTGCTTTGAAATCTGCAAAGTTTTGTTCTTAGTAGAACAGTAAATTAGAAGTATTAATCTAGCTTAACACTCATGTTTCTGATCTGGGTATGAGTTTTTGTGTCATTTCACCAAAATGTAGAGGAAGACCATCCTAATACAATTTTCTCAAAAAGATGCATATGAAAGCTGCATTCCTTTATTATCTTTTACTTCTCAAACTGATCTGGCATCAAGCATCATGTCTCTATCAAAACAGTTACTGATAAGATCAGTGATCACATTCCTGGCTCTAAATTCAAAGAATATTGTTAATACCCTTCTTAGTGGGCTTCTCAGTAACTTTCAGCTCTATCGTCTACTTTCTTGCATTGCAAAATTCTCATCTTTTGAATTTCTTGCAATAGTACCCTTTGGTTTTCTTCATACCTCACTGTATTTGTTCTCAGGCTCATTACCATAGGCCATTAAGTTCCGAAGTTACTCTTAGTGGTAGAATCCTATTCTCATCTCTTACATTTTCATTCCCTTTTATGATTTCAATCATTATTAGCTATACAGAGGAAACAGATGCACTTATCTGGCCCCTTCTCTGATATCCCTTCTTGGAAACCTATAAAGCACTTCAAATAGAGGACATGAAAAATAATAAACTCATAGTATTCTCCCTCAGTTCTATTCCTTTCTCAACTTTCCTGAGCTCTGGGAATGGCACTCTAATCCTTTTATGTTTACAAGGAAATAACAGTGCTCATCGTGGACATAGCATTCTTCCTCATCTTCCATAACTGAAGCATTACTAAGTCCTGTCAGTCACATTTCCTAAATATTTCTCATGTTATTTTTTCATGTGCACGGCCGACACAACATATCCTTCTGGTCTTATTGCAATCTTGGGATTCTTAATAGCCTAGAAACTAATTTTCCCAAACTCCTCTAAACTTTTCTTTAATCAGTTATCCATACATTATTGCAGAGTGATCTGTCAAAATCCATTTCTGATCATGTTCCCCATCTGCTAACTACCCCTTAATGATACATATTGCTTTCAGGAGAAAAAGTAGGATTCTTACCTTGGCCTTAGCACCCTGTGTGATGCAACCTCTGCTCTACCTTCATTGTGTACCAACTTCCTCATGCAACCCCACTGGGCTCCTTCACATCCTTCATACTCATTATTGCTCCTTTTCTCCACTCTTAACTAGGTATTTTCTACATTCTTTTACCCTTAGCTAGATATTTTCTACTCATCCCTACAACTTTGAGTTCACATATCACTTCCTCTAGTAATTTTTCTCTGACCACTTTATGTTATATCCCACTATGAGGGGCCTTAGAATCTGAAGGGAAGGTCAGAAGAAGTTCTGTATCTGTTGTAATTTTCATTACCCAATTTTAATATACACATTTAATATAAAATGCCGAGTGGATTAGAACACTGGGTAGAACACAGATTTACAGACTGTTTTCTCGAATACATCATCTCTTAAAGCTAAAAAATATATATGTTGCTTTTCTCCTTCCTTTTTTCAATGGATTGCTGTGTCAAATTTACCAACACAGTGGTGTGTGGGAGGCTGTGTGTATGATGATGTGTGCATATCATTTTGTGAGTTATTTCAGTGACGGAAAAAATATCAGAAGGCAGAGGTAGTAGAAATGAGAGGGAAGATACATGGGGAAGGATACATTTATGTGGAAAGGACTTGGAAAAGGTCAACTAAGGCAACCAGGGAGGAAAACGACACCAAGACAAATGATGTTGAAGTCATAAAAAGGACAATAACCCTAACCTCAGCCAATCTGGAATAAAACATTTTAAGCCTGTTGGACTAGATACGCAATTTATCCCAAATATATTAGAGCTTGATGTGGGGTGGAGAGAGGCCTTCCTAGGCAATGGTTCTTTGATGCCCTGCCCTATGACTTTGAATTGCCTAGCCTGCTTCAAAGGAATGGCCTAAACTTGCTCTCATTCTCTTTGTATTAATTTAAATTTCCCCTATGGTTTTCATAAGCAAAAATGCTTTTCTTTGTCTTGCCAAAACTTTTAGAAACAATAAACGCAACTAGACGTCACCCTCAAAACTCAGACAGAAACAAAATAAACTCCTTTTGCTGAGAACTTTTTTTCCATTCAGGATGAGAATTTTTTTAAAGAGTGTTAAGAGGGGATAAAAATTCTCCTCTGTGGTGCTTCCTGCCCCACAGAGAAAGAGATCCAAATATCACAGATAAATGTTTTTATTCAAACATCAACTCAGCTTTTATAATTCATGCTATCTAAACTGTGTGGATCATTTTCTGAGGAAACTTCATTTGCTTTCCAATTAAAATAATTTTAATTATGAATACAGCCCAAACTGATAACAACAATGGACTCTTGATCACTGATAGATAAGCTCATTTGAATTGTAATCAACTTCTAATACCTTGCACTTTGCAAGGCTTTCTGACTGGTTACTCAACTGGGTTTTCTTCCAGTTATAGAAAATGTAACTCTTGCATTAAAAGGGAGCCAGCTTGTGAGTCTGTTTCTATTTTGTAAATTATTTCTTTCTCTTAAATGGCTGAATAATATTCCATTGTATATAAGTACCACATTGTCTTTACCCATTCCTCTGCTGATGGCCCTTTAAGTTGCTTCCATGTCTTGGCTATTGTAAATGAGTTTATGGTTGCCAGAAAGGAAGGGAAGCAGGAAATTTGAGACCGACATGTACACATCAGTATATTTAAAGTGGATAACAAATAAGATCCTGCTTATAGCATGAGGAACTCTGGTCAGTGTTATATGGAAGCATGGATGGAAAGGGAGTTTGAGGGAGAATATGTGTATATGTATGGGACGTGTATATATATGGGCTTCCCTGGTGGGTCAGAGGTTAAAGCGTCTGCCTCCAATGTGGAAGACCCAGGTTCGATCCCTGGGTTGAGAAGATCCCCTGGAGAAGGAAATGGCAATCCACTCCAGTATTCTTGCCTGGAGAATCCCATGGACAGAGAAGCCTAGTAGGTTACAGTCCACGGGGTCGCAAAGAGTCGGACACGACTGAGCGACTTCACCTCACTTGTATATGTATAGCTAAGTCCCTTCGCTGTTCATCTGAAACTATTACAATATTGTTAATCAGCTGTACACCAATATAAAATAAAAAGCTTAAAGCAAATGAAAAGAGCTAGCACGGCATATGGGACACCAAGGTGAAGCATAATACATCTTGCTGGAAATATGTTTATTTTTTTAAAACAAAATTCTATACTTAAAGAAATAGTCTTATTATAGAGTAAAATGAATCAAAGAATATATGCATTTTTCAAAACCAAACATGGACTTGAAACAAGTTTGATACTTGTAGTGAGTCCTGGGTTTACCTTCTCACATTCCTTTGATGTCTCAGTGTCTAGATAGAAAATTTTAAGAAGCCACAAGTATGATATTTTGAAGGTTTATTTAAAGTTTAGTATAGAATTGAATAAACATTTTAATATAAAAATGCAAAGATAAGTCTAAACATGGCTATGGTAACTTATAAACATTTTCTTAATTCCTGACTCCTTCCTGATGTATCCAAATGAATACCATCTCTTCCTCTGGAGAATATACAGACTCACATTCTGATTTAAAGGGGTATGGCATAATGAAAGAATAGCTGTACCTCCAATTCTCCCACTTTTGTTAATGAGTGTTTTGTGACAAATAAATCATTAACCAAAATGGGAAAGTTAGAGGTGGAACTGTCTGAAGAGGGAGATTCTACAAGTATTCATCACCTACCCAGGCTGACCAAAAGACTATGTGAAGCAGGAGAATACATAAAAGCAATTAAGGCTTAACTCATTTCTCACCCTCTTATCCAAAATTCAATCCAAATTTAAGCTGCATCAATACATATCTCATATTATTTCTCATATCTTTCCAGTTCCACTTACTCTCCCTTTCTCCAACTGCTTACTACCAGAGAATAATAATTTCATTATTATTTTTAATCCATTTTACCTCCTTGCTCTTCATCCATATACTTTTTTTGTATTCCAATTACCTGTCAGTCTTTACTTGCCTTCTGGACCAAAGGCTCTGTCTTGGTTCTCTTTCTATTTTACTAGTCACTCCTCTGAGTCTCTCTTGCTGATTCTTCTTCATCTCCCTATTCTCTATAGATGGTGATGTCCCAAGACTCAATATTCAGACCTCTATTAATATTTATTCTTTTGGTTTTAAATCTTATCTGTGTGCTGCTGACTCTCAAATACATATCTTCAATAAAGATCTCACCCTGAACTCCAGATTTGTTTATCCAACTGCCTATACAACTTTTATACTTGGCTACCTAATATTAGCTCAGTTCATGGCAATGGCATCCAAAGTGTGCCTCATTACCTGACAATATAGACAGACAGTACAACTACATTTTATTTACTGTCTGTATTCCTCTGCTAAAATCTTTTTAAAAGATTAAAAAATAAGAGAGATGTCATTTGTGTTATTCTTTCCTTATTGCAAAATAGCTTTGCCTGACAGAGATGCATATATGTATTAGATGAATGAAGGAAGACGTTAGTATATATTTTTAAGATCAATGAAACACTTATGTGTTCCCAGGAAGCAAAGTCTGAGATGAAGATTAATGGTTAGGAAGTTCACTGAAGAGTACTCTCAAGGTAAACTCCTGGGAGTCGGGTGAAGAAAGCAGCATTAGGTCAAGGGAGAAGCCAGTCTGTGATTCTATGAAGACCCCTGTAGCTGAGTTGGTACTGTAGATATCTAGAAATGGATCCAAGATAGGGGGAATATTTACAGCCCACATCAAGCACTGAAAGCAAGCTTCCTTGGGGGAGGTAGTGCTTTTCAGATAAAGGTCATATCTGTGTTGATCTCAGTTACCTTCTCAGTATCAGGATGGACATGTAATTTTAGTTCTAAGAGGCCCCACATTTTTCACTCTGCTCTTATTTTCAAGGTCAGATGTTACAAATAAATTATCGAAGTATTTCAAAGGTATAAGAAGAAATTCTGAGGACCCACATGATTAAATATATTTGGTTTACTAAGACAGTGGATAAGTCAACTTCATCATAGACAAAGAAACAAGTAGAACAGAAACTGAAAATATGCTGGATTTATAAGATGGAGATAGTGAAAGTGAAAGTCGCTCAGTCATGTCCAACTCTTTGTGACCCCATGCACATGGACCATAGAGTCCATGGAATTCTCCAGGCTAGAATACTGGAGTGGGCAGCCTTTCCCTTCTCCAGGGGATCTTCCCATGCCAGGGATCAAACCCCGGTCTCCTGCACTGCAGGCAGACTCTTTACCAGCTGAGCCACAGGGGAAGCCCATAATATAGAGATAAAAGAGGAGTTTTCAAAATGAAGGGCAATTCATGTGCAAATTAAATAGAACAGTCAGGACAACAAGCAGCTGATGTTTTCAGAGTGTCTTCATTATTTTCATTTCTCTTGCACATGAACCCCCCATATACACACTGCTGCTTACTTCCTGCTTGTTTGCTTTGGATATCAGTATCAGAGGACTCTCATGGTCTGCTCTCTTGGGCCACTCCTTTCCAATATGCTTCGTAAGTGCTATCTCTTCGGATAATTCTTGGAGCAAACTTCTATGTTTTTGGAGCCTATGAATTGCCTGCCATTAACACTACCTAGTCTTTTCCTTAGTGAAGGAAGTGGCTTGGAGTAGCAGTCTGCTGAGATCAAAATACCGTGCTTTCCTTTCTTTCGGGTACAGTTATATGACAATTTTGGTTATTGAAGTGTGTCTTAGAGTTTTTAAAAAGATATTTTCCTTTTCCTATATTGAAAGCATCTCTTTCTCTTGTCCTTTCTGTGTACAATGTGGATATGAGACAGAGGGGCAATGCCATCTTACAACCATCAAGGAGCAAGTGTGACCGTGAAAGCCAGTATACGGGTAGATTCAGAGTAGAAACACAGAGACAAGTCAGGTTCTTGAAGGTGGTGCTGCTGCTGCTAAGTTGCTTCAGTCGTGTCTGGCTCTGCGTGACCCCATAGATGGCAGCCCACCAGGCTCCCCATCCCTGGGATTCTCCAGGCAAGAACACTCAAGTGGGTTGCCATTTCCTTCTCCAGTGCATGAAAGTGAAAAGTGAAAGTGAAGTCACCCAGTCATGTCTGACTCTTCACGACCTCATGGACTGCAGTCTACCAGGCTCCTCCGTCCATGGGATTTTCCAGGCAAGAGTACTGGAGTGGGGGTGCCATTGCCTTCTTGTGAAGGTGGTGTTAAACCATTGCAAAATCCCTGGAGTAGTGGCCTCTGGATGTCTAATTACATAAGAGAAATAAGCCTTTTTAAAATGTCTTAATTCTACTGAAGTATAACATTATTTTAAAATGTTGTGTTAATTTTAACTGTGTAACAAAGTGACTGAGTTATACATGCATACGTATATCAATGTATACACACATATATATTTCATATTATTTTCTCTATGTTCATCACAAGATGTTGAATATTACAGTTGAACCCTTTTTTATCCATCCTATAAATAACAGTTTGTATCTGTTAATCCTAAATTCCCAATCACTTCCACCCCCAGCCCCTACTCTTGGCAACCACAAATCTGTCCTCCCTGTCTGTGAGTCTTTTTCATAGGTATGTTCATTTGTGTCATATTTTAGAATCCACATATAAGTGACATGGTATGGTTTTTTCTCTTTTTGTTTATTTCACTTAATATGATAATCTCTGGGTCCATTCCTGTTATTGCAAAGGGTATTATTTCACTCTTTGTAATGACTGAGTAATGTTCCATTGTACAATGGAAGGTTGTATATATATTTATACCATTTATATATGTATATTTATACCAATTATATATGTGCATATATATTACATACACACACGCACACATACACACATACACACACATCACATCTTTATCCATTAATCTGTTGAGGAACATTTAGGTTGCTTCCATGTCCTGGCTATTCTAAATAGTGCTGCTATTAACATTGGGGTGCATGTGTCTATTTGAATTCTTGTTTTCTCAGGGTATATGCCCAGTTGTGGGATTGCTGGGTCACATGGTAGTTCCATTCTTAGTTTTTTAAGGACCCTCCATACTGTTTTTCATAATGGCTGTATCAATTTACATCCCCATAACACTGCAAGAGGTTTCCCTTTTCTCCACATCCTCCCTAGGATTTATTATTTGTAGATTTGGAAACCATTTTAAATGTTACTATTTATTGGGTATTCTACTACATTGTGTGTTGCTAACCACATTCTTAAAAGATAATGTTTTCTTAGTTACGTTCTATTTTCATTCTGTATGTTTTCTCCAAATTATCTTTCATAAACCACATATGCTAATAACTCATAAATCTGTATTTCCACCAGGGTCCCATCTTCTGAGATCCAGAATGATATAATCAAACCCTTACTGAGTATCTTTTCCTGCATTTACTTAAACATTTGAAAGTCAATAGCTTTATTCACAAACTCATTGTATTTTCCCCACATTTTTCCATTTTTCCTTATTATGCTTATAGGTACTGGCATTAGATCAGTCATAAATAATGAAATCTAGAAGTCAGCCAGGACTCTTCCTCTTACTTATCTTGTTCAAATCAAGTCTTACGCCACCTCCTAAACACTTCTTAAAATTTAACTCCTTATGAACACTGAATTATCCAGACTCTCATCATTTCTCCTTGGTCTGTGTTGGTATTCTTTCATTACTGTACATTCAGCCCTCCAAACCTTCCATCCCTTATTCATAATGGAATTAAAATGATCTAATATTGAAATCTGATTTCTAAGCCATCTTAAAACCCCTAATTGTTCTCTATAGCCTTCGCCACAATGCTCAGATTCTTTAGCTGGCATGTAAGGCCTTAAATGATCTGGCTTCTTTCCCGCCTGTCTTAATGCATTTCTGCCAAAGCTTTCTGCCAATTGTGTGTTTAACTCACAGTCATGCAAAATTACTTACAGTGGTCCATGGACAGACTGTTTTGTGTTTCCATACTTGGCCTATGTCAATTTTTTTCTGTGGAGGACTCTTCTCTTTGTCCATCTGATGGACCTAGTACTTTAGAATTCTAAAATTGATGCATTCTCCCAAAATGAATCATTTGTAACTTTATTTCAAATTTGCAACAAGCATTAGTCTTTCACAGCTTTTAAGATAGAAAGCCTTTTTTAACAAGCAATAAAACAGCACTCAGAACTTCTAGTTTCACTTGTACTCCTCCTCATGAAGGAATGACTTTCTTAGTTGTGAAATGAAAAGTATCAGTACGTATTTTTTTCACTTGGATGGAGCTAATTTGTGTAAAAATACATATCTGCATTATGCATTTGGTCTCTGACCTCCCTTTCCATCTCAGATTAGTGTGAGCAGTCACTCTGGTTACGTATATTTGCTCTATGAAGCCAAGATTTCCTGTGGCTATTTTTAAATTGGTGAGTGTTTCAAGAAGAGCCACTTAACTCATATGAGTCTCACTGTGTTCTTCAAAAACTTAATAGGAGAAAAGAAAATACATGTTCATTTTTGTATTTCTCTCTCAACTGGTTCTGAAAAAAATATTTACTTCCAACATTTGGTATATTCATTACGTATGTATGTGTATGGAGAAGGCGATGGCACCCCACTCCAGTACTCTTGCCTGGAAAATCCCATGGATGGAGGAGCCTGGTAGGGTGCAGCCCATGGGATTGCTAAGATTCAGACACGGCTGAGCGACTTCACTTTCACTTTTCACTTTCATGCATTGGAGAAGGAAATGGCCACCCACTCCAGTGTTGTTGCCTGGAGAATCCCAGGGATGGGGGAGCCTGGTGGGCTGCCGTCTATGGGGTCGCACAGAGTCGGACATGACTGAAGCAACTTAGCAGCAGCAACAGCAGCATGTATGTGTGCTCAGTCATGGCTGACTCTTTGCGACCCCATGGACTGTAGTGCAAGGCAAGAATACTGGAATGGGTTGCCATTTCCTACTCCAAGGGATTGTCCTGACTCAGGGATTGAACCTGTGTGTCTTGTTGTCTCCTGCATTGGTGGGTGGGTTCTTAATGTCTGAGAAATAGTGAAAGTAGCTCAGTCATGTCCAACTCTTTGCAACCCCATGGACTATACAGTCCATGGAATTCTCCAGGTCAGAATTTTGGAGTAGGTAGCCATTCCATTCTCCATGGGATCTTGCCAACCCAGGGATTGAAGCCAAGACTCCCACATTACAGATAGATTCTTTACCAGCTGAGCGATGAGGGAAGGAATCCTGGGAAATAGAGACAGAAAAAATGGAGAGAACAAGTAGCTCTTAGAGATAGACACATTGTTTAGAGGTACAGCAGGTAAATTTAAATGGATGGGTATGTCTGAATATACTACTTTCTTCTTTTTTAACCTGTTATATTACTAGTTTATTGTGAAAAGATACTTTAAAGGATAAAGAATAGACAGATGAAGTGATACAGAAGACACAGTCTGGAAAGGACCTGAACATGAAAGCTTCTGTCCTTGTAGAATGTGGAGTGTGGGTGTGAATGTGTTCTTTTTATTATTTTTTATTGTGGTAAAATACACAATATAACATGTACCATCTTAACCATTTTAAAGTTTACAATTCAGTGATTTTAAATGCATTCACATTTTTGCGCACCACCACCACCACCATCCATTCTGTAATTATTTTTCTGAAACTATATATCCATTAAACAATAACTTCCAAATATCCCTTCCCTGAGCCCTGATAACTACCACTGTACTTTCACTGTACTATGTAATATGACCCCCTAAGTATCTCATATAAATGAAATCGGTACTTGTCTTTTGTGACTTGCTTATTTCACATAACATAATGTTCTCAAAGTTCATCATTATTGTAACCTATTGCAAAGTTTTCTTCCTTTTAAGGCTGAATAATATTGTTGTGTGTATGTGTGTATATATATATATATATATATATATATGCCCTATTTTTCTTATCCATTTATCTGTCCATGGCCATTTGTGTTGCTTTCTTACTTCAGCTGTTGTGAGCCACTGCTATAAATAGGTGTACACATGTCACTTTAAGACATTACTTTCAATTCTCATGGGTATATATACCCAGAAGTGGAATTGCTGAACCATGCTCTTGCTCTATTTTCAATTTTTTCAGGAATCACCAAACTGTTTTCTAGAGTGACTGTACCATTTTACATCCCCATTAATTATGCTCAAGGGTATGAACCAATTCATTCACATCTTTGCTAAGATAGATGTTCTGTTTCTTTATGATAGCTGTCATTTTTTTTGGGGAGGGGGATATTTTCATCCTTTTAAAAAATTTTTATTTTTACTTTATTTTACTTTACAACACTGTATTGGTTTTGCCATACATTGACATGAATCCACCACGGGTGTACATGAGTTCCCAATTCTGATTCCCCCTCCAACCTCCCACCCCATATCATCTCTCTGGATCATCCCCGGGCACCAGCCCCAAGCATCCTGTGTCTTGTATCAAACATAGACTGGTGATTCGTTTCTTACATGATAGTATATATATTTCAATGCCATTCTCCCAAATCATCCCACCCTCCCTCTCCCTCAGAGTCCAGAAGTCCATTCTATACATCTGGGTCTCTTTTGCTGTCTCATTGTCATTTTAATGGATGTAAAGTGGTATACAGTAGATTTGATTTGCATTTCTCTAATGAATAGTGATGTTAAGTATCATCTCATGTACTTATCTGCTACTCACACATTCTCTTAGGAGAAATGTCTCTTTTCTCCATTTTTAATTTAATTGTTTGTATTTTGTTGCTGAGTTTTTAGTGTCCTTTATATATTCTGGATATTAATCTCTTATATTACTTCCAAATATTTTGTCACATTCTGGATGTTACCTTTTATTCTGTGGATAATTTTTATATATGGTTATAAGTAAGGATCCAATTTCACTCTTCTGCATTAATATATCAAAATTTCCCCATATTATTTGCTGAGAAAACTGTTCTTCCTTCATTGAATGGTCTTGCCACACTTGCCCAAAAATCATTTGACCATTGGTCTACAGATTTATTTTTGGTTGTTTCCCTTGAAGTATCGTTCTCTAGCTTTGGATTCAGGGTTAATGGTGGCTCCATAGAATCACTTAGGACTTGTTTCTTCCATTTCAATATTTTAGAAATATTTGAGATAGATTGGCATTAGTTTTTAAAATATGTTGTAGAATTCTCCAGTGAAGCCAGTGGATTTGTTGAGAAATTTTTGATTACTTATTCAGCCTTCTTACTACATATACATCTATTTCAGTCAGTTCAGTCACTCAGTCGTGTCCGACTCTTCGCGACCCATGAATTGCAGCACAGCAGGCCTCCCTGTCCATCATCATTTCCCCGGAGTTCACCCAGACTCACGTCCATCGACTCAGTGATGCCATGCAGCCATCTCATCCTCTGTTGTCCCCTTCTCCTCCTGCCCCCAATCCTTCCCAGCATCAGAGTCTTTTCCAATAAGTCAGCTCTTCACATTAGGTGGCCAAAGTACTGGAGTTTCAGCTTTAGCATCATTCATTCCAAAGAAATCCCAGGGCTGATCTCCTTCAGAATGGACTGGTTGGATCTCCTTTCCGTCCAAGGGACTCTCAAGAGTCTTCTCCAACACCACAGTTCAAAAGCATCAATTCTTCAGCACTCAGCCTTCTTCACAGTCCAACTCTCACATCCATACATGACCACAGGGAAAACCATAGCCTTGACTAGACGGACCTTAGTCGGCAAAGTAATGTCTCTGCTTTTGAATATACTATCTAGGATGGTCATAACTTATCTTCCAAGGAATAAGCGTCTTTTAATTTCATGACTGCAATCACCATCTGCAGTGATTTTGGAGCCCAAAAAGATAAAGTCTGACACTGTTTCTACTGTATCTCCATCTATTTCCTATGAAGTGATGGGACCGGATGCCATGATCTTTGTTTTCTGAATGTTGAACTTTAAACCAATCTTTTCACTTTCCTCTTTCACTTTCATCAAGAGGCTCTTTAGTTCTTCACTTTCTGCCATAAGAGTGGTGTCATCTGCATATCTGAGGTTATTATTTCTCCAGGCAATCTTGATTCCACCTTGTGTTTCTTCTAGTCCAGCATTTCTCATGATGTATTCTGCATATAGTTAAATAAACAGGGTGACAGTATACAGCCTTGACGTACTCATCTTCCTATTAGGAACCAGTCTGTTGTTCCATGTCCAGCTCTAACCACTGCTTCCTGACCTGCATGCAGATTTCTCAAGAAGTAGGTCAGGTAGTCTGGTATCCCGTCTCTTTCAAAATTTTCCACAGTTTCTTGTGATCCACACAGTCAAAGGCTTTGGCATAGTCAATAAAGCAGAAATAGATGTTTTTCTGGAACCCTCTTCCTTTTTCCATGATCCAGCAGATGTTGGCAATTATATCTATGGTTTCTCTGCTTTTTCTAAAACCAACTTGAACATCTGGAAGTTCACAGTTCACATATTGCTGAATCCTGGTTTGTAGAATTTTGAGCATTACTTTACCAGTGTGTCAGGTGAGTGCAATTGTGCGATAGTTTGGCATTGCCTTTCTTTGGGATTGGAATGAAAACTGACCTTTTCCAGTCCTGTGACCACTGCTGAGTTTTCCAAATTTGCTGGCATATTGAGTGTAGCACTTTCACAGCATCATCTTTCAGGATTTGAAAGAGCTCCACTGGAATTACATCACTTCCACTAGCTTTGCTCATAGTGATGCTTTCTGTGGCTCACTTGACTTCACATTCCAGGATGTCTGGCTCTAGGTGAGTGATCATACCATCATGATTATCTGGGTCGTGAAGCTCTTTTTGTACAGGTGTGTGTATTCTTGCTACCTCTTCTTAATATCTTCTGCTTCTGTTAGGTCCAGACCATTTCTGTCCTTTATCGAGCCCATCTTTGCATGAAATGTTCCCTTGGTATCTCTAATTTTCTTGAAGAGATCTTTAGTCTTTCCCACTCTGTTGTTTTCCTCTATTTCTTTGCATTGATCGCTGAGGAAGGCTTTCTTATCTCTCCTTGCTATTCTTTGGAACTCTGCATTCCAAGGATATCTCTTTCCTTGTCTCCTTTGCTTTTCACCTCTCTTCTTTTCACAGCTATTTGTAAGGCCTCCCCAGACAGCCATTTTGTTTTTTTGTATTTCTTTTCCATGGGGATGGTCTTGATCCCTGTCTCCTGCACAATATCACAAACCTCAGTCCATAATTCTTCAGGCATCTGTCTATCAGATCTAGTCCCCTAAATCTCTTTCTCACTTCCACTGTATAAGATTTTTTTTTTTTAGGAATTTGTCTATTCCATCTATGTTATCCAATTTATGGGTATACATATGTTTATAATACTTTCTAATAATATGCTATTTCTCTAGAATTTGTAGTAATATTTCCATTTTCATTTCTAATTTTAGCATTTTGCATTTTCTCTCTTATCTTAGTTCATCTGGCTGAAGTTCTGTTGATTTTTTTTTTTTGAAGAAACAACTTTTGGTTCAATGATTTTTAATTTTTTTCTAGTATTTTCTTCCTTCTGCCACTTTTGGTTTTTTTTTATTCTTATTTTAATTCTTTATGTTGTAAAGTTAGATTATTCATTTTAGACCTTTCTTATTTTTTATTGTAAGAATTTACAGCTATAGATTCCCAGCTTGTCATCACTTTTACTCTGTTCCGTAAGTCTTGGTATATCTTGTTCTCATTTTTATTTGTCTCCTTGGTCCATAGATTATTTTGAAGGGTGTCCTTTCATTTCTACAAAATTGTGAATTTTCCACTTTTCACTTTGTTACTGATTTCAAACTTTGTTCCAATGTGATTAGAGAAAATACTTTGCATATTTATCTTCTTAAATCTATTGAGGCTAACATGTCAGTATTTATATTTTAAATATTTCAACTATATTGAGGTCTATCATGAAAATGTCCTATGCACACTTGAGAAGAATATGGATTTGCTGTGGTAGAGTGTTCTCTTTCTGTCAGTTATCTTTGGTGTATATTATTAAGTCCTCTGTTTTCTTTTTTATCTTCTGTCTGGTTGTTGATTCCTTTATTCTGATTGAGATATTGATGGCTCCAACTTATTATAGCAGTGCCTATTTCTCTCTTCAAATCCATTACTTTTGTTTCATATGTTTTGATGATCTGTTATTAGGTTCATACATGTTTATAGTTGTTATATCTACCAAACTGACTTTTGATAGAAGGATTTAATCTATTTATATAGTGTTTAGAGTAATTTCTTATTTCTGTCATTGTATAGGTTTTTAAAAATATACTTTATAGCATTTTTGTGTCTTATCCTCTGCATTACTCTCCTGCATTTTTTTTAAGTGAGGTCTTTAAATTGATTTCTCATACCCTTTTGTATATAATTTTATAGCTATTTTCTTTGTAGTTTCTATGGAGATTACAATACTCTAATATGAATTATACCACTTTAACTTCAGTAACATACAAAAATTCGGGTCTTTTACAGCTCTTTTGCTACACCCTTTTGTTATTGATATGACAAAATTACCTCTTTATACATTATGTGGTCCCATATATAAACTAATATTTCTCTTAAATGCACTAGTTTCTTAAATTACACAGAAAACAAAGTATGGAGTTATAAACCAAATGAAAATGGAATTATTTTCTTAATAAAGATTAATGTTTTATTATAAAGTATATAGAAATACAACTGATTTCTGTGTATTAATTTATATCTTGCAACTTTACCGAATTCCTTGATGTGCTCTAGTAGTTTCCTGGTATCATCTTTCAGATTTTCTAAGTATAGTATCATGTCATCTGCAGTGACAGTTTGAGTCCTTCCTTTCCATTTTGAATTTCTTTTCTCTTCTCTGATTTCTGTAGCTAGGGCTTCCAAAACTATATTGAATAACAGCAGTGAGAGTGGGCATACTTGTCTCGTGCTCCTTACTATGCTATCTTTTCAGATTCCTTTTCTTGGTATACTTCTGACTTTGACATCCAAAGTTAGTAAGACATATTTAAAATTCGTTTGTGAGTATCTAAAAATTCAATAATAGAATCATTTAGTTTCTGTGGTTGTATTTTTCAGTCATGTCTCTTGTACTACAAGTTATTTCTTTCATTAAACGATCATTTTCTTTCAAGATGAATAGACATATAGAAATTACAGGCTGTACTGTCTATTCTTTTGAGACTTTACTCTTAACTCTTTGTAAATAGTGGTTGTAAAATTAGGAAATTTGATTTTGGCTTGACTTACATAAATATAGAAGGCTTTATTAACTACAAATAAACCACCTTGAAATCCTATATCATTGATAGCATTTTCTTATTAGATACTGGTAGAAAGTGAGCTAAATTATTACAAACCAAAGTGCAAAACAACTAACTGAAATGTGCCTGTAAATAGGATATCTCAGTTTGGGAATTTACAATGTCATACAAGAAATGAATATGCATATATTAGAAGATAAAAAATCTGATTATTTTCAGAGTAGTGTTTTTTTAATGGACATATACAAGGTACTGGCGTTTTAGGCAGGAAAGTTTCTCAATGTGAGGGATAATCCTATTTCTGATAATAAATTTGATATTCTACTCCAATCTCCCAAATATTCTCCCAGTCATTATGACAATCAAAATTGTCTCCTGTATTTCCAGTCACCTCCCAAGGTTGAAGAACACTCTGAGTGTCTGCTCAGTTGCCTCAGTCATGTCTGACTATTTGAGATCCCACCAGCTATAGCCCACCAAGCTCCTCTGTCCTTGGGATTCTCCTTGCAAATAGTGGAGTAGATTGCCATTTCCTCATCCAGGAGATCTTGCTGATCCAGGGATCGAATTTGCATCTCTTACATCTCCTAAAATAGCAGACAACTTATTTACCAATAGCACCACCTAGGAAGCCCTGAGGAGCATTAATTTTAATTAAATAGAATAATTGTTCACTTCATTTCACTTCAGTTCAGTTGGTCAGTCATGTCCAACTCTTCATGACCCCATGAACTGTAGCATGCCAGGCCTCCCTGTCCATCACCAACTACAGAGTTTGCTTAAATACAAGTCCATTGAGTTGGTGATACCATCCAACCATCTCATTATCTGTTATCCCCTTTTCCTTCCACCTTCAATCATTCTCAGCATCAAGGTCTTTTCCAGTGAGTCAGCTCTTATCAGGTGGCCAAAGTACTGGAGCTTCAGCTTCAACATCAGTCCTTCCAATGAATATTCAAGACTAATTACCTTTAGAATGGACTGGTTGGATCTCCTTTCAGTCCAAGGGACTCTCAAGAGTTTTCTCCAACACCACAATTTAAAAGCATTAATTCTTCAGTGCTCAGCGTTCTTTATAGTCCAACTCTCACATCCATACATGACTACTGGAAAAACCATAGCTTTGACTAGATGGACCTTTGTTGGCAAAGAAATAGCTCTGCTTTTTACTATGCTGTCTAGGTTACTCATAACTTTTCTTCCAGGGAGCAAGCGTCTTTTAATTTCGTGGCTGTAGTTACCATCTGCAGTAATTTTGGAGACCAAGAAAATAAGGTCTCAGTGTTTCCTTTGTTTCCCCATCTATTTGCCATGAAGTGACAGGACCAGATGCTATGATCTTAGTTTTCTGAATGTTGAGTTTTAAGCCAACTTTTTCATCACTTT
The DNA here is from genome assembly GCA_917880005.1 of Nanger dama. Classification (NCBI taxonomy): domain Eukaryota; kingdom Metazoa; phylum Chordata; class Mammalia; order Artiodactyla; family Bovidae; genus Nanger; species Nanger dama. Next base: position 13,448,565 of record CAKJTW010000002.1, read on the forward strand.
CGTCAAGAGTCTCTTTAGTTCTTCTTCACTTTCTGCCATAAGAGTGGTGTCATCTGGATATCTGAGGTTATTGATATTTCTCCCAGCAATCTTGCTTTCAGCTTGTGCTTTATCCATCCTGGCATTTTGCATGATGAGTTCCCTGGTGGCTCAGAGGTTAAAGCGTCTGCCTCCAATGAGGTAGACCTGGGTTCAATCCCTGGGTCGGGAAGATCCCCTGGAGAAGGAAATGGTAACCCACTCCAATATTCTTGCCTGGAGAATCCCATGGATGTAGAAGCCTGGTAGGCCACAGTCCACAGGGTTGCAGAGAGTCGGACACGACTGAGCGACTTCACTTTGACTTTCACTCTGCATATACATTAAATAAGCAGGGTGACAATATACAGCCTTGATGTACTCTTTTCCTGAGTTGGAACCAGTCTGTTTTTCCATGTCCAGTTCTAACTGTTGCTCCTTACCTGCATACAAATTTCTCAAGAGACAGGTCAGGTGGTCTGGTATTCCCACCTCTTGAAGTCTTTTCTACAGTTTGTTGTAATCCACAGAGTCAAAGGCTTTGGCATAGTCAATAAAGCAGAAATAGATGTTTTTCTGGAACTCTCTTACTTTTTCGATGATCCAATAGATTTTGGCAATTTGATCTCTGATTCCTCTACCTTTTCTAAATCTAGCTTGAACATCAGGAAGTCCACCATTCATGTATTGCTGAAGACTGACTTGGAGAATTTTGAGCATTACTTTACGAACATGTGAGATGAGTACAACTGTGCAGTAGTTTGAGCATTTTTTGTCATTGCCTTTCTTTGGGATTGGAATGAAAACTGATCTTTTCCAGTCCTGTGGCCAGTGTTAAGTTTTCCAGATTTTCTGGCATATATTAGAATAATTTTTTCAAATGTTTTGGTTCTGGAAATAGTAAAGAATATATTTGGGAGGAACTGAGGAATATAGAAAAACTTTATAGAAGAGTTCAGATTTTACAATGAGTTAATCCTATGTTTTAATAAAAATTCACACATTAAAAAAATACCAAGATATAATTTTAGAAATATGCCAGCAAGATTTAAAAGTTTTTATATTCATTTCTTATGATGCTTTTTAAAAATTGAGGTACAAAGATTCCAGGTGGTATCAGCTGTACCTCAAGTTTTTACATTGAGTTATAGACTTCCCACATGGTGCTAGTGGTAAAGAAACTGCCTGTCAATGCAGGAAACTCAAGAGATGTGGGTTCCAACCTGGGCTGAGAAGATCCCCTGGAGATGGGCATGGCAACACACTCCAATATTCTTGCCTGGAAAATTGCATGGGCAGAGGAGTATGGTGGGCTATAGTCCATAGAGTTGCAAAAAGTCAGGCATGACTGAAGCAACTTGACACACAAACACAGCTGATTTATAAGTATGGTGTTAATTTAAGGTATACAACATAGTGACTTAAATGGTTCATACATTATTCTGCAGTTAAAGTTATTATAAAATATTGGCAGTATTTCCTGTGCTATACAATGTATCTCTGTAGTTTATATATTTTATTCATAGTAGTTTAGGCCTCTTAAGCCCCTATCTTGTTCCTCCTCACTGATAATCGCTAGTTTGTTATCTATATCTGTGAGTCTGTTTCTTTGTTGTTGTTGTTTTTATATTATTTTGCCTTATTTTTATATTACCTGTTTGACTTAATTTACTAAGTATAAAACCTTCCTGGTTCATCCATGTTGTGGCAAATGGTGGTTTAGTCGCTAAGCTGTGTCTGTCTCATGGCGACCCCATTGTCTATAGCCCACCAGTCTCCTCTGTCCATGGGATTCTCCAGGCAAGAAATACTGGAGTAAGTCACCATTTCCTTCTTCAGGGGATCTTCCCAACCCAGAAATCAAACCTGGATCTCCTGATTGCACACAGATTATTTACCAACTAAGCTACAAGGGAAGGCCAGATGGCAAAACTTAATTCTTTTGTATGACTGATAGTGTTGCATTGTGTGTATATAAATATATACCAATATTCTTTATCTGTTCAAATATTGATAGACACTTAGGTTGCTTCCTTATATTGGCACTGTAATTAATGCTAAAAACTTTGGGGTATATGTATCTTTTCAAATTACTGTTTTTGTTTTCTTCAGATATGTACTCAGGAATGGGATTGCTGAGTCATATACTAACTCTAGTTTTAGTTTTTAAAGACTCTTCATACTGTTTTTCATAGTGGCTGCACCAATTTACATTCCCACCAATGATGAACAAGTGGTTCCCTTTTCTATACATCCTTGCCGACATTTGATATTTGTGTTCTTTTTGATGCTAGCCATTCTGACTGGTGAGAGATGGTATCTTACTGTGGTTTTGGTTTTCATTCCTCTGATGTTTAGCTATGAAGAGTATATTTTCATGTGACTATTGACCATAGGTATGTCCTCTTTGGAAAAATATTCAGGTCTTCTGCCCATTGTTTAAGTGGGATTTTGCTTTTTTGATATTGAACTTTATGGGCTATTTGTACATTTTGGATAGTAACTCCAAAATTGTCTTATCATTAGAAAGAAGTAATTTTAATGGTTGTTCAGATAGGGAAGTCAATGATAACTCAGAGATCCAACAAATAAGAAAGGGGAAATCACATGGGAAGCCTGGAATAAACAACTCAGAAAAGCACTAAGGGCCTCCAAAATTCACATTTACTGTATCAAATTTTAAATAGAAGATTTATAAGAAACAGTTTGACGATAGGGACATCTGATAGAATATGTGAAAGTTGCTCTGTCGTGTCAGACTCTTTGTGACCCTGTGGACTATTCAGTCCATGGAATTCTCCAGATGAGAATACTGGAGTGGCTATCTGTTGCCTTCTCCAGGGATCTTCCAAACCCAGGGAATGAACCCAGGTCTCCTACATTGCAGGCAGATTCTTTGCCAGCTGAGCCACCAGGGAAGCCCTGAATATGAATACAGAAAATTTGGACAACTTAACATACTAAAAGAATTATTGAGCTTCAAGGTGACTTAGTCATTGAAATTTAGATGTTGCTTGTGCCAAGGAGGAAAAAGTTCTGGGAAGTTTATGGAATTGGAAAACAGTACAGAGGTTCCATAAAAAAACTGAAATAGAGCTACCATATAAGCCAGCAATCCCACTCCTAGTTATATACCTGGAGAAAACCATTATTTGAAAAGACACGTGTAACCCAGTGTTCATTTATAATACCCAGGACATGGAAGCAAACTAAACGTCCATCAGAGAAATGGATAAAGAAGATGTGGTACATGTATATTAATACAATAGAATGTTCAGTTCCATTCAGTCTCTCAATCGTGTCCAACTCTTTGTGACCCCATGATTTGAAGCATGCCAAGCCTCTCCTGTCCTTCACCAACTCCCGGATTTCACCCAAACTCATGTGCATCAAGTCAGTGATGCCATCCAGGCATCTCATCCTCTGTCATCCCCTTCTCCTCCTCCCCCCAATCCCTCCCAACATCAGGGCCTTTTCCAATGAATCAACTCTTCACATGAGGTGGCCAAAGAACTGGAGTTTCAGCCTCAGCATCACTCTTTCTAATGAACACCCAGGACTGATCTCCTTTAGGATGGACTGGTTGGACCTCCTTGCATTCCAAGGGACTCTCGAGTCCTCCCACACCACAGTTCAAAAGCATCAATTCTTCAGTGCTCAGCTTTCTTCACAGTCCAACTCTCACTTACATATATGACTACTGGAAAAACCATAGATTTGACAGTAGAATGTTCCTCAGCTATAAAAAGGAAAAGGCTTTGTAGAGACGTGAATGGACCTAGACACTATCACATAGAGTGAAGTAAGCCAGAAATTGAAAGACAAAAACTGTATATTAAAGTATATGCGTGATGTGTGTGTGTGTGTGTGTGTGTGTGTGTGTGTGTGTGTGTATGGCACTGGCGGCTGCAACAGTGCACATAGCACAGCCGAGAGGAGCCACCCCACACCCAAGGCCAAGGGCGGCAGTGGCCAGGAAGAGCTACCCAACATCCAAACAGTGGTCGTGGCACAGGTGCTGGAGGGCCTAGAGGAGCTATTCGGTTCAAGGTCAGGAGGGGTGGCGGTGAGGAGATACCCCTCATCCAAGGTAAGGAGCAGGGCTGTGCTTTGCTGAAGTAGCCCTGAAGAGATACCCCACGCCCAAGGTAAGAGAAATGCAAGATGGTAGGTGTTGCAAGAGGGCATCAGAGGGCAGGCACATTGAAACTATACTCACAGAAAACTAGTCAATCTAATCACACTAGGACCACAGCCTTGTCTATCTCAATGAAACTAAGCCATGCCTGTGGGGCCACCCAAGATGGGTGGGTCATGGTGGAGAGGTCTGACAGAATGTGGTCCACTGGAGAAGGGAATGGCAAACCACTTCAGTATTCTTGCCTTGAGAACCTCATGAACAGTATGAAAAGGCAAAATGATAGGATACTGAAAGAGGAACTTCCCAGGTCAGTAGGTGTCCAATATGCTACTGGAGATCAGTGGAGAAATAACTTCAGAAAGAATGAAGGGATGGAGCCAAAGCAAAAACAATACCCAGTTGTGGAAGTGACTGGTGATAGAAGCAAGATCCGATACTGTAAGAGCAATATTGCATAGAAACCTGGACTGTTAAGTCCATGAATCAAGGCAAATTGGAAGTGGTCAAACAATAGATGGCAAGGGTGAACATCGACATTCTAGGAATCAGTGAACTAAAATGGATTGGAATCGGTGATTTAACTCAGATGACCATTATATCTACTACTGCGGGCAGGAATCCCTTAAAAGAAATGGAGTAGCAATCGTGGTCAACAAAAGAGTCCTAAATGCAGTAGTTGGATGCAATCTCAAAAATGACAGAATGATATCTGTTCGTTTCCAAGGCAAACCATTCAATATCACAGTTATCCAAGTCTATGCCCCAACCAGTAACACTGAAGAAGCTGAAGTTGAATGATTCTATGAAGACCTACAAGACCTTTTAGAACTAACACCCCAAAAGATGTCCTTTTCATTATAGGGGACCGAAATGCAAAAGTAGGAAGTCAAGAAACATCTGGAGTTACAGGCAAATTTGACTTGGAATATGGAATGCAGCAGGACAAAGACCAATAGAGTTTTGCCAAGAAAATGCACTGGTCATAGCAAACACCCTCTTCCAACAACACAAGAGAAGACTCTACACATGGACATCACCAGATGGTCAACACCAAAATCAGATTGATTACATTCTTTGCAGCCAAAGATGGAGAAGCTCTATACAGTCAACAAAAACAAGACCAAGGCTCAGATCATGAACTCTTTATTGCCAAATTCAGACTGAAATTGAAGAAATTAGGGAAAACCACTAGACCATTCAGGTATGACCTAAATCAAATCCTTATGATTATACAGTGGAAGTGAGAAAGAGATTTAGGGGACTAGATCTGATAGAATGCCTGATGAACTATGGAATGCGGTTCATGACATTGTGCGGGAGACAAGGATCAAGACCATCCCCATGGAAAAGAAATGCAATAAAGCAAAATGGCTGTCTGGGGAGGCCTTACAAATAGCTGTGAAAAGAAGAGAGGTGAAAAACAAAGGAGCAAAGGGAAGATATAGCCATTTGAATGCAGAGTTCCAAAGAATAGCAAGGAGAGATAAGAAAGCCTTCCTCAGCGATCAATGCAAAGAAATAGAGGAAAAGAACAGAATGGGAAAGACTAAATATCTCTTCAAGAAAATTAGAGATACCAAGGGAACATTTCATGCAAAGATGGGCTCGATAAAGGACAGAAATGGTCTGGACCTAACAGAAGCAGAAGATATTAAGAAGAAGTGGCAAGAAGACACAGAAGAACTATAAAAAGATCTTCACTACCAAGATAATCATGATGGTATGATCACTCACCTAGAGCCAGACATCTTGGAATGTGAAGTCAAGTGGGCCTCAGAAAGCATCACTACAAACAAAGCTAGTGGAGGTGATGGAATTCCAGTGGAGCTCTTTCAAATCCTGAAAGATGATGCTGTGAAAGTGCTACACTCAATATACCAGCAAATTTGGAAAACTCAGCAGTGGCCACAGGACTAAAAAGGTCAGTTATCATTCCAATCCCAAAGAACAGCTATGCTGAAGATTGCTCAAACTACCACACAATTGTACTCATCTCACACTCTAGTAAAGTAATGCTCAAAATTCTCCAAGCCAGGCTTCTGCAATATGTGAACCATTAACTTCCAGATGTTCAAGCTGGTTTTAGAAAAGGCAGAGGAACCTGAAATCAATTGCCAACATCCATTTGATCATTGAAAAAGCAAGAGAGCTCCAGAAAAACATCTATTTCTGCTTTATTGACTATGCCAAAGCCTTTGACTGTGTGGATCACAAGAAACTGAAAAATTCTGAAAGAGATGGTAATACCAGACCACCTGACCTGCCTCTTGAAAAACCTGATGCAGATCAGGAAGCAACGGTCATAACTGGACATGGAACAACAGACTGGTTCCAAATAGGAAAAGGAGTACGTCAAGGCTGTATGTTGTCACTCTGCTTATTTAACTTATATGCAGAGTACATCATGAGCAATGCTGGGTTTGAAGAAGCACAAGCTGGAATCAAGATTGCCAGGAGAAATATCAATAACCTCAGATATGATGATACCACCCTTATGGCAGAATGTGAAGAGGAACTATAAAGCCTCTTGATGAAAGTGAAAGAAGAAAGTGAAAAAGTTGGCTTAAAGCTCAACATTCAGAAAACGAAGATCATTGCATACGGTCCCATCACTTCATGGGAACTAGATGGGGAAACAGTGGAAACAGTGTCAGACTTCATTTTTTTGGGCTCCAAAATCACTGCAGATTGTGAATGCAGCCATGAAATGAAAAGATGCTTACTTCTTGGAAGAAAAGTTATGACCAACCTAGGTAGCATATCGAAAAGCAGAGACATTACTTTGCCAACAAAGGTCCGTCTAGCCAAGGCTATGGTTTTTCCAGTGGTCATGTATGGATGTGAGAGTTGGACTATAAAGAAAGCTGAGTGCTGAAGAATTAATGCTTTTGAACTGTGGTGTTGGAGAAGACTCTTGAGAGTCCCTTGGACTGCAAGGAGATCCAACCTGTCCATTCTGAAGGAGATCAGCCCTGTGTGTTCTTTGTAAAGAATGATGCTAAAGCTGAAACTCCAAAAATTTGGCCATCTCATGCCAAGAGTTGACTCACTGGACAAGACTCTGATGCTGGGAGGGATTGGTGGCAGGTGGAGAAGGGACAACAGAGGATGAACTGTCTGGGTGGCATCACTGACTCGATGAACGTGAGTCTTTGTGAACTCCAGGAGTTGGTGATGTACATGGAGGCCTGGCGTGCTGTGATTCATGGTGTCGCAAAGAGTTGGACACAACTGAGTGGCTGAACTGACTGATATATGGTATATATATGGAAGAGATTATGTTATTTGCAAAACAGAAATAGAGATACAGATGTACAGAACAAACTTGTGGACACCAAGTGGGAAAGGAAGGAGTTGGAATGAATTGGGACTGATATATATGCTCTATTAATACTATATATAAATTAGATAACTAGAATAAACCCACAGTACAGCTCAGGAAACCTCACTCATTGCTCCGTGGTGACCAAATTCAAAGGAAATCCAAAAAGTAGGGATATATGTATATGTGAGTCTTTTTTCACTTCGCTATTCCACAGAAATTAATACAACATTGTAAAATAACTATCATTTAATAAACATTTTAAAACATAGAAACCTAAGAGAGGTTATGAATGCATGATGTAAAACTAAAGGGGAAATGGGCAAGGCCCCAGTTAGTAGAAATAAATGCTGGGCTGGATTTTGGAATGAGGGAATATCCTCTAGATGAAGTAACTATCTAGGAGAGGTAGTTCAACAACGAGTGGTAGTTCATGGCCAGACCAGGTGTTGACCTCATAAGGCATTAGAAGTAAAACAAAGAACTTAGATGCAATCACCTAGTGTAATGGTGTAAGAAGTGACTGTGTTCTTCATATTTCTGATCTGGCTGTTTACTCAGAGTCAGATCATTTACCGTTAGATTTTGGCATACTTCTATAAGGACATGGGGATGCACTGGGGAGCTGTGTTCACATTTTATATATGATGTGCATTTCTTGCTGATGCTTGAGTAGTTAACCAAAGTGAAACTGTCTTCTAATGTTGCTCAAAATGAATACTCTCAGGTAATAGAGAACTCATTTTATTTTTAATTTTTTAAAATATAAATTTATTTATTTTAATTGGAGGCTAATTACTTAATGATATTGTATTGGTTTTGCCATACATTAACATGAATCCGCCATGGGTGTACACATGTTCTCCATCCTGAACCTCCCTCCCACCACCCTCCCTGTACCATCCCTCTGGGTCATCCCAGTGCACCAGCCCCGAGCATCCTGTATCATGCATCAAAACTAGACTGGCGATTCATTTCATATATGAGATTACAGATGTTTCAGGGCCATTCTCCCAAATCATGCCACCCTCTCCCTCTCCCACAGAGTCCAAAAGACTATTCTATACATCTGTGTCTCTTTTGCTGTCTTGCATACAAGGTTATTGTTACCATTTTTCTAAATTGCATATATATATATATATATGCTTTAGTGACTATGCCAAAAGCCTTTGACTGTGTGGGTCACAATAAACTGTGGAAAATTCTGAAAGAGATGGGAATACCAGACCATCTAACCTGCCTCTTGAGAAATATGTATGCAGGTCAGGAAGCAACAGTTAGAACTGGACATGGAACAACAGACTGGTTCCAAATAGGAAAAGGAGTCCATCAAGGCTATATACTGTCACTCTGTTTATTTAACTTCTATGCAGAGTACATCATGAGAAAAGCTGGACTGGAAGAAACACAAGTTGGAGTCAAGATTGCCGGGAGAAATATCAATAACCTCATATATGCAGATGATACCACCCTTATGACAGAAAGTGAAGAAGAACTAAAAGGCCTCTTGATGAAAGTGAAAGAAGAAAGTGAAAAAGTTGGCTTAAAGCTCAACATTCAGAAAACGAAGATCATGGCATCCGGTCCCATCACTTCATGGGAACTAGATGGGGAAACAGTGGAAACAGTGTCAGACTTCATTTTTGGGGCCTCCAAAATCACTGCAGATGGTGTCTGCAGCCATGAAATTAAAAGACGCTTACTCTTTGGAAGAAAAGTTATGACCAATCTAGATAGTATATTCAAAAGCAGAGACATTACTTCGCCGACTAATGTCCGTCTAGTCAAGGCTATGGTTTTTCTTGTGGTCATGTATGGGTGTGAGAGTTGCACTGTGAAGAAGGCTGAGTGCCAAAGAATTGATGCTTTTGAACTGTGGTGTTGGAGAAGACTCTTGAGAGTCCCTTGGACTGCAAGGAGATCCAACCTGTCCATTCTGAAGGAGATCAGCCCTGTGTGTTCTTTGGAAAGAATGGTGCTAAAGCTGAAACTCTAGTACTTTGGCCACCTCATGTGAAGAGTTGACTCATTGGAAAAGACTCTGATGCTGGGAAGGATTGGAGGCAAGAGGAGAAGGGGTTGACAGAGGATGAGTTGGCTGGATGGCATCACAGACTCGATGAACATGAGTCTGAGTGAACTCTGGGAGATGGTGTTGGACAGGGAGGCCTGGCATGCTGTGATTCATTGGGTCGCAAAGAGTCAGACACGACTGAGCGACTGAACTGAACTGATACTGTATAGGTGTTTTTCTTTCTGGCTTACTTCACTCTCTATAATAGGCTCCAGATTCATCTACCTCACTAGAACGGATTCAAATGTATTCTTTTTAATGACTGAGTAATTGTGTATATGTACCACAGCTTTCTTATCCATTCATCTGCTGATGGACATCTAGGTTGCTTCCATGTCCTGGCTATCATAAACAGTGCTGCGATGAACATTTGGGTTCACATGTCTCTTTCAATTCTCATTTCCTTGGTGTGTATGCCCAGCAGTGGGATTGCTGGGTCATATGGCAGTTCTATTTCCAGGGTTTTAAGGAATCTCCACACTCTTCTCCATAGTGGAGAAGTTGCATTCCCACCAACAGGGTAAGAGGGATCCCTTTTCTCCACACCCTCTCCAGCATTTATTGCTTATAGACTTTTGGATAGCACCCATACTGACTGGTGTGAAATGGTACCTCACTGTGGTTTTGATTTCCATTTCTCTGATAATGAGTGATGTTGAGCATTTTTTCACGTGTTTGTTAGCCATCTGTATGTCTTCTTTGGAGAACTGTCTGTTTAGTTCTTTGGCCCATTTTTTGATTGGATCATTTATTTTTCTGGAATTGAGCTGCAGGAGTTGCTTGTATATTTTTGAGATTAATTCTATGTCAGTTGCTTCATTTGCTATTATTTTCTCCCATTCTGCAGAACTCATTTTAAATTGCTTACTTTTACCAATGCTGCTGCTGCTGCTGCTGCTGCTGCTGCTGCTAAGTCGCTTCATTTGTGTCTGACTCTGTGTGACCCCATAAATGGCAGCCCACCAGGCTCCCCCGTCCCTGGGATTCTCCAGGCAAGAACACTGGAGTGGGTTTCCATTTCCTTTTCCAATGCATGAAAGTGAAAAGTGAAAGTGAAGTCGCTCAGTCATGTACGAATCTTAGCAACCCCATGGACTGCAGCCCACCGGGCCCTCTGTCCATGGGATTTTCCAGGCAATAGTACTGGAGTGGGGCGCCATTGCCTTCTGTTACCAACTCTATATGGTTAAATTTGGAAACATATGCTGAAATAATATTTATAGGTTTAGAAATAGAAATTATGGCCTCCTGGTGGCTCAGATGATAAAGAATCTGCCTACAATGACGGAGACCAGGGTTTTATCCCTGGGTCAGAAAGATTCCCTGGAGAAGGGAATGGCTACCCACTTGCCTGGAGAATCCCATGGACAGAGGAGCCTGGAAGGCTATAGTCCATCTGGTCTCAAAGAATCAGACACAATTGAATGACTAACACTTTCACTTTTGAGTAGAAATTAAAAATATAATATGGCCAAGTTTCTTAGTAGAGAGTGGGAATATAGATCAGAGGGACCCAAAAGATGAGCACGCCTTCCAAGGAAAGAGGAATAAAAATGATGGAATTCAGAGGCCTTGGGAAACTGAAGATGGTCATGAATGCTTGGATGAGGTCAGAGCACTATTTGGGGAGTAAATGATGGACTACAAGATGGTACAGTAGAAGGATGTGTGCTTATCTTCTCCTGCAAGAACTCAAAAATTACAACTCACTGCTGAACAACCATTGACAGGAGAATGCTGGATCCCACCAAAAAAGATACCACGCATCCAGTGGCAAAGGAGAAGCACCAGCAAGACAGTATGAGGGGCAAAATCACTTTTAGAAAGAAAGCCCATACCCACCAGAGATTCTCAGAGGGCTCAAACAAAGCTTGTATGAACCAGGGCCCAGAGACCCTACAGAGGCTGAGCCAGAACTGTGTTTGAGTATTTCCTGCAGAGGTATGAGCCAGAAGTGGCCTGCCACAAAGGCAGAGGCTCTGGGTGCAATAGACCTGGGTATGGCATAAGCCCACTTGGAGGAGGTCGCCATTAACCCCACCATAGAGCCACCAGAACTTACACAGAACTGGAGAAACGGTCTGTTGGAGGGCACAAACAAAACCTTGTGTGCACCAGGACCCAGGAAAAAGAAGCAGTGACCCAATGAGAGACTGGCCCAAACTTGCCTGTGAGTGTCCAGGAGTCTCTGGCAAAGGTGTGGGTCAGTGGTGGCCTGCTGCAGAGTAAGGTGCAGTGAGTGCAGCATGAGGCATTGTGAAGGAGGTCGCCACTAAAATCATTACCTCCACCATAATTTGGCCTCAAGTCAAACAACACAGAGGGAACACAGCCCCAATCAACAGAAAATTGCATTAAAGATTTACTAAGCATGGCTGTGCCCACCAGAACAAGACCCAGTTTCCCTTCAATCAGTCTCCCATCAGGAAGCTTCCATAAGCCTCTTATCCTTCTCCATCAGAGGGCAGACAAAATGCAAACCACATTCATAGAAAACTAACCAAACTGGCGACATGGACCACACCCTTGTCTAACTCAATGGAGCTATGAGCCATGCTGTGTAGGACCAACCAAGATGGATGGGACATGGTGGAAAGTTCTGACAAAACGTGGTCAACTGGAGAAGGGATGGCAAACTACTTCAATATTCTTGCCTCGAGAAACACATGAACAGTATGAAAGGATAAAAAATAGGACACTGAAAGATGAATTCTCCAGGACAGTAGGTGTCCAATATGCTTCTGGAGATCAGTGGAGAAATTGCTCCAGAAAGAATGAAGAGATGGAGCCAAAGAAAAAAACACCCAATTGTGGATATGACTGGTGATAGAAGTAAAGTCTGATGCTCTAAAGAGAAATACTGCATAGGAGCCTGGAATGATAGGTCCATGAATCAAGGCAAATTGAAAGTGGTCAAACAGGAGATGGCAAGAGTGAACGTCAAAATTGTAGGAATAAGTAAACTAAAACGGACTGGAATTTAACTCAGATGACTACTATATCTACTACTGTGGGCAAGAATCCCTTAGAAGAAATGGAGTAGCCATCATAGTCAACAGATGAATCTGAAATGCAGTTGCCACTGCTAAGTCACTACAATTGTATCCGACTCTGTGTGACCCCATAGATGGCAGCCACCAGGATCCCCCTTCCCTGGGATTCTCCAGGCAAGAACACTGGAGTGGGTTGCCATTTCCTTCTCCAGTGCATGAAAGTGAAAAGTGAAAAGTGAAAATGAAGTCACTTAGTCATATCCAACTGTTAGCGACCAAAAGGACTGCAGCTTACCAGACTCCTCTGTTCATGGTATTTTCCAGGCAAGAGTCCTGGAGTGGTGTGCCATTACTTGGATGCAATCTCAAAAAGAATAAAATGATCTCTGTTTGTTTACAAGGCAAACCATTCAATATCACAGTAATCCAAGTCTATGCCCCAACCAGTAATGCTGAAGAAGCTGAAGATGAATGGTTCTATGAAGACCTACAAGATCTTCTAGAACTAACACCCCCAAAAATGTCCTTTTCATTATAGGGAACTAGTATGAAAAAGTAGGAAGTCAAATGATACCTGGAATAAGAGGCAAATTTAGCCTTGGAATACAGAATGAAGCAGGGCAAATGCTAACAGTGTTTTGCCAAGAGAATGCACTGGTTATAGCAAACACCCTCTTCCAACAACAAGAGAAGACTCTACATATGGACATCACCAGATGGTCAATACTGAAATCATATCGATTTTATTCTTTGCAGCCAAAGATGGAGAAGCTCTATACAGTCAACAAAAACAAGACCAGGAGCTGACTGTGGCTTAGATCATGAACTCCTTATTGCCAAATTCAGACTTAAATTGAAGAAAGCAGGGAAAACCACCAGACCATTCAGGTTTGACCTAAATCAAATCCCTTACAAGTATACAGTGGAAGTGAGAAATAGATTCAAGGGATTAGATCTGATATAGAGTGCCTGAAGAAATATGGACAGAGGTTCATGATATTGTACTGGAGGCAGTGATCAAGACTATCTCCAAGGAAAAGAAATGCAAAAAGGCAAAATGGCTGTCTGAGGTGGCCTTACAAATAGCTGAGAAAAGAAGAGAAGCTAAAAGCTTCTGAATGCAGAGTTCCAAAGAATAGCAAGGAGAGATAAGAAAGCCTTCCTCAATGATCAATGCCAATAGAAGAAAACAACAGAATGGGAAAGACTAGAGATCACTTCATGAAAATTAGAGATACCAAGGGAATATTTCATGCAAAGATAGGCTCAATAAGGGACAGAAATTGTATGGACCTAACAAAAACAGAAGATATGAAGAAAGGTAGCAAGAATACACAGAAGAAATCAAAAAAAAAAAAAAAAAGGTCTTGACCGAGATATCCACAATTGTGTAATCACTCATCTAGAGCCAGACATCCTGGAATGTGAAGTCAAGTGGGCCTTAGGAAGCATCACTATGAACAAAGCTAGTGGAGGTGATGGAATTCCAGGTGAGCTATTTCAAGTCCTAAAAGATGCTGCTGTTAAAGTGCTGCAGCACTAAAGAATGTTCAAACTACCGCACAGATGCACTCATCTCACAAGCTAGTAAAGTAATGCTCAAAATCTTCCTACCCAGGCTTCAACAGTACAAGAACTGTGAACTTCCAGTGTTCAAGCCGAATTTTGAAAAGGCAGAGGAACCAGAGATCAAATTACCAACATCCACTGGGTCATCGAAAAAGCAAGATAATTCCAGAAAATTATCTACTTCTGCTTTATTGACTATGCCAAAGCCTTTGCCTGTGTGGATCACAACAAAGTGTAGAAAAGTCTTCAAGAGATGGGAATACCAGACCACCTGACCTGCCTTCTGAGAAATCTGTATGCAGGTAAGAAGCAATATTTAGAACTGGACATGGAACAACAGACTGGTTCCAAATAGAAAAAGGAGTACATCAAGGCTGTATATTGTCACCCTGCTTATTTAACTTATATACAGAGTGAAGTGAAGTGAAGTGAAGTGAAGTTGCTCAATCGTGTCCGACTCTTTGCCACCCCATGGACTGTAGCCTACCAGGCTCCTCTGTCCATGGGATTTTCCAGGCAATAGTACTGGAGTGGATTGCCATTTCCTTCTCCAGGGGATCTTCCCGACCCAGGGATCGAACCCGGGTCTCCCACATTGTAGACAGACACTTTATCATCTGAGCCACCAGGGAAGTCCTATATACAGAATACATCATGTGAAATGCCAGGCTGGATGAAGCACAGCTGTAATCAAGATTGCAAGGAGAAATATCAGTAACCTCAGATATGCATATGACATCACCCTTATGGCAGAAAGTGAAGAAGAACTAAAGAGCTTCATGATGAAAGTGAAAGAGGAGAGTGAAAAAATTGGCTTAAAACTCAACATTCAGAAAACTAAGATCATGGTATCTGGTCCTATCACTTCATGGCAAATAGGTGGAGAAACAATGGAAACAGTGAACCGCTTTTCTTTTCTTGGTCTCCAAAATCACTGCGGATGGTGACCGCAGCCATGGAATTAAAAGATGCTTGCTCTTTGGAAGAAAAGTTATGACCAACCTAGAGAGCATAGTAAAAAACAGAGCTATTTCCTTGCCAACAAAGGTCCGTCTAGTCAAAACTATGTTTTTTCCAGTAGTCAGGTATGGATGTGAGAGTTGGACTATAAAGAAAGCTGAGCACTGAAGAATTGATGCTTTTGAACTGTAGTGTTGCAGAAGACACTTGAGGGTCCCTTAGACTGCAAGAGATCCTACCAGTTTATTCTAAAGGGAATCAGTCTTGAATATTCATTGGGAAGGACTGCTGCTGAAGCTAAATGCCAATATTCTGACCACCTGATGCGAAGTACAGACTCATTGGAAAAGACCTTGATGCTGGGAAAGATTGAAGGTGGCAGAAGTGGACAGCAGAGGATGAGATGATTGGATGACATCACTGACTCGATGGACATGAGTTTGAGCAAGCTCTGGGAGTTGATGATAGACAGGGATGCCTGGTGTACTGCAGTCCGTGGGGTTGCAGATAGTCGGACAGGACTGAACTGAACTGACTGATCCGTGTTTTAAAGCTATAAATATTGTGAATATAATTATCTGTGTACAACTTTCAGTTGAACAATTTAGGGGTTGAGACACTGACCCTCAATGCAGTGGAAAATCTGTGTATATATTTATATTTGGTTATGCATATACCAATTCAAGCATCTAGGAATCCTGTAGTACTGAAATAAGTATCAAAAAATCCCATATGTAATAAATGGACCCAAGTTGTTGAAGTGTCCACACAATGAGACAGAAAGAAGACCAGACCTAGGGTGCTGGCACTTTGCTAGGCCTGCGGTGTCTATCTTATCAGTTCAGTTCAATTGCTCAGTTGTGTCTGATTTTGCAACCCCATGGATGCATCAGTTCTTCAGTACTCAGCTTTCTTTATAATCCAACTCTCACATCTATACATGACTACTGGAAAAACCATAGCTTTGACTAGATGGACCTTTGTTGGCAAACTTGAATATAGTGGGTATTGATTTAAGTCCTCTTATTCTAATAAATTTTAGCAGTCTAATTGTATTGATTTTAAAATCATCATAGATTTGTGCAACAGACAAATGATTAGATGTTGAAGATATGTCATACCCATTTCTTGTGCATCCAGAATCATTAAGTCCTGGGAAACTGGGAGAGATTTCAATTAAATATCATGTAAAGAAACATGTCTGTGTGGTAATATTAGATATTTCACCAGTTCCTTTATAGGTGGGATGTCTAGGAGGCTGTCAAGTGAACTATAAATAGCATAGTGCACAATAAGAATAATTGAAATGGATATATAGATATGCAGTTTGTCTGCACAGGAGCTAAATTGGACTTGAGAGACTTACAGTCAGTTTTAGGGAGAGCAATCATGTATCCCAGTTTGGGACTGTCTTGTCATACTCTCTTACTTACCTTCTTACTTACTTTTGGAAGGGTCCCTCTTTGGAAGACAAGTCACGTAGTTATCACACGGTTATAGAGGACTTAAAGCACACACCAAACCATATTGCTTCCATGATAGCCAGAGACTGAAATGGGAAATATATAATATAGAAAGTCCTTAGGGAAAGGACTTAGATTTAGGAAATAAATTTTGGCCTAAACACTTGGAAGACAGGGCAGTGGGCAGTGTAAAACTGCATTTTGGAGCAATTTATACAGTTGGTATATTTTTCTATGTTTTCTGGTATATGTCAAGAAATTTCAATAGCTGTGTAAAAGAGGCCAAATGATAAAGCGAATGATAAGATTATTATATTAATGCCCATATCAGAGGATAAATATCAGGAAGTAAACAGACTATCCTATGGACTTAAAGACAGTTGTTTGGAGGAAATAAGCAAGAAGATGAGATGGTTGGATGGCATCACTGACTCAATGGACATGAGTTTGAATAAACTCCAGGAGTTGGTGATGGACACGGAGGCCTGGCTTGCTACAGTCCATGCATGGAGTTGCAAAGAGTCAGACAGGACGGAGCAACTGAACTGAACTGAACTGAACTGACTGATGCAAGAGGAAAGTAATTCTTGGGAGTTATCTCCTTCCTGGGAAGAAAAGGATAGATTAGGACAAGTAGGACAAGTCTAAATTAGCTAGATTAGTACTTAGATCAACAGTGAATATCTACTACTCTATTTTTATTGGATTCTGCTGGGAATTTAAACATAACAGTGAAATATCCCTGCTTTAATACCTAGGTTGCATGTAATATTCACTAGGACTGGATAGTCCATTACACAGTAATGGAAGGCAGCTTTGTGGACAAATATGTCTGCTTTCCAGAAGCAAAATATCCCTCAGATTGGATAGTCATCTCGTGTTTATGCCTATAGGTAGAGAGGATGGTTGGACTGGTCCTTGGGCTTGTTTTATTAGTAACAAAATTAATACATTGATCTCTTTATATCTGAATTAGTTTTGCATTTAGGAGAGGAAAATGGGTATAATTATTACATCATCTCAAATTCTAACATCAGTCCTTATTTTTTTTTTAATAGATTGGCCTCTGGAATGTTGTCATTGCAGCTACAGTGCCTAGTCCAGAGCCTGGAACACAGCATGTTTGATGGAAAAATTCATGTTTTTTTAGTATATTTTCATTTGGAGTATATAAATTTATTTTAATCCTTATAATATCTTGTTGAGTGAGGTATGAAAAACCTGTTTAACAAAATGGAAAACTGTGGTTCAAGGAGTTAAATGTCTGACAAACAAACTCATGTATATTCCCAAATTTTATCCCTCTTCCCTTTCTGTGGAGTGAAAGCAAGATAACCATCTTTATTGAATAAACTAGAAATGACATAGTAATTAGAGATAAACTAAATAAACAAGTTGAGGGACACTTGGGAAGTCTTAAATGCCAGATTGACAAGTTTGAAATTACACTGTCAAGTTATTAAGAGTCACTGAAAATTTTTGAGGAGAATGGTGTGATTTTTAGTTGCAGAGATAAATAGTAAATCAAAACTTAGAGACTACTAGGGAGACTGATGCACCATTTTGGTGCATGAGGTTGTAGCAGCCTGAATTAGGTTAGTTATAATAGAAATGGAAAACAATAGGACTTTTAGCATATTTAATTTTTTTAAGAAAAATTTTAAAATGTTATCAGTATATTATTATTATTAGTTTGAATTTACATTATATGTTGGTTACCCAAGCAGTTCATCCAAGTAATTTATACAGTCCCATATTATTCATGAGATACCTAACAAATGACAAAACTGGGTTCATTACTCATTATAAATCTATGGGTGGGACCATGGAGTAATGCTGTTTCTCTAAAGCAAACTCAATACTCCCACATCTTATGTGATTCAATAGTTATAGTTTAACAGCTCTTTAATAGTTGACATTAAATGTTAATCTTCTTTCTCCCTAAGGCACCATTTAGGTTTTGCTGTTCCTCTGCTGGAAAGCTTTCCATGGTCCCTATTGTTTTCCGGAATCCATAATTGGTTCACCATAATGTGGGCTCAACCAAACTCATGTCCCTATAGTTTTAACTTCCCTATATAAAATCCATATGACTGAGGGGAAAAAAAAATCATCTTATTCTATACCCAAGTTTTGTAATCCTGTTTTTGTAGCTTTGCATATAGGATTCCCATTTTCAGACCCAGCTTTGGAGTGAATATGTTCAGATTTGAAGCTATGTGACCTGGGACAAATTCTGACTTCCCTTTACCTTGATTTCTTTCTTTCTTTCTTTTCTTTTTTTTTTTTTAAATAATGATTAAATTGGTAATAGTAAGACATAATCAATTCTGCAGATAGGCACTCAAATATTAGCTATAATAAGTATTATTATTTTTACTAGCAAATCTAATCTGCTCCAATATAACTAACATTCCTTGAAGTACAGAGTTTTCCATTGAAGTTTTTACAATTGATTTAACTAAAATGTTACTGGTGTATTACCTTTGGGTGTGAAGTATTAGAAACAAGATTATGTGACTAATTCATCTATTTTTTTGTGAGGCTAAACATATCAGATCTTTTTTTTTTTTTTTGGTAAGCAATCATTCAGTGAGTCAAAGGGAACTCTAATAGCATTCTTCTCTGTCACATACCTTAAATAGCTAACACTTGATGTATTTATTTCTATTCCCTGAGGAAGCATAAAAGCACATCCTAGTTGACATAAATTTACTCCTGCTGATTTGACAGTTTTATATCAGAAAGGAAATTCAGAGGCTCAGCCTGATTTTTTTATTGATAGCTAAATACTCTAAAGGTATTCTATGAGCAATTCCTCAAATGAGTATAGTAGCCAAACAGATAAGGATTTTTAATATCAGAGTACTTAAAGAATATTGAAGATACTGATGTATCTTTGGAAGGAAATACTATTAACTGTGAAAATAACTGATTTTATAAATTACCTACTAGAATGCAACCCTTTAAAATAAAAAAATGCTGTTGTTTTGTGACATTGAAATGTTCTCATTCTTGTAAGTATAATTTTAGGTATTTTTAGTACTTTCTGATATGAACCAATTTGTCCTATTTTGTTGTTAATTTATTTTCATAGTGAATATTATGTTAAAGAAGTCAGGTGCTGTGCAGTCATTTATAGAAAACTTATGTCTGAGTCAATAAATTCAGTTTAGTTCAGTCCCTCAGTCGTGTCTGACTCTGCGTCCCCATGGACTGACTGCAGCACACTAGGCTTCCCTGTTCATCACCAACTCCCGGAGCTTACTCAAACTCATGTTCATCGAGTCAGTGATACCATCCAACCATCTCATCCTTTGTCGTCCCCTTCTCCTCCCACCTTCAATCTTTCCCAGCATCTGGATCTTTCCAATGAGTCAGTTTTTTGCATCAGGTGGCCAAAATACTGGAGTTTCAGCTTTGGCATCAGTCCTTCTTGATGGACTGGTTCGATCTCCTTGCAGTCCAAGGGACTCTCAAGAGTATTCTCCAACACCACACTTCAAAAGCATCAATTCTTCGGCACTCAGCTTTTTTCACAGTCCAACTCTCACATCCATACATGATTACTGGAAAAACCATAGCTTTGACTAGACAGACCTTTGTTGGCAAAGTAATGTCTCTGCTTTTACTATGCTGTCTAGGTTGGTCATAACTTTTATTCCAAGGAGCAAGCATCTTTTAATTTTCAATAATTATATTAAACAGACATTAATATTTGTAGTTTGAGATTAAAATAGCAGTAAATGTATGTGAATGTCTTGCATTTAAGCAAAAGTGAAGATCTTATTTAGTGAATGGGAAGAATATATTTAAAGGAATGAATACTTTAATAATAAATATTTGTTGATAATAATTCTTTAACTATAGAAAAGTAGCCTAGGTACTAACTAAAATCCTCTCCTTTGGGATACTGACAGGTCTTAGCGCACCCTCATCTACTAGGAGTCACTATAAATAGACTATTTGGAAAATCAAAGAGGTTTAAAAGGCAACCAAGAGCTAGGACACCACTGAAAGGTAAAGTTTATATCCTACATGAGAGAACTTGTTCACAGTTAGGAGAGATGGCTCTTTTAACTACTGCATATAAGCCACATAAAGTCAAGAAAAGTAAATAGAGGAATGTGTTTCAAACTAAGAATAAAATTTTAGAGAAAAAAATAAAACAGAAATTATTAGCTGACAAAAAGTTTAAAATAATGGTCATTAAACAGTTCATCCATCCTTCTGCAGAAGTTGGTTAGCAAAGAAAATCTGAGATTACCAAAGAAGAGAGGAAGGCAGATAAGATGGCAGAGTGGAACCTGAGCCTACCTCCACTCATGAAAACACAGAATCACAACCAGCTGCTGAATAGCCATCAATAAAAAGACTGGAAACTACCAAAAAGATGTTCTACATCCAAAGGCAAAGATGAAATGGCAACAAGATGATAGGATGGGTGCTTTCACAATGGGTGGCAGATGGGCGACCCACAGACTGGAAAAAAATTGTATCACAGAGGTTCTCCCACAGGAGTGAGAGTTCTCATGAACATAGATGCAAAAACCCTCAACAAAATACTAGCAAATCAAATTCAACAAAACATTAAAAGGATCATATAGCATGTTCAAGTAAGATTTATACCAGGAATGCAGGGATTTTTTTAATATATATGAACAATCAGTTGACAAGTTGAAGAATAAAAACCACATGATCATCTCAATAGATGCAGAAAAAGCTTTTGACGAAGTTTGATACTCATTTATGATTAAAAAAAGGCCTCAGAAAATGGTTATAGAGAAACTATACCTCAGTATAATAAAGACCATATATGATAAACTTACACCTAACATCATAATGGTGAAAAGCTGAAAACATTTCCTCTAAAATTAGGAACAAGACAAGCATGTCCACTTTGATCACTTTTATTCAATATAGTTTCAGAAGTCCTAGCCATAGCTAGTAACCCCAATTGTAAAAGAAGCAGAAAAGTAAAACTCTCACAGTTTGCAGATGACACAAATATATACATAGAAAATCCTAAAGATGCTACCAGAAAAATGCCAGAGTTCATTAATAAAGCTGGTAAAGTTGCAGGATAGAAAATTAATACACAGAAATCTCTTGCATTCCTGTACACTAACAACAAAATATCAGAAAGAGAAACCATGGAAAGAATCCCATTTACCATGGCACACAAAAGAATAAAATACTTAGAGAATATTCCCACCTAATGAGAAAAAGAATTTCAGAAAACGTCTACTTTTCTTTACTAATTATTCCAAAACCTTGACTATGTAGATCACAACAAACTGGGGAAAATTCTTAAAGAGATGGGAATACCAGGCAGATGCTGCAGTCCATGGAGCATCAGAGTTGGACATGACTGAGCAACTGAACTAAAGGAGACAAGAGAGCTATACTCTGAAAGCTGTAAGATAACTGATGAATGAAATAAAAGATGACCATGTTCTTGGATTGGAAGAATTAATGTTGTAAAAATGACTGTGCTACCCAAAACTATCTACAGATTCAATGCAATCTCTGTCAAATTACTAAAGGCATTTTTTTCCCCCACAGAATTAGAACAAAAATTTTCTGGTTTGTATGGAAGCACAAAAGACCCTGAATAGTCAAAGCATCTTAAGAAAGGAGTGAATGTAAGGACTGAATATCTTAGCATTCAGGCTCCCTGATTTCAGACTACAAACTACAGTAATCCAAAGAGTATAGCTGTGGTACAAAAGTAGAAATGTTGATTAGTGGAAAAGGATAGACAGTATAAAAATAAGCCCACACACTTATGGCTATCTAATATACTGCAAAGGAAGCAAGAATATATAATTGAGAGAAGATAGTCTTCAATAAGTGGTGTTGGGAGAACTAGACAGCTATATGTAAAAGAATAAAATTAGAACACTCTCTAACACCATACACAGGAATAAGTTTAAAATCTAATAAAGATCTAAATTTAATGCTGCATAATATAAAACTCTTAGAAGCAAACAGGCATAACACACTTTGACATAAATCACAGCAAGATCTTTTTGATCCACTGCCTAGAATAATGAAAACAGAAACAAAAATAAATAAATATAGCCTAATTAACCTTAAAAGCTTTTGTACAACAAAGGAAACATGAGCAAAATGAAAAGACAACTCTCAAAATGGGTGAAAATATTTGCAAACAAAACAACTGAGAAGGGGTTAATCTCCAAACTATACAAAAAACTCATGCACCTCAATATTAAAAAAAAAAAAAAAAAACTAAAAATGGGCAGAAGACCAAAATACATGTTTCTCCATAAATATATACCAATAGCCAAAAACATGAAATTATGATCAACGTCATCATTCATTAGAGTAATGCAAATCCAACTACAAAGAGCTACTACCTTACACCTATCAGAATCAGTTCAGTTCAGTTCAGTCACTCACTCCACGTCCAACTCTTTGTTGACCCCATGTATTGTAGCACTCCAGGCCTCCTTGTCTATTCAGCCATCTCATCCTCTGTCGTCCCCTTCTCCTCCTGCTCCCAATCCCTCCCAATACTAGAGTCTTTTCCAATGAGTCAACTCTGCATGAGGCGTCCAAAGTACTGGAGTTTCAACTTCAGCATCATTCCCTCCAAAGAAATTCCAGGGCTTATCTCCTACAGAATGGACTGGTTGGATCTCCTTGTAGTCCAAGGGACTCTCAAGAGTCTTCTTCAACACCACAGTTCAAAAGCATCAATTCTTCAGCGCTCAGCTCTCTTTACAGTCCAACTCTAACATCCATACATGACCACTGGAAAAACCATTGCCTTGAAGATAGACATTTGTTGGTAAAGTAATGTCTTGCTTTTCAATATACTATACAGTTGGTCATAACTTTTCTTCCAAGGTGTAAGGATTTTTTAATTTCATGGCTGCAGTCACCATCTGCAGTGATTTTGGAGCCCCCAAAATAAAGCCTGACACTGTTTCCACTGTTTCCCCATCTACTTCCCATGAAGTGATGGGACCAGATGCCATGATCTTCGTTTTCTGAATGTTGAGCTTTAAGCCAACTTTTTCGCTCTCCTCTTTCACTTTCATCAAGAGGCTTTTAATTCCTCTTCACTTTCTGCCATAAGAGTGGTGTCATTAAAGAAGAGAAGTGAAAAGCAAAGGAGAAAAGGAAAGATATACACATTGGAACGCAGAGTCCCAAAGAATAGCAAGGAGAGATAAGAAAGCCTTCCTCAGCGATCAATGCAAAGAAATAGAGGAAAAGAAGAGAATGGGAAAGACTAAAGATCTCTTCAAGAAAATTAGAGATACCAAGGGCACATTTCATGCAAAGATGGGCTCAATAAAGGACAGAAATGGGATGGACCTAAAAGAAGCAGAAGATAAGAAGAGGTGGCAAGAATACACAGAAGAACTGTACAAAAAAGATCATGATCAAGATAATCATGACGGTGTGATCACTCACCTAGAGCCTGACATCCTGGAATATGAACTCAAGTGGGCCTTAGAAAATATCACTACGAACAAAGCTAGTTGAGGTGATGGAATTCCAGTGGAGCTCTTTCAAATCCTGAAAGATGATGCTGCAAAAGTGATGCACTCAATATGCCAGCAAATTTGGAAAACTCAGCAGTGGTCACAGGACTGGAAAAGGTCCGTTTTCATTCCAATCTCAAAGAAAGGCAATGCCGTAAAAGCTTAAACTACTGCACAATTATACCCATCTCACACGCTGATAAAGTACTGCTCAAAATTCTCCAAACCAGGCTTCAGCAATACATGAACCGTGAACTTTCTGATGTTCAAGCTGGTTTTAGAAAAGGCAGAGGAACCAGAGATCAAATTGCCAACATCCTCTGGAGTACATCAAGGCTGTATATTGTCACCCTGCTTTAACTTATATGGAGTACATCATGAGCAATGCTGGGCTGGAAGAAGCACAAGCTGGAATCAAGACTGCCAGGAGAAACATCAATAACCACACCTATCAGAATACCCATGATTAAAAAAATCCGTAAAAAATAAATGCTGGAAAGGGAAAGGACAAAAAGGAACTCTCCTACACTGTTGGTGGGAATGTAAATTTGTTAATCAACTGTTGGAGAGTATCATGGAGGTACTTTAAAAACTGAAAACAGAACCACTCTATTACCCAGCAATCTTACTCTTAGACATATATTGAGAGAAAACCATACTTCAAAAAGATACGTGAACCACAATCTACATTTTAACACTGTTTACTATAGGCAAAACATTGAAGCAACCTAAATGTCCATCATTGTAGGAATAAAGAAGATGATGTACAATGACCCAAAGGACTATCACTCAGCCATAAGAAAATAATGAAATAAGGACATTTGAAGCAGTATGGATGGATCTAGAGATTGTCATATAGAATGAAGTCAGTGAGAAATACAAATATTATTCAATATTTCTTATACGAGGAATCTAGAAAAGTAGTACAGATTAACTTATTTGCAAAGCAGTAATACGAAGGTTGCAAAGAGTTGGACACAACTGAGCAACTGAACTGAAATGAACTGAATACAATCATAGGTATAGAAAACAAAGTTATGGTTACCAAAGGGAAAAAGTGGTGTGTGACAAATTTGGAGATTGGAATGGACACATATAAACTACAGGTAAGGAATCCTCCTGCAATGGGTTGATCCATTGGGTTGGGAAGATCCCCTGGAGAAAGAAAAGGCTACCCCCAGTATTCTGGCCTGGAGAATTCCATGGACTGTGTAGCCCATGGGGTCACAGAGTTGGACACGACTGAGCAAATTTCACTTCACTTCACACTATTTATATATAAAATGCAGGAGATATGGGTTCAGTCTCTGATTGGGAAGATCCCCAGGAGCTGGAAATGGTGACCCATTCCAGCATTCCTGCCTGGAAAATCCCATGGACAGAGGAACCTGGCAGGCTACTGTCCATGAGGTGGCAAAAGAATTGAATGCAACTTAGTGACTAAGCAATAAGAACAATATATAAAATATATAACTAATGAGAAATTACTGTGTAACACAGGGGATTCTACTCAATGCTCTGTGATAACATAAATGATAAGGAAATCTAAAAACAGTACACTTCAGTTCAGTTCAGTTGCTCAGTCGTGTCTAATTTTTGTGACTCCATGATACGCAGCATGCCAGGTCTCCCTGTCAATCGCAAGTCCCGGAGTTCATTCAGACTCACATCCGTCAAGTCAGTGATGCCATCCAGCCATCTCATCCTCTGTCATCTCCTACTCCTCCTGCCCCCACTCCCTCCCACAGTGAGTCAACTCTTTGCATGAGGTGGGCAAATTATTGGACTTTCAGCTTTAGCATCATTCCTTCCAAAGAAATCCTAGGGGTTATCTCCTTCAGAATGGACTGGTTGGCTATCCTTTCAGTCCAAGGGACTCTCAAGAGTCTTCTCCAACACCACAGTTCAAAAGCATCAATTCTTCAGCTCTCAGTTTTCTTCACAATCCAACTCTCACATCCATACATGGCTACTGGAAAAACCATAGCCTTGAGTAGATGGACTTTTGTTGGCAATGTAATGTCTCTGCTTTTGATATGCTATCTAGGTTGGTCACAACTTCTCTTCCAAGGAGTAAGCGTCTTTTAATTTCATGGATGCAGTCACCATCTGCAGTGATTTTAGAGCCCCCCAAAATAAAAAGTCTGACACTGTTTCCCCACTGTTTCTGACACTGTTTTCCACTGTTTCCCCCACTGTTTCCCCCTATTTCCCATGAAGTGATGGGACCAGATGCCATGATCTTTATTTTCTGAATGTTGAGCTTTAAGCCAACTTTTTCACTCTCCTCTTTCACTTTCATCAAGAGGGTTTTTAGCTCCTCTTCACTTTCTGCCATAAGGGTGGTGTCATCTGCAAATCTGAGGTTATTGATATTTCTCCAGGCAATCTTGATTCCAGCTTGTGCTTCTTCCAGCCCAGCATTTCTCATGATGTACTCCATATAAGTTAAATAAGCAGGGTGACAATATACAACCTTGATGTACTCCTTTTCTTATTTGACGCCTGTCTGTTGTTCCATGTCCAGTTCTAACTGTTGCTTCCTGACCTGCATATAGATTTCTCAAGAGGCAGGTCAGGTGGTCTGGTATTCCTATCTCTTTCAGAATTTTCCACAGTTTCTTGTGATCTACACAGTCAAAGGCTTTGCCATAGTCAGTAAAGCAGAAATAGATGTTTTCTTTTGGAACCCTCTTGCTTTTTCCATGATCCAGTGGTTATTGACAATTTGATCTCTGGTTCCTCTGCCTTTTCTAAAACCAGCTTGAACATCAGAAAGTTCACGGTTCACGTATTGCTGAAGCTTGGTTTGGAGAATTTTGAGCAGTACTTTACCAGCGTGTGAGATGGGTGCAATTGTGCGGTAGTTTGAGCTTTCTATAGCATTGCCTTTCTTTGAGATTGGAATGAAAACGGACCTTTTCCAGTCCTGTGACCACTGCTGAGTTTTCCAAATTTGCTGGCATATTGAGTGCATCACTTTTGCAGCATCATCTTTCAGGATTTGAAAGAGCTCAACTGGAATTCTATCACTTCCACTAGCTTTGTTTGTAGTGATGCTTTTAAGGCTCCACTTGATTCATGGGATCACAAAGATTCAGACACGACTGAGTGACTGAACTGAACTGACTTCACACTCCTGGATGTCTGGCTCTAGGTGGGTGATCACACCATCGTGATTTCTTGGTCATTAAGATCTTCTTTGTACAGTTCTTCTGTGTATTCTTGCTACTACTTCTTAATATCTTCTGCTTCTTTTAGGTCCATACCATTTCTGTCCTTTATCAAGCCCATCTTTGCATGAAATGTTCCCCTGGTATCTCTAAATTTCTTGAAGAGATCTCTAGTCTTTGCCATTCTGTTCTTTTCCTCTGTTTCTTTGTATTGATCACTGAAGAAGGTTTTCTTATTTCTTCTTGCTATTCTTTGGAACTCTGCATTCAGATGCTTATATCTTTCCTTTTCTCCTTTGCTTTTCAGTCCTCTTCTTTTCACAGCTATTTGTAAGGTCTCCCCAGACAGCCATTTTGCTTTTTTGCATTTCTTTTCCATGGGGATAGTCTTGATCCCTGTCTCCTGTACAATGTCATGAACCTCATTTCATAGTCCATCTGGCACTCTATCTATCAGATCTAGTCCCTTTAATCTATTTTCTACTTCCACTTTATAATCATAAGGGATTTGATCTAGGTCGTACCTGAGTAGTCTAGTGGTTTTCCCTACTTTCATCAATTTAAGTCTGAATTTGGCAATAAGGAGTTCATGATCTGAGCCACAGTCAGCTCCTGGTCTTGTTTTTGTTGACTGTATAGAGCTTCTCCATCTTTGGCTGCAAAGAATATAATCAATCTGATTTTGGTGTTGACCATCTGGTGATGTCCATGTGTAGAGTCTTCTCTTGTGTTGTAGGAAGAGGGTGTTTGCTATGACCAGTGTATTTTCTTGGCAAAACTGTATTAGTCTTTGCCCTGCTTCATTCTGCATTCCAAGGCCAAATTTGCCTGTAACTCCAAGTGTTTCTTGACTGCCTACTTTTCATTCCAGTCCCCTATAATGAAAAGGATATCTTTTGAGGGTGTTAGGTCTTCATAGAACTGTTCAACTTCAGCTTCTTCAGCATTATTGGTTGGGACAAAGACTTGGATTACTGTGATATTGAATGGTTCACCTTAGAAACGAACAGAGATCATTCAGTCATTTTTGAGACTGCATCCAAGTACTGCATTTAGGACTCTTGTTGACCATGATGTCCACTCCATTTCATCTGAGGGATTCCTGACCACAGTAGTAGATATAATGGTCATCTGAGTTAAATTCACCCATTCCAGTCCATTTTAGTTTGCTGATGCCTAGAATGTCAATGGTCACTTGTCATCTTCTGTTTGACCACCTCCAATTTGCCTTGATTCATGGACTTACCTAACATTCCAGGTTCCTATGCAGTATTGCTCTTTACAGCATCGGACCTTGCTTCTATCACCAGTCACATCCACAGCTGGGTATTGTGTTTGCTTTGGCTCCATCCCTTCATTTTTTCTGGAGTTATTTCTCCACTGACATCCAGTAGCATGTTGGGCACCTACTGACCTGGGAAGTTCCTCTTTCAGTATCCTATTATTTTGCCTTTTCATACTGTTCATGGGATTCTCAGGGCAAGAATACTGAAGTGGTTTGCCATTCCCTTGTCCAGTGGACCACATTCTGTCAGACCTCTCCACCCTGACCCACCCATCTTGGGTGGCCCCACGGGCATGGCTTAGTTCAATTGAGTTAGACAAGGCTGTGGTCCTAGTGTGATTAGATTGACTAGTTTTCTGTGAGTATGGTTTCAGTGTGTCTGCCCTCTAATGCCCTCTTGCAACACCTACCATCTTACTTGGGTTTTTCTTACCTTGGACCTGGGGTATCTCTTCACAGCTACTCCAGCAAAGCGCAGCCCCTGTTCCTTACCTTGGATGAGGGGTATCTCCTCACTGCCGCCCCTCCTGGTCTTGAATATGGAATAGCTCCTCTAGGCTCTCCTGTGCCTGTGCAGCCACCACTTCTTGGACATGAGGTTGCTCTTCCTGGCTGCCACCCCTGGCCTTGGATGTGGGGTAGCTCCTCTCGGCCATTCCTGCACAGTCGCAGCCTGGCACTCTCATTTTGTGCCCCTGACCTTGGACGTGGGGTAACTTCTCTTGGCCACCGCCCTTTGGGGATGGGGTCCTCATGGTTTCTGCCCCGACCTCTGTCTTGTGGTAGCTCTTCTCAGCTGCACTATGTGCACCTGTCACAGCCGCCCATGCTATGTGGATATGTCTATATGCATAACTGATTTACTTTGCTATACAACAGAAACTAACTCAACATTGTAAATTAACTAATCAGGGAACTTACCTAATCAGAGAAGCAAAAAGAAAACAATAAAAGAGTGAAAATAGCTTAAGGGACTGAGGGACCAACATCAAAGGAAACAATATTTGCACCATAGGGATCCTAGAGGGAGAAGAGAAATCAGATAAATAAAGATCACAGTGCAAATTTTTAAAATAGACAAATAAAGGTCAATAAAACTAAGCCAGTTCCTGCGAAAATAAAATTGGTAAACTTTTGACTAAGCTCATCAAGAGAAAAAGATAAAACTTAAAATCTAAAATGAAAGGGGAGACATTACAACTGACACTAAAGATATACAGGGGATCAGAGACAGGTATGAACAATTATATACAACAAATTCAACAACCTAGAAGAAATAGGTATATTTCTTGATACATATAACCTATCAAGACAATTATAAGGAAATAGATATGAGTAGAATGATTACTAGTAAGATAAGTAAATTGGTCATCAAAATATCACAAGAAACTGAAGCCCAGAACCAGAGGACTTCACTGATGAATTATACCAAACGTTAGAAAATAATTAATACCAATTCTTCTCAAACTCTTCCGAATATTAGAAGGAAAGGGAACAGTTCTAAACTCTTTTTACAAGGCCAGAATTATCCTGATAGCATATTTTATATATATATATATATATATATATATATATATATATATAAAACTCCAGCAAAAAACTATTAGAAGATGAATTCAGTAAAGTAGCAAGATTAAGTCATTATATAAAAATCTTTTGCATACATATATAATAATGAACTATCAGAGAGAGAAGTTAAGAAAACAGTTCCATTTACCATTGCATCATAAATAAAGGAAAATACATTGAAATTAGTTTAGCCAAGGAGATGAAAACTATACACCGAAAACTATAAGACATTGATGAAAGAAATTGAAGAGGACATATATACAAGATATCCTGAGTTCACGGACTGAAAGAATTAATATTGTTAAAATGACCATGCTACCAAAAGCAATAAACAGATTCAAAGCAATTATTATCAAAATTCCCAAGTCATTTTTCACAGAAATAGAAATATTAGGCAGTTTGTTCTAATTTATAGTTAAATATTAGTATTTATTTTTATGTTGCTAGTGATATTTAACAGTTTCTGCATATTTATTTGAACTTATATACTTATGGCATTCTCTTCTCATTTCAGGGGGACCCTAATTACATTGGGGGTTTCCTGGTCACTCAGACAGTAAAAAATCTGCCTGCAATTCAGGAGACCTCGGTTTGATCCTTGGGTTAGAATGATCCCCTGAGAAAGAGTGGCTGGCCACTCCAGTATTCTTGCCTAGAGAGTTCCATGGACAGAGGAGCCTGGCAGGCTATAGTCCACGGGGTCACAAAGACTGGGACACAATTGACTGACTAACACTTTCGTTAATTACATTCACACACATAAGCTGCAATGTCTGACCTAGTGTGTGTACCCATCAGAGTGACATTTATTGGTATCAGTTGTTGTAGCACAATTCCTCCTCCTCCATTTCTTCTTATACTGCTTATGTTTATTCTTCTTCACCTATTATTAAACTAAGTAAATAATGGATTAAAATGTACTCTTTTATAGCTTTAAATCATATGAAAAAGATTTAAAATATAAGAAGTGCAAATACCAATAATTATATCATGGTAACTACTAATATAAAAGCTATAATTTTCATCTTTAAAAGGCTCATGGTTACACATGTCAATAATATAAATATTTGTTTATGGATGCAACTTAATTTCTCCCATATTAAATACTGCTCAAATGTTAGACATACATTTTCTCTGTGGCTTTACTATAAATCTTATATTAAGTGGAGGATATAAATTAAATATGCTCTATTTTTAGCATATAAATTTCAACATTTATTTCTTAGTTAAATGAAAATCTGACAATATTTTTTTATTACATGGCATTTGTTTTATAATTATTTACTATATTCTCTACATTTTATCTTTTCTGTTTGTATGTTTTGCTTGACAATGTGTGAGGAAACATTCTTTTTCTATTAGTTAAGCTAAAAGTTTAAAAGTATTTAAAATTTTTCCTAGTAATTAAAATTTAAATTGTTTTAATTCTGGTATACTTTTAGCTGTTATGTTTTGAATCTGCTGCTGTTCTTATGAAGTTGTTTGGTCTTCACAAACAAAACATAAATATTCATGGTAGTCCCTAACTTTAGCAATAAAAATAAAGTATATGTAATTTTGTCTGTTTTGCTGTTTCATATTAAGTCAACGTTTTTGTTCTCTCATTTCTATTAAAAAAGCACACGTGTAAGTATTCTAGATAGGTTTTTAGAAATGTTTTGAAGCATACCACATTGGAGTTTGTTCAATCTCATTGCGTTGTAGTATTCCATTGTGTGACTACGCCATAATTTAGCCATTCTGTTGTTTATAGGAATTTTGGGTTTCAGCTTAAAGCTATGTTATCCAATTCATAAAGATTTAGCACTATAACATCCTCCTAAAAGAAAATTCCTTTATTATTTTGAAATATCCCTATCTGTTTGAGTAATTTTATTGTAGCTAGTATGACAGCAGCTATGAATAAGAAAGTTTACAGATGTCTACTCTAGTGAACAGACGCAAAGATGACTCCCAGTGTTTCCTGCTTACTGATATTCATGATCTTATACAATGTTTTCCCATTACCTGCTTCTAATCAATGAAACATGGCAAAGATATTGAATGTCATTACTGTAATTATGATGTATGTGAATTCCACCTTACTAACCAATGTACTTCAGTTTAGTCGCCCAGTCATGTCCGACTTTTTGCGACCCCATGAACTGCAGCATGCCAGGCCTCTCTGTCCATCACCAACTCCCCGGAGCCTACCCAACTCATGTCCATTGAGTCAGTGATGCTATTCAACCATCTCATCCTCTGTCGTCCCCTTCCCCTCCTGCCCCCAATCCCTCCCATCATTAGGGTATTTTCCAATGAGTTAGCTCTTCACATGGGATGGCGAAAGTATTGGAGTTTCAGCTTCAACATGAGTCCTTCCAATGAAAACCCAAGACTGATCTCCTTTAGGATGGACTGGTTTGATTTCCTTGCAGTGCAAAGGACTCTCAAGAGTCTTCTCCAACACCACAGTTCAAAAGCATCAATTCTTCAGTGCTCAGCTTCATTTATAGTCCAACTCTCCTATCCATACATGACTACTGGAAAAACCATAGCCTTGACTAGACAGACCTTTGTTGACAAAGTAATGTCTCTGCTTTTATTATGCTGTCTAGATTGGTCACAACTTTCCTTCCAAGGAGTAAGCATCTTTTCATTTCATGGCTGACCCTAACGCTAACCAATGTACTAGAGAGACCCTAAAGCTGCCATGAAGTAAAGGCCAAGTTAGAAATTCCATGTCAAAAGAACTCTGGGTAGCCTTTTTGTACAAAAAGCATTCTCCAGGAAGAAACTGAAACCTCAGTAATGCAAATACTTGAATACTGCCAACAACCTAAAGTGGCTCTAAAGCAGATGTTTCCACAACCAATTCTCTAGCCTACATGTGGATTGTATTCTCCTGTGACTGAAGCAGGAGACCCAGGTAAACTGTGCCCAGACTTCTGACAGAAATTGTGGATAATACATCTGTGTTGTTTTAGAAACTAGGCTTTTGGATATTTGTCTTGCAGCAATAAATAACACATTCACCATTACCACCATTATTCTTCTGGCTTTGGAAAGGTTTATACTAGTATATTAAGAGGATGATGATAGGGACAGTTATCCATGTATAATTAGTGACACCTTACAGGGTGATAAATCTCTGTCATTATATCTGGAATATGATATCACAGTTGACCTTTGAATGTCAGTATGATTGTGTGATCCAGTTATATGCAGATGTTTTTCAGTAGTAAATATTACAGTGTGACACATTCCACGGTTGGTTTAATTGGCAAATGTGACAAACTGCAGGTATGAAGGGCCAATTCTATATTATGTATGGATTACCCCTTGTGGTTTAAGAGTCAGATGTACTACTTACTCACTATTTGGCAAAGGGGATATGTGCATTTTAAGGTTTTCCACTTGGATTTTGTATCATGATAGCTCTAATCCTCAGTTCAAGAAATTGAGACAGCTCATCAAAGGATATAATCAACAAATTCAAAAATTAACCTTACCGAATGAGAGAAAATAATGATAAAGAATTGATATCCAAAGAACTTGTCAATAACATCAACAGCAGCAACAATATGATGAAAAATTAGACAGAGGATCTGAAAATATATTTCTCCAAAGAAGAAATATAGATGGCCAAAGGGCCATAAAAAAGATGCTCAGCATCCATAATCCTCAGAGAAATGCAAATCAAAACCACAATGAGATGTTACCTCACCTGTTAGAATGGCTACTATCAGGAAGCAGTAGGTATTAGTGAAAATGTGGAGAAAAGGGAGCGCTTGTGCACTGTTGGTGGGAATTTAATTTGGTGTAGCCACCATGGAAAACAGTATGAAGATTCAATAAAAACAGATACTACCACATGATGCAATTACACTTCTTAGTATTAAAATAAGATGAAAAAAACTAACTCTAAAGGACACATGCACAGTCACAATTTGTAGTATTTTTACAAGAGACAAGATAACAGGAATTACTTATCACTTCATGAATGGTACAGAAAATGTGGCATATATATATATATATATATATATATATCTCATATGTGTATATGTGTGTATGTGTGTGTGTGTGTATGTGATGGAATATTATTCAGTCATAATAAGAAGGAAATATTGCCATTTGTGACAACATGGATAGATCTTGAGTGTTACGCCAAGTGAAATGTCAGATAAAGTCATAAATGGATCTTCTGATCTTGTGTATGGAATCTTAAAAAACAAAACATCTTCAAAGACACAGAGGTGGAGTATAGGGGTTAAGTAAAATAGGGAAAGGGAGTCAAAAGGTAGAAACTTCCAGTAATGAAATAAACCATGGTGACATGATGCATAGCATGGGGGCTATACAGATGATTCTTGAAAAATGTGGGAGGCATGTGTGCCAAAACCCTATGTAGTTCAAAATCCATATATAGTCTCTAGCTTTTCATATCTGTAGTTCCTTGTATCCCCAGTTCCTTATTCTTTGATTGACCAACCACAATAGTACTGTTCCATTTACTACTGAAAAATCCATGGATAAGTATAGCTGTGAAAAGAAGAAAAGCTAAAAGCCAAGGAGAAAAGGAAAGATATAAGCATCTGAATGCAGAGTTCCAAAGAATAGCAAGGAGAGATAAGAAAGCCTTCTTCAGTGATCAATGCAAAGAAATAGAGGAAAAGAAGAGAATGGGAAAGACTAGAGATCTCTTCAAGAAAATTAGAGATACCAAGGGAACATTTCATGCAAAGATGGGCTCGATAAAGGACAGAAATGGGATGGACCTAACAGAAACAGAAGATATTAAGAGGTGGCAAGAATACACAGACGAACTGCACAAAAAGGATCTTCATGAGACAGATAATCATGATGGTGTCATCACTCATCTAGAGCCAGACATCTTGGAATGTGAAGTCAACTGGGTCTTAGAAAGCATCACTATGAACAATGCTAGTGGAGGTGATGGAATTCCAGTGGAGCTATTTCAAATCCTGAAAGATGATGTGCTGAAAGTGTTGCACTCAATATGCCAGCAAATTTGGAAAACTCAGCGGTGGCCACAGGACTGGAAAAGGTCAGTTTTCATTCCAATCCCAAAGAAAGGCAATGCCAAAGAATGCTCAAACTACCACACAATTGCACTCATCTCACATGCTAGTAAAGTAATGCTCAAAATTCTCCAAGCCAGGCTTCAGCAATACATGAACCATGAACTTCCTGATGTTCAAGCTGGTTTTAGAAAAGGCGGAGGAACCAGAGATCAAATCGCCAACATCGGCTGGATCATGGAAAAAGCAAGAGAGTTCCAGAAAAACATCTATTTCTGCTTTATTGACTATGGTAAAGCCTTTGACTGTGTGGATGACAATAAACTGGAAAATTCTGAAAGAGATGGGAATACCAGAACACCTAACCTGCCTCTTGAGAAATCTGTATGCAGGTCAGGAAGCAACAGTTAGAACTGGATATGGAACAACAGACTGGTTCCAAATAGGAAAAGAAGTACGTCAAGGCTGTATATTGTCACCTTGCTTATTTAACTTCTATGCAGAGTACATCATGAGAAATGCTGGACTGGAAGAAGCACAAGCTGGAATCAAGATTGCTGGGAGAAATACCAATAACCTCAGATATGTGGATTATAGTACCCTTATGGCAGAAAGTGAATAAGAACTAAAAAGCCTCTTGATGAAAGTAAAAGAGGAGAGTGAAAAAAGTTCGCTTAAAGCTCAACATTCAGAAAATGAAAATCATGACATTTGGTTCCATCACTTCATGGGAAATAGAGGGGGAAACAGTGGAAACAGTGTCAGACTTTATTTTCTTGGGTCCAAAATCACTGCAGATGGTGACTGCAGCCTTGAAATTAAAAGACACTTACTCCTTGAAAGAAAAGTTATGACCAACCTAGATAGCATGTTCAAAAGCAGAGACATTACTTTACTGACTAAGGTCCATCTAGTCAAGGCCATTGTTTTTCCCGTAGTCATGTATGGATGTTAGAGTTGGACTGTGAAGAAGGCTGAGCGCTGAAGAATTCATGCTTTTGAACTGTGGTGTTGGAGAAGACTTTTGAGAGTCTCTTGGATTGCAAGGCGATCCAATCAGTCCATTCTGAAGGAGATCAACCCTGGGATTTCTTTGGAAGGAATGATGCTAAAGCTGAAACTCCAGTACTTTGGCCACCTCATGCATAGAGGTGACTCATTGGAAAAGACTTTGATGATGGGAGGGATTGGGGGCAGGAGGAGAAGGGGACGACCAAGGATGAGATGGCTGGATGGCATCACTGACTTGATGGATGCGAGTCTGAGTAAACTCTAGGCATTGGTGATGGACAAGGAGGCCTGGCGTGCTGCGATTCATGGGGTCTCAAAGAGTTGGACACGACTAAGCGACTGGACTGAAACTGAACTGAAGTAGACCTATACATTTTAAAACCGTGTTTTTCAAGAAGAATCAACTTCACTGAATAGTCTGTAATGCTATACAATGTATAGTATATACTGTATGCTATACCATATTTGAATGTTCCTAAGAGATGGGTCAGAAACCAAAGAATGCTAAGATATGGTAGAAAGTGAAGAACTGAAGAGCCTCGTGATGAAAACGAAAGAGGAGAGTGAAAAATTTGGCTTAAAACTCAACATTCAGAAAACTAAGGTCATGGCATCCAGTCCCATCACTTCATGGCAAATAGATGGGGAAAAAATGAGATGGTTTTTTTTGGGGGATGCTCCAAAATCACTGCAGATGGTGACTGAAGCTGTGAAATTAAGACACTTGCTCCTTGGTAGAATAGCTATGACTAACCTAGAGAGCATATTTTAAAGCAGAGACATTGCCAACAAAGGTCCATCTAGTCAACGCTATGGTTTTTCCAGTAGTCATGTATGGATGTGAGAGGTGAACTATAAATCAAGCTGAGCACCAAAGAATTGATGCTTTTGAACTGTGATGTTGGAGAAGACACTTGAGAGTTCCCTGGACAGCAAGGGGATCCAACCAGTCATCCTAAAGGAAATCAGTCCTGAATATTCATTGGAAGGACTGTTGCTGAAGCTTAAATTCCAATAGTTTGGCCACTTGATGGAAAGAACTGACTCACTGGAAAATACCCTAATGCTAGGAAAAATTGAAAGAGGAAGAAAAAAGGGATGACAGAAGATGAGATAGTTGGATCACCATCATTGACTGGATCATGGCCCCACCGTCTTGATGGACATGGGTTTGAGTAAGCTCCAGGAATTGGTGATGGACAGGGAAGCCTGGCATTCTTCCCTGGCATGCTTCCCTGGGGTCACAAATAGACATGACTGAGCAACTGAACTGAGCTGAAGAGATGGATCTAAAAATCTTTATCTAGAAAAAGTGTTTGACAAATTTCAACACCCATTTATGATAAAAACTTGACAAAAAGTGGACATAGAGGGAATATAAGTCAACATAATAAAAGCCATACGGGACAAATCCACAGAAAATGCAATTTTTAAAGGTGAAAAACTGAGAGCTCTTCCTTGAAGATCAGGAACAAGATAAGGGTGTCCAGTCTTGCCACTTTTATTCAACATCATTTAGGAAGTCCTGGCCACAGGTACTAGCGAAGAAAAGTCAATAAAAGGAATTCAAATTGGAAAAGAAGTAAACTGTCACTGTTTGCAGATGACATGATACTATAGATAGAAAATCCTAAATATGCTATCAGAAAACTACTAGAACTCATCAATGAATTTGGCAAAGTTTCAGGACACAAAAGTAATACAAAAAAATCTCTTGTATATACTAACTAACTAAATACTAGCTAACTAAATAACTAACTCATACATATTAATAATGAAAAATCACAGAAGAGATTAAGGAAACAATCTTATTTACCATCAGAAGAATAAAATACCTAAGAATAAACTTAGCTAATGAGGCGAAAGATCTGTTCTCAGGAAACTATGATACTGATGAAAAAATCAAAGAGGACACAGACAGATGGAGAGATCTACCATGCTCTTGGATTGGAAGAATCAATATTGTAAAAATAACTATGCTACCCAAAGCAATCTATAGATTCAATGCAATCACTATCAAATTACCAATGGCATTTTTCACAGAACTAGATAAAAATCCTAC
Organism: Nanger dama; assembly: GCA_917880005.1. Lineage (NCBI taxonomy): Eukaryota > Metazoa > Chordata > Mammalia > Artiodactyla > Bovidae > Nanger > Nanger dama. The sequence continues at coordinate 13,486,743 of CAKJTW010000002.1, forward strand.
AATTTGTGGGAAACACAAAGACCCTCAATAGCCAAAGCAATCCTGAGAAAAAGAATGCGGCAGAAGGAATTAAAATCCCTGACTTCAGATATACTACAAAGCTTCAATAATCTAAATATTATAAAAAGTATAGAGAATATAGTCATGGCACAAAAACAGAAAAATGGATCAATGGAACAAGATAGAAAGCCTAGATATTTAACTCCTGTCCCTATGGTCACCTAATATATGACAAAGGAGGCAAGGAAGTGCAATGGAGAAAGGACAGTCTTTTCAATAAGTAGTGCTCAGAAAACTGGACAGCTATAGTAAAAGAATGAAATTAGAATACCCCCAACACCACACAGAAACAAACACAAAATGTACTAAACACCTAAATGTATGACTGAACACTGTAAAACTCCGAGAAGAAAGCCTAGGCAGAACATATAAATTGACATAAATTGCCACAAGCTGTTTTTTCATCCACCTCTTAGAGAAAAAGAAATAAAAGCAAAAATAAACAAATGAGACCTAGTTAAACTTAAAAGCTTTTGCACAGCAAAGGCTATAAACAAAACAAATAGACAATCCACAGAATAGGAGAAAATACTTGCAAACATTGTGGCCAACAAGGTATTAGTCTCTAAAATTTATAAACACCTCATGAAGCTCCATATTAAAAAAAAAAAAAAAAGGCAAACAACCCAGTCAAAAATAGGGCAGAAGATCTAAACAGACTTTTCTTCAAAGAAGACATCAGTTCAGTTCAGTTCAGTCACACAGTTGTGTCCAACTCTTTGCGACCCCATGAATCGCAGCACGCCAGGCCTCCCTGTTCATCACCAACTCCCGGAGTTCACTCAGATTCACATCCATCAAGACAGTGATGCCATCCAGCCATCTCATCCTCTGTTGTCTCCTTCTCCTTCTCCAATCCTTCCCAGAATCAGAGTCTATTCCAGTGAGTCAACTCTTCACATGAGGTGGCCAAAGTACTGGAGTTTCAGCTTTAGCATCATTCCTTCCAAAGAACACCCAGGGCTGATCTCCTTCAGAATGGACTGGTTGGATCTCCTTGCAGTCCAAGAGACTCTCAAGAGTCTTCTCCAACACCACAGTTCAAAAGCATCAATTCTTCGGCACTCAGCCTTCTTCACAGTCCAACTCTCACATCCATACATGACCACTGGAAAAACCATAGCCTTGACTAAACGTACCTTAGGAAAGTAATGTCTCTGCTTTTGAACATGCTATCTAGGTTAATCATAACTTTTCTTCCAAGGAGTAAGCATCTTTTAATGTCATGGCTGCAGTCACCATCTGAAGTGATTTTGGAGCCCCTAAAAATAAAGTCTGATACTGTTTCCACTGTTTCCCCATCTTCCTGTGAAGAGATGGGACCAGATGCCATGATCTTCGTTTTCTGAATGTTGAGCTTTAAGCCAACTTTTTCACTCTCCTCTTTCACTTTCATCAAGAGGCTTTTTAGTTCCTCTTTACTTTCTGACATACTGATGAGCATAAAAGCACAAGAACAGGTGATCAACATCACTCTTCATCAGAGAAATGCAAATCAAAACTACAATGAGGTATCACCTCACACAGGCCAAAATGGCCATCAAAAAATCTACAAACAAGAAATGCTGAAGAGGATGTGAAGCAACAGGAACACTATTATACCACTGGTTGGAATATAAATTGGTATAGCCACTATGGAGCACAGTATGAGATACATTAAAAAACACAATAATCGATAAAGCTGAAAGCTGGTTCTTTGAGAACAATGTAAACAACATTGACAAATCATTTATCCAGACTCATCAAGAAAAGAAGGGAGATGACTCATATCAGTAAAATTAGAAAAAATAAAGAGAGATAGAGTTACAATAGACAACACTGAAATACAAAGCATGAGAAACTATCAGGAGAAAGTATATGCCATAAAATGGACAACTTGGAAGGAATGGACAAATTCTTAGAAAAGTATAACCTTCCAAAACTGAACCAGGAAGAAATAGGAAATATGAACAGACCAACCACAAGCACAGAAATCCAAACTGTAATAAAAGATCTTCCAACAAACAAAAGCCCAGGACCAGATGGCATCACAAATGGAATTTTACCAAAAGTTTAGAGAAGAGCTAACACCTATCCTGCTCAAACTCTTCCTGAAAATTGGAGAGGAAGGAAAACTCCCAAGCTCATTCTTCAAGGCCACCATCACCCTGATATCAAAACCAGACAAAGATGCCACAAAAAATTACAGACCAATAACACTGATAAACACACGTGCAAAAATAGTCAACAAAATTCTAGCAAACAGGATCCAACAACATATTAGAAAGATCATACATCAGACCAGGTTGATTTTATCCCAGGGATGCAAATATTCTTCAATATATGCACATCAATTAATGTGATACATAATATTAACAAATTGAAAGATTAAAAACCATATGATCACTTCAAAAGATGCAGTGAAAGCCCTTGACAAGATTCAACACCCATTTATGATTAAAAAAAATCTCAGAAAGCAGGTATAGAATGAACATGACTCAACATAATAAGGGCATATATGACAAACCCACAACAAACATTATCCTCACGGGTGAAAAACTGAAAGCATTCCCTCTAAAATCACAATCAAGACAAGGTTGCCCACTATCACCACTATTATTCAATATAGTTTTGGAACTCTCAGCCATAGCAATCAGAGACGATAAAGATATAAAAAGAATCCAGACCAGAAAAGAAGTAAAACTTACTTTTTGCAGATGACATGATTCTCTACACAGAAAACCCTAAAGATGCCACCAAAATTATTAGAGCTAATTAGTGAAATTGTAAAGTCATATGATATGAAATTACTACACAGAAATCTCTTGCATCCCTATACAATAACAATGAGACATCAGAAATACAAATTGAGGAAACAATCCCATTCACAATAAAAAGAATAAAATACTTAGGAATAAGTTTTCCCAAAGAGAAAAACGACCCGTATTCAGAAAGCTATAAGACACTGATGAAAGAAATCAAAGACAACACAAACATATGGACAGATATGCAATGTTCTTGGATTGGAAGAATCAATATAGTGAAAATGACTGTATTACCCAAAGCAACCTATTGATTCAATGCTGCTGCTGCTAAGCAATCTCCATTAAATTGTCAAGAGTGTTTTTCACAGAACTAGAGCAAATAATTTCACAATTTGTATGGAAACACAAAAGACCCTAAATAACCAAAGCAATTACAAAAAAAATGGAACTGGAAGAATCAGACCTCCCGACTTCAAACTATACTACAGATATACAGTCATCAAATTTACATTAGCACACATAAAATAGATAGCCAATGGGAATTTGCTGTATGACTCAAGGAGCTCAAACAGGGACTGTGTAACAACCTAGAGAAGAGAATGGGAAAGAAGATGGAAGGGAAGTTCAAGACAGAGAGGGACATCTGTATACCTATGGCTGATTCATGTTGAGGTTTGGCAGAAAATAACAAAATTCTATAAAGTAATTAACCTTCAATTAAAAATAAATAAAATTTTAGAAAGATAGTATGGTATTGGCACAAAAACAGAATATAGACCAATGGAACAAGATAGAAAGCCCAGAGATAAACCTATGCACCATGAACAATTTATCTTTGACAAAGGAGGCAACAATATACAATGCAGAAAAGACATCCTCTTCAACAAAGTTTGCTGGAAAAACTGGTCAATTAGATGAAAAAGAATGAAATTAGAAAACTTCCTAACGCCAAACAGAAAAATAAATTCAAGATGGATTAAAGACCTAAATGTAAGACCAGAAATCATAAAACTCTTAGAGGAAAACATAGGCAGAACATTCTCTAATATATATCACTGCAAAATCCTCTATGATATACTTCCTAGAGCAAAGAAACTAAACACAAAAATAAACAAATGGGACCTAATTAAACTTAAAAGATCTTGCACAAAGAAAGAAACTAGAAGCAAGGTGAAAAGACAACACTTAGAATGGGGGAAAATATCAAAACACCTAAAAAGAATTAATCTCCAAAATATATAGGCAGTTCATGCAACTCAATACCAGAAAGACAAAGCACCAGATCAAAATGTGGGCAAAAGACCTAGACAGATATTTCTCCAAAGAAGACATACAGATGACTAAACGCATGAATGATGCTCAACATCACTCATTACTAGAGAAATGCAAATCAAAACCACAGTGAGGTACTACCTCACACTAGTCAGAAAGGCCATCATAAAATGTCTCCAAATAATAAATGCAAAATTGGGTGTGGAGAAAAGGGAGCCCTCTTACACCGTTGGAGGGAATGCAAACTGATACAACCACTATGAAGAATAGCATTGAGATTCCTTAAAAAACTAGGAATAAAACTACCATATGACTCAGCAGTCCCGCTGCTGGACATATACCCTGAGGAAACCATAACTGAAAAAGACACATGTACTCTGGAAGTTCATCTGTTTGTTGCAGCACTATTTACAATAGCTAGGGCATGGAAGCAATCTAGACGTCCATTAACAGATAAATGGATAAGGAAGTTGTGGTACATAAACACAATGGAATATTACTCAACTATAAAAAGGAATGCATTTGAGTCAGTTCTTAGAACTGGATGAACCTAGAGCCTATTATACAGAGTGAAGTAAGTCAGAAAGAGAAAAACAAGTATCATATATTAATGCACATATATGGAAGAGGTGTCAAGAATATACAGAACTGTACAAAAAGATCTTCATAACCCAGATAATCATGATGCTGTGATCACTCACCTAGAGCCAGACATGCTGGAATGTGAAATCAAGTGGGCCTTAGGAAGCATCAGTATGAACAAAGTTAGTGGAGGTGATAGAATTCCAGTTGATCTCTTCAAATCCTGAAAGATGATGCTGAGAAGGTGCCACACTCAATATGCCAGCAAATTTGGAAAAGTCAGCAGTGGCCACAGGACTGGAAAAAGGTCAGTTTCATTCCAATCCCAAAGAAAGGCAATGCCAAAGAATGCTCAAACTACCACACAATTGCACTCATCTCACATGCTAGCAAAGTAATGCTCAAGATTCTCTAAGCCAGGCTTCAAAAGTACATGAACCATGAATTTCCAGATGTTCAAGCTGGTTTTAGAAAAGGCAGAGGAACCAGAGATCAAATTGCCAACATCCATTAGATCATCAGAAAGGGGGTTCCAGAAAAACATCTATTTCTGCTTTATTGAATATGCCACAGCCTTTGATTTGGAGAAGGAAATGGCAACCCACTCCAATATTTGTGCCTGGAAAATACCATGGACAGATGAGCCTGGCAGGCTATAGTCCATGGGGTCGCAAGAGTCTGACACAACTTAGCGACTAAACCACCACCCATCAGCCTTTGACGGGGTGGAACAAAACAAACTGGAAAATTCTTCAAGAGATGGGAATACTAGACCACCTGACCTGCCTCCTGAGAATCTGTATGCAGGTCAAGAAGCAACAGTTAGAACTGGACATGGAACAACAGACTGGATCCAAATAGGGAAAAAAAGTACATCAAGGCTGTATATTGTCACCCTGCTTATTTAATTTATAGGCAGAGTACATCATGTGAAATAACAGGCTGGAAGAAGCACAAGCTGGAATCAAGATTGCCTGGAGAAATATCAATAACCTCAGATATGCAGATGATACCACCCTTATGGCAGAAAGCAAAGAGGAAAGAACTAAGAGCCTCTTGATGAAAGTGAAAGAGGAGAGTGAAAAATTTGGCTTAAAGCTCAATATTCAGAAAACCGAAGATCATGGCATATGGTCCCATCAGTTAATGGCAAATAGATGGGGAAACAATGGAAACAGGGACAGACTTTATCTTTTTGGGCTCCAAAATCACTGCAGATGGTGACTGCAGCCATGAAATTAAAAGATGCTTGCTCCTTGGAAGAAAAGTTATGACCAACCTATATAGCATATCAAAAGCAGAGACATTACTTTGCCAACAAAGGTCCGTCTAGTCAAGGCTATGGTTTTTCCAGTAGTTATGCATGGATGTGAGAGTTGGACTATAAATAGAGCTGAGCACTGAAGAATTGATGCTTTTAAACTGTGGTGTTGGAGGAGACTCTTGAGAGTCCCTTGGACTGCAAGGATATCCAGCCAGTCCATCCTAAAGGAGATCAATTCTGAGTATTCATTGGAAGGATTGATGCTGAAGCTGAAAGTCCAATACTTTGGCCACCTGACACAAAGAACTGACTCGCTGGAAAAGATCCAGATGCTGGGAGAGATTGAAGGTGGGAGGAGAAGGGGACAACAGAGGATGAGATGGTTGGATGGCTCACTGACACAATGAACATGAGTTTGAGTAGGTTCCGGGAGTTGGTGATGGACTGGAAAGCCTGGTGTGCTGCAGTCCATGGGGTCACAAAGAGTTGGTTGGACATGACTGAGTGAACTGAACTGATGGAATCTAGGATGATAATACTGACAGTCAGCAAAGGAGACACAGACATAAAGAACAGACTTTTGGACACAATGGGAGGAGGAGAGAGTGGGATGATTTGAGAGTATAGCATTGAAACTTATTACCATATGTAAAATAAATGACTCCCTTGGGCTCCCCTGGTGGCTCATATGGAAGCCTCTGAGGCAATGCAAGAGACCAATGTTCAATCCCTGGGTTGGGAAGATCCCCTTGAGAAGGAAATGGCTACTCCCTGCCAGTATTCTTGCCTGGATAATTTTCATGGACAGAGGAGCCTAGTGGGCGACAGTCCATGGGATCACAAACAATGGGAAATGGCTGAGTGACTAAGACTAACTAACTCAAATAAAGAACCACTGGAGGTTTCAGGTATGATGCCGAAAACCCAAAGCTGGTGCTCTGTGCCAACCTGGAGGGGGTGGAGAGGGCAGAGAGGTTGAAGGGGGTTCCAGGATGGAAGATCACAGGTATTCCTGTGGCCAATTCATGTTGATGTGTGGCAGGGGCCATCACAATATTGTAAAGTAATTATCCTCCAATTAAACTACATAAATAATTTGTTTTAAAGAACCTAAAGATAAGCTACCATATGACCCAGCAATCCCACTCCTGGGTAAATATCCAGAGAAAACCATAATTAGAAAAGATACATATACCCAGATACTCATTGCAGCCCTATTTACAACAATCTAAATGTCCATTGACAGAGAAGTGGATAAAGATGTGGTACATATATACAATGGATTGCTGCTGCTGCTAAGTTGCTTCATTCGTGTCCAACTCTGTGAGACCCCATAGATGGCAGCCCACCAGGCTCCCTTGTCCCTGGGATTCTCCAGGCAAGAATACCGGAGTGGGTTGCCATTTCCTTCTCCAATGTATGCATGCATGCTGAGTGCTTCAGTCGTGTCTGACTCTGTGCGACCCTATAGACAGCAGCCCACCAGGCTTCTCTGTCCATAGGATTCTCCAGGCAAGAAAGAATACTGGAGTGGGTTGCCATTTCCTTCTCCCATACAATGGATTACTCAGCAATAAAAAGAACAAAATAATGCCATTTGAAGCAACATATATGAACCTATAGATTGTCATAGTAAATGAAGTAAGTCAGAGAAAGACAAATATTATATAATATCGCTTGTCTGTGGATGCTAAAGAAATGGGAGATCGTGGACACCTGTGGCTGATTCATGTCAATGTATGGCAGAACAAATACAGTATTGTAATGTAGAATAAAGTATTTTTAAAAAAAAGGCAAAGTAAAAAAAAAAAAAAGAAATGCTACAAGTGAATCTATTTACATAATACAGAGTACTATATATAAAATAGATAACTGATAGCAACCTATTGCATAGCACAGGGAACTCTACTCAATACTCTGTAATACCTATATGGGAATAGAATCTTAAAAGAGTGGATACATGTACATGTATAACTGGTTCACTCTGCTGTTTCGCAGAAACTAACACAACACTATAAATCAATTGCACTCTAGTAAAAATTTTAAAAAGTATCACAGGAAACACTTTGAACTATGTAATGCAGATGGATGTCAGCTAGAGTTATTACGGGGGATCATTTTGCTGTATTTACAAATATCTAATTCTTAATGTTATACACCTGAAACTAACAGTGGTCTACGTCAGTTATTGTTGTTGTTTAGTCTCTGTCATGTCCAACTCCTTTGCAACTCCATGGACTATAGCCCACAAGGCTCCTCTGTCCATGTAATTTACTGGGCAAGAACATCGGAGTGGGTTGCCGTTTCCTTCTCCAGGGGAATCTTCCCGACCCAGATATAGAACCCATGTCTCTTGCATGGACAGGCAGATTCTTTACCAACTGAGCCACAAGGGAAGCCCTTACATCAATTATATCTCAATAATAAAACATTTGAAAAACTAGAAAAACATTTAAAAATTTATAAGTCAAACTGTTGGTAGCTTGAAATTGGCCATGGTGGGGGACATATGCCTCAGAAATCAGCAAACATTATAAATTAGGATTTTTTTTTACCCCAGAGAGTTAGCCTACTAGCACACTCATTCTCTTCTTTTTAAAAGTACATACACACATATACACATGTGTGTGCATACACACACATACATGTGAGTGTTTGTGTGTGTGTAGCACTTCATTTCTTATAAGCAATAGCCTTTGAATGATCTGATTATTCTTCTTTCCACAAAGAGTTACTCTGGTAAACTGCCATAGGTCCCGCAGGGAAATGTGAACTGATCAGTATTACATAAATTTGCCGGGTTTTGTAGGGCTCTTCCTCAAGAAAACACAGCCACCCCTTTAACTGTTTGGCTCTAAGACTGAGAACTGAGACAACTGTGAATACTAGGGGAGGGTTTCATTTTATTTTCCATTATAGTGAAGTATATAATCTACATTCTTGATTTTTTCTAATTTTTAAAATCATGACATACTATTTAAAATTTAGAAAAAGTTACAAGGATAATATAAAGCGCTCTTGTTTGTCCCAATTGTTTGTATTTTGCTTTCACTGAATTTTTGTAGTCTTTCTCTCTCCATATGTGCATGAAATTTTTCTGAATTATTTGAGTGCAAGTTAGAGATAAAATATTTATGTTACCATGGATATGTTAGATGTTTATTTCTTAAGAACAAGGACATTCTCTTAATAATCATAATTCTCAAAATAAAAATTGACAGTAATATAATTCTGTTATTTAATCCAGAAACCATAAGTATATTCCATGTTCTTAATGTGGTCTCAGTAATACTTTTCATAGCTGTTACATTTTCCAGTCCAGAATCAAATGCAAGAACACGTTTTGCATCTAGGTATTCTTTCTTCTTAGTCTCCGTTACTCTGAAAGAGCGCCACAGGTTTTCTCTCTTCTGAATTTGACTTTTGTGAAAAGTAGGCCTCACAGCAAGAAGTTTTTCTACATTTTTACTTGACATTTTAGCTTCAGTAAAGTATACATCCATGCTTGCACGTAAATCTGTATGAACTTTTGGACCATGGTTTCTTGAATAAGTTAAAATTTATTGCTATATTTGTTTATTTTCTGATGTTCCTAAAGTGACCAGTATAAGTCCCCTAATCTAATCCCTGGGTCCTTTTGAGATATCCCATCATTCTTAGAACATTTTCTTTTTTCTAGCAAAACAAAATGTTCCAGTCTCATGTACCTTCCCTTCCTCAACCCTAAAATCAGGTTTTTTCCCCTTAATGAGCCTAGGTTCCGTTTAGTGGAGAGTTATATTTAGAAATAAATATTTGACTTGTAGGGCTTCCCCTGTGGCTCAGCAGTAATCCACCTGCCAATGCAGGAGGAGCAAGAGATTTGGGATTGACTCCTGGGTCAGGAAGATCCCCTGGAGGAGGAAATGGCAACCCTCTCAGGTATTCTTGCCTGGAAAATCCCATGGACAGAGGAGCCTGGCAGGCTAGAGTCCATGGAGTCACAAAGAGTTGGACACGACTTAGGGACTAAACAACAATATTTTAACTGTAGATATTTTTATTGTTATTGGTGTATAATTGCTTATAGATCTCCTCAACAGATGGGGCAAGGAAAAGAAAATAACTACATACCTGACCCATTCCCTAGACATAATATTTCTTTAGTGAGGCCTTGCAGAGACTTGCCTCTAGTTATGTCTCTAGAAACAAGAAAAAGTAAGGCTTTAAGAATGGCAAGAATCATATGTAAAGTAACTGCAGCATTTGAGGACTTTGCATATTTTAAATTTTGAAGAAACCAGTTCTGTTTGTAGTAGACTAATAATGACATAAAAATTCTAAATCAACTGTTTTTCTCTCTGGAATAAGAGGCTCTGAAACATATTTTCTACAAGTATTTGAGATCAGAATTACAAAATTGTTAGAAGTGACAAGAATGAGCCTAAATATTGTCTTATTTACAAATAAGTATACTAAGACAAAAAGTGCTACTTGTTTATAACCTTGGGGTTATTAGTGGTAGAATTCAAAAAGATTATTTTGCTTGCCTTAATAGCTATTTGTTTAGCACATTTTCTCTTCACAGTGGCTGTTGTATGTTCTTTACTGAATGATTGCATGGCTGTTTCAGAGGAACATTATTTTCTTTGTACGTAAGACAAACGTAACCTCTTCTGCTTTAAATATTATGTATTTGATTGTAAAGTCACATGACTTAATTCTGGGTGGAATTTGATGTCTATGTGACACACATCACTTGGTTACAAAAGGAAAATGCAGTTGGCAAGAGAATTGCTGGTTCATAGCTATATAGACATAAATATCATGAACGGGGTTAAGTTTTATCTAGGGGTCATTTTGGTCTTCTACACATTTACTGTTTTCAATCTGCACTGCATTTTAATGTCATCAGACAATTTTCTACCTCTTCTCCAGAAAAATTGATGGTAACATATTTGTAGTGAAACCCTCAGGGCCAATTTTATTATTCACACCCACATATTCTCTTTCCACAATTACTCTATAAATCTTTGTTTTCCTTGTTTATGTAGAGCTCTCTGACACTATGCTTCAGTGACTTCTTTAGATTTCTCCCTACTTGGCAATACTTTTTGCTAGCAGCTCTCCAAGGACCATGAGAATATCTGGGAAATGTAATGTCTATGGAGAAGCGCAAACTTTGCTTTATACCCTTCTGAATAAAGATTTCTAGTAGCAGAGTTAATTCACTCAAATACCAGACCTGGGTTGTATATTTAAAAAATAAAGCGCATATACATATACATATATATATATATATATATATATATATACATACATACATACATACACACACACATATATAGACAGAGAGGAAAAGGCAACCCACTGTAGTATTCTTTCCAGAAAATTCCCATGGACAAAGGAGCCTGGTGTGCTACAGTCAATGGGGTTGCAAAGAGTGGGATACAACTGAGCATGCTTGCATGCACAGAATTCATGAAACATTTCTAGTTCAAGGATGACAATTTGAATATCCATATATAGGAATGCGGAATGATGTTTAGGTAAACATCAGTGTAAACAGTGAGTTCAAGATTGTAAAGATTGTAAAGAATCTATATTTACCCACAATATATAAGGATATAATTACAATTTTGAATGTTAGAGATGTAAGAGATCTCAGAACAATAAATGGGCTATATCTTGTTCCTTAATAGATAGATGGGGTCCCAGCTGAAAACAAAGATATTCTAAAGAGACCAACAAACAACTGGAGATATAACTACTTCGTAGGATTTGTTAAGAGGCTATACAGTGAGCCCTGGCACACTCAACAATTAGCCAATCATTATCATCTCCCTCTTTCTGATCATTTCTTGCCAGTTGCAGAGAAAAGGAGGAATGAAAGTGTAGATTGTGTTTCTGCTCCTATTTCAAATTCCTTAAGCCATGTGTCTTGTCTAAGATGGAGAGCAGAATAAATCAAGTGTATTTGCATCAATTGGAATCATGTTCTTTTTATTGACGTATTGTTGATTTACAATTTGTGTTAATTTTTGCTATACAGCAAAGTGATTCAGTTATACATATTCACATATTCTTTTAATATTCTTTTCCATTATAGTTTATCATGGGATATTAGATATATTTCCCTGTGCTGTATAGTAAGAGCCTATTTACCCATTGAAAACATGTTATTTTACCATTAAATCCTTCAATTTTTAAACCTTAAGAAAAAAAAATTCCCTTATATAATGATTGGTTAATGATCAAGACCAAGATATTTAACATTTTACATAATTCCCTATATACATACATATGTCATTATCTTGTGAAATATCTCAGTATGAATTTGATGTTTATGATCAGTTTCATCTATTACATTTTGTCAAGAATATCATAGGAATCAGGAATATGACAGAAGGCATCACAAAATATCACAGAAGGTAAAAGGCATGTGATATTAATTTGATCATCTAGTTAAAAGGTTATCTTCAAAGTTTATCTACTCTGAAGTCACTGTATTTCCCTTTCCCTTTCATAATTAATACTCTGTGGAGATTACTTTGAAACTATGTAAATGTCATTTTTCTTAGCAAAATTGTACTCTCAATCACTTAAGCACTCACTGATTTTTCTAATTCCATCACTATTTCTATTTTTTATTGTAAAAATGAATTTATTTGCTTCAAGCATACTAGTTAACAACTGTTTACAAACTTGGAAAAGAAAATCAATTCTAACCTTTCATTTAACAAACAACTTACTTATTGAGCCCAACTGTATCCACAGTGCTTAAGTGAACCAACTATCTACTGATGAGACAGTTTTAAATTAATGTATCTATTTAACAAACTTTTATTTTGTGTGTCAGGCGCTATACTTTAGGTCCTGGGTGATTAGTGAATAAAAAACAGACATGATTCTGTTCTTTGAAGTTTTCTGTCTATTGAAGGAAACAGTTTCTAAATGAACAGCCACAGACATAAATATAGAGCTTTATTTTGGTGAGAATGACACAGGACAGATGCCTGGTGCAAGGAGGGTAATGTAGTAGAGGGGCTGACTGTATTAGCAAGAATCCTTCCCTGGTGAAAGGATGACTGATCGGAAATCTGAAGGATAAGGGGGCATTAATTCTGGGTGGGAGAGGAAAGAGCATTTTGGGCAGGTGCACAGGCCCTGCAATTAGAGAGAGTGTGGTACTGTTGGAGAATTGAAAGGATAATGTATTTTGACTTAAAGGACAAAGGCAATCAGATGTCTATGATCAAGATCTAAATTCATCCTCTTGTAATACTTCAAGCTGCATTTTTAGTTTTGCTTTCATTCATCCATTCAGGCATTCAACAAATGATTATTCCATATTATTATTCTATGGAAGGCACTGTGTTAGGTACAGATACAACAGTGAACAAGTTCACAAACCCTGATCCTAAAGATCTCACAGGAAAAGAGGAAAGGATGCTTAGGTACTCTGGGACCACAGAGGAAAAGCATCTACCTTGGTTTCCTGTTGCCTATCATCTGTCTGCAGCCCTCAGGGCCTTTCTGGCATGCTTAGTAACAATTCTGTCTCCGGCTACCTATAGCTACCTGTTTCTCTGCAACTTTGTATACAGAAATAATGGTTGTTTATTAAACTTCTCTGTGCCAGGGATTTAGGTCTCAGTGTAGTACAGGCAGCCCTACAAGATGATTAAAACAATGGCAACTTCACAGATAAAGAAACAGATTAAGAAGCACATTCCTTGTTCTCTGTTTTCTATCTTTTGAGTGGTAACCACTGTCCATCTAGCTGCCCAAACCAGAAAACCAAAAGACATTTTTAACATCTCTCCCGCTATCTTACATCTAGTTATATGCCAGGTCCTATAAATTCCAGCTGCCTAATAGCCATAGAGTATGTCCCCATGCACCCATTCACACTGCCACTAGTCTAACTTGGGCCATTGTCGTTTATCATCAATGTTCCTGCAGTAGCTTCTTAGTGAATATTCTGTGCTTCATGTTGACATGAATATGGTCATCCTAAAGTACAGGTCTGTACATCCTAAAGTAGAGGTCCTGATGCTGGGAAGATTTAAGGCAGGAGGAGAAGGAGACAACAGAGGACAAGATGGTTGGATGGCATCACTGACTCGATGGATGAGTTTGAGCAAGCTCTGGGAGATGGTGAAGGACAGGGAAGCCTGCTGTGCTGCAGTCGACAGGCCTGCAAAGAGTCAGACACAACTGAATGACAACAAAGTACAGGCTTAGTCATGCCAACACCCTGCTTAACATCTTTGAGTGGGTCTCCGTGACTCTTAAAGGAAAAAAGTCCAAGGTGTTTAACTCCACCTATAGGACACTTTAGGCTACTACCTACCTCTTTACCTTCATTTCACCCAGGCAGGACTTCACAGTCTACACCAGTAGCCTCAGTGAAGCTCACCAAGTATTCCTTTGCTCTGGACCATCATTTCTCTATTTGTAAACAGTCTACCTCAAGGAAAAACCCTTCTTTCTTTCCTATCTGCATGGCACCATGGATTCTCGTTTTATTCAATAGATTTTAATTTATTATTGTTACTTACATATTTTGATGTTCAAAATATCCTAGACTTTAAGTTAATTTTAAATGCCTTTTAAAGACATTTTAAATTGTTTGTAGTTCTTTTCTAATGGTAAAATTTACAGAGAGTGAAATATTCAAATTTTAAATGTACTTTTTTTTGATGAATGCATACACCTATGTAACCCACATCTCTATCAAGACATAGAATATTTTCATAACCTATAGGGTTCCTTCCAGCCCCTTCCCAGAGGAGATAAATTAGAAATAATATTATTTTAATTTTAATTAGAATTTTAATTTCAATGCATTTTAATAAATGGCCTAACTGAAGAATTATGAGTTGTTTTCAACTTCGGTTCAGTCACTCAGTCATGTCCAACGCTTTGAGACCCCATGAATCACAGCACGCCAGGCCTCCCTGTCCATCACCGACTCCTGGAGTTCACTCAGATTCACGGCCATCGAGTCCGTGATGCCATCCAGCCATCTCATCCTCGGTCGTCCCCCTCTCCTCCTGCCCCCAATCCCTCCCAGCATCAGAGTCTTTTCCAATGAGTCAACTCTTCCCATGAGGTGGCCAAAGTACTGGACTTTCAGCTTTAGCATCATTCCTTCCAAAGAAATCCCAGGGTTGATCTCCTTCAGAATGGACTGGTTGGATCTCCTTGCAGTCCAAGGGACTCTCAAGAGTCTTCTCCAACACCACAGTTCAAAAGCATCAATTCTTCGGCACTCAGCCTTCTTCACAGTCGAACTCTCACATCCATACATGACTAATGGAAAAACCATAGCCTTGACTAGACGGACCTTAGTTGGCAAAGTAATGTCTCTGGTTTTGAATATACTATCTACGTTGGTCATCACTTTTCTTCCAGGGAGTAAGTGTCTTAATTTCATGGCTGCAGTCACCATCTGTAGTGATTTTGGAGCCCAAGAAAATAAAGTCTGACACTGTTTCCACTGTTTCCCCATCTATTTCCCGTGAAGTGATGGGACCAGATGCCATGATCTTCGTTTTCTGAATATTGAGCTTTAGACTAACTTTTTCACTCTCCTCTTTCACTTTCATCAAGAGGATTTTTAGTTCCTCTTCACTTTCTGCCATGAGGGTGGTGTCATCTGCATATCTGTGGTTACTGATATTTCTCCTGTCAGTCTTGATTCCAGCTTGTGCTTATTTCAGCCCAGTGTTTCTCATGATGTACTCTGCATATAAGTTAAATAAGCAGGGTGACAATATACAGCCTCGACGTACTCCTTTTCCTATTTGGAATCAGTCTATTGTTCCATGTCTAGTTCTAATTGTTGCTTCCTGACCTACATATAGGTTTCAAAAGAGGTAGGTCATATGGTCTGGTATTCCCATCTCTTTCATAATTTTCCACATTTTATTGTGATCCACACAGTCAAAGGCTGTTTTGAAAGATATAGGATACTGTTTTCAAAGTTATAGTTATGTCTGTTCATTTGTTTGATAGCACATGTAAAATATTTTGTTTACTACATTACTGAAAAATATACCATTATTCACATTTTGACTTCAGTAACTAATTTTGTTTCTCTACAGATGAAACTACTGGAGCTGAAAGAGAATCCAGGCTTATCCAAATTTACAAAGCTGCTTTGTAGTATCAATAGGGTTAAAGTTACATATTTTGGCATATAATTTGAAAATTGTTTTAGTATCCTTTGTAATCAGAAGTCTAATTCAACTCTAATTTTGAAAAGCAAAATAGAATGCAGGTTATCAGTTCAAGCCATGACTTTCTAAAAAGTTCCAACAAGATCTCATTCATTTTCTCACCAACAAACTGTTGGACACAGTATAAGATTAAAAACCTTGCAGTGCAAAAAGCCCAGATTGACAGATAATTTAATGAGAGGATGTGAAAGAAACTGACATACATTACAAAGCAGATTGCATTTATTAACTATAATATCTGCTTATGCTTCAGTACATGTAAACTCTGGGTTTGCTTCATGAAACAGAATGTGATAGGTGTCTCCAGTTTATTACCAATTCTTCACCCCCTCTCTGTAATAGAATTAATTGATGCATGTTCCAAGTTGACTTTGCAGTAGGTAGCTCTCACTAGAATGGGCATCTTTTTTGCCCCATTTTTTTTTTTTTCCTTAACTTAGCCATATAACATGCCTTGGCCAGTGAAATGTGGACAGTTAACAACAGTGTGACACTTCTAAACCTAGATCTTATGAAATATACTGTTTCTACTTATTCCTTTTATACTCCTGCAAGTCCTCATGAAAAGACATGTTCCAGGTACAAGGATGAAACAGACCTGAAACAGACCTGAAGCAGCACCACCCAGATGACCAGTGAGTGAATCAAGAAGCAAGGGAATTAAATGTTACTTTAAACCACTGAGATTCTGAGGTAGTTTGTTTCATAGAAAAACAGAATAATGTACAGAGATTACCTGGAAACATTGTACATGGCTGGGAGTCAACTTTTAACTCAGGAAAACAAAGTATTTTTTTTCTATTCCTCAACAACTGTTAGGTGAAGATGGTGCAATTTCTAGTTACTTTCAGCTGTCATGGAAATGACTGCTGCACAAGTGCAGAAGGTTCAAATTAAAAAACAAAAATAGCAAAACTAAATCCAGAAAAACTTCTTGTTTTGAATCAGCAATTGCTAAGTGGTAGGACAGACCACTGAGCAGTTCAACTGTAGCTCTGAAAAGGGACCACCATGTAAGTGAAGACTGATGAAAAAATTCTTCATTTTTCTCTTGGCAAACACTGTCATTGGTGATAATGATTAAAAGAAAAATAACACATAGGGTCCTTGAGCAAAAAGTGCCACGGTTATGAGGAAAGATGTCAGGCAAAGCACTTGATAATCTAAATATTAAAAAAATCCTCAGAATATAATCTACTTCTAAATAGAAAAGAAGTTCTGTTTGAGGAGCTCCATAATATTAAAAAAAATATAGAAAATATGGGAAAGGAGGAAAAGAAATTCACAAGAGGGAAGGAGGTTATAAAAGAAATAACACTACAGAAGTGGATTAAAAGGCAACACAAATATACATATATATGTATTTATATAAACAGAAAAATAAAAACTAGGATAAATAATATTTAATGCTATGATGATTTTTTGAAAGTATATACTACAATTTAAAGTTTTCATATTATTGAATGTTTCTGATTTTTGAAATTATAGGTATTTTATTTAAAGATATTTACATTTTTATTTTAGATGATTATTTGTTCTATATGAAGTTAAAAATGTTTTGGATGTTTTTAGATGACTATAACTTTTTATAAGCATAACTGAAAAATATTAATAGTAAAAACATCTCTGAAACTCTTTCATCAAATGATAAGGTTTTGGTTAATCTTTTGATGAATAAAGTATTTCTATTCTGATTATTTCTTAAGATTACATTCCAGAAATTGGATATTTTGGCTAGAGATTCTTAAGTTTAGAGATGCTATTTGACTTCAAAAAGTTTACTCATGTTCCTCATAGTATTCTTCCTCCCTCTTAGATACTGACAAATTACTCTCTGCAACGGTTCTGCTAATTTCCGTTCTCATAAACAATGAAATTTTTAGGCTGTAGCCAGCACTGAGAATTTTAATTGTTTAAACTTTAGGAATTTGATGGAATTATAGTAATGTAAGGGTCTTTTCTGGAACTTGACAAGGAGAAGCTCTCTTATACAGTGGAACAAGGTGGCCATATAAACCTGTAGTAGCCAGGGTTCCCTATGAGGGCAAAATCTAACACAGAGAAGAGACATAATCTAAATTCTGATGTCATCACTAGAATTCCAGTATTTCATATTACTTCGAGTAGTATCTTGGGTTATTTTATTTATATGTCAGTGAATCTTTTTTTTTGTGTGTGCTTAAAATAGTTTGAGTCAGATTTCTTAGTATACAACAGAATGATGTCTCCTAACACATTGATAAATGGTTACTATTTTTTATATTCAATTTGGATTTTTTTAAGTAACTGCAACTTGATATTGGTATTATCAATTGTTCTAAATGTATATATTTGCAGTCCAAGCTTTTCAGAGTTTTGATCACCAATAGCATTTAACACCTTTTGTTCTCAACATTGTTCTTGAAAACATTTACATTGCCTTTTGTTTTCATTAGAAACTTCAATCTGATACCCATATATAGGAATTTTAAAATATATTTTGCTATTCTAATAAATTATGTATATAGTTCATGGCTGTCTAATAATAAAGTATATGTGAATTTTACTTCATTTTTTCCTGCTTTTTACATGCAAAATAAGAATAAATTATAAACTTAGTCTCTAAAGAGCAGAAATAGTCTGTTTCCTTAAACAGTAAATTTATTCTGTCATTTCCATTGAATTCCTTTTTTGTTGTAAACAATCCTATTATTTATCTCAGAAAATTCTGAAATATTTTCCATTTGAAATAAAATTTGCTATTGTTTGTTAAGAAGACATTGACAACTTAAGGAAAGTCTTAGAAACATCATCCTATATGTGAGAGGTTTTGTGCATTTTATTTAGCTATTTGTTTTTTTTTTTTTTTAATTACAATACTGTATTTGTTTTGCCATACATTGACATGAATCAGCTACAGGTGAACACAATCTCCCAATGCCGAAGCCCCCTCCCACCTCTCACCCCATATTTCTGTTTTTTATACAAAAAGTATTTTGTGATTTTGTTTCAGAGCTAACTGATTCCATTTTGACCTTAGATATATTTGTACATTTCAGTCATTTTTAATTATATTCTATTTTTGCACAAACATACTTTCAAATTTAATGTCAACATACATGCATCTCTTCCCAGCATGCTTAGAATCTCTGCTTATAATGGTCTACTTGCTTTTACTTTATTAAAACGTTTTCCTTAAATCATGAGCTCTCTTCTTTCTTAGATATACAAACTTTTAGAGCTCAACAGAACATAAAAAGAGAGTGAAATTTTAATAACTTTTCATTTTCACTTTTCATAGATCAGTTCAGTTCAGTTGCTCAGTCATGTCTGACTCTTTGCGACCCGATGAATCACAGCACGCCAGGCCTGCCTGTCCATCACCAACTCCCAGAGTTCACCCAGACTCATGTCCGTGGAGTCGGTGATGCCATCCAGCCATCTCATCCTCTGTCGTCCCTTTCTCCTCCTGCCCCCAATCCCTCCCAGCATCAGGTCTTTTCCAATGAGTCAACATTCCTTATGAGGTGGCCAAAGTATTGGAGTTCCAGCTTTAGCCTCAGTCCTTCCAATGAACACCCAGGGCTGATCTCCTTCAGAATGGACTGGTTGGATCTCCTTGCAGTCCAAGGGACTCTCAAGAGGTTTCTCCAACCCCACAGTTCAAAAGCATCAATTCTTTAGCACTGAGCTTTCTTCACAGTCCAACTCTCACATCCATACATGACCATGTAGCCTTGACTACATGGACCTTTGTTGGCGAAGTAATATCTCTGCTTTTGAATATGCTGTCTATGTTGGTCATAAGTTTCCTTCCATAGGTCAAGGGTCAGCAATTTTTTTTTTTTTCTGTTATAGGCCAAATAATAGATATTATAGGTTTTGCTAGCCATATTGTCTGTCACAGCAATTTGTGCTGTTGTAAAAGTAAAAACAGCCATAGATGATATGTGAATAAATGTGTTGCTGTGTACCAATAAACCTATCTATTAAAAAAAAAAAGGCATGATCAAGATTGGCCCATTAGCTGTACTTTTCTAATCCCTATTATAGATAGGTAATTTTCTCATTGGCAATGAACTTAGGAAACATACAAGAGGATAACACTGCTGCTGCTGCTGCTGCTGCTGCTGCGTCACTTCAGTCGTGTCCGACTCTGTGCGACCCCATAGACGGCAGCCCACCAGGCTCCCCCCGTCCCTGGGATTCTCCAGGCAAGAGTACTGGAGTGGGGTGCCATTGCCTTCTCTGAGCACTATGTTTCAGTAATTGTAATATTTGTAGACTTTAAGTGTCCATAACTACAATTCTTGTCCTTAAGACATATGCAATAGTTTGACAGTTTTTGTAAAAACAAAAGCATGCAGTGTATTCAATCTTATCAGTATAAAAACACATACTTCACTTTGATTTCTAGGTCTAGAAAATTTTATAAAACTAATTTCTGAAAATATAAAGAGATAATTTCAGTATAAGCAGTAGACATATATGGGAGAGAAGTTAGATGAGAAACAGCTAAATTCATTTCAAAGCTGAGAATTGGAAAAGCTATTGGTATACTATTTTTCCCCTCTTCAAATGGTTATTCATGAGAATCAGGCTGAAGGTAAAGGTACAGAACAGAAAGAAACTTGTGGTCAGTCCTCCACCTGGTGATCTGTTGATCCAAGTTAGTGAATCAGAGAATACCAAGAGGTAGCCAGACAAGGTATCTTTCTCTTGTTTCTAATCTTAGAGTAAAATCTCTTAGTTTTTCACTGTTGAGGAAGATGGTAGCTGTGGACTTACTGTATGTAGACACAATACAATGAAATATTAATATAATGATAATACTAATAATGACAGCAAGAGGAGGAATAGGAGAAACTGAAATATTATTCAACATTTAAAAGGAAGGAAATTCTGCCTCTTGTAACAGCAGCATGGATGGACCTGGAGGATATTATGTGAAGTGAAAGAATCAGACACAGAGAGACACCATAGTCTTACATATATGTAGAATCTGCTTCTTTCAGAAGCAGAGAATAGAATTATGGCTGCCAGGGGCTGTAGGGAGGGTTTCTGGGGGAGGTGATGGTCACAGGGTACAAGTCTCAGTTGTGCAAGATAAATAGTTAATAATGCTGCTTTGTACATGTAGAGTGAGAATTCTAAGAGCATAGATCTTATGTTAAGTGTTCTTACCACAAAGAAACAATAAAGAGGATGATGATAAAGGGAAAAGGAGAAAATTTTGGCAGGTGATGTGTGTTTATGGCCTTGATGGTGGTGATGATTTTATGGCTGTATCCTTATCCCTGGGCTTCCCTGGTAAAGCTCAGAGGATAAAGCATCTGCCTACAATGAAGGAGACCCAGGCTTGATCCCTGGGTCGGGAAGATCCCCTGGAGAGGGAAACGGCAACCCACTCCAGTATTCTTGCCTGGAAAATTATATGGACAGAAGAGCCTGGTAGGTTACACCCCATGGGGTCGCAAAGAGTCATTCATGACTGAGTGACTAGCACACACACACGTCCTTATCCACAAACTCATTAAGTTGTACACATTAAATGTATATATAGCATTTTACATGTGTAATACCTCAATAGTACTTCAGTAAACTGGCTCAAAACCCCTCTCATTTATATATGAGTAATAAGCATAAGGACTGAACATGATACTTACTACTATATGGTAAGAGAAAAAGGAAATCAATCATAAATTACAGACCACTTTACAAAAAAAAAAAAAGTTGTCCCAGTTGACATTTTAGAAAGATACAATACCCTACATTCTTAAAATTACTGAAAATAATACATCCTTTGATTCCATAAAATATTTTCCAAAAAAATAGTAAGATAATAAGATAAAAAATGAGAACACAAACTGGTGCTCATCAAATGGTAGATTACAACATCTTCATTACCAAAATGAATACACACTAGAAGCAAAGAGAAATGTATGGCCAGCAAAGTCAAATTTATAGATGACAGACTTGAGGAAAATATTACAATAGAAAATGTGAAAGATCAACAGAAATTCTTTATTAAATAACTATGACATACAGAGAATGTCTGACATAAATAAAATTGTGTTCCTGGGGGAAAAAAAGTATAAACAGAACAGGAATAACATTGAAAAATAAAGGAATACTTGTTTTGCATGAAAGAGAGCCTTCAATTGTTGCTTAAAAGTTCAGAGCTTAGTCAGTGATAAACTGATAAAGAACACAAAACAGCAAAGCATATCTTGGTGAAGTTACTAAAATTCAAGAACAAAGAAAGAGTGTTACACGCACTGAACTAAGTAAAACAAGTCAGACATAGAGAAAAAACATTTCTGACTACAACGTCCTCCACAAGCAGTAGAAAAGTGCTAGAAAATTATTTAAAATATTTGCTACAGAAGTAGTTCTCAAAGTGATGTCTGAGTTCCTTAGGGGCCTGTAAAAACTTTTTATAAATCAAAACTAATTTCACAAAAATACTAAGACGTCATTTGCTATTTTATCTTCCATTTTCTAAGAATGTATAATCGAGTTTTCTAGAGACTATGATGTGTGATATTTCAAGAGATGGAAGAAGCAGATATGAGATTCCATTCATTTTCTATTAAGCTGAAGTTGGAGAGATTTGCAAGAACATGAAACAATGAGGTTGGAAAAGATGACTGATATGATTTCAATCTTCTTAAATTTATTAAGACTTGTTTTGCAGTCTAACATATGATCCATTAACCCTGAGCTAGATATTTCAGCTTTCTAAAATACTTGTAATGTAGGCAGTGCGCCATGATTTTATAATTCCCAACACCATCTTCTCTGTCACTGTACTGGGAG
The DNA here is from genome assembly GCA_917880005.1 of Nanger dama. Taxonomy (NCBI): domain Eukaryota; kingdom Metazoa; phylum Chordata; class Mammalia; order Artiodactyla; family Bovidae; genus Nanger; species Nanger dama. The sequence goes on from CAKJTW010000002.1 coordinate 13,509,689, forward strand.
TTCCCTCTCTTGGTTGCACAATCAGAATTTTCATCCTCTTTTGTACTTCATTCTTTTCTAGAGCCTTCTAAAAGTGAGGGCTTCAGCAAATTCATTCATTTCCTCTCTTAGTTATATTTGCATTTCAAATCAGAAGTACTGCAGAGATTTATGCTTACCCCTCTTACGTACCATAAACTGGAAGTATGGAAGAGAATACTTTAAAAGTAGAGGCCATATTCTGGATAGTTTTAATTTATTTACTATACAGCAAGTATTCTTCTACATGCTAGGAATATAAATGAGATGGCAAAAGTATAATATAGAAGAAAAGGCACCAGACAGAGTAGGCTAAGATAAATGTTAGATACCTATATAGAAATAAGTGAAGCTTATAATTGAGGATTTGTGAGGTTTCTCAGAGAATCAAACCATGAAATAATATGTTCTGATTTCTAACAATAACAAGAATGCATTTCATCCCAAGGAAGGAAAACATTAAAATTCTCTACTATTTGACATCTCCAGAGGTTTTTATAAATATATGCCTGATATTCCAATGAAATACTCATAACCTGTTTATTCATTCCACGAGAACATAAAATACCCAGAGTATCAGAAAAAAATAGAATAAAACAGGATGCAATCCTTACCTACAAGAATATCTCAATTATCTTTAGATTTCAAATTCAATGTACTCTTACAGATGTTTCTGTTAGAGATCAAATGTGCCTGACATTGAGTTTTCTTAACTTGAATTTTCTTTCTTGTTCACTTTGCTAGAATTGACTCCATAGCTGTATTTTTCAGAGTACCATAAGCTGCTTTTTATTTAAAAAATATGCCCCCTCCCCTTATATTTATTCTCACCATGAGTTTTAAAGACAGTAAAGCCAGGCTCAAATTCCAGATTTGTCAGTGACAGTCTTAGGAAACACGGGCAAGAGGCTTAATTATTCTGAATATCCATATTTTATAAACATATTCTATGTAAATTCTAGGCACAAAGCACAGTACGTAGTGCACATAAGAGGGATACTAACTGTAGATGCGCAGTTTATCCTCTCACCAGTGCGAGATGGAAAATGTTACCTGCCTTCACAGCTTTCTCAGTTATTAGCAACCTATACGGTATGGAGGGCAACCCCTGCCAAGTCTTCCCTGTTCGAAATGAAACATACAGGGAGAATACACTATTTGATTCTGCCTAATCATGTATTCTCCCAACATTTTTTATATTACATCTGGAGCTCAGCTTTTAAAATATGAGCCAAAAATCGGTTGCTATAAACACACACTCCGATTTTGCCTTTCAAAGATGCGTGTTACAAAGAACAGTGATCTCAAGCATGAACTGAAGAGGGCAGATAAACTTCACAATAAAATGTCACAAAAACCAGATAAAACTTCACAATATCATCTCTCTTCCTCAAAAGGTCATTTGCTCCCTTGAAATTTTCTTTAACTTAGATTTCTACTGTTCTCCTCCCATGTTAAACACGTCTATTTTAGAATAGTCTTCACAGATATTTTCAACACTGTCTCACTTCCCAGAGGAAATGCAAACTACACAGTTTATGAGCCGGACACACGGGCATTTGGTATATTGTTAAAAATGCTGATGTTATTTGTGGAAATGTTTTATTTATACAGGAACAATACAGTCCAGTAAATAAAAAGTTAAAAAGTGTTTTCAATATCACATGTATTTGACCATGTAAGATGAAAATAAAACTAGCAGAAGGTTTATTAATTATTGGTGTTTAGGATGGCATATGCCTCTTTAGTCTGAAATAAGATCAGGACATTTGCCCTGAGACATCATCAAGTGACTTTCTGAAAAAGTCTTATTTTTCTATCAGCTTCATTTTATAGTTTTATGAAAGACTATCAAATTTTACTCATGATATTTTAAAACTTCTTTAGTACTCCCAATATGATTTTATGTTAATGCCATAGTTTTATAGTTTTACTAGAAAATGAAGTTGGACTCATAGGAGTATAATTTCCAAGGGCATATTTCATGGTACTTCATAAGTTGTTTTATTCTTTCAGCCTTACTTTATTGGCCTTTTTAATATATTGGCTGTATTATAATATGAGGTTCACAGTAGATCCTAACTCCTCACAAAGACCCTGTATTTATATTTGCTGCTGCTGCTGCTGCTAAGTCGCTTCAATCGTGTCTGACTCTGTGTGACCCCATAGACGGCAGCCCACCAGGCTCCTCCATCTCTGGGATTCTCCAAACAAGAACACTGAAGTGGGTTGCCATTTCCTGTGCTCTAATTCAAGCTGCAAAACATTTTAAAGGTCCTGTAGTTCAAATGACAATGTGAAATTTCCAAGATTATTTTAGAAGGTGACTGATGTTACTGCAGTGTAAAACTTGTAGATCAGTTCCATAATGACTTATCCACACTTCCAAATCCACAGAGCTCTAAAAACTGAAGGATTTTTTTGTTTGTTTGTTTGATGCCAAAACTCACTGATCAGCTAAATCTGACACAAATGGAAGTGAGGCTATTTGTAATTTTTATTTATTCTACTTAGTCTGAATAGCTATATGGTTTGCTATAGATCTATCAGTTTGGCAAAGGAGTATTACCCTAGACTCTGATGAATATTATAAATATATGAATATTATAAATATTATAAATACATACTGATCATGGCATCTGGTCCCATCACTTCATGGGAAACAGATGGGGAAACAGTGAAAACAGTGTCAGACTTTATCTTTTGGGCTCCAAAATCACTGCAGATGGTGACTGCAGCCACAAAATTAAAAGACGCTTACTCCTTGGAAGAAAAGTTATGATCAACCTAGGTAGCATATTCAAAGACATTACTTTGCCAACAAAGGTCCATCTAGTCAAGGCTATGGTTTTTCCAGTGGTCATGTATGGATGAGAGAGTTGGACTGTGAAGAAAGCTGAGCGCCAAAGAATTGATGCTTTTGAACTGTGGTGTTGGAGAAGAGTCTTGAGAGTCCCTTGGACTGCAAGGAGATCCAACCAGTCCATTCTAAGGGAGATCAACCCTGAGTGTTCTTTGGAAGGAATAATGCTAAAGCTGAAACTCCAGTACTTTGGCCACCTCATGCAAAGAGTTGACTCATTGGAAAGGACTCTGATGTTGGGAGGGATTTGGTGCAGGAGGAAAAGGGGACAACAGAGGATGAGATGTCTGGATGGCATCACAGACTTGATGGACCTGAGTCTGAGTGAACTCCAGGAGATGGTGATGGACAGAGAGGCCTGACATGCTGCAATTAATGGGGTCGCAAAGAGTCGGACACAACTGAGCGACTGAACTGAAGTGTTATACATGTCATAATAAGTTTTTTAAAAGTGCAGTATATCTGGATCCATAACATGGATCCAGATTCATGTTGATGTATGGTAAAACCAATACAATATTGTAAGGTAATTAACCTCCAATTAAAATAAATAAATTTATATTAAAAAAAGAAAAAAATAAAAGTACAGTATAATATAAAGAATAACACATGTATATTAGATTCCTAGGGCTATTATAGCAAAATACTATCACCTGGGTGGCTCAAACAACCTAAATTTATTTTCGTACAGTTCTAGAAGTTAGAAGATCAAAGTGTTGGCAGGTTTGGTTTCTTCTAAGACCTCTAAGGATGATAGGGCCTCAATATATAAATTTAGAGGGGGCACCATTCAGTCTATCACAAGATGAAGAGTTTAATACAATTTTCACACACCATTGCCAGCACCACAGAAACCCCTCTTATTTTCCCTTCTGGCCACTACCCGTATACCATCAAGGGAAATCTATGCTAGTTTCTATTTGTATAGATTCAGTATTTTCCTCTTGTATTTTATATTAATGGAATCATATAGCAAATGTGCTTTCATGTTCAGCTTCTTTCAATTCACTTCATCTATAATGCCTTGTATCATTCTAGATAGTTCACTCATACTGTTGAACAATACATTGTGTTGCTAAATCAATTTGTTTTATCTGTTCTATCACTAATGGACACTTGGATAATTTCCAGTTTTGAGCTACCACAAATAACACTGCTATGAACTTTCTTGCACATGTCTTTTAATGAACATTATAGAGTGGTGAGTTGGCTTGTCATAAAGCATGATTTTTTTGAGCTGTTTTAAGGCTGCTATGCCATGTTTCAAAGTTGCCAGACCAACTGAAACTACCATTTGAAAAATTTCATGCCAGTGATGTCTGTTTTATAAAGGCAGATACTGTAATTTAGAATCAACATAGGAAATCAAAGATAGCACAGGAAAAGCATTAGAAAGAAAATGGGAGCCTCCACAATATTGATTAAGATATGACACATACATCAGATAAGTGTGCAAAGTACTACTGTACCAATATTAAGAATTAAAGGATAAAAATGAACATGGCTGTGTTTATAATCATTTTTCTTAACTAAGAATAATAGATACTGGTTTCAAATGATTATGAATCAGAAACGGAACTAAGAATTTCTTGATTCAAGGAGCTGTGATTAGACCATGTAACTAATTACCAAGGAAAGTTTTGAAGCAATCTTCCTTCTATCTGAGCATCTCTTACAAACTCAAATTCCTTACTGTCTTCTTCAAAGAGTGGTCATGACAATGAGTGTGCCTATCAATTCCCCCATTTTCTTTCAATCCATTTCTTGAAATTCTCCTAACTTAATTTGCATTGGTGGGCACTGAATCCTTCAAATTCTCTAAGGATCATTTACCAAGATGTTTCTAGGTAGGTTTGGCCAATATAAACACAAGGAGTTTGGAGGATCTGAAGAAGGAAAATAACCAGTACTTCCTGCTTCTCTTTTTCCAGCCCTCCTCAAGCAGCCTCCACCATAATTCCAATTTCCACTAGCTGGACCTGACTCTGGTCACACCATTGCCCCCTCTGGCTTCTTCAAATCCAAAGAGATTGTGGTCTCTTGCTGTTAATTATTTTTGGTTGCCTCACCGTCCTTCAGCTTTCTAGCACATCTCTCGTGTTGTAATAATTCATTCTGTTGAGCTACTTAGGATGGGCTGTTTTGCTAATTAAGCCTTTACTAATAAAGACCTAGTACCAGGAATAGTTCCACAAGAGATTTTCAATGTGGTGTTTGGGTTTCTCCTCTTGGAGCTTGATCACATAAGAGCTTTTTTCCTAATGGAAAATGCAATGCTATTACCTGTGGCTTGCAGATGCACTGAGAGTATCTGTATTACCACATAGTATTACTTTTAGTTATTTGAGATTAAATGCCAATATAGGGAAAAGCTTTGAGGTTTTAAGTATCTGTTGGCTGCTTCTGACAATTGTGAAGACCTTAAAAAGGATAAAGATAAGCTCAGAATTTCACCTCAAGAGATTGGAGAACAAGAGAGACTTTCTACTGTGGCCTCAAAGTATCTTTTTTAGTTTGTCACTGTTAGGCATGTAAGACTCAAAGTCTGACACACCACTAAATTAGGCTGATCATAGAATTAAAACATAACTAAAAATGCTCAACTTTGCTATGATTTTTATGTTAAAATTTAGGCACTGCCATGGAAGGAGCCTGAAGATTGGGATGTGAAAAACTGAGAAGACAGAGAAGTCTAAAAAAAGTTGAATCTTCAAATTCTGCTGAAACTTACCAGCAGAAGTACCCTTCCTCCACTGTCTGAGATCAAACTTCCCTTTCTTAAAATTTTGTAGTAAGTTCATATGAGATATTTGTTTGTAAGAAAAATCCATCATGCTCAATTATATCATTTCTTGCCTCAAGACTGGTAATTAGAAAAACGTTGGAAGAAGTTTCAATCAATGAATGACTCGTAACATTTTTCTTGGATATCACAAAACAAGTTCATTTGGTTCAGATCTGTGGAAATGATAAATGACTAATAACAGGCTTGTAGACAGTATATTAAAAAATGCCAATTATTTTCTTGCTTAAGACAAAAATTGTTAACCTAAGAGTGTGGTTTTTAAAACTAATAAAGCACTTGTTTAAAAAAAATCTTGTCTCTAGTTGATATTTTGCTGCTTATATATGTTCATGTTATAGTGAAATGCACATGATTTAACTATAAATCCTGTATGAATGGAATTGCTTCTTTAAGATATGTGAGGCTAGGAATTGTGTAGACATTTATATTTTCCATTTGATTCAGCATACTCTCTGAAAGTTGGCTCTTGTGGCAGTCATTATTTCTGTTTGCTGAAACCTCTAGTTTTCGTCCATCATGGTACAGAGTAGGAACCCACTTTCATATCTTTTGAAGTTAGGCATGACTATGTTTTTGCTTGGTTTATGAAAAGCCCACAGATGCACTCAGCAATGTCACCCCTAGAAGGTAGTGACTCATTTGCCATGTTATCTTTCTCTGTTAGATTCCCCTATTATTGGTGTCTCAGATAGTAAAGAATCCGTGGGCCATGCAGGAGACTGGGTCAGGAAGTCCCTTGGAGAAGGGAATGGCTACCCACTCCAGTATTCTTGTCTGGAGAATTCCATGGACAGAGGAACCTGGTGGGCTATAGTCCATTGGGTTGCAAGAGTCAGACATGACTAAGTGACTAACACTTTCTCTATTAGACATAGTTGCTGTAGGAAGATCTCTAAACATGGGCAAAATAGAACATAGCCCTCTGATGAATATGTCTCATTATTTTAAGCCCCTGAGATTTTAGTGTTGTCAGTTAATTAGATTTATTAAAATTTTTGTTGATTTTGTTAATTTCTGAGGACAGAGATTTTTAAAAAACCTATTGTACACCATGTTGCTGCTGCTGCTGCTAAACTGCTTTAATCGTGTCCAACTCTCTGTGACTCTATGGACAGCAGCCCACCAAGCTCCTCTGTCCACAGGATTCTCCAGGCAAGAATACTGGAGTGGGTTGCCATTTCCTTCTCTAATTACACGCTAAAAAGTTTTCAATTCAGTTTTAACCATGGTATCTTTTTTTTTTTCCCAAGTGAAATTATAAGCCAGGTAAAAACAATTGAAATTGAGTTGTTTGGATAAAGGGGCTGGAGGGCTTGGGTGCTCAGAGTTCATTGCTCTATCCACCCCCATTGGCTGGCCTGTCCAGGGGCGTCTCAATGGCTCTACCAAGACTTAGTTGAGCACAATTTTTTAAATGTAACTGTTTACTGGGAGACTTTGGTTTAATCCAAACTAGTAGTTGGTGATACATACATTTGATTCTTAACATTTCAAAAACACTGCCAAGATTCTTTTCTTATATATAAAAGTTATGCACATTAGAGAAGCCATTTCTAAATCCTACCTCATATTAGTTGTAGAATAAGATTTGGAATAAAGAGTAAAATTTATTAGGTTTGGCTTTTTGTCGGTGTGGGTGGCTATTGTGCTTAAGAAATGCTATATAATAGTAAAGATACATAATGAGATGGTACCTTTATGGCTTCTGATCAAATGGGATTTCTGAATCATAAAGCACTAAGAATATAAAGTGTTATTATTTTAATTAGGATAATGCAGCTAGAGAAAACAAATGTAAGCACCATTTTTTTAGATGATGGGTTCTGAGCTCTTAGTTCCAATCTAGGAAAAGGAAACTGAATGATTTAGCTTTTTCCCCCATTTAATGTGCACAAAAGACTAAAAAGGTTGGGGAGCATTAGGAAGAGTAGGGAACTAGCGCAAACATAAGCTTATCCTACTGTGAAATTATTGCAAGGCCCCATCTGCAATATTCTGTCCTGTGATTGCTAGTGAAATGAAAAATATAATGTAGACAGAAGCTGCTCAGGAAGATGTAATTTAAATGGCCAAGATGATGGAATGCCTCCATGAAAAACCAGAAGATTAGGACTCTTCAGTCTTAGAAAATGAATGTGAAAAGAGTAATGATTAAAATGAGTAAATTGGTCTCTGAAGCCCATTTTGCTCAAAGAAATCTCGAAGGAAATGACAAATAATAATGGTAGCTAAAATTATCGAATTCTAAAACCTGCTGGACTCTGTTCTGAGGGCTCTTACATGCTTATTTATTTAATCCTCAAAGTAACTGAAGCAGATACTTCAATTGAAATCTCTGCTTTATAGTTGAGGAAACTGAAGCCAATCTAGTTAACTTACATAATATCATGTAAACAAATAGGTTAGTATCTGAATTCTTACATATGATGGAGTAGTTTTCAAATGATATATATATTTACATGTATCAAAATATTATATATATATATATATGTAATTCTCCTGGATTGATTGTTAAAAGTACAGATTCCTGGTCCATCTCAAGCTCCTTTACTCTATCTGGGGTGAGCTCAGAAATATGCATTTTTAAAAACACCATAGGGACTAATGCAAGTATAGCTGTGACCTTACTTGGAGAATTACCAGGTTGGTAGATAAATACTTTCTGGAAATCCATTCAACAGATGTATGACTTTATTTGAATTATTTAACCTCTCAGTTTCTTAATCCGCAAAAGATATATAACAATAGAACTGTATAATATCTTTAACTTTTAAACAGATTAAATAAATTACACATTAAAAGTACTAATCATGACATAAATAATACATTTTAGTTCCAGAAAAACATCTATTTCTGCTTTATTGACTATGCCAAAGCCTTTGACTGTGTGGATCACAAGAGGCTGTGGAAATTCTGAAAGAGATGGGAATACTAGACCACCTCACTTGTCTTTTGAGAAATCTGTATGCAGGCCAGGAAGCAACAGTTAGAACTGGACATGGAACAACAGATTGGTTCCAAATAAGAAAAGGAGTACGTCAAGGCTGTATATGGTCACCCTGCTTATTTAACTTATATGCAGAGTACATCATGAGAAACACTGGACTGGAAGAAGCACAAACTGGAATCAAGATTGCCGGGAGAAATATCAATAACCTCAGATATGCAGATGACACCACCCTTATGGCAGAAAGTGAAGAAGAACTAAAAGCCTCTTGATGAAAGTGAAAGAGGAGAGTGAAAAAGTTGGCTTAATGATCAACATTCAGAAAATGAAGATCACGGCATCCGGTCCCATCACTCCATGGGAAATAGATGGGGAAACAGTGGAAACAGTGTCAGATTTATTTATTTTTTGGCTCCAAAATCACTGCAGATGGTGAGTGTAGCCATGAAATTAAAAGACGCTTACTCCTTGGAAGGAAAGTTATGAGCAGCATAGATAGCATATTCAGAAGCAGAGAGATTACTTTGACAACTAAGGACTGTCTAGTCGAGGCTATGGTTTTTCCAGTGGTTATGTATGGTTGTGAGAGTTGGACTGTGAAGAAGGCTGAGCACCGAAGAATTGATGCTTTTGAGCCATGGTGTTGGAGAAGCCTCTTGAGGGTCCCTTGGACTGCAAGGAGATCCAACCAGTTCATTCTGAAGGAGATCAGCCCTGGGATTTCTTTGGAAGGAATGATGCTAAAGCTGAAACTCCAGTACTTTGGCCACCTCATGTGAAGAGTTGACTCATTGGCAAAGACTCTGATGCTGGGAGGGATTGGGAACAGGAGAAGAAGGGGACGACAGAGGATGAGATGGCTGGATGGCATCACTTATGTGATGGACATGAGTCTGAGTGAACTCCGGGAGTTGGTGATGGACAGGGAGGCCTGGCATGCTGCGATTCATGGGGTCGTAAAGAGTTGGACATGACTGAGTGACTGAACTGAACTGAGTTCTTTGTTTCAAGCAAAGTTAGCTATGCCTGCAGTATAACTGTAGTTTTCCCACCATGTAAAATTTCTGCCTCTTAGCATCTATAATGGAGAAGGCAATGGCACCCCCACTCCAGTACTCTTGCCTGGAAAATCCCATGGATGGAGGAGCCTGGAGGGCTGCAGTCCATGGGGTCGCTAAGAGTCAGGCATGACTGAGCGACTTCACTTTCACTTTTCACTTTCATGCATTGGAGGAGGAAATGGCAACCCACGCCAGTGTCCTTGCCTGGAGACACCCAGGGACAGAGGAGACTAGTGGGCTGCCGTCTATGGGGTCACACAGAGTTGGACACGACACCACTGAAGCAACTTAGCAGCAGCATCTATAAATTTTTAAGCAGCATAACATTTGAAATGAAGTGAAAGTTGTTCAGTCATATTTGACTCTTTGCAACCCCATGGGCTGTAACCTGTCAGACTCTTCTGTCCATGGAATTCTTCAGGCCAGAATACTGGAATGAGTTGCCATTTCCTTCTCCAGAGGATCTTCCCAACCCAGAAATGGAACCCAGGTCTCTCACACAGAGTTGGACACGACACCACTGAAGCAACTTAGCAGCAGCATCTATAAATTTTTAAGCAGCATAACATTTGAAATGAAGTGAAAGTTGTTCAGTCATATTTGACTCTTTGCAACCCCATGGGCTGTAACCTGTCAGACTCTTCTGTCCATGGAATTCTTCAGGCCAGAATACTGGAATGAGTTGCCATTTCCTTCTCCAGAGGATCTTCCCAACCCAGAAATGGAACCCAGGTCTCCTGCATTGCAAGCATATTCTTCACCGTCTGAGCCACCAGAAAGGCCCAAACATATTTTTTTCCCATGCAAATATGCTAAATTTATTATGTGCCTCCATTTTCAATTTGTTACTTTTCTAAGTGTGTTGTTGTTGGTTTGGTTTGCTTTTTGTTTGGTTTACCTTTCTTTCTCCTCTGTAAAACTTACCTTTATTGCTTAACTTTACAATAATCACTATCTAAATAACATTTCAGTGCAGTTCAGTTCAGTCACTCAGTCGTGTCTGACTCTCTGTGACCCCATGAATTGCAGCATGCTAGGTCTTGCTGTCCATCACTAACTCCCGGAGTTCACCCAAACCCATGTCCACTGAGTTGGTGATGCCATCCAGCCATCTCATCCTCTGTCATCCCCTTTCCCTCCTGCCTCCAATCCTTCCCAGCATCAGAGTCTTTTCCAATGAGTCAACTCTTTGCATGAGGTGGCCAAAGTACTGGAGTTTCAACTTTAGCATCATTCCTTCCAAAGAACATCCAGGGTTGATCTCCTTTAGAATAGACTGGTTGGTTCTCCTTGCAGTCTATGGGACTCTCAAGAGTCTTCTCCAACACTACAGATCAAAAGCATCAATTCTCCAGCAGTCAGCTTTCTTCACAGTCCAACTCTCACATCCATACATGACTACTGGAAAAACCATAGCCTTGACTAGATGGACCTTTGTTGGCAAAGTAATGTCTTTTCTTTTTAATATGCTAACAAGGTTGGTCATAACTTTCCTTCCAAGGAGTAAGTGTCTCTTAATTTCATGGCTGCAGTCACCATCTGCAGTGATTTTGGAGCCACCCAGAATAAAGTCTGACACTGTTTCCACTGTTTCCCATCTATTTGCCATGAAGTGATGGCACCAGATGCCATTATCTTCATTTTCTGAATGTTGAGCTTTAAGCCAACCTTTTCACTCTCCTCTTTCACTTTCATCAACAGGCTTTTTAGCTCCTCTTCACTTTCTGCCATAAGGGTGGTATCATCTGTACATATGAAGTTATTGATATTTCTCCTGGAAATCTTGATTCCAGATTGTGCTTATTCCAGCCCAGTGTTTCTCATGATGTACTCTGCATATAAGTTTTATAACTAGGGTGACAATAACATTTAAGAAGGCTCTATTTTAGTCAGCCTCCAGGCCTTTAATCCCTATAAAGTAAGTATTACTATCTAAGCTTTGTAAGAAAGTTAAACAATGTGCTTGAAGTACAGGAAGGAAATTCAGAAACCAGAAACATAAAGAAATTCTATCCATGTAGCTCAAGTTCAGTTCATCCATTCTCTCTTCAACTCAATTAATACTAAACTCTCTACAATTTATTGGGATTTGTTTATAATTTTCTCATGATACTGCTGAAAAATTTTTTATATGCTTATAAATAGCTCAAAAATCTGTTAATTCACATACATTATTTTTAATCATCAAAACTACTGCATAAATTAGACGCATATACTCCAAATCTCTTAAGTCAAAGTCAGTAGTTGGAGAATGCAATGTTTTGAACCCAATGTCAAAGTCCACATTTTCCTTCAAACTAAGTCAATCATTTAGTCCTTTACTAAATAAATAAACCTTACAACAACAAAATAAACCTTATGACTATACAATGGAACTGAGAAATAGATTTAAGGGACTAGATCTCATAGATAGAGTGCCTTATGAACTATTGATGGAGGTTCATGACATTGTACAGGAGACAGGGATCAAGACCATCCCCATGGAAAAGAAGTGCAAAAAACAAAATGGCTGTCAGAGGAGGCCTTACAAATAGCTATGAAAAGAAAAGAAGTAAAAAGCAAAGGAGAAAAGGAAAGATATACCCATTGGAATGCAGAGTTTCAAAGAATAGCAAGGAGAGATAAGATAGCCTTCCTCAGTGACCAATGCAAAGAAATAGAGAAAAACAACAGAACGGGAAAGACTAGAGATCTCTTCAAGAAAATTAGAGACCAAGAGAACATTTCATACAAAGATGGGCTTGATAAAAGACAGAAATGGTATGGACGGAACAGAAGCAGAAGATATTAAGAAGAGGTGGCAGGAATACACAGAAGAACTGTACAAAAAAGATCTTCACGACCAAGATAATCACGATGGTGTGATCACTCACCTAGAGCCAAACATTCTGGAATGTGAAGTCAAGTGGGCCTTAGGAAGCATCACTATGAACAAAGCTAGTCGATGTAATGGAATTCCAGTTGAGCTATTTCAAATCCTGAAAGATGATGCTGTGAAAGTGTTGTACTCCATATGCCAGCAAATTTGGAAAACTCAGCAGTGGCCACAGGACTGGAAAAGGTCACTTCTTTCCAATCCCAAAGAAAGGCAATGGCAAAGAATGCTCAAACTACTGCACAGTTGCACTCATCTCACACGCTAGTAAAGTAATGCTCAAAATTCTCCAAGCCAGGCTTCAGCATTACATAAACCGTAAACTTCCAGATGTTCAAGTTGGTTTTAGAAAAGGCAGAGGAACCAGAGATCTAATTGCCAACATCCGCTGGATCATCAGAAAAGCAAGAGTGTTCCAGAAAAACATTTATTTCTCTTTTATTGACTATGCCAAAGCCTTTGAGTGTGTGGATCATGATAAACTGTGGAAAATTCTGAAAGAGATGGGAATACCAGACCACCTGACATGCCTCTTGAGAAACCTGTATGCATTCAGGAAGCAACAGTTAGACGTGGACATGGAACAACAGACTGGTTCCAGATAGGAAAAAGAGCATGTCAAGGCTGTATATTGTCACCCTGCTTATTTAACTTATATGCAGAGTACATCATGAGAAACGCTGGACTGGAGGAAGCAAAAGCTGGGATCACTATTGCTGGGAGAAATATCAATAACCTCAGATATGCAGATGACACCACCCTTATGGCAGAAAGTGAAGAGGAGCTAAAAAGCCTCTTGATGACAGTAAAAGAGGAGAGTGGAAAAGTTGGCTTAAAGCTCAACATTCAGAAAACGAAGATCATGGCATCTGGTGCCGTCACTTCATGGCAAAGAGATGGGGAAAGAGTGGAAACAGTGTCTGACTTTTTTTTTCTGGGCTCCGAAATCACTGCAGATGGTGACTGCAGCCATGAAATTAAAAGATGCTTACTCCTTGGAAGGAAGGTTTTGACCATCCTAGACAGCATATTAAAAAGTAGAGACATTTCTTTACCAACAAAGGTTCGTCTAGTCAAGGCTATGGTTTTTCCAGTGGTCATGTATGTATGTGAGAGTTGGACTAAATAATGAAAGTGCTGAAATATTGATGTTTTTGAACTGTGTTGTTGCAGAAGACTCTTGAGTGTCCCTTGATCTGCAAGGAGATCCAAGTCCATCCTAAACAGATCAGTCCTGAGTGTTCATTGGAAGGACTGATGTTAAAGCTGAAACTCCAATACTTTGACCACCTGATGTGAAGAGCTGACTCATTGGAAAAGACCCTGATGCTGGGAGGGATTAGGGGCAGGAGGAGAAGTGGATGACAGAGGATGAGATGGTTGGATGGCATCACCGACTCAATGGACAATGGTGTGGGTGGACTCCGGGAGTTGGTGAGGGACAGGGAGGTCTGGCGTGCTATAGTTCATGGGGTCGCAAGGGGTTGAACATGACTGAGTGACTGAACTGAACTCAATAATTATGTGACTGCTTATCAGGAACCAGGCTTTACAAAATCTTGGAATACACTCATGGACGCAGCAGAAAAGTCTTTTCCTTTATGGAATAAAGATCCTTTTGAACTGTGGCCTCCCTGTTCTTTGGCTTCACTGTAAACCCTTTGAGGGCAGAAACCAAGTGATAGACCAACAGCCAAGTGATAGAGCCACTGTCATGATTTCTCAGCACTTCCCAAAGCCTATTTATAGACTAAGTGATCTTGTAGTTGATTAACTCAAAGGATAGGAACATTTGGCTTACTATTAAACCAAATTAGTAATTAATTAGCTCTACTCTATCCCAGAGCTTCAATATAATCTCTTCTACCATACTGTTCCAAAGTTAGGCAGAATGAGAAGTGCCCTACTTTCTAATAGTTTTTTTTTTTTTTTAATACTACTAAGGAAAGTACTTAACCCTACTGCTTTACCACTGGTTGTTTATTTCTATTTGTTTTTCTAATTGGGCTTTAAAATTTTGAAGGCTATGTTCAGTTTTTTGAGAAAAAAAATTAACCATAGCCATATATATCTGGAAGTAAACACAGTTCTGTTGAAATAGAATGTACTTATAAGATTAATAATCTAGTGATGTTCAAATGTCAAGCATACTCAAAAGGAAGAAATATACAAAAGCATATATGTCAATCAGTATAAACTTATAAACTGAACAACTCATACAACAAGAATAAAACCCATGCCATGACATGAGTTTTTGTGCTTTAATTTCAACTCTGTTACTTACTCTTTATTTGATCTAAAACAAATCTAACTTCAAATTTAAACTATATTATCTATAAAACTTAGATGAGTTGTAGCTCATTTTAAAACTAAAATAAGGTAATATATATGTAATTATAGATATGTCATTGTTTGTGAAAATAATGATACAATAATAACTTTTCTCAGGTTATTAGTACCCTCTTATATAAAAAGTAATATATGTTAGTTAGTGTTAGTCATTCCGTCATGTCTGACACTTTGCAACCCCATAGAGTATAGCCCACCTAGCTCTTCTGTCCGTGGAATTCTCCAGGCAAGAATACTGGAGTGGGTAGCCATTCCCTTCTCCATACATTAATGACTTAAAAACTAAACTCTCAAAACCAAAAAACAAATAAAATTTCAACTCTATCAATTTATCAAAATGTAACATTAGACATAATTCTTATTACCTTTAGGCCTCAGTTTCTTCAGTTGGAAAATGAGGAAATTTTATTAATTGTACCTTAGTACTTTGAACTTAAGAAGTTATAATGAGTTAATTATTCTATTTTACAGTAGTGTTCATTTAAGCATTATTCAACATGTTCAGACACCATGCTAAACGAACATGAAATACTTTTAAATTTCCCCTACATCTCCTCTACTTCTGTCCTTATTACTTGTATAGTAAGATCTATCATTTCTAATCAATAATGCTATATGATTTTTACATAGATGTTGCTACAAAGGAATTAGACTCTCTTTTTCTACTTGATGTAAATATTACCAGATTCTTTAAAAGTTAGGTATAATCAATCACTTAACTCAAATCTTAATTGGATCTTTTTCTTACCTCGTGAAAATTATAAAAAAATAAATGCTTCTTTTTCTATTTACTCATATTTAGTTGTTCAAGCAAAAGTGAGATCACGACTTTGAATGCAGTGCTTTTCTAACTCCTAAATTTGCCAGGCCTTGAAAAATCTGTGTTTGGTTTTCCTTGCACATCTTGAATGTATTTCATGTATTATTATTTTTTTAATGTTTTCTTATGATCTATTTTCTCACCAACCTCCACATGCCTGATGGAAGATGTAAAAAGCTATTCCATATGCTGTGTGTAAAATGTGTTGCATGGAGAAAATTGGGCACAAAACTGTCTACTTAGAAAAAGTAAGTAGAACAATTGCATGAATTTTCCATCTGAACAGACAAATATATTAATTGGTCTTTTTAGGTTTAAATTTTCAGATTCAAAATTCAGGTGATAAAAACTTTAGAAAAAAACTACATAATTGGTCTTTTACTATTGGCTTGTAATGATAAACATGCGTTACAAGAGGCATGCTTTCTATGGCAACTTATAACACAGATGTGACAGATTAGCAATCATGCATAAAACAGGGACAAGATTTTATCTAATACATTACTTTACTAAATAGTTCCCACAAAGAATTTAAGGTAGCTTAAAGGGATCACATCCATTAAGTGTTAATAAATATATATTAATGAAGTAAACCACACAAATACTTTTGTTCATGGAATTAAAATTATTTAGAGCTAAATGTAGGTTCTAATCTTTATGTAAAGCACATTTAAAATTAAAATAACATTTCCTATAGCAGGGCTTCCCTGGTGGTTCAGAGGGTAAGGCATCTGCCTGCAAGCTGGGAGACCTCAGTTCAATACCAGGGGCGGGAAGATCCCCTGGAGAAGGTAATGGCAATCCACTCCAGTATTCTTGCCTGGAGAATCCCATGGATGGAGGAGTCTGGCAGGCTACAGCCCAAGGTGTCGCAAAAAGTTGGCTGCAACTGAATGATTTCACTTTCACTTTTCCCATAACATATAGTTTGTGTTCAAAAACATATGAGGCCATGCTCTAAGCTCCATAATGTGTTTCATAAACTGTATTTTAGTTGATAATCCTCATAACCCAAGAGAAAGTATTATTGTCCCCTTTTACAGATGGGGAAATTGAGGTGGAAAACAAAGAAGGCATGCGCATTTATACAAACTTAAGTGACCACAATTAGAATTTAAATGCTGATCCTAATTCAAATGCAAAGCTCTTTTCCTCTACTTAACATGTCCCTCTGTGATTTCTCTTGAAACACATTGTTGTTAAATCACAAAGTCCTCCAAGGAATGCCACAAATACATAGAGAGAAGAAAGTCTAATAATAATAAATAAATATAATATTTAAGGTCCTTATTGAATAATCTATTACATTCTAACCAAAAGATCTTCACTTAAGTAAACTTATTACATTATATTGGCCTAAGAAGTCACCAAAATAAATGATTTATTGATTATTTATGGTCAATAGTAATCCTTACTCTTATAAGATGAATTGATTAGTATTCCCCAGTTTCCTGACTCAAATAATGTTAATGACATAGTATTACATGACCAAAATTATCTGTCTTCTAGGCTTTCTCTTTAGATTTTACTGAAATTAACTTATGAATATTTATAATAGACGTTAAAAACATATCCATATTAAACTACCATTATTAATGTCAGCAATAATGATAATTTGGATTAGAAAAGTCACAATGAAAAAGCAAATGAATGAAAGAGATTTGAAAGTCACATTTGATGAGATTTGATAAAGGATTGGATAAAGAGAATAATGAAGAGGAGAAAATTGAAAGAGAATGAGGTGTGAGGTGATTTTAAATAACCGGGCAGTAAAACCAAATAAGGGGTGGCTATATCCACCCATTCTGAGAGGAAGGATTAGGGCTGATAACACAAAGCAAACTTCCTCAGCTAGAGAAGTTCATATGGTTGAGAGAGAGAATGCACAGTAAGGAGAGAGCAGACTTTGGACTAACATTTACAAAACTCCAGTTTTAATGACGAGGTAGCAAAGATAGTGCCTACAAAGTCAATGACCTAGGAGATATCAGAGATATAGGAGGAAAACTGATATAATCCCACCAATTATAGCAGTAGGTGAAGAGGAGTACAAAATGAGAGAGAACATTTAAAAAGTTAAATGCTGCTAAAAATAAAAGTTGAGGCCTGAAATATTCATTTAGTTATAAAGAAGATTACATATTTATGTTTGTTTCCAACTTAGCCTATTAATGTATTTTTGGCATTTTTTACTGTAATAGTGTTATGCTGGACAATTAATTGGTAAATTCCATCAACTCTTCAGCATCTAAGCATTTGTAAACTAGTTTCAAGGAAAAAAGTTATGAGAGAATTAAGAATACAAATCTTTGAGGTTTAATAATTTCAAAAAAATTGCTTTATGTAAACACAGATTTATCTTTGAAAAACGTTGTGAATTAATATAAATGGTTTTAATGTTTTCTATTGAAAGCTAGTGGTAGATATTAAGATATTTTAAGTAAATTTATTCAAAATAGTTCACAAAGATGAAGATTATGCTGAAGAATCAACTTTCTCTGTGAAATTCTTCTTAAGTATATTTTCATCTAAGTTCTTTTGCCTTATCTTCATAATCTAAGTACAATTTAAATATGCAGACTCTTTTCAGTATCTCAGACATTTCATATGAAAGAAAAACAAAGTCACCTTTAAGCTATATATAACTGAAATCTATGGAAATCAAGTTTCAATCAGAATAGAAACTTACAACTTATTGTTCAACTGAGAGTTGCCTCAATATGGAAAAAATATTATCTCTCAGAAAGTTTTTATGTGGATTACTGTGTATGTGGATGCCTAGTATGTTTACACATATGTTTTAGTGTTTCCACATGTGCTTTAGGTGAATATGTGAAATATCCACCATGTTATTATAAATGAAAATTAAAACTGAAATGTATTTTTTGTGTTGAAGTTTTTAAGGTTGAATAAATAACATCTCTTTCTCCTCCTCTTGGGTTGGGAATTCATTACAATGAGCAGCTGAAGAGTCAAAGACATTGAGCTGAAAATATCATTTTTAATCACAATAAGGCTACTTAGAGAATTTGCTGCAAATCTGCAGCATAGATGGCTTATTAATATTTCAAACAATTAAACATGCTTGCATAGATCTGAAAAATTCAAAGCTTCTCCTGGCAAGTGTCTTACTAAAGGCACAACAATTTGTGATTTTTGCAGCTGGCACCAAAACAGAGAAGAGAAATGGGGGAGAGATTGAATATATACAATTCTTTCTACAAAGCCTAGCAGATAATTCACCCTTTCTTTATAAAGATGAGCATGTGAGTAACAGGGAAAGAGGCAAGAATTGCTCTGAGCCAGAAAGTACTTTTACTTGGAAATCTGAGTGGAGGAGAAAGGTGGTTTCCTACTGAATAACATGCATTGATAAAATACACTTAAGTGAATTTGAATGAAAATTTAATACATATATGTGGACCTGTCAGGCATACCATAGCAAATTCCCATCATATCAGTCCTTTATGTTATGGTTCTAGAAATGGTTAAATTCTTCTATTCCAGGGGGTAAGGAATTTAGACTAATTAACAAGACTAATAAGGAAGTCAAGACTTTTATTGCTATAATGAACTTAAATTTGAGCAAGTTCATGGGGCCAATGAGAAAATCAGTGGCAACAATATATGTACTGGCAAGATGCAGAATGATTGTAAGACTATACAAAGAAACTGATTTTCAAATAATTTATTTTTCAACATGACCATCTCACACCAAAAATGTGTTTATAATATATCACTCTTGTCACTTTGATATTTGCTAACACAAATGTTACTGTTGACCTAATACAACCTATAAATTACAAGCCAAACAGAAGTATCAAACATCTGGCAAATTGCTCTTTTATAAAGGTATTCTTATGCATCAAACAGATATTTTTCATTTAACTGGTTTTTAGTTTTCACCTCATCTGCTATAAAGAGAACCCACTGAATTCCTGCCTCTTACACTTTTGGCCTCTTCTCTCACTTATCCATGTGATATCAGGCATCTCAAAACATACCAGGAAAATAGTGTATGATATTCTACGGAGAATCTAAGGGCCAGTTTCAGTTAACTCTGAAATTATAGCATTTTCCATTAGAAAATGTCAAGATTTTAATTTCTAACTCAGTGTGACAAATGTATCCAAAAATTATAAATTAGGGGGAAAACTAAAGATAGAAACACGTGATGCTGGCAATCTAACAGCTGACTCTGGAGAGGCCTCTGGCTTCATTGACAACTTGTTCTAGGAGGTACCTCGTTTCACCCCACACAGTCACTGACATGTCCCTGCCGTACTCTTGCTCATCACTCATTGAGGCTATTATTTTTTTCCTTTTATGGTAAATAAATAACAGAACACTGTACAGGAAATTGGCAGTCTCTTAGATCCTTTCTTTGCATCTAGCCCTTTCAGTGTAAAAAGTACAAGGGCCAACCTCAAAACCAGTAACTGGGATATTTTCCAACCCATGAATATGCTGGTAGGTTTTGGAAGCTCATAGGAAAAGGTATATTCTCCAAGAGAAAAGGGAATGATTCTTGTTTTCTACTTTACTCCAAATTCTGGATACATACTAGATGCTAAAATAATATTTCTAAGAAAGAGATAAAATAAGACACGAGTATAAAATTGGTGTGAGTATAGAAGAAGACCCTGATGCTAGGAAAGATTGAAGGCAGGAGGAAAAGGGGATGACAAAGGATGAGATGGTTGAATGGCATCACTGACTTAATGGACATGAGTTTGAGAAGGCAATGGCACCCCACTCCAGGACTCTTGCCTGGAAAATCCCATGGATGGAGGACCCTGGTAGGGTGCAGTCCATGGGGTCTCTAGGAGTCGGACATGACTGAGCAACTTCACTTTCACTTTTCACTGTCATGCATTGGAGAAGGAAATGGCAACCCACTCCAGCGTTCTTGCCTGGAGAATCCCAGGGATGGGGTAGCCTGGTGGGCTGCCGTCTATGGGGTCGCACAGAGTCAGACATGACTGAAGTGACTTAGCAGCTGAGCAGTCACCATAGTGTCAGGAAGAGCTGGACACAACTTAGGGACTGAACAACACCAACAATAGAAGAAAGAGTTAGAAGACAGATCTTGACTATAGTAATCAGAGAAAAAAAAATTCTGGGAATTTATTTTTAAGATGAATTTCCAAATAGGCCTCTTGTGTTGAGAGAATAATCAGAACTTGTTCTCATGGCAAGAAAAGACCCATCAAGTCTCACTTATTTTGGGCTACCATGTTCAATGAATTCTTTGCTTGGAAAATGACCTGACTTCAGGTCAGAAGGGACATATATTAATGTTTTCAAAAGAAGACTAATACGCAGGAAATTTTAAAGAAAGTGTTTCCCCATGCTTTCCCTCTGCCCTACTCAGTCTCTTCTCTTCCTTTTAATGGAAGGCTAACAGTTTTTTCCTTTTTTCCTTAAGACCAGCTCTTAGACCTCTGTCTATAGCAGCCTCTGCTTCAGTGCACTTTTTCTCTCCTGGCATTAGGTGATCAGGTTAATAAATCTTTAAGTTAAAAAAAAAAAAGTGTTAGGAAATCTTCTAGCCTTCTTGAAACTCTTTCTAGGAAATAGACTTATAAACTCATATACTGAGTGAAGAAATATAGTATTATATCAGCAGATATTGGCTCAGTTCATCTACAGTTAATTTGCTATCTCCTACATTGTACTTAACACCATAATTTGTTTCAATTTTAACAAATGACTGCTATTGCTAAACATAATGAATATACCACATATAAGGCTGCTCATCTCTCTGCCATCAAACATTTATTCACTCATTCCAAAGTATTCATCCAGTGCCAAGCACAATGCTAGGTACTGGGAGTCAACTGTGAGTTTGACAGGCATTGCCTCTCTCCATAGCACTCCTCTGGTGAAGGAGGTAGATTTAAAGTTCTTAAGCAATAAACATTCAAAATTCTGGTATATGATATAAAAGAAACAAAGATGGAGTTAAAATAGAAGATAACTGAGACCACTAAGGACCTACTTAAGATGGAGTCATCCAACTATTTACATAGGAGGTAAAACAATCTGAAAAGTGAAAGGAGAATGAAGTTGCTGCTAAGAGGGGTGTTGGGTGGGAAAAAGCATTTTAGCATGTACCCTGATGTAGTCATGAGCAGGTACTATATCCCATAAACAGCCAAGAGCTGCACATGGAGAACGTTTTGATGGATTTCTGACTAAAAGAGCCAGGCAAGTTTTGTTCATACTGTAGACCATTTCCTCTTGCAGTTTCACTCAGCCATTTCCCATCTGACTCTCAGGTTGAAGCCTATTCCCACCAAGCTTTGTTTCCAGCTAGTTGTCAACCCAAACAGCAGTAGTTTCAAACAATTCTTGCTAAGAACCTAGATAGCAATGACCTAACACTCAGAGGTAATTCTACTTTAAAAATGGACTCAAGAAGACTATCGGTCTATTCAGATTCAAAGGAGTGAAGTGCTAACAGCTCTCACCCAGCAAAAAGTGAGTTGGGTAGGTCATGCCAAGCACTGTTACAGAAGCTAGTTTTGTAAATCTTTTCCACATTAGGGTCCATATAAAATTGAGACTTATATGCTGAAGGAATTGGAAAACTGCTGATTATTTATACAAAAATGTGTTTGGTTCTAATTTGAGTAACCTACATACACACATAGAGTGATCGATGTTCTGCTGTGACCAGGTCACATTCTTAAATTGTTTCCTTTCCCCTTTAGTACATTGAAGTTCTTTTTGTGATTATTAGAGTCATTAAGTTTGAGAATATGCTTTTGTTCTCTAAAATAATTATCCGTGCTATTTCTATGGAAAATAATTCTACGACTGTGCTGTTCTATGGCTAAGTTGAGCAGAGGACATGTTGTATAGCTCTGTTAATCTCTGACCACTGCTAAATTATCAAACATTTTATATTAATATTCTGAATAGTTAGACACATTGTTCCATAATCACTTAATTTGTACCAATGTAATATGGCTTATGATTCAATAAGTAAACACAGATTTTTAAGGAAAGTGTATACTTGGTAGCATTTTGATTCAATAAAATGTTTTAAAACTAGTTTTTCAAACATTTGGGATTTGGCAAAACATAAAATGCCTTGGCCAAGCACTCTTCCTCCCAATTTTTAAATCCAGCGCATTTCAAGGGAAATTTAATTCATATGTTTCCAGTATATTTGTGCTTGGTTTATTTAAATGGTGTTTTGTAAGAGCTCTGTGAGGTCCAAGAAGTCAATAACCAGTTTATAAAGTGTTTTAAACTTCCTTTACATTGAACCAGGTTGGCAAATTTTGTTTGAAATAATAAAAGTTCATAAATTTACCTTAAAATGTGATATTCTATAACACTCATTGTATTCCAACTATGTAAAAGTTACATATTATTCCAAAATAGGTCTCAATAATATAATATTAGCTGCCACCCAAATATCCTGTGGAGGGCTGGGCTGAAACACTTAGAGGAACTGGTCAGGATCCATTCAGGGTGCGAAACCTCTGGCTTGTGGCTTGATGACCAAGCTAGCTACACAAAGCTACTCAAATGCTTCAGGAAATAGCTGGCTCTACTAACCGTATCCCCCAGTCTTTTCCTTTATTCACAAGGACTTCAGAAAAGCCACTTAACTTTTCCCCAGCCAGTTTCAATTTCTTTTAGCTGAAAAGTTGATGATGATGTAGAACTAACTTCATACGATTAGAGTGAAAATTAAGTCACAGAAAAGTAACATTCTGTCCCTCACAGTGGGTCTGCCTACAGTAAGTATTCAGTAATAAAAATGATAGCTATGTGCTTTTGACTTCAAGAACTACTTCAGCTAAACTTCCTTTAGTTAAATGCCCATTAGTTCAGTTCAATCACTCAGTCGTGTCTGACTCTTTATGACCCCATGGACTGCAGCACGCTAGGCTTTCCTGTCCATCACCAACTCCCAGAACTTACTCAAACTCATGTCCATTGAGTTGGTGATGCCATCCAACCATCTCATCCCCTGTCATCCCCTTCTCCTGCCTTCGATCTTTCCCAGCATCAGGGTCTTTTCCAATGAGTCAATTCTTTGCATCACATGGCCAAAGTACTGGAGTTTCAGCTTCAGCATCTGTCCTTCCAATGAATATTCAGAACTGATTTCCTTTAGGATGGACTGGTTTGATTTCCTTGCAGTCCAAGTGACTCTCAAGAGTTGTCTCCAACACCACAGTTCAAAAGCATCAATTCTTTGGTGCCCAGCTTTGTTTATTGTCCAACTTTCACATCCATAGTTGAAGACCATTAAAACAAACAAACAAACAAACATTTAAGTGATTCTGGCTTATGTGGAAAAATGAATAGGACAACAAGAGATAAGCTAGAATCAGAAGAAAAATGAGAGCCTATTAGCTTGTCTATAGTGTTGGTTAGTAAAAAGAACACTGGAGTGGAAAAGAAGACAAGAGCCTCCATTCTCAGTACTGCTATTAGCTGGATGATTGCACATAAGTTCCATATTGGCACTGGATTCCAGCTTCAGCTGCAAAATGACGTAGCAAGACTAGATGACCTCAGTTTCCTTTAAATAGAAGGTTTCTATTGATTACTTCAGCATTAAAATATGCTGGAAATATATCATGAATGCTAACTAATAATAATTATTTTTCTAAATATATTGGATCAAGGACACCACAACTTGGTTACGCTTTAGAAAGATGCCTTCTGTTGTTGCATATAATGAATATACACCATATATGAACCTGCTCATCTTTCTGACTTTAAAGATTTACTCATTAATACTAAACTATTACTCAATAGTAAGCACAATTCTAGGTATTAAGGGAGCAACTGGGAAATTGATTGACATTATTCCTCTTAACTTTCTAAACAGTTTGAGAAGTCAAAAGTACATCTAAACTGACCCGAATATGCATGTATCCTTTATACTCAAACTTTAAGAAATTGTAAATATAATTATAATACCAAATATAATTCCACATAATTATAATACCAAATATCTGACAAACAGTAGTGTGGTGATATAGTATCATGTTTATCTATTTTGCTTTTCTAATTTTCAACTCAGAAAAATTTCGAAAGTAAAGAGTCAATCAATTTTTGTTGTTCATATGAGCACAGACATTTTCAATACACCTTTATCCTCTTATCTACTATTTTCATTATGTATGCTAAGTTGCTTCAGTGATGTCCATCTCTTGGAGACTGCATGAACTGTAGCCCGCCAGGCTCCTCTGTGCATGGGATTCTCCAGGCAAGAATACTGGAGTGGATTGCCATGTCTTCCTCCAGGGGATCTTCCTGACCCAGGGATCAAACCGGGGTCTCTTATGACTCCTGCACTGGCAGGCGGGTCCTTTACCACCAGCACCACCTGGGAAGCCTCATTTTTGTTATATGTAACCATTTTAAATTACATCTGGACATGATTTGTTCATTTTGCAGTTGGAGACACAGATTCATCTAATATCAAGCCACAAGTTCAGAACGTAGTCAAAACTGATCCTTGAATCCTTTTGGCCTATCTACCACTGCCCATGACTTGTGCCACAGCTAATTATTATTCAAATTAAGAATGAATTATGAATTCAAACAAAGAAAATCTAACATAATGAGGGAAAGAAATTTATCAAGGATCTGAGGACAGTAAACGCACAAAAATTGTAACTAAAACATCTCTCTCTTAATCCAGAAATATTTCCATTTCTATCTCAAACATCTGTCTTTTAGGTTTTTCTTTTTCTCATACTATTGCCAAGATAAATTCAGGAGGAGTGTACAGTCTCAGCTAGATTGAATCAGGCATGTAATTATTTTTAGATTTTAGATTGAGGCACCAATGTTATTGTTCCCTTCACAAACACCTTCCAATATTCCCCTCCTTGAACTTTCTTCTCAGGTTAACAAAATAATCATAACGTAATGTGTACAGTTTGGTGTTTGCCACTATATCACTTCTGTAAAAATAAGTTATCTCATTGTTGCTGCCTTAAAATATATCCACACTTATAAACCAAATTATATAACTTTTCTCTCCCCTTTCCTAGATATTAAGGGACTTCAAAGTTTAAGAAACTAATCTGCCTTCCAGATGCTAACATTCTTGTTAAATGGAGAATATAAGCATATATGATGTGCTGAAAGGCAGACTTCTGAACAAATATGCAATCAGGACCCAAAGCAGAGAGTTTCCTCTGGATCTGAGAATTCAAAATCACTTGTCGACTTCCCCTACAGATGTCACACACAGATCTACAAATCTCCTTCGTGTCTAATGTCACAGCTCAGATTTTGCCTGATATGCTTCATTCACCTATGGTCTCACTGATTCATGCCTGCTGCCTTAGATGTTTGCCAAAGAAGCTTCATTATCATCAGGGCTCATCAGAAGAATGCTGACATCTCAGGTATGGTTGCTGGGATTGATGGTACTCAACTTCCTATTCCTCCTGGTACCAAAATAGCGCTGGTATGTAAAAGGAGAGGGGGAGGAGGGTCTCTTCTGTGTCCAGTGTCGCCATTGGTCCCAAGCTTTTCAGGGCCCAGATCTAACAAAAGGTTTGAGTCCTCTCTTAGTTCTGCCTGTAAATATACCTAATCTCTACTTTCCCTGCTCCAGAAACTGGTGCAAGGAACTTGCTAGTGTGTAGGTATTTAATGAGACATATTGTATCTTCCACTTCTCCCCACATAATCCCTCTCTTAATGGCTTTATATAAAATTTAAAATAAAAAAAAATCCCACCAATATGAATGAGCTGGAAAAACAAAGGAAGGCAAGGAGGAAGCTGTTATTGACATAATTGGCACTCTCCCAAAAGAAATTAGACACATTTCTTTAAAGAACTGAAGACTGAGACTTAGACAAATAAGTGATTTCCTGAAAGTCACATGACTGCTAAGGGATAAAACAATGCTTAAAACCAAAACCAATTAGAGTCAATACCACCTTCCCCAATTAAATTAGAAAAAGAAGATTTACAAGGTGATGAGTGCTAATCCAGTAATGCTTGATAGAATTATTTATGATTCAAATTAATATTCTGAAGCAGACTTAATCACTGGAAATATTGTTAAAGAAGAACACCAAATTGGTCAGATTCAAAGCAATATTATTTCTTCTGTTACACTGATAGTTCATTATTTATTTTGTATTCATTTATTTTTAAATTTATATATGTTACATTCTTTATAACCATTATTGGTATCAGAAACTAATTTATATCAACCACTATTTGGATAAATAGGTAGAAATTTCAACCATTTTAAAGATATGTCAGGTATTTCCAAAGTTTTACCACTTTGAGTCAGAGGTTTGTAAGCTGTAAAGGTTTTTTTTTTTAATTATCTCTATTTTTAATATTAATTAATTTATTTTAATTGGAGGATAGTTACTTTACAATATTGTATTGGTTTTGCCATACATCAACATGAATCTGCCATGGGTGTACACGTATTTCCCATCCTGAACCCCCTCCTACAGCCCTCCCCATACATCTCTTGTCTTTAATACTTAATGACTCTATAAAAATGATATCTAAATAAAATATACAAATATAATTATGCTATTCAATCAGTTCATTTACTCAGTCATGTCTGACTCTTTGTGACCACATGGACTGCAGCACATCAGGCTTCCCTTTCACAAACTCCTGGAGCTTACTCAACTCATGCCCATTAAGTCAGTGATGCAATCCAACCTTCTCATCCTCTGTCACCTCCTTCTCCTCCTGCTTTCAATCTTTTCCAGAATCAGGGTCTTTTCCAATGCATTAGCTCTTTGAATCAGGTGGCCAAAGTATTGAAATTTTTAGCTTCAACATCAATCCTTCCAATTAATATTCAGGACTGATTTCCTTTAGGATTAACTGGCTTGATTTCCTTGCAATCCAAGAGACTCTCAAGAGTCTTCTCCAACAATACCGTTCTCAAGCATCAATTCTTTGGTGCTCAGCTTTCTTTATAGTTCAGCTCTCACATCCATGCATGACTGCTGGAGAAACCATAGCTTTGACTAGATGGACCTTTCTTGGCAAATTAATTTCTCTGCTTCTTAATATGCTTTCTAGGTTGGTCATAGCTTTTCTTCCAAGGAGCAAGTGTTTTTAATTTCATGGCTGCAGTCACCATCTGCAGTGATTTTGGAGACCAAGAAAATAAAGTCTCTCACTGTTTCTATTGTTCCCCATTTATTTGCCATGAAGTGATGGGACTGGATGCTCTTAGTTTTCTGAATGTTGAGTTTTAAGACTTTTTCACTCTCCTTTTTCACTTTCATCAAGAGGTCCTTTAGTTCTTCTTCCCTTTCTCCCTTAAGAGTGTTGTCATCTGCATATCTGAGGTTATTGATATATCTCCTGGCAATCTTGATTCCAGCTTGTGCTTCATCCAGCCCAGCATTTCACATGATGTACTCTGCATATAAGTTAAGCATGCAGGATGACAATATACAGCCTTGATGTACTCCTTTCCTGACTTGGAGCCAGTTTGTTGTTCCACGTTCAGTTCTAACTGTTGCTGCTTGATCTGCATAAAGATTTCTCAGGAGGCAGGTCAGGTGGTCTGGTATTCCCATCTCTTTAAGAATTTTCCATAGTTTGTTGTGATACATCATACAAGATATATCATACAATAATATATAATAAATATGTTCCTGATGTCTTATAACTGCCTTATAAAAAACATTTTGAAACGAAAAAAGTGCTACTAGAGAAATAAAAATAATCTATTTTGGAGGAAAACATATACTTCAATTTTTTCAGAATGTGTTTACCCTGAATGTAGAAATCTACCTTTTCTTGACAACTATACAATTTTAGAATGCTTATAATAAATTTGAGTTTTTAAATTGAATCAGATAAAGAATAAACTTGTGTTAATTAAACATTATGATGATTAGAATAAAATGGAATGCAGTGATTGGGGTAGTTCAATTAGTTTGTTATAAAATATTAATGGTATAATAGAGTTGCCTTTTGATAGATCTTTTTAAAATATTTATTAGGGAAACATTACTTTCAGCTGCTTGTAAAATGCCACTAAAATACACCCAGAATAATAATAATAAAGAAAGCAAACACATAGATCTCTTCAATGGGCATATTTGAAAGCTTTGCTTTAAGCACTATGTTTCTTTTAAGTCTCCTGTTATTGCAGAACAACATGTCACATGCTGTAGTTGAAAGCATAAGCAGGACAAAGATCTTAACTTCATGATGGGATATTACTTGCTTTCATATTTAGGAATTTTAAACGTACCCACACTAAGGTTTCTCACTTGGTTTTTGTTAAATATTATCAGTGACTATTCTTTCTTCCTACTTCTATTACATTTCACACATGAAAAAAGATTAACACAATGTATCACACCATTCTATGTTAGTCTTTCTACGTTTGATGCCTTTATTCAAGATCTCCAAAAAGCACTTTAAAATGCATGGTTTTAGAGAGAGCCAGGTGAGAAATTCTAGGTTGTCAGTGGACTTCTGTCCAAAAATAGAAATCATTGTGACTTATTTCAGAAAGCAATTTCCACTGTCTCACAAATGTTTGGTTATGAAAGATTATCTGAATACTGGGGTTTAAATTTACTTTTGGTAATCAAAGAGAAACCTTTTATGAATTGTGAAAGTTTTTCATTTGCCAATTTTTGAATAAAAGTGTATTTGTAGAAATTAAATTCAGCTCAGTAACCACTTATTGAATCCTACTGTGTTCAGAGAGAGTGCTGTGGATACGTAGCAGAACAAAATATAACTCTGATCTCAAAGTATTCAAAATCAAGCATAGAAAACAAATAGAAGTGATCAACAGTTTCGTCTTCCTCACCTTCTCACCCTCTTCATTTTCTTCTCTAGTCAATAAAAAGCAACACCACAGTCACTCTCTTACATTTTCTACAAGGATCTTTTGCCATTTTGTACCACAAAATGCTACACTTTCTAATTCACCTGATTCTATTTTCTTTGTTCCTAAATCGGATCTTATGAATGCTTTTATAGAAATGCATACAGTCCTGGAGATTGAAGGCACCCCAATCAGCAATTTCCTGGTATGTACTAGTTGTGAGCACCTCTCAAGGACTTGATTTCAGGTATCATTAGACATCTGGCACTCCACCAAAAAAAAAAAAATTATTAACACATAAATTTCATCATCTCCACAAACAAGCAGTGCCTCACCTCTTACAACTGTTTGCCTTCTACATTCACTGACATAAATCATGGATGCTTGATTGAATTCATAAAAGTGTCCTCTGCAACCATATCTGTTCTTAGTGCCTTTTTTCCAGCCTTGGAAGACTAGATGCAACTTTTGTTCCTTACTGCTACTGCTAAGTCGCTTCAGTCGTGTCTAACTCTATGCGACCTCATAGACAGAAGCCCACCAGATACCCCCTTCCTGGGATTCTCCAGGCAAGAGCACTGGAGGGGGTTGCCATTTCCTTCTCCAATGTGTGAAAGTGAAAAGTGAAAGAGAAGTCGCTCAGTCATTAAGGATGGTCATAATAAGTTGGATTTAGAAAAAGCAGAGGAACCAGAGATCAAATTTCTAACATCCACTGGATCATCGAAAAGCAAGAGAGTTCCAGAAAAACATCTATTTCTGCTTTATTGACTATGCCAAAGCCTTTGACTGTGTGGATCACAACAAACTGTGGAAAATTCTGAAAGTGATGGGAATGCCAGACCACCTGACCTGCCTCCTGAGAAATTTTTATGCAGGTCAACAAGAAACAGTTAGAACTGGAAGTGGAACAACAGACTGGTTCCAAATGGGGAAAGGAGCATATCAAGGTTGCATATTGTCATATTTAACTTATATGCAGAATAAATCATGCAAAATGCTTGGTTGGATGAAACACAAGCTGGAATCAAGATTTCTGGGAGAAATATCAATAACCTCAGATATGCAGATGACAACACCGTTATGGGAGAAAGTGAAGAAGAACTAAAGAGCCTCTTGATGAAAGTGAAAAGGAGAGTGAAAAAGTTGTCTTAAAACTCTACATTCAGAAAACTAAGATCATGGCATCCAGTCCCATCACTTCATGGCAAATAAATGGGGAAACAATGGAAACAGTGAGAGACTTTATTTTCTTGGTCTCCAAAAATCACTGCAGATGGTAACTGCAGCCATGAAATTAAAAGACACTTGCTCCTCGGAAGAAAAGCTATGAGAGCATAGTAAAAGCAGAGACATTGCCAAGAAAGGCCCATCTAGTCAAAGCTATTTTTTTTTCCAGTAGTCATGTATGGAAGTGAGAGTCAGACTACAAAGAAACCTGAGTGCCGAAGAATTGATGCTTTTGAACTGTGTTGTTGGAGATGATTCTTGATAGTCTCTTAGACTACAAGGAGAGCCAACCAGTCCATCTTAAAGGAAATCAGTCCTGAATATTCATTGGAAGGACTGCTGCAGAAGCTGAAACTCCAATACTTAGGCCACCTGATGAGAGGCACTAACTCACTGGAAATAACCCTGATGCTGGGAAAGATTGAAGGTGGGAGAAGAAGGTGACGACAGAGGATGAGATAGTTCAGTGGCATCACTGACTTGATGGACATGAGTTTGAGCAAGCTCTGGGAGCTGGTGATGGATAGGGAAGTCTAGTGTGAAGCAGTCCATGGAGTTGCAAAGAGTAGGACACAACTGAGCAACTGAACTGAACTGAAAGTGTATAAGAATGGATTCACTGTATTATAATACATGTGGAAGTGACCTAAAATACATTAGAAACTGTTGATTTAAGTTGGTACAGCCACTGAGGAATAGTGGAAGGTTCCTTAAACTACTGAAAATTGGGCTACCGTAAAACCCAGCAATCCCATTCTTGGGCATTTATCCAAAAGAAACTAGAATTTGAAAGATACATGCACTACCAGTGTTCACTGCCTCACTATTTACAATAGCAAAGACATGGAAGCAATCTAAATATCCATCAGCAGATGAATGGATAAAGAAGAGGTCATATATTTATACAATGGAATATTATTGTTATAAAAAAGAATAAAGTAATGCCATTTGCAACAACACAGATGGACTTAAAGATGATCGTTCAAGGGAAGTAAGTCAGATAAATATATCATGTGATACTGCTTATATATGGAATCTGAAAATGTGATACAAAGGAACTTATATGCAAAACAGAAACACACACAAACAGATGATGGACTTATGGCAACCACAGGGGAAACAGGTGATAAATTAAGAGTTTGGAATTAACATTTATATATTATTGTTTGTAAAATAAACAACAGATTACTATATAACACAGGAAATGTACTCAATATTTGCTGTAGTTCACAAGGTCACAAAGTGTCACATACGACTTAGTGACTGAACATCAACAACATAAGGGGGAAAAAAAGGTATAGAAGGGCTGATGTCAAAGCTCTAGAACTTTAGCCACCTGATGTAAAGAGATGACTCATTGGAAAAGACCTTGATGCTGAGAAAGATGGAAGGCCAGCAGAGGATGATCCTGTTAGATAGCACCACCGACTCAGTGGATGTGAATCTGAGCAAACCCTAGGAGATAGTGAAGGACAGGGGAGCCTGGTATGCTATAGTCCATGGAATCTCAAAGAGTCAGACATGACTTGGTGACTGAACAACAAATATGTGTGTATAACTGAAATACTTTGCAGACTCTTGAAACTAACACAACACTGCAAATCAACTATCCTTCAATAAAAATACATAAATGAATTTCAAAAAGAAAATAAATATTTAAAATTGTTGCTAAAGGAATGACTGGTTTATGTGTTTGGCAGCACTAATTATTAAAGGGTTGTCAAAACATGGTGTATTTCATAAAATGGCACATCTTAAAAAGTGGTAGAATTTCTGTTCAACATTGTACAGTGAGTTAATGCTTAATCAGAAACCATTGGTTCCAGACATGAAGCAATGAGGAATAAAATAGAAAAATGGAAAGCCAGTAGGACATATCTGGTCTGAAAAATAAGATGTTTTTTCTTGCTGGACTTAGAAAAGACCACAATTGCCAAGTAGAGAGCAAGGCTACTGCCACATCCCTGCTGGGTTCAAGCTCTGGAAATATGCAGTGGACACCATAAGTCTGAAACACCTTGTGGAATATGATGACTAAAAGGGCTTCTGATCAGACAGGACCTCAGAGTTAGGCTCAAATATTAGAACTTAGTTTGATCCCAATCCTGCTTAATGAAAGAAAACAAAGCAAACAGCCTTCCATGACAAGACAGGGGCTTCATCAGCAAAGAGAGACCAACAATTACACTGTGACACCCAATATCTCAAATACTGGGTCGGCAAAATCCTTAATACCTAGATTTCATATGATTTATTAGAAATTTTAAAATGTAAAGTACATTGTATCTAAAAATATCCATGAGCTTAGAATGGAAAATTTAAAAATCACCAATGGGTTAAAGAGAAAAAATAAGACTAAAATTCAAAAATATTTAGAAGACTAAAATTCTTAATATAAAAATTTGTAGGATTTTAAGTAAAAGGCAGAGGAACCAGAGATCACATTTCCAACATCTACTGGATCATGCAAAAAGCAAGAGAGTTCCAGAAAAACATCTATTTCTGCTTTATTGACTATGACAAAGCCTTTGACTGTGTGGATCACAATAAACTGTGGAAAATTCTGAAAGAGATAGGTATACCAGACCACGTGACCTGCCTCCTGAGAAATCTGTATGCAGGCCAGGAAACAACAGTTAGAACTGGACATGGAACAACAGACTGGTTCCAAATAGGAAAAGGAGCACGTCAAGGCTGTATATTGTCACCCGGCATATTTAACTTCTATGCAGAGTACATCATGAGAAATGCTGGACTGGAAGAAGCACAAGCTGGAATCACAATTGTCGGGAGAAATATCAATAACCTCAGATATGTAGATGACACCACCCTTATGGCAGAAAGTGAAGAGGAGCTAAAAGCCTCTTGATGAAAGTGAAAGTGGAGAGTGAAACAGTTGACGTAAAGCTCAACATTCAGAAAACTAAGATCATGGCATCCGGTCCCATCACTTCATGGGAAATAGATGGGGAATCAATGGAAACAGTGTCAGACTTTATTTTGGGGGGCTCCAAAATCACTGCAGATGGTGACTGCAGCCATGAAATTAAAAGATGCTTACTCCTTGGAAAAAAGTTATGACCAACCTAGATAGCATATTGAAAAGCAGAGACATTACTTTGCCAACAAAGGTCTGTCTAGTCAAGGCTACGATTTTTCCTGTGGTCATGTATGGATGTGAGAGTTGGACTGTGAAGAAAGCTGAGCGCTAAAGAATTGCTGCTTTTGAACTGTGGTGTTGGAGAAGACTCTTGAGAGTCCCTTGGACTGCAAGGAGATCCAAGCAGTCCATTCTGAAGAAGATCAGCCTTGGGATTACTTTGGAGAGAATGATGCTGAAGCTGAAACTCCAGTACT
This sequence comes from Nanger dama, assembly GCA_917880005.1. Lineage (NCBI taxonomy): Eukaryota > Metazoa > Chordata > Mammalia > Artiodactyla > Bovidae > Nanger > Nanger dama. The sequence goes on from CAKJTW010000002.1 coordinate 13,543,847, forward strand.
TTGGCCATCTCATGTGAAGAGTTGACTCATTGGAAAACACTGTGATGCTGGGAGAGATTAGGGGCAGGAGGAGAAGGGAACGACAGAGGATGAGATGGCTGGATGGCATCATTGACTCGATGGTTGCGAGTCTGAGTGTACTCTGGGAGTTGGTGATGGACAGTGAGGCCTGGCGTGCTGTGATTCATGGGGTCGCAAAGAGTCAAACATGACTGAGTGACTGAACTGAACTGAAAGTAAAAGGGTTTTAAAGATACAAATATATAGGCTTAAAATCGTATAGTTACACTATATGTTCTACACAAAATATATAAAAAGATTGAAGGAATAATGTATAATTGTAAAAAACAATAAAGATTAAATACGTAACAAAATCAACTAGGAATGAAACAATGAACAAAATCATAACTCCAAAAGCTGCTTATTTGTGGAAAAAATAAAAACAAATGAGAGACAAGCTCATAGTACCCCCTCCCAAATCATAAATTACTAGCATAAAGAGGAGTGGCCAAAAAAAAATAGCACTAGAAATGAAGTCTAAAATTATACATTAAGAAGATATTAAACAATTACAAATGAAACATAAATGTTTTGCTTTTAAATACATAATTTTCAGAAAAACTATAAGAAATTAAAGTTGATTCAAACTGATATAGAAAAAATAAATAATTTTTTTTAAAGAGATCAAATTTATTTTCAAATATATTCTGTGACTCCTACTCCCTAAAACAGACCCAGGTTTATCAGGGAGTTTTCTGTATCATCAAGGAGCAGAATACCTCCATGGCAAACAAATAACCCAGTCAAAAGAGCAGAAAATCTTAAGAGACATTTCTTCAAAAGGAGATTGTAAATAGGTACATGAAAATGTGCTCATCATTTCTCATTAGAGAAATGCAAATCAAAACTACAATGAGATACCACCTCACACCAGTCAGAGTGGCCACTGTAAAAAAGTTTACAATTGGTAAATTCTGGAGAGGGAACCCTCCTGCACTGTTGGTGGGGATGTAAGTTGGGTGCAACTACTTAGTAGTGAGAAACAGTGGAAAATAATATGGAAGTTCTTTAGAAAACTAAAAACATGATTACAATATGATCCAGCAATGCCACTCCTGGGCATATATCCAGACAAAACTATAATTAAAAAAGATACATGCATCCCTTTATTCATAGCAGTAGTATTCACAATAGCCAAGACATGGAAACAACCTAAATGTCCATCAACAGTTGTTTAGTCACTAAGTCATGTCCATGGAAGAATGGTGTGGAGCATCTTAAAGATGTGGTGTGTGCATTTAGCATGCAATGATGTATGCTCAGTTGCTTCAGTCATGTCTAACTCTTTGCAACCCTGTGGACTATAGCCTGTCAGGCTCCTCTGTCCATGGGATTCTCCAGGTAAGAATACTGGAATGGGTTTCCATGCCATCCTCCAAGGGATCGTCTGACCCATGGATCAAACCCACATCTCCTGCGTCTTCAGCAGCACATGTAGGTTCTTTATTACCGACCACTGGGGAAGCCCCATATTGTGGAATGATACTCAGCCATGAAAAAGAATGAAATAATGCCATTTGGATCAATATAGATTTAGCTAGAGATTATTATACTAAGCAAAGTAAGTCAGACAGAGAAAAATGAATATTATATGATATCCCTTATATGTGTAATCTAAAATATGACACAATTGAAGCTATCTATGAAACAGAAGGAGAATCATGAACACTGAGAAGAGACTGTTGGTTGCCAAGAGAAGGGGTTAAGAGAGGGGTAGAGTGGGAGTTTGGGGTTAGCAGATGTAGCTTTTTATATAGAATGCATAAACCACAAGATCTTAGTATATAGCACAGAGTACTATATTTAATATCCTATGATAAACCATTATGGAAGGAATATATATAGAGAGTGTATTTATGTATATATGCCTAGGGGCTTCCCTGGTGGCTCAGATGGTAAAGCATCTGCCTGCAACGTGGGAGACCTGGGTTCAATCCCTGGGTTAGGAAGATCTCCTGGAGAAGGAAATGGCAACCCACTCCTGTACTGTTGCCTGGAAAATACTGTGGATACAGGAGCCTTGTAGACTACAGTCCATGGGGTCACAAAGAGTTAGACACGACTGAGCTCCTTCACGCACTCACTCATGTATATATGCATATATAAAGAATCATTTTGCTGTACTGTGGTAATTAACACAACATTCTAAATCAAATATACTTAAATAAAAATGGAAAAGAAAATACATATGCTATATATATATATAAAATAATAGGAAAAGAAGGAAAGTGTTCCAAGTTATTTACAAGTTAAAGTTTGCTAACAAACAACATAAAGGAACAAATCAAGGAGAAAAATATATTCACAGAGCAATCTCACTTATGAAACTATATGAAGAACTCTAAATAAACTGCTAAGGTACCTATCTAGCAGTAACTTAAAATAGTAGACTATACTCAACAATGTTAAATGCAAGCAACATCAGAAAATTGAATAAAATTGCATATTAACAAGGGGTAAAACCTTATTCAAAAACTCCTACAAAAGTGCTTTTGATAAACTCAAACCCATATTCATGATTCTTAAAATGTCTTCGCCAACTAAGAAAAAAAATATAATATCTATAATCTGAAATGTTTATTGCTATTTAAGATAATGACGGTCAGCTTTTATTCAACTTTGTAATAGAAGTTCTGGTCAAGTTGACAAAAAGAAAAATACAATTATAAAATGTAAAGGAAAAGAAATGTATATCTTATTATTTGAAATACTGTAAATATACACAAAACAAGAAAATCTACAGAAAAATAGAATGAAAATTTCAGTGCAGCAAGATTTTTAGATACAGGAACAGGAAAACAATATAGATCCAATTCATAGGAGAAATTAGGAAATATATGTACATATGCAAATGTTCACACATACATAAATACACATACAAGCCCATTTAAACATTTATTGAAAACCAAAAGGAAGATTTGAAATGACAGAGGATTTACACTCACTTCATATGTAGGAAGATTATATATTGGAAAGTCGCTTCTGTACAGATTATTTTCTGAATTCTCTATAGTTCTTATGAAATTCTCTTGTTATTTAAAATTTATTGTTTTAAATTTATTACTGTATGGGAATTAATAAAGTATATATTTTTCAAGAAGTGACTTATACACCCTGAAGCAGATTGAAGAAGAGAAAACTGACTGACGACAGAAAAGGAGGAAGATGTGTGACATTTTCCAAACAACGAGAAAATGAGGGATTATATAAATAAGATAAGAATAATTACAGATATAGGTAGCAAAAATGACAGTGGATTATTGCATACTATCCAAATTACAAGTGGGTGAAAAGTCTATAAGTGAGAAATAAAACTTGAGTACAAAATGATCTATTACTTTCAGTTCAGTTCAGTCGCTCAGTAATGTCTGACTCTTTGCGACCCCATGAACTGCAGCACGCCAGGCCTCCCTGTCCATCACCAACTCCTGGAGTTCACATAGACTTACGTCCATCGAGTCAGTGATGCCATCCAGCCATCTCATCCTCGGTCGCCCCCTTCTCCTCCTGCCCCTAATCTCTCCCAGCATCACAGTCTTTTCCAATGAGTCAACTCTTCACATGAGGTGGCCAAAGTACTGGAGACTCAGCTTTAGCATCATTCCTACCAAAGAAATCAATCCCAGGGCTGATCTCCTTCAGAATGGACTGGATGGATCTCCTTGCCGTCAAGGGACTCTCAAGAGTCTTCTCCAACATCACAGTTCAAAAGCGTCAATTCTTTGGTGCTCCGCCTTCTTCACAGTCCAACTCGCAAATCCATACATGACCACTGGAAAAACCATAGCCTTGACTAGTCGTACCTTAGTTGGCAAAGTAATGTCTCTGCTTTGAATATACTACCTAGGTTGGTCATAACTTTTCTTCCAAGGAGTAAGCATCTTTTAATTTCATGGCTGTAGTTACCATCTGTAGTGATTTTGGAGCACCAAAAAATAAAGTCTGACATGGTTTCCACTGTTTCTCCATCTATTTCCCATGAAATGATGGGACTGGATGCCATGATCTTCATTTTCTGAATGTTGATCATTAAGCCAACTGTTTCACTCTCCTCTTTCACTTTCTTCAAGAGGCTTTTTAGTTCCTCTTCACTTTCTGCCATAAGGATGGTGCCATCTGCATCTCTGAGGTCATTGATATTTCACCTGGCAATCTTGATTCCAGCTTGTGCTTCTTCCAGCCCAGCATTTCTCATGATGTACTCTGCATATAGTTAAATTAGCAAGGTGACAATATATAGCCTTGACGTACTCCTTTTCCTGCTTGAAACCAGTCTGTTGTTCCATGTCCAGTTCTGTTGCTTCCTGACCTGATATAGGTTTCTCAAGAGGCAGGTCACATGGTCTGGTATTCCCATCTCTTTCAGAATTTTTCACAGTTTCTTGTGATCCACACAGTCAAAGGCTTTGTCATAGTCAATAAAGCAGAAATAGATGTTTTTCTGGAACTCTCTTGCTTTTCACATGATCCAGTGGATGTTGGCAATTTGATCTCTGGTTCCTTTGCCTTTTCTAAAACCAGCTTGAACATCAGGAAGTTCACGGTTCACGTATTGCTGAAGCCTGGCATGGAGAATTTTGAGCATTACTTTACTAACATGTGAGATGAGTGCAATTGTGTGGTAGTTTGAGCATTCTTTGGCATTGCCTTTCTTTGGGATTGGAATGAAAACTGACCTTTTCCAGTCCTGTGGCCACTGCTGAGTTTTCCAAATTTGCAGGCATATTGAGTGCAGCACTTTCACAGTATCATCTTTCAGGATTTTAAATAGCTCCACTGGAATCCCATCACCTACACTAGCTTTGTTCATAGTGATGCTTTCTAAGGCCTACTTGACTTCACATTCCAGGATGTCTGGTCTAGATGAGTGATCACACCATCATGATTATCTGGGTCGTGAAGATCTTTTTTGTACAATTCTTCTGTGTATTCTTGCCATGTCTTCTTAATATCTTCTGCTTCTATTAGGTCTGTACCATTTCTGTCCTTTATTGAGCCCATCTTTGCATGAAATGTTCTCTTGGTGACTCTAATTTTCTTGACGAGATCTCTAGTCTTTCCCATTCTGTTCTTTCCCTCTATTTGTTTGCATTGACCACTGAAGAAGGCTTTCTTATCTCTTCTTGTTATTCTTGGAACTCTGCATTCAGATGCTTATATCCTTACTTTTCTCCTTTGTTTTTGCCTCTCTTCTTTTCACAGCTATTTGTAAGGCCTCCCCAGACAGCCATTTTGCTTTTTTGCATTTCTTTTCCATGGGGATGATCTTGATCCTTGTCTCCTGCACAACGTCATGAACCTCATTCCATAGATCATCAGGTACTCTATCTTTCAGATCTAAGTGCTTAAATCTATTTCTGACTTCCACTGTATAATCATAAGGGATTTGATTTAGGTCATACCTGAATGGTCTAGCTGTTTTCCCTACTTTCTTCAATTAAGTCTGAATTTGGCACTAAGGTGTTCATGATATGAGCCACAGTCAGCTCCTGGTCTTGTTTTTGTTGACTCTATAGAGCTTTTCCATCTTTGGCTGCAAAAATATAATCAATCTGATTTCGGTATTGACCATCTGGTGATGTCCATGTGTAGTTTTTGTGCTGATGGAAGAGAGTTTTTGCTATGACCAGTGAATTTTCTTGGCAAAACTCTATTAGTCTTTGCCCTGCTTCATTCTGTATTCCAAAGCCAGATTTGCCTGTTACTCCAGGTGTTTCTTGACTTCCTACTTTTACATTCCAGTCCCCTATAATGAAAAGGACATCTTTTTTTGGGTGTTAGTTCTAAAAGTTCTTGTAGGTCTTCATAGCATCATTCAACTTCAGCTTCTACAGCATTACTGGTTGGGCATAGACTTGGATTAGTGTGATATTGAATGGTTTGCCTTGGAAACAAACAGAGATCATTCTGTCGTTTTTGAGATTGCATCCAAGTACTGCATTTTGGACTCTTTTGTTGACCATGATGGCTACTCCATTTCTTCTGAGGGATTCCTGCCTGCAGTAGTAGATATAATGGTCATCTGAGTTAAATTCACCCATTCTAGTTCATTTTAGTTTGCCGATGCCTGGAATGTCAACGTTCATTCTTACCATCACTTGTTTGACCACTACCAATTTGCCTTGATTCATGGACCTGACATTCCAAGTTCCTATGCAATATTGCTCTTTACAGCATCAGACCTTGCTTCTATCACCAGTCACATCCACAACTGGTTATTGTTTTTGCTTTGGCTCCATCCCTACATTCTTTCTGAAGTTATTTCTCCACTGATCTCCAGTAGCATATTGGGCACCTACTGACCTGGGAAGTTCCTCTTTCAGTATCCTATCATTTTGCCTTTTCATACTGTTCATGAGGTTCTCAAGGCAAGAATACTGAAGTGGTTTGCCATTCCCTTCTCCAGTGGACCACATTCCGTCATACCTCTCCCACCATGACCGGCCCGTCTTGGGTTGCCCTGTGGGCACGGATTAGTTTCATTGAGTTAGACAAGGCTGTGGTCCTAGTGTGATTAGATTGACTAGTTTTCTGTGAGTATGGTTTCAGTGTGTCTGCCCTCTGATGCCCTCTTGCAACACCTACCATCTTACTTGGGTTTCTCTCATCTTGCGCATGGAGTATCTCTTCATGGCTGCTCCAGCAAAGCACAGCCACTGCTCCTTACCTTGGATGAAGGGTATCTCCTCACTGCCGCCCTTCCAGACCTTCAACGTGGGATAGCTCCTCTAGGCCCTCCTGCTCCCACTTAGCCACCACTCCTTGGATGCTCTTCTATTCTTAACAACAGTTTTCTTCAACAAAACTCACAAAGTACAGACAATAACAAAAAGGACTAACAAATGAGTGTAAATTAAATTAATATGTGACAAAAATAGAAACCTAGGTGTTTAAAATGACTATGTACAGATTGTGACACAGTTTCAAATTAATACTTAAAAATATATAAATAATTTTATTAGTATTGAGTAAAGTTGAAAATGTATATATCATTTCACTTAACAAATCCACCTGAAGTGTAATAATTTAATAATGCATAACTGTACCAGAAGACTTATACAAAATGTTTACCAAAACATTTGTAATACTAAAGGTAAAGCAATTTAGGCAAAGTCAGTTTTTAAATACTGAAAATTTTAAATGTTCAACACTGTGTAAACAGATTTACAAACTGTCACTTTTTCATACTATGTAATACTTTACGGTAACTAAAAGGAATGAAACTATAACTATGCATATTAACATGGAAATTATTTTAGGATTAAAATAAATTTGTAGAATACTATACATATAGTAATATAATTATATTTCTATAATATTGAAAAAGCTCACATTTATATTTTCTTGCTTTAGTTTATACTCATATCAAGTTAATGTGTACATATGTGTGAAAAAGTGAAATAGTAAATTAACTCTGTGAAAAAGAGATGACAATGGTATGAATTTTGAAGAGTTAACATGGGATTTCAGCTATCTCTGGAAGGCTTGCTTTATTAAAGAACATGTCTGCAGTAGATATGAAAAAATATTTAATTTTTCTAAAACTTGTTGGATTGTCTATTTGTTCTTATATTATTTTTCTATTATTTTTTGTTATAAATATTCAAAAATTTAAAAAGTAAAAACAATATCCAAAATGTCCTTTAGGTAGATTTTCTTATTTGTAACTCTTAACTCTTCCCTACGGCACTTTATGGGAAGTGTATACTTCTCAACATGTTCATATGCCCCTTTGTTGTTCAGTTTGTTTTTGCCAGTGCATTGTGGCCAGAAGCGAAGGGGATTCACTTCTGAGAAAAAGCTGTGAGAGATATGAACAGTTTCTGTGCCTCTCTTGTATTCTTCTACTTTCCCATGAAAACATCACATCTCAGATGGGATTCTGTATCACGCTGGTCTTGAATGAGAAGACACACTGGAGCAGACCTACATCTGACATTGAACTTTGATAAAAGTCAGTATCTAACCCACAGGCACTGACATAAAATGTTAGTGAGAAAAAAATCTAGTTATATAAGCCACTGAAAGTCAAAGGTTATTTGTACGGAGCCTTTTCGCAGCAAAAGCTGTCAAATAAAATCCAGTATTATTAGCATAGAATATTCATGCAAAACACCATAAAATTACATATTTGTCTATAAAACTGCCTCATATGTTAAAATCAGAGACATGTTCATAAAATATACTTAATGACCTTCATTTGAAGTTAGTTCATGTTCACCATCCTCCAACCCAAAACACAGTAAAAACACATGCACCATGCAAATTTTGACAATGAATAATCAGCAAAAATTAATTCTATAGATAACATGTAAAATTCCTTCTAAGGAAGAGAATAACATTTAAGTATTGCTAACCTATATTATAAATTAAAATATAGAAACAGCAGAAATGTAATAATGTACTTTTGAATTTAGTTGGTACAGTTAAGACATTTCACATCTTGGTAACAGATTTTTGTGTTTAATTTTCATCAGCCAAGTGCCACCTATATTCTGTCATATAATTTTATTTGTAGAGAAAATAGTCTTTGAAGTAGATGAATTTCTATAATAAATGATTATGAGAAATTTTAAAGCTACCAAGCAATGGTAACTTCATCTAGTTTTTACTTATTACTGCTAGAACAAGAGAAGAGACTGCCTTAAAAATTCTGTGTACTCTACACTGGAGCCAAGAAGAGGGAGGAAGAAGTAAGCGTTTGGATTCCACCCAATCACTGAGCCACACAATTACAGAGTTTGAGCCCTATCATTCTAGTCTTGAGATACTGGCAAAGTAAAAAATTGTCACCTTGTATATGGTAGTCATCAGAATTCCTATCCAGATTATTCTTCCCTCCAAAATCGATTTAAAAGCTAATTAAAATATTTTAATACATTATTTTAAAGGTTTCAAAGAATTACCTTATTATAAGATTACTCAGAAGCAAGCAGAGCACATCATGCATGTTTTCCCTAAAGATAATTTTCAATCATGATAATATTGCACTGATGCTATTTAGATCTCATAAGACATTGAAACAGAACCCAAAATCTAGGCTTTCCCATAAGGAGTCTACTAGGAGACATCTACATCTCTACAAGAAAGGTAGGACTTCAAAGGCTAGTTTCAGGGCAAATGTGAATTAAGATTAAACTCACCTCCAGTCCCCCATTCCCAAGGAACTTTATGGTATCAGAAGAATCAGTATAGTGAAAATGAGTATACTACCCAAGGCAATCTACAGATTCAGTGCAATCCCTATCAAGCTACCAGGGGTATTTTTTCACAGAGCTAGAACAAATAATTTCATAATTTGTATGGAAATACAAAAAACCTCGAATAGCCAAAGTAATCTTGAGGAAGAAGAATGGAACTGGAGGAATCAACCTGCCTGACTTCAGACTCTACTACAAAGCCACAGTCATCAAGACAGTATGGCACTGGCACAAAGACCGAAATATAGATCAATGGAACAAAATAGAAAGCCCTGAGATAAATCCACACACCTATGGACACCTTATCTTCGACAAGGGAGGAAAGAATATACAATGGAATAAAAAAAGTCTCTTTAACATGTGGTGCTGGGAAAACTGGTCAACACTTGTAAAAGAATGAAACTAGGTCTCTTTCTAACACCACACACAAAAATAAACTCAAAATAGATTAAAGATCTAAATGTAAGACCAGAAACTATAAAACTCCTAGAGGAGAACATAGACAAAACACTCCGCGACATACATCACAGCAGGATCCTCTATGATCCACCTCCCAGTATACTGGAAATAAAAGCAAAAATAAACAAATGGGATCTAATTAAAATTAAAAGCTTCTGCACAACAAAGGAAACTATAAGCAAGGTGAAAAGACAGCCTTCTGAATGGGAGAAAACAATAGCAAATGAAACAACTGACAAACAATTAATCTCAAAGATATACAAGCAACTTATGTAGCTCAAGTCCAGAAAAATAAACAATCCAATCAAAAAGTGGGCCAAATAACTAAATAGACATTTCTCCAAAGAAGACATACGGATGGATAACAAACACATGAAAAGATGTTCAACATCACTCATTATCACAGAAATGCAAATCAAGACCACAGTGAGGTACCATTTCATACCAGTCAGAATGGCTGCGATCCAAAAGTCTACAAGCAATAAATGCTGGAGAGGATGTGGAGAAAACGGAACCCTCTTACACTGTTGGTGGGAATGCAAACTAGTACAGCCACTATGGAAAACAGTGTGGAGATTCCTTAAAAAATTGCAAAGAGAACTGCCTTATGACCCAGCAATCCCACTGCTGGGCATACACACCGAGGAAACCAGAATTGAAAGACACACATGAACCCCAATGTTCATTGCAGCATTGTTTATAATTGCCAGGACATGGAAACAACCTAGATGTCCATCAGCAGATGAATGGATAAGAAAGCAGTGGTACATATACACAATGGAGTATTACTCAGCCCTTAAAAAGAATAAATTTGAATAAGTTCTAATGAGATGGATGAAACTGGAGCTGATTATACAGAGTGAAGTAAGCCAGAAAGAAAAACACCAATACAGTATACTGACACATATACATGGAATTTAGAAAGATAGTAATGATGACCCAGTATGTGAGACAACAAAAGAGACACAGAGGTATAGAACGGACTTTTGGACTCTGAGGGAGAGGGAGAGGGTGGGATGATTTGGGAGAAGGGCATTGAAATAGGTATACATTCATATAAGAAACGAAGTGCCAGTCTATGTTCAATACAGGATGCTTGGGGCCATGCACGGGATGATCCAGGGAGATGATATGGGGTGGGAGGTGGGGGGGACTTTGACATTGGGAGATCGTGTACACATGTGGCTGATTCATGTCAATGTATGGCAAAAGAAATACAGTATTATAACGTAGAATAAAAGATTAAAAAATAAATATATAAAATAAAATTATTAAAAAAAAATGGGCCAAAAAACTAAATAGACATTTCTCCAAAGAAGACATACAGATGGCTAACAAACACATCAAAAGATGCTCAACATCACTCATTATCAGAGAAATGCAAATCAAAACCACAGTGAGGTACCATTTCCACGCCAGTCAGAATCTCTGTGATCCAGAAGTCTACAAGCAATAAATGCTGGAGAGGGTGTGGATAAAAAGGAACCCTCTTACACTGTTGGTGGGAATGAAAACTAGTACAGCCACTATGGAGAACAGTGTGGAAATTCCTTAAAAAACTGGAAATAGAACTGCCTTATGACCCAGCAATCCCACTGCTGGGCATACACACTGAGGAAACCAGAATTGAAAGGGACACATGTACTCCAATGTTCACTGCAGCACTGTTTACAATAGCCAGGACATGGAGGCAACCTATATATCCATTAGCAGATGAATGGATAAGAAAGCAGTGGTACATATACACAATGGAGTATTACTCAGCCATTAAAAAAATAATTTGAATCAGTGCTAATGAGGTGGATGAAACTGGAGCCTATTATACAGAGAGAAGTAAGCCAGAAAGAAAAACACCAATACAGTATACTAATGCATATATATGGAATTTAGAAAGATAGTAATGATAACCCTGTATGCGAGATAGCAAAAGAGACACAGATGTATAGAACAGTGTTTTGGACTCTGTGGGAGAGGGAGAGGGTGGGATGATTTGGGAGAATGGCATTGAAATATATATAATATCATATAAGAAACGAACCGCCAGTCTAGGTTTGATGCAGGATACAGGATGCTTGGGGCTGGTGCACTGGGATGACCCAGAGAGATGGTTTGGGGAGGGTGGTGGGAGGGGGTTCAGGATGGGGAACATGTGTACACCTGTGGTGGATTCATGTTGATGTATGGCAAAACCAGTACAGTATTGTAAAGTAAAATAAAGTAAAAATAATAATAATAATAAACAATGTGTTACAGAAAAGAAAAAAAAAGAATATTTTAAAAAAGAACGAACTTAAGAAAAAAGTGATTTGACGACCACAAAGCTGGGAGTATGTAGAGTATTTGTATGTGTCTGTATGATAAATCTCTTTCTCACTATATCAATACAAACACAAAAATACTGACTACCACAACAGAAAGACATCATATTTAATCAGCATCACCATAGAATGCTTGCCAGTTTTACATGTACATAAAACTAAAGAATCTGCCTGCAGTGCAGGAGACCTGGGTTCAATCCCTGGGTCAGGAAGATCCCCTGGAGAAGGAAATGGCAATCCACTCCAGTATTCTTGCCATAGGAAAATCTCATGGGCGGAGGAGACTGATGGACTATAGTCCATGGGATTGCAAATCAGACATGACTTAGCAACTAAACCACCAACACCAAAACTAGAGCTAGCCAGATGGGGTACAAGAGCCAGATGTACATAAATCACAGCAAGAGCTAACACTTTAAAGTTGAGTAATTTACATACTGGACATGAATTTCAGCAAACTTTGAGCCAACTCTGGAAAATAGTGGAGCACAGAGGAATCTGGCATGTTACAATCCATGGGGTCTCAAAGAGTTGGACATGACTAAGCAACTGAACAATAGCAATTTACATGCAGGTGAATCTCAGAATGAGTTGGGTAGTATTAACAAGCATGTACACTTATAGCTAGGGCCACATTATTGTGACTCACTAAGTAAATAAAACCCAAATATTCATAACTTAGTAATACTTGTTCCCACTACAAGGATTTCTCCTCATTCACAACAGTGGAAGCTCACATTTTTGTGAAAATCTGAAAACTTTTTTCAAGAAGGAAAGGCAAAATAAATACACGTTTGGACAAAACTAAGAAACTTAATCACAAGTGGAGCTGCACTAACATCTACAGAATATACTCTATGCAAACAGAAAGTAATCCTAGATGAAGAGCCTGAAATGAATGAAAGAAAACCACAGGTATAAATATGTGACTAAATATAAACAAATATTCACTGAAATAAACAGGTAATATACTGTTTAAAGGGATTAAATGTGTAGAATTTAGATACAGAACAGGAATAACTTGCCCAAAGGAAGATAAACTGTTCTTTGAGTCTCATATTGTCTTGGAAGGTCGATATACATTTTACAGTAGATAAAACTTCTAATAAGAGATGGATAAGCGGAAAAGTAGGCATCCTTGTCTTTTCCTGATTTCAGTTTTTCATGTTGAATATGATGTAAGCTGTTGGCTTGTCATATATGGCCTTTATTATGTTGAAATACAAAATATATAATATATGAATTATCTGGTTAATGTTTTAAGGCCAGTGTTTCAGTACTGATTTTTTACCTAGATGATCCATCCAAAGATGTAAATGAGGCATTGTAGTAATGCAAAAAATTGATTCATTGGAAAAGACTTTGATGCTGGGAGAGATTGGGGGCAGGAGGAGAAGGGGACGACCGAGGTTGAAATCGTTGGATGGCATCACTGACTCGATGGATGTGAGTCTGAGTGAACTCTGTGGGTTGGTGATGGACAGGGATTCTGCAATTCATGGGGTCACAAAGAGTCAGACACGGCTGAGCGACTGAACTGAACTGAACTATTATTGTATCAGTGTTGAATTCTCCTTTTATGTCCATTAATATGTGCTTTATATATTTGGGCGATACTACATTGGATACAATATATAGTTACAATTTCTATGTCTACTTGGATTGAGTCCTTTTTTATCTCTTATATAGTCTTTGTTTTAAAGTCTGTTTCAGTTCAATTAAGTCTCTCAATCATGTCCGACTCTTTGCAACCCCATGGAGTGCAGTACGCCAGGCCTCCTGGTCCATCACCAACTCCTGGAGTTTACTCAAACTCATGTCCATTGAGTCAGTGATGTCATCCAGCCATCTCATCTTCTGCCGTCCCCTTCTCCTCCCACCTTCAATCTTTCACAGCATCAGAGTCTTTTCCAATGAGTCAGTTCTTCACATCAGGTGACCAAAGTATTGGAGTTTCAACTTCAACATCAGTCCTTCCAATGAATCAAGACTGATTTCCTTTAGGATGGATTGGTTATCTCTCCTTGCAGTCCAAGAGACTATCGAGAGTTGTCTCCAACAACACAGTTTAAAAGCATCAATACTTTGGCACTCATCTTTCCTTATAGTCCAACTCTCACATTCATACATGACTACTGGAAAAATCATAGCCTTGACTAGATGAACCTTTGTTGGCTAAGTAATATCTTTGCTTTTTGATATAGTGTCTAGGTTGGTCATAACATTCCTTCCAAGGAGTAAGCATCTTTTAATTTCATGGCTGCAGTCACCATCTGCAGTGATTTTGGAGCCTAAAAGTCTATTTGGTCTGATATAAATATGGTAACCTGCCTCCTGATATAAATATAGTAACCTGGCTTTATATTCATTTCCATTTGCCTAGAATACCTCTTCCATCCCCTTTCAGTCAGTCTGTGTATTGAGATTTGAAGTGAGTGTCTTGTAGGGGGGAATATATATATATGGATCTTATTTTTATGTTCATTCATCTACTCTATGTTTCTTAATTAAAGCATTTTCCCTTTTCAGTTCAGTTCAGTTTAGTTCAGTCACTCAGTCATGTCTGACTATTTGCGACCCCATGAATCACAGCACGCCAGGCCTTCCTGTCCATCACCAACTCACAAAGTTCACTCAGACTCACATCCATCGAGTCAGTGATGCCATCCAACCATCTCATCCTTGGTCGTCCCCTTCTCCTCCTGCCCCCAATCCCTCTCAGCATCAGAGTCTTTTCCAATGAGTCAACTCTTCGCATAAGGTGGCCAAAGTACTGGAATTTCAGCTTTAGCATCATTCCCTCCAAAGATATCCCAGGGTTGACCTTCTTTAGAATGGACTGGTTGGATCTCCTTGCAATCCAATGGACTCTCAAGACTCATCTCCAAAACCATAGTTCAAAAGCATCAATTCTTTGGCGCTCAGCCTTCTTCACAATCCATCTCTTACATCCATACATGACCACTGGAAAAACCATAGCTTTGACTAGACGAAACTTAGTTGGCAAAGTAATGTCTCTGCTTTAAATATGCTATCTAGGTTTGTCATAACTTTTTTCCAAGGAGTAAGTGTCTTTTATTTTCATGGCTGCAATCACCATCTGCAGTGATTTTGGAGCCCCCCAAAATAAAAAGTCTGACACTGTTTCCACTGTTTTTCCATCTATTTCCCATGGAGTGATGGGACTGGATGCCATGATCTTCGTTTTCTGAATGTTGAGCTTTAAACCAAGGTTTTTCACTCTCCTCTTTAACTTTCATTCAGAGGCTTTATAGTTCCTCTTCACTTTCTGTCATAAGGGTGGTGTCATCTGCATATCTGAGGTTACTGATATTTCTCCCGGCAACCTTGACCCCAGCTTGTGCTTCTTCCAGCCCAACCTTTCTCATGATGTACTCTGCATATAAGTTAAATTAGCAGGGTGACAATATACAGCCTTGACATACTCCTTTTCCTATTTGAACCAGTCTGTTGTTCCATGTGCAGTTCTAACTGTTGCTTCCTGGCCTGCATGCAGATTTCTCAAGAGACAGGTCAGGTAGTCTGGTATATCCATCTCTTTCATAATTTTCCACAGTTTTTGTGATCCACACAGTCAAAGGATTTGGCATAGTCAATAAAGAAGAAATATATGTTTTTCTGGAACTCTCTTGCCTTTTGCATGATCCAGTGGATGTTGGCAATTTGATCTCTGGTTCCTCTGCCTTTTCTAAAACCAGCTTGAACATCAGGAAGTTCATGGTTCACGTATTGCTGAAGCCTGGCTTGGAGAATTTTGAGCATTACTTTATTAGCATGTGAGATGAGTGCAATTGTGCAGTAGTTTGAGCATTCTTTGGCATTGCCTTTCTTTGGAATTGGAATGAAAACTGACCTTTTCCAGTCCTGTGGCCACTGCTGCGTTTTCCAAATTTGCAGGCATATTGAGTGCAGCACTTTCACAGCATCATCTTTCAGGATCTGAAACAGATCCTGAAACTGGAACAGATCCTGAAACTCCACTGGAATTCCATCACCTCCACTAGCTTTGTTCGTAGTGATGCTTTCTAAGGCCCACTTGACTTCACATTCCAGGATGTCTGGCTCTAGATGAGCGGCCACACCATCATGATTATCCAGGTCATGAAGATCCTTTTTGTACAGTTCTTCTGTGTATTCTTGCCACTTCTTAATATCTTCTGCTTCTGTTAGGTCCAGACAATTTCTGTCCTTTATCGAGCCCATCTTTGCATGAAATGTTCCCTTGGTATCTCTAATTTTCTTGAAGAGATCTCTAGTCTTTCCCATTCTGTTGTTTTCCTCTATTTCTTTGCATTGATTGCTGAAGAAGTCTTTCTTATCTCTTCTTGCTATTCTTTGGAACTCTGCATTCAGATGGTTATATCTTTCCTTTTCTCCTTTGCTTTTCACCTCTCTTCTTTTCACAGCTATTTGTAAGGCCTCCCCAGACAGCCATTTTGCTTTTTTTGCATTTCCTTTCCATGGGGATGGTCTTGATCCTTGTCTCCTGTACAATGTCACGAACCTCATTCCATAGTTCATTAGGCGCTCTATCTATCAGATCTAGGCCCTTAAATCTATTTTTCACTTCCACTGTATAATCATAAGGGATTTGATTTAGGTCATACTTGAATGGTCTAGGTATTTTCCCTGCTTTCTTCAATTTCAGTCTGAATTTGGTAATAAGGAGTTCATGATCTGAGCCAGAGATTTACATGTAATGAAATTATTGATAGTTATATACTTATTGCCAATTTGTTAATTTACTTTATATTTGTAGTTTTTTGTTCCTTTCTTCTGTTTTTTTTTTTTTTAAATTGTGATTTGAGGAGTATCTTTGATGTTATATTTGGATTTCTTCTTTTTTTGTGTATCTATTATTGATGTTTTGTTTGTGGCTACAAAAGGCTTCTATATAGCAAAATATGAAGGATTATTTTAAGTTACTGATCTCAATTTTGAAAACACTTTAACAACCCTGTATTTTTTTAGTGCCCCTTACAAATACTAAGTGCTTTGACATAATATTTACATCCTTTTTTTGTGTGTGTGTATCTCCTCACTGCTTATAGTGGAAATAGATGACTTTACCACTTTTGTGTTTTAATCTTCCTACTAAGTTTATAAGTGGTTGAGCTGTTACTGTTACTGTGCATTTGCCTTATCAATATTTCATCCATTTTAAATGTTCACATTGTGGCTAGTTGTGGATTTTTATTTTCCATTTAGAGAAGAAGACTCTTTAACATTTCTTTTGAAGCTTATTTTGTGATGTTGAATGCTTTGGGCTTTTCCTTATCTGTTAAACATTTTTAAAATCTATTTATTTTTAATTGAAGGACACTTGCTTTACAGAATTTTGTTGTTTTCTGCAAATCTTCAACATGTATCAACCATAGGTATACATATATACCTATGAGCCTTTTGAGCCTCCCGCCCATCTCCTTCCATCTCACTCCTCTTGGTTGATACAGAGTCCCTGTTTGAGTTTTCTGAGACATACAGCAAATTCCCCTTGGCTATCTATTTTATATATGGTAATGTAAGTTTCCATGTTACTCTGTCCATACATCTCAACTTCTCCTCCCCTCTCCCCATGTCCATAAGTCTATTCTGTATGTCTGTTTTTCCACTGCTGCCATGCAAGTAAATTCTTTAGTACTATTATTTTAGATTCCATGTATATGTGTTAGTATACGATAATTATCTTTCTCTTTCTAACTTACTTCACTCTGTATAATAGGCTCTAGGTTCATGTACCTCATTAGAATTGACTCAAACACATTCCTTTTTTATGGCTGAGTAATATTCCAAACCCTAAAGATATTTATGGGAAAAGATGAAGAGGAACTAAAAGCCTCTTGATGAAAGTGAAAAAGGAGAGTGAAAATTTGGCTTAAAGCTCAACATTCATAAAACTAAGATCATGGCATTTGGTCCCATCACTTCATGAGAAATAGATGGGAAACAGTGGAAACAGTGTAAGACTTTATTTTTTGGGCTCCAAAATCACTGCAGATGGTGACTGCAGCCATGAAATTAAAAGATGCTTACTCTTTGGAAGGAAAGTTATGACCAAACTAGATAGCATGTTAAAAAGCAGAGATATTACTTTGCCAACATCCATCTAATCAAGGCTATGGTTTATCCAGTGGTCATGTAAATATGTGAATTGGACTGTGAAGAAAGCTGAGCACTGAAGAATTGATGCTTTTGAACTGCGGTGCTGGAGAAAACTCTTGAGAGTCCCTTGGACTGCAAGGAGATCCACCTAGTCCATCCTAAAGGCGATCAGTCCTGGGTGTTCATTGGAAGGACTGATGCTAAAGCTGAAACTCCAATACTTTGGCCACCTCATGCAAAGAGTTGACTCATTGGAAAAGACTCTGATGCTGGAAGGGTTTGGGGGCTGGAGGAGAAGGGGACGACAGAGGATGAAATGATTGGATGGCATCACCAACTCGGTGCACATGAGTTTGGTTGAATTCTGGGAGTTGGTGATGGACAGGGAGGTCTGTTGTGCTTTGATTCATGGGGTCGCAAAGAGTTGGACATGACTGAGTGACTGAACCGAACTGAAGTGAAAGATGCTACCAGGAAATTACTGGAGCTGATAAGTGAATTTAACTAAGTTGCAGGAGATAAAATAAATACAGAGAAATCACTTGCATTTCTATATACTAACAGTGGAAAATCAGAAAGAGAAATTAAGGAATCAATCCCATTCACCACTGCAGTTGAAAAAATAAAATAACTGGGAATAAACTTACCTAAGGAGATCCAACCAGTCCATTCTGAAGGAGATCAGCCCTGGGATTTCTTTGGAAGGAATGATGTTAAAGCTGAAACTCCAGTACTTTGGCCACCTCATGTGAAGAGTTAACTCATTGGCAAAAACTCTGATGCTGGGAGGGATTGGGGGCAGGAGGAGAAAGGGGACGAAAGAGGATGAGATGGCTGGATGGCATCACTGACTTGATGGACGTGAGTCTGAGTGAACTTCAGAGTTGGTGATGGACGGGGAGGCCTGGCGTGCTGTGATTCATGGGGTCGCAAAGAGTTGGACACAACTGAGCGACTGGACTGACTGAACTGAAGGTGACAAAAGAACTGTACACGGGAAAACTATTACACTGATGAAAGAAGTCAAAGATGACATAAACAGATGGAGAGACAATCCATGTTCCTGGATAGGAAGAATCAATATTGTGACAATGACTATATTACCAAATGCTATCTACAGATTCAATGCAATTCCTATCAAATTACCAATAGCATTTTTCACAGAACTAGAACAAAAAATTTCACAGTTCATTTAGAAACACAAAAGACCCTGAAGAGCCAAAGCAGTGTTGAGAAAGAAGAATGGAACTGGAGGAATCAACCTTCCTGACTTCAGATTATACTACAAAGTTAGTCATCAAGACAGTATGGTGCTGGCACAAAAGCAGAAATAATAGACCAATATGGCACGAGATAGAAAACCCATGCACATATGGATACCTTATTTTTGACAAAGGAGGCAAGAATATAAAATGGGGCAAAGACAGCCTCTTCAATAAATGGTGCTGGGAAAACTGGACAACTACATGTAAAAAAAAAATGCAATTAGAACACTTCCTAACTCCATACACAAAGATAAACTCAAAATGGATTAAAGACCTAAATGTAAGACCAGGAACTATAAAAATCTTAGAGGAAAACATGGGCAGAACACTCGATCACATAAATCAAAGCAAGATTGTCTATGACCCACCTCCTAGAGTAATGGAAATAAAAACAAAAGTAAATAAGTGGGACCTCATTAAACTTAAAAGCTTTTGCACAGCAAGGAAAACGATACGTAAGGTGAAAAGACAACCCTCAGAATGGGAGAAAATAATAGCAAATGAAATAACTGACAAAGGATTAATTTCCAAGATATACATGCAGCTCATACAACTCAACACCAGAAAAAACAAACAACCCAATCAAAATGTGGGAGAAAGTCCTAAATTGACATTTCTCCAAAGAAGACTTACAAATGGCTAACAAACACATGAAAAGATGCTCAACATCACTCATTATTAGAGAAATGCAAATCATAACTACAATGAGATCACCTCACACTGGTCAGAATGGCCACCATCAAAAAGTCTACAAACAATAAATGCTGGAGAAGGTGTGGAGGGAACTCTCTCGCACTGTTGGTGAGAATGTAAACTGATACATCCATTATGGATGACAATATGGAGATTGCTTAAAAATTAGGAATAGAAGCACCATATGACCCAGCAACCCCACTCCTAGGCCTATATCCTGAGGGGACCAACATTTAAAAAGATTTTTCAATTTTGTATCCCATTGTTAATTACAGCACTATTTACAATAGCTAGAACTTGGAAGCAACCTATATGTCTATCAATAGATGAATGTCTATTAGACTTTTGATCTCTCCTTCAAATCTGAATGAAAACTTTGCCTGCTAGAAGACTGTTGATTATTGGTTTTTCATTTCATCCATTTAAATACACTGTGACACTTTCTTCTGGCCTGCAGTTTCTGTTTAAGAGTCATCTGATGGTCACTTTGGTGATCCCTGGTATGTAATGTTTCTTTTCCTTTTAATATTCTCTATGTTTATCTTTTGACATTTTAGTTACATTGTATCTTACTGTACTCCTGTCTGGGACTCTGCAAGTTTCCCCAACCTGAATGTTTGTTTCCTTTCTCAGATTAGGGGTGTTTTCAAACATGTCTAACATTAGGGGTGTCTTCAAAGATGTTCTGTACCCCTTTCTTTCTTGCCTCTCCTTCTGGGACTACTATAATAAGAATTAAATTGTCCTCATTTTTTTATTGGTTTTGTTGGCCATTTTATTTTTCAACTGAAGGATATTTGCTTTACAGAATTTTGTGGTTTTCTCTCATACCTCAATAAGAACCAGCATTGTCCTCATTTTTTAAAAAAATTCTTTTTCAAAATATCTAGGAATAAATCTAATTAATGAGGTAAAGTCCAGCACTCTGAAAACTATAAGATACTGATGAGCAAAACTGAGACAACACAGACAGATAAAAAATTACCATGAAAATGGATTAGGAGAAATCAATATTGTTAAAATGACCATACCACCCAAGGCAATCTACAGATTCAATGCAATCCATATCTGAATATGAATGGTTTTTTTCACAGACATTAAACAAAACATTGTAAAGTTTGTAAGGAAAAACAAAGGTTCTAGATAACCGAGTACTTTTAAGGAAAACAAAAAAAAATTGGACGCATCATGCTTCTTTGCTCCAGACTACAATACAATGTGATATTAATCAAAACAGTATGGTACCAGCACAAAAATAGACACAGATTAATAGAGCAGAAGAGAGTCTCCAGAAAGAAATCCACACATATATCAGAATTAACCTACAACAAAGGATCCCGGGACATACAACGTGGAAAATATAGCCTTTTCAATAAATAGTTTTGGAAAACTCAGACAGTTATATGCAGAAGCATCACACTGGACTACTTTCTCACATCATATAGAAAATTAAACTCAGAAAAAAGATATTTTTGAAAGACCTGAAACCATAAAATTTTTAGAAGGAAACATTGGCAATATGATCTTTGATATGGAACTTAGTAATACTCTTTGGATCTGTCTCCTCAGACAAGGTGAAGCAAAGGCAAAAATAAAGAAATGGAATTACATCAAACCAAAAGGCACAGTGACTAAAAACATCACAAACTATTATTATGCCAATACTTGTTAGTGGGTTGTACATGTGGCCTGACACAAGGAGTCATACTGGAATTACTGAGAATGATACTCTTCCTCCATCTGGAGTTATGGGCATGCAAGATGATGTAATCCTGGGGCAACCAGTTGCCCTTCTTATCTCACTGCTAAAACCAGATTGCAAATGAAGCCATCAGGGAGCACAATGGCATCAGCAAGTAAAAAACCAATGACACAGATTTATGATGAATGCTAGAACAAATAATGTGAGCACTGACTTCCCACTTCTTGTTTATTTAAAGAAATTTGAGTTGGTTTCTGCCACCTATGATTCAGAGGTATTGACTATCTCAGTTCTTCTAAAATCTTAAATCCAGTATTGAAAACAAAAGGCAGGAGTCAGGCAAGCAAATGGGTTAAGCAAGCCAGGTAAACAGTTATCATCCCCTTACTTCCTTATTTTCTAAAACCCTTAAAACTATCTGTTTTGTCTCTGCAAAAGAATAAAAATATTGCAGTTAAAAAGTAAGAATTTCTAACTTTTCTTTTGTTTTAGTCAAATACTATAAGCAATAGAATACTTGACATTGATGGGTCTGGAGAATTCATTCTCCATCAGAAGCAGGAGCTACTATTATGCTCCAGCAGGTATTTGTCATTCAAGTATGTTGGCCCAGTGTGGATATATTTTATGATTTTTCAAGAGAGGATAGATTTTTTTCATTAAATTCCTCTGTTTTTAATTGTGAAAACTAATTCAAGTTTGTTTTAGACAATGTGTATGCCAAATAAAACACATCTGCAGACAAGATTCATCAGGGGATCCAGCAGTTTGGAACATTTGTCTCATTGTAATCATCTTGCAATGACATTTCAGATAGTTCTCAAGAGTTCTTCTTTCTCTCTCTTCTTCCTTCCCTTCCTCTCTACCTCTGTCCCATCCTTTCTCCTGCATATCTGCATGTCTACTTGGTACTTAGAAAAGCTAACTTGTTAATAAAGTTAAATAGAAAAAAATTAATTTTTACATGCTGTGAGGAAAAGATAAATTCATGGCTTATATAAGGTAATGACTATTCATTGTTAGTCTTTTTAATTAAAAGAGTAGATGAAGAATAATAGGTTTAAATAATAGAGACATATTGTTAAATATAGAAAAAAATGTCCTATCTATTAATAGATAAAATGTTGTAATTCTATTATGTGGTCAGGTATATTTTGGAATAGACACAGATACATACATTCATCATCACTTCTGAAATAAGAGAACAGCACACTAAATTAGAATTAAGGAATATTGATTAGTTCACAAAGGGAATGTCTTTGTTGAAAAATATTGATGAAGGTTTCAACAAGGTGTCAATATTTTGACATTCTGTAAAAATTTTGGCATTCTCAGTATCATAAACAAAAGGGAAAACTGGGTAGAGTTTTTGAAATAGATGATTTAAGGAGAAAATGTCTGATCTCATTTGGTTTAAAAACAAAATGGATAAAATGGGAGGTGTGAGCTTGTTATTCAAAGAATACTTTAGCAAAAGCAAATGCCTCTTTCTCAACAGCATTAATGTAAGGACTGTAATCAAAATAAATATGTGTAAATATATTTAATATCTTTCCATTCAGGGTGAAGGCCCAGGATATTATCTTTTTAGCATTTATAACATGATCTGTATTACTAGTCATAACACTTCAGTACAAAAATTGGGGCTATGATTAAGAGTGACTAAATAAATCAAGAAGCTGTGATTCATGGAATCCAATTGTTCAAGATACAACCAACCTATAAAGTCACAGTAATCTCATCCACCTGAAAGATGGGGCTAAGATGGTACCTCTGTACTTCTGGCATATAAAGAACTTCATCAATCAGATATTGTTGCAGTACAAATCACCCCCGAAGTTGGTGGCATAACATAATATCTGTGTTTTATTGCTTATGAGTATATCCTGTGGGTGGCAGTTTTTCTGGTCTTATCTGGACTTCCTCATGCACCTGCAGTTAGCTGTGGGGCAGATATGCAGCTGTGGTAATTTTGTCTGGACTCACATATTTGGAGTTGGCCTATCATTGGCTGTGCAGATCAGCTCCCCTCCATGTGTCTTCTCATGCCCCAGGAGGCTGATCTGAGGCTTATGCTCATAGCAGAGGTAGAAAAGCAAGAGGGAGATCAAAAGTGTGCAAGGACTCTTGATTCCCAGGTTCTGAACTGGCACATTGTCACTCCAGAACATTCTGCTGGTTTAGGCAAGAAACTTCCCTAATTCAAAGACCAGGGGAATAAACTCCAGCTTATAATGAAAGGAACTGCAGATAGTCGTAAAATTTGTGAATACAAGGAAGTTTGGAAGTTTTGTACCATCATTGCAATAAGTCCACCAAAAGACACCCAGCAGAGATAATGGTCATGGAAGTTCTTTGAATTTTGTTTAAAGAGAAAATACAATTTATAAGCACTTTACATAGTCCATCTTACCCACACACATACATATACATATACACACACATTCACTCACTCACTCCCCCTTCTCTCCTCTCTCTCTCATTCCTTCTAAGACTGGAGCATTTTACTATAGCTCCAAAATATCGGAGAAAATCTTTAGCTAAATTCTACTTTTAATGCAACATCAAAGAGAACATAAAGAGCAATGTTGGATCAGTTATGGAAAGGTGCTTCCTATAGGCTCAAGTTGCAATGGTAGAACATTGCCCACGGCAGACAGCATACTACAGCAAAGAGAATGGCAAGCCTGTGGCCTTGAGAGGGCTGGAAATACCAGAAATTCAGGTCTGTACCGTAACTAGACTAACTTCATGCATAGGAAATGACGTGTCATTGTCAGGGCACACTGTCTAGGTGTGCGTGGCTTTTTGCTTCTATGGCAATACCTGGTGGATGTTCAGGGGAATACCAGGTTTCAGATATACAGATTCCATATCAAGCTTTGTTTAGACAGACAATTTCAGTATTTAATCTTCAGAGACCTTTGAATGCTAACTTCACTAATTATGTTATCTGTGAATAATAACTGAGTCAAATATCTTCCTTACATTTCAGGGTATCAGTTATTTACTGAACATATTTGGAAAAGTCATAGAGGTATTCTGAAACTTACTTGATACTTATCTGTGGGAAAGTCATCATCATACCCATTATCCCTGTCCTCAAACCTTGGTACTAATTTTGTTTTCCAACTCACCCTCCTAATTCCTACCTTTCTCTTATAGAATCAACCTCTATGTTCTGTTTTCTTAATACTTCTTTGATTTTGCTCCAATTCATCCCTTTCTCTAATTTCCAAAATCAAAAACCATAGTAAAATTACATATTTTCTTGCCCAGAATAGCTCTCCCAACTTTATTTATAATTAATCCCTTCCAATTTATCTGCATTATTTTACATGTTCTTTCAAAAATACAAATCTGAAGAGATCTTTTTACTGTTTTGAATCTTCCCAATATTTCTTGGGAAAATAATTATTACGACATTAAAAGTTTCCATAGCATATTTCTAGCCTGCCTCTACATTCTATCTCCCTCACCTTGTTCTATATTCTTCACCTAGATTGAAATCCTTGGAGATCTACAATACTAGTATCCACCACTGCCTATGCTAATAGGCTATGCTTTTTTTCTTTTTATTAATTCTAATATATCTTCCTAGTTTCATCTGCAGAGTCATTTCTCCAAAAAACCTTTCTTTGACTCACCAGTTCTGTGTTAGATTTCCTCTGCTTAGTACCCTACATAACTGCCCCAGTCATCAACAGACTACTGCTGTTGGTACTGCTCAGGAAATGTTTCTTCTTGTGTTTGGATGTATGTGTGTATAGCTTTAATATGGTTGTCATTTCACCAGCAAAGGCAAGATAGAATTTAAGATTCACCTTACCTCATATTTTATTTTCAAAAGTAAATAAAATGTGAATATCTGCATGTCTTTTTGAGTTTTATGAAGCATCATTTAGAGAATTGTTCAATATATCCATTTTTATTAGATAATTAATTCTTATACTGTTTAAGCAATGAGTATTATTTTAGAACCTCCTTGAAGTTGTTATTTCTTTGTTAACTTCACTATAAACAAAACTATAATCAAGCTGTCCTGAGCAAGCATATTCTGTCTGTTTAACAGATGAAAAAATGTCTTAAATTTACTTTCAATAAAAGCATTATTATCCATTTGCACGTGAAGAAAATGAAGCCATGAAAGAAGTAAAACAGCCTCTTTTATTATAAACTTGACATTATGAAAACTCATCTGTTTACTACTTATGTTAGAATGTTATGAATTGATCATAGCCGTAATCCATGTGACGTTACAGTAATTTCCAGGGCACTTCAATCATAGACTAAGGGCAAATGATAACCACTCAATTTTTAATCACTTTAGAAAACTCTAAACACGTGGTATTTAAACATAAAATACTAGTACCTAAAAAATAATAGCAGGGTTCTTCTATTGTTAATGGAACTTCCAATCAGTCTTAGGAGATATTTCAATAGAAATATCTCTTTGTTATATCCTTCTTCATATCTACCATGATTCTTGTTACACTGTCTGCCTCAGAAGATGCCCAGTGAATAACTGTAAAGTGTGTATAGGGAGAAAGAATTGCAGAAAAATTTCCCCAATATTAAACTAACTAGTACAATGTTAGATTTGGATTCAGAGCAGAAGTCATATCCTAAATTTCCACTTACAATCTAATAACTAAAAGTAAGATAATCTCATCAAACACCAGTTCCTGAATCACAAAATTGGCACAATAGTAACTAACAATGGATACACAGCAATAGAATTGCTTGACAATCAACTTAGACAATAAATGAAATAAATTTGAACTATATTTGATATGTGTGCTCAGTCACTTCAGTCATGTACAACTCTTTGCGACCAAGTGGACTGTAGCCCTCCAGGCTCTTCTGTGCATGGGATTTCCCAGTCAAGAATACTGGAGTGGGTTGCCATGCCCTCCTGCAGAGATCTTCCTGACCCAGGGGTTGAACTCATATCTTCTGCATTGCAGGCAGATTATTTACCTGCCAAGCCACGGGGGAATGCTGTGCTTGACATATAGGAGTGCCCAATATATTAATAACATAGTTCCTTACTATGCAAATCCTAAGTAGTAAAACTTTAATTAAGATGTATTTGAAAATAATTCTACGATTAAAATCTGGACAGTTCTTTCTTCCTAACAAATCTGTTTCATACCCATAAGAATGCATTAAGTTCTAAGTTCTAAGCAGTTATTCTAAAATGAGAGTGTATGGGGTATCTTAAACTTTGAATGTGCTCTCAAGTCTCTTAAACCTTCCCCTCTGGTCTGTGAGTCACCTTTGTAAGAGCCATATTAACAGGTGTCCACATCTTTTGGTTTCAGGTTGGATTTAGTCAACAAAAAACCCTAATAGGAAAACAAAGGTAGACATAACAAACTGGCCAGATTATTTTCCCCTGGTCCTTTGCTGCAGGGAACTGGCTATTTAACATGAACTGAAAATCTATACAATTATTTACTTCCAGGTTCCCAAAACCACTACCCTTACTTTCCCCTTTTACCAATGGTACTAGCAATGGTAAGAGGCGTGATGCTACTAAGCCCAGAAAGAAGCCTCTTGGTTCTTCTAAATGCAGACTTTTATAAATAGTCTCCCTGAAAATGAACTATTCTCAAATGATCCTGTCTAGAGTGTGCAACTACAGTATGTTTCCTACATATGAGTAAGTTCCATTCTGAGAGCACATTCATAACTCCAATTTGTTCATAAATCCAGCAAAGTAAGTCCAATAGTTAGAACCATAACTGGAACAATGGACTGGTTCAAAATTGGGAAAGGAATATGTCAAGGCTGTATATTGTCATCCTGCTTGTTTAACTTATATGCAGAGTGCTGCTGCTGCTAAGTCGCTTCAGTCATGTCTGACTGTGGGACACCACAGATGGCAGCCCATTGGGCTCCGCCATCCCTGGGATTCTCCAGGCAAGAACACTGGAGTGGGTCGCCATTTCCTTCTCCAATGCATGAAAGTGAAAAGTGGAAAGTGAAAGTGAAGTCGCTCAGTTGTGCCTGACTCAGCGACCCCAGGGACTGCAGCCTACCAGGCTCCTCTGTCCATGGGAGTCTCCAGGCAAGGGTACTGGAATGGGATGCCATATGCAGAGTACATCATGTGAAATGTCAGGCTGGAGGAAGAACAAGCTGGAATCAAGATTGCTGGGGAGAGAAATATCAGTAACCTCAGATATGCAGATGATACCACCCTTATTGCAGAAAACAAAGAGAAACTAAATAGCTTCTTGATGAAGGTAAAAGAGGAGAGTGCAAAAGCTGGCTTAAAACTCAATGTTCAAAAATGAAGATAATGGCATCCAGTCCCATTACTTCATGGCAAATAGATGGGGAAACAGTGGAAACAGTGGCAGACTTTATTTTTTTGGGTTCCAAAGTCACTGCAGATAGTCACTGCAGCCATGAAATTAAAAGATGCTTGTGCCTTGGAAGGAAAGTTATGACCAACCTAGACAGCATATTCAAAAGCAGAGACATTACTTTGCCAACAAAGGTCCATCTAGTCAAAGCTATGGTTTTCCAGTAGTCATGTATGGATATGAGAGTTGGACAGTAAAGAAGGCTGAATGCCGAAGAATTGATGTGCTTGATCTGTGGCATTGGAGAAGACGGCTGAGCATCTCTTGGACTGTACGGAGATGAAACTAGTCAATCCTAAAGGAAATCAGTCTGAATATTCATTGGAAGGACTGATGCTGAAGCTGAAGTTCCAATACTTTGGCCACCTGACGTGAAGAACTGATTCTTCCAGAAAAGACCCTGATTCAGGGGAAGATTGAAGGCAGGAGCAGAAGGGGATAACAGAGGATGAGATAACTGGATGGCATCACTGACTTGATGGACATGAGTTTGAGCAAGCTCTGGGAGATGATGAAGGACAGGGAAGCCTGGTGAGCTGCTCTCCATGGGGTCACAAAGAGTTGGACATGACTGAGGAACTGAAGAACAACAACCAGCAAAGTGAGCCTCGATACCCAACTAACACAATTGGCTATATATACTGTGCTTTAATATATTTATAATACTTTTCACACACATAATACATAAAAAGCAAAAGTAAAATAAAACCTTTTTAATCTTATGTTATAGTACCTTGAAAAGCATGGTAGTACCAGCTACATCACAGCTGTTTTTACACTTGTTTCTGGACATCCTGGACTTGAAATAAACATACTGTACTCTACACAGACTGTACAGTAAAGCATGAAAACTTACAATCACTTGTAGAGGATGCCTGTATGTGGCATTGTATGCCAGATACATGAACTAACTTACATGACTGCACAGGTGAACGCATGCTTGCATTTTTGAAAGTTTTCAACTTGAAGGTTTTTATGTAGGGGACTTACTGTATTTCCTATTGAGGTCTTTATTGGTAGGATTAAACAGACACTTGTAATGATATTCTGGGATTGGATTGGTTAAAGAGTAAATATGTATAGGGATAATTTCACTGCTAGTGGAGTACAGGGTGGAGAAAAGGCCACAGAAAATCTACATCAAGAAGTGACATCACATCCAATTAAATTATTATCTCTTGTGACATGACTGAAATGCAGGTGAAAGAAAGAGGGTTGGGAATACAAGTCCCAGTTGGTACAGGCAGTAATGGTTATAGAGATAGGTGTTCCACATGGCTCTAGAGAGTCTACATAGGGAAAAAGAGGACTAAAATTTACAATCTTAAAATAAGAAGCAGAGAGCCTGTATGGGACTTTGATGGAGCATCCTATCTCTAGTAACAGGAGAGCAGATATGACTATGGAAGTTTAGATCAGATTATAGCAGTGGCAGATGTACAGTGCTAATTGTGTTGGGGAACAGAACTTGGTATGTGGGGTAGGGATCTGGGAAAATAAATGGAAGAGTCTGAAAATTCTAAATTCTCTTGAGCTCTTCATGGACAAGGCACCTCCTCTCCCCCAGACAAATGCCTCCTTCTGCCTAAAAGCCATTCCACACTCTTCTCTGGTGGCTCAGTCAGTAAAGAATCTACCTGCAATGCAGGAGACCCGGATTTGATCCCTGGGTCAGGGAAGAGTCCCTGGAGAAAGAAATGGCAACCCACTCCAATATTCTTGCCTGGAAAATCCTATGGACAGAGAAGCCTGATTGGCAATTGTCTTTGGGGTTGCAAGGGTTGGTCAGTTCAGTTCAGTCGCTCAGTCATGTCCGACTCTTTGTGACCCCATGAATCACAGCACGCCAGGCCTCCCTGTCCATCACCATCTCTCGGAGTTCACTCAGACTCACGTCCATCGAGTCAGTGATACCATCCA
The DNA here is from genome assembly GCA_917880005.1 of Nanger dama. Lineage (NCBI taxonomy): Eukaryota > Metazoa > Chordata > Mammalia > Artiodactyla > Bovidae > Nanger > Nanger dama. The sequence continues at coordinate 13,573,961 of CAKJTW010000002.1, forward strand.
ACCATCTCATCCTCGGTCGTCCTCTTCTCCACCTGCCCCCAATCCCTCCCAGCATCAGAGTCTTTGCCAATGAGTCAACTCTTTGCATGAGGTGGCCAAAGTACTGGAGTTTCAACTTTAGCATCATTCCTTCCAAAGAACACCCAGGGTTGATCTCCTTCAGAATGGACTGGTTGGATATCCTTGCAGTCCAAGGGACTCTCAAGAGTCTTCTCCAACACCACAGTTCAAAAGCAATTCTTCGGTGCTCAGCCTTCTTCACAGTCCAACTCTCCTATCCATACATGACCACAGGAAAAACCATAGCCTTGACTAGACGGACCTTAGTCAGCAAAGTAATGTCTCTGCTTTGTATATACTACCTAGGTTGGTCATAACTTTTCTTCCAAGGAGTAAGTGTCTTCTAATTTCATGGCTGCAGTCACCATCTCCAGTGATTTTGGAGCCCCCAAAATAAAGTCTGACACTGTTTCCACTGTTTCCCCATCTATTTCCCATGAAGTGATGGGACCGGATGCCATGATCTTTGTTTTCTAAATGTTGAGCTTTAAGCAAACTTTTCTCTCTCCTCTTTTACTTTCATCGAGAGGCTTTTTAGCTCCTCTTCACTTTCTGTCATAAGGGTGGTGTCATCTGCATATTTGAGCTTATTGATATTTCTCCCAGCAATCTTGATTCCAGCTTGTGCTTCCTCCAGTCCAGCGTTTCTCATGATGCACTCTGCATATAAGTTAAATAAACAAGGTGACAATACACAGCCTTGACGCACTCCTTTTCCTATTTGGAACCAGTCTGTTGTTCCATGTCCAGTTCTAACTGTTGCTTCCTGACCTGCATACAGATTTCTCAAGAGGCAGGTTAGGTGGTCTGGTATTTCCATCTCTTTCAGAATTTTCCACAGTTTATTGTGATCTACACAGTCAAAGGCTTTGGCATAGTGAATAAAGCAGAAATATATGTTTTTCTGGAACTCTCTTGGTCAGGGCTTAGTAAATAAGCCACTCTGAGAAAGATATCTCATGTGCTAATGCCAAATCTTCTCAAAATAATCTCTTTCCACAGTATTGCCTCCAGGACTATATACAGACTTAAAGTACATTTCAATTCGAATAGATATGATTTCCTACATGGAAAGTGATAGCTATTACACCAAAAATGTCCTCAGTTCTAAGCATCTGTGTCTTTATGAAACTGGGGAGTATTATGGAGCTCAATCTAAAAGGGTTGGAGTATATAGAAAGAAATTTATGTGTGATATAACCATGTATCATAATCATATATCATGACTTGATCACACTGAATTCATTAATTTGTTGAGCATTCACTGAGAATTTGGGTTTTAATGCATTGCCATAAATGCCTATGACTGATGTTACCATTAAAGGTCCGCTGGATTAGTGATCAAAATTTTGAATAAGTACTTATTTACAATCAATGCAGTTAAAATGTAGCAACTTTAAAAGCACAGGATTGAGAAAGAAATTCATAGGCTGCCGAAAGAGCAGCCTTTCCAGAAGCAATGTGCTTCTACACCTCTAAGAAGGTCGAGAAAGAACCTCCTTACCAAAAACATTAAGAGATACCTTGGATTGTGGTACCAAGATATTTGAAGAGCTCTGTGCCAGTTTGACTGTGCAAGGTATGACAGTGTGAAATATTTAAACAGATTGGGTTTCCCTATCTGAAGAGGATAAAGGGGATCCTAGAAGAGAAGAAATCAGGCATAATGATTTAATGCGTAGCATTAAAGAGGGTGTATGTGTGCCATAAAATACAAAGACTAAAGGGTAATCCAGTGGTTTCCACATTTCTCTGCGTATTAGGATCACCTGGTGAGTTGAAAAAAAAAAACAAACAAAACTATTTCCCAGGTCACCCGCCATACAAACTAAATTACAATGTATGCAGTGAGAGATAGGAATCAGTAATTTAAAAATATTTCCCAGATGATTAGAATGTGAACTTGACCTTGGATAACAATGGGTTAATCCATTTTTGATCGCAGGATTCTGCAGCAAGAACCTATTGATCACAGTCTCTCTAGAATTTAAAATTAAACAGGTTGACAGCCTACTAAGATATTATTTAATATGCACTGATAATTAGAAAGAAAAAAAATCTGCATATCCTGGGCTGAAACATAAGTTATTATTATTATAGAGAGAATTTACAAATTATAAATTGAACAGAAGTCAAAGGAAGCTCAGGAAATGAAGGAAAACACCAAACATGATATGAAGATGTAGGACTGAAAGTAGCAACAGAGTTTGAAGGGGTTAAATTGTCACAGTTATTAAGGGACAGTTGCTGGTTTACAATGACAATATATATTAAATCTTATGTATTGTAATAAAGGATAGTGTCTAAATGTCAAAGTAGTATAAAACTAACTGCTACAACAGAGGTTAGAAACAGCAGAGATCATAGGGGAGTAAAAAGAGCCCAGGAATTTCCTGGAGAGTGTCATACACGATTGTGAAGCTCTGCACAATCTGAGCATGCCTGGTCTTCCCTCTGCTAGCCAGTGTGCTATGTATCCTCTCTTCCACTTATCCTGGGGATGGTGGAAGTATCAAAAATTGAGTGACTCTTACTCCTTGGAAGAAAAGTTATGACCAACCTAGATAGTATATTCAAAAGCAGAGACATTTCTTTGCCAACAAAGGTCTGTCTAGTCAAGGCTATGGTTTTTCCAGTGGTCATGTATGGATGTGAGAGTTGAACTGTGAAGAAGGCTGAGCACCAAAGAATTGATGCTTCTGAACTGTGGTGTTGGAGAAGACTCTTGAGAGTCCCTTGGACTGCAAGGAGATCCAACCAGTGCATTCTGAAGGAGATCAACCCTGGGATTTCTTTGGAAGGAATGATGCTAAAGCTGAAACTCCAATACTTTGGCCACCTCATGCAAAGATTTGACTCACTGGCAAAGACTCTGATGCTGGGAGGGATTGGGGGCAGGAGGGAAGGGGATGACAGAGGATGAGATGTCTGGATGGCATCATGGACTCAATGGACGTGAGTCTGAGTGAACTCCAGGAGCTGGTGATGAACAGGGAGGCCTGGCGTGCTGCGATTCATGGGGTCGCAAAGAGTCGGACACGACTGAGCGACTGAACTGAACTGAACTGATCCAGTCCCCAAGCTTTAAGATAAATTTGTAAAAAAATAAACTGATAAATAAGATTTTATCTAGGCTAATTTCGGTTTACAAATGTAATCATTTCCCTTAAAAAACAAACAAGTATCTTTCCAACTAGCTGATATGACAGCTCTCTTTCCTTCTTTTAAACAGTCACCCTTTAAGACTGAGTGAAGACATTTTTGAATTTTATTACTTTCCTCAATCTGCAGTCTGATTCCAGCCTCCCATATGTTGCCTGAAACTGCCTTCTTGAAATTGCCACAAGAACTCTTTGTCAAATCCAATAGTTTCCCTAGTTCCCGTTATTTTATTCCTTTCTATAATTTGATGCCATTGCCCAATCCTAGCTGCTTTTGCTTTCTTTTTCTTCTCTTTTTGGATACTTCTTTCTCTTGCCTTCCTTACTGTGGACATTTCCTCCATGTACATTGCAAACTTATGCTATTCGCTCCTATTCTTTTTTCCTTAGCTTTTTCTTCAGGGTTCCAACATTGCAGGTAACTTTTGTACAGTTAAATTCACTTGTTACTTATTCAGAACTGCAACATAGATTCTTTTATTATACTCCAAATAGCCACAATTTGAGTTGGGGTTTTGCCATAGTTTCAAATTTCCTGTTCAAAGCTAAGGTAATGTTTGTTTTTCCTCTCCGATCAGAGGGACTCGGTTCTATGACATTGTTAACCAAAATGTTTCTCTTAATCTGCCTCTTTCTTTCCATTCCCTGACATCCCTTTCATCTCTTGCTGGGATTAATGCTGTAACCACTTTACAGGTCTGCTTGTCTTCAGTCTCTCCTCACTCCACTGCCATAACATATGACCACTTGATTAAACTTTCAAAAACATTGATTGTATTAAGGTATGCCTCTGTACATAAACATGCCCTCAGGATAAAATGTGAACTCTAAGTGTGGCTTTCAGAGTCCCTCTTTATCTAACTCCCCCACCTACTGAATCCCTCCTCCCGCTATCTTTAGCTAATCATGGTCACATATGAATACTCTATGGTCCTTTTGTTCTCATTTTGCCTTCAGTATCTTTGTTTCATTCTGAAGACGATTTCTTTGCTAACTTCTCTGAACACTACAATGTCACTGTCTACCATCCAATAACTTTAAGTGATATTTTCTCAATATTAAGAAATGAATTATGATACAGCCATAAAATTGACTTACATGAAGATAAAAAGATTATTTAGTAATACAGGAAAATGCTCATAGTTAATTGATAATTTTTGTCAGGCTATGGTTTTTCCAGTAGTCATGTATGGATATGAGAATTGGACTATAAAGAAAGCTGAGTGCCAAAGAATTGATGCTTTTGAACTGTGGTGTTGGCGAAGACTCTTGAGAGTCCTTTGGACTGCAAGGAGATCCAACCAGTCAATCATAAAGGAAATCAGTCCTGGGTGTTCATTGGAAGGACTGATGTTGAAGCTGAAACTCTGATATTTTGGCCACTTGATGCAAAGAGCTGACTCATTTGAAAAGACCCTGATGCTGGGAAAGATTGAAGGCAGAGGAAAAGGGGATGACAGAGGATGAGATGGTTGGATGGCATCACCAAGTCAATGGAGATGAGTTTGAGCACACTCTGGGAGTTGGTGATGGACAGGGAGGTCTGGCATGCTGTGGTCAGTGGGGTTGCAAAGAGTCAGACACAACTGAGTGACTGAACTGAACTGACATATGATACCTAAATATTTGTAGAGCTCTTCCTTTAATACTGAGGTGAAGAGTGATTAATTTAACTTTTATGCTTTCCTGTAATTTCAGAATTTTTAGCAAAAATATTAATATATTCAGATAATGATAAAAGAATATGTTGGATGAATAAAATATAAAAATATACACATCACATTTCTTTAACTGTATTGAAATATTTCTATGTTACATAAAATTTAGTTTTTGAAACTTTTTATAATTTCATCTTTATTACTGTTTATTTCAAATTCTCTCTCTGCACATATTATTAATTATGGCTTCCATCCTGAGCTTTATGATGGTGTTATAGTCAACATCTGGCTTTGAAGTAGTTATTATGTGGAATATTAGAAAAGGTTTTATGTCTTCTGTTCTAAACACTCTCTGCTATTATGTTGACATTCTTGAGGAAGCACTCCTTGAAATTTTTCTGCAAATGGTTTCTGGGTCTCTTAATACTAATCCTCAAACTGATCATCAAACATCTAGTTACAAAAAGCTAATTTTTTTTCCTTCAGTGGTTACTTTGATACTTGTAATGAAAAAGCCTGTTGTTGCACCTTCATTAGATTTTTAAAAATCTACATTTACTTTAATACAAAGAGCAACTGCAAAAGTAGGCCTGAAGGGCTGTACAATTTAGTCACACAAGCAAATGTTCATTATCCACACTGTCCCAGTATACATGATTTAGTTCAAAAGGAAGCAGTAAGGAGGAGAAAGACAAGATGTGGCCTCTGAATCAGTGAACTAAGAGATGATTCAGGTAGATGATGTGGGGTGGAAGGTGGGAGGGGGCTTCGGCATTGGGAGATTGTGTTCACCTGTGGCTGATTCATGTCAATGTATGGCAAAACAAATACAGTATTGTAATTAAAAAAAAATTTAAAAAAAAAGAGAGAATTGTTGAATACATATTACATATTCAGCTTAGGATATTTTCCCATACTTATTCTAATGGAAACATTTTCCACACTCCTTAGTTTCTCTGAGAAAACTTTAATCAATTTACAATCCTACAATAATATACAAAAGTGCCTGTCTTAGCCTGAGTTATATTTTCCAAAGTACATTCTTGATAACTGCAAAATCTATGTTTCTATCTCCTCTTCTTCTCATGTTGAGAGCCACATTTCAAAGTACCCAGATGTACCAAAACCACCTCAGATTTGGTTACAACTTCTCTGGTGGCTCAGAGGTTAAAGTGTTTGCCTCTGATGCAGGAGACCCGGGTTCGATCCCTGGGTCGGGAAGATCCCCTGGAGAAGGAAATGGTAACTCACTCCAGTATTCTTGCCTAGAGAATCCCATGGACAAAGAAGCCTGTTAGGCTAACAGTCCACGGGGTCGCAAAGAGTTGGACACGACTAAGTGACTTCACTTTCACTTTGAAACTGAACTCATACCCTCCCTTTAGATTTTATGTGGTTTTATGTTTGTGCCTCCATAAATGATGCAAGAGATGTCTATTTCCCCAAATAGAAAGCTTCCCATTCATCATGAAACACAATCTCACCCATTTCTCCCTGAGACAATCAAGGCAGTCCTATCATTTTGATACAATGCCTTTCAAATATTCTTTTTCTCCAACTAATGTTAGTGTCTTATATCTCTTTTTTTAAAAATGAACTTTCAACTAGTACATGTCAATGGTATCCTTCCTACCCCAAGTAACTTTTATCCAGTAGCTAAAATTAACTTCACAAAGAAAATAAAAGACATCATAATAGCATGAAAACTTCTACACTACCAGATGTAAAATAGATAGCCAGTGGAAATTTGTTGGATGACTCAGGGAACTCAAACCAGGGCTCTAGAGGGTGAAATGAGGTAGGAGCTGAGAGGGAGGTTCAAAGAGGGACACATATATACCTATGGCTGATTCATGTTGATGTATAGCAGGAAAAAAAGTATTGTAAAGCAACTGTCAAAGTCAATCTTCTGCTTAGTAAATTTCATCACTTTCCAATGATTATTAAAATTATAAAAAGTCAAATGCCTGAAGATGTCATTCAAGCTGTTTATGATCTAATTTTTTTAAACAAGATTTTCTTATTTACCTATCTTACATATGCTGTGTAAGCCAAAGCTGTCTCATAGAAACCATACCCAACCCCGCGGTCCGTACCAGCATCAATTGTGATTTACAGGAGTAAGTCATCTTGAATGTTCCTGCCCTGATTAAACCACTAGATCAAAACTGTCCAGATGGTAGTAAAGATCTTTCTAGATTTTCAGTGAGGATACATCCTGGTAAACTCATCTTAAATTGAAAATTTTGTCAATCAAAAACTCATTTAATATGCATAACCGATTGAACATCAGCATTTAAGCCACCAGACAGTAAAAGAATCTGCCTGCAATGTGGGAGACCCAAGTTCAATCCCTGGGTCGGGAATATCCCCTGGAAAAGGAAATGGTTACCCACTCTAGTATTCTTGCCTGGAGAATTCCATGGGCAGAGGAGCTAAACAGGCTACAGTTCATAGGATCACAGAGAGTCAGACACAACTGAGTGACTACCATAAACATGCTCAGAACACTTACATCAGTGTATAGTTGGGTAAAATTATCTACACAAAGTCTAATTTATAATGAAGTGTTAAATATCTCATGTGATACATTGCCTACTGCACTGAAAGTGAAAAGCAGAATGTCTGCATTGTTATGGCCATTGCCGTTGCTAAGTGTATTGGTTATTCACCTTGCTTGACTGGAAGTTGTGGCTCATTGCCACTACCCAGTATTGTGAGAAAATATTTACCTCACATTGCTAGTCTGGAAAAAGTATCAAAATTTGAGGTATGGTTTCCACTGAATGTATACTACTTTCCCAGCCTCATGAAGTCAATAAATTGTAAGTCAAACCATTATAAGTTGGGTACCTTTTGTATATGCAACAAACAAGAGTAGACCAGCTTAGCCAAGTCAATCCAGAGAACTATGACAGATAATAAATGCAAGCTGTTATTTCAAATGGCACACAAATAAATAGATAGCTAAAATAGTAAGACTCCAAAAATTTTCATTACCATACATTTATGAACAATGAATTTACATATGATGCATTTATGTTGAAACCAAACAACCTTCTAATTTATGAGTATTCCTCATCTCATTCAACATTCCACCTCTAAAGATCTGCTTACATTTCCCACCTTAAAGATCTACTTTACATTCAGAATAAAGGAAATATTTTCTATGCATTGTGCCTGGAAATTTTGAAACCTAGAATTTAAACCTGCATCATGCAACAGAACTAAGATTTATTTTGTTAGAGAAAATGAGTTTTCCCAGTATTGTCAAATATTTACTACTGCTATTCAGCTTTTATTTGCTGAAAAAAAAAAGACAAATGGAAATGAAACCAAATAAAAACAGCAAATATTAACTGAATCCAGAGAATACACATTCTAGATGGAGATTCAGACAAGTTAGCAAAAATTGAAATATAGTATTAATCCAGCAGAAACATACATGAGTTCTATAGAAGCAAAGTAAGCAAGTACTTAATTCCCAAAAGGAGGGGAACATTTGTGGGAACAATTTCTTATAAGGAGAAAACTATTTCATTCTGAAGGACAAAGAAGAAATAGGAGGAAAAATGTGAATAAGCATATTTCCTGACAGAGTGATTAAAATATAAAACCTAAGGATCCAATCTATAAAATATTTAGTATAACTTTAATATAGGCATGGCATATGTTTGGCCATGACAAAGATCAGAAATGTAAACAGGGAGCTAGGTGGTAAGATATGTATGCCACAAGAGGAGTTATTGCTATTGTCAGGGTTCTGTTTGACAGATAGAAACAAATTGGGAAGTTGATATAGGGTAGTAGAGACAGAGGTTGTTATCAATATAATAGCTGGGTAAGTAATACAGTAAAGTGAGAAAAAATGTTGGTCCCTGAGTCAAGCCTGTTTGTGAACCCATGGACTATACAGCCCACCAGGCTCCTCTGTCCAAGGAGTTTCCAGGCAGTGATACTGGAGTGGTTTGCCATTTTCTTCTCCAGGGGATCATCCCAACCCAGGGATCCAACCCAGGTCTTCTGCACTGCAGGCAGATTCTTTACTGACTGAGTTACCAGGGAAGCTAAGTTAAAATATTATATATAATATCTGATTTTACATATATATATTATTTCATATATATTTTGTATATGCATATATATAGTATTATATATATATACACATTATATATAGCATTATATGTAAGTATTATATATGTGTGTGTGTGTGTGTGTGTGTATGTATATGTGTGTGCATACATACATCTCTCTCCAAACAGTGACATTGGGCATGGAGAGAAACATCGCCTGACAGTTTTTTTGGAGGTAGAATTTAAGGACCTTTGTGCCTGGAATTGTGAGTGTAAGAAATTAACAGTAGTTCCTAAGTTCCTGACAGGCATTATGGAGAGAATTGTGGTTCTAGTCCCTAAGAGGCTGAATTTAGAAGGCAATGGCACCCCACTCCAGTACTTTTGCCTGGAAAATCCCATGGATGGAGGAGCCTGGTAGGCTGCAGTCCATGGGGTCGCCAAGAGTCAGACATGACTGAGCGACTTCACTTTCACTTTTCACTTTCATACATTGGAGAAGGAAATGGCAGCCCACTCCAATGTTCTTGCTTGGAGAATCCCAGGGATGGGGGAGCCAGGTGGGCTGCCGTCTATGGGGTTGCATAGAGTCAGACACGATTGAAGCGGCTTAGCAGCAGCAGCAGCAACCATGGTGCAGGTGGAAACTGAGTTTGAAGTGCCCATGAGATATTTGGTAGATTTTAAAAACAGTAAATAAGACTTAACTGGATTTTTGTTTTTTCATTTCACTATCATCAACCAAAAAAAAAAAAAGTTATTAGTGTTTAGTATGTATAGGATAAAGTGTTCTGTCTGGGTTAAAAGATTCATTATACACTTACTTCTTCCCTACAAGAATCATATTTTTAATCTCTCGTCCACCTCCATAGTTTAAGATTATTGGAAGAAATTCCATTAGCTATTATAGATTGTTCTTTGCTTTTCAATTCAGGGTGATTTATTAATAAAAGGAATACAACTAATTAAATACATTGCATGTATACATTGATGCAATGGAAGCACACATTAGAGTTAGTATTGTATGTATTAGGTGGCAGGGAAAAGATGCATGCTTGTCTCTCATAAATAGAGAACATCTATCCAGAATTTTGTTCTCCTTTTATGGACTGAATTGTGTTACAGTCCTCAAATTCATGTGGTGAAGTCATAACCCCCAGTTCCTTAGAATGTGGCTGAGCAACAAACACTTTCATTTTCCCAACAAAGTTAGCCTAGGTTCCCAGCTAACACCATCAGCTGGATAGTACTGTACTGTAATAGGTTTTTAATACTTTTCACACACATAACAGAAATTAAAAAAATGAAAAACCATTTTAAATCTTACAGTTCAATACCTTGAAAAGTACAGGTAGTACAGTACTGGCATCAAGTGAACAGGCTAGAAGTGTTACTGCCTGGAGGAGGGAGAGATGGTGGGAGACGGTAGAGCTGAAGGATCTTCAGCAAGAGGAGATGGAGGGCAAGCTGCAGTTTCATTCCCACTTGCTGATGGCACAGGCTCTGTTTCCTTGCTCAATTCAATTCTAGCTACCCACTGGAAAAAGTGATCCAGTAATGTCTAAGTAGTTGCTCTTCTTTTTTTTCTCTGTCTCATCATAGATGGCATGGCAGCACTGGATTGAATTCTGAACAGTGGCTGTAATCTCCATGTAATGTTCTACATTCTGTCGTGTGCATTAAAAACTGACAGCATCTCCTCAAATAAAGAAAATCCCTTTGACGTTTCCTGCATCATGAATCTCTTCAGTTCTTTAGTGATTTCTTCTTCTTCCTGTCTCTCTTCATCCTTACTCTGGGTTTCCAGTTCCATCAGATCTTCATTAGTAAACTCCTGTTGCATAGCAAAGAGTTCAGTGAAGTCGCCCTCTTGTGGATCTTGCTCTAGCTTCTTGCTGAGGTTCACTATGTTGCTGAAGACCTCTTTGGACTCCTCATCTGTCTTCTTAAATCCACAAAAATCATGAGCAAACTGCAAGCAAATGTTCTTCCAAAGCCCATTCATGGTGACTTAAGCAAAGCCAGTTTTTTCTGGCCTTGTAGATGTCACAGTCCTTTCAAAATTGCTGCAAGGCTGTTCGTGATTTGTCACTCATCAACAGCTTGACAAAAGTGTGATATAAATAATAGTTCTTGAAAGTCACTGTAACTCCTTGGTCCATAGGTTGGATAAGCAATGTAGTACTTGCTGACAGATCACTACTTTGATGTTGGAATGAAAGTTGTCCATGAATGGGGGGTAGCCCATAGAATTGTTGAGCAGCAAAAGAATGCTAAATGGGACGTCCTGCTTCAAGCAATATTTCTCTGTCTCCAGGTTAAAGTGATGAAAAAGCTAATTCTGGAAAATGGCATGCCTAACTCAGGTTTTGGGGTTACTCTTCCACAAAGCAGGAAGAGAGCCTTAGGTTATGTTTTTAAGGACTGTTAGATTCTTTGAATGATAAACTAAGAGAGGCTTCAGCTTCAAATTGTTGGAAGCGCTGTCACCAAACAACAGATTTAGCCCATCCTTTGTTGCTTTATAGCCCAGCATCAACTTTTCCTCCTTATTGATGTGACTTCAGACTGGCATCCTCTTCCGGTACAGTTCTTTCTTGTCCACATTAAAAACTTATTCAGGTAAATACTCACCTTCATCACTAATTTCTTGAAGGATTTCAGGAAACCTCTGGGCAGCTAGCATATTTGCACTCATTGCCTCACCACTTACTTTCGCATTATGAATGTTGGCTCTTGCCTTGAACCGATGAAACCAACCATGGCTGGCATTAAAAGATGTGCTCTAGATTCTTCACTGTGTTTCTTCCTCAAGTCCTCATGAAGGCCTTTAGCTTTCTCTTGAATCAAAATTAAACTAAGTGGGACTCAATGTTGATGCTGATCCTGCATCAACACACTGAGAAGTTTCTCCATCTCCTCCATCACTTTCCCACACTTCTCTGATATTATCAATGACGTTATTAGCACAGAAGATATCACATGTTCCATGATCTTTTCCTTGTTCTTTAGAATAATGCCAGTGGTTGAATGATTCATGTTATAAGATTGAGCAGTGTCTATTGTCTTTTCACCTTTCTCCATTCTCTCAATTAAGTTTACTTTTGTTTACATTTGGCACATTTGTGTCATTTGGCACTTCTTAGTAGTACTAGCTGTATCCCTGTGCTGCTTTTATGCTTGCTTAGGGACATCTTGGTCTTGAAATAAAAACACTGTACTACTATAATCTATACAGTATTCTAAAGCACACAGAAGCACAATCAATCGTAGAGGATGCACGTACATGACAATGTACATCAGACATGTGAACTAACTTATGTGATGGGACCTACAAACTCACATTTACATCTTTGAAAAAGTTCGCAACTTGAAGGTTGGTATGCAAGGGACTCAGTATATGTTGTTTAAGCTACCCAGACTCTGGAATTTTGTTACTGAAGCCTAAGCAAATGAATATACCCTTTTTGTTTGGAAGAAACCACTGAAAGAACTTCTGGTGTTTTATTCACTAATGGGCTTAGTCTCTCAATCATGTTGACTCTTCGTGATTCCAAGGACTGTAGCCTGTCAGGCTCCTTTGTCCATGGGGATTCTCCAGGCAAGAATACTAGAGGGGGTTGCCATGCCCTCCTTCAGGGGATCTTCCTAACCCAGGGATTGAACCCAAGTCTCCCACATTACAGGCAGATTCTTTACCATCTGAGCCACCAGGGAAGTTCAAGAATACCAGAGTAGGTAGCTTATCCCTTCTCTGGGGAACTTCCCCACCCAGGAATCAAACCACTGAGGTCTCCTGCATTGCAGGCAGATATTTTACCAGCTGAGCTACCAGGAAAGCCCTATTCATTCTGATCCTCCAGGAAATAAAATTAATGAATTTGTCCTCATTTTCAGTATATTCTATCTTTTTCTAATAAGCTATATCACTCTAGTCAAAGCCAGTATTCATTTATTCTGTTTTTTTTTCTCCCTCTCTAATAAGCATGCATATTTTATCCCTTCAAGTGTCTGCTCATAGTTGTTCATTCTGCTGCTTAGAAATCACATCTGTCTTTCAAATGCATTTACTCTTATTTTAAATCAGAATAAATTAAGAAGCCCTGCTTAGGTCTCTTTCCTTAACTGTAGTCCAAGTCTACACTTGGATTATTGGATATTGGGAAATTGCTTGGCAATTTATAAAAGTATTATATTATTTGCTATATTTGTTTGTTTATTGACTCAGAAATTTCAGAAAATAGGGATTTTGGAAATTTGGGAAAAGTAGTAGCTTAACTTCAATACCTTACCGAAACCCCCTATATCTGTTACTAAAGTGTGTGCTAAAGAAGGCCTCCTATTTAGAAAAAATAATCTATTTTCCATGTGTTCATGAATGAGGAAAACTTCATGGCTAAATAGAATTTAGGATATCTTAAAAAACATTACTGGGAAGTGCTTAAAACTGAGTTTTATTAAAATGTCAAAATGATTTGTTTACCATGGCTAGTTACCTGATTGCTTTGTTCACTCACCAGAAAGCTTTACTGTCACATTAAAGACAATACATTTTAAAACTAAAAGGATCATAAATTGTAATACAATATGGCCTTCAAAGTAGGCTCTTAAATCAGATCTGATTTAACTGGAATACCATAGATCAAGAAATTGTTTTATTTGTGTTAAAGTTATTGACTCAATATACTACATTTGTATGATCAGAGAAGTGAGTCTGAAGGACTGCACTGTATTGTAGGTATATTAAAATTAGCAAGAAAAAACATGGCATTATCAAGTTCTAGATTTCCTGCATTTAAAGTATTGCTAAAATTTTAGTGTATATATTGGGGAAAACATGCATAGATTAAAATAAGTTTAAGATAATATAGAGCAGCTAAAATATAGTAAGTTAAATTAATTCTCCCAAATATAATGTACTTTCTAGAGCAAGAGAAGAAAGGTATATTTAATGTTAAGTATTTCATTTGAAAAAAATATTCAATTTAAGAATTATACATGCATAGTTTTTAGGGTAAGTGCATTTTTTTAATACTTTATTCTACATTACAATACTGTATTTGTTTTGCCATACATTGACATGAATCAGCCACAGGTGTACAGGAGCTCCCAACCCCGAAGCCCCCTCCCACCTCCCACCCCATATCATCTCCCTGGATCATCCCGTGCACCAGCCCCAAGCATCCTGTATCCTGTATTGAACATAGACTGATGCTTCGTTTCTTACATGATAGTACACATGTTTCAATGCCATTCTCCCAAATCATCCCACCCCTCTCCCTCTCCCTCAGAGTCCAAAAGTCTGTTCTACACCTCTGTGTCTCTTTTGTTGTCTCACATACAGGGTCATCATTACTATCCTTCTAAATTCCATATATATGTGTCAGTATACTGTATTGGTGTTTTTCTTTCTGGCTTACTTCACTCTGTATAATTGGCTCCAGTTTCATCCATCTCATTAGAACTGAGTCAAATTTATTCTTTTTAAGGGCTGAGGTAAGTGCATTTTTATTGCATCTTTTTTTAGATCTGAAAATTGACTCTTGGATATCTAATGATTGACAGATTGTGTACATACACTTAACTCCATCTCTTACCAAAACCCCATAAATAACAGTTAAGAAATTTCTTTTTTTTTAATTATGGGTAATGAACATAAATAGAATGGCAGAAAACAAACATGCAAACAAATAAACAAAACAAAACTGAGAAATTGGATCAACATGGAAGAAGGCTAAAAAGTTTAATTGTACATTAAAATACACACACTAGACTAATATGACAAAAAATATTTAAAATACCAAGTTTGGACTGGAATGTAGAGAAACTGGATATCATGTTGTTGGTGAAAGTGTGTATTTCTACAAACATTCTGGAAAAGTTTCATTCTCTGTTAAGTCTGAATTTATGAGTATCTGTTAATCCAGAAATCTTACTACTTGTATTCTCAACAAAAGCCTCTCTTCCAACAACTAGGCAGCACACCCCACCTCCTGACAGGGCAGTGACAATCACAGAGCAACGGGGAAGCCTTGTGTAGTATCCAGTGCAGGCTCAGGCACCAAAACATCAGTCAGCCTGCTACTAAGGGCATAACAGTCAGCATATACTGGAGGAATGAGTTTGCAGATATTGGCAGTAAAAACAAATTTTCCACCAAAAACCTTAAACCCACACAGGCCTCACAGGGATGTTCCCAGGTAAAAATAGTGTGCATCTAGAATAGATCACATCTTAGCCAAAAAGCAAGCCTCAGGAAATTTAAGAAAATTGAAATCATATTGAACATCTTTTCTGACCACAACTCCATGAGGTTAAAAATCAATTACAGTGGGAAAAAAAAAAAAAAAAAAAAAAAAAGGAAGCTAAATGACATACTACTAAATAACCAAAGGTTCACTGAAGAAATCAAAAGGAAATAAAAATATCTGGATACAAATAACAACAAAAACAAGATGATTCAAGACTTGACAGACACATGAAGGCAGTTCTAAGAGGAAAGTTTATAGCAATACAATTATGCAACAGAAAACAAGTTAAAGCTCAAACAAATCACTTAAACTTATACTTAAAGTAGCCAGAGAGAAAAAAAGAAGAATTAGAAGCCAAAGTTAGTAAAAGGAAAGAAATCATAAAGATCAGAGATGAAATAAATGAGGAGATGAAGAAAACAATAGAAAGATCAATGAAATTAAAAACTGGTTTTTTGAGAGCATTAAAAAAATTGACAAAACTTTTCTAGACTCATAAGGAAAAATGAGAGGGCACCAAATCAACAAAATTAGAAATAAAAAGGAGACGCTACAATGAATAACACATAAATACAAAGATCTTAAGAGGCTACTGATAGAAGCAAGATTTGATGCTGTAAAGAGCATTATTGCATAGGAAACTGGGATGTCAGGTCCATGAATCAAGGGAAATTGGAAGTAGTCAAACAAGAGATGGCAAGGGTGAACGTTGACATTCTAGGAATCAGCAAACTAAAATGGACTGGAATGGGTGAATTTAACTCAGATGACCATTATATCTACTAGTGAGGGCAGGAATCCCTCAGAAGAAATGGAGTAGCCATCATGGTCAACAAAAGAGTTCGAAATGCAGTACTTGGATGCAATCTCAAAAACGACAGAATGATCTCTGTTCGTCTCCAAGGAAAACCATTCAGTATCACAGTTATTCAAGTCTATGTCCCAACCAGTAATGCTGAAGAAGCTGAAGTTGAACGGTTTTATGAAGACCTACAAGACCTTATAGAATTAACACCCCTCAAAAGATGTCCTTTTCATTATAGGGGACTGGAATCCAAAAGTAGGAAGTCAAGAAACACCTGGAATAACAGGAAAATTTGGCCTTGGAATGTGTAACGAAGCAGGGCAAAGACTAATAGAGTTTTGTCAAGAAAGTGCCCTGGTCATAGCAAACACCTTCTTCCAACAACACAAGAGAAGACTCTACACATGGACATCACCAGATGGTCAACACTGAAATCAGATTGATTATATCCTTTGTAGCCAAAGATGAAGCTCTATACTGTCAACAAAAACAAGACCAGGAACTGACTGTGGCTCAGATCATGAACACCTTAGTGCCAAATTCAGACTTAAATTGAAGAAAGTAGGGAAAGCCGCTAGACCATTCAGGTATGACCTAAATCAAATCCCTTATGATTATACAGTGGAAGTGAGAAACAGATTTAAGGGCCTAGATCTGAAAGAGTGTCTGATGAACTATGGACGGAGGTTCGTGACATTGTACAGGAGACAGGGATCAAGACCATCCCCATGGAAAAGAAATCCAAAAAAGCAAAATGGCTGTCTGAAGAGGCCTTACAAATAGCTGTGAAAAGAAGAAAGGCAAAAAGCAAAGGAAAAAAGGAAAGATATAAGCATCTGAATGCAGAGTTCCAAAGAATAGCAAGAAGAGATAAGAAAGACTTCTTCAGCAATCAGTGCAAAGAAATAGAGGAAAAGAACAGAATGGGAAAGACTAGAGATCTCTTCAAGATAATTAGAGATATCAAGGGAACATTTCATGCAAAGATGAGCTCGATAAAGGACAGAAATGGGATGGACCTAACAGAAGCAGAAGATATTAAGCAGAGGTGGCAAGAATATACGGAAGAGCTGTACAAAAAAAGATCTTCATGACCCAGATAATCATGATGATGTGATCACTCATCTAGAGCCAGACATCTTGGAATGTGAAGTCAAGTGGGACTTAGAAAGCATCACTACGAACAAAGCTAGTAGAGGTGATGGAATTCCAGTGGAGCTGTTTCAAATCCTGAAAGATGATGCTGTGAAAGTGCTGCACTCAATATGCCAGCAAATTTGGAAAACTCAGCAGTGGCCACAGGCCTGGAAAAGGTCAGTTTTCATTCCAATTCCAAAGAAAGACAATGCCAACTAATTCTCAAACTACCACACAATTGCACTCATCTCACATGCTGGTAAAGTAATACTCAGAATTTTCCAAGCCAGGCTTCAGCAATATGTGAACCGTGAACTCCCTGATGTTCAGCTGGTATTAGAAAAGGCAGAGGAGCCAGAGATCAAATTGCCAACATCCGTTGGAGTATCGGAAAAGCAAGAGAGTTCCAGAGAAACATCTATTTCTGCTTTATTGACTATGCCAAAGACTTGGACTGTGTGGATCACAATAAACTGAAAAATTCTGAAAGAGATGGGAAGACCAGATTACCTAACTTGCCTCTTGAAATCTGTATGCAGGTCAGGAAGCAAAAGTTAAAACTGGACATGGAACAACAGCCTAGTTCCAAGTAGGAAAAAGAGTACATCACGGCTTTATATCGTCACCCTGCTTATTGAACTTCTATGCAGAGTACATCATGAGAAACACTGGACTGGAAGAAACACAAGCTGGAATCAAGATTGCCAGGAGAAATATAAATAACCTCAGATATGCAGATGACACCACCCTTAGGACAGAAAGTGAAGAGGAGCTAAAAACCCTCTTGATGAAACTGAAAGAGGAGAGTGGAAAAGTTGGCTTAAAGCTCAACATTCAGAAAACGAGATCATGGAATCTGGTCCCATCACTTCATGGGAAATAGATGGAGAAACAGTGGAAACAGTGTCAGACTTTATTTTTGGGGACTCCAAAATCACTGCAGATGGGTGATTGCAGCCATGAAAGTAAAAGATGCTTACTCCCTGGAAGAAAAGTTATGACCAACCTAGATAGTATATTCAAAAGCAGAGACATTACTTTGCTGACTAAGTTCTGTCTAGTCAATGTCAGGTCCATGAATTAAGGCAAATTGGAAGTGGTCAAACAAGAGATGGCAAGGGTGAACGTTGACATTCTAGGAATCAGCAAACTAAAATGGACTGGAATGGGTGAATTTAACTCAGATTATCATTATATCTACTACTGCAGGCAGGAATCCCTCAGAAGAAATGGAGTAGCTATCATGGTCAACAAAAGAGTCCAAATGCAGTACTTGGATGCAATCTCAAAAATGACAGAATGATCTCTGTTCGTCTCCAAGGCAAACCATTCAATATCACAGATATCCAAGTCTGTGCCCCAACTAGTAATGCTGAAAAAACCAAAGTTGAACGGTTTTATGAAGACCTACAAGACCTTATACAATTAACACCCCAAAAAAGATGTCCTTTTCATTATAGGGGACTGGAATCCAAAAGTAGGAAGTCAAGAAACACCTGGAGTAATAGGCAAATTTGGCCTTGGAATGTGTAATGAAGCATGGCAAAGACTAATAGAGTTTTGTCAAGAAAGTGCCCTGGTCATAGCAAACACCCTAGTCCAACAACACAAGAGAAGACTCTACACATGGACATCACCAGATGATCAACACCAAAATCAGACTGATTATATTCTATGCAGCCAAAGAAGGAGAAGCTCTATACAATCAATAAAAACAAGACCAGGAGCTGACTATGGTTCAGATCATGAACTCCTTGTGGCCAAATTCAGACTGAATTTGAAGAAAGTAGGAAAACTGCTAGACCATTCAGGTATGACCTAAATCAAATCCCTTATGATTATACAGTGGAAGTGAGAAATGGATTTAAGGGCCTAGATCTGATAGATAGAGTGCCTGAAGAACTATGGCATGAGGTTCTTGACATTGTACAGGGGACAGGGATCAAGACTATCCCCATGGAAAAGAAATGCAAAAAAGCAAAATGGCTGTCTGGGAGGCCTTACAAATAGCTGTGAAAAGAAGAGAGGCCAAAAATCAAAGGAGGAAAGGAAAGATATAAGCATCTGAATGCAGAGTTCCAAAGAATAGCAAGAAGAGATAAGAAAGCCTTCTTCAGTGATCAGTGCAAAGAAATAGAGGAAAAGAACAGAATGGGAAAGACTAGAGATCTCTTCAAGATAATTAGAGATATCAAGGGAACATTTCATGCAAAGATGGGCTCGATAAAGGACAGAAATGGGATGTACCTAACAGAAGCAGAAGATATTAAGAAGAGGTGGCAAGAATACACAGAAGAGTTGTACAAAAAGATCTTCAAGACCCAGATAATCATGATGATGTGATCACTCATCTAGAGCCAGACATCTTGGAATGTGAAGTCAAGTGGGCCTTAGAAAGCATCACTACGAACAAAGCTAGTGGAGGTGCTGGAATTCCAGTGGAGCTGTTTCAAATCCTGAAAGATGATGCTGTGAAAGTGCTGCACTCAATATGCCAGCAAAATTGGAAAACTCAGCAGTGGCCACAGGCCTGGAAAAGGTCAGTTTTCATTCCAATTCCAAAGAAAGGCAATGCCAACTAATTCTCAAACTACCGCACAATTGCACTCATCTCACATGCTACTAAAGTAATGCTCAAAATTCTCCAAGCCAAGCTTCAGCAATATGTGAACCGTGAACTCCCTGATGTTCAAGCTGGTTTTAGAAAAGGCAGAGGAACCAGAGATCAAATTGCCAATATCCGTTGGATCATGGAAAAAGCAAGAGAGTTCCAGAGACACATCTATTTCTGCTTTATTGACTATGCCAAAGCCTTTGACTGTGTGGATCTCAAGAAACTGTGGAAAATTCTGAAAGAGATGGGAATACCAGACCACCTAACCTGTCTCTTGAGAAATCTGTATGCAGGTCAGGAAGCAACAGTTAGAACTGGACATGGAACAACAGACTGGTTCCAAATAGGAAAAGGAGTATGTCAAGGAGGTATATTGTCACCCTGCTTATTTAACTTATATGCAGAGTACATCATGAGGAACGATGGACTGGAAGAAACACAAGCTGGAATCAAGATTTCCAGGAGAAATATCAATAACCTCAGATATGCAGATGACACCACCCTTAGGACAGAAAGTGAAGAGGAGCTAAAAACCCTCTTGATGAAACTGAAAGAGGAGAGTGAAAAAGTTGGCTTAAAGCTCAACATTTGTAAAATGAAGATCATGGCATCCGGTCCCATCACTTCATGGGAAATAGATGGGGAAACAGTGTCAGACTTCATTTATTTATTTATTTATTTTGGCTCAAAAATCACTGCAGATGGTGACTTCAGCCATGAAATTAAAAGACGCTTACTCCTTGGAAGAAAAGTTATGACCAACCTAGATAGTATATTCAAAAGCAGAGACATTACTTTGCCGACTTAGGTCCGTCTAGTCAAGGCTATGGTTTTTCCTGTGGTCACGTAAGGATGTGAGAGTTGGACTGTGAAGAAAGCTGAATGCCGAAGAATTGATGCTTTTGAACTGTGGTGTTGGAGAAGACTCCTGAGAGTCCCTTGGACTGCAAGGAGATCCAACCAGTCCATTCTGAAGAAGATCAACCCTGTGTCTTCTTGGGAAGGAACGATGCTAAAGCTGAAACTTCAGTACTTTGCCCACCTAATGCAAAGAGTTGACTCACTTTAAAAGACTCTGATGCTGGGAGGGATTGTGGGCAGGAGGAGAAGGGGACAACTGAGGATGAGATGACTGGGTGGCATCACGGACTCGAAGGATGTGAGTCTGAGTGAACTCCGAAAGATGGTGATGAACAGGGAGGCCTGACATGCTGCAATTCATGGGGGTCGCAGAGTCGGACACGACTGAGCAACTGAACTGAACTGATGGTTTTTCCTGTGGTCATGTATGGATGTGAGAGTTGGACTGTGAAGAAGACTGAGCACTGATGAATTGATGCTTTTGAACTGTGGTGTTGGAGAAGACTCTTGAGAGTCCCTTGGACTACAAGGAGATCCAACCAGTTCATTCTGAAGGAGATCAACCCTCGGATTTCTTTGGACGGAATGAAGCTAAAGCTGAAACTCCAGTACTTTGGCCACCTCATGCAAAGAGTTGACTCATTGGAAAAGACTCTAATGTTGGGAGGGATTGGGGGCAGGAGATGAAGAGGACGACCAAGGATGAGATGGCTAGATGGCATCATGGACTCAATGGACATGAATCTGAGTGAACTCCGAGAGATGGCAATAAACAGTGAGGCCTGGTGTGCTGTGATTCATGGAGTCACAAAGAGTCGGACATGACTGAGCAACTGAATTGAACTGAACTGATAAACAGTTATACACCAACAAAACGAACACTTAGTAGAAAAAGACAAAATCTTAGAAAGGTACAAACCTTAAGTTTGAACTAGGAAGAAACAGAACATATGAACAAACCAATCGCAAGTACTGAAACTGAAACTACCAGATAAAGGAAAAAAAAAAAAAAAAAAACCTTCCAACAAACAAAAGTCCAGGGCAAGATGAAATTGCAGGCAAATTCCATGAAACATTTACAGAAGAGTTACACTTATTCTTCTGAAACTCTTCCCAGAAATTGCAGAAAAATGAATCCTCGGGGTCTTTCTATGAGGCCACGATCACCCTGACACCAAAGTCAGACAAAGATACCACAAATTAAGAAAATGATAGGTCAATAACACTGATGAAAAAGAAGCAACAATTCTCAACAAAATACTTGCAAATGGAATTGAACAACACATTAAGAGGATCATGCACCATGATGAAATGGAATTTATCCCAGGGATGCAAGGGTATTTTAATATCTGCCAATCAGTATGATAGGGCTTCCCTGGTTGCTCAGAAGTAAAGAATCTGCCTACACTGTGTGAGACCTGGGTTCAGTCCTGGGATTGGGAAGATCCCCTGAGAAGGGAATGGCAACGCTTTCCAGTATTCTTTCCTGGAGAATTCCATGGACAGAGGAGCCTGGCAGGCTACAGTCCATGGGGTCACAAAGATTTGGACACAACTGAGCAACTCGGAGAAGGCAATGGCACCCTACTCCAGTACTCTTGCCTGGAAAATGCCATAGACAGAGGAGCCTGGTAGGCTCCAGTCCATAGGGTTGCTAAGAGTCAGGCAAGACTGAGCAACTTCACTTTTACTTTTCATTTTCATGCATTGGAGAAGGAAATGGCAACCCACTCCAGTATTCTTTCCTAGAGAATCCCAGGGACAGAGGAGCCTAGTGGGCTGCCATCTATGGGTTCACAGAATTGGACACAACTGAAGTGACTTAGCAGCAGCAGCAGCAGAACAACTAACAACCAGTGTGATATGCCACATCAACAAACTGAAGAATCAAATCCATATGATCATCTTAGTGGAGGCAGAAAAACCTTCTGACAAAATTCAACACCCATTTATTATAAAAGTTCTCCAGAAAGTGGGCATAGAGGGACCATATCTCAACATAATATAGGGCATATATTACAAACCCACAACTAATATCATTTTTGGTGGACACTGAAAGCATTCCCTCTGTGATCAAGAACGAGATAAGGATATCCACTCTTACCACTTTTATTCAACATAGTCTTGGAAGTTTTAGCCATGGAAATCACAGAAGAAAAAGAATTAAAAGGAACCCAAAATTGGAAAACAAGTAAAACTATCACTGTTTGCAAATCATATGATACTATACATAGAAAAGATGCAAACAGAAAACTAGTAGAAATCATGAATGAATTTGGTAAAGCTGCAAGATATAAAATTAATACACAGAAGTCTCTTGTATACTAACATGAAAGATCAGAAGGAAGTTAAGGAAATGATCCCATTTACAGTCACATCAAAAATAATAAAATACCTAAGAATAAACCTCCTTAAGAAAGCAAAAGACTTGTATTCAGGTAATTATGAAATGCTAGTGAAAAAAATCAAAGATGACACAGAGACATGGAGAAATATATCACATTCTTTATCAAAATGGCTATACTGCCCAAAGCAGTCTACAGATTTAATGCAATACCTATCAAATTACCAAGGGTATTTTTCACATAATTAGAACAAAAACAATTTACAATTTGTATGGAAACACGAAAGATCCCCAAGTAGTCAAAGCAATCTTGAGGAAAAAAAAAAAAAATGGAGCTAGAGGAATCAGGATCCTTGACCTCAGATTGTACTGTAAAGCTGCAGTCATCAAAACAGTATGGTATTGGCAGAAAACAAAACAAAACAAAACAAAAACCAGAAATATAGAACAGTATAGAAATTCTAGAGATAAACCCATGTACCTATTGTCAACTAATTTATGACCAAGGAGGTAACAAAGTACAGTGGAGAAAAGATAGTCTCTTCAGTATGTGGTGCCAGGAAGTGGACAGTTACATGTAAAAGAATGAAATTAGAACATTCTCTAACACCAAACAGAAAAATAAACTCAAAGTGGATTAAACACCTAAATATAACACTGGATACTTCAAGACTCTTGGAGGAAAGTGTAGGTAGAACTTTCTGAGACACAAATTATAGTAATATCTTTTGGATCCGTTTCTTGAATAATAAAAATAAACAAACAGGACCTCATTAAACTTAAAAACTTGCACAACAGAGGAAACCACAAAGTATAAGAACTCACAGAATGGGAGAAAATATTTGCAAATGGTACAACTGACAAGGGGTTAATCTCTAGAATATAAAAGTAACTCATGTAACTCAATTAAAAAAAAATCCCAATTAAAACATGGGGAGAAAATCTAAACAGACATTTCTTCAAAGAAAACATACATATGGCCAAAAGCACATAAAAAGATGCTCAACATCACTAATTATTAGAGAAATGAAAATCAAAACCACAGAGAAGTCTCACCTCACACCTGCAGGAATAGCCATCATCAAAGTCTACCAACAATAAATGCTGGCCTGGGGATGGAGAAAAGCAAACCCTTCTAGTTAGTGGGAATGTAAATTGGTCCAAACATTATGGAAGACAGTATGGAGGTTCCTTTAAAAAAAATATTGAACTACCATATGATCCAGAAATCCCACTTCTGGGCATATATCTGGAGAAAACCATAATTCAAAAGGGTTCATTCACCCTAATATTCATTGCAGCAATATTTCCAATAGCTAATACATGGAGGAAGCATAAATGTCCATCAACATAGGAGTGGATAAAGAAATGGTGTGGACACACACTCACAATGGAATATTACTCAGTCATATGAAAGGAAAGAAAGAACACCATTTCAGCAACATGGATGGACTCAGGGATGATCATACTAAGTGAAGTAAGTCAAACTGACAAAAATAAATATATCACTTATATGTAGAATCTAAAAAATGATACAAGTGAACTCTTTTACAAGAAAGAAATAAATTCACAGATATAGGAAGCAAATTTATGATTAGGAGAGGGTAAACAGAAGGGATAAATTGGGAGACTGGGATTGACATATACACACTATTTATGAAATGCTGTAGATAACTAATAAGGATCTTCTGTACAGCACAGGGAACTCTACTTAATACTCTGTAATTACTTATTTGGGAAAGAATCTAAAAACAAGTGGATATATGTGTATATATTAGAGAAGGAAAT
Organism: Nanger dama; assembly: GCA_917880005.1. Lineage (NCBI taxonomy): Eukaryota > Metazoa > Chordata > Mammalia > Artiodactyla > Bovidae > Nanger > Nanger dama. The sequence goes on from CAKJTW010000002.1 coordinate 13,598,713, forward strand.
GGCAACCCACTCCAGTATTCTTGCCTGGAGAACCCCATGGACAGGGGATCCTGGTGGGCTGCTGTCTATGGGCTCGCACAGAGTCGGACAAGACAGAAGCGACTTGCAGCCGCAGCATGTGTATGTATAACTGATTCACTTTGCTGAACAGCAGAAACTAACACAATGATGTAAATCAACTATACTCTAATAAATTTTCTTTTAAAAGTCAGTGGGTATTACCTCCAGGGAAACAGACAAATAGGCACAGATGCTGGTATAAGAAAAGATTAAGTACAATGCAGATCAGGGAGTTTGTCTATCTGCTTTATCTGTGAGCTAAGAGTGCAAGTTAAAGGAGGATGAGGAGAAAAGAGAGGGATTTGTAATGTTCATTTTGGAAAGAGGAAATGGGACTGTTGCAGTCATGGGCAGTAACATAATTTTCTTTATCACTGTTACATAAATCAAACAATGTTAATTAATTTTTAGAGATTAAAAGGAACAAAAGACATTTCCCTTGCTTATGAAAAATTATCAATTTATTTTAAAGTGTTTTATTTCTAAAATTAGTATGATTAGGAGTATCTAGGGGCTCCCCTTAGAGAAGGGGATGGCACCCCACTCCAGTACTCTTGCCTGGAAAATCCCATGGATGGATGAGCCTGGTAGGCTATAGTCCATGGTGTTGCAAAGAATCATACACAATTGAGTGACTTCACTTTCACTTTTCACTTTCATGCATTGGAGAAGGAAATGGCCACCCACTCCAGTGTTCTTGCCTGGAGAATCCCAGGGACAGGGGAGCCTGGTGGGCCGCTGTCTATGGGGTCTCATGGAGTCAAACACGACTGAAATGACTTAGCAGCAGCAGCAGCAGGGGCTCCCCTAGTTGCTCAGATGGTAATGAACCTGGCTGTATCGCAGGAGACCCTAGGTTTAATCCCTGCATCGGCAAGATCCCCTGGAGAAGGGAACAGTTACCCATTCCACTATTCTTGCTTGGAGAATTCCGTAGACACAGGAGCCTGGTGGGCTATAGTTTACAGAGTCACAAAGGGTTGGGCCAGACTGAACAGTGAGTAGGAGTAGCTAGAGAGGGTCTTCAAGCTATTCCTTAAACTGGACTAAACAAATACCTGAAAGAAAAATGAGGTCACACTGTCATCTAAGTAGATTAGTATAAAATCATACTGAGATGAAAAAAAAAAGTACGTTGCTAAAATTAAATGGAATTGGTATCACTTCAGCTATATATACAGTGCAATTATTGATTATCTTGTCGGATATTAAAGTACAATTGGAGATTTAAAAGTTATAATTAGGAAAGGAAGTATGAGTATCATATCATTAGGAAGTTTTCTACCAAGTAGAAAAGATACACTTGTAAAGAAATCATAGCAGGTACTGTAAAGAATATGATAAACAAATAGGTGCAATGCACAGGGCTGGTTGATGGCAACTGTAATAAACTCTTATTTGGGGCAGCTATATATTTCAGAGGCATACTACAAAAATGACAAGCACCACACTTTTCTCAGTTGATTTCTGATTAACTTATCAGTTCAGCATACATTGATTGAGCATCAACTATACACCAGGAATTTTTACATGCTGGGGTAAAGCAGTGAATTGGCTAGATATCCTTGTCCTTGGGTGGCTTACATTCTAGTAGTAGGAAAAGACTATACACATGCCATTCATGTCATCTACAGATAAGAAATACAAAACAGCTATTAACTGACATACAGAGTTGGGAAGTCAAAGGAACCCATGCAGCATTTATAAATGCAAATAGCAAGGTGCAAGGAAGAGAAAGGGGGTGAAAATAAGATTAAAGATTTAATGAAACCTGCTAAATGTTTTGAATGTTTTATAAAAATGGATTTTATTCTAATGGCATTGTTAAACTACTAAAGGGTATCAAGCAACTGGGTGACTTAGATTTTTATTTCAAAGTAATTGCTTGCACAGTGGTGTAATGTTTCCTATTTTTATTTCTGGCTGCACTGCACAGCATGCATATTTTAGTTCCCTGACCAGGGACTGAACGTGCATACCCTTCCCCCGTGCAGTGGAAACACAGAGTCTTCACAGTTGTGTAGCATTTGAATCACACAAGAGAGAGACTAAAATAGCCTTTTAGGTAAAAAAGTAAGGATGAAAATAAAACGAATGAAGCAAAGAATATGGGGAAAAGGGGAAAACAGAAGAAGAAAAAGAGAGAAAGAATTAAGACAGAAAGAAAACAACCAAATTCAGGTTAGAAAAGCAAGAAACTATTTTCTGAATGAAATAAAGGGTGAATTCAAGAGATAGTAGTACAGCATAGTATGACTCAAGGATCTCAAACCCAGATCTGGAAAGAGGGAGGAGGGTCAAGAGGGAGGGGACATACATATACCTATGGCTGATGTATGGCAGAAACCAACACAATATTGTAAAGTGATTATCCTTAAATGAAAAATAAATTTTTGAAAAGAGAGCTAATAATACAGCATAATTATTTAATTAGGCCCTACTACAGCCAGGCTTTCTGCTTCCTAATTGTATCTTGTCTACTCATTTCTGCATGATCTTCGGTAATGTCTTCCTTTGCCTCAGATTAGTTGTAAAATGAGTTGAATAGAATAGAATTCATGTGATTGTCATTGGGACTGAAATAATTAATATATGTGTTTTTGTTTGAAAAACTATACCCGACACATAAGTGATCAATAACTATTAAAAAATTAAAAAGCAGAATCCGTTGGCTTTAGCAGATATAAAGAAAGTCATAGAATCATATGTAGAAGATAACCTCAAATTTCTTGTTCCATTAATTGGACTCATGACAATAGCACCAGTTTAGAGAGGGAAGCAGATTTAAAGGTAATAATAAGGTCATTACAAAAATTATTTATTTTTACATTTTGATTTTGAATTATCTGAGGAATGTCTTATTATGTTCACTTATTAGGAAATTGTATTTTCAATTGGGAGGTCAATGAGGACTTCCATATGGAAGACAAATATTTTTGAATCAATTCTGTATAGGAACAGTTAAAGTCATTCATCACAGACACCATCTAGGGAGACTATGTAGATTTACAAAAGATAAATTGTGCCCAATACACACAGAATTAAACAAGAAAATTTAAAAAAAAGTATAGTCAGGTTTGATGAAGAAATAAGAATGAAACATGTAAAGACATAAAGGGAATAAAGATTTTATTGAATAAGAATATTCCATATTGTCAAATTCTCCTATAGAAAATAAGAAAAAATAAAACAAATACAGTATTGTAATTAAAAAAATAAATAAATTTAATTAAAAAAATTCAACTCAATTAAAAAAAAAATCTTCCCACTCTTTATCAGTCATTAGTAGCAGAGTCACCAATATCTATATTTCTCCTATAGCTCTATTCAAGGCAATCTAGGATTTTTTATTACATTCCTTAAAATTCAGGAGCCAATCGGTTAATCCAAAAGACAAACATTGTTAGGTATTTTTATGGCAGCTCCCCACTTTCAGAAAACAAGATTTATATTGGTTTCCTATTGCTGCAATATTAATTCCTTACATATACAGTCACTTGGAACAACACAAAACTATTATGTTATGGTTCTGGAGGTCAGAAATCCAAAAGGAGTTCCTTGGATTAAAGTGAAGGTATTGTTATGACTGCATCCATTTCTGGAAGCTGTTTGAGAGTATTTAATTTTCTTGCCTTAAAACAGCTTCTACAGATTTCTGGTCTCCCTAAGCTTGTGGTCTCCCTCCAACTTCAGAGCCAGCAATGATGGCCACTCAGGTTTTCTTATGATGTCATCTCTCTGGTCTGAATCCTTTCCCCCTTGATTACAATGGCCTCACCCTGATGGTGGTAGTTTGGTCCTTCAGTCGTGTCCAATTCTTTGCGATCTCATGGACTGAAGTCCACCAGGCTCCTCTGTCCATAGGATTTCCCAGACAAGAATACTGGAGTGGGTTGCCATTTCCTTCTCCAGGGGATCTTCCTGACTCAGGGATTGAACCCAGGTCTCCTGCACTGCAGGTAGATTCTTTACTAACTGAGCCACACCGGAAGTCTCCACCCTGGTAATTCACGATAATTTGTTACTTTCAGGTAACTGATTGGCAAGCTTAGTTCCACTTGCAATTTTAATTACCTTTTGATATGTAGCATAACATATTGACAAGTTCTAAGAGTAATGATGTGGATATTTTGCATGGCCATTATTATATCTACCACAGTATCATTCATGACATAGCTGAATGTAGTTCGAAGAATATGATTGTGACATAAACCAGATTATATTGTGTCCATAAATGGAAGGATGTTCTAGAAGGGAAGATAACCACTTATGTGGAATATGGTGAAGAGAATATGGGAGAAATGGGAGAAACAGATAAAACAACTTACTTTTTTGTTGTTTATTACTAAGACAATTGATACTTCAAAACATGCCCATAGGATGGTACACAGTGGTTTGCACAATTTTGTAAATATGAATAGCATCCAGAATTTTAACTAAAAGTTTGGATTGTTTTTTTTTTAATTGCAGCAAGAATCAGTATGTGTATTGTATAGCACGTCAGCCAGCTTCCTTGCCTTTATTTTAACTAAGTTTCTTTACTTTTGTGGATTAAAAGTGAAAGTGGTTAAAATTTAAGATCTGACCTATGTTGAACATGAGAAAATTATCACAGCACAGCAGGTAAGAGAATGTTCTCTGCAATAAGATTCCTTCCAAAGTGATATCACAATACATTCACCACAAATAACGGAATTTAAAAGACTGATATTATCAAGCATTGGTGTAGATGTGGAGCTATCGGAACTCATACTACTGATGGAAAAGTAAATTGATTCAACCATATTTGAAAATGAATTGGAACTCTTTCAAATAATTCAGAAAATCAGTTTTCTGGAAAAAATATAGAACCGTTGAAGAACTCTACTCTGGGATATATTACTATCACAATATATATATATATATATATATATATATATATATATATATATATGTCAACCAAACACATGAAAGATGGTTTTATCAATCTCATTTGTAATAATCTGGAAGCAATCCAAATGTATATCAAAAGAGAAATTGTTTTACATTCATACCATGCAATACTCCACACAATTATTGTTATACACAACAGCATGAATAAATCTCACAAATATAATATTGAATGAAAGTTCAGTTCAGTCACTCAGTTGTGTCCGACTCTGCGATTCTATGAATTGCAGCACGCCAGACCTCCCTGTCCATCACCAACTCCCAGAGTTCACTTAGACTCACGTCCAATGAGTCAGTGATGCCATCCAGCCATCTCACCCTTTGTCGTCCCCTTCTCCTCCCACCCCCAGTACTTCCCAGCATCAGAGTCTTTTCCAATGAGTCAACTCTTCACATGAGGTGGCCAAAGTACTGGAGTTTCAGCTTTAGCATCATTCCTTCCAAAGAAATCCCAGGGCTGATCTCCTTCAGAATGGACTGGTTGGATCTCCTTGCAGTCCAAGGGACTCTCAAGAGTCTTCTCCAACACCACAGTTCAAAGCGTCAATTCTTTGGTGCTCAGTCTTCTTCACAGTCCAACTCTCTCATCCATACATGACCACTGAATAAACCATAGCCTTGACTAGACTGACTTTTGTTGGCAAAGTAATGTCTCTGCTTTTGAATATGCCATCTAGGTTGGTCATAACTTTTCTTCCAAGGAGTAAGCGTCTTCTAATTTCATGGCTGCAATCACCATCTACAGTGATATTGGAGCCCCCAGACACTCTTTCCACTGTTTCCCCATCTGTTTCCCATGAAGTGATGGGACCAGATGCCATGATCTTTGTTTTCTCAATGTTGAGCTTTAAGCCAACTTTTTCACTCTCCTCTTTCACGTTCATCAAGAGGCCTTTTAGTAGCTCGATTCAAAATAATGCCCACTTTATAATTCCATTCATATAGAGAGTTGTAATTCAAAGCAATTGATAATTTAAGCCTTGATAGTAACCTTTGGAAAGGAGAGTAATAGTGACAGGGATGGAATTAAGAGAGCTCCTATGAAGCACTCCTTAGGAAGCTATCTCCAGTATAAAATAGAAAAAATTACAAATTTCTAGCTTGCAACATGATTATGCTAGTGTAGTCACCTTGTTAAAATTTGCAAAGGTATATACTTAAGATTTGTACACTTTAAATGTTTGCTACATGAATTAAAAAGTGTCATGAAATTTTATAATATATAAATTCAGAAGTAGTGAGGAGGTAAGACATATTAATGCCAGTTTGCCTTGAAAATACTCAGGGCATTTGGTAATGGGGATAAATGCAAAGAGTCACTTATTTTAAAAATTCCTAAATTCAAGATTAAAAGAATTGGCAATAATCAAAGAATATCTTACAAGTTAGTCTGTAGCTGATTGCTCATATATTCTACTGAAATCAGAGATGATAAATGAGAAAACCAATTTCCTTGGAAAATAAAATGTTATTTTAGTCTACAAATAGTGAGATTTCAAAATGGTCATTAGAACTCCAAAGAAGTTTTGATACAACTAAATATAAATTGTCATGTGCACATATGTTACTCTAGTTTACCCTATATTAACTAAAATTTTAGCTTGCAATAGTTCTCCTCTTCAAGCAAAGGCTATGATACCAAATGAAATGCCAGATGGCAAAAAGACTGTTTCATACACTCAGGAAACCATATCCAAAAATTCTGAGGGCTGTATTCAATAGGCCATTGTTATATTTGGCCTGGATTATTTAAATATTCAGTAGGATGTAAAACGCAGACAAGAGTTTATTTAAAGTTATCTGACTTTTTGTATTACATAATTTCTACACTCGCGATTATTTTAAAAAAATTCTCTAGTTGTTTTCCTTTGAATTTACTGGGATTTCCATATAACCATTTCATACCTTTTCTCAGACTGAATGCTGGAATATTTATTGAGCTAAGCTCTGGATCATTTCATAGTATCTACCTTTTGATTTCAAGTGGCTCTAGCAAGTATTGGGTTTAAGTATGTTTTGATAAGGAATTTGGCAAATGAAGAATATAAAAGTTTTTCTGGAATCACTATGTGAAGCCAAATTTTAGCTCTGCTAAATAAAAGTGATGAATTAATTTAGAAATTTAAATAAGCCTCCCAATTTAAAACAATAAATACCTTCTACTTCCTAGCAGGAGAGAACCAACCATTTATAAAGACTTTGATAACTGAGAACATATACAAATGTAACAGGTTCAATTTAAGATGAGCGCTTATTTTTATTGAAAGTGTATCAGAGAAAACCATCCTGAACAACATTTTCTCCTGTGAATTCAAAATAAAAAATTCAATCACAAATGTTTTGCTTTAAGAGTTCCTTCTGTAAAAGTAAACATGCAAAGTAATAAAATGGTACTGACCAAAGACCAGTTCATTACTTAAGAAACTATGATTCCTATAGACAAAAGCATTATTATATTTTGAGAAGAACATCATTAGAAAATTTGGGTTCTAATCCTTAATTTAACATTATCAAACACAGCTAAAACTTTTGGCTATTTCTTCCTCTTATAGGAATTTTCATTTAATGTTAATAATCTCTGTAATCCTAGTTTATCTGAAAGTCCATAAATTGACATAAAATACATGAAAATATGCTTTTGTGTATTGTTTTTAAATTTATCCTTTTTAATATTTATACACTGCAAATAACCAGATCATTGGTTTTTCAAGTGTACTGGTATTAAATACCATCTTTCAAGGGCTTCCCAGGTGGCACAGTGGTAAACAAATCTGCCTGCCATTGTAAGAGACACGGATTCAATCCCCAGGTCAGGAAGATCCCCTGAAGTAGGAAGTGGCAACCCACTCTGGTATTCTTGCCTGGAAAATTCCATGGACAGAGAAGCCTGGTGGGCTACATTCCATAGGGTCACAGAGAGTCAGACACTACTGAACGACTGACCAGAGACACCGTCTTTCAAATGAAATCTTAGTACAGAGGAAAAACAAAGAAAACAGGTATAAACTGAATTGCTCCTGTTGGTGTTTGAAAGATGTAGTTCTCAATCTCTGCTGGAGCTTTCTATTTTGACTCCTAAATAGAACTTTCCACAGTTGCAAAGGGTTTTTTAAATGCAGCTCAAAAGTTTCTAGTCTATGACAATACATACTTGAAGAAGTGAAAATACCACGTTTGAAAATGAGATTTGTTACAGTTGACGTTAATTAAACTGAAAGCTAATTTAGGCATCTCATTTGTGAAATTATTAGAGAGGCTTTCTTTCCTTAATAATTGATAGCTAATTTGATGGTTAGTGTTCTTGAAGCATAAGAAAGACATGTATTATTCTGTAGAAATTGTAAAGTGGAAAATAGGTAGTAGCATGTCCAAATTTCCAAACCATAATCCTAGAGCTCAAAACATTGTTAGGAGTTATCTAGGACACCAGTCATATTGGATTAGGGACTCACACTATGTCTTTATGACCTCATCTTAACTAATTATATTTGCAATGACCCAGGCACAATTCAATTCATTGCACTGGTAGAGGTTCAGTCAGGCATAGCTATGGTAGAATTAGGAGGGCAAATAGAAGAAGAAACTAATGAGCGTTGGAGTAAAATACTTTCTAAGATATTTTATCTTCCTGGTAGTAGTATTGTTTGCAATTGCCAAGCACGAGGATAATGTTCTTGGAGAAATGCAGTGTAGTTAGTGATGAGAAAAGTAAAAATGGGACTTACAGAGAAGTGTCTAGTCCAGACAAGACAGACAAAGCGTTCAGTACAATGTGAAAGGGAGTATAACCATCATCTATTATGACCAGTGAAAAGGAGTTGGACAATACATCCACATCATTGAAAAACTCATACCAGAAGGATGTGAGCATGAAATCACTCCCTCTTGACCATGAGACCACAGTGGAATTCTACAGAAAACTCAATAATCTGAGGTTTATCATTTAGGGAAACAAATCATCAAGAGACAACTTGAATTTGAGCACAGATGTTTAACCCACAAAATGAAACCAGAGGGAATTTAAGTTGTTATAAGGTATTCAGTGACCAAAGATTTGCAGTGACTAAGAGAAAGCAATTCAAATAAATTAGAGTATCATTCATGGCAAAAGCTGAAGCATACTTAAGTATCTCATCTCTGAGAAAATATTTTAAAAACCTGAGTGTACCATAGAAATTGAGAAAAGAGAAAGTGCAGAAAATATAGCCTAATCAGAACAGAGATTTAATTGCTACACAAATATAAACCCATTTATGACATTTATAATGAGCTCACAGAAAAAGCCATATAATTTAATAGCTGAAATTAAATATTTAGTTCAGTTTACATCAATTGGTTACACACACATATCTTTTATATTTCTGAGTCATTTACTGTTCATTAATTAGTATATTTAGTTTTTTAATACCTATATAGTATATTTAGTTTTTTGAATTATGTCAGTTACTATAATAAATGCTGCAATACAACGATTAATAAAAATTCCTGTCCTCCAAATATTCATAGTCTAGTAGAAGAGAACCACTATGTTTTAATCTTTAAATTCTGAGAGCAAAGGGTTTGAGGAAACTTAGAAATAACAGCTTAAAGAGTAGATCTCATTTAGTTCCCTCTCCTCAGAAGAGTATTTTTCAAGCCAAAGGATAAACTCTTTTAGTTGCTGGAAACCTATACAGATGACATACCTGGTCCTGCTAATGAGATCAATAGCAAACTAAGATACCTCTGTGTGTACATCCTCGTGCTATGTATGACAGTTCATGGATTACTTAAATAATTTACTTAACCAAATGCTCAGAAAGGGATCTAGCCCCAATAAGGAATAAAGACTTACACAGGACTCAGACTCTACACAGGGTGCATCTTTCCCAGAAGATATGTGACCAATTTTCATTTTTTTCACTTACATAGGATGCAGCAGTTTCTCTGGGCAAATTCATTAAGCAAATATTTGTATTAATTCAGTAATTCTCTAGATAAGCCCCAAACCTATGCTCCTGTAGACTATAGGAGAGAACATGTAACACCGCCAATTAGATAAACTAAATGTGCTATTGCATATTCCTTAGAATTCCATGCTTTTATAATGAAAATTTAAGAGTGGTTATTTCCTTCCTATCACCAGTAAATGAAAGTAGGAAGGCTGTTAAAGATAGTCCAGTTGTAAGAGCTCTAAATGCTAAATATTTTAAAAGCTCATCAGACACTCTTAACCTAAAACCATTCATATTTCTGCATAATATGGGAATGGCAATAATATAATGCAACACAAAGTGTTACAGTGAAAATTACATGAAATAACATGCACAAAACTTTTAGAATAGCATCTGGCACAAAGAAAGTATTATAGAAGAATTAAATTTTTATTCTTTAAATTACCAAGTAAATGATACTATATAATAAAGGATAAAGATCAAAGCCTGATTTCTTATGAGTATCAACTTCAAAAACATGCTACAAGTGATATCCAGTGTAGCGTACATGGATATGGGAACCTTATGTTTAATTCAGCTAATTCGTGCTTCTAAATTAATTTCACTTTGGTAATCTGGTCATGGCCTGGGTACACAAAATGGTTATTTAAATACTGATAATAATAAGTAGCAAGATATTATATACTTCATAGATGTAATAATATTATATCAGATTCATAACCAAACCAAAAAATAAAAATTTTATGTATAATTTATACAGGCATACCTCAGAGATATTACACATTCAGTTTCAGACCACTGCAATAAAGTGAATCTTGCAATAAAGTGAGCCACACAAATTTTTGGGATGTTTCCCAATGCTCATAGTTATCCTGTACTATAATCTATTAAATATGGAATAGCAATATGTCTAAAAAACAATGTGTCTACCTTAATTTAAAAATGCATTATTGCTAAAATATGCTAATCATCATTCAAGCCTGTAGCAAGTAGTAGTAGTTACATCAAAGATCACAGATCACCATCACAAATATAGCAATGAAAAAGTTTAAAGTATCGTGAGAATTACCAAAAGGTGACATAGAGTCACAAAGTGAGCAAATGCTGTTGAAAAAATTGTGCCAATAGATTTGGTTGATATGGGTTGCCACATTCATTCAGTTCAGTTCAGTCGCTCAGTCGTGTCTGACTCTTTGCAACCCCATTAATCTCAGCACGCCAGGCCTCCCCTGTCCATCACCAACTCCCGAGTTCACTCAGACACGTTCATCGAGTCCGTGATGCCATCCAGCCATCTCATCCTCTGTCGTCCCCTTCTCCTCCTGCCCCCAGTCCTTCCCATCATCAAAGTCTTTTCCAATGAGTCACCTCTTTGCATGAGGTGGCCAAAGTACTGGAGTTTCAGCTTTAGCATCATTCCTTCCAAAGAAATCCCAGGGCTGATCTCCTTCAGAATGGACTGGTTGGATCTCCTTGCAGTCCAAGGGACTCTCAAGAGTCTTCTCCAACACCACAGTTCAAAAGCATCAATTCTTTGGTGCTCAGCCTTCTTCACAGTCCAACTCTCAGATCGATACACGACCACTGGAAAAACCATGGCCTTGACTAGACGGACCTTAGTCGGCAAAGTAATGTCTCTGCTTTTGAATATACTATCTAGGTTGGTCTATCTGGGCTGCCACAAGCGTTTGTTAAAAAAAAAAAATAGAGTCAAGCTCTGCAAAGATCAGCAAACACAATGCAGTAAAATGAGTTATGTGTGTACAGTAAAACCAATATTGTTGATAAGAAAAAGGCAGATATGACTGCAAATCTTAATGGTAGGTCATCAACTTCCTTAAGGCATTTGTTTCTTTAAGCCCTCAGAGTGCATTAGTTTCCTTATGTGTGACACACAAATATAGCACTTAGGAACATCTTATAGTTCAAATGAATAAAAATGGATTTATATATCAAGAGGGTCCAATGTCAAAATGCTTTGATTTAAAATTTCTCTGTTGTTAGTCTTCATCAAATTATTTAGGTTCTCTGAAATCAAGCTTTTACAGCTTTAAGCAAAGTAAGGGAAAGAGACAATACTTGGCTTATAGTGTCACTGTGGGAGTTGAGAGATGAAATTTAAATTCATTATTACTCAGTACATATTACTGTTACTCATTGTTATTGAAAAATAGAAAACAATATATGACAGAGATAATCACTATCCTCATGGAGCTTATAAAGGATTATAAAAGATATGTGTTTTTCCCCCTCTCTCATGAATAGATTATCTGTTTGCTCTGTACAAAATTTTAAGATATCTTTGCCTCAAGTTAAGTTTGCAAAGGAGAAAAAAGATGATTAGAAAAAATATAATTATATCCAAGGGAAATTTCCCTATATGCTGAAGTTAATGTTTTTGTTATGAAACTCTAATCATCTTATTATTGCAGGTTTTCTGGATATTTGTTTTGCATTTCATCTAAAACACATGACAGGATTAATTTATTATCTTCCCAAATACAAAATGATTATAAAAATATTTTTCAAAACTTTGAAGCTGAAGAAAATTCAAACTAAAAGATGAAAAATACGGAATCTTATAATCAGGATAAAGTGTGACTACTTATCACAACTAAAGGATTGTTCTTGATGCTTTAGTCTGATTTTGTAATCTGGTAATTTAGAAGGAGTGCAATATTTTTGCATGAGTACTACTATTGCAGGCTGCATACTTCATTTCACAACCTATCTATCTTCTGAAAGTTCAACAACTCTTTGGGTTTTTTTATTTTCTTATAATTTCTAATGCATTAAGATATTAAGCAAGTCAGGACTGTTAGGCACTATTTGTGTTTTGCTTTTCTCTTCCTGTGAACAGAGGGAGCAATATGGCAGAGTACTTGCTTACATCAATACTTGAACCTAATGAACACCATCTGGAGGAAGAAAACCTGAATATTTGCATACATCTGGGCATATATAACATATTGCTATGCTACAAAACTGATTAATAATTGTATTTAAAAGGCCACAATTAGCTGTATTTACATCTTGGTGCCGGTGGGAAAGTAGAAAATGAATATTTATCGTTTCACCATTGCCTTAGCTTGAAAAGGCTGTTAACCAGTGTAGTGACCTGTGTGAACATTTCTGAAAATTCTAATGTAAAAATGAGTGATTTCCTTCTTTCCATTCTCTGTAGCAGAGGTTACAAAAGCACACTAGATAATTTATTTTTAAAATGCTTTAAATCCTCTTTTATTTATATATTTTATAAAAGGAAAATAAACACTTTTTATGGTAAAAGGAGCCAACATGTTTCCTATTAAGAACTGTAAAATCCTATTTTCAATTTTAAGCTTTATTTTAGAAATAAAAGTATATATTATTTTCTACAATTACATACCAAAGTGTGAACACTACTTTAAATAATGTACCCACACCAGAGTCATGAGGTGAAAACTTTTGATTCCACACATCTGACAAAATAGAGAACTGATGCTTCTTTTGAAAGTACCTCAGGCAGAATTTTAAAGACCAATTTAAGATACTCATTCACTAATCCTTTTTCTAAAGAGAAGAACTGAAATCAATACATTTTTTTCCTTTACCAACAATGATGTCTTATATTTTCCTCTTCCCTGTCTCCTTCTTTCTTCCTATTTCCTAAACACATATACATGTATATGTGTGTGTGTTCAGTTCAGTTCAGTAGCTCAGTCGTGTCTGACTCTGCGACCCCATGAATCACAGAACGCCAGGTCTCCGTGTTCATCACGAACACCCGGAGTTCACTCAGACTCACGTCCATCGAGTCCGTGATGCCATCCAGCCATCTCATCCTCGGTCGACCCTTTCTCCTCCTGCCCCCAATCCCTCCCAGCATCAAAGTCTTTTCCAATTAGTCACCTCTTTGCATGAGGTGGCCAAAGTACTGGAGTTTCAGCTTTAGCATCATTCCTTCCAAAGAAATCCCAGGGTTGATCTCCTTCAGAATGGACTGGTTGGATCTCCTTGCATTCCAAGGGACTCTCAAGACTCTTCTCCAACACCACAGTTCAAAAGCATCAATTCTTTGGCTCTCAGCCTTCTTCACAGTCCAACTCTCACATCCATACATGACCACAGGGAAAACCATAGCCTTGACTAGACGGACCTTAGTCGGTAAAGTAATGTCTCTGCTTTTGATGCTATCAGTCTCTTTAGCTAATGATTACAACAGAGTGCAAGTTCTCAGGAACCAGAAACTAGAAGTCCCTATTCACTATTTTGAATAGTTACAGTGTTTTGTTTTAAAACTCAACCTAATAGCAGTTAGCGTAATAAAAACTCAATATACAAAATAACTTAAATGGAGCAATATAAGGAAGGTAGGCAAGGCAATGGCACCCCACTCCATTACTCTTGCCTGGAAAATCCCATGGATGGAGGAGCCTGGTGGGCTGCAGTCCATGAGATCATGAAGATTTGGACACGACTGAGCAACATCACTTTCACTTTCACTTTTCACTTTCATGCATTGGAGAAGGAAATGGCAACCCACTCCAGTGTTCTTGCCCGGAGAATCCCAGGGACGGCGGAGCCTGGTGGGCTGCTGTGTATGGGGTTGCACAGAGTCAGACACGACTGAAGCAACTTAGCAGCAGCAGCAGGCCATTCTATGTGAGTGATGGTATTTATCTCTAGAATTTCTCAAGCCAAAGTTAACTACCTATCAATGATCCCATGAAGAGTTTTCTGACATGAAAGAGAAGAGGAAAAAAATAACATCTAAGTTAAATAACCAAATAAATTTTCATTCAAATTGGAAAAGTGAAAAAGAGTAAATGGGAGAACAATAATAATTATGATGAGCAGTAATTGTAAATCTGGACCACCTCAAGTGAAAAATGGTACCTAAATTTGTCTCTTTTAATGTTATGATTTAGAGATTAAGACATGGCAATATGTAATAACATTTATTTGCAGAAAGTTTTAATTAGCTTTTATGGAACCAGATATATTATTAATTCCTTCTCCAGTGAATAGAAAAGTCACAGCCTTGACAACAAAATATAAGTTCCAAGATTGAAGTCAGATGGACCAAATCTAAATACCAATTCTGAATCTTTGTCTTTGATATCATTATGAAGACTAAAAAGCTGATACAAGAAAATAGTATCATTAAGTCAGACACACATCAGTGTTCAAAAACTAAAACGGGACCTAGCTTCAAATATCCTGAGAAAATTGTAAATCATATCCAGAATTAAATGATAAAATTAGGATAATTATAGATCTTTCTGAATACATGAGGAAAATCAAATCTGTGTAGGTATGAAACAACATGTATACAACAAATAGAGGAACTAAGGAAACAGAGAAAAAATGCAAAGAATGAGAAGATTCTAATTGCTTAAGATGAATTATTGCTTTGAAGGCAATGGCACCCCCACTCCAGTACTCTTGCCTGGAATATCCTATGGACGGAGGAGCCTGGTAGGCTGCAGTCCATGGGGTCGCTAAGAGTCAGGCACGACTTCAGTGACTTCACTTTCACTTTTCACTTTCATGCATTGGAGAAGGAAATGGCAACCCACTCCAGTATTCTTGCCTGGAGAATCCCATGGATGGAGAAGTCTGGTGGGCTACAGTCCATGGGGTCACAAAGAGTCAGACACGACTGAAGCGACTTAGCAGCAGCAGCTGTCAGCTAAAGAGCTTCACGTTCCCCAATTTCATCTTGATTAATTGGTCTTAGGAAGTTATCCTGCTTACTGTTCTCATCACCTTGTAAAAGGTGTAGGCTTATAAAGCAGAGATTCCTTTAGTCCAATCCCAGGACTGTCTGCATTTAAGGAAACACCTAAGAAGAATGCATACTTACTGAAATTGCTCTAAAATGTAAGTGCAGAGCAAAGGCAGAAATGGAAAGATATCAAAAGAAGTGATGTATGAGAAATGATCTCTTTTGTACAGCTGTCCTTTTCATTTCAGTCATAAAAGACAGGATCAAAAATCAGGACTTTGTTTTCCCATATTTTAGTCCTGATTAGCAGGCAAGAGAATGGGTTAAACTTTTTTATCCTTCAGTACAGTTCAGTCTCTCAGTCGTGTCCATCTCTCTGTGATGCCATGCACTGCAGCTTTTTATCCTTCAGTTAAGTTCAGTTGCTCAGTCGTGTCCGACTCTTTGCAACACCATGAGTTGAATAGCCAGGCCTCCCTGTCGATCACCAAGTCCCAGAGTTCACTCAAACTCACGTCCATCGAGTCAGTGATGCCATCCAGCCACCTCATCCTCTGTCGTCCCCTTCTCCTCCTGCCCACAATCCCTCCCAGCATCAGAGCCTTTTCCAATGAGTCGACTTCTTGCATGAGTTGGCCAAAGTATTGGAGTTTCAGCTTTAGCATCAGTCCTTCCAAAGAACAGCCAGGATTGATCTCCTTTAGGATGGACTGGTTGCATCTCCTTGCAGTCCAAGGGACTCTCAAGAGTCTTCTCCAACACCACAGCTCTAAAGCATCAATTCTTTGGTGCTCAGCTTTCTTCACAATCCAACTCTCACATCCATACATGACCACTGGAAAAAACATAGCCTTGACTAGACAGACTTTGTTGGCAAAGTAATATCTCTGCTTTTGAATATGCTATCTAGGTTGATCATAACCCTCCTTCCAAGGAGTAAGCATCTTTTAATTTCATGGCTGCAATCACCATCTGCACTGATTTTGAGGCCCCCCAAATTAAAGTTTGGCACTATTTCTACTGTTCCCCATCTATTTCCCATGAAGTGATGGGACTGGATGCCATGATCTTCATTTTCTGATTGCTGAGCTTTAAGCCAGCTTTTTCACTCTCCTCTTACACTTTCATCAAGAAGCTTTTTAGTTCCTCTTTGCTTTCTGCCATAAGGGTGGTGACATCTGCATATCTCAGGTTATTGATATTTCTCCTGGCAATCTTGATTCCAGCTTATGCTTCTTCCAGCCCAGCGTTTCTCATGATGTTCTCTGCATATAAGTTTAATAAGAAGGGTGACAATATACAGCCTTGACCTACTCCTTTTCCTATTTGGAACCAGTCTGTTGTTCCATGTCCAGCTCTAACTGTTGCTTCCTGACCTGCATATAGTTTTCTCAAGAGGCAGGTCAGGTGGTCTGGTATTCCCATCTCTTTCAGAATTTTCCACAGTTTCTTGAGATCCACACAGTCAAAGGCTTTGGCATAGTCAATAAAGCAGAAATAGATGTTTTTCTGGAACTCTCTTCTTTTCCGATGATGGATGCTCTAAATTTAAATCATTCTGAAAGTTTCCACTTCTTTGAGCATGTTTGCTTCTCTGAAAAATGTAGCAATATATGTAATAACAGTATGAATAATAAAATATTTGAAACAATGATTTCCTTTGGAATGATCCTAGAATCTGAAATGGGTACTATATATTACAAGAATTTGCAACAAACTATAGTGGTTACATAAAATGCTAGTACAATTCCAAAGTAAGTTCCATAATCACATTCTTTATAATATACTCACTTTTAGCAGATTCAGTTCAGTTCATTTCGCTCAGTCGTGTCTGACTCTTTGCGACCCCATGAATTGCAGCATGCCAGGCCTCCCTGCCCATCACCAACTCCCAGAGTTCACTCAGACTCTCCTCCATCGAGTCAGTGATGCCATCCAGCCATCTCATCCTCTGTCATCCCCTTCTCTGCCTGCCCCCAACCCCTCCCAGCATCAGGGTCTTTTCCAATTAGTGAACTCTTTGCATGAGGTGGCCAAAGTACTGGAGTTTCAGCTTTAGCATCTGTCCTTCCAATGAACACCCAGGACTGATCTCCTTTAGGATGGACTGGTTGGATCTCCTTGCAGTCCAAGGGACTCTCAAGAGTCTTCTCCAACACCACATTTCAAAAGCATCAGTTCTTCAGTGCTCAGCTTTCTTTACAGTCCAACTCTCACATAATTACTTTTAAAGTCAAGTATCAACCAAATAATCCAATTGTTTATTTCTCTTTACTTTCAATAGAGTTTACTTCAATAGAGTTCAAGGAAAATGCTATCCCTCCAACTTCTTATTCCTGACATTCTAGTCGTTTTTCATACTCTCAGTTTTACATCTCTGACATTTCCCCAACTGCCTGGTTTCCATGCAGTTTCTGTAGTGGAGGGCTTTAATTTTTTGCTTATGAGGCCAACCTCAGACTCCCTCTGTGTCTTTTCTAGGGCAATGGTTATAGAATTTACTAATTACACTATTTTACCTCCACAGTGTGGATTTTCCTGGTGGCTCTGATGGTAAGGGATCTGCCTACAATATGGTAGACCCAGCTTTGATCCCTGGGTTGGGAATATCCTCTGGAGAAGGATATGGCTGCTCACTCCATTATTCTTGCCTGGAGAATTCCATGGACTGAGGAGCCTGGCAAACTAAAGTCCATGGAGTTGACTCAACTGAGTGACTAACACTTCACTTCTTTCAGCTGATTGTCACAGCTGAAACATCTCTTCTCAGTACTTTCACTAATGTCCTATTACTAGGAATTAAGTCTTTGTCCACTGGAAATGGTAGGGTTACTCATTAGTATTTCTGTCGAAGCAAAAAATTAAATAAATAAGATTGGCAGGTACATATATAAATCTCTTCAACTCTATTTTTTACTTCCTAATTAATAAAGCTGGAAACAAGCAGAAAATACACAATCTCAGTGTCACAAATTTTTTTTTTTTAACCCTCAGTTCTAGGACTTCAAATGCTGGCCTCCATAGAGAGGGAAGTGGGTTGTGTAGATGTCACTGATAACACTTCACCTAATATCCATTCATTCAGCTGCTCAAGCATAGGGACTTTCCTGGTGCTCCAGTGGTTAAGAATCTGCCTACCAATACAGGGGATATGGGTTTGATCCCTGGTCTAGGAGCATCCTACATGCTGCAGAGCAACTAAGCCCATGTGCTATGACTACTGAGCCTATGCTCTAGAGCCTGGGAACTGAAAATCCTGAAGTCTACATTCCTAGAGCCTGCACTCTGCAACAAGAGAGGCCCACAATGAGAAACCCATGCACTGCAGCTAGAGTAGCCCCTGCTCGACACTAAAGAAAGTCCAAGCAGAGCAATGAAGACCCAGCACAGTCAAAAACTTTTTTAAAAGTTAAAAAAAACACACACACAAAAATACAGTTAGCATACATGGGATTATAAAAATACAAATATAACAGGCAGTAGACCAGGCCCTGGAACAAGGGCACAGAGAAAAACAACATGTACTGACCTCATGAAGATGAGAATCCAGTGGAGTACAGGACATTAACTTCTTACATAGTTACTTATTAGGATGGGTCTGAATGAAAAATGAAACATGTTTCTATAAAGTAAAAATGAGTTCCCTGAGAAAGTCAGAAAGTAACTCTTAAAGTGCAATCTGGAGGATAAATCAATGTTACCCAAATGGAGAGAGGAGAGTGTAGAAAGGCTTAGCAAAAATTCCAAGTTAGGAGGTGGATGGTGAGGTGGATACATGTACCAAGGTTCAGGGGGCAATTTGTGATTTGTAAGTTTATCTCGTTACCCTATTATCTCTCTCTATATTTTTTTTTACAAACTATGACATTTTTTAGAGGAAAAAGTCTTATATATTAGTAGCTTTAACTGCATGTGTGTGTGTGTGTTTCCCTGCCTTTTTTTTAAAAAGGGGTTTATCATTTTGCACTTTTTATGCATAGCCAGCCCTGACTCCCTAAGCTAGATAGAGAATACATTACGTGAAAGAAAGTACAGAGGCAGAGAGAACATTTGAACAACCTCAGTGTTGCACCTTTCCAGCAAAAAAGCCAAAACGTCCATTTCCCCTAACTTGGGCTGTTACCTTTCAGAGCAGACACATGGTCTTTAATCAGCGCCTTCTAGTCTTAGACCATTAGATGATATATGCACCCGAATTTTTTAATTGCTGTGGTCTTATGGACTATAGCCACCACACACACACACACACACACCCCACCCCTGGCGCCCCCAGTCTCCTCTAGCCATGGGATTTTCCAGGCAAGAATAGTAGAATGGGCTGCCATTTCCTTCTCCAGGGGATCTTCACAACCCAGGTACTAAAACTGCAACCCTTGCATCTCCTATTTTGGCAGGTAGATTCTTTACCACCTGTGCCACCTGGGAAGCCATTATTTGCATAATAATTCTCAATTGTTCTCATAATTAATTATTAAAAATATTTCAATTTAACAATTAAAAATTACTTTTTAAATAAAATATGCTTATTATTTAAATTGAATATAACTGTATTGAATTTTAAGATTAAGAGAAAGCAGATTTTAAGAGATTATGGAAGAAGTATGACATAGAAATAGATGTCACATTTGAAAATCCATTTGTGAATTTTATAAACATATGAAAAGGCCAGAGAGGTGAGTGTGAAAACTAAAATGTGATATTGATTTAGCTGATAACAAGATTTTCAAAAATGTAAATAATGTTTTGAGGTGAATATTTGAGTACCAGATTTATTTGACATATCTTTGTATGAATCTCATTGCTTTCCATAAGATGAGGGAAAGAAATATATATTACTAGGATTCAGAAGGCAGATATTTTGGCATCTCCTGTAATCTTTTTATAAATTTCTTCTGAATCCTCAATCTAAAGTTAGAAAATACCTTTAGTCAAACATGCATTTGCTTTAATCAAAATCTTCCCATAGTCTATAAGTATTGTGAGTTAACTTATAGAAAGTTTATTTCAATAGGTATGTTTTTAAATGAAAATTTACTTTTTAACCTGCAAGTAATTAATTATCTACTATCAATATTTTTTGAGCTCTTGAGCACATTGAAATTCAACAAGCCATCTGTTTCTGAAGACATCATCTTTGTTTCCTCTTACTGTACATCTATGAAAGGAGACCTCTCCTTATTTTCTACCTGGAGAATACTCAGTGGTAAAGCAGTATTCTACTGATGTAAAAGTCAATAAAATTTCTTTGTGCCAAGTTAAAAAAAAAAAAAACGCTTTTTAAATTTTAGATTGTAAGCAAAGCACATCATATGTGAGATATAAACTGATATTCACAGAAAGTTTCATTTTCTATTCTTACTCTACAAGGCAAGTTACAACTTGCTCTGCTTTTTAGGTCTCTTCAGAAGAACAATACAAAGTGGAAACAGTGACTCTCTTGTGATTACAATTCCTTTAAAAATAAAATAGAATATATATTTAAAAAGACAGAAATCAGGAGAAAATATATCAGAAGGGTAATAAGAAAAAAATCATATCATAGGCTCTCCTAGCTTCTTTTTGCTTATTCAACACTTCAACAATTACTCAGTGCCTGCACATTGCTCCCCTTTGGAACAAGCACTTATGAAACATATACAAATAAAATATTGATCCTGCCCTCAATGTTTCCTGTCTAGTCAGGCAGGTCTTATGGCTCATTTTGAACTTGGTAATAGATCATGAGAGAAGCACAGATCTTTCAGAGAGTTGTCACTCAATCTCAACAACCATTTTTCAATATAAGAAGCAAAATGTCAGTATGATTTCAAAGGAAGTTACAATTTAGAGGTAATTATAATTAAAATGTTGAGGTGTGACAGAAAACAAATTCTGTAAAGCAATTTTAATTAAAAAATATTTAGGTAAATCAGGTTTTAAATAAATATATCAAGATATAATTTAAAAGTAAGAACCTTTACTCACTTAAAGGCTTCTAAAATATAAATAGAATTTTAGATCATGGAAATATCAGTGAAAAACCACTTTTAATCTGCATTCTTGACTCTATAATAGATTAAATATTCCTTCCTCATTCTCTCTTTGTAAAATACAGACTATACCTTTAGTGCCTTGAGCAGACCTGTGGGAGAGGCTCTCCAGCCTGTTCACACAACCAGGCTACCTCCAATGGACTTGAAAGCAAATAATAGACTGTCATGTGAGTTCCTCAAACTGTCTTATATTAGATAAACATGTTATTCTAATTGCATAATGTAATCAATACTACTTTACCAAAAAAAGTTATATCTATGGTAACTAAGTTGAATGTTTTGGAAAGGTTTAATAAAGAGATAATTTTAAAATTGCTGTCTTATTAGGTGTGGGTGGGATAACAGTAAAAGTTGGAAAAATAATAAAATAATCAAATATCTCCACGTGTGCTCTGTGCAAGGATAACATACAAATTTGTGATCTTCCATTAAGTAATAAAATAATTCTGCATGCAAACGCTTGTATTGTTTAAGTTATGGGTCTGCTGTGAAAAATCCTAAAAGGGTGCTTCATAGATGTGGTTTACATATCAAAGATGATAAAAACTTTTATAATCAGACATAGTTTTTTTAAGTTTTGACCATTAATAAAGAAGCTGATAGAAAATGTACATTTTTACATTTTAAGATCAAATAACATATTTAAACAATCATGTATCTTTTATACTGTCTTTTAATATCCTTAATTAGTTGATCATTAATCCTAAAGACACCATCCAAAGCTAGAGCATAGCAATGAAGTCTATAAAGTTGCAGGATACATAACTAAGATAAATCTGTTGCATTTTTGCACACTAACATTGAACTATCAGAAAGAGAAATTAAGAAAGCAATCCCATTTACTATTCAAAAGTAATGAAAAACCTAGGAATGAATCTAAGAAGGCAAAGAATGCAATTGTAAAAATGTAAAACATTAATTTTTTAAAAATTGAGAACAACATGGAGAGAAAGATAATGAATTAATGTTTTTAAAATGATTATACTATCCAAGGCAATCTGTAGATTTAAGGCAATCTCTACTAAAATACCAATGACATTTTTCACAAAACTAAAACAAATAACTCTATTACTTATAGGAAACACAAAAGACCCTGAATAACCCAAAGCAATCTTGAGAAAGAATAATGCTGGAGTCATGCTCTCTGACTTTAGAATATATTCTAAGGCTATTCAAAACAGTTTGGTACTGACACAAAAACAGACACATAGATCAGTGAGACAGAGTAAAGAAATAAATATATATACTTATGGTCAAACAAATAGAGGAAAACAATAGAATAGGAAAGACTAGAGATCTTTTCAAGAAAATTAGAGATACAAAGGGAACATTTCATGCAAAGATGGGCTCAATAAAGGACAGAAATGGTATGGACCTACAGAGTCCAAAAGTCTGTTCTATACATCTGTGTCTCTTTTGCTGTCTCGCATACAGGATTATCATTACCATCTTTCTAAGTTCCATACAGGATACAGGATGCTTGGGGCTGGTGCACTGGGATGACCCAGAGAGATGAAATGGGGAGAGCGGGGGGAGGAGGATTCAAGATTGGGAACTCATGTTCACCCATGGCGGATTCATGTCAATGTATGGCAAAACCAATACAATATTGTAAAGTAAAAATAAATTAAAAAATAAATTAAAAAATGGTATGGACCTAACAGAAGCAGAAGATATTAAGAAGAGGTGGCAAGAATACACAGAAGAACTGCACAAAAGATCTTCACGACCAAGATAATCACGATGGTGTGATCACTCACCTAGAGCCAGGCATCCTGGAATGTGAAGTCAAGTGGGCCTTAGAAAGCATCACTATGAACAAAGCTAGTGGAGGTGATGGAATTCCAGTGGAGCTATTTCAAATCATGAAACATGAGGCTGTGAAAATGCTGCAGTCCATATGCCAGCAAATCTGGAAAACTGAGCAGTGGCCACAGGACTGGAAAAGGTCAGTTTTCATTCCAATCCCAGAGAAAGGCAATGCCAAAGAATGCTCAAACTACCACACAATTGCACCCATCTCACACGCTAGTAAGGTAATGTTCAAAATTCTCCATGCCAAGCACAGCAATACATGAACCATGAACTTCCAGATGTTCAAGCTGGTTTTAGAAAAGGCAGAGGAACCAGAGATCAAATTGCCAACATCCGCTGAATCACTGAAAAAGCAAGAGAGTTCTAGGAAAACATCTATTTCTCCTTTATTGACTATGCCAAATCCTTTGTGTGGATCACAAGAAATTGTGGAAAATTCTTCAAGAGATGGGAATACCCGACTACCTGACCTGCCTCTTGAGAAACCTATATGCAGGTCAGGAAGCAGCAGTTAGAACGGGACATGGAACAACAGACTGGTTCCAAACAGGAAAAGGAGTATGTCAAGGCTATATATTGTCACCCTGCCTACTTAACTTATATGCAGAGTGCATCATGAGAAAGGTTGGGCTGGATGAAGCACAAGCTGGAATCAAGATTGTCGGGAGAAATATCAGTAACCTCGGATATGCAGATGTCACCACCCTTATGGCAGAAAGTGAAGAACTAAAGAACCTCTTGATAAAAGTGAAATAGGACGGGAAAAAGTTGACTTAAAGGTCAACATTCAGAAAACTAAGATCACGGCATCTGGTCCCATCACTTCATAGGAAATAAATGGAGAAACATTGGAAACAGTGGCTTACTTTATTTTGGGGGTCTCCAAAATCATTACAGATGGGGACTACAGTCATGAAATTAAAAGATGCTTGCTCCTTGGAAAAAAGTTATGACCAACCTAGACAGCATATTCAGAGAAGGCAATGGCACCCCACTCCAGTACTTTTGCCTGGAAAATCCCGTGGATGGAGGAGCCTGGTGGGCCACAGTCCATGGGGTTGCTAAGAGTTGGACACGATTTAACGATTTCACTTTCACTTTTCACTTTCATGCATTGGAGAAGGAAATGGCACCTCACTCCACTGTTCTTGCCTGGAGAATCCCAGGGACGGGGAAGCCTGGTGGGCTGCCATCTCTGGGGTCGTACGGAGTCGGACACAACTGAAGCAACTTAGCAGCAGCAGACAGCATATTAAAAAGAAAAGGAATTACTTTGCCAACAAAGGTCCATCTAGTCATGGCTATGGTTTTTCCAGTAGTCAAGTATGGATGTGAGAGTTGGACTATAAAGAAAGCTGGGCACCAAAGAACTGATGCTTTCAAAGAGTGGTGTTGGAGAAGAATCTTGAGAGTCCCTTGGACTGCAAGGAGATCCAACCAGTCCATCCTAAAAGAAATCAATCTTGAATATTCATTGGAAAGACTGATGGGGAAACTGAAACTCCAGTACTTTGGCCAGCTAATGTGAAGAACTGACTCATTTGAAAAGACCATGTTGGTGGGAAAGTTTGAAGGCAGGAGGAGAAGGAGGTGACAGAGGATGAGATGGTTGGATGGCATTTCGGTCTCAATGCATGTGTTTGAGTAAACTCTGCGAGTTGGTGATTGACAGGGAGGCCTGGTGTGATGCAGTCCATGGGTTGCAAAGAGTCAGACATGACTGAGCCAGTAAACTGAACTGAACTGATGGTCGATTAACCTATGACAAAAAAGGCAAGAATATACAATGATGAAAAGACAATCTCTTCAATTAGTGATTTTGGGAAAACTAGAAAGATGTTTGTAAAATAATGAAATGAAAACATTTTCTCACATATATATATATATATATATATATATATGACTCAGAATGGATTAAAAACCCAAATGTAAGACCTGAAACTGTAAAAATCAGAGAAAACATAGGTAGAATACTCTTTGACATGAAATATAGCAACATTTCTTGTGATCTCTCTCCTAAGCAAAGGAAACAAAAGCAAAAGTTAAGAAACTGGACGTAATTAAATTTAAAAGCTTTTGTACAGCAAAGGAAATCATTAACAAAAGGGAAAAGAATAACCTACTGAGTGGGGTAAATATTTGCAAATTATGTGATTACAAGGGTTAATATCAAAATGATATAAATAGCTCATATAACTCTCTTTATTATATATATATATATATATATATATATATATATATACACACATACACAATTAGAAAATAGGCCAAAGAAGACATGGATGACCAACAGGCACATGAAAATATGCTAAACAATGCTAATCATATAAATTTAAATCTAAACCACAATGATTTCACCTAGCTATCATCAAAAGGCCACAAATGACAAATGTTGGTAAGGATGTGTAGAGAAGGGAACCCTTACACACTGTAGGACTGTAAATTGGCACAGCTACTATTGAAAACAGTATGGAGATTCTTTAAAAATCTAAAAGTAGAACTACTGTATGATCCAGCAGTTTCACTTCTGAATGTGCATCCAAAGAAAGCAAAGACACTCTTCAAAGAGATATATGCATCCTGATATTCATGGTTTAGTCACTAAGTCATGTCTGACTCTTGTGACTCCATGGACTGGAACCTGCCAGGCTCCTCTATCCATGGGACACTCCAGGCAAGAATACTGGAGTGGGTTGTGATTTCCTTCTCCAGGGAATCTTCTCAAACCAGAGATTGAACTGGGGTCTCCCACATTGCAGGCACATCCTTTACTATCTGAGCTACAAGGAAACCCCATGGCAATATTTAGGACAGAGTTATTAGTTATACTTAAATATTACTCATTGTTTAATGGGCCTTAATTATACTTAAGTTGTTTGCTGTTTATCTGATATTCAAATTTGATGCAGGTATTCATGTATGTATTTATAGGCTTCCAGTAAATGGTGCTTCCATTAGGTGATACTAGTGGTAAAGAACCTGTGTGCCAATGCAGAACATGAGATGCAGGTTGGATCTCTGGGTTGGGAAGATCCCCTGGAGGAGGGCATAACAAGTTACTCTACCATTCCTGACTGGAGCATCCCATGGACAGAGTCTGGTGGGCTACAGTCCATTGGGTTGCAAAAGTTAGATACAACTGAAGTGACTTAGCAGGCATGTATTTATATTTGCTAAGTCTGGTGACCCTGAATTGGCAGGAAAGAGTAAAATCCAGTGATTATGCACAATTACTCTAACTGAATCGACAGGTGCTTGCAGGCCAAGAATCGGGTCTCACAGTGAACCTGCTATGGCCCTCAGAGAATCCCTGTGAGGCACTGTGGAAAACCCAAGATTCATGTAGAGGTCTTAATGAAGTCTATATTTAGATGTAAGAATGTGGATAGCAGATATTAGCAGGTATCAAATAACCCAGAATTCATTAAGGCAGATATAGTTACTACCTAAGATACTAGATATTAAACTCTAATTTTTAAGTTCACATTGGACCTTTTACTTCAAATCCTTTTGAAATAGTTAGGATTGGATGGGAGATGATCTCACTTAGTTGCTTATCAGTTCAGTTCAGTTCAGTTCAGTCGCTCAGTCGTGTCTGACTCTTTGCAACCCCATGAATTGCAACACGCCAGGCCTCCCCTGTCCATCACAAACTGCCGGAGTTCACTCAGGTTCACGTCCATCGTGTCAGTGATGCCATCCAGCCATCTCATCCTTGGTCGTCCCCTTCTACTCCTGCACACAATCCCACCCAGCATCAGAGTCTTTTCCAATGAGTCAACACTTTGCATGAGGTGGCAAAAGTGCTAGAGTTTCAGCTTTAGCATCATTCCTTCCAAAGAAATCCCAGGGCTGATCTCCTTCAGAATACACTGGTTGGATCTCCTTGCAGCCCAAGGGACTCTCAAGAGTTTTCTCCAACACCACAGTTGAAAAGCGTCAATTCTTCGGCGCTCAGCCTTCTTCACAGTCCAACTCTCACATCCATACATGACTACTGGAAAAACCATAGCCTTGACTAGACGGACCTTAGTCGGCAAAGTAATGTCTCTGCTTTTGAATATACTATCTAGGTTGGTCATGACTTTTCTTCCAAAGAGTAAGCGTCTTTTAATTTCATGGCTGCAGTCACCATCTGCAGTGATTTTGAAGCCCCCAAATAAAGTGTAGCACTGTTTCCACTGTTTCCCCATCTATTTCCCATGAAGTGATGGGACCGGATGCCATGATCTTCGTTTAGGCCAACTTTTTCACTCTCCTCTTTCACTTTCATCAAGAGGCTTTTAGTCCTTCACTTTCTGCCATAAAGGTAGTGTCATCTGCATATCTGAGGTTATTGATATTTCTCCTGGCAATCTTGATTCTAGCTTGTGTTTCTTCCAGTCCAGCGTTTCTCATGATGTACTCTGTATAGAAGTTAAATAAGCAGGGTGACAATATACAGCGTTGACGTATTTCTTTTTATATTTGGAACCAGTCTGCTGTTCCATGTCCATTTCTAACTGCTGCTTACTGACCTGCATAAAGATTTTTAAGAGGCAGATCAGGTGGTCTGGTATTCCCATCTTTTTCGGAATTTTTCACAGTTTATTGTGATCCACACAGTCAAAGGCTTTGGCATAGTCAATAAAGCAGAAATAGATGTTTTTCTAGAACTCTCCTACTTTTTCCATGATCCAGAAGATGTTGGCAATTTGATCTCTAACTCTGCCTTTTCTAAAATCAGCATGAACATCAGGAAGTTCACGATTCACGTATTGCTGAAGCCTGGCATGGAGAATTTTGAGCATTACTTTACTAGCATGTGAGATGAGTGTAATTGTGTGGTAGTTTCAGCATTCTTTGGCATTGCCTTTCTTTGGAATTGGAATGAAAACTGACCTTTTCCAGTCCTGTGGCCATTGCTGAATTTTCCATATTTGCTGGCATATTGAGTGGAACACTTTCAAAGCATCATCTTTCAGGATTTGAAATAGCTCCACTGGAATTCCATCACCTCCACTAGCTTTGTTTGTAGTGATGCTTTCCAAGGCCCACATGACTTCACATTCCAGAATGTCTGGCTCTAGATTAGTGATCACACCATCATGATTATCTGGGTCGTGAAGATCTTTTTGTACAGTTCTTCTGTGTATTCTTGCCACCTCTTCTTAATATCTTCTGCTTCTGTTAGGTCCATACCATTTCTGTCCTTTTGAGCCCATCTTTGCATGAAATGTTCCCTTGGTATCTCTAACATTCTTGAAGAGATCTCTAGTCTTTCCCTTTCTGTTGTTTTGCTCTATTTCTTTGCACTGATTGCTGAAGAAGGCTTTCTTATCTCTTCTTGCTGTTTTCTGGAATTCTGCATTCAGATGCTTATATCTTTCCTTTTACCTTTGCTTTCCACTTCTTTTCTTTTCAAAGCTATTCGTAAGGCCTCCCCAGACAGCCATTTTGCTTTTTGCATTTCTTTTCCTTGGGGATGGTCTTGACCCCTCTCTCCTGTACATTGTCATGAACCTCATTCCATAGTTCATCAGGCACTCTATCTATCTGATCTAGGCCCTTACATCTATTTCTCACTTCCACTGTATAATCATAAGGGATTTGATTTAAGTCATACCTGAATGGTCTCGTGGTTTTCCCTACTTTCTTCAATTTGAGTCTGAATTTGGTAATAAGGAATTCATGATCTGAGCCACAGTCAGCTCCTGTCTTGTTTTTATTGACTGTATAGAGCTTCTCCATCTTTGGCTACAAAGGATATAATCAATCTGATTTCCGTGTTGATGGTCTGGTGATGTCCATGTGTAGAGTCTTCTCTTGTGTTGCTGGAAGAGGCTGTTTGCTTTGACCAGTGCATTTTGTTGGCAAAATCTATTAGTCTTTGCCCTGCTTCATTCTGCATTCCAAGGCCAAATTTGCCTGTTACTCCAGGTGTTTCTTGACTTCCTACTTTTGCATTCCAGCCCCGCTATAATGAAAAGGACATCTTTTTTGGGTGTTAGTTCTAAAAGGTCTTGTAGGTCTTCATAAAACCGTTAAACTTCAACTTCATCAGCATTACTGGTTGGGGCATAGACTTGGATTACTGTGATATTGAATGGTTTGCCTTGGAAACGAACAGAGGTCATTCTGTCGTTTTTGACATTGCATCCAAGTACTGCATTTCGGACTCTTTTGTTGACCATGATGGCTACTCCATTTCTTCTGATGGATTCCTGCCTACAGTAGTAGATATAATCATCATCAAGTTAAATTCATCCATTGTGGTCCATTTTAGTTCACTGATTCCCAGAATGTCGATGTTCACTCTTGCCATCTCTTGTTTGACCACTACCAATTTGCCGTGACTCATGGACCTCACATTCCAGGTTCCTATGCAATATTGCTCTTTACAGTATCAGACCTTACTTCTATCACCAGTCACTCACACCCACAGCTGGATATTGTTTTTGCTTTGGCTTCCTTCCTTCTTTCTTTCTGGAGTTATTTCTCCACTGATCTCCAGTAGCGTATTGGGCACCTACTGACCTGGAGAGTTCCTCTTTCAGTATCCTATCATTTTGCCTTTTCACACTGTTTATGGGGTTCTCAAGGCAAGAATACTGAAGTGGTTTGCCATTCCCTTCTCCAGTGGATCACATTCTGTCAGACCTCTCCACCATCACCCGCCCATCTTGGGTTGCCCCACAGCCATGGATTGGTTTCATTGAGTTAGACAAGGCTGTGGTCCTAGAGTGATTAGATTGACTAGATTTCTGTGAGTATGGTTTCAGTGTGTCTACCCTCTGATAACCTCTTGAAACACCTACCATCTTACTTGGGTTTTTCTTACTTTCGGTGTGGGGTATCTCTTCACAGCTGCTCCAGCAAAGCTAAGCCACTGCTCCTTACTTTGGACAAAGGGTATCTCCTTACTGCTGCCCTTCCTGTCCTTCAATGTGGGATAGCTCCTCTAGGCCCTCCTACGCCTGTACAGCCACTGCTCCTTGGGTTTCTCCTCCTGGCTGCCGCCCCTGGCCTCGGGTGCTGCCCCTGGCCTTGGGCACAGGGTGGCTCCTCAGAGCCACAGCCCCTGGCCTCGGGCACAAGGTGGCTTCTCCCAGTTGCCCCTGACCTTGTATGCAAGGTGTCTCCTCCTGGCCACCTAATTGCTTATAGGGAACATAAATAAAATCTAGAGGGTCTTTCTGGGTTAAGAAGCAATTAATGAATGCATGACTTTGCAGGATGAAATAGTTTGCTTTTCAATTGCCTGAGAATAGCCAAGATGAATGGGTACCAGGTTATTTTATTAATGTCTTAACTGTACCTATAGAGCACAAATTAGTGTTACCTAGTTAACTCTGAATAACCTTCCCAACTTAAATTGAGTAATTCCAGGATAAACATCGCTATGAACACCTGATGTTCATAGCAGCATTATTTAAAATAGCCAAGATATGGAAGCAACACAAGTGTCCATCAATAACTAATTGGATAAACAAAATGCATGATACACATACAATGGAATAGTACTCAGCCACAAAAATGAAAAATTTCCCATTTGTAATAACACAGATGGAGATAGACCTGGAGGGTATTATGCTTAGTGAAATAAATCAGACAGAGAAAGATAAATACTTCGTGTTACCACTTATGTGAAATCTAAAAAACAGACAAATGAATATAACAAAACAAACAGACTATAGGTATAGAAAACAAAATGATTTTCACCAGTGGGAGAGGGAAAAGGAAGGCAGTAAGATATGAGTAGGGGATTAAGAAATACAAACTCTCGTGTATAAAATAAATAACTTCAAGGGTACTTTGTACAGAACATGAAATATAGCCAATATTTTATACTAACCTTAAAAGGAGTAAAAATTGTAACAATTTTACATCACCATATTGTACACCTGAAACTATTACAAATCAATTATACCTCAATAAAGTTTATAGTTTCTAAAAAAATAAATTGGTCATTTACTTGTCCTAATAGCACCACAGTACTTTCATAGAAATTATTTATTTCCAGATTTATACAGAGATGAAATACTAGAGAATATGACATTTTAAAACATTTTCTTGTCTAAAATATAAATTTTATCCAAACCTTTAAGGTAGTTTTAACTGTGACTTAAAATTGAATGCCGATTACTATTTGCAAAAGGTAGAAAGGTGTGGATCTTAAAACATTAAACTATTAAAATAAACCTAAAATATTTTTCAGAAGATGTTTCCAGCTTGTTATGGTAGACAATATATGAGCTAATAGACATGTCAAAACCTCTCCTTGATAAAAATCATCCAGTGCTATTGGAAGTTTTCCCACCAATATTCTATACACAATAAAAGAATTATTAGCATGGAATATGAACAGTTTTATATTAAAAAAATAAACAATCCAAAGCTAGAGTCAGCCTCTCTTTTAAAATTTTATAATAGTTGGTTATAAAGATTTAAACTACCTACCACATCGAAGGATATGCCATCATGTTTTTTTTTCCCCAAAACTACATAATTCTTAATTTGCTTTTCTGTATCCTTAGTAATTTAACACCAAATTCCTACTTGGCAGATTTCTTAATTTCTGCAGCATCTTAAAACTGTTCCTGTTCCTTTTATTCTGTTTCACACAAACCTAGATATAGAATAAGGATATTACTCACACTGTATCCTGCATCAGAATTATCTAGAGGGCCCCTTAAAATACAGAAATCTAAACTCTACCCAAAGTTCCTGATTTACTAGGTCTGGGTATGGCCCTGATGATTTGACTTTCTAACAATTTTCCAGGTGAATGCTGATGTTGCTCTTCCAGGCACGTATGTTGAAAATCACAAAAATATGACTTTTCCCTTGATCTTTCCTAGATTATTCGAACAAAGAAATTGCTTATTTGGTATACTACATTGAAGACTGGGACAAAGCGACTTTTCATTGCATCTTAATGAATAAATTAATACCTAATAGTAAATTTCTGGATTCTAATAGATTCTTTGGCCACATTATTATTAATTTCTTATTAGCCTTTATTTTCTGTGAATACCAGCTCTCCTCACTCTAGCTTGCAACCTCTTTTTTTTTTCTCTAACTTCTCCCCTTTTGCTGTTTGACCCAGCACTAACATTCTTATTAACTTTTTACAAAGACAACTTTAATATTGTTTATAAATTATCTTTGGAAACCATCACTTCCGGGATACAAGTGCACCTTTAAAATGGACTTTCAAGGTATTTGGGGATGGGACTGAGCCTCCTAAAATATTAATACCAGCGATTTCAAAAACATCTTTCACCTTTCTAAAGATGATGAGTCCAGATTTGTTAATCTGCATTTAGAATGCTACTCTTTCAATTTACGACTGAGACACTAGAAAACTTGTACCTGCCTCTTGTGACCTCAGGGATGGTAGGAAGTAACCAACTCCCAGGTGAATGAAAGAAACAGGCCCTTTTTTTGACAGCTGTTACAGTAGTGGCACAGCTGGTAGCAGACTCGATTCTACCAGGTCACTATGGGGTTCATTAGTGCCAACATACTCATCAAAAGGGGACAGAAATAAAAACATACAAAGTCAATACTGCATGTGAATGAGCCAAGGGAAGAGTAACCTACAAAATAAGATGAAAAACTAGCCACTAAGCTGAAGGCTGAGTAGATGAAGTTACACGTACAAATTTACTAGGGTTTTGGAGGAGACACACTTCCTTACATTGACAACATTACACTTGCAAGAAACAAGGAAAGGTCATACTTGGAAATTTGATGAAAACAAGCAATAATCCCATGTACCAAGAAAAATAGCATTTTTATTCTGATTTATGGATAATAGGTGTACTTGGACATTGATTCCAATTATATTTACAGCAATAATTTCACTTTTCTACTGAGAAATCTTTTAAATAATCATATAAATTTATACGTGTTTTAAATCAGGGTTCCCAACCTCTGGGATCTAATGCTGATGAAATAAGAATAGAAATAAAGTGCACAATAAATGTAATGCACTTGAATCATCCCTATATCACCACCCCCACCACCCCCACCACCCCACACCCCACACTAGGTGAGTAGAAAAGTTAGCTTCACACAACAAAGGAAACTACAAGCAAGGTGAAAAGACAGCCTTCTGAATGGGAGAAAACAATAGCAAATGAAACAACTGACAAACAGCTAATCTCAAGGATATATAAGCAACTTATGCAGCTCAACTCCAGAAAAATAAATGATCCAATAAAAAAATGGGCCAAAGAACTAAACAGGCATTTCATCAAAGAAGACATACGGATGGCTAACAAACACATGAAAAGATGCTCAACATCACTCACTATCAGAGAAATGCAAATCAAGACCACAATGAGGTACCATTTCACTCCAGTCAGAATGGCCGCGATCCAAAAGTCTACAAGCAATAAATGCTGGAGAGGATGTGGAGAAAAGGGAACCCTCTTACACTGCTGGTGGGAATGCAAACTAGTACAGCCACTATTGAAAACAGTCTGGAGATTCCTTAAAAATTGCAAATAGAACTGCCTTATGACCCAGCAATCCCACTGCTGGGCATACACACCGAGGAAACCAGAACTGAAAGAGACACATGTACCCCAATGTTCATTGCAGCACTGTTTATAATAGCCAGGACATGGAAACAACCTAGATGTCCATCAGCAGATGAATGGATAAGAAAGCAGTGGTACATATACACAATGGAGTACTACTCAGCCCTTAAAAAGAATAAATTTGACTCAGTTCTAATGAGATGGATGAAATTGGAACCGATTATACAGAGTGAAGTAAGCCAGAAAGAAAAACACCAATATAGTATACTGACACATATATATGGAATTTAGAAGATAGTAATGATGACCCTGTATGTGAGACAACAAAAGAGACACAGAGGTATAGAACGGACTTTTGGACTCTGAGGGAGAGGGAGAGGGTGGGATGGTTTGGGAGAATGGCACTGAAACATGTATACTTTCTTGTAAGAAACGAAGCACCAGTCTATGTTCAATGCAGGATGCAGGATGCATGGAGCTGGAGCACAGGATGATTCAGGTAGAGGATGTGGGGTGGGAGGTGGGAGGGGGCTTCGGCATTGGGAGATTGTGTTCACCTGTGGCTGATTCATGTCAATGTATGGCAAAACAAATACAGTATTGTAATTAAAAAAATAAATAAATAAAATAAAACCAATCCCGATGCCAAAAACATTGGGGACCTCTGTCTAAAATCATAAAATAAATATTTGGCCTAAGGCTTCCTAACTTTTTTCAGCAGGATTCCTCAGGGGGAGAAGAGAGTGAACTTTTACAGCAGGAAATCTGAGGACAAAGCCCAATGCAGCAACAAGCATAACATTCCTTTGAAACCGCATAATATATCCTAAGTTTTCATTGTAAGTTAGTATCACAGCCTAATATATTTTTTACTCTAATGTCATTTTAATCAAGAAAAAATAAATAAGTTTGCTCTCACCTTGATATCAACCTTGAAATGGACTTGCATTCAAAGATAAGCCTTCCTGTCAGTTGATTTAATGGAAAAGCAAGTGAAATATCTACTGATTTTTAGGAATGCCGAGTGGATATCCTAACTGTATCATATACACAAATGTTGCATTGACTTCTTTCTCACCCTCCATAGCAGCTTTTTCCTAGAATCTCCTTTCTCCACAAGTAGATATTCACTGAGATTAATTACCCAAGATGATTCAGCTGGTTTGGTGCGGATCTATGAGAGATTGGAAGAAAGAAGGGGTCAAGAGACGCCACAGCTGTTATTTCCTTTCTAATAATCTGCTTGTTTGCAACACTAATTATAGGGATAAGATACTTTTTGAGACTGAATTTGTAACTTATTTATTATTTGTATTTCCTTGCAAGTACATTGTTTACATTTGGATTTGAAACCCCTTAATGTTAATCTTGGCTATTTCATGTAATATGTGGTAGATCTCATAATGTCTCTAAATTTCTTGTTTACTCTTACATGAAGTTATTTTTTCTGACTATTATAGGAATACAAAGGCAAGCACATAAACATAAAAGTAAGGAGAACAAATCATAAATGTATTTTCTAAAATATAGTAGAGGTTAATGGAGTTTTTAGAATATCATTTATATATAAAGCAGAAAAGAGACTTGATATAATACACAAATGAGAACAGTTTTAAAGTAGTGTTGCCTACTCCAACCTGAGAAAAATAAAACATTTTACTGTCTGCAGTGTTCCAAAATTTTAAAAATTCAGAATACTTATAGAATTTAAAAAGATGTATTTCACACCAGAAGTAAAATTAACTCAGATTGAGACATTTTAGAAATACACATTGATATCATTGTTTTTAAATCTGTGTAATTTAAACAAACGTATTCTATTAATGACTGCTGATTCTGCTTTACTAGCTTGTTGATATAGAACCATTTTTCTCAGGTTTTATCGTACAGCAGAATTACCTGGAGAGAACCACAGATGTCTGGGTCTTACTGGGTATTTCTAATTCGATACATCTCTACTGAATTTTTAACATGTTCCTAGGTGATTCAACACTTTGAGGACCACAGATACAAAGGCTAATAGATTATTATGATGGGAGCAAAGCAAAAGGAATGGCTATTGAATGCTATGAAGAATCTCATTCCAGTGCTCGGCACATGTACATTATGACCTTAAAGATACAGTGTCCATTGCTCATTCTTCTCAACAGTGCAGTAGATACGTATTATTGTTTTCAAGACACGATTCATTTTGACTCTAGAGTATTCCTTGTAAAATGAAAACTAAGTGTACCGAACTGCTGAGAAATTCCAGAGGGGCTGGGGAAAAGCAAATGCTGATTTTGCTTTGAACTCACCTTTCTAAAATACTTTCATGTCAGTTTTATGCACCAATAATTTATGGCTCAGAGATACTATCATTCTAGGATTACATACATTTTGGTGTGTTATAAGTCAGGATACAGGGTCAGCTACTATAGGAAAGAGATCTAAGATAACAGTGAAGTAAATAAACTGGAAGTTTGTGTCTCTCTCATTTTAGAATATAAATGTAGGCAGGCAGGCTCTGGCTGCTGACTGCTTCTGGGCCAGCCTGCTCTATGTAAAACATGACTTCATCTCTGTCTCAAAGGCTGCATCTGCAATTGTGGTTGCTTAGCCAAAACGACAGGAAAAAGCCAAGCCAGGGCACACAACTTCATGTTAAAAATGACCAATAAATCATACACATCACTTCTGTTTATATTCCATTGGCAAGAATTTAGTTAGGTAGACGCACCTGTCAGACAGCAAGGGGGCTGGGAAATAAACCCAGCTCAAACCCAGGAAGGCTAGGGAGTAAGTGAAAGGGGAGAGAGAAAGAGGTAGGTTCTACTACTAAAATGAAAAAGGAAAAAAAAAAAAGAAAAAGGTGAGAATGGATCCTGGGGGACAGTTTAATAGTGTCTACTACAGGTGGAAACATAACAGGTGAAATAAAGCAGTTGCAACTTTCATGGAAAATAAATGACCATGAATAGATTTAAGTAGCGGTCCCTAGCGTTTTTGGCACCAGGGACAAGACGTTGAAGCAAACGTTTCAGTTTGGGGCTGGTGCAGGCAGTAATGTGAACAATGGGAGCAGCAGATGAAGATTTGCTCCCTCCCTGTCATTCACCTTCTGCTTGTCCAGCAGTTCCTAACAGGCAGAGAAACCATACTGGTCCCTGGACCGAGGGACTGGGGACCCCTGATTTAAAGGATTCTTTAAAGCATTTCTGAAGGAGGCTACTTGCCTAAGGAGGATTGCAGTGTTTTAAATTTAACATTCCAGAGATGAACTAATGGTGCACTTTTAAGAAAACAATTTAACTTTAGGAAAGACAAAGTAGGCTTCTTTCCTTTCCCTGGATGATTATATATTTTTGTATATGGGTTTGTATTTAGTAGATAAAAGCAGAAAATAATGATAATGTTGGGAAGCATTTCCCATTTTACTTATGACAAAACACAATTAATATATCTAATAATAAAGATAGATAAAATATTTTTGTTTTATAGTTGTTAAATAGAAATTGAAATTGTAGTAGAATTTAAAAGACTACCTCTTCCCCCTATTTTTATGCATGTAAATATGTCCTAGGAGACTTAGGTGAAAGCAAGCATTGTGCAGGTCTGATTCCTTCACATAAACAAATCTAATTATCTTTATTTTTGCTTAAATGAATGTCCTGCTCAAAAGTGATTTCATTACCTTTCTCTACTGCTATTTGTTTCTTCATTGTTCTTACACCTATCTTTCTTTCTTGTTCCTCTGAAGAGGTTAAAATTTAAAGTGCAGTAAAGAAACTGTTGCCAATATATTTCACTAGATCAAGGTAAGCTGCTATTTAGAGACATATTGACCTGTTTTCCACTTAGAATGCAAGCAGTCATGTTATTAGATCAGGAGTCTAAATTATATCTACAGAATGTTTAGTTTTAAGGATGGGTCATGAACATCTATGTGATTTCTTCTGAGAAAGTCACAGGACATTTATATATTAAAATAATCATATTTGTCTCAAGTCAACTTTGGAGAATTGCAGGATATAGGTCAGCTCCTTCCAGGTGTATAAACTTCAGTCTGTGAAATCTGACACTTTACATAGCGCTTTAACACCTGTAAACTCCAGAGGTAGTGACAGTTTTCTGCACTTTCCTACAACCTTCCATTAGCAAAATCTTGTTCTGTATATGTTAAAAGCTGAGATGAAAGTTGGGACATGATGACAAGATGTGATTCACATGATAGTCTGAGTTGTGTGACATATTGGGAGCAGCGTTGTGATATATATTTTATCACATAAAAAGTTGAAAAGCTGACTATAACAACAGTGATGGCATTGCCCTGCCATCACTGCTGAAATTCTGGCTCAACTCTTGCAAAAATTACAGCAAACATCACCAACCGTTTTCTTTCAAATCATGGTAAGAGTTTTAAACTCCAACTCAGCACAGTGGACATTATCTCTGCAATGATTCTGCATGTGCTAAGGGAAAAAAAATCAGATAAACAGTCAATCAAGTAAACATGTGTCATCATGAGAAAACAGTGGGCCAAAAATTCCCTTTTAAATTTATATATGGAGCTAGGGACAGGCTTCCCAGGTGGCTTCATGGTTAAAGAATCTGCCTGCCAATGCAGGAGACTCAGGTTCGATCCCTGGGTTGGGAAGATCTCCTGGAGGAGGAAATGACAGATACTCCAGTATTCTTTCCTGGAGAACTGCATGAACAAAGGAGCCTGGCAAGCTGTAATCCAGAGGGTTGTGGAGAGTAAGACACAACTGAGCACACATGCACATAGAAATAGAATAGAGATTGGGAGAGCCAGCCACTCAGAACAAGAAAAAATATTGACTTCACTGAGATGGAAATGTTGATGATATGGTAAAATATCATGAATTCAGTTCAGTTCAGTTCATTTCAGTCGCTCAGTCGTATCTGATAAAGAAGTAAACGGGGCCAAAAAAAATGCAATCAAGGGGAATGTTTAAAGGTTTTGCACACAAAGTTATGGCATCAATATTTCCATGTGATGGATGATCTATTTTTATATATAACTCATAACCAACCTAGAATGTAATGCAAAATCAGAAAACAACTGGGAAATACTATCTTCCATTGTTGTTGCAACATATGACAGCAAAGAAGAAGAAAAAGGGGGAACAGGAAGAAACAGAACAGGCGGAGGAGAAGGAGGCAGAGCAGGCAGAAGAGGAAGAGGAGGAGGGGGTAGGAAGAAGAATAAATCATCAAACTAGAAGGAATTAGAGAAATATTGAAAGCCCCAGAGATACAGAGGAAGTGAAAACAAACAAACAAACCAAACCAAACCTATTGAGAAACAAGAGGCAATAAATGCCTAGATCTGCCTGATCCTGGGAAGTGGATTTAAACACGTTATAAGAAGTTTGGAATAAATCTGAATTATTGCCATGGGAGGGCAGTTTCTTTATAGAAGGAGCTTGGTACCATATTTACGGAAACTACTACCTAATCCAAGTATTATAAGGAATATTTAAAATCGCTAACATTTACTGAGCATTTTCTATGTTTTGTCTCTGTGGAAAGTGCCTTAAGAGTATCGCTTATTAGTTCCTGTAAAACTCTGAGGTAGAAGACGGAGTAAAAGTAATACACAAGGAGACAACGTTCAGTAAAAGCGGAACCTGCCTAGACTATTTTGAGTGATAACTGAGCTAAAATCTGGAGATTGACCAGGAGTTAAGGAATGAAAATGGTTGAACAGTCTTTACAGAAGGAATGATATAGTATACACAAAGTTTCTGTCGTCATGGAGAGCATGTATTTTTCAAGAAACTGAAAGATTTGCTTGCAGGAAATTTACCCTAGGAAAGAATAATACGTGGAAATAGACCATTGTTACAGGTTATAGAAATCTTAACCATCTCTTAACATTCTTAACAGTCTCTTAAATTTTTAATATAGTAATACAGCATAATAAATATCTAGTTTTGTTCTAATTCACTATTTTTTTCTTCCATAAGAAGGCTAAGCCACACACACACACACACACACACACACACACACGCACGCACACACAAATATTTCTTAAGATCTTGTAGGAACTTTCCTGTTGACCCAGGGATAAGACTTTGCCTTCCAATGCAGGGGGTGCAGATTCAATCCTTGGTCAGGGAGCTAAGATCACACATGTCTTGGGGCCAAAAACCAAAACATTAAACAGAAGTGATATGTAAAAATCCAATAAAAGATTTTAAATTAAAAAAATCCAATAAAGATTTTAAAAATGGTCCACCTCAAGAAAATCTTTTTAAAAAATATTGTCTCATATTGACTTAATAAGCCAATAAGCTTATTAACCCAATGGTTTTTTTTCAGGGCCTATTCTATTAAAACATAATTATTTTTATTTTGGTTAATTCATGTGATGTTTTTCTCCCATATTTGGATCTTTTTCCTCTAACCTTATTTGCCTACATTGCATAGCTGAGATTTTTTCCTGTTAATAAATCTCCTGATCCATGAAATAATTAACATTAATATGTTCAGCATTTACATCTAATATTCATAATATAGCACTTATTTAGACAGCAAGGGCATATCACTAAGTAAAATTACACCTGGAGAGAACTATTTATTCATCTATGGATATATTTGAAGTTAAATAATATATTAAAGATAATTTTAAAATGGAAACATCACATGGGAAATGTAAGAGAATGAGAATGACTGTGTAACAAGACTGTGAAGAATGAGAAAAATTAACCAAGATTATAAAATTAAGATCAGCAAAGGAGAGGATATCAATGATTTTTGATGTAAGCAAAACTAAAACTGATGTCAAAGGATAAGATAAAGTCAGTTCAGTAGTGCATTGTTCCTGCCTGCAATCAATCCAACCCAGAGATAATTCTACTCAACCAGTTTATTGAATTTTCAGAGCCTCAATAATACCTAATGTAAACAATGAGGTAAAGAAAGTTTGGAAAACATTGAAGATGGAATACTAACAGAGGAAATGATAAACAGAAATGATTTTATTTGTTGGTGTTTGGGGAAAGTTGGAGATAATAGCAGATTGAAAATGGCCAGATGTTGGAGCAAAACTGTATGCTCCAAAAATACAGTGATAAAGAGAACTGTAACTCACCATTAAACTCTGTGATTAAAATGAAGGCAACCACAGTGATGATGACAAAGACTAGACAACACTGAAGGGGGGAGGGAGGGGATCTCACCTGAAATTAACATTGGCTATGTTCTAGAAGATAAAAATGTACTCTCTCATTTCAGATAGATTAAAACATAGAGACAATTACCTTGCTTGCTACTTGTCAATCAGGAATATGGACACTTGAAGTGTTATCATGGCCACTGCCAGCACCAAATCCCCATTTCTCATTACCAACAGTCTGCATAATCTAGTAGTGTATGTTATAAAACAAACTTTAATGTTCATTGAGAATCAGCAAGAATTCTTGTTAAAATGCGTTTCTGATTCAGCAAGTATTAGGGAGGGCTGAGATTTGTATCTCTGACAGACTCCCAATGGTTGTTAATGCTGCTGGTCAAAGGACCACATTTTTTGAGTAGGGAAGCAATAATTCAGACTCCATTTCCTATGACAGCATTAAAATAGCATAATATATACCGGTTCTATTGTGAACTCTGGGTGGGAAGGAGGCAGTCATGAATAGACTTTTGAGTAGAGTCACTCAGTTTGGAGGGGCAGAGTGCAGCAAAGAAGATACAGGAACAAATGGACTGAGAAAAACAGTATTGCTGCCACTTATTCCCCTTGCTTCTTAGCAGAATAACGATAGGGACACTGAAATCCACAAGAGATAGCTTTCTTCTCCATCTGGAGTGATACTTGTATCAAACTTCGAAGACAGGAGTATTAAAAATTTATCCAGATGAAAACATGTGCATGTAGGCACTTCCGTTTACCATATCACTCTACTTCATCCCCTCAAATTGCATGTAATTACTTTATATTGTTAACTTAATCATGTTCCCATTATGGCTTGCAATTGTAATTATTTTTTATTTTTTGTCTGGTTCTTGATTGTGAAAACTGGATCTTTTACTATTGTGGTTATATAACTATTACTCACTTAATTCTGATGTATCATGATTGGTCAACAGAAAAATTATAGAATTCTTATTCACCAAAACTACCATTTAATAGAACAACCTGTAATCACTTTTTAAAAAAAATTATCAGATGGACAATTCTGGAAATTTATTAGAATTATCTTGGTATTTTTTGAAAAATACAAGTGCTCAGGTATTGCTTTTTTTTGGCCAGAGCCCCAGATATGTTTCTAATGAACAGCCTTGTTTAAAAACAACTGGACCATATGATGATCTTTTATTTTTATCTAGCTTGTTTCACTTTGTCTATTTCTTATTCACTTCTTCCATTTCATTTAGTTTATATTTTCCAGTTTCTCCATCCCTTCTTTTTTTTTTTTGATGTTCTTTCTCAAGCCTTTGCCAAGACTAGTAAAAAGCTTTTGTATATATATATATATTTAACATGTTTAATATATATATTTTAGAAAATTCATGACTTTTTGCCTAACTAAAAATCTTTGACATTTATTCCTACTTATTCCTACTTATTTGACTACTTATTCGAATAATGTGCTGGATTTCTAGTTAAAAAATTAGATATTATTAAATAAGCAACAAAGGATTACTGCATAGCACAGGGATCTATAGTCAATATCTTGTAATAACTTATAATGGAAAATAATTTTTAAAATAATATATGTGTATATGTATAACTGAATCATACACAAAGAAAAGAATTCTATTCTTTGAAATTTAGTACTGTTTATCTATTTTATAGTTTTTCTAAATGTCCTATGGACACCTAATAACAGTGTATGATATACAAAATCTTAAATATATTTAAAATATATTTTTGTAGGATATTATTAAAATAAATTAATTAAATATAAATCTATTTTATTTAAATTATTAATGGCATCATTCAAGATGCTCCTATTCTTATTTTTTCTGCACTTGATAAAATATTCTCAGAGAAATGTTAATGTCTCACTATGATTATATATATATATTTTTGACCTTATATTTCTTCTGGTTTTTGCTTTATGTACCTTCGTTTCTTTCTTTTCAGGTGTCTAATGGTTTGTGATGTCTATCTTCTTTGTGACTTTTACCTTTAATCATTAAAAACATTCTTTTTTCATTAAAAAACAAAATTAAAAAGAGTTAACATTTATTTATTGCTTCATATGTGCCAGATATTAAATTTTGTGTGTCATACGGATTATCTCTTTTATTCCTGACAACAACTGCCTA
Organism: Nanger dama; assembly: GCA_917880005.1. Lineage (NCBI taxonomy): Eukaryota > Metazoa > Chordata > Mammalia > Artiodactyla > Bovidae > Nanger > Nanger dama. The sequence goes on from CAKJTW010000002.1 coordinate 13,642,004, forward strand.
GGATAAGTTAAATGACTCAATAGTCTTACTACTGGGCATAGACATTGACAAAATCATAATTTAAAGAGACTCATGTACCCCAGTGTTCATGGCAGCACTATTTACAACAGCTAGGACATGTAAGCAATTCAGATGTGCATTGATAGATGAATGGATAGAGAAGTCATGATACATACATACATATCTACAATGGAATATTACTCAGCCATAAAAAGCACACATTTGATTCAGTCCTGATGAGCCTATTATACAGAGTGAAGTCAGAAAGAGAAAAACAAATACAGTACATTAACACATATATATGGAATCTAGGTGAGTTATCGCACCATCGTGATTAACTGGGTCATGAAGATATTTTTATAGAGTTCTTCTGTGTATTCTTGCCACCTCTTCTTAATATCTTCTGCTTTTATTAGATTCATGTCATTTTTGTCCTTTATTGTGCCCATCTTTGCATGAAATGTTCCCTTAGTATCTCTAATTTTCTTGAAGAGATCTCTAGATCTCTAGTCTCTAGTCTCACTCATCTCATATGCCAGCAAATAATGCTCAAAATTCTCCAAGCCAGGCTTCAACAATACGTGAACCGTGAACTTCCAGATGTTCAAGCTAGATTTAGAAAAGGCAGAGGAACCAGAGATCAAATTGCCAAAGCCTTTGACTGTGTGGATCACAACAAACTGTGGAAAATTCTTAAAGAGATGGGAATACCAAACCACCTGATCTGCCTCCTGAGAAATGTGTATGCAGGTTAGGAAGCAGCAGTTAGAACTGGACATGGAACAACAGACTGGCTGCAAACTGGGAAGGAATATGTCAAAGCTATATATTGTCACCCCACTTATTTAACTTACATGCAGAGTACATTATGAGAAATGCTGGGCTGGATGAAGCACAAGCTGAAATCAAGAATGCCAGGAGAAATATCAATAACCTCAGATATGCAGATGACACCACTTATATGGCAGAAAGTGAAGAGGACCTAAAGAGCTTATTGATGAAGGTGAACGAGGAAAGTGAAAAAGCTGGCTTAAAGCTTAACATTCATAAAACTAAAAAAATGGCATCTGGTCCCATCACCTCATGGCAAATAGATGGGGAAGCAATGGAAACAGTGACAGACTATTTTTGGGCTCCAAAATCACTGCAGATGGTGACTGTGGCCATGAAATTAAAAAATGCATACTCCTTGGAAGAGAAGTTATGACCAACCTAGACAGCATATTTAGAAGCAGAGACACTACTTTGTCAACAAAGGTCCATCTAGTCAAGGCTATGGTTTTTCCAGTAGTCGTATATGGATGTGAGAGTTGAAGTTAAAGAAAGCTGAGTGCTGAAGAATGGATGCTCTTGAACTGTGGTGTTGGAGAAGACTCTTGAGAGTCCCTTGGACTGCAAGGAGATATAACCAGTCCATTGTAAAGGAAATCAATCCTTAATATTCATTGGAAGGACTTATGCTGAACCTGAAACTCCAACACTTTGGTCACCTGATACGAAGAACTGACTCATTTGGAAAGACCCTGATGCTGGGAGAGATTGAACATAGAGGAGAAGGGGTTGATGGAGAATGAGATGGTTGGATGGCCTCACCAACTCGGACATGAGTTTAAGTAAACTCCAGCAATTGGTGATGCACAGGGAGGACTGGCGTGCTGCAGTCCCTGGGGTCGCAAATTGCCGCACACAACTGAGTGACTGAACTGAACTGAACTGAACTAAGAAATTTGGACCTGATGAAACTATTTGCTGTGCAGCAACAGAGACACAGACATAAAGAATGGACTTTTGGACACGGTGGGGGAAAGAGAGGGTGGGACAAATTGAGAGTAGCATAGAAACATATATATTATCATATGTAAAATAGGTAACTAGTGGGAATTTACTGTATGATGCAGGGAGCTCAAAACTTCTGTTATGTGACAACCTAGAAGGATGGGATGGGGTGGGAGATGATATGGAATTTCAAGAGACAGGGGCATATGTATATCTATGATGATTCATGTTGAAGTGTGGCAGAAACTGACACAACATTGTAAAGCATTTATCCTCCAATTAAAAATAAATAAAAAAATTAAAGTGCTTAGCTTTAAAAAAAAGTGTTTAGCTTATGTAAAGTGTTTACTACCTATATGTAAGTATGTTCACAAATGTCGTATTTTCCCTTTAAATTTCTGTAAAACTCTAACACAAAGGAAAAAAATGATCACTGGCCAGTTTGTTAAGTGGTTGTCAGTTTTGCATTATTAATAAAAAATGAAGAATCATTTTCAAATAAGTATTCCATTTCCTACCTGCATGCATTTCCTAAATAAATACTGAAAATAACTAACATTATTATTACATTTAGGAGAAAAGAGATACTATTCAGCTTCTTGTTCACCTCTTAATAGCTCACACACTACTATAATGTACTTGAATACATGCTGAAGAGCAGAGTGTAATAGTTACTGGTTTACATCTCAGGCAGGTTAATAGGTTTTCAGACTTCATTTAGCACCACATTTTCAGACCATCATAAGTTTTAAATTTACTTCCATGCTGACAGTTTAATGTTTGAATAAGCAAGGGCTTAACTTACTTTTAACTTCTAAATCTTAGGACCTCTCTCTTAGAGCTATAAAATTGACATTTCAGCATGATCTTTTTTTCATGATGTGTCTTTCAAACGTGCACATGTTACAATATCTAAAACAGCTGTCCATGTTTACATTTAAAGTCTTTCAAATATATATATTTTTTCTTTAAGATGCCATTTGTGTAGAAAGGAAAATAACCAAGTTGACTACTCTTTTACATCCTTTCTCCCCTCCCTTTCTTCTTCATTCCTTTTCTCTCTCTCTTTTGTTCTGATATTTCTTTCAGTTTTTTTTCTTTCTTTCTTTCTTAGGTACTTCAAATAACTTTAGCAATTATTCATGCAGAGTGAGGAATTCCAGAGTTTAAATCTGTACTCTGCCTTTAATTCTTGTTAGGGTTTCATTTGCATATATCAGAAGTAAAATGTTCTACTATATATCATGCTTAACCAAGTAGAGGTCAAAGAACTAAATCATCGCATTCATAAAAGTAAAATGTTGTGCTTTCCAATTGCCATTGCTTTGAGAGACTCTCACTTCCAATTACCAAAATGACCTTCAAATCTGATACCAACCACTTTGTAGTAAAATTTATTACAATTGGGACATGACAGTACAAAATAAATGACATGGATAAAATATTTGTTTTGATGGTAATAAGATTTTATATTCAACTTTATATATTTTATATTCAACTTTCTGCTTGATTGTGTTTTTCTTGATTCTTTATTTTGCCTTTTGTTTATAAGATTATATTGTTATTTAAATGTGTAAACTTTAAAAATATTTAATATAGAATCACAGATGGCTAAGGATTAACATCCTTTGTCAAAAAGTATTTTGTATCTTAATATTTCACATTTTATTAATGTGGGAGAGTAGAACACTTGTAAATTCCAGCTTAGACAATGAAATATTACGTCAACGTTTCATAGAACTAATTTGGAATTTCCTTATGATACACTTCTAGGATGTCAGTAAGAAGTAAAAGCTAATAATCATCTGCCTACTATCTGTGAGAAAGATGAAAACATAATAATAACTATGTTCTATATGCAAGAACTTAGGTTTTTCCCAAGTGCTTTACCGGGAATTTACTCAGAATAATTCGTTAAAAGAGCAACACATTCCAGAGAAACCAGGTAACTGTCAAAATCATATAGCTAGGAACGAAAGGAATTCAAAAGCAGGACTAGACTGCCTGTTTTCATAATATTCCCATTGTTATGTACTTATAACTGGTAGGGGGACTAAAATCATCCAACCCAGTTTGCCACTTTTATTTGCAGATAAATTCTAAAGATGTAACAAAATTTGACAAAGCTCAAAAAAAAAAAAAACCTTCTTTGCGATTTATTTTTTCTCTCCTCTAGCCTTTCTTTCCTATATCACATGCACTAAGAGGTCATCACTTAATGAAAACAAGGGGTCATGTAAAGGCCAGAGCAGTTCTGAAGACCCTATGCCAAGACTCAATTAAGTCACTTTACATAAAAACAAAACAATGTAATGATGAAAAACATAATATAGAAACTTCTGAATTTGTATTATTTTTCTGTGGATGTTTTTGCTATGTAAATTCTATTTATGCTAGGTAGCATGAAAGTAACTGGGGAGTGGGGAAAAGCTGAACAGATAGTGTATTTAAGGAATAAATAATTTCTAATTGGTTTTGTGTGCATTTTTAGAATTATCTTATAGCAGAATCACTGTAGTCTATAGATCTGGTTTCAAAAAGTCAGTATAAAAATATATGCCTATTGAAAATTAAAATCAAACCAAACAACTAACTTTTAAGCTCCTTTTTAATTTCAACAGAGTTCTATTCCCCTGGTTAATTTCTATTTACAATTATGTATCTTAAACTATTTGCTTTGTATTTAGGTCACTGGGTATATATCAGAAAAATTATATTGATTAAAAATTTGTAAACTAATTCAATTAAAGGTAAAAAAAATAGGGAAAAAATGTCAAGAGGGACCAATAGAAATAGAAAATAAGATGGTAGACTTAAATCCAAATAAAGCAGTAATTAGATACCATGTGAACAGTCCAAATACTGAGCTATTAAGGAAAAGTTTTGTCAGACTCTGCTAAAAACCAAATCCAATTATATGCTGTTTAAAAAAGAGATATCTAGGGACTTCTCTGGTGGTCCAGTAGCTAATAATCTGCTTTGCAATTTAGGGGACCCAAGTTTGATCCCTGGTCTGGGAACTAAGATCCTGCATGCAGGGCAACTAAAGAGTCTCTGTGTTGCAATGAAACATCCCACAGGTCAGATCCAGCAGGTCTGTAGCCAAATAAATAAATATTTTTAAAGGCATATCTAAAACAAAGGGTGCAGAACCTTGAGCATTAAAATATGGAAAATGCAGACAAAGTTAAAAGATGGACAGAGAAAATCTCTGTAGATATTTTAAAGACCACTTAGAAGTTGAATTTTAAAAAAGCAGAGATAAAGAGGAATGTCTTAGAATGATGAAATACTTTAACTTTACAGAAAGATATGCCAAATTTAAATTTGTATGCATCCTATAACATAGGCTCTGAAAACAAAACTTAGAGGAATATTAGAAGATACAGCCAAATCCAAAATCAAGTGCTGATCTTGCTGAGTAACAGATGGGAAAACACAAACAAACCAACGAACTTCATAACAGCAGAAAAGAAATTTTAAGAAAGATATAGAATGTCTGATTAACTTGATGAAAACAAAACCTAAGGAACACAGACCATTTTTCTTCCCACACAAACATAAAACATGCGTAAAAATTTGCTAATTTGCTAAACTATAACAAATGACAGATTCAAAAGTGGGAAAGGAGAACAACAAGGCTGCACACTGTCACCCTGTTTATTTAACTTATATGCAGAATAAATGAAAGTGAAAGTTGCTCAATCATGTCCCACTCTTTGGGACCCTATAGACTGGAGCCTGCAAGACTCCTCTGTCCATGGAATTCTCAAGGCAAGATACTATAGTGGGTAGCCATGTCCTCCTCCAGGGGATATTCCTAACCAAGGGATCAAATCCAGGTCTCCTGCATTGCAGGGGGATTCTTAACCAGGTGAGCTACCAGGGAAGCCCCATATGCATTATAAAGCAATTATACTCCAATAATTTTAAAAGAGAAAAATAAGACACATCCTATTATATGGATAATTTACATGTGTTCCTTAAACGTTATATACATTGAAACATATATTTTTTATTTTGTAATAGTAATCTCAGTGAATTTTACTAAGAACCATTTATATAACCTACACCTAAAGAAGATAACAATAAAACACAGCTTTTAAAGCAAATAAATAAATATTTGAAGTGTAGTACAAAGAAATCATTGTCTCTTTCAAACTACACTTTCTATTGCCTCTTTATCATCACCTAACAGTTAAAAATAGGGTTGTATTGCATATCATTATATCATAGCCAGTTGTTTCCTAAGAAAAACACAACCAAAAAAATGTCACTGCTATAAAAGATCCACTTTCATCAAAGAACAGATACTTAAGGGAAAATAATAAACATGGCTAGAAATAGCTGTACAAACTACTCTCCTCTTATAGATTAGTGAGCAGTAATTATTCCACCAGATCCTCAAGCATATTTCAATTAGTATTTTGGGAAATCTTTCTTGAAGAACTCAAACACATTTTGTTTTAAGTTATTTTACTGTTATTTGAGGTCATAAAAGCAAAAGAAGAGCCAGTTCCTAAGCCCTCATCCTTCGTTAAAATGATTTAAAATTATTCTAGGTTTAAAAAAGTAACTGGACCTGTGAAAGGCATCCTGCAGTAGGAGAGTCTCTCTTTCAAGATGCCTCAGTGTTTAATCACCTAGAACTTGACCTTTAATTGAATTTTCAACTCCTTTTTTCTTAGAGACTGACTTTGCTTAGATTGAAACAAACAGTATTAAAAGAGGATGATTTCATTTAGGAAGATTTCATATCTTGATGGAAGAAACATTTAAACTTCAGTTTTAAATTGTAAAAAATTTAACAAAATTGTGCTTATTCAGAGAATAACTCATGATTTATAATGGTCTTTATAAATTTATTAAAGATTATTTTGTAAGATACCCTAATGAAATCTGGCAATAATTTTAAGTAGATTTTCTTTTGAAAATAATATTTGCTGGTAACCTATGGCAATAAAATTACTATATAGAAGTTGGGGTTCAATGAAATAAACCACCCTTTTTCTATTTCAGATTAAGGATTTTTAGTGAAAGGAGAAATAGTTTTGGAATAATCTTTAATTGTATTGTATTTTCACATTTCAACCTGATAATTTACTGCTGCTGCTGCTGCTACTGCTGCTAACTCGCTTCAGTCGTGTCCAAATCTGTGTGACCCCATAGATGGCAGCCCACCAGGCTCCCCCATCCCTGGGATTCTCCAGGCAAGAACACTGGAGTGGGTAGACATTTCCTTCTCCAATGCCTGAATGTGAAAAGTGAAAGTGAAGTCGCTCAGTCATATCTGACTCTTTGTGACCCCACTGAAGCCTACCAGACTCCTCTGCCCATGGGATTTTCCAGGCATGAGTATTGGAGTGGAGCCATTGCCCTCTCCAAGTTATTACTAATCAAGTCCAAAAAGATATCATGTTAATTCTACTTATAGACAAAATCCTCTTTTTTAGCAGTTTGTGTTTTAGGATTTTAAAATAGACACAGTAAGCACATGTTGAAATGCCATTTAAAGGATGGATGATATGTTCATCCCTTGGAGACTGAGGTAATCCTGTGAACATAAGAGAACACAGAAATAGTGTTGATCATATTAATACCCAAAGCAGAGAACCTATCTAGAGAATTGAATTATTATGTCTCACCTACTTCACCTTAAAATAAATTAGTTACTAGGAGAATACCTGATTCCATAGGAAAAATACATATGAATGTTGAGAAACAGAGAGAACACAAGAGAGAGTGAATTCTAAACATCTTGTCTTTTCACCGGACATTGGAGCCTAAGTTTGGAAAACAGAGCCAAAGGTGATTTCTTTGGATAGAGTCAAGTCACCATGTTGCATTGCTTTGTCAATTTGTTTAAGAGTTTTACTGAATTTATCCACATCCCTGTTTCCCCTCAAAATTCCTGGGCTTGGCAATATAACAGAATGTTAACTGCACAGATTTGTTGACCTAGTCTTCCTTGGTGTTTGCACCCAGTAGCCAAGGGTAGGAAATGGTAGCTAAGCCCTACTAATTCCTATGTAACTGAGACCATTATTTAAAATTCTCAGTTCTCTCCTGAGAAAAATGAGGATCATGATGACAACTGTTAGTAGAACCTACTTTCATAGTATCAGATTAAATGAACATGATTTGTAGAACACTGTAGGGAAGGCAACATTTACTAAATCTAACCTCTTAGGCAGGGATCCCCAGGGTCCAAGATCTAATGCCTGATGATCTAAGGTGGAGCTGATGTAGTAATAATAGAAATAAAGTTCTCAATGAATTTAACACACTTGAATCATCCGCAAACCATCCCCGACCCTATCCTGTCCATGGGAAAATTGTCTTCCAAGAAACTTATCCCAGGTGTTAAAAAGATTCGGGACCACTGCTCTTAGGGCTTTTTAGATGGACCTGAGGATTAAACTAACAGAAGACAGATTAAAAAAAGAAAAGACATTCACATTTACATGTTTTAGGTGACATAAGAGCCCTCATAAGGAAATGAAGGCCCTAACAAGTGGCAAAACCTAAATGCTTTTATACTAGACTGACCCAAAGGAGGCAATTGTAGAAAAGCAACTACAATACAGGGAGGCTAAAGGAAGATACGAATTACTTGAACAAGGTCTCTTTGCATAGAATTCTTTTGACTTTGACTTCTTATCGAAGAATGTTTCTTTTCTCCTGCTACAGAAAAGGCATTTTTAACATGGGAGTTTTTAATCTCCCATTTACAGGAATAAAAGGGAGATTAGAGTGCCCTTTTTGCATCTACTGTTTTATTAAGTACCTTTGATTCAAGCTAATTATTATGCCAAAGTGGCATAGTTTGGGGTGGCGTAGTCTGCCACCTTTCAACACTTAGAACAGCAGTTAGCCCATATTAATACTCAATAAGGGTTAGTTACTATTTATTTGGAATATGTTAAGAAAATCTTTGTTTTTTTATTTATTTACTTCTGTTATAAAATTGAAATAGTAAAATAAGGCTCTATGTTGAAAAACTCTTGCATGGAAGATACTAAATTTTTGCTGCCCCCCAATAAGAGTAACAACAACAACAACAAACATAAAAAATTCAAAGACAGCATAATTTTTAACTGTCAGGCAGTGTGCAAGACATTATATATATATACTTAATTTTTCTTTAAACTTTATATCTACCTTGAAAAATAGTTTTCATTATTCCTATTTTACAGAGTAAGAAAGGAAAACTCAATTATTTTTACTAATTTCCCAGTAGTCACACAGTTAAGAAGATAGAAGTAAATAGCTTATTAGATTTCAGGCTTACTTCATGGTTTTATGTCATTCCACCACATGCCCTAGGTAACTGCTGTACTGATTCCCCTGAATAACTCTCCATTTACCTTCCTTTGTCTGGAATGCAATACCTCCTTTACTTAGTCTAACTCAAATATGTCTTTGTGCTACCTTCTCTGATTTTTCTAAGCAGAATAAATTATATACCACTAGATGTCTGTTGGCAGTATATTACTACTATAGTCCCTTTTAGAAGGTGGCCTACATCAAAGTGGATGTTGACCTACTGGAGGATTAGACTGTATTTTCAGCTACTCAATTTATATAGTATGACTCATTAAGTATGCAGTGTTTTTGTTAAATAATATACTTGGAATGACCAAACTGAGAAGTCAGAACAATCAACACTATAATAGACAGGGAGATTACATTATGTAATGGGATCAATTTACCGAGAAGGCATGATGATCTTAAATGTGTATGTTCCTGACAATAGGGCTTCAAAATTCTTGAGGTGAATACCGGTAGCCTGAAAGGAAAAATGGGCAAATCTGCAATTATAATGGATATTTCAACATGTCTCACTGAAAAATCACCAGAAAAAAATAAACAGAAAATAGTAAGGCGATATAAGATTGAAACATTATCAACTTGGCACTGATACTTACAGAGTACCTATGCAAGAAAGGCAGAATACAACCCAATTCAAGTACACTGAAATGGAGAGTTTACCATATGGACCGTATCTGTGCCATAAAATTAAATCCAACAAAGTTAAAATAACTGAAATTATACAACTCATTTTCTCTCATCACTAAATTAAACTGTAAATTAGTAACAGGAAGATATCTTGAAATGTCCCAGTATTTGGAAACTAAATGACATACTTCTAAACAACTCATAAATCAAAGAGAAAATCTAAGTTTAAAAAATATTTTGAACTGTGTGCAAGTTTTCCTGGTGACTCAGTCAGTAATGAATCTGCCTGCAATGCAAGTGACCCAAGTTCAGGCCCTGGGTTGGGAAGATCCTCTGGAGAAAAAAAAGAGCAACCCACTCCAGCATTCTTGCCTGGGAAATCCCATAGACAGAAGAACCTGGCAGGCTACAATTCACGGGGTCTCAAGAGTTGGATACAACTTTGCGACTAAGCCATTGCCACCACCTAAAATAACATATAAAGTATTCAGGCCTTATGATGGGGTCTGGGACACAGTTCCAACCTGCAGGGGAGGTGGAGGTAGAAGGGTGGGAGGGGCAGTTCCGTCACACCCACAGGCAATTATTGGATACCAGCAGGATGTCTGAGGATTCAACTCAGCTCGGATACTACCTATCTGGATAGCATCAGTTCCATCAGTTAAGGGCTCAGTCCTACAAACCGATACAGAAGGCTGACTATAGAATTGTAATCAGATTTTCAGCTGCATGGGGGTTGATGCTCAACTAAACACTTGAGTTTTTAAGGATTAACTGTAATTCAGAAACAGCCATAGAGAAGAAATGGATAAGGCAAGTTAGGAGAAAAGAGCACAGAACTTCCATACTCTCTCAGACCACCACTACTTTCTTCAATCAGTTCACCAACTGGAAGATGACAGAATCCTGCCTTTTTTTGCTGGGATGGAGAGAGGGTTATGGAAGCTTCATTATAAAGGAAGGATTAAGTCCTTGACCACTGGTGATTAATTCAACCTTCAGGCCTTCTCCCCTGCCTGAAGTTAAGGAAAATAGGACTTTAATTTCCTACCCTGTCATCACATGGTTAGCTCCCCTGGCAACCACTCCCAAGCCTTAGGTGAGATCCAGAAGTCACCTCATTAGCAAACAAAAGACAGCTTTCTTGCTCTCTTCACTTAGGAAATTCCAAGGGTTTTAGGAGCTTTGTCCCATAAAGTGGAAGGAAGAGGAAATTTATATTTCTTCTTATAAAACACAATATCACAGCAGGGCACAGATAAAGAAGTACTTGGAAAGTAATCAATGCAGCTAAGAACGTTGTTATTGTGCTCAGCCCTGTCTGACTCTGTGACCCCCATGGACTGAAGCACACCAGGCTTCTCTATCCATGGGATTTTCCAGGCAAAACTGCTGGAGTGGGTTGCCATTTTCTACTCCAGGGGATATTCCCAACCCAGGGATCAAACCCACATCACTTGTGCTTCCTGCACTGGCAGGCAGATACTTTATTACTTCACTACCTGGAAAGCCCCTTTACCACTGAGCCATTTGGGAAGCCTCACATTGGGCTTCCCTGGTGGTTCAGGGGTAAAGAGTATACCTGCAATGCAGAGAGGAGATGAAGAAAATGTTGGCTAGACGAAACACAGGATGGTATCTCTATGATATTGAAATAGGTGCTAATTCCTTAGAAATGAAATAAACCATAATACTCTTTAAATTAGATATCATCAAAGTTTCAAAACTGCTCTTCTTTAAAAACCATCATTATAAAACCTGTATGTAATCCTTAGAATAGAAAAAAAGTCTTTGCAGAACCCATAAAAAGGCCGCTTTTCAACAATATATAAAGAAACGTCAAAATTCAATAATAATCAAACAAACCATTCAGTTTTAAAAGGGATAAAATCTTTGAATCCATAGCTTACCAGTGAAGATACAAGAATAGCAAATAAGCACACAGAAGTAATTGGAAGGATGCACAGCATATTTAATCATCAAATAAGTGTAAAGTAAAATCACAATGTTGTATCACTTCAGACCCACTAAAATGGCTAAACACAAAACCAAACTGAAATAAGAGAAAAGAAAAAGAAAATATTAAAAGTATTATCTACTGAGAAGCATATGCAGTGAGTAGGGGAAACTCTCAAACACTGCTGTTAAAGATATAATGAAAAATACATGTCCATAAACTTTTAAGTTTATAGCAGATTTGTTCTTAATTTCCCCAAACTAGAAATGGCCAAAATGGCCATCAACTAGAAAATGAATAAAACATTGAGGCTTACCTAAATAAGTAAATTCTACTTAAAAACAAACAAACAAACAAACAAACAAAAACAGATATGAGCTACTGAGACATGTAATAATATTGATAAATTAAAAAGCATTATTATTAAGAGAAAACATAAAAGGCCATGTACTGTATTACTGCACTTATATTAAATGTCCAAAGTAGGTATGTCTATAGATAGAAGATATATTAATGGTTTCCAGAGTATTGGGTGGGAAGACAATTGACTAGAAAACAGTATGAGGGAACTTTGGAAGGTGAAAGTATTATCCTGTATTCTGATGGTAGTGGTGACTTTATAACTTTATATATTTATGGAAATTCAGAGATTTTTGCAGCTAACTAGAGTGAATTTTACTGTATTAAATTATATCACCATAAACCTGTTATTTAAAAATATTAGAAAAAGAAATATAGTCTGTCATTTATATGACATATAAATATTATAATTATCTAATAAAAGCTCAAAAATATGGATGGAAGGAAATTATCAAAGATGGAAAAGGTTTTCCAAGAACTAGAGAACATAATTCTCCACATTCAAAAAGAACTACATGTGTGCCCACATGTGCACACAAATATAAATACAAGATCCACACTGATGCACTCTTTGTGAAAACTCAGGTCAAGAAGTGTAAGATGAAAATCATGAAGTTCTGAGGAAAAATAAAAGACCATAAAGAGTATGTCAAAAGTCAGAAAGGTATCAGTCATCAGCAAAAAGAAAGCTAGTAGTAGTGCTATAACTTAAGAATTCTGAGAATAAATGATTTTTACTTAGATTTACATTTCACTAAGTAGAAGGATAAAATAGGCATTTTTAAAAACACATTATCAACAGTTTACTCTGTATAAATACATTCTTAAGAGGCTACTGGAAGATATGTTTATCATCTTAAGGTAGTAAATTATGAAAATAGACATGTGCTCCATTTATCAAAAGTTCTCACATCAAAATGATGAAAGAAACTGACAGTACCTTAGAAATTTTATTTGTCTACCCCTGAATTTCTCTATTCATATATTCTATCATATCAGCTAAAGATTTTACTGGATTTTAAAATAACTAATATTGTGTAATTTGTAGTTCATAGAAATGATGTATAAAGAATAGAATTGTTTTCAAACTAAGCTTTATATTCCTCCTCTATCAGCAGTATATATATTCTTTGATACATAAGTTCAATTTCAGAGATATTAGTGTTTCAATTCTTTAAAACAATTTAACAATGTATGAGTTTGGAAAATTCAGCAGTGGCCACAGAACTGGAAAAGGTCAGTTTTCATTCCAATCCCAAAGAAAGACAATGTCCAAGAATGCACAAACTACTACACATTGCACTCATCTCACAAGATAGTGAGAGATTCAAAATTCCATAAGCCAGGCTTCAACAATACATGAACCATGAACTTCTAGATGTTCAAGCTTGTTTTAGAAAAGGCAGAGGAACCAGAGTTCATATTGCCAACATTTGTTGGATCATCGAAAAGCAAGAGAGTTCCAGAAAAAAACATCTATTTCAGTTTTATTGACTATGCCAAAGTCTTTTACTGTGTGGATCATAATAAACTGTGGAAAATTCTGAAAGAGATGAGAATACCAGACCACCTGACCTGCCTCTTGAGAAACCTATATACAGGTTAGGAAGCAACAGTTAGAACTGGACATAGAACAACAGACTGGTTCCAAATCAGGAAAGGAGTATGTCAAGGCTGTATATTGTCACTCTGCTTATTTAGCTTATATGCAGAGTACATCATGAGAAACACTGGGCTGGAAGAAGCACAAGCTGGAATCAAGATTGCCCAGAGAAATATCAATAACCTCAGATTTGCAGATGACATCACCCTTATGGCAGAAAGTGAAGAGGAAGTAAAAAGCCTCTTGATGAAAGTGAAAGAGGAGAGTGAAAAAGTTGGCTTACAGCTCAACATTCAGAAAACTAAGATCATGGCATATGGCCCCATCACTTCATGGCAAATACATGGGGAAACAATGGAGACAGTGACAAACTTCATTTTGGGCGGCTCCAAAATCACTGCAGATGGTGACTGCAGCCATGAAATTAAAAGATGCTTACTCCTTGGAAGAAAAGCTATGACTAACCTAGAAAGCATACTAAACAACAGGTTTTCTACTGGCATACTAAAAAGGCTATGTTTTTTTCTAGTGGTTATGTATGGATGTGAGAGTTGGACTATAAAGAAAGCTGAGTGTTGAAGAATTGATGCTTTTGAACTGTGGTGTTGGAGAAGACTTTTGAGAGTCCCTTGGACTGCAAGGAGATCCAACCAGTCCTTCCTAAGGGAGATCAGTCCTGACCGCTAGTTGGAAGGACTGATGCTAAAGCTGAAGCTCTAATACTTTGGCCCCCTGATGTGAAGAACTGACTCATTTGAAAAGACCCTGATACTGGGAAAGATTGAAGGCGAGAGCAGAAGGGGACGACAGAGGATGAGATGATTGGAAGGCAACACCGACTCAATGGAGATGAATTTGGGTAAACTCCGGGAGTTGGTGATGGACAGGGAGGCCTGATGTGCTACAGTCCATGGGGTTGCAAAGTCAGACATGACTGAGCAACTGAACTGAACTGAATTATGTCTGCATCTACTTAAAAATCTACTTGGGCACATGCTAAGTCGCTTTAGTTGTATCCAACTCTTTGTGATACTATAAGCTGCAGCCCACAATACTTCACTATCTGGGATTCTCCATGCAAGAAAACTGGAGTAGGTTGCCATGCCCTCCTCCAGGGGATTTTCCTGACTCATTGTTTGAGTCTGTGTCTCTTATGTCTCCTGCATTGGCAGGTGTGTTCTTTACTACTGATGCCACCTGGGAAGCCCTAGTGTACAAGCTCATTTAAACACTTTATTTCACTTTAAAATAATTATGAAGTCAGGAAATGGCATATTTAACTTATGAGCAATACCTTTGCTTTTCTGAAGGTTAGTTGCTTAGAAATATTAAAAACAATCTAATTCATCAATGCCTTGTCAGTTTTTAATATGTGATGACAACTTGTCAATTGACAAGAATGTAGGAAAGCATTTTCGTTATTAAGCTGATGTTACAACTTAATGAATCCTGTGTTTCAATGACAGTCATTTTTTGCTTTTCAACAAGCATTTTCTATTTGAAATTCAGTTTATGAGATGCATTATGATGATAAAGGTCATTGGTTTAAAAACTCTATGACCTTTCTTGTCTTTTGACTTTAAATGGAAAACACAAAGCACAATTTATCACATTCAGAATCTTGTATTTTTAGAGTAGTTTTTATTAATTTGCTTATATATTGAAAATTTTAACAAAAATCAATACCCTACTATCAATACCATATTTTGCAGAAATATTTACTTATATTTAAGTTAAAAAAACATTGTCAAAGTGAGTACCAAGAGAAATAAAAATGAAAATACAGTGGCAATTTACTGTACTGAGAAAGAGCTTAACTTTTTCAAAGCTTTAGATTTACCTTAACAAATAAAATAAAGTAAACTTGATTCCCAATCATCTTATATATGACTTAACCTGTAAAATTGTTATTGCCCAGAATAGGATATAAATATCTATAATTTGTTTTAAATTACACTCTCTTCCTTCAAGCCCCAATTTTCACAGAATCTCATTCCTTTGCTGTCAATATCAAGTGCTCCTACCTTATATTTGATTAACTAGTTTGTGCCTGAAATTACTTTGATGCTCCCAAATAATATCTTTATTAATTCGTGAGGTTGTTTTTGTTAGCTTCTTCTTCAAAGAATGGAAGACAAATCCAAAAACTCTAGGGAGATTGCACCTAAGTGACTGAAGCTTCACAATGAATATTTTGACTCCATAAACCTGTAAGGATGAAGGAAGTTATAAGTAGAAAGAATTGAGATACTGAAGTAATCTCCAAGAAAATATCTTGGGACTGAGAAATCTATAATGTTTCCATGTTTTATTTAAGCATCATCTAACATAATGAAATCTTCAAGAAAAAATACTTAAGAATATATCTACCTAAAGAAACTAAAGACCTATATATAGAAAACTATAAAACACTGATGAAAGAAATCAAAGAGGACACTAATAGATGGAGAAATATACCATGTTCATGGATTGGAAGAATCAATATAGTGAAAATGAGTATACTAACCAAAGCAATCTATAGATTCAATGCAATCTCTATCAAGCTACCAGCGGTATTTTTTCACAGAGCTAGAACAAATAATTTCACAATATGTATGGAAATACAAAAAACCTCAAATAGCCAAAACAATCTTGAGAAAGAAGAATGGAATTGGAGGAATGAAACTGCCTGACTTCAGACTCTACTACAAAGCCACAGTCATCAAGACAGTATGGTATTGGCACAAAGACAGAAATATAGATTAATGGAACAAAATAGAAAGCCCTGAGATAAATCCACACACCTATGGACACCTTATCTTTGACAAAGGAGGCAAGAATATACAATGGATTGAAGACAATCTCTTTAAGAAGTGGTGCTGGGAAAACTGGTCAACCACTTGTAAAAGAATGAAACTAGATCACTAACACCATACACAAAAATAAACTCAAAATGGAATTTAGATCTAAAAGTAAGACCAGAAACTATAAAATTCCTAGAGGAGAACATAGGCAAAAACTCTCCGACACAAATCGGTGCAGGATCTTCTATAACCCACCTCCCAAAATACTGGAAATAAAAGCAAAAATAAGCAAATGGGACCTAATTAAAATTAAAAGCTTCTGCCAAAGGAAACTATAAGTATAGTGAAAAGACAGCCTTTGGAATGGGAGAAAGTAATAGCAAATGAAGCAACTGACAAAC
Source organism: Nanger dama (assembly GCA_917880005.1). NCBI lineage: Eukaryota > Metazoa > Chordata > Mammalia > Artiodactyla > Bovidae > Nanger > Nanger dama. Next base: position 13,658,843 of record CAKJTW010000002.1, read on the forward strand.
AGCTAATCTCAAAAGTATACAAGCAACGCCTACAGTTCAATTCTAGAAAAATAAATGACCCAATCAAAAAGTGGCCCAAAGAACTAAATAGGCATTTCTCCAAAGAAAACATACAGATGACTAACAAAGACATGAAAAGATGCTCAACATCACTCATTATCAGAGAAATGCAAATCAAAACCACAATGAAGTACCATTTCACACCAGTCAGAATGGCAGCAATCCAAAAGTCTACAAGCAATAAAGGCTGGAGAGGTTGTAGAGAAAAGGGAACCCTCTTAGGCTGTTGCTGGCACTGCAAACTAGTACAGCCACTATGGAGAACAGTGTGGAGATTCCTTAAGAAACTGCAAATAGAACTGCCTTATGACCCAAAAATCCCACTGCTGGGCATACACACCAAGAAAACCAGAATTGAAGGAGACACGTGCACCCCAATGTTCATCACAGCACTGTTTATAATAGCCAGGACATGGAAGCAACCTAGATGTCCATCAGCAGATGAATGGATAAGAAATCAGTGGTACATATACACAATGGAGTATTGCTCAGCCATTAAAAAGAATACATTTGAATCAGTTCTAATGAGGTGGATGAAACTGGAGCCTATTATACAGAGTGAAGTAAGCCAGAAAAAAAACACCAATACAGTATACTAATGCGTATATATGGAATCTAGAAAGATGGTAACAATAACTCTGTATGCAAGACAGCAAAAGAGACACAGATGTATAGAACAGTTTTTTGGACTCTGTGGGAGAAGGAGAGGGTGGGATGATTTGGGAGAATGGCATTGAAACATGTATACTATCATATAAGAAACCAATTGCCAGTCTAGGTTCGATGCAGGGTTCAGGATGCTTGCAGCTGGTGTACTGGGATGACCCGGAGGGATGGTGTGGGGCGGGGGGAGGTGGGAGGGGGTTCGGGATTGGGAACATGTGTACATCCATGGTGGATTCATGTTAATGTGTGGCAAAACCAATATAATATTGTAAAGTAAAATAATAGTAATAATAATAAATAAAAAGAAAAAGCCAATATTCCCTTGCTGAAATATGCTGCTGAATAATACCCACATATACACATACAAATATTTGAATAATTAGGCAATAACATGATTTGTAGCTAATTTCATGTTTAGGGACACAGACTGGGCACAGAAAGACCTGGGATTGAAGATCTGCCCTGGTTAGCTGTATATACTTGAGTAAATTATTTTTCTACTCTGAGCTGCTATTTCTGTTCTGTGTATAATTATTTTCTGAATAATTGTCCATGCTCACACACTGCAGAACACAACTGCTCTTCAGCCTTACTCAGTTTTTTGGAGGCCATAGGAATGTTTCAAATGTGCTTACAATTCTTATATCCTTTGCCTCCAGTCTTGCCATGATTTGTTATCATTGCAAAAAAAAAAAAAAAAAAAAGATTTTGGTGGGGTTCCATCTAGTGCCTTCTGTAGGGCACTGTCCTCTCCCATTACTCCTGATTTTAGCTCCCTCTTCTTTACATGCCTCCATCTCTATGGAAAATTAGTTAAGGTGAGTTGGTACACAAAGGCTTCAGTCCACTGGGCCTTCAATAAAACCAGACCCTGAGTTCCATCTGAGGTCTAGTCAAGACCCATAACAGGGTATAAAACTAGTATAAGAATTCATGTTGTGGAAGCTTGTGTGAAGATTAGTGAGATGATTTATCTACAATTGTTACAGTTGTTCTGTTCCAAACACTGCAATGGGTACTTATATGCAATATTTAAGAACTTACACAGTGTTAACGTATTTATAACCCATACAGTGCAAGCTATGCAGAACTACTCTTTTGCCCAGTTCACAGATGAAGGCACTAAACTTAGAGAAATTTGTACAAATGAAACAAGCCAGAAACTAATCAAACCAGTTTTGAAAACTTGTCTGTTGTCATCAACATATATATTGCTGAAACAACACAGCAATTTCCTCTCCTCTGTTTTTTTTCCCTCTCTGTAGTTATCTATCTCAAAATGTCTGATCCAATAGACCTAACAATGCAAGAGGGTGGGACAAGAAAGCTGAATTTGGTCCTAGGGGGTGGGCAGAGGGGCGTGGTCAGGGCTGGCCAGTGTTGATTCAAGCAGCACCTCCTGATTGTTCCCCAGGGCCTGCTTGGCTAGGTCCAACTTTATCTAGGTAGCCAGGCAGCTGGCAATTTGAGCATGAGCCAGGCAATAAGGGGCACCATATGCTATTGAGAAGGGAGGGGTGAAAGAGAATGGTTGCTTTAGCAATTTTAATCTGCCAAGTGCTTACTAAGTGCAAGGCCTTTGTTGTTTAGTTGCTAAGTCCAGCCTCTTGTGACCCCATGGACTGCAGCAAACCTGGCTGCCCAGTCCTTCACCATCTCCCAGAATTTGCTGAAACTCATGTCTATTGAATTGGTGTTACAAGGCACTGTTCTGAGTGGTTCATTCATTCAGTTAATCTGCAAAATAACTCTAGGGGTGAGTAAATTCGTTTTCCCATAGTTAAACAGGAGCTGGCAAGAGTGAACATCGACATTTTAGGAATCAGTGAACTAAAATGGACTGGAATGGGTGAATTTAATTCAGATGACCATTATATCTACTGTAGGCAAGAATCCCTTAGAAGAAATGCAGTAGCCATCATAGTCAACAAGAGCCCTCAGTGAAGTACTTGGATGCAATCTCAAATCGACAGAATGACTCTCTTCATTTCTCAGGCCAACTACTCAATATCACAGTAATCCAAGTATATGCCCTGGCCAGTAGTGCTGAAGAAGCTGAAGTTGAATTGGTCTATGAGGACCTACAAGACGTTCTAGAAATAACACCCCAAAAGCTGTCCTTTTCATTATAGGGGACGAGAATACAAAAAGAGGAAGTCAAGGGATACCTGGAGTAACAGGAAAATTTGGCCTTGGAGTACAAAACAAAGCAGGGCAAAGGCTAACAGAGTTTTGCCAAGCAAATGCACTGGTCATAGCAAACATCCTCTTCCCACAACACAAGAGAAAACTCAACAAATGGATATTACCAGATGGTCAATACTGAAATAAGATTTATTGTATTATTTGCAACTAAAGATGGAGAAGCTCTATACAGTCAACAAAAGCAAGACCAGGAGGTGACTGTGGCTCAGATCATGAACTCCTTATTGCCAAATTCAGATTACATTGAAGAAAGTAGGGAAAAACCACTGGATCTTTTAGGTATGACTTATAATTTAGGATTACACAGTGGAAAAAACAAATAGATTCAAGGGACTAGGTCTGATAGACAGAGTGCCTGAAGACATATGAAAAGAGTTCCATGATATTGTACAGGAGGAAGTGATCAAGACAAAACTCAAGAAAAAGAAATGCAAAAGGCAAAATGGTTTTCCGGAGATGCCTCACAAACACCTGAGAAGAGAAGAGAAGCAAAGGTGTAGGAGAAAAGGAAAGACACACCTATTTGAATGCAAAGTTCCAAAGAATAGCAAGGAGGAATAAGAAAGCATTCCTCAGTGATCAATGCAAGGAAATAGAGGAAAACAATAGAATAAGAAAGACTAGAGATCTTTTCAAGAAAATGAGAGATACCAAGGGAATATTTCATGTAAAGATGGGCACAATAAAGGACAGAAATGGTATGGATCTAATAGAAGCAGAAGATATTAAGAAGAGGTGGCAAGAATGCACAGAACTGTACAAAAAGTGCTTCACGACCCAGATAATCATGATGGTGTGATCACTCACCTAGAGCCAGACATCCTGGAAAGTGAAGTCAAGTGGGCCTTAGGAAACATCATTATGAACAAAGCTAGTGGAGGTGATGGAATTCCAGTAGAGCTATCTCAAATCCTAAAAGATGATGCTGTGAAAGTGCTGCACTCAATATGTCAGCAAATTTGGAAAATTCAGCAGTGGCCACTAGACTGGAAAATGTCATTATTCATTCCAATCCCAAAGAAAGGCCATGCCAAAGAATTTTCAGACTACCACATAATTGCACTCATCTCACATGCTAGTAAAGTAAAGCTCAAAGTTCTCCAAGCCAGGCTTCAATAGTATGAGAACTGTGAACCTCCAGATGTTCAAGGTGGATTTAGAAAAGGCAAAGGAACCAGAGATTAAATTACCAACATCCACTGGATCATTAAAAAAGCAAGAGAGTTTCAGAGAAACCTCTGCATCTGCTTTACTGACTATCCCAAAGCCTTTGACTGTGTGGACCACAACAAACTGTGGAAAATTCTTCAAGAGATGGGAATAGCAGACCACCTGATCTGCCTCTTGAGCAATCTGTATGTAGATCAAGAAGCAACATTTAGAACTGGGCATGGAATAACAGACTGGTTGCAAATAGGGAAAGGAGTACAGCAAGGCTGTATATTGTCACCCTGTTATTTAACATATATGCAGAATACATTATGCAAAATGCCAGGTTGGATAAAGCACAAGCTGGAATCAAGATTGCAGGGAGAAATATCAATAATCTCTGATATGCAAATGACACCATTTGTATGGTAGAAAACAAAGAAGAACTGAAGAAACTCTTGATGAAAGCGAAAGAGGAGAGTGAAAAAGTTGGCTTAAAGCTCAACATTCAGAAAGCTAAGATCACGGTATCTGGTTCAATAGGTCAGTTCAGTTCAGTTCAGTTCAGTTGCTCAGTTGTGTCTGACTCTTTGCGACCCCATGAATCGCAGCACGCCAGGCCTCCCTGTCCATCACCAACTCCCAGAGTTCACTCAGACTCATGTCCTTTGAGTCCGTGATGCCATCCAGCCATCTTATCCTCTGTCGTCCCCTTCTCCTCCTGCCTCCAATCCCTCTCAGCATCACAGTCTTTTCCAATGAGTCAACTCTTCACATAAGGTGGCCAAAGTACTGGAGCTTCAGCTTTAGCATCATTCCTTCCAAAGAACACCTAGGGCTGATCTCCTTCGGAATGGACTGGTTGGATCTCCTTGCAGTCCAAGGGACTCTCAAGACTCTTCTCCAACACCACAGTTCAAAAGCATCAATTCTTCGGCACTCAGCTTTCTTCACAGTCCAACTCTCACATCCATACATGACTACTGGAAAACGGTAGCCTTGACTAGACGGACCTTAGTCGTCAAAGTAATGTCTCTGCCTTTGAATATGCTATCTAGGTTGCTCATAACTTTTCTTCCAAGGAGTAAGTGTCTTTTAATTTTATGGCTACAATCACCATCTGCAGTGATTTTGGAGTCCCCCAAAATAAAGTCTGACACTATTTCTACTGTTTCTCCATCTGTTTCCCATGAAGTGATGGGACTGGATGCCATGATCTTCCTTTTCTGAATGTTGAGCTTTAAGTCAACTTTTCAGTCTCCACTTTCACTTTCGTTAAGTGGCTTTTTAGCTGCTCTTTACAGTATCAGACCTTGCTTCTATCACCAGTAACATCTACAACTATTCAGTGACAATAGGTACTAGTCAGTGGTGTTAATAGCAGAAAAGGAGAAGTATGGAGGGTCATTTTTGTGTCTGAATACCACAGCTAATCAACTGACCACTTAGCATGTATCAAGAGAGTACAGTCAAATAGTATAAGCAATTACTGCATTCTTCAACATCCATGTATATAATATTAAACTATATATTTTCAATTTTGCTGATTTGAATATTAAATAAATGGAACATTACATATATTCTTTTGTGTCTTGCTTCATTCTATTGAGATCACAGTTGTATTATTTGAATATCTATCTTCCTTTGTCTTTAAAGCCACAGAAGGTAGGTCAAGTCATCCTCAGTCATGTATCACTGACCAACTCTAGTATCTTCTCTACCTTTAAGGACCCATGTGATTAAAGTTGGGTGACCAGGATATCAGGATACACATCTGAAGGTTTTTAATATCACACTTGCAGGTCTCCTTGGCCATGTAAAGTAAAATATTCAAGGGTTCCAGGAAGTAGGACAAGGACAACTTTGAGAGTCTATTATACTATCTAAGTCATAAGTCCAGAGAGACTTATAGAAATCTATGAAACTTTCAAGAAATAAAATGTTAAACAAGAAATCATGTAGTTATCCAACTCATTTAAAAAGACCATCATAAATGTAGCATTAAAATTAGGGAGGGCTTTCCTGGTGGCTCACTTTGAAAGAATCCACCTGTCAATGTAGGAGATGCAGGTTCAATCCTTGGGTCAGAAATATCCCTGAAGAAGAAAATGGCAACCCTCTCCAGTATTCTTGCCTGGGAAAACCCATGGACAGAGAAGCCTGGTGGGCTACAGTCCATGGGGGGTCACAAAATATTCAGATAGGACTTAGGAAGTAAACAACAACAACAAAAATTAGAGAAGAATAGAACATACACAAAAATTTTTTAAATAACTTTAATATTTGCAAATGCCCTTATTATATTAGTAGCAAATCAAATCCAGCAATAAACTAAGGGAATAATAAATCAAAATCATATTGAACTTATCTTAACAATACAAAGATATTTCAACATTAGAAATATTTCAATTCATGTATCTTATTAATAGCTTGAGTTGGAAATATATACACATAAAGGTGTTTATATATTTAAATGTAGGATAAGAATTTAATGAAAGTGAATTCAAATCACAGTTAAAAAAAAACAATTTAGCAAACTAGAGCTGGAAATGTACTTAAAGTTCTATGTACTGTACAAAAATTTGCATACACTTGACAATACTGTACTCTAAACTTAAAAATTTCAAGAAGGTAGAGTGCATGTTATATGTTTTCTTATAAAATTAAAGAAATATATACATCACAAAACTATTTGAAAAATACATACTCAGTAGTGTAACATCAGAGATATTCCATGAAATGAGAAAAAATACAAATATTATTGGTAGTGCTACATAAATTTATATATAGTGGGATTCTGGCTGATATATATAAGAAAACAGGGTTTAAGATTAGCAATTAAGAGTCAAAGATATTCAATTCAGTTCAGTTCAGTCACTCAGTTGTGTCCAACTCTTTGCGACCCCATGAATTGCAGCACACCAGGCCTCCCTGTCCATCACCAATACCTGGAGTACATTCAGACTCATGTCCATCGAGTCGGTGATGCCATCCAGCCATCTCATCCTCTGTCATCCCCTTCTCCTCCTGCCTCCAATCCCAGCCAGCATCAGAGTCTTTTCCAATGAGTCAGCTCTTTGCATGAGGTGGCCAAAGTACTGGAGCTTCATCTTTAGCATCATTCCTTCCAAAGAAATCCCAGGGCTGATCTCCTTCAGAATGGACTGGTTGGATCTCCTTGCAGTCCAAGGGACTCTCAAGACTCTTCTCCAACACCACAGTTCAAAAGCATCAATTCTTCGGCATTCAGCTTTCTTCACAGTCCAGTTCTCACATCCATACATGACCACTGGGAAAACCATAGCCTTGACTAGATGGACCTTTGTTGGTAAAGTAATGCCTCTGCTTTTGAATATACTATCTAGATTGCTCATAACTTTTCTTCCAAGGAGTAAGCGTCTTTTAATTTTGTGGCTCAGTCACCATCTGCAGTGATTTTGGAGCTCAAAAAAATAAAGACTGACACTGTTTCCACTCTTTCCCCATCTATTCCCCATGATGTGATGGGACCGGATGCCATGATCTTCGTTTTCTGAATGTTGAGCTTTAAGCCAACTCTTTCACTCTCCACTTTCACTTTCATCAAGAGGCTTTTAGTTCCTCTTCCCATTCTGCCAAAAGGGTGGTGTCATCTGCATATCTGAGGTTATTGACATTTCTTCTGGCAATCTTGATTTCAGCTTGTGCTTCTTCCAGCCCAATGTTTCTTATGAAGTACTCTGCATAGAAGTTAAATAAGCAGGGTGACCATATACAGCCTTGATGTATTCCTTTTCCTATTTGGAACCTGTCTGCTTTCCCATGTCCAGTTTTAACTGTTGCGTCCGGACCTGCATATAGGTTTCTCAAGAGGCAGGTCAGGTGGTCTGGTATTCCCATCTCTTGAAGAATTTTCCACAGGTTCTTGTGATCCACACAGTCAAAGAGTTTGGCATAGTTAATAAAGCAGAAATAGATGTTTTTCTGGAACTCTCTTGCTTTTTCAATGATCCAGCAGATGTTGGCAATTTGATCTCTGGTTCCTCTGTCTTTTCTAAAACAAACTTGAACATCTGGAAGTTCATAGTTCACGTATTACTGAAGTCTGGCTTGGAAAATTTTGAGCATTACTTTACCTGCGTGTGAGATGAGAGCAATTGTACGGTAGTTTGAGTACTCTTTGGCATTGCTTTTTTTGGGATTGGTATGAGAACTGAACTTTTCCAGTCCTGTGGCCACTGCTGAGTTATCCAAATTTGCTGGCATATTAGTTGTAGACAATTTTTTTTTACTGGAAAATATGAAAATCTATTAATTATGAGTTCTTTTAAACTCTTCAGCTAAGTATCCTGGAAAACAAAATCAATTGAACCCATAGTGATGACTTCATCACAGACAATGTTATTTATAGTATAAGGGGGGAAAATATTCCTTTAGGATATAAAGACATCAACTACACAGAAATGGTATTAGCTATAATAGTGCAAGATCTTTATAGTTTCTGACATGAAAAAGATAAACTCAAATACATAAAGAGAAATGTCATTTTCGTGGATGTGGCAACTTAACATTTAACAATGACAGTTTTCTTTAAACAGTTGATAAACTCAATCATCAAAATTAAAAATTCACGAATTAATATAAATGCACATAAAGTTCAATTTTGTTTTCTACAACTGACTTCTCTACAGATTATGTTAATGTTATTCCCTTGTGTAGGGCATTCCTGCTACAATATGATACTATTACGGGTGAAGGTGTCATTATTATTCAGAATTAGAGGGAGAGGATCATAGCTAAATGGATGCTCAGAGTATGCATAAAATTTTTATGAAGTCAACATTCAGGATAAAGAGAGGAAGAGAAGAAAAAGTGGAAAAATAAACAATTTTTGAAAGTTTATCATTATTCCAGACATTTTCTTGATAAGACATTAATGTTTACAGCTTTATTTATTAAGAATTTTTATCCATCTTTTATACAAGAACCCCAAGGCTTAGGGAAATTAGACAAATTACACAAGGTCATGGGCTTAGTGAACTGTAAACATTTAAACTCATTTTTGCTTCGTGAACTTGGTTTTTATCTGATTCCAAAGTACATCTTACAGAGGCAAATATGAGAATAAATTTCACACATAATTTTTGTAAAAAGAATTAGGTATTTCAAACATATAAATATTTCTGGAGAACAAAAAGGTAAACACAGGAGGTGTCTGTTCAAACACCCACTACAAAGGAAAATATGTTACTTAAGAGTAGTCATAGTAACTTACCAATGTTGCCATTAGTTGGGAGACAGTAATATCTGAAATGTTAAAAAGAAGGAAATTTGTAAATAGATAAAGATAAAAGGTAGACATACCACTATATAGTAGTGGGAGCATAGATTTTTGTTTATTTAAATGAAACAGGTATTTGATATGCACATAAACATAAAACATTAAAATATTTTCCCTGTGGTACTCTTTTTAAAAAAAATATATAAATGTATTTATTTTAATTGGGGGTTAATTACTTTACAATATTGTATTGGTTTTGCCATACATCAACATGAATCTGCCACAGGTATACATGTGTTCCCCATCCTGAATCCCCCTCCCTCCTCATCCCATCCCTCTGGGTAGTCCAAGTGCACCATCCCCAAGCATCCAGTATCATGCATTGAACGTGGATTGATGATTTGTTTCATATATGATATTATACATGTTTCAATGCCATTCTCCCAAATCATCCCACCCTCTCCCTCTCCCACAGAGTTCAAAAGATTGTTCTATACATCTGTGTCTCTTTTGCTGTCTTGCATACAGGGTTATCGTTACTGTCTTTCTAAATTCCATATATATGCATTAGTATACTGTATTGGTGTTTTTCTTTCTGGCTTACTTCACTCTGTATAAGCGGCTCCAGTTTCATCCACCTCATTAGAACTGATTCAAATGTATTCTTTTTAATGGCTGAGTAATACTCCATTGTGTATATGTACCACTGCTTTCTTATCCATTCATCTGCTGATGGACATCTAGGTTGCTTCCATGTCCTGGCTATTATAAACAGCGCTGCGATGAACATTGGGGTAAACGTGTCTCTTTCAGTTCTGGTTTCCTCAGTGTGTATGCCCAGCAGTGGGATTGCTGGGTCATAAGGCAGTTCTACTTGCAGTTTCTTAAGGAATCTCCACACTGTTCTCCATAGTGGCTGTACTAGTTTGCATTCCGGCCAACAGTGTAAGAAGGTTCCTTTTTCTCCACATCCTCTCCAGCATTTATTGCTTGTAGACTTTTGGATTGCTGCCATTCTGACTGGCGTGAAATGGTACCTCACTGTGGTTTTGATTTGCATTTCTCTGATAATGAATGATGTTGAGCATCTTTTCATGTGTTTGTTAGCCTTCTGTATGTCTTCTCTGGAGAAATGTCTATTTAGTTTTTTGGCCCATTTTTTGATTGGGTCATTTATTTTATTTTGAAGGCTGTCTTTTCACCTTGCTTATATTTTCCCTCGTTGTGCAGAAGGTTTTAATTTTAGTTAGGGCCCATTTGTTTATTTTTGCTTTTATTTCCAATATTCCGGGAGGTGGGTTATAGAGGATCCTGCTGTGATGTATGTCGGAGAGTGTTTTTCCTATGTTCCCCTCTAGGAGTTTTATAGTTTCTGGTCTTATATTTAGATCTTTAATCCATTTTGAGTTTATTTTTGTGTATGGTGTTAGAAAGTGATCTAGTTTCATTCTTTTACAAGTGGTTGACCAGTTTTCCCAGCACCACTTCTTAAAGAGATTGTCTTCAATCCATTGTATATTCTTGCCTCCTTTGTCAAAGATAAAGTTATCTCTGGGCTTTTTATTTTGTTCCATTGATCTATATTTCTGTCTTCGTGCCAGTACCATACTCTCTTGATGACTATGGCTTTGTAGATTGAAACCATTTCTCCTAAAGTCAGGAATAAGACAGGATGCCCACTTTCACCATTACTATTCAACATAGTTTTGGAAGTTTTGGCCAGAGCAATCAGAGAAGAAAAAGAAATAAAAGGAATCCAAATTGGAAAAGAAGAAGTAAAACTCTCACTGTTTGCAGATGACATGAGCCTCTACATAGAATACCCTAAAGATTCTACCAGAAAATTACTAGAACTAATCAATGACTATAGTAAAGTTGCAGGATATAAATCAACACACAGAAATCCCTTGCATTTCTATACACTAATAATGAGAAAATAGAAAGAGAAATTAAAGAAACAATTCCATTCACCATTGCAATGAAAAGAATAAAATACTTAAGGATATATCTACCTAAAGAAAGTAAAGATCTATATATAGAAAACTATGAAACAATGGTGAAAGAAATCAAAGAAGACACTAATAGATGGAGAAATATACCATGTTCATGGATCAAAAGAATCAATATAGTGAAAATGAGTATACTACCCAAAGCAATCTATAGATTCAATGCAATCCCTATCAAGCTACCAGTGGTATTTTTCACAGAGCTAGAACAAATAATTTGACAATTTGGATGGAAATACAAAAACCTCAGATAGCCAAAGCAGTCTTGAGAATGATGAATGGAACTGGAAGAATCAACCTGCCTGACTTCAGGCTGTGGTATTTTTAAGGAAATATTAATCTACAAAATTCTATAAAATGACATAAGGATTTTTTTTTCAAATTCTACATGAGAGATTCACAAGGTTGAACTTCTTTATGCCACCAAATAGATACATAATTTAGGAGTTTAGGTTTCCTTAAAGAAATGTAGCTAGATGAAGCTGTGTAGAAAACAGCTAAAAATCTATTACACCCAGTGATCTTTATGGGTGGGAAGTGAAATTTACTGGGATTTAGGAGTGGAACTGTCTCTCATCAAAAACATCTTTTAATGATCAAATATTTTATTTTTTTCAACTTTCATTTAATTTTTATTTTATATTATAGTTTATTAACAGTGTTGTACTAATTTCAGGTATACAACAAAGTGATTCAGCTATTCATACTCATGCATGCATTTTTTTTCATTTTTTTTACTATTTAGTTTATTACAGAGCACCAAGCAAAGTTCCCTGCTGCTATACACTAGGTCCTTGTCAGTTATTTATTTTGAATATAGTCGTGTGTGCAAATATTTTAAGAAGAAACTGCTTTATGTTAGAATATGTAACTACAGTGTTTTCATTAAAATTTTTCAGAGACTGAAATTATCTAAATCACATAATGAAGTTTATACATGTCTAAATAATAAAGCAATTTACAACTGTTAAAAAGAGCTATATTAAATTAGTAGTTTGAATATGGAAATTCCATGAGTTGCAGGCGGATATATATATTGTTCTATAATTGATCTATGTGGCTTGTTAACTAGATTTTTCAGGCACATATAAAGATAATCGTCATATAAATGTGACACTTGGCATTGGCAGACTATATTACTTTATATGTCAGAGAAGTCATGAATCATGTAAATATGTTTTAATTATTAATTGTGTTTTTAGGTATCTTTACAATTAATGCTACATACTGAATGCCTTTGTGTTTATTTATTGAATTATGATATTAGCTCTTGGATACTGTGCAAATTAACCATGAGACTTTTTCTCTGTGACATAGTCAAAAGTTACATTTTTGTAAGCTAGTTTTTGGTAAATATAAATTTGCATATAGAAATGAAGGGTTGCATTGCTAAATGATAAACATTTTATCTTGCACTATTTCTATAGCAATACTGGAAATTCATTTTAAGACTATAGAATGTGTCAAATTCCCTGGGTTTACTTTCCAACTATATCAATTATGAACCTTATTACACTGAAGAAGTTACTGTTTAAGTTCTTTAAGTTTTGTTTTTTCCATCTTTGAAAAGGGAGATATAGTAACACAACCCAATAGATACTTAACCTAAATAAGAGCAAATGATATATTTATAATGTCTGGAACATGGTAATATTCAGAAATTATTAGATTTTGTTTTTCAGTGTATGTTTTTAATTTTATAAAATCTGTTTCAATTAATACTACTGCCAAACTTTACTTCAGTTTATTAAGAAATACTGTGAACAATCCTACTTTCTATAAATATACTCACTTTAGTGCTATAAATAAAATAACTAAAGTAAGAAATTACACTATGTATAGATATAATGATTGAAAGACAAAATTCTCCCTTTGCATGTTTATTCAATCACAAGAGATGCCCACTAAACTTTACCTTTGTTTACCCATACAGAAACAGTAAGGGGAAATGGATTTTTCTGTCTTGGGTTTTTCTCCCTTAGCTTTGTGAGAAGTCTTAATTTTAACAAATTTTATTCACAGCATACTTTTAGTGAATCATATCTTATATAATTGATTTAATCTATGTTCAAATTATTAACTATATTTTTTAGATCAAATCTTTGTTTCTTCCATAATGAATTTTTAGCAACCTTTTTGAAGTTTCAGGTTTCTAGAAAACTTGAGCAGAAAGTACAAAAGTTAAAGTGAAAATCACTTAGTCATGTCTAACTGTGACCTCACGGACTGTAGCCTGCCAGCCTCCTCTGTCCATGGAATTCTCCAGGCAAGAATACTGGAGTGGATAGCTGTTCTCTTCCCCCAGGGAATCTTCCTAACCCAGGGATGAAACCCAGGTCTCCCACATTGCCAGTGTATTCTTTACCATTTTAGCCACAAGAGAAGCCCAAGGAAGTACAGGGTTCCCATATATTCCTCTTTCCCACCTCCCACTCCTGCTATCATTAACATCTTATGTCAGTGTGGTTGATGTTATCTGTTCAGTCATGTCTGACTCTTTGTGACCCCATGGACTGTAATCTGCCAAGCATCTCTGTCCTTGGCATTCTCCAGACAAGAATACTACAGTGGGTTGCCATTTCCACCTCCAGGGGATTTTTTTCAACCCAAGTGTCAAAACAAGGTATTCTAAATTGTGGTGGATTCTTTACAGTCTGATCCACCAGGGGATCTTCCTAACCCAGGATTCAAACCCACATCTCTTACATGTCTCTCTTGCATTCTGCAGATACAAGAGATGAGGATTCAACTCTTGGGTTGGAAAGATCCCCTGGAGGTGAGCATGGCAACACACTCCAGTATTCTTGCTTGAAGAAACTCATGGACAGAGGCACCTGGAAGGCTACAGTCTGCGGCTACAGTTCAGTTCAGTTAAGTTCAGTTGCACAATCGTGTCTGACTCTTTGTAACCCCATGGATCACAGCATGCCAGGCTTCCCTGTCCATCACCAACTCCCAGAGTTCACTCAGACTCACGTCCATAGATGCCATCCAGCCATCTCGTCCTCTGTTGTCCCTTTCTCCTCCTGCCCCTAATCCCGCCCAGCATTACAGTCTTTTCCAGTGACTCAACTCTTCGCATGAGTTGGCCAAAGTACTGGAGTTTCAGCTTTAACATCATTCCTTCCAAAGTAATCCCAGGGCTGATCTCCTTCAGAATGGACTGGTTGGATCTCCTTGCAGTCCAAGGGACTCCCAAGAGTCTTCTCCAACACCATAGTTCAAAAGCATCAGTTCTTCAGTGCTCAGCCTTCTTCACATTCCGACTCTCACATGCATACATGACCACAGAAAAATCATAGCCTTGACTATACGGACCTTAGTCAGCAACGTAATGTCTCTGCTTTGAATATACTATCTAGGTTGGGTCATAAATTTTCTTCCAAGGAGTAAGCATCTTTTAATTTCATGGCTGCAATCACCCATCTGCAGTGATTTTGGAGCCCCCCAAATAAAGTCTGACACTGTTTCCACTCTTTCCCCATCTATTTGCGTTGAAGTGATGGGACCAGTTGCATGATCTTCGTTTACTGAATGTCGAGCTTTAAGCCAACTTTTTCACTCTCCACTTTCACTTTCATCAAGAGGCTTTTTAGCTCCTCTTCACTTTTAGCCATAAGGGTGGTGTCATCTGCATATCTGAGGTTATTGATATTTCTCCCAGCAATCTTGATTCCAGCTTGTGTTGCTTCCAGTCCAGCATTTCTCATGATGTATTCTGCATAGAAGTTAAATAAGCAGGGTGGCCATATACAGCCTCTTGATGTATTCCTTTTCCTATTTGGAACCAGTCTGTTCCATGTCGAGATCTATCTGCTGTTTCCTGACCTGCACATAAATTCCTCAAGAGTCAGATCAAGTTGTCTGGTATTCCCATCTCTTTCAGAACTTTCCACAGTTTATTGTGATCCACAGTCAACAGCTTTATAGTCAATAAAGCAGAAATAGATGTTTCTCTGGAACTCTCTTGCTTTTTTGATGATCAAGTGGATGTTGAAATTTGATCTCTGGTTCCTCTGCCTTTTCTAAAACCAGCTTGAACAGCAGGAAGTTCACAGTTCACATATTATTGCTGAAGCCTGTCTTGGAGAATTTTAGCATGATTTACTAACATGTGAGATGAGTGCAATTGTGCGGTAGTTTGAGCATTCTTTGGCATTGCCTTTCTTTGGGATTGGAATGAAAACTGATCTTTTCTAGTCCTGTAGCCACTGTTGAGTTTTCCAAATTTGCTGGCATATTGAGTGTAGCACTTTCACAGCATCATCTTTCAGGATTTGAAACAGCTCCACTGGAATTCCATCACCTCCACTAGCTTTGTTCATAGTGATGCTTTCTAAGGCCCACTTGACTTCACATACCAGGATGTCTGGCTCTAGGTGAGTGATCATGCCATCATGATTATCAGGGTCGTGAAGCTCTTTTTTGTACAGTTCTTCTGTGTATTCTTGCCATCTCTTCTTAATATCTTCTGCTTCTGTTAGGTCCAAAACATTTCTGTCCTTTATCGAACCCATCTTTGCATGAAATGTTCCCTTGGTATCTCTAATTTTCTTGAAAAGATCTCTAGTCTTTCCCGTTCTGTTTTTTTCCTCTATTTCTTTGCATTGATCGCTGAAGAAGGCTTTCTTATCTCTTATTGCTATTCTTTGGAACTCTGCATTCAGAAACTTTTATCTTTCCTTTTCTCCTTTGCTTTTCACTTCTCTTCTTTTCACAGCTATTTGTAAGGCCTCCTCCGACAGCCATTTTACCTTTAGGCATTTCTTTTCCATGGGGATGGTCTTGACCCCTGTCTCCTCTACAATGTCACGAACCTCATTCCATAGTTCATCAGGCACTCTATCTATCAGATCTAGACCCTTAAATCTATTTATCACTTCCACTGTATAATCATAAGGGATTTGATTTAGGCCATACCTGAATCGTCTAGAGGCTTTCCCTACTTTCTTCAATTTAAGTCTGAATTTGGTAATAAGGAGTTCATGATCTGAGCCACAGTCAGCTCCTGGTCCTTTTGTTGTTGTTGTTGTTGTTGACTGTATAGAGCTTCTCTATCTTTGGCTGCAAAGAATATAATCAATTTTATTTTGGTGTTGATGATCTGGTGATGTCCATGTGTAAAGTCTTCTCTTGTGTTGTTGGAAGAAGGTATTTGCTATGACCAGTGCATTTTCTTGGCAAAACTCTATTAGTCTTTGCCCTGCTTCATTCCACATTCCAAGGCAAAATTTTCCTGTTACTCCAGGTGTTTCTTGACTTCCTACTTTTGCATTACAGTCCCCTATAATTAAAAAGGACATCTATTTTGGGTGTTAGTTCTAAAAGGTCTTGTAGGTCTTCATAGAACCATTCAACTTCAGCTTGTTCAGCATTACTGGTTGGGGCATAGACTTGGGTAACTGTGATATCGAATGGTTTGCCTTGGAGAGGAACAGAGATCATTCTGTCATTTTTGAGATTGCATCCAAGTACTGCATTTCAGACTCTTTTGTTGACCATGATGGCTATTTCATTTCTTTGAGGGATTCCTGCCCACAGTAGAAGATATAGTGGTCATCTGATTTAAATTCACTCATTCCAGTCCATTTTAGTTCGCTGATTCCTAGAATGTTGACGTTCACTCTTGCTATCTCTTGTTTCAGTTCAGTTCAGTCGCTCAGTCGTGTCAGACTCTTTGCAACACCATAAATCGCAGCACGCCAGGCCTCCCTGTCCATCACCATCTCCTGGAGTTCACTCAGACTCACGTTCATCAAGGCCGTGATGACATCCAGCCATCTCATCCTCTGTCGTCCCCTTCTCCTCCTGCCCCTAATCCTTCCCAGCATCAAAGTCTTTCCCAATGAGTCAACTCTTCGCATGTGGTGGCCAAAGTATTGGAGTTTCAGCTTTAGCATCATTCCTTCCAAAGAAATCCCAGGGTTGATCTCCTTCAGAATGGATTGGTTGGATCTCCTTGCAGTCCAAGGGACTCTCAAGAGTCTTCTCCAACACCACAGTTCAAAAGCATCAATTCTTCGGCATTCAGCTTTCTTCACAGTCCAGTTCTCACATCCATACATGACCACTGGGAAAACCATAGCCTTGACTAGACGGACCTTAGTCAGCAAAGTAATGTCTCTGCCTTTGAATATACTATCTAGGTTGGTCATAACTTTCCTCCCAAGGGGTAAGCATCTTTTGATTTCATGGCTGCAATCACAATCTGTGGTTTTGGAGCACCCCAAAGTAAAGTCTGACACTGTTTCTACTGCTTCCCCATCTATTTCCCATGAAGTGATGAGACCAGATGCCATGATCTTCATCTTCTGTTGAGCTTTAAGCCAACTTTTTCACTCTCCACTTTCACTTTCATCAAGAGGCTTTTTACCATTCTTTAAACTTTCTGCCATAAGGGTGGTGTCATCTGCATATCTGAGGTTATTGATATTTCTCCCAGCAATCTTGATTCCAGCTTGTGTTTCTTCCAGTCCAGCATTTCTCATGATGTACTCTGCATATAAGTTAAATAAGCAGGGTGACAATATACAGCCTTGACGTACTCCTTTTCCTATTTGGAACCAGTCTGTTCCATATCCATTTCTAACTGTTGCTTACTGATCTGCATACAGATTTTTCAAGAAGCAAGTCAGGTGGTCTGGTATTCCCATCTCTTTCAAAATTTTTCCAGTTTTTTGTGATCTACACAGTCAAAGGCTTTGGCATAGTCAATAAAGTAGAAATAGCTGTTTTTCTGGAACACTCTTCCATTTCTTGTTTGACCACTTCCAATTTTCCTTGATTCATGGGCCTGACATTCCAGGTTTCTAGGCAATATTGCTCTTTACAGCATCAGGCCTTGCTTTTATCACGTCACATCCATAGCTGGGTATTGTTTTTGCTTTGGCTTCATCCCTTCCTTCTTCCTGGAGTTATTTGTCCACTGACTTCCAGTAGTGTGTTGGGCACCTACTGACCTGTAGAGTTCTTTTAGTATCCTATCATGTTGCCTTTTCATACTGTTCATGGGGTTCTCAAGGCAAGAATACTGAAGTGGTTTGCCATTCCCTTCTTCAGTGGACCACGTTTTGTCATACCTCTCCACCATGACCCACCGGTCTTGGTTTGTTCCACAGGCATGAATTGGTTTCATTGAGTTAGACAAGGCTGTGGTCCTAGTGTGATTAGATTGACTAGTTTTCTGTGAGTATGGTTTCAGTGTGTCTGTCCTCTGATGCCCTCTTGCAACACCTACCATCTTACTTGGTTTTCTCTTACCTTGGGCATGGGGTATCTCTTCACAGCTGCTCCAGCAAAGCACAGCCGCTACTCCTTACCTTTGATGAGGGGTAGGTATCTCCTTACCTCTGCCCTTCCTGACCTTCAACCAGGGATGGGTCCTCTAGGCCTCCTGCACCCACGCAGTCACAGCTCCTTGGGTTGCTCCTCCAGGTCACTGCCCCTGGCCTCGGGTGCTTCCCCTGGCCTCGGGCATGGGTGGCTCCTCAGGGCCACAGCCCCTGGCCTCGGACACAGGGTAGCTCCTCTTGGCCGCCACCCCTGACCTCAGATATGAGGTGTCTCCCTCCCAGCTGCCACTGACCTTGGACATGGAGTAGCTCCTCTCGGCTGCTGCCCCTGACCTCAGATGTGGGGTAGCTCCTCTTGGCCGCGCTTTAGTGCGCGGGGTCACAGCCGCCTGCTATATGAGTTTAGGAAAATGAAGAATGTCTCCATATATTCCCCAGATAACTTTCACTGAAGCAACTTAGCATGCATGCACAAAGTCCATAATTTACCTTAGGTTTCACACTCTTATACAGTCTATGGATTTTGACAAAAGTCTAATAACATGTATCTGTTAAAGTATCACATAGAATAGTTTCAGTGCCTGAAAATTATTCTGCATTTTACCTGTTAATCAACATCTCTTTATCCCAGACCCTCAGATAACCACTGATATTTATACTGTGTTCCTAGTTTTGCATTTTCTACCTTGAAATATACAATATGTAATTATATCTATATACAGTATCATACTATACATAACCATCAGGTTTTCTTCTTTCACTTAGAAATATGCTTAAATATGCTCCATGTCTTTTGTGACTTGATATCTCATTTGCTGAATAATATTCCACTGTGTGAATGTGCCACCATTTGTTTATTCGTTTACCTATTGAAAGACATCTTGTTCACATCCAGGTTTTTGCAATTATGAATAAGTGAAAATGTGAGTCACTCGGTCATGTCCCACTATTTGTGACACCATGGACACCATGGACAGGCTCCTCTGTCCATGAAGTTCTCCAGGCAAGAATACTGGAGTAGGTAGCCATTCCTTTCTCCAGGGGATCTTTCCAACTCAGGCATTGAACCTGGGTTTCCTGCACTGAGGTAGATTCTTCACTTTCTGAGCCCCCTGGGAAGCTGCTATAAACATTCGTATGCAGATGTTTTTGTGGACATAATTTTTTAACACCTTAAGGTAAATACCAAGGAAAACAATTGTTGGGTTATATGGGCAGAAAATGTTCAATCTTGTAAGAACTTGCCAATATGTTTTTCAAAGTGAACATACAATTTTGCATAGTCACAAGTAATGAGGAAATGTCTTATTTCTTTTTAATAAAAAGAGGTCTTTTTTCTAATTTTTAAGAAATTTATTTAGATTCAAGTTCTAAGAAACAAAGAGTTTTTATAAGGTAATGAAATAATACATCCAAGGCATTGTTTTCTATATAGAGGGTCACTTAAAAAATGGAAGACCAGAAGTTAATACTATTGGAGTCTTGTTAGAGGGTTATTTAGAGACACAAAAATTTTTTTCTAGGTAAAAATGTAGGAACTCTTAATGGCACTGCTCACAGTAAGTGATGATTAATGTAACTTTGATCCTAAATAGTTTGTTCTTTTTCAGATATAGTCACTACTTCACCTGTGCAAAATTTTTATGCTATAGTTAGATAAAAAGCTTTGGGGGGATTTTTATAATTATTGAAATTATAAAATTAAAATATTTCTTACAATTATTTCAATCAAGGGACTTAATTTTATTTCAAACTGGTTTTGGTGCTGTGCATGCTAAGTGCATGCTCAGTGCATGCTAAGTTCATGTCCTGACTCTTTGCAGCCATATGGACTGTGGCCCACCAGGCTCCTCTGTCCAAGGTATTCTCCAGGCAAGAATACTGGAGTGGGTTGCTGTGCCCTTCTGCAGGAGATCTTCCCAACTCAGGGATAGAAGTTGCATCTCTTATGTCCCCTGCATTGGCAGGCAAGTTTTTTTACCACTAGCACCACAGGGGAAGTGCTTTTCGTGCTGGGTAAATTCACTTTTTATGTACATATAGCTTTATTTATTTAAGAGTAAGAACATTAAATATTTATGATCTGTAGGCATTCAAGTGCTCTACTTATACAGGTTCTGCTCAAATCAAAGAGAAGAGTCAGTCATACCTCATTGTCATTTTGGTACAGCTATAAAAGTAAGTGGAAAATAAATTATTTGCTTTAGTGCAGGTAATACTGATATAGTGAATCACCTAATACCATTTATTATTTTTTAAAATAATGATGATTACTATAGTGACTCTAGGGTGCCAGATTTTATTATGTCCCTTTTTATGAATTTCAAAGTATTATACTTTCCTTTTATTCCTTCAAGAATTATCTATAAATGTTCTGTTCTTGATGACTGAATAATAATCTCTATCTTTCTTGAGACTCAAGTTATTGATGAGAAGGGAAGTCATAAAACTTTGGGCTATGGAAACAATATCCTGGATTCAAATATTGGTTCCATAACTTAGCCTTAAGAAAACCACTTCTAAAACCTCTCTAAGCTGTGTGTTTCTCAGCTGTCAAATGTGCACACTTCCCTAAGCTTTCTTGTGAGTGCA
The DNA here is from genome assembly GCA_917880005.1 of Nanger dama. Classification (NCBI taxonomy): domain Eukaryota; kingdom Metazoa; phylum Chordata; class Mammalia; order Artiodactyla; family Bovidae; genus Nanger; species Nanger dama. Next base: position 13,680,073 of record CAKJTW010000002.1, read on the forward strand.
GACTGGCATGGAGTACCTATCTTGCTAAGTGGCATAATAGAGGATATATAAATGCTGACTGCTGTTACTGTAATTATGGCAGTGTATGTCACATAGCACATATTTGATGGGTACATGAATGAACACATGGAAAGGAAAAAGGGACATTATTATTGAAAAAAAAAAACAGAAACCTCTGTTATATTCAAAAGGAAACAGTCTACTAAAATATTTTCTCTGATCTTCTATTTTCCAAAGGAAATAAATAGACAGAACTGGTAGTTTCCATCTGATGGAAAAATAGCCTTGCTATGACTTCATCAGTTTTCCTCTAAAAACCACCCCTATGTGTAATTTTTAGTGAGTTCCCTATGCATGTTTGCTGATACTTCCTTTATACATTGGAACATTTGAGTCAACACAGACAAACTTTTCCCACATAAAATATCAACATAAATTGTATTAAAAATGCATTTTAGTTCTTGAATGGGACCCATAAAATATACCTTCTTCATGAAAGTTTTAAAACTGTTGGCCATCTTCTTTGATGGCTAGAAACCTTCTGTCATTCACCCATTCCACATCTTGAACCTCATTTGCAGTATGGAAAATAAGTTTCAATTGTGCCATATTCCAAATTTCCTATCCTTTGAGGGCCTTGGCAAAAGAGATTTCATCCTTAGCTGTTCATGTGATAATGCTTCCATGATTTCATTGAAGTTACCTCTTAAAATATAATGATAAACAGAAGGTTTACTCTTTTTCTAGTGAGAAAGCTTCATATGAAGAAGTATAATTTCCCTTGTGGTTTAAAGTACCATATGGCTTTTTCACACTTGCTTTAGACTTTTTTTTTTTTTTTTTTGAAAAAAGACAATAAAGATTAGATTTACCCCTTTTAGGTTTCATAGACCCCAAAAATTATTATAGTTTTCAACATGAGGCCACACCACATAGCTAATATTATATACTCACACTGTGGAAAGCTAAGATAAATTTGCAGTGTTAACAGGTTCTGAGAGCTGTCACGAACATTACATCAGTGTATGAGTTATTCAATATCAGTTTTTTTTTTCACTTAAATAGATTTTTAACTCTGATACATTGAATGATTATTTATACAACATTTAAAAATGGACACTTGTTTATATTTTTAAAAGCCACAAAACACCACATCAAAGCCACGCCAGTTTAGCTGGCAACATAACTAATATACTGGCTTTTCTGGTGTATCTGATTTGAATTCAGAAGAAATATTTATCTGATTAATTTTAAAATAAGACTTGGCAGCAGCATCTCAAACCCTACAAAGCCACAGCGTCTGAATAAGAAGTCCTGATTTGTAAGCCACAATTTTTTGTTTTTTGTTTTTGAAGTTCACGAATTTTTACCACTAAAACCTGTTGACTAAGTAATGAAGCCCTCAAACATTCACTCTCAATGCAGCATGATGGTGGTGGGGTGGGGAGGGAGGCTAAGTGGCAATGGTTTACTATTTCACGTGTTAAATTTCTGTCATACTGAGCCCTATCAGTTGTTCTTGTGTGTCATTAGGTTCAGTTCCCCGCTTGTCACAAATTTCTATATAATCCTGTGGTTCTCTTGAGCTGTAGTGTTCATACCATCCTCATCTCATTACCTCCTTGACTCAGCTTTGGCTCTTAGTAACAATATTTTTAAAGAAAAGGCCACTTGTGCCATTATCATATCTTTGAACTTTTACTGACAGTACTTAATCTCTGCCTCATACCTTCATCGCATGTGTTTGTACACTTTCAGGCAAAGCTGATGCAGGAGTTCAGTTCAGTTGCTCAGTTGTGTCCGACTTTGTGACCCCATGGAGTGCAGCATGCCAGGCCTCCTTGTCCATTGCCAACTCCCGGAGATTATTCAGTCACATGTCCCTTGAGTCAGTGATGCCACCCAACCATTTCATTCTCTGTTGTCACCTTCTCCTCCTGCCTTCAGTCTTCCCAGCATCAGGTCTTTTCAAGTGAGTCAGTTCTTTGCATCAGGTGGCCAAAGTATTGGAGTGTCAGCTTCACCATCAGTCCTTCCACTGAATATTCAGGACTGATTCCCTTTATGATTGACTGGTTGGATCTCCTTACAGTCCTGGACTCACAACAGTCTCTCTTCAACACCACATCCAAAAGCATGAATTCTTCGGTGCTCAGCTCAGCTTTATAGTCCAATTCTCACATCCATACATGACTACTGGAAAACCATAGGTTTGACTAGATGGACCATTGTTGGTAAAGTAATACCTCTGCTTTTACTAGCTGTCTAGGTTGACTATAACTTTTTTCCAAGGAGCAAGTGTCTTTAATTTCATGGCTGTAGTCACTATCTGCAGTGATTTAGGAGCTCCCAAAATAAAATCCATCATTGTTTTCACTGTTTCCCCATCTATTTGCCGTGAAATATGGAACCAGATGCCATGATCTTAGTTTTCTGAATGTTGAGTTTTAAGCCACATTTTTACTCTCCTCTTTCACTTTCATCACAAGGCTCTTTAGTTCTTCTTTCTTTATGCAACAAGGGTGGTGTCATCTGCATATCTCAGATTATTGATATTTCTCCTGGCAATCTTGATTCCGGCTTGTGCTTCATCCAGCCCAGTGTTTCTCATGATGTACTGGAGAGTGCCCTGGAATAAAATTTTTGTTTATTTGTTTCTGTTTTTTTATGTTTTTCTAATGAAGAGGAACTAAAAGCCTCTTGATGAAAGTGAAAGTGGAGAGGAAAGAGTTGGCTTAAAGCTCAACATTCAGACAACGAAGATTGTGGTATCTGGTCCCATCACTTCATGGGAAATAAATGGGGAAAGAGTGGAAACAGTGTCAGACTTTATTTTGGGGGCTCCAAAATCACTGCAGATGGTGACTGCAGCCATGCAATTAAAAGACACTTACTCCTTGGAAGAAAAGTTATGGCCAACCTAGATAGCATATTCAAAAGCAGAGACATTACTTTGCCAACCACGGTCCATCTATTCAAGGCTATGGTTTTTCCAGTGGTCATGTATTGATGTGAGAGCTGGACTTTGAAGAAAGCTGAGCGCTGAAGAATTGTTGCTTTTGAACTGTCGTGTTGGAGAAGACTGTTGAGAGTCCCTTGGACTGCAAGGAGACCCAACCAGTCCATTCTGAAGGAGATCAGCCCTGGGATTTCTTTGGAAGGAATGATGCTGAAGCTGAAACTCCAGTACTTTGGTCACCTCATGCAAAGAGTTGACTCACTGGAAAAGACTCTGATGCTGGGAGGGACTGGGGGAAGGAGGAGAAGGGGACAACAGAGGATGAGATGGCTGGATGGCATCACTAGATCGATGGACGTGAGTCTGAGTGAACTCCAGGAGTTGGTGATGGACAAGGAGGCCTGGCGTGCTGTGATTCATGGGGTCACAAAGAGTCGGACATGACTGCACAACTGAACTGAACTGAAGAATCCTTGAAACTACTTGGTCAAGAACAACATGGAAGAAAAATACTACATATTATAATTTCACTCAGGAAATTCAGTCCTAAATTGTCTTATTTAAGGATGGTTGGTCTGTCACTAAGTCATGTCCAACTCTGTGATCCCAGGGACTGTAGCTTGCCAGGCTTCTCTGTCCATGGGATTTTTCCAGGCAAGAATAGTGGAATGGGTTGACATTTCCTCCTTTAGGGGATCTTCTTGAATCACAGATCAAACCATGTCTCCTGCATTTCTTGCATTGGGAGGTATGTTCTTTACCACTGAGCCACCTGTGAAGCCTCTTATTTAAGGACATTAATATATCAAATTACCAAATGTCTTTGTGTGCTTTTTATCCTATAGTATGACTACTTTATTTCTTGATTTCCGTTGTTTTTACTGTGTTCTTCTTTTAAACAGCCTTCATATTTCATTACTCTGACATAACTTAATCACAATTTTATTAGGCCAAATCGTTTAAAAAAATACAATTCAACATAGCCAGGGAAGGTAAACTTTGTATGTATAAAGTACATGTGCATGGATATGTGTTCATGTGTCTATACAAATGAAAATATCATAGAAACTGCTATTAACCCAAATTCATTCTAATTTATGATTTAATTAATTCTCGTGTTGGATATTAAATCAGAAAAAGGTTTAAATCTGTTCCCCTACATTTAAATATTCCATAGTAGGGAAGGTTTCTATCAAACAAGAGTATTCCATAGCAGTGGCTTAGGAGTAGAATCCATGGCAGAAAGTCAAGAAAAGATTAAGATTATTCCTTGTAAATGTATGTATAGTATACATGAGTTCTGTAAAAACTTACTTTGACCAAGGTTTATATAAACTCAAAGGAAAACAGAATAAGAAAAAACAAAGAAGAATATAAAAATTCTATGAGTTATTAAATTTATTCTTTGTACCTCAGATAAGAACTACTCTGAGATATTATAATACATGAACATTTTGATCCTTTCTGTTTTTAAATATTAAATTTGAAGGAAATTTTTATCATTCCAATATTTAATAGTCTGTCCATTTTTCAATATTCATTAAGTATCTTTTTACATCAAATACTGGACTATGATTATCATGACAATGCATTCATAAAAACCCTTAGTGTTAGCCTAAATTTGTAGAGAATCATTCATTTTCTCTCTCTGTGTATTGATTTCTTAGACGTAAAGGAGGTCAATGCATTATATGAATTTTAAGTTATTTCTGTTTCTCTTTTTGTAATTCAGTGGTTCTAGTTTTCTCTCTAAGGCATTATTTCCAGTTTACTAAATTCCAGACCATGCTCCTTGCAACCCTGTGTACCTGGGAAAGTATAAGGTTCTAAAACAATTCCCAAACCCTTAAAGAAACAGAATAAAAAGTCAAGGCAAAATTATTTTCACTCATTCTTTTATTTGATTTTCATTAGGTCAACTTCTTTACAGAACTCCCCAGTTCTGTAAGACCTTTAGATAAGGGCTCTGCTGTGTCTTAGAATAAACATCACAGAATGCATAGCACTTGTCTTTTAGTACCAGATCTGGCTAATCAATTCCTGTCTTTTTAATTATTGAGGAATATTGTTTTATTATTTTCAAGAGACTAAACAAGATGAACAACAGAATTCATGTTCTGTCTAAACTATTGAAGAGATTTTTATCAGAGCATTTCATAATTTAAACATTATTTATTTTAAAATTATTATTAAAAACATAATTAAATATATGTTAATAACATTAACGTATTATTAAAAACATATAATTAAAATTGCTTGAATGTGGGTCACCAAAAGAAAAACATCATGTTTCCTTTGTTTTCCCATTGAATTCACAAAAAGTACCTGGCACTAATGGTAGCTTAATAATTTTTGAATAAATATATATAAGTGAAAATTAAAGAGAGCAATACCTTATGACATATTTTCAAAGCTTATAGAAAAAAATTATGGAACCGAGATAGGTAGAAGGAATATTATAACTTATTTACGTGAAGGACAGTTTAATAGAATCTGCCTGCAATGCAGAAGACCAGGTTTGATACCTGGGTCAGGAAGATCCCCTGGAGAAGGGTGTGGCTACCCGCTCCAGTATTCTTGCCTTGAGAATTCATGAACAGAATATCCCAGCAGGCTACAGTCCATGGGATCGCAAAGACTTGGACACAACTGAGCAACTAACAAGCATGTTTTATTTATATCCTTTATCACATATTTCTTATATCAACATTTTAATTTAGTTCAACTCACTTTTTAGTGCCTGCCTTATTACTGGCTTCCCCAATGGCTCAGCGGTAAAGAATCTACCTGAAGTCCAGAAGCTACAAGAAGGCATGGCAACCCACTCCAGCATTCTTGCAGAGTCAGACATGACTTAGTATGCACACATTCCATTCACGCATTATTCCTGGCCAAAAAAGAAAAAAAATAGATTTTAGAACCATAAATATCATTTCTGACTCTTTCCTTCACTGCTTGCATATACTTCAATTATTTTGTATATTTCTGCCCAGGGAAAGCAAAAATAATCAGAACTAAAGCAGTTGTTCAAATTATTCTAATAACTATGTTCAACTCAGTTATTGTGGTGCCTACTGTCTTTATCTGCCTAGCACTCTTCTCCTGTTCTGGGGACAGAATCTATTCCCTGACCCCAGGAGCAGGCATGTGCCCTGATCTGGAAGACATAATCCATAAGCTAGTTTCAAGGGATTTGTCCAGAGGTGGACATAATAATCCAAGAAAGGACAATTAGAATCATTTTTCCTGGAATGAATGCACCTGTGTATAGGAGTTGGAGGTACTGTGTGTCCGTGCACGTGGAGGGGGTTAGGGATGCCTTGTTTTTCTTTGGTCATGGAGATGTATGGATATAACCTCAAGAGCACATTCCCTATCACACAGAGAGCATGAAGCTGTAAAAGGAGAAAATCAGAGAGAGACACCGGAGAGCCTCCTGAGAGTGTCAAGTTTCAGTATTCCAGAAATGCACCAATGTCTATAGGCTTTCTTCAATTCTATAAAGTATGTTAGTGTCCATTCAAGAAATGTTCATCTTGCTTAAAAACAAAAAATAAAATAAAATAGGAGAAATACCAAATATCTAGTGGTAGGAGACAGGACTCTTCATATTGTTTTACTTTTCCCTTGCTCCCATGTGTCCACATATTGACTCTAATCATTAAAAATAAACATGCACACTGTTTCCAAAATTTCAGACATTTTCTTTCCCTTAATATTGTACACAGAGAAGGAGTTCTCTCTATTTCTCAAACATTCAGATTGTAAGTATCTTAATAGATCACTTTCTTTTAGTCTAAGGTCAGATTCCCTAGATACAGACTCTGAGATGGAGAGAAGTTGAATATTTTGGGGGCATATTCTCAGGAGCAATACTTGTGAGAGAGAATGACAGGCCAAAAAGAAGTGGAACTGTAAATCAGTTAGAGCAGCACCCTCAGCCCAGCCCACAGTGCCTCTGGTGAAGAGTCATTACTTCAGAGTTGTTCTCACCTGAGCCAAATGGCCAAGCTCTGCGCCTCACCGTGGGCCAGTCACTGTGTACAGGTTTCTCTTGGGCAAGACAGCTCCTTTTAGCCAAGGGCAGTTTCCAGATAGATGCTGCTGTGAGTTGTAAGAAGCCAGTATTTCTACTCACAGAGGCAGCAGGTGCACTGCATTTACAAAAGAGGAGGAGGAAGTACACAAGCATTATACTATTTTACTAATCATTCATATAATATATTGTTGTTAATTGTGTTTCCCCAATTGGAGCATAAATGTGAATGATCATAAGAAGGTAGAGAAATAGCAGCAAAGTGGGTGTGTGTGTGTATATATATATATACAGAGATTCTGGATTGCAGTAAAAGAGAAAAACATGAAAAATATAATAAAGTGAGTCAACATGGTAATTAAATAAATGATTGATGCTGAATGTGTAGAACCACAAATGAAATTGAAGACAGCATCTATTCTCAAATATATATATATATATATATATAACACAAAGCTGATATAAATTTAACTATCAAAAACTTTAGCAGAAGTACATTTATCTTCAGATCTTATATTTATGTAGCCACCAAAGATATTATTTAAATTTTTTCTTCTTGAAAGTCTTGCCATAATACAATTTAGAAAGAATTATCAAGGTGGCCTCATATAAAAAGCTGCTGCTGCTAAGTTGCTTCAGTCATGTCCGACTCTGTGCGACCCCGTAGATGGCAGCCCATCAGGCTCCCCCATCCCTGGGATTCTCCACGCAAGAGCACTGGAGCGGGTTGCCATTTCCTGCTTCAATGCATGAAAGTGAAAAGGGAAAGTGAAGCCGCTCAGTCGTGTCGATTCTTGGCTACCCCATGGACTGCAGCCCACCAGGCTTCTCTGTCCATGGGATTTTCCAGGCAAGAGTACTGGAGTGGGGTGCCATTGCCTTCTCCATATAAAAAGGTATGAGTGATTAACTCTACTCAATTTATTCAGCATTGTCCCTACTGAATTTTTATGCAATTGATTCATGCATTTGTAAATGCTAAATATACTTTGTTTAATTACAATATAAATATTTATATTAAATATATTTAGTATAAATATTAATTACATTTATACCAAATATTTCTTGAATTTATATTCAGCTTGACATCTAAAAATAAGTTTATTTGAGAATAGATGCTGTCTTCAATTTCATTTGTGGTTCTACACATTCAGCATCAATCATTTATTTAATTACCATGTTGACTCACTTTATTATATTTTTCATGTTTTTCTCTTTTACTGCAATCCAGAATCTCTGCCCATTTTCTCTGTATGTATGGCTTAAACCAATAAAAATGTATTGTCTCACAAATCTGAAGTTTAGAAGCAAAAATCAAGGGCCATGCTCCCCTTTTTGAAATTTGTACATGCCAAGTCGCTTCAGTCATGTCCAATTCTGTGTACCCCTATGGACTGTAGCCTGCCAGGCTCCTCTGCCCATGGGATTCTCCAGGCAAGAATACTGGAGTGGGTTGCCATGCCCTCCTCCAGGGGATCTTCCAGACCCAGGGATGGAACCTGCATCTCTTGTGTCTCCTGCATTGACAGGCAGGTTCTTTATCACTAGTGCCACCTTGAAATTTGTAGTAGGAAAATCAATCCTTCATTGCCTCTCCCCAGCTTCTGGTGGTTTGCTGGCGATTTTTAGTTTCTCTATTCTTCTTTTTTTCAGTACTAAAAGATACTGTATACTCGAGGACATCAGATGACTTTAAAATACATATGAATTACATTAAGTAAAACACAATTGACTCAATTCCATGGCTCAATATATGAAAAATAATTCTAGGACTAAAGAACACGTGATAATAGAGCATGATAAACTGATAAACTAAACTAATCAGGATGAAGTTGTTAGGGCTTTCCTGGTGGCTCAGTGGTAAAGAATCTGCCTGCCAATGCAGGAGACACAGGTTTGATTCCTGGTCCGGGAAGATCCCACATGTCACAGTGCAAATAAGCCCTTGTGTCACAACCACTGAGCCTGTGCTTCACAGCCCAGGAGCTGCAATTACTGAGCCCGTGCTCTGCAACAAGAGAAGCCACAACAAGGAGAAGTCCACACACTGCAACTAGAGAGTAGCCCCCCTCACAGCAACTAGAGAAAAAGCCTGCACATCATTAAAGGCCCAGCACAGCCAAAAATAAATAAAATAATTTTTAAAAGGAATGAAATTTTTAGTGCCATATCTGATTTAGTCATGGATATATTCATTTATGGGGTTGCCTTGATGGCTAAGTGGTAAAGAATCCACTTGCAATGTAGGAAACCTGGGTTTGCTCCCTGGTTCAGAAAGATTCCTTGAGTAGGAAATGGCAACTCACTCCAGTATTCGTGCCTAGGAGAATTACATGGACAGAGGAGCCTTGCAGGCTACAGTCCATGTGGTCACAAAGAGTCGAACATGAATGAGCACACAAGCATGCACAAGATATTGTTATAGCCTTTTTAACTGACCATAATTGAGTAAATTATGCTTGGAATTAAATCATAGAACCATTGTTGCTATCTTATTTAATATTTGTTCACTAAATAAAGTCAGTTCCAACAATTAATAAATATCATTACTGACAAAAATGAACAACTTAAAGTATCATTTGGAGAAGGAAATGGCAACCCACTCCAGTACTCTTGCCTGGAAAATCCCATGGATAGAGAAGTCTGGTGGGCTGCAATCCACAGGGTCTCAAAGAATCAAATACGACTAGGCGATTTCACTTAAAGCAACATTGGTAAACTATATAAATTAATGTTGCTTATCTTTAAGTCCCCAAAGTATCCAACAATGTTAAAGGAGTAATTTGATTCAGTCTCGGGGAATTCAAATGATGTGCTCTCCATTTTGTTATAGATAGTACAAAACGTACTGTTTTTCAGTAACATTTGTTATTAGCAGGTTAGTATACTGTTTTCTCCACAAACTTACATTTTCTCTGCATTAAATAGTACTCCAGTGACCTAAATGTTGATATTCTGTTGCTCTTCAGACCTTACTATACCTCGAAGTCTTGATGGAATTAAGAAAGAAAACCAGTGGAAATTAAGTTGTTTCTTAAACAGATAATTTTTTTTCCTATTTTTACTTCAGTAAAAATGAATTTTGCGATATAAATGTAAAAGTATGAAAGCTTGATCAATCAGCTTTTCTTAACTTTCCTTTCTCATTCCGTATTAAAAATAGTATATATTGATAGGAATAAAAGAGATATAAAATATTTCATTCCACATTTTGTGAAGTAGTCCAACTTTTGCTAGTAAGATAAATGCTACTCAAAGTCATTAACTGACCTAACAAATACTTGTTAAGTTTCGTTCTGTATGTTGTACTGCTTGATAGTAAAGAAAGTAACAATGTACAGAATAAATTCCTACTTTGGAAATGTTATGAACCTGTTGACAAGACAAGCTATGCATATGGAAATACATAAATAATTGTAAGCAACGATATGTGATATTGGTAAGGAATGATAAAAACTAAGTTCTATATTAGTTTGCTAGGGCTGCCATAACAAAAACATGAACTTGGAGGTTTAAATAACAGAAATTAATTTTCTCACAATTCTGGAGGCTAGAAGTCCAAGACCAGGGCACTGGCAGATTGAGTGTCTGTATGGGCTTGTTTCCTAATTAGTAATGAATGCAGAATATGAACAAATTCCCTTCTCATTTGCAGAGTGGTGACAAACACAAACGTGGAGATCCTGTAGACAGAAGAGATAGAGTGCTGTTGATGTGCATTCCTTGGACATGTCAAAGAGTCAACAACCAGTATGTTGACAATAGCTAGAATAATCATACTAGACAAAAGCTTGACCAACAGCATCAATGCCCTTAGGTCCAAGGGGAAAATTTGGAAGTCAGGAAGTCCTTATGCAAAGATAATATGACTAGAATTGATTTTCTGTAATCGTCACACTGGAGGAAGGTGGCAGAAGAGAATGGGCAGATTTCTAGCTCTCTCACATGACAAAGAATCCGCACAAATATCTTAGCTTGTCAAGACCTAATGTACAGAAGTACAAAGTGCAGAGAATGCAGCGACACAGATGGCCAAAAGGCGGAAACAAGAGCACAGAGAGTGTTTAAGGATAAAACACATTTAAATTGCTTGATTTTGTGAGTATTGGTTGAGCTCTTTGGAAGTATCAGATGCAGTGCAGGGTAAGGGGAATATAGAGTTAAATTAGACATGGTCCTAGGAGTCGAAGGTCTTCTAGTTAAGTGGGGGCAACATTAAGTGTATTATACATTTAAATGTGCTCTAGTTTCTATGACAGAAGTGTACAGGGTATAGTAGATATATCAAAGAAAGAGTGGTCATGTTTAGGTATCGACAGACTCTCCTCACATGTTTTCTGTTAAGTGATAATGTTTGCTGTTAAAATTAAAGGATGACCAAATGCTGTAAGTGTCTGAGAATCCTATATACCAGAAAAAAATATTGTGGCAGGAGTAAGGGCAGTGTACAGAAGAGCAGGGCAGTAAGAACTAAAACCAGAATTATGACCAGATAGCACAGGGGCTTAGAGCAGGTGATACAGTGACAGAATGGCTCCTGAAACTCTGTGTTTGCCATTCATTATGTTGGCAAACTTAGTCAACATCTCTGTGCATCTGATTGATATTTATACGTAGTCACACTAGAGTGACTGGTTAATCTCAGACTCTCTTCTTAAGGAGAAACAGAGGAGGAAGTTGACTAAGACACCACATAGACACGTCACTCTTTTTGGTGAGAACATTTTATTCAAATGTTGGGTAATGTTATGTTGGGGAGTACTTTTTTCTTTCCTTTTATTAAAAATAAACTGTGTATGGTCTTAATATAGTGAAGAATAGTTAGGACAGTGGCCCATTCACCTAAGCTCTAAGTATTTCTTTGTTGGAAAAGAATAATCACAGTACTAACTATGTTCTGGAGAGATACTGATTTTTAGTGTAAAGGAACTGGCAGCCAAATAAGATCAGGGCTGAGTGATAAATATTTAGTTAATTTACTATATATGATTCAGTCAGTTCAGTTCAGTTGCTCAGTAGTGTCTGACTGTTTTTGACCCCCTTGGACTACAGTACATCAGGCCTCCCTGGGGAGGCCATCTACTGGAGTTCACTCAAACTCATGTCCATTAAGTTGGTGATGCCATCTAATCATCTCGTCCTCTGTCATCTCCTTCTCCTCCTACCTTCAGTCTTTCCCAGCATCAGGGTCTTTTCAAATGAGTCAGTTCTTCACATCAGGTGGCCAAAGTATTGGAGTTTCAGCATCAGTCCTTCCAATGACTATTCAGAACTGATTTCCTTTACAATTGATTGGCTGGCTCTCCTTTCAGTACAAGGGACTATGATCAGTCTTCTCCAACACCACAGTTCAAAAGCATCAATTCTTCAGCACTCAGCTTTCTTTATAGTCCAACTCTCACATCCATATACGTGTATGGATGACTATATTTATGCAAAAAAAAAATCATATCTATGTAGGAGTTTTCCACTTGATTGTTTGAGATTCTGCATTATTTTCTGAAGTCTCAGATTAATGAATTCATATTTCAAACCAAAATTAAATAAATTTAATACAAGCAAATGTAGGGTTTATTTTTTCCTGTTATTCTCAAAATTTTTGTTGAGCTCCAAAATTGATTATAAGTAGTCCCAAAATAACTACTGAGTGGCAAGGAACTGCCAAAGTTCTTAATCTAGATTACTAAAATGTAGCCAAGGTAAACCGTTACACATCACCCTCTCAATTCCTCCTTTCAGCCTATATAAAGAAGAGACTAGGAAAGATAGCCTCTAAATAAAAGCAACCAGAATGCTATATTGAATCAGTATTTATATACACTGGTAGCAACAAAGTGCTAAGACCATAGCTCACCTATTGTTCAGGGCTGATTATGATGTCTTGTCAGATCTCTGCAGGGTACTTGGCATCAGCTTCTGAAGAATGCAGACTGATAGACTGGAACTAGCTAAGATTAGCAAGGACAGACACTGGGATAACTTCAGGGTAAAAGGAAAGGTATTGAAATAATGAAATGTAGAGATGAAGATGGTCCTAATGAGAAGATAGAAATTTCAGTCATTTGCGGCTCCAGAAAGAGCTGCCATGATTTAAGATATGGAAATAGAATCTTTCAATCCTGAAAGTTGTAAAATGGTTTCTTAATTTCTCTTTAGGTACCATGGATTGCAGTTTTATTTTTATTTAACCTAAGCTAAAAGTTACTTAGATGGAATCTCATATTCAAAAATAATAGGCTAGATTGCTTGAGATGTCAAAAACTGGACAAAATATGTTTTTAAATCTCTTCAGAAGCCTCAGGAAATTACTCACAGTGAGAAGATGCTTGGCGAAGAGAAAAGAAGATGAGAGAAGTTAGCTCAAACCTTCAGGCCACTTTTTCCCCTTACAGCAACTGCTGATTCTAAAAGTGAAATTGGTGTCAGAAAAGATAATAAGTCAAGTAGAGTTTTCAGTGGTCTCAGAGGATTTAGGAGAAAAAATCAGAAGTCTGAGAAGGAGAAGGGCCTCTGGTTAAAAAAAAATAAAAATCGTAGGCTTCTAAGTGGGAGCACTAAAGCAATAAGGGTGAACCAGAAATAGATTAGTTGTCAGTAGGAACAGAGTAACTAACACCCTTAGTCCTCTTTGGACTGAGGGTAATTCACCTCCAGAAGTGTTCAGGAAATAAACAAAAATCAATTTTCCCTCAAGGAAAATAATATTATTGATCAGACTTGCCAGGAATTTACACATTTTATTAGTATATCCTCTCTTGGTATTTTTGATCCTGTTTCATTGATTACTGCCTTTATTTTTTGGCTTTTAAAAAATTTTTTGATTTGTTGGATATTTTTTCCCCATCAACTTCTTGAGAATGGTATTCAGATCACTAGATTTTGTCTTTCTCTTTTTCTCATGTATGCATGAAAATCTAAGCATTTTCCTTAAATCATTCATTATGCTTAAGTTTTCTGAGTGAAAGTTAAAAATTCACTATTATATTGATAGACATGTATATATAGATACACAAACATAGTAAATATCTAATAAATTATCTTTATTAGTTATATAATTCTAAGTCTTTATGACTTTTCCTATTTGAAACACACTTGATTTGGTCAAATGTTGAGAGGAATGCATTTAAATTTCCTCCAAAATTATTCTATACCTTTGATTTTCCTTTTATATGTTTATATAGTTTATATGTTACATATTTTGCTTTAGAATTACTCTTGCCAAAACTTTCTTGGCAGCTATATTGCCATCACTCATTTTGCTCTTGGTTATGATAAAGTGGGAATTCCCAGGTGAATCTAGTGGTAAAGATCTTGCCTGCCAATGCAGGAAACTTTAGAGATGCAGGCTTGATCCCTTGGTCTGAATGACTCCCTGGAGGAGGATGCACCAACACACTCCAATATCTTGCCTGGAGAATTCCATGGACAGAAGAGCCTGGTGGAGTATGGTCCATAGGGGCACAAAGAGTCAACACGACAAACAGACATAGCACAGCACAACACATGATAAAGTGGCTTTCTTTGTCACATTAAATGTATTTTGAACCTTGTTGAAAAAATTGTTTTAATACTAATATCACAACTGTTATTTCCTAATATTAAAGGGAACATTTCATGCAAAGATGGGTTTCATAAAAGACAGAAATGGTATGGACCTAACAGAAGCAGAAGATATTAAGAAGAGGTGGCAAGAATACACAGAAGAACTGTACAGAAAAGAGCTTCTCAACCGAGATAATCACTATGGAATGATCACTCACCTAGAGCCAGACATCCTGGAATGGGAAGTCAAGTGGGCCTTAGAAAGTATCACTACAAACAAAGCTAGTGGAAGTGATGGAATTCCAGTTGAGCTCCTTCAAATCCTGAAAGATGATGCTGTGAAAGTGTTGTACTCTATATGCCAGCAAATTTGGAAAACTCAGCAGTGGCCACAGGACTGGAAAAGGCCAGTTTTCATTACAATCTCAAAGAAAGGCAATGCCAAATAATTCTCAAACTATCACACAATTGCACTCATCTCATACACTAGTAAAGTAATGCTCAAAATTCTCCAAGATAGGCTTCACCAATACGTGAACTGTGAACTTCCAGATGTTCAAGCTGTCTTTAAAAAGGCAGAGGAACCAGAGATCAAATTGCCAACATCTGCTGGATCATAAAAAAAAGCACGAGAGTTCCAGAAAAACATTTATTTCTGCTTTATTGACTATGCCAAAGCCTTTGACTCTGTGGATCACAATAAACTGTGGAAAATTCTTCAAGAGATGGGAATACCAGACCACCTTACCTGCTTCTTGAGAAACCTATATAGAGGTCAGTAAGCAACAGAACTGGACATGGAACAACAGACTGGCTCCAAATAGGAAAAGGAGTTACGTCAAGGCTGTATATTGTCACCCTGCTTATTTAACTTCTATGCAGAGTACATCATGAGAAACACTGGGCTGAAAGAAGCACAAGCTGGAATCAAGATTGCTGGAAGAAATATCAATAATCTCAGATATGCAGATGACACCACCCTTATGGCAGAAAGTGAAGAGAAACTAAAAAGCCTCTTGATGAAAGTGAAAGTGGAGAGTGAAAAAGTTGGCTTAAAGCTCAACATTCAGAAAAATAAGATCATGGCATCTGGTCCCATCACTTGATGGGGAAACAGTGGAAATAGTGTCAGATTTTATTTTCTGGGACAGCTAAATCACTGCAGATGGTGACTGCAGCCATGAAATTAAAAGACGCTTACTCCTTGGAAGAAAAGTTATGACCAACCTAGATAGCATATTCAAAAGCAGAGCCATTACTTTGCCAACAAAGGTCCGTCTAGTCAAGGCTATGGTTTTTCCAGTGGTCATGTATGGATGTGAGAATTGGACTGTGAAGAAGGCTGAGCACAGAAGAATTGACGCTTTTGAACTGTGGTGTTGGAGAAGATTCTTGAGAGTCCAACTCATGGAGTTCACTCAAACTCATGTCCATCGAGTCGGTGATGCCATCCAGCTATCTCATCCTCTGTCGTCCCCTTCTCCTCCTGCCACCAATCCCTCTCAGCATCAGGGTCTTTCCCATGAATACACATTACAACCTTTAAATCTGTAAAACTGTCTCTCTAAATTGCAAAAGAAGTTCTCCATTATATATTTTAATATTTATTTTTGCTTAGGGCTTCCCCTGTGGCTCAGCTGGTAAAGAATCTTCCTGCAATGTGTGACACCTGGGTCTGATCCTTTGTTCGGGAAGATCTCTCAGAGAAAGGAACGGCTACTCACTCCAATATTCTGGCCTGAAGAATTCTATAGTCCATGGGGTCACAAAGAGGAGAGCACTACTGAATGACTTCCACTATTATGCATTAAATATGCATATCATTGTCTACCTCCCACATATCATGTTCTCTACCTTCACTTTGGGGTTTTTGTACTTTATTGTATTTTGACAACTTTTGATCATTTTCTATTTTTTTTTCTCAAGTTATCCTCTATGACTAACTTTATTTTAGTAACTTTACATCTTACTACTTCTAATTTTTTAATTTCTGAAATGATTTTAATTTTTAAAATTATGTTTAATTTGCACCACAATCTATCATTCTGTTCTACTGTCTTTTCATCTGTCTTTTAGATTTTATATATTTTTGCTTTTGTTTTGTTGCAGAAAGCTTTTATTATTTTAAGATTTATTTTTGAAAGTAGAGTTTTAAACCTAAAATTGTCTTTATTTTATTTATTTTTTGAGGTTCTGTAGAAACAATATTTTCATTTTTTTTTTTTTTTTTTTCTTTATTTTACTTTACAGTACAGTATTGGTTTTGGCATACATTGACATGATTCCGCCACGGGTGTACATGAGCTCCCAGAAATGAACCCTCCTCCCACTTCCCATCCCACATCATCCCCCGGATCATCCTTGTGCACCAGTCCCAATCATCCTGCATCCTGCATCGAACATAAACTGGCGATTCGTTTCTTACATGATAACATACATGTTTCTATGCCATTCTCCCAAATCATCCCACCCCTCTCTCTCTCCCTCAGAGTCTGAAAGTCTGCTCTACACATCTGTGTCTCTTTTGCTGTCTTGCATACAGGGTCATCATTACCATCTTTCTAAATTCCATATATATGCATTAGTATACTGTATTGTTGGTGTTTTTCTTTCTGGCTTACTTCACTCTGAATAATTGGCTCCAGTTTCATCCATCTCATTAGAACTGATTCAAATGTACTCTTTTTAATAGCTGAGTAATACTCCATTGTGTATATGTACCACTGCTTTCTTATCCATTCATCAGCTGACAGACATCTAGGTTGTTTCCATGTCCTGGCTATTATAAACAGTGCTGTGATGAACGCTGGGGTACATGTATCTCTTTCTATTCTGATTTCCTCAGTATTAATGCCCAGCAGTGGGATTGCTGGGTCATAAGGCAGTTCTATTTGCAATTTTTAAAGGAATCTCCACACTGTTCTCCATAGTGGCTGTACTAGTTTGCATTCTCACCAACAGTGTAAGAGGGTTCCCTTTTCTCCACACCCTCTCCAGCATTTATTGCTTGTAGACTTTTGGACCACAACCATTATGACTGTTATGAAGTGGTACCTCACTGTGGTCTTGATTTGCATTTCTCTAATAATGAGTGACACTGAGCATCTTTTCATGTGTTTGTTAGCCATCTGTATGTTTTCTTTGGAAAAATGTCTATTTAGTTCTTTGGCCCATTTTTTGATTGGATCGTTTATTTTTCTGGAATTGAGCTGCAGGTATTGCTTATATATTTTTGAGATTAGTTGTTTGTCAGTTTCATTTACTATTGTTTTCTCCCATTCCGAAGGTTGTCTTTTCACCTTGCTTATAGTTCCCTTTGTTGTGCAGAAGCTTTTAATTTTAATTAGATCTCATTTGTTTATTTTTGCTTTTATTTCCAGTATTCTGGGAGGTGGGTCATAGAGGATCCTGCTGTGATGTATGTTGGAGAGTGTTTTGCCTATGTTCTCCTCTAGGAGTTTTATAGTTTTTCATCTTACATTTAGCTATTTAATCCTTTTGAGTTTATTTTTGTGTGTGGTGCTAGAAAGTGGTCTAGTTTCATTCTTTTACAAGTGATTGACCAGTTTTCCCAGCATCGCTTGTTAAAGAGATTGTCTTTACTCCATTGTATATTCTTGCCTCCTTTGTCAAAGATAAGGTGTCCATATGTGTGTGGATTTACCTCTGGGCTTTCTATTTTGTTCCATTGATCTATAGCTCTGTCTTTGTGCCAATACCACACTGTCGATCACTGTGGCTTTGTAGTAGAGCCTGAAGTCAGGCAAGTTGATTCCTCCAGTTCCATTCTTCTTTCTCAAGATTGCTTTGGCTATTTGAGGTTTTTTTGTATTTCCATACAAATCTTGAAATTATTTGTTCTAGTTCTGTGAAAAATACCGCTGGTAGCTTGATAGGGATTGCATTGAATCTGTAGATTGCTTTGGGTAATATACTCATTTTCACTATATTGATTCTTCTGATCCATGAACATGGTATGTTTCTCCATTTATTAGTGTCCTCTTTGATTTGTTTCATCAGTGTTTTATAGTTTTCTATATATAGTTCTTTAGTTTCTTTAGGTAAATATATTCCTAAGTATTTTATTCTTTTCATTGCAATGGTGAATGGAATTGTTTCCTTAATTTCTTTTTCTGCTTTCTCATTATTAGTGTATAGGAATGCAAAGGATTTCTGTGTGTTTATTTTATATCCTGAAACTTTAATATATTCGTTGATTAGTTCTAGTAATTTTCTGGTGGAGTCTTAGGGTTTTCTATGTAGAGAATAATGTCATCTGCAAACAGTGATAGTTTTACTTCTTTTTCAATTTGCTGTAGCTGCTGCTAAGTCACTTCAGTCGTGTCCGACTCTGTGCAATCCCATAGACGGCCTCCCCCCAGACTCCCCGTCCCTGGGATTCTCCAGACAAGAACACCCGAGTGGATTGCCATTTCCTTCTCCATTTTTCAATTTGAATTTCTTTTATTTCTTTTTCTGCTCTGATTGCTGTGGCCAAAACTGCCAGAACTATGTTGAATAGTAGCGGTGAAAGGGGGGGCACCTTGTCTTGTTCCTGACTTTACAGGAAATGCTTTCAATTTTTCACCATTGAGGATAATGTTTGCTGTGGATTTGTCATATATAGCTTTTATTATGTTGAGGTATATTCCTTCTATTGCTGCTTTCTGGAGAGTTTTTATCATAAATGGTTGTTGAATTTTGTCAAAGGCCTTCTCTGCATCTATTGAGATAATCATAGTGCTTTTATTTTTCAATTTGTTAATGTGGTGAATTGCACTGATTGATTTGTAGATATGAAAGAATCCTTGCATCCCTGAGATAAAGCCCACTTGGTCATGGTGTATGATCTTTTTAATGTGTTGTTGGATTCTGATTGTCAGAATTTTGTTGAGGATTTTTGCATCCATGTTCATCAGTGATATTGGCCTGTAGTTTTCTTTTGTTGTGGCATCTTTGTCAGGCTTTGGTATTAGGGTGATGGTGGCCTCACAGAATTAGTTTGGAAGTTTACCTTCTTCTGCAATTTTCTGAAAGATTTTCAGTAGGATAGGTGTTAGCTCTTCTCCAAAATTTGTGGTAGAATTCAGCTGTGAAGCCATCTGGACCTGGGCTTTTTCTTTGCTGGAAGATTTCTGATTACAGTTTCAATTTCCATGCTTGTGATAGGTCTGTTAAGATTATCTATTTCTTCCTGGTTCAGTTTTGGAAAGTTGTACTTTTCTAAGAATTTGTCCATTTCTTCCACGTTGTGCATTTTATTGGCATATAATTGCTGATAGTAGTCTCTTATGATTCTTCGTATTTCTATGTTGTCTGTTGTGATCTCTCCATTTTCATTTCTGATTTTATTGATTTGATTTTTCTCTCTTTGTTTCTTGATGAGTCTGGCTAGTGGTTTGTCAACTTTATTTATCCTTTAAAAAACCAGCTTTTGGGTTTGTTGATTTTTGCCATGGTCTATTTTGTTTCTTTTGCATTTATTTCTGCCCTAATTTTAAAGATTTCTTTCCTTCTACTAACTCTGGGGTTCTCCATTTCTTCCTTTTCTAGTTGCTTTAGGTGCAGAGTTAGGTTATTTATTTGACTTTTTTCTTGTTTCCTGAGATATGCCTGTATTGCTATGAACTTTCCTCTTAGCACTGCTTTTCTAGTGTCCCACAGGTTTTGGGTTGTTGTGTTTTCATTTTCATTCATTTATATGCATATTTTGATTTCTTTTTTGATTTCTTCTGTGATTTGTTGGTTATTCAGAAGGGTGTTGTTCAGCCTCCATATGTTGGAATTTTTAATAGTTTTTCTCCTGTAATTGGGATCTAATCTTAATGCATTATGGTCAGAAAAGATGCTTGGAATGATTTTGATTTTTTTGAATTTATCAAGGTTAGATTTATGGCCCAGGATGTGACCTATCCTAGAGAAGTTTCTGTGAGCACTTGAGAAAAAGGTGAAATTCATTGTTTTAGGGTGAAATGTCCTATAAATATCAATTAGGTTTAACTGGCCTATTGTATCATTTAAAGTTTGCATTTCTTTGTTAATTTTCTGTTTAGTTGATCTGTCCATAGGTGTGAGTGGGGTATTAAAGTCTCCCACTATTATTGTGTTATTGTTAATTTCCCCTTTCATGCTTGTTAGCATTTGTCTTACATATTGCGGTGCTGTGTTGGGTGCATATATATTTATAATTGTTATATCTTCTTCTTGGAGTAACCCTTTAATCATTATGTAGTGGCCTTCTTTGTCTCTTTTCACAGCCTTTGTTTTAAAGTTTATTTTATCGGATATGAGTATTGCCACTCCTTCTTTCTTTTGGTCTCTATTTGCATGATATATCTTTTTCCAGCCCTTTACTTTCAGTCTGTATGTGTCCTTTGTTTTGAGGTGGGTTTCTTGTAGGCAGCATATATAGGGGTCTTGTTTTTGCATCCATTCAGCCAGTCTTTGCCTTTTGGTTGGGGCATTCAACCCATTTACGTTTAAGGTAATTATTGGAAAATATGATATCTTTTCCATTTACTTTATTGTTTTGGGTTTGGGTTTATACTCCTTTTTGTGTTTCCTGTCTAGAGAATATCCTTTGGCATTTGTTGGAGAGCTGGTTTGGTGGTGCTGAATTCTCTTAGTTTTGCTTGTCTGTAAAGCTTTTGATTTCTCCTTCATATTTGAATGAGATCTTTGCTGGGTACAGTAATCTGGAATGTAGGTTATTTTCTTTCATCACTTTAAGTATGTCTTGCCATTCCCTTCTAGCCTGAAGAGTTTCTATTGAAAGATCAGCTATTATGCTTATGGGAATCCCCTTGTGTGTTATTTGCTGTTTTTCCCTTGCTGCTTTTCATATTTGCTCTTTGTGTTTGATCTTTGTTAACTTGATTAACATGTGTCTTGGGGTGTTTTGCCTTCAGTTTATCCTTTTGGAACTCTCTGAGTTTATTGGACTTGGGTGATTATTTCCTTCCACATTTAAGGAAGTTTTCAACTATTATCTCCTCAAGGATTTTCTCATGGTCTTTCTTTTTGTCTTCTTCTTCTGGGACTCCTATAATTCGAATGTTGGAGCTTTTCATATTGTCTTGTAGGTCTCTGAGATTGTCCTCATTTCTTTTAATTCATTTTTCTTTTTCCTCTCTGATTCATTTATTTCTACCATTCTATCTTCTATTCCACTAATCCTATCTTCTGGCTCCACTATTCTACTATTTGTTGCCTCCAGAGTGTTTCTGATTTCATTTATTGCATTATTCATTATATAGTGACTCTTTTTATTTCTTCTAGGTCCTTGTTAAACCTTTATTGCTCTTCTCAATCCTTGTCTCCAGGCTATTTATCTGTGATTCCATTTTGATTTCAAGATTTTGGATCATTTTCACTATCAATATTCAGAATTCTTCCTCAGGTAAATTCCCTATCTCTTCCTCTTTTGTTTGGTTTGGTGGCCATTTCTTCTGTTCCTTTACCTGCTGGGTATTCCTCTGTCTCTTCATCTTGGTTATATGGCTGCATTTGGGGTGGCCTTTCAATATTCTGGGAATTTGTGGAGTTCTCTATTATGGAGTTTCCTCACTGTGGGTGGGGTTGTATCAGTGGCTTGTCAAGGTTTCTTGGTTAGGGAGGCTTGTGTTGGAGTTCTGGTAGGTGGAGCTGGATTTCTTCTCTCTGGAGTGCAATGGAGTGACCAGTAGTGGATTATGAGATGTCAATAGTTTGGAGTAACTTTTAACTGCCTGTATATTGAAGCTCAGGGGTGTGTTCCTATGTTGCTGGAGAATTTGAGTGGTATGTCTTGCTCTGGAACTTGTTGGCCCTTGGGTGTTTCTTGGTTTCAGTGTAGGTATGAATGTGTTTGATGAGATCCTATTTATTAATGTTCCCTGGAGTCAGGAGTTCTCTGATGTTCTCAGGATTTGGACTTAGGCCTCCTGCTTCTGGTTTTCAGTTTTATTTTTACAATAGCCTCAAGACTTCTCCATATATACTGCACCAATGGTAAAACATCTAGGTTAAAGATGAAAAGTTTCTCCACATTGAAGGACACCCAGAGAGGTTCACTGAGTTACATGGAGAAGAGAAGAGGGAGGGGATAGTTAGAGGTTACTGGAATGAGATGAGGTGGGATCAAAAGAGGAGAGAGCAAGCTAGCCAGTAATCACTTCCTTATGTGCACTCCTCACTCTGGACCACTTAGAGATGTTCATGGAGTTATACAGGGAAGAGGAAAGGGAGGAAGTAGACAGAGGTAGCCAGGAGGGTAAAAGAGGGAAATGAAAAGGAGAGAGATAGATACAGCCAATAACCAGTTCCTTAAGTGTTCTCCCTCAATCTGGAACAGACAGAGATTCACAGAGTTGGGTAGAGAAGAGAAGGGGGAGAGAAGAGACAGAGGCCACCTGGTGGAGAAAAAGGAGAGTCAAAGGAGGAGAGAGTAGTCAAGCCAGTAATCTCGCTCTCAGGTAAAATTGGGTAGTGAATTTTGGGTTTCTTAATGTACAAAATTGACAACAAAAACCAAAAAGCAAAGATTAAAAATCTAGAGTAGAGCTTGGATTTTCAAAAATACAATATTAAAGGAAAGAAGAAGAAAAGAAAAAAGACAAAAAAAAAAAAGCCACAAGAATTATTTAAAAAACAGCAACAACCACACAAAGACTATATATGGCATTTTAGGGTTCCTTTTTTTTTTTTTTGAAAAGTAATAGTAGGTTATAGAAATAAAAATTAAAGGAGAAATAGAGGACTTACAATTTTGAAGTTAGGAAAAAAAAGAAGAAAAAGAAAAGAAGAAAAAACAACCACATATCAACATTAACAAAAACAAGAAGAAAAAAAGAAAAAGAAAAAAGAAAAAGATTGTAAAAATAGTAAAGATATATCTGACCCTTTCTCTGATGTTGTGGGCAGTGTGGGGTCAGTTCCAAGGTGGTTCCCTTTGTTTAACTTCTTCTGTTTGCTGGTCTCTTCAGTGTCAGATTTCTGTCCTGACACAGGGTGGGTGGTGGTGGACATCTTTTTTTTTTAGGCTCACTTGTTCATTCGCTCTGTGGGGAGGGAGGGATGCTGCAAACAAATAACACTGTCGTGTGCACGCAGCGTCTCAGCCCTGCTGGGCCTGCCCCTGCTCGCAGCACACAAACCGCTCAGGCTCTTCATCACTTTGCCAGGAACCATCTGAGGCCAGCCCTAGGCTGCATGCACCTCCCTGGTCTAAGCCACTCAGGTTCGGCACTCAAGTAGCCTTCAGAGGCGCAGATTCGGTTGGGACTGTGTTTTGTGCCCTTCTCAGGTCCAAGTAGCTCAGGTGTTTGGCGAGCACGGTCGGTGTGACTTGTCGCCTTTCCCATAACTGCTGCTCAGTTTTCTGGGTGTACCACTGGCACCCCTTGTGAGGCAGATGGTGACTGTCCAGAACTCCCAGAAGACTTTGCTGCCCAGAAGTCTTAGCAAAGAAGCCTGCTTGCAGTTTGGTAGGTAAAGTCTCTCCAGGGCTGCAATTGCCCCCTTCCAGCCCTTATGGCTCTGGCTGCCTGGGGGGGAATGGTCTGCAACCGGCTAGTTCTTTTCACCCTTTGTTCTGTGCGTGATCCTGGTGGTGTCTTATGTTTGAGCTTTTCATGTGGTAGCTATCCCACAGTCTGGTTTGCTAGCCCAAGTTAGTTTGTTCTGGTTATGCGCGGGGTGCTCCTGCTTGATTCTTAACAGCACTTCAGCCCGCACCTCCCGCTCCTCCCTGTCCTGCCCCCACTTGCTAGTGGTGGATGCAGGCATTTGTGCTGCTTTTCCATTGGGGGAGTTACTGTTGGGCTTGTCATCTGTTGGGTTTAAATATTTCTTTATTTTTCCTTCCTGTTATGTTGCCCTCTGTGTTTCCAAGGCCCGCCACAGACTCATCAGGGAGAGTATTTCCTGGTGTTTGGAAACCTCTCTTCTTAAGCTTCCTTTCCCAGGACGGGATTCCCTTCCCGGGAGGGAGCTCCCTCCCCACCTCCTTTGTCTCTTTTTTAATCTTTTATATTTTTTCCTACCTGTTTTTGAGGTCAATACTCTGTTTTTCTGGGTGCCTGATGTCCCCCGCCAGAATTCAGGAGTAGTTTTGTGGAGTTTGCTCAGCGTTGAAATGTTCTTTTGATGAATATTTGTGGGAGAAAGTGGTTTCCCATCCAATTCCTCCACCATCTTAAGACTGCCCCCTAAAATTGTCTTTAAATTCCTAGACTAATTCTTCTTGCAAAGTAAATTATTTTTAGACTTTTGATGTATTATGTTTCTCTACTTTTTATTCTGTGTGTGTGTGTGTGTGTGTGTGTTGTTTTAAAAGCCATTCATATATAGACCCACTTTGGATTATTTTTGAGCATTCTGCCTTTTAATGGGGATGGTGATATCCAGATATGCCATTTTTCTCTGAGACATGCCATTATTCTCTTTAAGTCCTGTCTTCATTTATGGAAATGGTCTCCTAAACGTTATCGGGAAGATCCCCTGGAGAAGGAAATGGAAACCCACTTCAGTACTCTTGCCTGGGAAATCCCATGGACAGAAGAACCTGGTGAGCTACAGTTTTGGGGAAGCAAGAGTCGGACACAACTAAAGAGACTGAGCACCATTTCATACCCTTTTAACTGTATTTCCAAAGGTTTGTTGTGCTTAAGATAAGTGATGAATGCCATCATCTTTTAGATTCAAATTTTGATACATTTATGCATTTATTATGTACACGCTTGTTGTCATGTTCATTCTCTCCTTTTAAAAAGACTTATAGACACAAGGAAAGGGAGGAAAGGGTGAGATGTATGGAAAGAATAACATGGAAACTTACATTACCACCTGTAAAATAGATAGCCAACAGGAATTTGCTGTATGGCTCAGGAAAACAGGGGCTCTGCATCAATCTAGAGGGTTGAGTGGGAGGGAGATGGGAGGAAAGTTCAAAAGGGAGGGGATATGTGTATACCTATGGCTGATTCATGTTGAGTTTTGACAGAAAACAACAAAATTTTGTAAAGCAATTATCCTTCAATTAAAAAATAAATACATTTTTAAAGTAATACATAAACAAAATGAATTAAAGATATTTTCATGTCTTTGAGCACAAAATGGAACATAAAACCAACACATTTCTACAACACAAGTATTTATGTTCTTATTCTCCCACATTGCAGGTGGATTCTTTACCAGATGAGCTACAAGGGAAGCCCTTCTTACTCTTAGTATTTATAATTTTAATATACTTACAACTTAAAAATTATAATTTGCCTTAAACTGGTGATATTAAAACTATTGACCTATATTAGAGTAGAAAACCTTTTTCCCAATAAAGTTAGATCTTTGTTTCTGTAATGTTTTGCTCTTTTAGCCTCTTATGAAAAACAAGGGAGTAGAGATCGTTTTTAAATATATTTGTATTTTGTTTTCTACTTTATGGCTCACTTTTTTCAATTTTCATGTTTTTGATAGCTTTTTATCTTTGTCTACTGATTAAATATTTAGGTATTCTTCTCAAGTTTTTTTTCCTCCAAATCATTGTTTACCTTAGCAGCAATGCTGATTCTATTTTATTTGGCTTCCAACAATTTTTAGGTATTATGCAGGTTATTTTCCTTAGAAAATTATTTTCCTTATATAGGTATGGGCTTTGACTCCCTGGCACATTGGCTTTTGAACAATTTCCTCTATTGGTAAGATTATTTTGCTCACTTGGGGCACTAAACACTCACTTCTCTTTCTGGGAGTATAGAGTTGCAATAGTTATGATTTTGTGTCTATGTAACCAGCTCCCAATGAAAACAATAGAATTGAACAACTCTTTCCTGAGTAAAAACACCGTGCTTATGTTATTATACATTACCCTGCTGGAAGGAGGGCATGCGCTATGAGGCCCTCAGGGAGAGCTTGGGAAGTCTGCCCACAAATTCATCCAGACTCTGCTTAATGTGTCTTTTTCCCTTACTGAATCAGCTCTGTATCCTTGCTGTATCACGGCAATAAATTTCTGCCATTCAGTACTACTATATGCTGAGTGCTGTGAGTCTTTGAAGCAAAGCACCGAACCTGTGGCTGGTCACAGGGCCTTCAACATAATTCTCACTCTTAACAATTTGTATTTAGTTCAACCTGTTCTTTCTTCATAATATCATCTTAAATCATTTTAGGAGCAAGGAACTGGTATTTGGTAAAATACTTGATTCTTTTCTAAATGTGTTTTAAGGAAAACTTCAAATATTACAGAATTTAAATAGTGTTGTCTTCAGTAATGATTTACTGTTGCCATTGTCTTGTTATTGATGGAGTGTGGGGAGCAATCCTTATCCTATGGTCTTTTGCCTGTTCATCTGATAAAAGGAGATGGATGCAGGTCTAATGATCATAAGTTTTGTAAAATAAAGAAGAAGAAGAAGAAGAAAATTGATGAATATAGTTTATGCTAGAACACTGAGGGAATTTAAAATACATCACTAAACAATCAATAAGCCAGTTCTGGATCTAGATCTCAAGGAATCTAGAGCTCTTCTTGGAATGCTGCCTCTGCCATGAGACAAACCCAGACTTTTCTCCCAAAAGATGAGATGAATCAATCACAGATGATCATTCAAACTGATGTTACCACTGTCCACAGATGGATGAAGAAGGCCTAAAATGCCTGGACAACCAGCCCAGATCAGCAGAACCACACAGTCAATACATAGGCTCATGAATAATAACAAGAATTTCTTTTTAATTTCTTTTTTCTCTTTTTGGTTGTTTTTTCCTCATTTTTATTTTTCTTTTAGTTATTTTATTGTTTCATTTTCTTTATTATAATTTAAATTTTAATATAATTTCTTTTATTTTACTTGTTTAATTTTTTTTTAAGCCACTAAGTTTTGGGTGGCATATTACAACAAAACTAACCTATATTATCAGGAGATATATTAAAACATTATTGTAGTCTAGAAGATTGATTAACAGTTTCATGAACTGTAAATCAAAGAAAATAGCCAGAGACATGTTTTAAGTTCAAGGTACTTTAAAAAGAAAAAAATGAAGAGCAACTATTGGCATGTCACATCAGTAATAAATCTCCAAAGAGTAATGGCATAAACAGTCTCACACATCACAAGTCCTCACCTGATCTTTATAATGGTATTTTAGTTTGCATTATTAGTCTCAGTTAACACACTCTCAGAGTTAAACAGCATATGTAAGTATGCTGGTGAGGAGTTCAGTTGAAATATTTAGACTTAAAATATAAATTCTAGAGTGGAAAGCATGTAATTAAGTCCACAGAGACAAGAACAGGAGACTTCATTTCCTTTAAAATCAACAGGGTTTTTATACATACCTTAGCATAGTGAAACAATATGATAACATTAGAACTCTACTGTTTATACTTTCTTTTTATGAACTTTACTGCAAGCACTTACCCTGAGACAAAGAGTAACAAAGGGAAATAAGGAGATATGAGGACAACTTCTAATTCTGTAACAAACAACTTAACTGACAGACCTGACATGTCATATTGCTTAACACAAGCCTCATTTTTCTCATTACACTGAAGTTTTCAAATCTTATCCTTTAATATTTAGGATGGCTTTGTGTGTAAGTAATGGCACCCACTCCAGTACTCTTGCTTGGAGAATCCCAGGGAAGGGAGGGCCTGGTAGGCTGCCGTCTCACGGGGTCGCACAGAGTTGGACACGGCTGAAGCGACTTAGCAGCAGCAATAGGAAACCCACCCAAGGCTCTAAAATTAGAAATTTTATTCTTTCATATAACATGAAGTAGAAACTGATAGAACATTTCAGAATCTGACTGTAATTTCTATGATTTTATTAAGTCTGCTTTCCTCTGTGTATTGATTTTACCCTCACGTGGGTGTTTAAATCCTTGTAGCCATTTTGAGTCCTACTTTCATGTATAGCACCTTCCAGAAGAAAGAAAATAGAGAGAATGCTTCAATCTCAGCATTCCAATCAAGCATCCTGAGCTTTATAAGTTGCTCTGGCCATGTGCCTCTACTGAATGTGTGACATGAAGGTAATGCAATGATGGATTCACTGAAACCATCTGAGGCTCACTCCTGGGACTAATTTCCCTGAGCCAAATAGATTCTGCATGAGAAGAGCAGAAATCCAGAAAAAGTCAAAGTTCTGTTAGGAAAGAGGAAAGGCATATGGGGATTACTTGGTGAGCCAGAGTGCCCACTATATGGTTTATGTAATTAACACTTCATTTTTGCTTTAATACACCTGTGATGGACTATATTATAAAACACTATGAAAGCATCTACATGTTTCAAAGAATGAGTCAGTTTTAAGGAATTTTTTAAGAAATGAAGAACATAATATTTTAGCTGTCATTATTTCTGGACTTATGGAGGATAAAGAAAGTGGTTGCCCTTTCAAACTCTGATCAACTCTCATACTAAATTTTTCTATTTCTTCTTTTCTATAGAATGTCTTTGAAGAATGAGTGTAAAGGAGACATATAAAGAAGAAGGAATAAAAAGTAAGAGAAAAGGAAATGGGTAGAGAAAACTCCTTGTAATGGGTAGCATATGTTTAAAGTGGAAACCAATTTATAAGTAACAGAATAATGATAGTAATTCTCCTATTCCCCTATCCTCTAGTTACCCTGCATGAAATAATTTAATATTTGAAAGTAGTCATGACTTTTTCCATTTCACAGACGATAAATTTGAGACACAGAGAGGTTAACAATTTCCCACTGATCTATAATTATGGAAAATTTCACATCTATATGATACACCATCTTTACTTTTTCCACTCTTCATATCAATACCTTTAAAAACTAATACAAAGTTCACATAAAAATTTATAATTTTTTACCCAAATGAATATAGTCTCAGGAATTTGTTTTTTTCAAATGCTTAGAAGGTTTTTTTTATTATTATTAGAAAAGTTTATAGGATCATCAAAGCATACTACTGAAGGTAAAATATTGAGCACAAAGGATATCATATTGATTTAAAAATAATAACTGCTATTGCAGCCCAATATATAATGGGTATATTCAGTATATTCTTCAGGTTATTTTAATTTTTAGCTTCAAAATCAATTTTTATAAATATTTATCATTTGAAAAATTTAGTTCAGACTGTGAAAGTCATGTTAGGGAGTGAAGGGAGTATAAATATTTTATCAGATGAAAATAGACTTCACTGGATATTTCAGGGTGAGTGTATGTGTGTGTCCATGTGGGATTTGTGTGCATGTATGTGTGTGTGTGTGTGTGTGTGTGTGTGTGTATGTGTATGTATTGTGCAGGTTTTAACCTATCAATAAGTAGTGTTGTGGTTGGACCAGCTTATGTGGCTCCTATTATGATTGTGAGATGGCCTTCAGCAAAAACCATCAGGAAACTGAAAAAAAATTAAGATTTATTACTGGCAAGACCTGGAAATTACACAGCATGCCTGGGGCCATACAACAAGGTCAAGAGTAGAGAGAAAGAAAGAGCACAGGGGCCTAGAGTTCTGCTTTAATTGGAGTCGAGGGTGGTAGTCTAGGTTTTTGTGTGTTCACCCATTATTGATGAATTTAAAGCATAGCAGAATTTACTGTATAGAAAGAGAACCAAAACCAAGAAGCTCATATGGTCAGTTATTAAAATCAACCAAGATTCTAAAACGAAAGAGGCTCAGTTTGGGAAGCTGACATAGCTCTTTATCTAGTCCTGTAGTTGGTGATATGTTTAACCTTTGAAGCAGCTGCCTCTGAAGAGATGTGTCTGCAATCAAAGCTTAAGTCAGGCATTTGCATTACAAAAAAGAATAAAAAAACAACAACAGCAACAAAAATGTCAGAGCTTTTGCTCCAGTGTGTGTGTGTAAGTTCTGGTAGCAATGTAATACCTACCATAATATTCCCCATAATACCTCTGCTTTTTCATTACCTTAGCAATGTATCTGGGGAAAAATCTAGAAGGAGCTTGATCTCTGAAGATTCATGTTTGAAATTTCCCTAGAAGATATTAATAATACATACCTAAGATAAGATATTCTGATGATAAATATAACATATGATAAAGAAATGAGAAGATGGAGGTTAATAAAATGATATTAAGACAATCTTGGTCTGTCTGAAAAAAAGAAGGAATAGAATAGATAGCTTATCATAGCAATGGATCTCATAATATGCAATATGCTCATTCTCACTTCAGGGAGTATTAGGATTTCAAAGATAGTCTGTGGAAAATGAGAAATGGGTTCAGGAAATCTAGGTTAACATTTCCTCACCACTGTAATTTTGAAAAAAATCTTTATGCTGTCTGATTCACCAGTTAGCATCATTTTCATCATCAGCAAACACAATAATTACTCAAGAAGGTTGAACGAATATCTTGGGATTGTGTTTTAGTTCACTAACGAACACCATGGACTATGTCTATGAAAGCCAAGCAACACTTCGCTAGGGCAGACACAAAAGAATCTTAACATACACTCATTAACTGAAATATATTTTAACATTGCCATTTATTTGCCTCAGATCTGAACAAGTAATCCCCAACCACTGAAAAATGGATTTATTTTTACATGCATTTAAACTACTGATTTAGCATGTACTGGTGGCTCAGAGGTTAAAGCATCTGCCTGCTTTAAGAGACCTGGGTTCAATCCCTGGGTTGGGAAGATCCCCTGGAGAAGGAAATGGCAACCCACTCCAGTATTCTTGCCTGGAGAATCCCATGGACGAAGTCTGGTGGGCTACAGTCCATGGGGCCACAAAGAGTAGGACACGACTGAACGACTTAACTTTCACTTTCAAACTACTGATAAATACTGTAACACAAGGTATCACTAACCAAATAATAATTCTGCCAGGCTATAACAATTATCTAGAATTCACTTATAAACACTTCTGATTAGAGATTTCTTACTTTATCACCAAGTTACTCAAGGACAAGTCCTTGAATCAGATACACACACTCAATAATGTGTTGTTTAAAATTATTTGATTTGAATTCCTTATAGTCTGGGAAATTAAAATGTGTTTAGAAGTATTTTGCCTCGTTAATTCCAATTCTTTACTGAACAGTACAATTTGTGTATTCAAATTCCTTGAATTCAACATTTCTACTACCTCAAATTCAATGTGTCTTAAACTGAAATTGTTTTCATCATTGTCCAAGTAGTAATCCTTTGAAATTATCTCCCTTTATAACCGCAAATCTCATATTTTCCTCATTTCCTGGGTTTTTAAACCTTTGTATAGACTCTCTTTTGACATCTTTCTTCCTTATCCTTTTCTTTCAATTCCCTCTTCTACTTCTTCTTTTTATTTTTTAATACTTTATTCTATGTTACAATACTGTATTGGTTTTGCCATACATTGACATGAATCAGCCACAGGTGTACACGAGCTCCCAATGCCGAAGCCCCTCCCACCTCCCACCCCATATCATCTCTCTGGATCATCCGTGCACAGCCCCAAGCATCCTATATCCTGTACTGAACATAGACTGGTGCTTCGTTTCTTGTATGATAGTATACATGTTTCAATGCCATTTTCCCAAATCATCCCACCCTCTCCCTCTCCCTCAGAGGCCAAAAGTCCGTTCTATACCTCTGTGTCTCTTTTGTTGTCTTGCATACAAGGTAATCATTACTATCTTTCTAAATTCCATATATATGTGTCTATATATTGTATTGGTGTTTTTCTTTCTGGCTTACTTCACTCTGTATAATCGGCTCCAGTTTCACCCATCTCATTAGAACTGATTCAAATTTATTCTTTTTAAGTGCTGAGTAATACTCCACTGTGTATATGTACCACTGCTTTCTTATCCATTCATCTGCTGATGGACATCTAGGTTGTTTCCATGTCCTGGCTTTTATAAACAATGCTGCAATGAACATTGGGGTGCATGTGTCTCTTTCAGTTCTGGTTTCCTCGGTGTGTGTATGCCCAGCAGTGGGATTGCTGGGTCATAAGGGAGTTCTACTTGCAGTTTTTTAAGGAATCTCCACACTGTTTTCCATAGTGGCTGTACTAGTTTGCATTCCCACCAACAGTCTAAGAGGGTTCCCTTTTCTCCACACCCTCTCCAGCATTTATTGCTTGTAGACTTTTGGATTGCAGCCATTCTTACTGGTGTGAAATGGTACCTCATTGTGGTCTTGATTTGCATTTCTCTGATAATGAGTGATGTTGAGCATCTTTTCATGTGTTTGTTAGCCATCGGTATGTCTTCTTTGGAGAAATGCCTATTTAGTTCTTTGGCCCATTTTTTTGATTGGATTGTTTATTTATCTGGAGTTGAGCTGCATAAGTTGCTTGTATATTTTGAGATTAGTTGTTTGTCAGTTGCTTCATTTGCTATTGTTTGTTCCCATTTAGAAGGCTGTCTTTTCATCTTACTTATAGTTTCCTTTGTTGTGCAGAAGCTTTTAATTTTAATTAGATCCCATTTGTTTATTTTTGCTTTTATTTCCAGTATACTGGGAGGTGGATCATAGAGGATCCTGCTGTGATGTATGTTGGAGAGTGTTTTGCCTATGTTCTCCTCTAGGAGTTTTATAGTTTCTGGTCTTACATTTAGATCTTTAATCCATTTAGAGTTTATTTTTGTGTGTGGTGTTAGAAAGAGATCTAGTTTCATTCTTTTACAAGTGGTTGACCAGTTTTCCCAGCACCACTTGTTAAAGAGATTGTCTTTACTCCATTGTATATTCTTGCCTCCTTTGTCGAAGATAAGGTGTCCGTAGGTGTGTGGATTTATCTCAGGGCTTTCTATTTTGTTCCATTGATCTATATTTCTGTCTTTGTGCCAGTACCATGCTGTCTTAATGACTGTGGCTTTGTAGTAGAGCCTGAAGTCAGGCAAGTTGATTCCTCGAGTTCCATTCTTATTTCTCAAGATTGCTTTGGCTATTCGAGGTTTTTTGTAATTCCATACAAATCTTGAGCTTATTTGATCTAGTTCTGTGAAAAATACTGCTGGTAGCTTGATAGGGATTGCATTGAATCTGTAGATTGCTTTGGGTAGTATACTCATTTTCACTATATTGACTCTTCTGATCCTTGAACATGGTATATTTCTCCATCTATTAGTGTCCTCTTTGATTTCTTTCATCAGTGTTTTATAGTTTTCAATATATAGGTCTTTAGTTTCTTTAGGTAGGTATATTCCTAAGTATTTTATTCTTTGCGTTGCAATGGTGAATGGAATTTTTCCTTAACTTCTTTTTCTACTTTCTCATTGTTAGTGTATAGGAATGCAAGGGATTTCTGAGTGTTGATTTTATATCCTGCAACTTTACTATATTCATTGATTAGCTCTAGTAGTTTTCTGGTCGAGTCTTTAGGATTTTCTATGTAGAGGATCATGTCATCTGCAAACAGTGAGAGTCTACTTCTGCAGTCAAACCTTTCCATTTTGATGAAAGCTATTTCTTTGTCTCTCTACTCTTGAGATATTTTCTGGCAGAACCATGTCTTCTTAATATTCAACTTTGCACTCATGTACTTCATTTATTCATTAATTCATTCATTTCACATATGTGTTTAATTGATATAAAAATAAAATACAGTAGCTTACAGAAGACTTCGTGGTCAGGGAAGAATTTACAAAAGAAATTATATTACAGCTGAGATTTGTATAATGTGTAGCAAATAAATATAGGAATAATAGAATTAGAAAAGACCCAGGGACTCAAAAGGGCTTGAAAACTTTGAAGCACACTAAAAAAAAGAGAGTGAGATACAATGAGGTTGCAGAGAAAGGGTGGAATTTCTGCTTCAGGTTTCTGCGTTGCCTTCCAGATAAAAGCAAATTCCTTAAACTGGCATCAAAGGATCTTCTACATTTTACGTTCTGACTCTTTCTATTTGAACTAAGATAACATGTCATAGGGATGAATTTGGGGCAAGTACTATTACCTCTTTGATAACTGGCAAGTTACTATCTGATTCTAAACTGTTAAATGGAAATAATAATACTTTTTAAGGGAGCTGTGGATATAGAATAATTCAGCATACTTGAGGTCTCCCACTTGTGTTATTACTAAATAAGGTAACACATAAAGTGAACAAAATTTCCTATATTAACAAAGCTCAATAGAGGTAATATTACTTTTAATCTATTTGCATTCAGTGTCAGAACATGAGAGCCAATTTCTTCTACACACTATACAATTATTTTTTATCCTTGAATTGCATTATTTTTCTTATGAAGATTTTTAAAATTAATTTTTATGGGAGTATACTTGACTTACAATGTCTTATGAAGGTTCTGATGATTATCTGTCCACGCTTGTATACCTTCAGTTCTTTGAGAGAATAGTTTACTCTCATCACCTTTGTATGTCACCTGCTTTCAGTTTGTTAGTATTTCCCCAGATACATACATGCTTCATATCACTCAGGCCTCAAAAAACATTTTATCTCCTCAGTAAAGATCTACAGATTTATTAAACTAAAATAATAACTACTAACATTCCCCATCATCCCCTGTGCCCTTACTCAATTAAATTCTTCATTAAATGAATGGTATCAATTTATTTTTGTACAGTAGTTCATCTCTATTACTTATCTCTCACTACAGTGCCTATAGCATGAACATATGATTTCTTGCTCTTTTGATCTGTGCATATCCCCAGACTTTAGAATAGTGCATTTCTAGTGCCTGTTAAATATTTTAATTCATCAGTTAAAAGTATTTTCCTTCCTGTTCAGTTCAGTTCAGTCACTCAGTTGTGTTCAGCTCTTTGCAACCCCATGAATTGCAGCATGCCAAGCCTCCCTGTCCATCGGGTTAGTTTAATGGAATAATTGTGAGATAAGCTTTTTTTTTAAGTATTATCAGTAAGATTAGATTTTTTTAAATATTAGAGGAACATAAAAGTAAGAGTGATGAGTGAATATTTTATACAGTGATGACTTACTGAATTGTAAATTTTTATTTAAAAATTTGATTTTTTGATAAACAAAAATGTACCATAGAGGAATGTTCCTGAAAGATTCTGTTCTATCAATACTCTCCACTTATCTGCAGCCATATTTTGGTTACACTGACAAATAGAAATAAAAGTATTTACTTCAGAAAAGCCTTTAAAGCAGTTTAGGAAATGGGTGAAGAAAATAATAATCCTTACTTTAAATATTTCAAAATGTATTTTTAAGGACATCCCTCATGGTCCAGTAGTTAAGACTCCATGTTTTCAATGCAGGAGGCTTGAGTTCTATCCCCAGGCAGGGAAGTAGATCCCATATGCCTCTAAGAGTTTACATGCCATAATGAAAAGATCCTGCATGCTAGAAACTAAGACCTGGAGCAGCCAAAATAAATAAATATATAAAAAATTTAAAACCTATCATATTTACCTTTATATTTTTCTTCATTAATTGAAGCAGAAAATAAAGATATTTGAAAGTAGCAATGTATCACCCTTATTGCCTTATATTTTAATCTTGCAAAATTGTTCTTCTAATATTATATTATTGGGATGGATAATTCTCTGATATTCACTGACCCCTAACAATTCAGCACTATCTTTATGCGCTTTGGTAAAAAAAAATAAATAAATAAAAAAAATAATTTATTTTAAAAATAGTGAGAAAAGAAGAGCCATGGTTTAATTCCTGAGCCTGCAACTTACTACATGGGTTAACTTGTACAAACGATACCATAATATCCCCTGGCCACCATTTCTCTTCTCTCTAAAGCTGGACAGTGCTCTATTTAGCTGTTTATTGTGAAGATTGCTAAAGTAATGTAACAAAAGTGTGATGTGACTCACCACATCCTCAGTAAAAAGCTTACTTACAACCTTTCAATTTTTTTCCATTATTAACAACAGTCACGAATGTTTCCAATCATGCAGCAGATGCTCTTTTATTTTCTTTAATTTTCTTCTCCATCTCTTAAATATGATTTTGCTTTGTGTGTTTTTGAATTGCACTAGGTATTTTTAAAAATGTGATACAACAATGAAAAATGGAATAGTAGCTATAAGAAGATATTTTCTATTGCACTACAAAATTGCAAAGTCATTACCACATCAATATTTTCATAAAGTACTTTCTTATTTTCAATTTAGATGCTTATATTAATAATGCAAGTGAGGCTTTTACAAGTCCTACTTTTCAAATCTATTAATTTTCAGAGAAAGAAATGAGATAAGGCTTTATTTTGCTTTCTACAGGGAAGATTAAATTGGTTCATTTTATTTTTTATTTCATTATTGACATTTTTTTGTCAAAAAGAAGCATTATTTTTAATGCTGATCCCCGGGTGTGGAAAATACATAATTGAATTTATACTAGTATTACTTAAAAAAATCATAATTACAACCCTGTCCTTAAAATTGTAATTCATTTTCTGGAACTGATATAGTGCTAACCTTGCTAAAAGTTTGAATTTTATAAAAGAGGCTGGAGACTATCTTTTGAGATCAGCAACCATATTGTCTCCTCAAATGCATGCACATATCACTTAATGGCTTCAGCAGTTAAGCCAATATGTAGCAATAAATTGTAAGATAGTGAAGGTGACATAAAGATTTGAATGTATTAAACATATACGTAGGCAAAAGCAGACAGAGAGAAGGACTTAGCAATACAGGTTATGTTTTGAATTGGGATAAATATAGAGGAAATATTTTCCTGCAATTTCTGTGTCAGAGTGTGTGCTAAAGAGTAAATAGATAAAAACATGCTTGAAAATTGGAATGGAATGTTAACATCTCCAAAAAAAGACAACTAGGATTACTGAGGAAAAAATATACATATTAAGAAATGTGTGTAGTGCTAGAATACCTAGTAGTCTAAAGTTAAAAAGGCCATGACTGGATGAGGTGACATCTTCATTTATTTTTGTTAGTTTCTTATTTGACTCAAAATGTATTAATTGATTCTTAATATTGATGAAAACTTAGTTATACAAGGACTTCCTTTGTAGCTCAGTTAGTAAAGAATCTGCTTGCAGTGCAGGAGACACAAGTTTGATCCTTGGGTTAGGAGGATCCCTTGGAGAAGGAAATGGCAACCCACTCCAGTATCCTTGCCTGGAAAATCTCATGGAGAGAGGACCCTGGTGGGCTGCAGTCCATGGGGTCTCAAAGAGTTGGACACGACTGAGCACCTAACACATACTTACTTATCAGTTATACTATCGTTAAAAAGAATCCTGTAGATAATCTAATTTGACTAATAATCAATTTTAAGTACTACAACAGCTGGAAAGAGCACAAAACATCTAGGGTGGGGAAAAATGTCTAAGGCTTCTGAAAACGTGGCATTAGAATAGAGATGAGACATAATTCCAAGTAACTATTATATAAACTATCATATAAGTGACACAAAAAGGTTTAAAAAAAAAAAAAAAAAGTAGTGCTTTACAAGAAGAGCCAGCAATTTTTTGCAGTGATTTGATAGGTAAAAAATAGTCAGTGGAACCAAATGACAAATGTGTTGGACTTGAAGACATATACAAGATTTGACTGTCAGAGTTGGAGAGGGAGGGCTTTCCAGGAGGCCCTAGTGGTAAAGAAGCCATCTACCAATGCAGGAGACATAAGCAATGTAAGTCCTGCCACTGAGTTGGGACGATCCCTGGAGAAGGGAACAGCAGCTCACACCAGTATTCTTGCCTGGAGAATCACATTGTCAGAGGAGCCTGGTGGGCTACAGTTCACAGGGTTGCAAAGATTTGCATGTGACTGAAGTGACTTAGCACACATGCATTCATAAGGAGAGAGAAAGTCTGTTAGGTTTAAGAAATTGCATTCCTATACACTAATAATGAGAAAATAGAAAGAGAAATTAAGGAAACAATTCCATTCACCATTGCAACGAAAAGAATAAATACCTAGGAATATATCTACTTAAAGAAACTAAAGACTGATATATAGAAAACTATAAAACACTGGTGAAAGAAATCAAAGAGGACACTAATAGATGGAGAAATATACCATGTTCATTGATTGCAAGAATCAATATAGTGAAAATGAGTATACTACCCAAAGCAATCTACAGATTCAATGCAACCCCTATCAAGCTACCAGTGGTATTTTTCACAGAGCTAGAACAAATAATTTCACAATTTGTATGGAAATACAAAAAAACCTTGAAGAGCCAAAGCAATTTTGAGAAAGAAGAATGGAACTGGAGGAATCAACCTGCTTGTTTTCAGGCTCTACTACAAAGCCACAGTCATCACGACGGTGTGATACTGGCACAAAGACAGAACTATAGATCAATGGAGCAAATTAGAAAGCCCAGAGATAAATCCACACACCTATGGGCACCTTATCTTTGACAAAGGAAGCAAGAATATACAATGGATTAAAGACAGTCTCTTTAACAAGTGGTGCTGGGAAAACTGGTCAACCACTTGTAAAAGAATGAAACTAGATCACTTTCTAACATCATATACAAAAATAAACTCTAAATGGATTAAAGACCTAAATGTAATACTAGAAACTATAAAACTTTTAGAAGAGAACATAGGAAAAACACTCTCCGACATACCTCACAGCAGGATCCTCTATGACCCACCTCCAAATATTGAAAATAAAGGCAAAATACACAAATGGGACCTAATTAAAATTAAAAGCTTCTGCACAACAAAGGAAACTATAAGTAAGGTGAAAAGACAGCCTTCAGAATGGGAGAAAGTAATAGCAAATGAAACAACTGACAAACAACTAATCTCAAAAATACACAAGCAACTTATACAGCTCAACGCCAGAAAAATAAATGACCCAATCAAAAAATGGGCCAAATAACTAAATAGACATTTCTCCAAAGAAAACATACAGATGGCTAACAAACACATGAAAAGATGCTCAACATCACTCATTATCAGAGAAATGCAAATCAAGACCACAATGAGGTACCATTTCATGCCAGTCAGAATGGTTGTGATCCAAAAGTCTACAAGCAATAAATGCTGGAGAGGGTGTGGAGAAAAGGGAACCCTCTTAGACTGTTGGTGGGAATGCAAACTAGTACAGCCACTATGGAGAACAGTGTGGATATTCCTTACAAAACTGGAAATAGAACTGCCTTATGACCCCGCAATCCCACTGCTAGGCATACACACTGAGGAAACCAGAAGTGAAAGAGACACGTGTACTCCAATGTTCATCACAGCACTGTTTATAATAGCCAGGACATTGAAGCAACCTAGATGTCCATCAGCAGATGAGTGGATAAGAAAGCTGTGGTATATATACACAATGGAGTATTACTCAGCCATTAAAAAGAATACATTTGAATCAGTTCTAATGAGGTGGATGAAACTGGAGCCGCTTATACAGAGTGAAGTAAGCCAGAAAGAAAAACACCAATACAGTATATAAACGCATATATAGAGAATTTAGAAAGATGGTAACTATAACCCTGTATGCAAGACAGCAAAAGAGACACAGATGTATAGAACAGTGTTTTGGACTCTGGGGGAGAGAGAGAGGGTGGGATGATTTGGGAGAATGGCATTGAAACATGTATAATATCATATATGAAATGAGTCACCAGTCCAGGTTCAATGCATGATACTGAATGCTTGTGCCTGGTGCACTGGGATGACCCAGAGGGATGGTACAGGGAGGGAGGAGGGTTCAGGATGGGGAACACGTGTATACCTGTGGTGGGTACATGTTGATGTATGGCAAAACAAATACAATATTGTAAAGTAATTAACCTCCATTAAAATAAATAAATTTATATTTAAAAGTTAAAAATGGAAAATTTGAAAAAAAAATTCTCTACTTTATACCCAACATATCCCTGAAATTCTGGCTGAAAGCCAAATGTATAAAAGTTAAACAGTAGACTGACATACAAATAATTCAAATATTTATGTATATATGTATATTTTACATGTATATAATAGAATTTAATGTTATTTTAATGAAATTATTCTGTTTCAGCAATATTTGAAATGACTTGGCCAAGCTGAAACAGTTAGGGCAATGATCAGAAAGCATCCCCACAGGCTAGTCTCATAGGAAGCTTCTGTTAACTACTCTCAAAGGAAGACAATCTCCCCTGAGAGGACACCTACACTGCTTGGACATCCAGAGAATCTCTTTCCCTTAGTGAGGCTGATTCTAATTCCCTCTCTCCACTCTGGCATAGAAATGAGATATGCCTCTCTGCATGAAGTCAAATCACAGAATATGGAATATGGAAGAAAAATATAAGATCATCGAATATGCATACATATACAATGAAGAGCAGGAAAAAGGAAGAAGACAGGAAGAGGAGAGTATGGGAAATAATATTGCTTTAGCCATGCATTCTGGGAAACAAACTCACTCAGAAGGACAATGCAGATAGTGGAGTGCAGTTTATTACACCGGCGGGCCCAAGGCAGAGTCTTCTTTTAGCCAAGGACCCTGACCAGCATTTGTGAAAATATTTTATACCCCATGTGTACATATTCAAACCCACCACCCCAATTTCCTTGAGACTTACATAAAACGAAGGGTAAATACAATCACAATAATCTCATTATTCAAGTGTTATCAAGTGTTAGGTATTCAAACAGTAAATAAGCCTGAAGAAGGGAATGGCAAGCCACTTCAGTATTCTTTCCTTGAGAACCTCATGAACAGTATGAAAAGGCAAAATGATAGGATACCAAAAGGAACTCCCCAGGTCATTAGGTGTCCAATATGCCACTGGAGATCAGTGGAGATATAACTCCAGAAAGAATGAAGGAATGGAGCCAAAGCAAAAACAATACCTTGTGGATGTGAATGGTGATAGAAGCAAGATTCGATGCTGTAAATAGCAGTATTGCCTAGGAACCTGGAATGTCAGGTCCATGAATCAAGGCAAATTGGAAGTGGTCAAACCAGAGATGGCAACGGTGAACGTCAACATTCTAGGAATCAGCTACTAAAATGGGTTGGAATGGGTGAATGGGTGAATTTAACTCAGATGACCATTATATCTACTACTGCAGGCAAGAATCTCTCAGAAGAAATGGAGTAGCCATCATGGTCAACAAAAGAGTCCGAAATGCAGTACTTGGGTGCAGTCTCAAAAATGACAGAATGATTTCTGTTTGTTTCCAAGGCAATCTATTCAATATTACAGTTATCCAAGTCTATACCCCAACGAGGAATGCTGAAAAAGCTGACATTGAACGGTTTTATGAAGACCTACAAGACTTTTTAGAACTAACACCCCAAAAAGATGTCCTTTTCATTATAGGGGACTGGAGTGCTAAAGTAGGAAGTCAAGAAACACCTGGAGTAACAGGCAAATTTGGAATTGGAGTATGGAATGAAGCAGGGCAAAGACTAATAGAGTTTTGCCAAGAAAATGCACTGGTCATAGCAAACACCCTCTTCCAACAACACAAGAGAAGACTCTACACATGGACATCACCAGATCATCAACACCAAAATCAGATTGATTATATTCTATGTAGCCAAAGATGGAGAAGCTCTATACAGTCAACAAAAACAAGACTTGGAGCTGACTATGGCTCAGATCATGAACTCCTTATTACCAAATTCAGACTTAAATTGAAGAAAGTAGGGAAAACTGCTAGACCATTCAGGTATGACCTAAATCAAATCCCTTATGATTACACAGTGGAAGTGAGAAATAGATTTAAGGACCTAGATCTGATAGATAGAGTGCCTGATGAACTATGGAATGAGGTTCGTGACATTGTACAGGAGATAGGGGATCAAGACCATTCCCATGGAAAAGAAATGCAAAAAAGCAAAATGGCTGTCTGGGGAATCCTTACAAATAGCTATGAAAAGAAGAGAGGCAAAAAGCAAAGGAGAAAAGGAAAGATATACCATCTGAATGCAGAATTCCAAAAAATAGCAAGAAGAGATAAGAAAGCCTTCTTCAGCAATCAATGCAAAGAAATAGAGGAAAACAACAGAATGGGAAAGACTAGAGATCTCGTCAAGAAAATTAGAGATACCAAGGGAACATTACATGCAAAGATGGGCTCGATAAAGGACAGAAATGATATGGACCTAACAGAAGCAGAAGATATTAAGCAGAGGTGGCAAGAATACACGGAAGAACTGTACAAAAACATCTTCACGACCCAGATAATCATGATGATGTGATCACTAATCTAGAGCCAGACATCTTGGAATGTAAAGTCAAGTGGGCCTTAGAAAGCATCACTATGAACAAAGCTAGTGGAGATGATGGCATTCCAGTGGAACTGTTTCAAATCTTGAAAGATGATGCTGTGAAAGTGCCGCACTCAATATGCCCGCAAATTTGGAAAACTCAGCAGTGGCCACAGGACTGGAAAAGATCAGTTTTCATTTCAATTCCAAAGAAAGCCAATGCCAAAGCATACTCAAACTACCACACAATTGCACTCATCTCACACGCTAGTAAAGTAATGCTCAAAATTCTCCAAGCCAGGCTTCAGCAATACGTGAACCGTGAACTCCTGATGTTCAAGCTGGTTTTAGAAAAGGCAGAAGAACTAGAGATCAAATTGCCAACATCTGCTGGATTATCGAAAAAACAAGAGAGTTCCAGAAAAACATCTATTTCTGCTTTATTGACTATGTCAAAGCCTTTGATTTTGTGGATCACAATAAACTGTTGAAAATTCTTCAAGAGATGGGAATACCAGACCACCTGACCTGCCTCTTGAGAAATCTGTATGCAGGTCAGGAAGCAACAGTTAGAACTGGACATGGAACAATAGATTAGTTCCAAATAGGAAAAGGAGTACGTGAAGACTGCATATTGTCACCCTGCTTACTTAACTTCTATACAGAGTACATCATGAGAAATGCTGGACTGGAAGAAGCACAAGCTGGAATCAAGATTGCTGGGAGAAATATTAATAACCTCAGATATGCAGTAGACACCACCCTTATGGCAGAAAGTGAAAAAAAAAGGTAAAAGCCTCTTGATGAAAG
The DNA here is from genome assembly GCA_917880005.1 of Nanger dama. NCBI lineage: Eukaryota > Metazoa > Chordata > Mammalia > Artiodactyla > Bovidae > Nanger > Nanger dama. The sequence goes on from CAKJTW010000002.1 coordinate 13,723,474, forward strand.
TGAAAGAGGAGAGTGAAAAAGTTGGCTTAAAGCTCAACATTCAGAAACGAAGATCATGGCATCCGGTCCCATCACTTCATGGGAAATAGATGCGGAAACAGTGGAAACAATGTCAGACTTTATTTTTGGGACTCCAAAATCACTGCAGATGGTGACTGTAGCCATGAAATTAACAGATGCTTACTTGTTGGAAGAAAAGTTATGACCAACATAGATAGTATATTCAAAAGCAGAGACATTACTTTGCCGACTAAGTTCCTTCTAGTCAAGGCTATGGTTTTTTCAGTGGTCATGTATGGATGTGAGGATTGGACTGTGAAGAAGGCTGAGAGCCAAAGAATTGATGCTTTTGAACTGTGGTGTTGGAGAAGACTCTTTAGAGTCCCTTGGACTGCAAGGAGATCCCACCAGTCCATTCTGAAGGAGATCAATCCTGGGATTTCTTTGGAAGCAATGATGCTAAAGTGAAACTCCAGTACTTTGGCCACCTCATTTGAAGAGTTGACTCATTGGACGCTGATGCTGGGAGGAATTGGTGGCAGGAGGGGAAGGGGGATGACCAAGGATGAGATTGCTGGATGGCATCATGGACTTGATGGACCTGAGTCTGAGTGAACTCTGAGAGATAGTAAAGAACAGGGAGGCCTGGCATGCTGTGATTCATGAGGTTGCAAAGAGTCGGAGACGACCAAGTGACTTAACTGAACTGAATTGTGATCCATACAGACAAAGGTTTTGGCATAGTCAATAATGCAGAAATAGATGTTTTTCTAGAACTCTCTTGCTTTTTCAATGATCCAGCGGATGTTGGCAACTTCATTGCTGGTCCCTCTGCCTTTTCTAAAACCAGCTTGAACATCTAAATGTTCACGATTCATGTATTGTTGAAGCCTGGCTTAGGGAACTTTGAGCATTACTTTAATAGCTGTGAGATGAGTGCAATTGTGCGGTAGTTTGAGCATTCTTTGGCATTGCCTTTCTTTGGGATTGGTATGAAAACTGAACTTTTCCAGTCCTGTGGCCAGTGGCGAGTTTTTCAAATTTTCTGGCATATTGAGTACAGTGTTTTCACATCATCATCTTAAAGAATTTGAAATAGCTTAACTGGAATTCCATCACCTCCACTAGCTTTGTTCATTGATGTTTTCTAAGGCCCACTTGACTTCACATTCCAGGATGTCTGACTTTTGGTGAGTGATCACACCATCTTGATTATCTTGTTCGTGAAGGTGTTTTTTGTATTGTTCTTCTGTATATTCTTCCTACCTGTTCTTAATACCTCCTGCTTCCATTAGGTCCATATCATTTCTGTCCTTTATCGAGCCCATCTTTGCAAAAAATATTCCCTTGGTATCTCTAATTTTCTTGAAGAGATCTCTTGTCTTTCCCCATTCTGTTGTTTGCCTCTATTTCTTTGCATTGATTGCTAAGGAAGGCTTTCTTATCTCTCCTTGCTATTCTTTGGAACTCTGCAATCAAACACTATATCTTTCCTTTTCTCCTTTGATTTTCACTTCTTTTTTTTTTTTTCACAGCTGTTTGTAAGGCCTCCTCTGACAGCCATTTTTCTTTTCTGGATTTCTTTTCAATGGGGATGGTCTCGATCCCTGTCTCCTGTACAATGTCACGAACCTCCATCCATAATTCATCAGGCACTCTATCAGATCTAGTCCCTTATTTGTATTTCTTACTTCCACTGTAAAATCATGGCAAATTGGAAGTGGTCATTCAGGAGATAGCAAGTGTGAACATAGAATTCTAGGAATCAGCGAACTAAAATGGACTGGAATAGGTGAATTTAAATCAGATGACCATTATATCTACTACTGTGAGCAAGAATCCCTTAGAAGAAATGGAGTAGCCATCATGGTCAACAAAAGAGTCCGAAATGCAGTATTTTGATGCGATCTCAGAAACGACAGAATGATCTCTGTTCGTTTCCAAGGGAAACCATTCAATATCACAGTAATTCAAGTTTATGCCCCAATCGGTAATGCTGAAGAAGCTGAAGTTGAATGGTTCTATGAAGACCTACAAGACCTTCTAGAACTAACACCCAAAAAAGATGTCCTTTTCATTATAGGGGACTGGGTCAAGAAACACCTGGAGTAACAGGCAAAGTTGGCCTTGGAATGTGGAATGAAGCAGGGCAAAGACAGTAGTTTTGCAAAGAAAATGCACTGGTCATAGCAAACACTCTCTTTCAACAACACAAGAGAAGACTCTACAACATGGATATCACCAGATGATCAACACAAAAATCAGACTGATTATATTCTTTGCAGGCAAAGGGTGAGAAGCTCTATACAGTCAACAAAAACAAGACCAGGAGCTGACTGTGGCTCATATCATGAACTCCTTATTGCCAAATTCAGACTTAAATTGAAGAAAGTAGGGAAAACCACTAGACCATTCAGGTATGACCTAAATCAAATCCCTTATGATTATACAGTGGAAGTGAGAAATAGACTTAAGGGACTAGATCTGATGGAGTGCCAGGGTCTTGTAAAATTTCCTTCTCATTCTTGGTTACCTTTTGGGCCATCAAGATTTTTTCCTTCCCCGCCATGAATATAAAAATGGGCCAATTTTTTTTGGGGGGTGTTTCTGGGGTTTCCCAGCCAAGAGTCTATGTACGAGAATTGGTTGGGGTGTTTGGGCTTTCCCGTAACTATAGCATAGACAGCCTTTATGAGATTTAAGTCCATAGTTTCCTCTGGTGGCCAGCCAACTGTCATTGAAGGCCATTTGACTTCACAATGTGTACAGATCCGGCTTCCCATAGTCTCCATCAAATCCTTTCTTAAAATTCTTAATCATATTCTCCAAAACAGTGGCCTTAGATCTGCTTCCTCTAATTTTCTTACCTCTGTATTCTCACGTCCCCGGGCCTTCCCAAGAAGACAAACTACCTGTTTCCACTGGCAGGGGAGATGATGGTTGGGGGAGGGCAGAATACGAGCATGAGGAATTTGATATCCTCTTTCTAAAAACCTGTGGTGCCAGCTCGGCACGTTCCCTAAGACGGTGTGGACACACCTCCTGACTGGCTTTCTTAAACCCTAAGTTCCCTTTCTTTATCCCTGGCGCAGCGGCTGACCTGAGTGCTGAGCAGCCATTGTTGCCAACCTAAACCAGTTTCCTACGCGTCTCCCTTCTAGTCCCTCCCAGGGGGTGATCAGGCCCCCTCTTCCACCCTGCTGGGTGGGCCCCTCCCCACCTGAGGGCTCAGTTCCCTTGCTGCCTTGTTCACTACCTGCCAAAGTGAAGAAACCCAGCACTGAGAGGCTGAAGTCTTCCAGAGTGGCCAGGTGCCTTCCTCCCCTCTAGGAGATTCATGACACAAAGCCTTAGGGTGGCTTCAGATGAGACCTGTCTCCTCAAACCAAGGAGTTACCTGGCCAATGCAACAAATGTTACAGCCATGCATTCCGGGAAACAAACTCTCTCAGAAGGACAATGCAGATAGTGGAGTGCAGTTTATTACACTGGCGGCCCAAGGCAGAGTCTCCTCTTAGCCAAGGGCCCCGACCTGCAGTTGTGAAAATCTTTTATACCCCATGTGTACGTACCTGAACCCACCACCCCAATTTCCTTGAGAGGTACATAAAATGAAGGGTAAATGCAATCACAATAATCCCATTATTCAAGTGTTATCAAGTGTTAGGTGTTCAAACAGTTAATAATCAATAAGCATGCAGTTACATTCCAATAGATACAGAAGGAATTTATGACCTGTCCAAAGGCAGGGGTGATTAGAATATGTTTTCTCTTAGGCGATGAGTAACCTAGATGTGATCTTCAAGATTCCCTTGTCCAGAGAGGGTCTTATCTTCTATTGCAGTTTCCATAGGCACTAAGCACAGAGTCCTGAGTCCATTGGAGAGGTGGCGGAGCATGATCAGCATGAACAGGCCTAAGATGGAGTGCAAGCCCTATGAATTCCTTATTCAATATGATTTCCAATACTGATTTAATGTTTCACATCATATCAAGGCAAAATATTTTCTCTTTAAAATTCAGTAATTACAAGAAAATTTATGAGTGTGCATATGTATGTTTGTTGTAATGTAGCTTCTTTATCTGCACAAGCACAAAGTTCACAACTTGGCTGAATTCTGGAACAATTTGTCTCATAGATAAAGTTTGAATCGGTATGAACAATTATATAGAGGGATGGCTAGACAGATACATAGATAAAGAGGTAAAGAAGCAGAAATTTTGAGACAGAGAGCTGTACATGTAGATGGAGCCTGCATTTTTCAATATGCCTTTGTTGCTGATACTCCATGTTATACATACTGGTCTATTGACCTTCATTATATTATTCTTACTCTTGAAAACACTGGTGTTTGGGACCATTGATCTAAATAGTTTTAATATAAGGTCAAAAATTCCCGAGGTTTGAACCTGTCTAATTAGTTTGTTTACATGAATTTCTGGACCACTGTATGAAACTTCCTTTAAGACACAACTTTTTTGTGTGTTTGTTTGTTTGTTTGTTTGTTTTAATTTCCTTCAGTAAGGGAAGCCTTAGGGTCTTCCCAGGTGGGCTAGTGGTAAAGAATCTACTTGCCAGTTCAGGAAGCACAAGAGATTGTTTTAGATTCCTAGGTTGGGAGATCCCTGGAGGAGGAAATGGCAACCCACTCCAGTATTCTTGCCTGGAGAAGCCCACGGACAGAAAAGCCTGGAGGGCTACAGCTCATAGGGTTGCAAAGAGTCAGACATGACTGAGTGGGTTCACATGCACATACACACACACACACTCACACACACTCACATGAGGGAAACCTTACACAGAAGCCTAATATGCCTGCTACATAAATATGTTCCTATGCCTTCAGGAAAGGACCTTGGAATATGGTGTGAACAAAAGGAAAATCTTTATTTTATTATGCTCTTAAAATAATTTTGAAGATCTAGTTTACCAAATACTATAGAGCTGTTTTTTAATAAAGGAGGGAAAAACAAAAAACAAAACTGAGAAGCCAGCCTGACCACCAGAAACTGACTGTTAAGCAGTATCCTCTAAACAACTGGTTAATAACCAGAAATGGTTATTAGTCATCTGACTTACAGAAAGACTGGTTTTAACTTGACAAAGATTTAAGTACCTTTTCATTTTTAATGTAAATTAGTAGGAATTGTACAAATGTAGGGAAGTCAAGGACTATTTATCAACAAATTTAGTGAAAGTATCACTTTTGAAAGGGATATTACAAGACACAAGCTGGTTCAGTTCAGTTCAATCGCTCAGTCATGTCCGACTCTTTGCAACCCCATGAATCGCAGCACGCCAGGCCTCCCTGTTCATTACCATCTCTCGGAGTTCACTCAGACTCATGTCCATCTTGTCTGATGCTGTCCAGCCATCTCATCCTCGGTTGTCCCCTTCTCCTCCTGCCCCTAACCCCTCCCAGCATCAGAGTCTTTTCCAATGACTAAAAGCAGGTTAGCAAAGGCCTTGAACATCAAGCTAAAACATTTTCAGTAGGCAATGAAATATGTTGCAAAGACAGCAACTAGCACCAATTAATTTACTGCTTTCACTGTGACAACCACTGCATTTCCTCCTATGTAAATCTCACAAGCAAATTATGAAATTGATCCTTTTATATCATTTTGCAACAACAAAATCAGAGGGAAAGGCAAGCAACTTATTTCAGTTAGGTCAGTTCAGTCTCTCAGTCATGTCCGACTCTTTGCGACCCCATGAATCGCAGCATGCCAGGCCTCCCTGTCCATCACCAACTCCCGCAGTTCACTTAGACTCACATCCATTGAGTTGGTGATGCCATCCAGCCATCTCATCCTCGGTCGTCCCCTTCTCCTCCTGCCCCCAATCCCTCCCAGCACCAAAGTCTTTTCCAATGAGTTAACTCTTCACATGAGGTGGCCAAAGTACTAGAATTTCAGCTTTAGCATCATTCCTTCCAAAGAAATCCCAGAGCTGATCTTTAGGATGGATTGGTTGGATTTCCTTGCAGTCCAAGGCACTCTCAAGTCTTCTCCAACACCACAGTTCAAATGCATCAATTCTTCAGCACTCAGCTTTCTTCACAGTCCAACTCTCACACCCATACATGACCATACATGACCACTGGAAAAACCATAGCCTTGAATAGATGGACCTTTGTTGGCAAAGTAATGGCTATGCTTTTGAATATGCTATCTAGGTTGGTCATAACTTTTCTTCCAAGGAGTAAGCGTTTTTCATTTCATGGCTACAGTCACCATCTGCAGTGATTTTGGAGCTCCCAAAATAAAATCTGACACAGTTTCCACTAGAGATGCACATTTGTTGCTGCTGCTGCTAAGTTGCTTCAGTCGTGTCTGACTCTATATGACCCCATAGGCAGCAGCCCACCAGGCTCCCCTGTTTCTGGGATTCTCCAGACAAGAACAATGGAGTGGGTTGCTATTTCCTTCTCCAATGCATGAAAGTGAAAAGTGAAAGTGACGTCTCTCAGTTGTGCCCGACTCTTCGTGACCCCATGGACTGCAGCCTACCAGACTCCTCTGCCCGTATGATTTTCCAGGCAAGAGTACTGGAGTGGGGTGCCATTGTCTTCTCCAAGAGATGCACATTTAGAAGTTGCCAAATCAAGGTTTGTCTTCATATGTATTGTTCTTCAAATCCCAGAATTCTTCCCATATTGGTGAAACTGGACTCATGACATAGTTCTTACCACTATATTACACTCTTTTGGATTAATGAATATGCCTTACCTTAGATGTAATCGATCCATACATTTTCTTGTTTCCTTTAAGTCTGACTTGACTTATTGGACATTTGTATATCTAAAAAATTTTTTGTTGCCTGATATCAGAAAAGAATCTAGATTCTTCACATATAATTGGGAAGTATATTTCATTGATACTGAATTTCAGTATAAATTATGAGTTTCAGACTCATGCACATCATGTCATCTTTATATTGAGTTGGCCAAAACGATTGTTCAGGTTTTTCCATAACATCTTATAGAAAATCCCAAACGAACTTTTGGCCAACCCATATGTTGCATTCCCTGTACATTTAAGGTTACTTTACTGCTCTCAATATATTTTCCTACTATTCATTAGTGTACTACATAGTTTGAGTTAATAGACTCAATATTGATTGTGCTTATGGGGTTTAGAGCTGATGTTAAAAAATATGAATCAATAGCTTTCACTACATTTTCCCCTCCAGTGTGATTTGGCTATATGCACTTTAGTATAAACAGTCACAGGCTGGTTATAAATCTTTCTACCTATCTTCCTACTGACAGTCTACAACCAGGTTGGTGGGTTTGCCCAAGGGAAATGAAAGCAGGGCAACTCTCGGTCATGACATGCATTCCAAGTGCAAGTGCTTACAGCTGGAATGTGCCTGCCTTTTAAGGAACAGAAGTAAATGTCCACAGAGAGCTATTTTAAAAGATGCAATTCAACTATAAATGTATCCATGCATTTCTGTTTAGGGACTTTAAATTAAATTACCATTTAAAGTTAACATAGATATCTTATTAATGGCGTTGAGGCTGTCAGCTTTTGAGTGTTTAAAGAGCAGGCCAAGAATGTTTAAGTAAAGAAGCAGTGTATATAATTGTAGTTGTGTGCAAATATGATTATACATGGCTATCACATCTCACTTGCTAAGAGTACATATTTTATCAATTCTCTATGAAAGTAAGGCATGATGACAACAAAAACCAATTCTATAAATTGCATGTGTTAATAAACATTAGGCAAACCAAGTGTGCCACCTTTCAGATATGAAATAACTTAAAATTACATAGGGTTTTTACTTCTTTTTTGGTCATGCCTCACAGCTCGCAGAATCTTATTTCCTCAAGCAGAGATAGAACCTGGGGCCATTGTGTTGAAAACACTGAGTCCTAATCACTGGATCACCAGAGAATTCCCAGTTTACTTTTTAAAGTACTTTCAGGTCACTGTGACAAGTACTCTGGTTGTTTTAAAGGTGAAATTCACTTTTGTCCATAGTTTCTGGTCTGAACTTTGACATGCATCTTTAAGGATTAGGGATATAGTATCTCTTTGAATAACATTTCCTCTGGAGAAGCTAATAAGGCAAGAAAATGTAATTCTCATCTCAAGATAACCACATTTTGAGTAATCTGTCCTGACTGTATAATCTATCTTAATAGAAATATTCAAGTGAAAGCTCCAATAGATTTGTCACCTGTTGAGAAGAGAAAACTCATTGGAAAAGCCTCTGATGCTGGGAAAGACTGAGGGCAAGAGGAGAAGGGGGCGACAGAGGATGAGATGACTAGATAACATCACCAACTCAATGGACATGGGTTTGAGCAAACTTTGGTACCTGCCTCATTGATTAAATAATCACCCTATGCTAAGGCAACCCAGAATATCAACTTCCAGGAGAAAATGGTTAAGAATGTAGTATATATAGAGGTGGAAGCTTATGGTATACTGAATTTGACTACCAGGACTCACATTCTTGCTCTGACACTCTCTAAAGTAAACTTGAACACAAATTTAATTCTTTAAATATTCGTTTCCTTATTTTCAAAACAAAGATAACATTTTGACCCACATACATTTATGACTATGTAAATTGAACATAAAAATGTGAGACACTTAACATAGCAGCAAAATAAATGCACTGCCATCAATGGATTTCCAAGTTACATTTGTAAAGGATGAAAACCAAAATAAATTTAGTGTTTTATTGTTTGTTTAGTTTAGATGGGATATATTTTGCTCTCTTATTTAATGAGGGCTTTTGACTGTCAAAGGCTATCATGTGAATGTTTAGTATCAAAGTTCCCCAGACTGTCGTCTTTCTCAAAGGCAGATGGTAAATCTGTCAGCAGTAGCATTCAGAACAACAGCGACCCAGATGCTTTTAAGCACTGTGTGTGAAGCTGCTCCTCCCACGAAGAGCACCATTGGGCAAGATGCCAAAGGGAGGTCCCCAAGGCAATTTGGCTGCTTCTGAATCCAACTCTGGCTGTCTGGAAAGTCAAATGAATCCAGCTCACTTAGCCTTACACTATTTAATGCAAAGAATATGCTCCTTATTTATAATCAAGCCAATCTACCATACTTCAACATAGCTACATTCTTAGAAGTCTGATGCTTGTTCTTTGATCTTTATTGTGAGGAGAGGAAAGTTTTGCATTATTTTATAGATATTAGTATTCTATGTGACAAACCTAAACCTATTAGACCTAGTGCCCAGTCATTTGTAATTATTTTGCACATGTACAACTACCTTTAGTGATTCATTATTAACCCAATATTTGAGCCTGGTTGGCTACAGTCTACAGGTATCAAAGAGTCGGACATGACTGAGCCACTTCACTTCACTTCTTCACTTCACTTCTTCACTTCACTTCAGGTGTGACTTGGATGCAATCTCAAAAACGAGAGAATGATCTCTGTCACCAAGGCAAACCATTCAATATCACAGTAATCCAAGTCTATGCTCCTACCAGTAATGCAGAGGAAGCTGAAGTTGAATGGTTCTATGAAGACCTACAAGACCTTTTAGAACTAACACCCCAAAAGATGTCCTTTTCATTACAGGGGACTGGAATGCAAAAGTAGGAAGTCAAGAAACACCTGGAGTAACAGGCAAATTTGGCCTTGGAGTATGGAATGAAGCAGGTCAAAGTCTAACAGAGTTTTGCCAAGAGAACACACTGGTCATAGAAAACAACCTCTTCCAACAACACAAGAGAAGACTCTACATATGGATATCACAGGATGGTCAACACTGAAATCGGATTGATTATATTCTTTGCAGCCAAAGATGGAGAAGCTCTATACAGTCAGCAAAAACAAGATGGGGAGCTGGCTGTGGCCCAGATCATGAACTCCTTATTGACAAATTCAAACTGAAATTGAAGAAAGTGGGGAAACCACTAGACCATTCAGGTATGATCTAAATCAAATTCCTTATGATTACACAGTGGAAGTGAGAAATAGATTTAAGGGACTAGATCTGATAGATAGAATGCCAGATGAACAATGGATGGAGGTTCGTGACATTGTACAGGAGACAGGGATCAAGACCATCTCCATGGAAAAGAAATGTCTAAAGGCAAAATGGCTGTTGGAGGAGGCCTTACAAATAGCTGTGAAAAAGAAGAGAAGTAGAAAGGAAAGATGTAAGCATGTGAATGCAGAATTCCAAAGAATAGCAAGGAGAGAAAAGAAAGCCTTCCTCAAATATCAATGCAAAGAAATAGAGGAAAACAACAGAATAGGAAAGACTAGAGATCTCTTCAAGATAATAAGAGATAACAAGGGAATATTTCATGCAAAGATGGGCTCGATAAAGAACAGAAATGGTCTGGACCTAACAGAAGCAGAAGATATTAAGAAGAGATGGCAAGAATACACAGAAGAACTATACAAAAAGATCTTCATAACCAAGATAATCACCATGGTGTGATCACTCATCTAGAGCCAGACATCCTGGGATGTGAAGTCAAGTGGGGCTTAGAAAGCATCACTACGAACAAAGCTAGTGGAGGTGATGGAATTCCAGTGGAGCTATTTCAAATCTTGAAAGATGATGCTATGAAAGTGCTGCACTCCATAAGCCAGAAAATTTGGAAAACTCACCAGTGGCCACATGACTGGAAAGGGTTGGTTTTCATTCCAATCCCAGAGAAAAGCAGTGCCAAAGAATGCTCGAACTACCACACAATTGCACTTATCTCACATGCTAGTAAAGTAATGCTCAAAATTCCCCAAACCAGCCTTCAGCAATACACGAATTGTGAATATTCAGATGTTGAAGCTGGTTTTAGAAAAGGCAGAGGAACCAGAGATCAAATTGCCAACATATGCTGGATCATGCAAAAGTAAGAGAATTCCAGAAAAACATCTACTTCTGCTCTATTGATTATATTAAAGCCTTTGACTGTGTGGATCACAATAAACTGTGGAAAATTCTGAGAGAGATGGGAATACCAGACCACCTGACCTACCCCTTGAGAAATCTATATGTAGGTCAGGAAGCAACAGTTAGAAGTGGACAGGGAACAACAGACTGGTTCCACATAGGAAAAGGAATACATCAAGGCTGTATATTGTCACCCTGCTTATTTAAGTTCTATGCAGAGTACATCATGAGAAAACGCTTGGCCGGATGAAGCACAAACTGGAATCAAGATTGCCAGGACAAATATCAATAACCTCAGATATGCAAATGACACCACCCTTATGGCAGAAAGTGAAGAGGAGCTAAAAAGCCTCTTGATGAAAGTGAAAGAGGAGAGTGAAAAAGTTGGTTTAAAGCTCAACATTCAGAAAAATAAGATCATGGCATCTGGTCCCAGCACTTCATGCCAAATAGATGGGGAAAGAGTCACTGCAGATGGTGACTGCAGCCATGAAATTAAAAGACGCTTACTCCTTGGAAGAAAACTTATGACCAACCTAGATAGCATATTCAAAAGCAGAGACATTACTTTGCAAAAAAGGTCCGTCTAGTCAAGGCCATAGTTTTTCCATGGTTATGTATGATGTGAAAGTTGGACTGTGAAAGCTGAGTGCTTAAGAATTGATGCCTTTGAACTGTGGTGTTGGAGAAGACTCTTGAGAGTCCCTTGGACTGCAAGGAAACCCAACCAGTCCATTCTGAAGGAGATCTGTCCTGGGTGTTCGTTTTAGGACTGATGCTAAAGCTGAGACTCCAATACTTTGGCCACCTCATGCGAAGACTTGACTTATTGGAAAAGACTCTGATGCTGGGAGGGATTGGGGGCAGGAGGAGGAGGAGGGGACGACAGAGGATGAGATGGCTGTATGGCATCACCTTCTTGATTGAAGTGAGTTAAGTGAACTCTGGGAGTTGGTGATGGACAGGATGGCCTGGCATGCTGCAATTCATGGGGTCACAAAGAGTCGGACATGACTGAGCGACCGAACTGAAATGAGATGTGATCTGAACTTTGTAGAATGATATAGTAAGCAAAGAAGACCTACTCATAAATGCTCAGTAAAGTCCTCAGACTCTTGTTAAATATGGCTGGAATAGTCTAAAAAAATGATAATGATGTAGGAAAAAATGTCATTTAATAGAAGTAAAATAATATTTGTGTTTATACAAATATCCCCTATATTTAAAGAACATACTTTTAAAGTACATAGCTTAGTGAAGAGCTACTTAAAGCTTCAGTAACAACAAACAGAACTGAAATATTCATTGCATATTTGCTGTACGTTAAGTACTGCTCTAGACACTCAGGAATCATTTTGTGTAAACTTAAAAAGAAAATTTTAAAAAGCTTTATGACCCTTTGTACAGGAGAAGGAACTTGACGTTGGCTATAGAGCTATAGTAGGTGCTACAGGGGAAATTTGAATCCTGGGAGCTTCTTGTTCCAAAGACAGTATCGTTTTGATGATACCATCCAAAGAAGAAAAAAGAGATTTTTACTTTTTACTGTGATGTGTTCCTCATGTTTGAAGGCAGAACTTCTTAAACAAGCAAACAAAAAAACCCACTATCAAGACAACTAGCCTCATGATGAAGCTATGGGTGGAAGTCTGGAGGAGTTTGAAGTAGAAATCAGTGACTTTAATTACTGAGTATATGACATCTCTAGAGTACTCTGTCTGTCTCTATGAAACAAGATAAAATTACTTGTCTTAGAGGGGTGTGGCAAGAACTGAAGAGGATAATTAAGGGTTGTGTGGTATCAGGAAAGTACAGACTGAAAAGTGGAGCTCAGAGGATTTAAATAACTGAGTTAGGGTCACATGTATTCCTGGCAGAGCTGTCTTCAAAGTCATGTCTTCCAGGTGCCTTCAAACTGAGATATTATATATTGCAATAGTAGATTATATAAATGAATATTTTAGAAATTCACTAAATAGCATTCACTGTTGTAAGCATGAAAATTTTATTAAAAGCAAATAATAAAAGGAAGCAATATCCTACATAATACTTAATAAAATACTATAATGTAAGATGTTGCTTATGCTAAATGGGTGCCATCATATATCCAGTAGAGATATTATAGCCAAAGAAGTAAAAGAGAAGTCTGGAAAGACATACCAAATTATAGCTTACTTTTATTTCTCTCATCATGTTTTTCTTATCTGTAGCTTGTATCTATATATTTTCCATAATGAAAGCACATTACTTGGATTCTTACTCAAGGAACATGATCTGAAAGTAATTACATTCTGAGTCTCAATTTTATTTCTCTGAATATGCTTTTTCATTACCTCCTGCTCATTTTATCTTGAAAGCTGAAATGTTCTTAAAATTCTAATTTACGTTGCAAGTTAATTTTTTGTTGGTGCTTATGGATGTCACCAGAATGTTATTAAGGTAACACCCGAGATTAAACCCTGCCATGCCTCAAAGAGAAAACTGAGCTCAGGACTTAGCTGTGGAAATAAATGTTGCCTCTTACTATCCATAGTATTAATTATCAGTTATGCATGTTACATTCCTTTAAGGTATCATTGAATATCCAAATTCAATGGCCCATTCTCAGAGATTTTTATCTGGTAGATTTAGAATGGATGGCAGACTCTATATTTTCTGTAAAGTTCTCATCTGATTCTGGCAAAAGGGCCTTAAAGTCTCTCAATTCTCCCTAAGAATTGGCCTTCCAACTATTGCGGCATATCAGTGAATAAAGCATCCCAGTCATGTATCCATGCACAAAGAAGCAAGTAACTGAAAGTTATTGTACCGGAAGAAGAGTTTCTTGTTATATCAAGGTGGACTTGATTAACTCACAGTAATACAAACCCCTAATATGTAAGTGACTTACAATATTTTTTTTCATTATTCATGGAATAGGCACAACAGAGAACAACATTAGGGCTATGCTTATAGTCACTCAAAGACTCAGACAGATAGACTTTTTCAAAATCTTGTCAGCAGTGGTAAGAGAAAAAGACAGATCACAAACCAGTACTTAAAGCTTCTGTAAGAAAGAGCACCAGCACTTCTACTTATATTTTATGTCAGAAGAAATCAAACAGCTATGCTAAAATTAAGTGGGGTGGGAAAATCCAATTGGATCATGTGTCCACATGGAAGATGGGTAGAATAATGAATATTTCAATGCCAGACTCAAGAAGTTACAACAAAGTATAACAGTTACAAACCCTATGGAGGGGAGACTCAAAACTCAGAAATTAAATTTTAGCTGTATCATTCTTTGAATCAGGACAAGTCTCTTAACCTCCATAAGACTTAGCTTCCTTATGCCTTTGAATCTCTGAAATCAGAAACCAATATGAAAAGGTATATAAAGTATGCTGCACAGTGCCTGACATGTAGTAAGAAATCATGATAATTAGTCTTATTCATAACTATGAATTATAATAGATGTGTCAAAATATTTATATCCTAAAGTGGTGGTGGCTTTCTTGACCATGTCAAAGCCTTTGCCTGTGTGGATCACAATACACTGTGGAAAATTTTGAAAGAGATGGGAATACCAGATCACCTGACCTGCCTCTTGAGAAACCTATATGCAGGTCAGGAAGCAACAGTTAGAACTGGATATGGAAGAATGGACTGGTTCCAAATAGGAAAAGGAATACATCAAGGCTGTATATTGTCACCCTACATATTTATTTAACTTCTATGCAGAGTACATCATAAGAAACTGAGCTGGAGGAAGCACAAACTGGAATCATGATTGCTGGGAGAAATATCAATAACCTCAGATATGCAGATGATACCATCTTTATGGCAGAAAGTGAAGAGGAGCTAAAAGCCTCTTGATGAAAATGAAAGAGGAGGGGTGAAAAAGTTGGCTTAAAGGACAACATTCAGAAAAATAAGATCATAGCATCCAGTCCCATCACTTCACGGGAAATAGATGGGGAAACAGTGGACGACTTTATTTTCTTGGGCTCCAAAATCACTGCAGATGGTGATTGCAGCCATGAAATTAAAATACGCTTACTCCTTGGAAGAAAAGTCATGACCAACCTAGTTAGCATATTCAAAAGCAAAGACATTACTTTGCCAACAAAGGTCCATCTATTCAAGGCTATGGTTTTTCCAGTGGTCATGTATGGATGTGAGAGTTGGACTGTGAAGAAAGCTGAGCACTGAAGAATTGATGCTTTTGAACTGTGATGTTGGGGAAGACTCTTGAGAGTCCCTTGGACTGCAAGGAGATCCAACCAGTCCATCCTAAAGGAAATCAGGCCTGAATATTCATTGGAAAGACTGATGTTGAAGCTGAAACTCCAATACTTTGGTCACTTCATGCAAAGAGTTGACTCATTGAAGAAGATCCTGATGCTGTGAGGGATTGGGGGCAGGAAGAGAAGGGGATGCCAGAGGATGAGATGGCTGGATGGTATCACTGACTCAATGGACAGGAGTTTGGGTAAACTCCGGAAGTTAGTGATGGACAGGAGGCCTGGCATTCTGGGATTCATGGGGTTGCAAAGAGTTGGACACGACTGAGCGACTGAACTGAACTGAATAGAACTGAAAGTAGTGGTGGTGGTGGTTTAGTTGCTAAGTCATATTTGACTCCTGCCTGTAATTGCCAGGCTCATCTGTCCATGCAAGAATACTCTAGTAGATTGCCATTCCCTTTTCAATATTCTAGAGAAAGTTAGCATTATAATGTAAATGATACTCTTTATCACTAATGCAATACATATTTATTTAACTATTCACTATTCACAAGGTACCAGGTGATGAAAAGTGAAGGATACAAAAATGAATAATAAACAGTCTCTGATATAAAGAATCTTACCATCTATTTAGAGTCAGGAAACTAAGCAAAAACACTAGGCAGATAGTCTAGTATGTGACATAATGGAGGAGCCATAGAGAGATATGGAAATGAAATCAGGTTTGAGAAAATGGTAAGCCTGATTTTGAAGAGTGGCATTTATTTTAGTACTATGCTGTGAAACATTTAGAAGTCTTTAAAGATAAACTTGTAGCTGGTAAATATAAATGGAGGAACACTGAAAGATAGGTTTTATAGGAAATAGTTCTAAGGAAAATAGATTTAGGTAAATATTAATAGATGATTGATAAGAGATAGATAAATCATAGAATGGAAGGCTATAGAATATAACCTGCAGATACTCTTATTGAGAGAACAGTAGGCTTAATTAACATCATGTGCACTCACAACGTGGCTGGAATCTGAGCAACACTTACTGAAGCAGTATAAATTTTAGATTTCCACATGTATCTTTGAGTATTAATAGGTAACTATCACATGTGCATTGTCCTCACTTTAGTAACAGGGTTATTCTGTTTTCCAAATGCTATTTTCATGGTAAGTGATGTCTAAGCAGTCAGACCACTTTCCAAACACTACTGTTTCTTCCTTGCTGCACCTTCAGCCCTTGACTTAGGGGAGGAAGTCCTGTGGAGAGGTGGAAGTACAGTAGAGTGTCTCAGAGATTCAGGTGTGTGACAATTTCCACAGACATCAAGCATGGCCGTTTGCTACAGGGGGAAATGAGGTCATTTTGTTCACCATCATCAGGATGTGGTACACAGGTTGTGACCAGACAACTTAATGCTTCTCTCATCCAGTCAGTCATTCCTCTTGTCTTCTAAGTGCTTTATATTCAGTCATCACTGAACTCTATTAAGTCCTTTGAATACACAGAAACCATTAAGTTATACTATCTTTTTTATTAAATTGAAAGATTGAAATCATTCAAATTCTGCTCATAAATGTCTGCCAGCTAGCACATTATTTAACTTGATATATAACTTAAATGGGCCCAGACCCCATCAGATATGAGATTGAGGCCTCAAGCTATTATCTACTGCCAGAAAAGAAATTCTCCCTTTTCAGCAGGTGAGGTATTATATACGAAAACCTTTATTTTCAATTATGGCACTTGAGCTCCTGATTGAACCCATTCTAATGCTGTGTAGGAGGCATGCCAACTTTGCCTGTGATATAAATCAGTCGATTATATTTCATTTTGATGCTTTTTAATTCATGAGACTTGGGGTTCATTAACAAAATATTCACATTACAAACTCCTATATTCAAAATGTGAACAATATAAAAAAAAAAAGGCAAGACAAAAATTCTGATTTAAAAGGTAAAGTGAAATGGAGGATAGAAATTACAAAAATATGGTCCACAAGACCTAAAAATTGAAATAAGTATTTATAATAAAATGTAACCATTATTTTCCAATACTTTTATTTTTCTATAAACCTTAAACTTATCTTAAAAATAAAGCCTGTTCATTTACAAAACATGCAGCCATCAACTGATTACAATGTATACCTAGAACAGTCAGATCTAGAAAGTTACCTGAATTATATTGGCTACTCCTCATATCCATATTGCAGAATTTCCTGTTCAGTTCAGTTCAGTCACTCATTCATGTCTGATCCTTTGCAACACCATGGACCACAGAACGCGAAGTCTCTCAGTTCATCACCAGCTTCCGGAGTTTACCCAAACCCATGTCCATTGAGTTGATGATGCCATCCAGCCATCTCATCCTCTGTCATCCCCTTCTTCTCCTGCTGTCAATCTTTCCCAGCATCAGGGCCTTTTCCAATGAGTCAGCTATTTGCATCAGGTGCCCAAAGTATTGGAGTTTCAGCTTCAACATCAGTCCTTCCACCGAACACCAAGGACTGATCTCCTTTAGGATGGACTGGTTGGATCTCTTTGCAGTCCAAGGGACTTTCAACAATCTTCTCCAACACCAGTTCAAACACATCAATTCTTCAGCACTCAACTTTCTTTATAGTCCAACTCTCACATACATACTTGACTAACAAAAAAACCATAGCTTTGACTAGATGGACCTTTGTTGGAAAAATAATGTCTCTGCTATTTAATATGTTGTCTAGGTTGATTATAACTTTCCTTCCAAGAAGTAAGTGTCTTTTAATTTCACAGCTGGAGTCACAATCTGCAGTGATTTTGGGGGCCCCCAAAATAAAAAGTCTGACACTGTTTCCACTGTTTCCTCATCTATTTGCCAAGAAATGATGGGACCAGGAGACATGATCTTAGTTTTCTGAATGTTGAACTTTAAGCCAAATGTTTCACTCTCCTCTTTCACCTTCATCAAAAGGCTCTTTAGTTCTTCTTCACTTTCTGCCATAAGAGTGGTGTCATCTACATATATGAGGTTATTGATATTTCTCCCAGCAATCTTGATTCATCCAGCCCAGTGTTTCTCATGACATACCTTGCATATAAGTTAAATAAGCAGGGTAACAATATACAGCCTTGATGCACTCTTTTTCCTATTTGGAACTAGTCTGTTGTTCCATGTCCAGTTCTAACTGTTGCTTCCTGACATGCATACAGATTTCTCAAGAGGCAGGTCAGGTAGTTTGGTATTCCTATCTCTTGAAGAATTTTCCACAGTTTATTGTGATCGATGCAGTCAAAGGCTTTGGCATAGTCAATAAGGCAGAAATAGATGTTTTTCTGGAACTCTCTTGCTTTTTCAATGATGCAGTGGATGTTGGTAATTTGATCTCTGGTTCCTCTGCCTTTTCTAAAACCAGCTTGAACATCTGGAAGTTCATGGTTCACGTTCTGCTGAAGCCTGGCTTGGAAAATTTTGAGAATTACTTTACTAGAGTGAGTGATTACTGCAATTGTGCAGTAGTTTGAACATTCTTTGGCATTGCCTTTCTTTGGGATTGGAATGAAAACTGATCTTTTCCAGTCCTGTGGCCACTGCTGAGTATTCCAAATTTGCTGGCATATTGAGTGCAGCACTTTCACAGAATCATCTTTCAGGATTTGAAACAGCTCAATTGGAATTCCATCACCTCCACTAGCTTTGTTCGTAGTGATACTTTCTAAGGCCTACTTAGTGTGTTGGAGAAGACTCCTGAGAGTCCCTTGGACTTCAAGGAGATCCAACCATTCCATTATGAAGGAGATCAGCCCTGGGATTTCTTTGGTAGGAATGATGCTAAAGCTGAAACTCCAGTACTTTGGCCACCTCATGAAAAGAGTTGACTCATTGGAAAAGACTCTGATTTTGGGAGGGATTGGGGGCAGAGGGAGAAGGGGATGACAGAGGATGAGATGGCTGGATGGCATCACTGACTCGACAGACGTGAGTCTGAGTGAACTCTGGGAGTTGGTGATGGACAGGGAGGCCTGGCATGCTGTGATTCATGCGGTCGCAAAGAGTCAGACAAGACTGAACTACTGAACAGAACTGAATGCAAAAGAACATGTTCGGGTCCAATTATCTTCCCCTGAACTCAGATTTCTACCTTTGATGACTTTTGTATGTTTATTAAAATAATGTGATCTTTTGAAACAAAAGAAATATGTAGCATTAACTAAATATGGTATTCAATAATGTATCATCAAAAAAGCAAGAGAGTTCCAAAAATATTTATTTCTGTTTTATTGACTATGCCAAAGCCTTTGACTGTGTGTATTACAATAAACTGTGGAAAATTCTTCAAGAGATGAGAATACCACACCACCTGAATGACCTTTTGAGATACCTGTATGCACGTCAGGAAGCAACATTTAGAACTGGACATTGAACAACAGACTGGTTCCAAATGGGAAAAGGAATATGTCAAGGCTGTATATTGTCACCCTGCTTATTTAACTTATATGCAGAGTACATCATGAGAAACGCTGGACTGGAAGAATCACAAGCTGGAATCAAGATTGCTGGGAGAAATATCAATAGCCTCAGATATGCAGATGACATCACCTTTATGGCAGAAAGTGAAGAAAAACTAAAAAGCCTCTTGATGAAAGTGAAAGTGGAGAGTGAAAAAATTGGCTTAAAGCTCAACATTCAGAAAACGTAGATCATGGCATCTCATCCTATCACTTCATAGGAAATAGATGGGGAAACAGTGGAAACAGTGTCAGACTTTATTTTTTTTTTTTGGCTCCAAAATCACTGCAGATGGTGATTGCAGCCATGAAATTAAAAGACACTTACTCCTTGGAATAAAATTTATGACCAATCTAGATAGCATATTTGAAATCAAAGACATTACTTTGACAATAAAGGTCCATCTAGCCAAGGCAACGGTTTTTCCAGTGGTCATGTATCAATGTGAGAGTTGGACTGTGAAGAAAGCTGAGCACCAAAGAATTGATGCTTTTGAACTGTGGTGTTGGAGAAGACTCTTGAGAGTCCCTTAGACTGCAAGGAGATCCAGCCAGTCCATTCTGAAGGAGATCAGTCCTGGGATTTCTTTGAAAGGAATGATGCTAAAATTGAAACTTCAGTACTTTGGCCACCTCATGCAAAGAGTTGACTCATTGGAAAAGACTCTGATGCTGGGAGGGATTGAGGGCAGGAGGAGAAGGGGACAACAAAGGATGAGATGGCTGGATGGCATCACTGAGTCGATGGACGTGAGTTTGAGTGTACCCCGAGAGATGGTGATGGAAAGGGAAGCCTGGCGTGTTGCGATTCATGGGGTCACAAAATTGGACACGACAGAGCAACTGAACTGAACTGAATATATTTGCAAATATTTTCAGATACCTTCCTTTTGAAAGTTTCTGTAGGGAAACAAAGTTGAAAATGACATATTATCCAAGTTATATGTTTGTTTTCTAGGATTTTAGATTATAAATGAACATCTAAGACTAAAGATGAATTAGTCTTTGGACTCTTTAATGGTTGAATATTATTACAGTGGAATTCATAAGCACTGTTCAAAAGCAGACACTGACCATGGCTGCTTCTCTCAATATAGAGCTTCAATATATCATTACCTTAGCTTTAATTCCAGACAGTCTATATTGAAATGATCAATGTATGTGGAAAATTATGAAAGTGAGGAAAGAAAACATTTTGCAAGACAAAATGCTTAATGGTAACAGAGTCAGTATTGCCAGGAACTAAAAATATACCAAGAGACCTAAAGTATGTTCATCATTTAAGTTGGAGGATATGGACATATGGCAATCAAATTCCTGATCAAAATGTTTGGAGACACTTTGATGCCAAAAATACTCTTTTGAGCATCATCTATTTAGACACTCATATGCTTCCAGAACATGTTGGCCAATGAAACATATTTCCATTTATGTCCTGCCAAGTCACACTCATTAGCTAAAAATTCTCATTTTGCAGTTTTATAAAAAGGACTTGCAGTACCGTGTTTCAAAGTTAAAATTTTTATGATTTTTTTGTTTGTTTCTATATTACAATATTATCCAGAGTACTACAACTTAATTTTGAGACATTAACTTCATTCTGTCCTTCACTAAATCTTTGATCTCAGACTGTAATAAATTTAAAAAGATATTCGTAGATAATCTTCTCTAGCAGTGCTCACTTCTACTCATAGGCAATGATATAATCAGAAATCGGGAAGTAAGAAATAAGAAGCAAGAAGTAGT
Organism: Nanger dama; assembly: GCA_917880005.1. NCBI lineage: Eukaryota > Metazoa > Chordata > Mammalia > Artiodactyla > Bovidae > Nanger > Nanger dama. The sequence goes on from CAKJTW010000002.1 coordinate 13,744,812, forward strand.
ATAAGAATATGAAACAAATGGATCTGAATAATTCACTGATTTAAGTACATCATAGTAGAATTCAAACGTGTTTGAAAAAACTTTAATTAATATGTTATTTGCATTATCTTTTATCTTACATTACATTTTTATCCCATGCTTTGAAGGGTTGATTACAAAATAAATTAACATCTTTTTGTTTTTCCTTTGTAGAGTGAGGGTTTGACTCAATAGAAGTTAACCCCTCTTTAAATTACTAGGATGTTACATACTTCTAAGCAGGTTAGGCCCAGGCCTGTATCCTCTCCTTTACTGTATTTAAATATACATTCAAGATTGAACATAAAACTGAGAACTGACAAGAATAACAGTTCCTTGACATGCCAAGTTTCACTGAGTTTCTGTTATACTTTAGAATTGGGAATTGTTAGGAAAAGATATCATATAAGTTTTCCATTGCTGTGTAACAAGCTACCTCAAACCTAGTGACTTTAGACAAGTTACTCCAAAGGAGTGGTTTAAAACAACACCCATTTATTATCTCATAATTTCTCTGTGGATCAAAAGTCCAGGCATGTTATAAACTGGGTTCTCTTGTGAAGGTCTCTTTTCAGGGCTCTCTTTTAAAGCTGTCAGTCCAGCTATATTTTCAACTGGAGCTAAGGTTTAATGTCCAAGTTCATTGGTTATTGGCAGAATTTAGTTCTTTGTGGTTGTAAGGCTGAGGTCTCTGTTTTCTTATGGGACATCAACTAGGGGACATTCTCAGGTCGTAGCTGTGTAGCCTTCTCCACAATATGGCAGTTAACTCTTATAAGTCCAGCAGGGAATCTCACTTCAGATCTCTCTCGTCATTTCTAAAGGCTGATTTCAGTATACCAGCTTACCCGTATAATCTTCCTCTTCATTAATGGAAAGTCGACTGACTAGGGACCTTAGTTACATCTGTTAAATTCCATATGACCAAATATAATAACCAAAGTGATTTGGCATTCTGCACAAATTCAAGAAAAGATGATTACACAAGGGCAGAAAATTTGAGTCACCTTAGAATTCTGCCTACCACAGACCAAAAAAAAATAAGTATCATAATAAAATAAAACTTTTCTAACATAGAAATTAAAAAAAAGATGTAACTTGAAGATAATTTTAGGCAAAGAAATTAGGAAAATTTTGTGACTATTGGAAACAAGCTAGATCTCATGATTTTTTATTCTCATGTAGATATAGAATTTAAGAAGATAGGGTTAAGTTTAGTAATATCATAACAATCTCATTTTATTTTATGGAGATCAATTGTAAATCCTAGAACTTGATGAAGATCAGGTACTTTGAATTATAGTGACTAAAAAGATGAAGTATCAGAATCAGAAACCACATTAAATCCTGACTCAGTATTTGGCAATAGACAAATAATTTGCAACTTCCATTCATATTTAATTTGTGGCTAAAGATATGTTTATTTATGAAATTTCCACTTGGACCCAGGACATATAGGTATATTATTGAACAAATGTATTTGTTTAGGAAGCATGTCATTTAATTTATCTTAACTCTCTCTCTCAGTAGTGAGGGTCCATTCTCTTACTTACTTTGAGATATAGATAAACTAGAATATCACTATTTAGATTTGGGAATAGCCTCCTCTTGTAAGTGTCAGTATAGCATAACTGTCAGATAATTACAATGAGTGAAATTATAATTGTTTATCTTTGAATGTGTAAATGATATGTTTTATCTTCTCTTTCAAAAGATTATGCTGGGAAATATGAAAGGTTTTATCATGCCATGTAGAGAAATAGACTTAGAAATAGCCTTAATTATTATTATTAAAATTTAAAGGTGATATATATTTTAATGTCAATGGTTACATAATTAATCCTTCAATTTCAATATTTATATAAAATTATCAGTAGAAGAAAAGGCTCATAGGAAATACTAAACTTGAGGAGAGAAATGGAGACAAAAATCAAGAGTTAAAAAAAAGAAAACACAAAAATATTTCAGTCAGACATTATCAAACAGATGGTCGAAAACAACTTAATATGTAAAATGAAATTTTCATAGAGTTATATTTGTAGCTCAGTAGCAGCAGCAGTAGCAGCATCAGTAAGTTGGTAAATGCCACATAGCCCATAAGAGTAATTTTCTAAATATGTTAAATAAAAGAAATGTTTGTGAAAAGTCTGGAATTCTTTAACAAAGCATGATAATTAAGAACAAAAATTGAATTTTGACTCAGCTTGTGCTTTTTAAGGAGTATTGTATGCTTCAGTTCAGTTCAGATCAGTCACTCAGTCATGTTCGACTCTTTGCAACGTGCCGCATTTCCCTGTCCATCACCAAGTCCTGGGGCTTGCTCAAACTCATGTCCATTGAGTTGGTGATGCCATCCAACCATCTCATCCTCTGTTGTCTCCTTCTCCTCTTGCCTTCAATCCTTCCCAGCATCAGTGTCTTTTCCAATGAGTCAGTTCATCACATCAGGTGGCCTAAGTATTGGAGATTCAGCTTTAGTATCCGTCCTTCCAATGAATATTAAGGACTGATTTTCTTTATGATTGACTGCTTTGATCTCCCTACAGTCCAAGGGACTCTCAAGAGTCTTCTCCAACACCACAGTTCAAAAGCATCAATTCTTTGGCAATCAGCTTTCTTTATAGTTCAACTCTCACATCCACACATGACTACTGGAAAAACCATAGCTTTGACTAGACAGATCTTTGTTGGTAAAATAATGTCTCTGCTTTTTTTTTTTTTTTTTTTGGTCTCTGCTTTTTAATATGCTGTCTAGACCGGTCCATTCTAAAGGAGATTGGTCCTGGGTATTTTTTGGAAGGAATGATGCTAAAGCTGAAACTCCAGTACTTTGGCCACCTCATGCGAAGAGTTGACTCACTGGAAAAGACTAATGCTGGGAGGAGAAGGGGACAACAGAGGATGAGATGGCTGGATGGCATCACCAACTTGATGGACGTGAGTCTGAGTGAACTCTGGGAGCTGGTGATGGACAGGGAGGCCTGGCGTGCTGCGATTCATGGGGTCGCAAAGAGTCGAACACGACTGAGCGACTGCACTGACTGACTGACTGACTGAAGTTGGTCATAGCTTTTCTTCCAAGGTGCAAGCTTACACATTAAAATTATAGTGACTATAACATGCCTGTTCTAGAATATGGAAATCATATCCATAAGCATAAACTTTGATGGGTTATTAATTTAGAAACCAAAAATGAATGTGGCTGGAATGTGGCTGCAACCAAGGTACATGGAGGGGTAAGATTCAGTTTGTAATCCTAAATTCAAAATTATGCCAATGTAAACTTAATGAAATAAAAGTTTTTCACTATATATATTATACTGGCTTGTATAATATCAATATAATAACCATGAAGACAAAAATGATAAAAGTAATAAAAACTATATCTGATAGTATATAATTTCTGTAGTTCATTCACATGCAGTGGCTCCTTTGATATAAGGCCTGAAAATAAATATCAATATTGTTATCATACATTTATCTATTCAACAAGTAATTAGTGAGACCCTAATATATGCCAGAATCTCTGGTAGTAAGTAGACATATGCCTTAGAGGAAGAAGAGATTTTTTTGCTTACTCATTAGATTCTGTAAATGTGGCTTTTGACTCTTTTTTTTTTTTTGAGGGTAACATTTTTTTTCTTTTTTTAAAAATCTTTATTTTTACTTTATTTTGCTTTACAATACTGTATTGGTTTTGCCATACATTGACATGAATCCGCCACGGGTGTACATGAGTTCCCAATCCTGAACCCCTCTCCCACCTCCCACCTCATATCATCTCTCTGGATCATCTCCGTGCACTAGCTCCAAGCATCTTGTATCCTGTATTGAACATAGACTGACAATTCGTTTCTTCTTATTAATAAAAAAACAGAATGAAAGAAGAAAAAAATGCCAATTTTATTTATGTTAATGCATTTTTATGTACATAGGGGTTATATAAAAGTGAAGAACATAAAGAAATGATTTAACTCAAAAGCTTATATTCTTTTTAACTAAGTATGATAAATTGTGGACAAGTGACTAGAAAAAGGAAAGGGGCTTGGGCTTATCAGGGTGATAAATTGTAAAGGGAAAGGGAAAGTGCAGTCGCTCAGTCGTGTTCAACTCTTTGCAACCCCATGGATTGTAGCCCACCAGACTCCTCCATCCCTGGGATTTTCCAGGCAAGATACTGGAGTGGGTTGCCATTTCCTTCTCCAGGAGATCTTCCCAACCCAGGGATTGAACCCGGGTCTCCAGCATTGTAGGCAGACGCTTTACCATCTGACCACCAGGGAAGATAACTTGTAGGAAGGTAAACTATGAGGGAAACTAATGGTAAATAGCTTCTCTGGAGGGTGAGAGGTAAAGAATTTGCCTGTCAGTGCAGGAGACATGGATTTGATCCCTGGGTTGGGAAAATACTCTGAATAAGGAAATAGCCATCCACTCCAGTATTGTTGTCTAGAGAATTCCATGGACAGAGGAGCCTGATAAGCTACAGACCACGGGTTAGCCAAAGAGTTGAACATGAATTCTTGACTAAACCACAATAACTAAACCACCACAACATAATTAAGGGTTATTTGGTATGGTTACTTTAGGTAGGCTCATCTCCATGCTGCCCACCTCCCTCTTCCTATTATGGGAGCATGGAGGACTTCTTCAAGGGGATTTATGTCCTGCTTTAGAGCTCCTCTTGTGTCACAATTGCATCAGCTCAAAGTAATTCATGTACCAAAGTAACAGATCTTCGAGTAACATTCTGATCTCCTTCAACAAACATATACAATCACCACAAAGTGGGAGAAAAAGCACATGTATTTTTGAGATAGACCTTGAGGTTTTTGTGCTTGCTTTTTTTTTTTTTTAACAGACCACGCTTCATCCCAAGCCTTGCATTTTTATTCTTTCATGCTTCATTTTACTTGTCACTTTTGTGAGTTTTTTTTGTTTTTTTTTGTTTGGACCAACCAAATTAAATTAATTTCCATGGGCTATTTTCCCTAATTTTAGACTGTGTTAAAGAGTTAGCATTTGATTCTAAGCTTTTTTATGCAGTAGATGAAGATAGCCCTCAATTTTTAAGTGAGAAAATAAAATCCCAAAGAATAAAATAACACATTAAAAGTCAAAGACAGTAAGTAGTAAAGTTGGGATGAAATTCTGGTATACAGACTAAAAAC